>JALAZF010000226.1:6185000-7570000 GCA_022829125.1 Lathyrus tuberosus
GAGTGATAAGTACCTCATTTTATGTTTTTCATCTACCAATGATTATTTTTGCTAGGTGTGATTCACATTTGAACTTGTGTTGTGTTAGAATGTTTGGCATGATTTTTGTATTTTGCATTTGTTTCGTGACTATGTTATCGTCGTAGTTTAGTGGTAAGTATTTACTTTGTGTGTGTCGTTTTTCATTTGAGCCATACATTTGTTTCCATTTTTCAAAACCTATTGATTCGTGATTCTTTGGTTATTGCTTTTGTTTCTTTGAGTTGTTTGATTCTTGTTTGAGGACAAACAAGTTTAAGTTGGGGAGAGTTTGATAAAGGCAAAGTGTAACTATTTTTGTATATAACTTTTATTGCACTTATCGATACTTTTTGGTTAATATCATACGAATAAACCCCGATTTGTTTATAAATACGTTTACTTTACATTTTATTGTAAATATTGTGAATATTGATCATTTTGATGTTTTTGACAGCTCTTCTAGCTTATATTTGATGATAGGAACAATTGGTGAAGGAGAGAATGCCTAAAAGTTGATTTTTGAGAAGTCGTGTCGGTAACTCGCGCTAAGCGCGCTTTATGGCGCGGTTTCAGTGCGCATTTTCTGCCAAAGGCAGTAGCTAAGGTTCCTTGACCGCTCTTAGCGCGGGCAGGACCGCGCTTAGTGCGCTTTAAGTCGGTTTAACATGTATTTTAAATGAGATCGCGCTGAGCGCGCTCTGAGGCCGCTTAGCGCGGTTTTAATAAATTTCATTCTTTCTAATTTTAATTTATCTCATTTTTGTAGGTATTCAAGCCTTGATTTCTATTCATTATCATATAGAGCATTGAATAAGCTTTCCAACGCTTCCGACGGCGCGTCAATCGGAGTTGCGGTTCGAAAGTTATGAAGAAAATAAAATTTGTGACTTTTCAACATATTTAAGTCACTTTTCAACCCCTATTTAAGTCACTTTTCAGCATATTTAGGGTATGGTTTTGGGGATTTTTGCTCCCAACTCCATCAAACTTCATTTTTCAGTAGAGTAGTTTAGAAAACAACATGAAAGCTTGCACACGGATGAACCGGGGTGGATTGATCTTCGATCGGCTCTGACAATCCGCGAGATGTTTGGTTCATTTCTCTTCTTCTTTGTGTTTTTCTTCTTTGTTGGGTTTTGTATATGTATTGACTATGATCTCATGTATATTTTTCGCCCATGGCGTTGTATAAAACTTGCTTTACAAATCTCTATTGGTGATTGTCTCTGATTTTTGCTTTATGCGCGGGGTTTGAGTTGCGTTAGAGATAATCCTCGCAAACTTCGATTAGAGATGATTATCTGTTAGTTTCTGGACTCTAGAGGTAGATTTAAGAGCTAACAATCTTCAATAGGCGTCGAAGCTTAATGCCTCCGTGCCTTGAGTCGCGTGTGAGAGTGTCGACGATGGTAACGCGGTTGTTCTCTCAACTTCGCGTTAGACATAACCTTGGTTCTGAGCGATGATGGGTGATATTGAGGAGTATTGTAGGTGGAGTATAAATGATCGGTAAGTTTAAGTTTGTGAGGAGTCGATTATGTGCATGACCGGATAAGTTCGTCTCTCTGATTAATGAATTATTTTTACTTTAATGTTTACTTTTCTGTTTTTATATTTCAAACCATTTAAACCCAAACTCTTTAACGCGAGAAACTGTCGAACGGCATTCTTTCCCTCGAACCGATCTCTGTGGACACGACATAAATCCCGGAGGGAATTCTTTCCGAAAATAAATATTTTTGCTGGTTGCCCTATTCTGCATCCAACAGCCAACAAGACGAAACGAAAAGAAAAAAGTCTGCCATCTACTATCTGAGCAGGAAGTTTACCGACTGTGAAACTCGGTATACTATGCTTGAGAAAACTTGTTGTGCTCTGGCTTGGGTAGCCAAAGTCTTTGCCAGTACATGATTTGCCACACTACTTCGTTAATCTCCGAAATGGATCCAATCAAGTATGTCTTTGAAAAACCTGCTCTCACGGGAAGGATAGCCCGGTGGCAGATGTTGCTATCAGAATATGACATCGAGTACCACGCTCAAAAAGCCGTCAAAGGGAGTATTTTATCCGATCATTTGGCTCATCAACCGATTGACGATCAAGAATCAGTCGAATTCGATTTCCTAGACGAAGATGTCATGTACTTGAAAATGAAAGATTGCGATGAACCGCTACCCAGTGAAGGGCCAGAACCAGGTTCCCAATGGGGACTAATCTTTGACAGAGCTGTCAACAACTATGGAAACGGAATTGGGGCAATCATCGTAACACCTCAGGGTAACCACATTCCTTTCACTGCTAGATTGACATTCAAGTGTACAAACAACGAGGCCGAATACGACGCTTGTATTATGGGTCTCGAAGAAGTGATCGACTTAAGGATCAAGAACTTGGATGTGTATGGAGACTCAGCCCTGGTTATCAATCAAATCAGAGGAGATTGGAACACACACCAATCAGGATTGATTCCTTACAAAGACTACGCGAGAAGGTTGTTACCATTCTTCAACAGAATTGAATTGCATCATATCCCTCGTGAAGAGAATCACATGGCTGGTGCATTAGCCACTCTCTCCTCCATGATTAGTTTAGGTCAATGGAATGACGTACCTAAGATTGACATAATGCGCCTAGAACGGCCCGCTTACATCTTCGCGATTGAAGCAGTCATAGACGACAACCCTTGGTATCACGATATCAAATGCTTCCTTCAGAAACAAGAATACCCGCCTGGGGCATCAAGAAAAGATAGGAAAACTCTCAGAAGACTGGCTGGCAGCTTCTTTCTGAGTAGTGATACACTCTATAAGAGAAACTTTGACATGGTCTTGCTCTGATGCGTAGACAGACCAGAATCAAACATGCTGATAAAAGAAATTCACGAAGGATCCTTTGGCACTCATGCCAACGGACACATAATGGCGAGAAAAATTCTGAGAGCAGGGTACTATTGGTTAACAATGGAATCCGATTGCTACAAGTACATGAGAAAGTGTCATAAGTGTCAGATATACTCAGACAAGATCCATGTACCGCTAACACATCTCAAAGTTCTTTCTTCTCCATGGCCTTTTTCTATATGGGGAATCGACATGATTGGCATGATCGAACCCGAAGCTTCAAACGGACATCGGTTCATCCTGGTAGCCATTGACTACTTCACCAAGTGGTTCGAAGCAGTGACATACACCAACGTAACCAGACAAGTGGTAGTTTGTTTCATAAAAAACAATCTCATATGTCGTTATGGTGTTCCAAGCCAGATCATTACTAACTTGAACAACAAGATGATGAAAGAGTTATGTGCTGAGTTCAAAATCGAACACCATAACTCATCTCCTTACCGACCTAAGATGAACGGAGCGGTAGAAGCAGCTAACAAGAACATCAAGAAGATTGTTCAAAAGATGGTTGTAACCTACGAAGACTGGCACGAGATGCTACCCTTTGCTCTTCACGGTTATCGCACGTCTGTCCGCACTTCAACAGGGGCAACCCATTTGGCATGGAGGCAGTGCTTCCCATTGAAGTAGAGATCCCATCAATCCAGGTATTGATGGAAGCCAAGCTAACAGAAGCTGAATGGTGTCAAAGTCGACACGATGAATTGAACCTAATCGAAGAAAAGCAAATAACGGCTCTATGCCATGGTCAGTTGTATCAACAAAGGATGAAGAAAGTGTTTGACAAAAAGGTCCGACCTCGTGTCTTCAGAAAAGGAGACCTTGTGCTCAAGAAAATACAATCATTTCTCACTGATTCCCGGGGCAAATGGACTCTGAATTATGATGGCCCCTATGTGGTCAAGAAAGCCTTCTCAGGCGGCGCCTTGAGACTCGCAACCATGGATGGAGAGGAATTTTCCTACCCCACAAATGTCGATGTAGTCAAGAAATACTTCGCCTAAATAATAAAAAAAACGTCTCGGTGGATTGAAAACATGAAAGGGCGATCCAGGCAAAAATTAGAGACATAAGCAAAAAAATCATCCCGATGGATTGGAAATTTCGAAGTACAATCCAGGCAAAAGTTAGGGATTAATGCAAGTAACTACGTCCAATGAGGTTAAATCCCCAGCAGTAATGCCATCCATCAAAAGAACTTCCAGTCAAGGTCATCTTCGACAGAAGCTCAGAATGTCCAGAATTCAAAGTTGGCAAAAGGATAACGGTTGTTATGTTTCAATGTAGCCCTTTTCCCTTAAATTACCATTTTCTAAATTTTGTAAATACTCTATGGAATCACGCGCTTGGCTAATTTCCATTCTATCAATGAAATTTGAGCCCTAGTGCTTTTGTTTGCAATTCTTATTTGTTTTAGATTTACAGAATGACATTTTTAACATGATCAACGATTCTTGAAATAAAACAAAAATGAATTTACTTGTCAAAATTTTTCTGCTTTTAAAATAAAGATGGCAATTCTTTTGACTGCTGAGCATCAAAAGAACATCGATAGCTTCTCCAGAGGTAATTGAACCTCAAAGTACAAAATCAAAGTACTCCTTCTAAACCAGTACGCCTGAATGAAGGATCAACATATATCAGATGTGATTTTCCCATTGATATCCCCGGAAGAGTACGTATCTCTTAAGACCGATTGAGCAATTCTTTCTCCCCATAGGGATCGTCTTTCTTAAGCAAGGCAGGATTGCTATTTTGAACCAGTGATACTTTTCATCCCCCGCAGTGGCCGAGTATCCAATCGTGTTCATCCATTAGTCTGTATGTCGCGTCAGTTTTGTCAGCATAAACATAAATACATCATGCATTATTGATTCACATTCATAATCATATTGCATCACTATCACTCTATTCAGTCCTACCCCCAAGTGGTAAAGTCCTCTTATCAATCGAGTTGTCAGTTCTTTCCTCAAGAGGAAATGTTCTATCTGAGCGATTTCTCCCCAGTTTATTTCTGGATTGGAGACGGTCCTCAACCACTTTGATAACTTGAACCTCTGAAAGGCAAGAATACATTCGACAAACATCACTCTTCACCATTGAAGATGATATTTTTCTCGCTTTCCCAGATTTACAGAAGATCCCCAGAAAAAGCCTCGCAACTAAAGACTCTCAGCAACACATTGGTTTTTCTCTTCAGAAAGTCAATGTTAATGAAGTCATCAGCACCTCAAAATTGGGTTACATCAGCACCTCAAAATTGGGTTACATCACATGGTATTTCTCCGAAGAGATCTCAAAGAAAAAGTATGATGTAATATCCTCGAACGAAAAAGCAGTCTCTCAGGAGACTCATTTTCCCACAGTAGAGTCAACAAATGGCATCTCCAACAGAGAAGTTTGCGCACCTCTAAAACTCAGACAAATGGGTCCCCCCAGCAAGTATGACATCAAATTTTTCAATCAAATGGCGTCTCCCCCAGTAAACTCGGCGAGAAGTTTGATGAAATCCGCTACACATAGCGTCCCTTGTCAAAAAAAACTGAGACCAGTTCCTTGGCTGAAGACCAGGATCGAGGGGAAGTTTATTGACAAAAGAAACTGAGACCAGTTCTGTGGCTGAAGACCAGGATCGAGAGGAAGTTTATTGACAAAAAAAACTGAGACCAGTTCCGTGGCTGAAGACCAGGATCGAGGGGAAGTTTATTGACAAAAGAAACTGAGACCAATTTTGTGGCTAAAGACCAGGATCGAGGGGAAGTTTATTGACAAAAGAAACTAAGACCAGTTCTGTGGCTGAAGACCCGGATCGAGGGGAAGTTTATTTCAAAAACTAATACCAGTTCCGTGGGTAAAAACCAGGATCGAGGGGAAGTTTTACCCTTTTCTAAGCATCATTGCTTAGCAAAAGAAGATGGATGAGCAAACTAACATTCATAACCACTGTCAAAATTTCGGGTATTCCGATATTTAATCCTCATGCACCCCGAATGCCCGAATACCTTCACCATTCACACCTTCGGGTCCAAGAAGATTAAATAGGGGCATCTGTCATACCCCAAATTTTGACCACCAAGATTTTCCATCATTGTGCAAATCATCATCACAATATGGATGTACTTTCGTGCCTCATCAATCTCCTCAAAGATGGTTGAGCATTCACCACAATCAAGAATTAGGGTTTTGAGCCCTCTCAGAGCACTTAGACAAAGGGTCAATCAAGGAATGACATGATCTTCAACTTTTCTAACCTCTCAAACACCCATAAGGGATCAAGAGGACTCCCACATCAAGAATCAAGCACAAGGTTGCAACATTCCAAGTGGATCAAACCTCAAGATCGCCAGTGTCACCAAATTAGAGTTTTGGTCGACCAAGGCCTCTAGATGAAAATTTTCCTCTGGGCATGAGCCATTACTTCAAAGCATAACCCATGATACTCCAAGGGACCTTATGGACCCCATTATCAAGTTAATTTAACCTCAGGGGATGCATTCATAAAAAAATCAGGAATTAGGGTTTCTTGACCTAATTCACCCATAAGTTGAATTTTGGGACAAAGCCTGAGCCAAGACCTCAAGACATGATTTGAGGGCCTAAAATACACCACATTGATCCATTTACAACAATGGATTGATCCAAGAAGCTTGATTCACAAATTTCAATTTCATCTGGACCATAATTAGGGTTTTGAGGAAAAAGTCAACTGTATCTTTGACTTTTGACCAAGACATGCTCCCAAACCTTGAGACATGATTCAATACACCCTATAACACCTATGGAATCCATCCATTAGGTTTGATTTAAGTCAAGGACTTGATTTCACAAAGGATCGCACAGTTTGGATTTCATCCAATAAAAAGTCAACTGTGCACAAAATCAAGTTTGACTTTTTGGAATTTTTCACAAATATGGTTCCCCTAAGTAAAAAATAATGTTAATGTATGGTATTGATCATCATTTATTAAGAAAAATCAAGAAAAGTGAGGTTTCTTGCAAAAGGCGCAACCTTGAGAAACCAAACTTTTTCTAAGTTATGGAACAAAAGTGGTTTTGGTACCAACTTTGCAAGGTCATAGCTCCTTAACCACAAGGCCTTTTTCTCCCATTCAAAGCTCAAATGAAAGTCCATCTGACATTCTTTAAAAGTTTCAACTACAATAGATTCCAAATCCTCATGGATTTTAAGTTATGGACTGATCAAAATGACAAAAATGAAGAAAACGACACTTTTCCAACACTTAGTGAAAATCTGCCTAAGTTACCAGCCTTGGACATCAATGTTCATGAGGATTTTTCAATGGGATCCAAATAGTTTCAAAACAAACTATGATCACACATGTTTTGTATCATATGAGGGCTCTCTAAAAAGCACAAGAGCCTCCCATAACTCAACCTGAGCAGGGAGATATGATTCCCTCAAAATCACCATTTCCAACTGTCTTGTACAAGGCATATTTTGGCATTTTGCTCGATTTGGAAAATTTGGACAACTCCAAGCCTTGTCATCCATTTGGACACATCAGAGGATGAAATCAAAAGGGAATTATCTGATCCCTAATCCTCCCAAGTCCAAGAATCTACACATAGCCATAACAAACCTAAAAAGGCTAAAAAGTGCAAAAGACTCCAATTGTGTTTCCAAGCATTTAATGGATGCATCAAGGTGGCATGGACTGACACATTCCTAACTGAATGAGTCAAGAATCAGCTCTGAATCAAAGAACCATAGGATTGTTCCCTAACCTCAAGTCAATGGCTAGAGGAGACTTGAGATTCCATTCGATCCACATTGGCCACAGACCTGCTGCAGTTGCCACACACTATTGCTGCCAAAACAAACTTGCTCTACTATAAATAGAGCTCATTTGTGCTCAGTTTGAGTACACCAAAGCACTATAACTGATGCTTTCCTCAAAATCTCTTTCTTTAGGTAAAAATTCCTTCTTTTGCAAGTAATCTCTGAGTTTTTGAGTTAGAGAGCAATTCCACCACAACTTATGATCCAAACACATCCAATATGTCATATCTAAGCTGTCCAAACACTCACTTGTGATTTGAAACACCAAAATCAGAAAGTCAACCTATAAAACCTCAAAATTTGACTTTTCTGCATTTTTCAAGCCATGTCTTGAGTCAGTCACTTCCAAAACCAAACCAGGCCTGAAACACACTCCAAATATCATCCTTAAACTGTCCCAATTGATTTCCCTTATCTAGAACACCATTTGAGAGAGTTGCTATATTGGTCACTTTTTCCCCTTTTGCAAGAAAAGGCCTATACTTGTTCCTGAGGATTCCAGCTGGTTCTGATCATCCTAAAAGCTTCTAAAGGATCAATTAAGAGTGTTCAAAGCATTGAATTACTTCTGGCACAAGGAACTTGGCAGATAGCACAAGAAGCTTCAAGAGGTAAGTGCATCACAACTTGAACTCTTTAAATCATGCATTGCTTTGAGGTCCATTGATCATGGACCTCTCATACATATCATATGTGTTGTGTTTAAACCAATTTATCATGCTATTATTGCTTGTACCATGAGATAGCATAAAACATGCAAAATTTGGCCTATTTTGAAATCACTATCGGATTTTAAAATGGAAACATTTTCTGAAAATTCCAAGGGCACCATTGGATTTCTCATGAAATTCTAGGTCAGATGCACCTAAATTTTATCCCAATCCATGGAGGAACGAGAAAGTTAGAGCCTTCACGCAAATTGCCAAAACTAGGCCTTGCCTTGGGCAAGGGCCAGACGTGGCGCCTTGGCCAGGCCTAGAAACTTGGCACCCCATATATGTTCATGGGGTGTTTTTGATACACAGATGTATCACCACCCCAGTGGTAGCGCGCATGTGTGTTTGGCTTGATGGTCCTGGGTTCAACACCCACCCAGACCATTTTGTTCACTTTGCCATATTTTTGCTATTTTTATGGTTTTTGTTAATTAATTCTAAAATTAATTTCTCTCTCAATTTTAATTATTTTTTATTGGTTCTTTTTTTTAAAATTCCCAAAAATGTTAAAATATTTTATTCCATAAAAATTTCACAAAAATATAATTTATTTCATATATTTAGTATTTTTGTAAAGAATTATGTTTTATTTATTGTTTTAATACTTAAAATATTTCTTTCTCTTAATTTTGCAAATTAAAATCATTTTCAAATCATTCTATAAATGAAACATGATTTTTCAAACATTAATCCAAGATCACAACTTTTTTTTCACACATGTTTGATAATTTTGATCATTTTAATTGAATTTTTATTCAATTAAAATCCATTTTAAAATCAAATTAGGGTTTTGATTATTTTCACCATCACAAATCTTTTTCAAAACACTTTGGGCCTCTAATAGAGTGTAAGACCCAACCCCCTTTGTACATAAATAATTTTGGGCCTCAGTCGTTGTATAAGTCCTAGTACAATTTTCAAAACGACGGTGCGATCACTGTTTTTCCATGGGCCTATCCTTGAGTTGTAAGACCCATCCCTTGTACAAAAATAAACTTTTGGGCCTCTAATAGAGTGTAAGACCCAATCCTTGTTGTACATAAACCTTTTTTGGCCTCAGTCATTGCATAAGTCCCACTGTGTTTTCAAAATCTTGGCGCGATCGTCACCTTTTAAACAAAAATCATCTGGCCTATCCTTGTGTTGTATGTCCCATTTCTTTTCTTTCTTCAAACTTTTGGGCCTCTCTTTGAGTTATAAGACCCATCCATTTGTAAATAAAACCTAATTTGGGCCTCAGTCATTGTATAAGTCCCGATACAATTTTCAGATCACGGTACGATCACTGTTTTTCATCTGGGCCTCTCCTTGAGTATAAGCCCCAATCTTCTTTTCAAAAATAACCTTCCCTTTTGATTTAGGTTCAAACTCATAGTTGTTATCAAAAATTTCTTTAATTTCTTGAACAACTAACCATACAGCTGTTACAATGGAAGCTTGCTCGCCTGTAAGTTTTATCACCTTTCTTTTACATACTTGCACATATATATAATTGTTTATGCTGGAAGATTTCTCACCTGTAAGTCCTCCTACCCTCTTTTACATACACTATATATTTAATCTGTATATATATGCCTGTATATTATCTGCTTAGAGTTTTCCCCGGCAATTAGGTCTAGAACTAGATAAAGCCAGTGGTCACTCTTTCAACAGTCAAAACTAGTTCCCCATAGGAATTCCAGATACAGTCTTGCCTTCTCTTGGGCTTATACAATATGGATCAAAGAGAAAGGCATTATTCCCGGTGAAACTTTTCTCAGACTGTCACTATTAGAAAATTGTCAAAAGAAGTTCATTTCCCCAGAGAGGATTAACTCCCGGTGAAACCTCTCTTGAATTTCTTCAGACCCTAGAACTGTTCACTAAAGAAAAGATTATTCCTGGTGAAACTTTTCTTGAAATTTTCTTAATTTTGGACCCACAGGCTTCCTAAAAGCATCCCCGCCTCTTCTTGGGCTTTGTACAAGGACCCTCCGGCTTCTTAGAAGTTCTCATGCCTTCTCTTGGGCTTAATACAAGGACTTTGAAGACCTCTTAAAGGTATAGGACAGAACTCAGTCATCATTTGTTAGAGCAGTCTTTCTAAATATTCAAAACCTCATACCAATTTTAGGGTTGATTCTCATCCCTTAAAACACCTGCCTCCTCTTGGGCATCATACAAAGATAAACTCTTCCGTACCAGTAGACTTGTACAGTCTAATCCCCTCTTGGATCTCAAAGATATTCTCAAGTTCCCTACAAATACAGAAGAAACCCTGGTCATTTAAACCAATCTCCAGTAGAGTTGAAACCTCTATAGGTTTTCAAAACTCAATCTTTAAACTCTCACTTTAAATTTCCCCAGCTAGGGTCAGCTTATCGTCAGTATAACACTATCTCAAATTAGAACCTCAAGGCATCTGATACCTCAACTTTTCTGTAACCCTCAGCAAGAGTTGATCCCCCAACTTGGACCTGCCTCTGGATCTCAATAATCCTTAGCAGAAGCCAGCCTCCTCTTAGGCTTTGTATAATGATTTTCCTCAACAGCATTAGCCCCAAAACGCTCTCTTGTTGAGTTAACATTTTTCAACCTCAATCTTGGGCTTTGTGTAAGACACACAAAACACTCTCTTGTTGAGTTTACCCTTTTACAGCCTCAATCTTGGGCTTTGTACAAGACAAACAAAGCACTCTCTTGTTGAGTCAATCATCTTTCCACACTCTCTTGTTGAGTCAATGGTGCAAAACATAAACACTCTCTTGTTGAGTCATTCTTTTTAGCCTCAATCTTGGGCTTTGTACAAGACATATATAAACTTTCTCCAACAAAATCAAAATCTTCATAACTGTCTCTTAAGCTCTGGATAAATATTTTCCCCAGCAGAGTCAATTCCTCCCAGCCTTCTTTTAGGCTTTGAGAATTAATATCCCTAAGCGGAGCCGATCCTCTTTTCAGCCTCAATATTGGGCTTTGTACAAGACACCCATAAATATCCTCTCACTAGTAGAGTTAACATCGTTCAGCCTTAATCTTGGGCTTTGTACTAGACACCCTATAAATATCTTCAGCTGAGTCAGTCAAATATCCTTTAGCCTCAATCTTGGGCTTTGTACAAGACACATATAAATTTCCCTAAGCAGAGTCAATCCTCTTTTTAGCCTCAATCTTGGGCTTTGTACAAGACAAATCATACTCTCCAGCAGAGTCAGTCTCTTTTTAGCCTCAATCTTGAGCTTTGTACAAGACAGATAAAACCTCTCACTAATAGAGTCAAAATCCTCTTTAGCCTCAATTTTGGGCTTTGTACAAGACAGACAAAATATTCCCCCGGAAAGTCAACTTCCATCCTCCTCTTAGGCTTTATATAATTATATTCCCCAAAAGGAGTCAATCTCTTTTTATCCTCAATCTTGGGCTTTGTACAAGACAGATAAACACTCTCTTATTGAGTCTGTCTTTTCTAGCCTCCTCTTAGGCTATGTATAAGGACTTCCCAAGTGGAGTCAATCAATCTCTTAGCTTCAACCTTGGGCTTTGATCAAGGCACACAAAAATCAACATCCCCTCAGAGGAAATCAAAGTCTCTCTGCAGGAAGACATTTCTCTGTGTTATCACACATCAAAACAAATAAATTAAACAAACCCTAATCCCAGATAACTGCTGTAAGTGGCACACTTGTTGATTCAATAATCCAAGCTGTCGTCCATCTCTTATCCTGGTAAAAATCCTTTTTTTCATCTAATTGATGTAAGCGGAAAGCCTCTGGATTATTTACATCCATGCCACTATCTTTCTCTTAGTATGGAAAACTCCTAAGGAAAAATGGCATTGCTCAACACTGAGTTAAAGTTTTCCCCTTCAGGACAAATCCCTATAAAGGAAATTATGGCATTGCTGGATTCGTATATCCCAGTTAAAGTAATTCTCCTTTATAATCAGTCACCCAACAGTTGTGATAAACAGACAAGATGTCTCCCTTTAGAGATGATAAATTCTCTCTCAGTCAAACCTTTTAGCTTTAATCTTGGGCTTTGAACAAGACACCAAAACATCATCTTTTTCCTCCCATAGAATAGGAGGAACTACGATTGATCTGATTTCCCTTTTTCTTTAAACGGGAATATGTAGGCATAAGATTGTGAAATATTAGCGAGCACGCCAATCAAAAACTTTAGGTCCAGTACCTTCACTCATCAAAAACATCGGTAATCCCAAAATCAACAAAAAACTCTCTCTCTCAAACATTCCCAAAGAAGAAACTTTCCCAACCCACAACAGATAAACACCATCAAGTATAAAAGCAGAACCTATTGCTAACAACCTGTGGATAACCACATATAGGATGGGTAATTGACAACTCCCCATTGTATAACCTGACCTCGAACTCCCCGAATGTCTTAAGCGTTTGTTCAGTTAAACATTCACGTGCAAGGTTAGTTTTAGATAGCTTCCCTTTCCCTTCCAGCTTCACGGGATAAATAAAAAATCAGAAAGTAGCACCCCTCTCCTACCATTGCGGTGAGGAGGAACCCATGGCGATAAGGTGGTCGCGTCACCGACAAAAATCGCACACTACACAGTTGATTATAGTGGATTAAGTCCTTATGTATAAGGAGAAATCACCTTGGCGGATGGACTGGATTAGCTTTGAGTTTCAAGTGAACTGGGATAAAAATGCTTGTGTCTCTCTCATTGTTCAATCTTTTGATTGTTGATTTTTTGAGTTGGTAAAAACTTTTGTTTTAAAATCCCAATTCAACCCCCCCCCCCCCCCCCCCCCCTCCCCCCTTTATTGTGTTTTTCACACCTTCAATTGGCATCAGAGCTCCAGTTCTGATTGTGATAAAAATCTTTATCAACACTTCACCGTGCTCAGTGTCGATCCAGTTTGTGTGAGAAATAATGGTTGTTGCTGCTTCTGTTGTTAACAATGAGAAAGATCACTACAATGCCAAACCACTAGTCTTTGATGGTGATAAGTTTGACTACTGGAAAAATAGAATCAAAAGCTTCTTTCTTGGTTATGATGTAGATCTTTGGGATATTTTAGTTGATAGCTACACTTACCCAGTTGATGCTGCAAGTAACAAAGTAGCAAGAAGTGATATGACTGATCAACAAAAGAAGGACTATAAGAATAATCATAAGGCAATAAATATATTGCTTAATGTTATCTCTTATACCGAGTATAAGAAGATAACAAACAGAGATACTGCCAAGTCCATCTTTGGTTCCTTAAGAATGACTCATAAAGGGAACACTCAAGTAAAGGAGACAAAGGATTTAGCCATAATCCAGAAATATGAGGCATTCAGAATGGACGATGATGAAATAGTTGAGACTATGTTCTCAAGGTTTGAGATGCTGGTTGTGGGACTTAAGGTTCTGGATAAAGGATATTCAACTTTTGACCATGTTAAGAAGATCATTAGAAGTCTTCTCAAGAAATGGAGACCCATGGTAACTGCCTTGAAGCTATCTAAAGATCTGAATAGTATCAGTCTTGAAGAACTTGTTAGTTCTTTAAGAAGTCATGAGATAGATCTAGATGGAGATGGACCTCAGAAGTGAGGTAAATCAATTGCCTTAAAGTCCAAACCTGAAAAGGCAAGGGCTTATCAAGCTGAGGAATAATCAGAAGATTCTGATGAAGACTCAGAAGATGATGATGAGCTGTCACTGATTTCCAAAAGGGTCAATAGACTCTGGAAACATAGGCAGAATGGTTAAGGGAGGTTCAGAGGAGCAAGGAAGACCGTTGGTCATTTTGACTCGTTGTCTGGACAGAAGAAGCAGGGTTTTGGAAAATAAGTTATTTGCTATGAATGCAAGGAGTCAAGTCACTACAAAAATGAGTGTCCTAAGCTCAAGAAGTACAATAGGCCTAAGAAGAAATTATCCAAAGGCAAGAAGGGGCTCATGGCTACATGGGATGACTCATACTCTGGAGAATGAGATTCTGAATAGGAACAGGCCAATGTTGCTTTGATGGCAAATAGACCTGATGCTGAAGTCTATGAAGAACCAGAAGAGAAGGAGTTGTCAGAATCAGAATCTGACTCTAATTCCGAAGAGGTATTTTCTAAACTACCTCATTCTAATTTAGAGTCATGTCTCTCAGAAAGGCTGGAAAAGTACCAAAGTCTTCAAAGTAAATACAAAGATCTTAAACAAGTCCGAGTAATTGCTTCTGAAGCTTGTAATAAGCTTGAACAAAATATTTCTTCTCTCAATGAGAAAATATTTTCTTTAGAAAGTACTAATTCTGCTTTAAAAAGCAAAATTTCAAAACTAGAGGAAGAAATAGTCTTGGATGCTTCTGGTACTGATTGCATCATCAGATATGATAGATCATTTCAGCATTTTATGGCTAAAAGCATAGATAGAAGCAAAATGGCTTCCATGATCTATGGAGTTATCAGAAATGGCAAGAAAGGTTTAGGTTGTACAGAAACTTCTAAACTTAACGAAAGTCAGATTGTAAAACTAAAACCTCTCTTTGAGCATTTATGGCCTACTGGCATTGAGCTTGACCGTTCTGAGCTTGCATAGAAACTTTCACAAACACAAAACTCTGTTCTAAAACCCAAGTATCATGCACAAATCCAAGGTTGTGCAAAAATATGGAAAAACTAACAAAAAAGGACCTAGAAAGTGGGTACCTAAGGATAAGATCATTTATGTTGCAGACATCCGTAGCAGCTCAATTGAAACACCGGTCATGGTACCTGGACAATGGTTGCTCGCAACACATGACGGGAAGAAGGCATTGTAATAGCCCAAATTTTGACCACTTATATTTCCCATCATTGTGAAAATCATCATCATAATATGGATGAACCATCATGCTTCATCAGTCTCCCCAAAGATGGGTGAGCATCCACTATAATCAAAATTAGGATTTCAAGCCCTCTCTGAGTGCTTAGACAAAGGATCAATCTAGAAATGACACGATCTTCAACTTGTCTAATCTCTTAAACATCCACAATGGATCAAAAAGGACTCTCACTTCAAGGATTAAGCACAAGGCTGCTCCCTTCTAGGTGGATCAAATCTCAAGATCGACAGTGTCACCAAATTAGGGTTTTGGTCGACCAGGGCCTCCAGATGGAAATTTTCATCTGGGCACAAGGCAATGATCCAAAACATGACCTAATATACTTCATGGAACCTCATGAACCCATGCATCAAGTCAATTTTGCCTCAGGGGATGCATTCATAAAAAATCAGGAATTAGGGTTTCTTGACCTAATTCACCCCTAAGTTGACTTTTGGGACAAATCATGAGCCAAGACCTCAAGATAGAGTTTGAGGGTCTCTAATGAACTATATTGATCCATTTGGAACAATGGATTAATCCAAGAAGCTTGAGCAACAAGTCTCATTTTCATCTGCACCACAATTAGGGTTTTAAGAGAAAAGTCAACTGTAACTTTGACTTTTGACCAAGACATGCTCCCAAACCCTAATACATGATTGAATATACCCTATGACACCCATGGAACATGTCCATCAAGTTTGATTTAGGTCAAGGACATGATTTCCTGAAGAATTGCACAGTTTGGAATTCATCTGATAAAAAGTCAACTGTGCACAAAAGTCAACTTTGACTTTTTGAGATTTTTCACCAAAATGGATTTTTAACCCTAAAATGATGTTAATGTATGATTTGAATCATCATTCATCAAGAAAAATCAAGAAAAGTGAGATAACTTGTAAAAGGGGTAACCATAAAACTTAGAAATTTTTCTAAGTTAAAAATAAAGTGGCAAAGGTACCAACTTTGGAGGACCATAACTCCTAAACCACAAGGCCATTTTTTCTCATCCAAAGATGGATTTGTATCCCTCATTATCACCTACAAAAACTTCAACTACAAGTCATTCCAATTCATTAAGTATTTTGAGTTATGGAGTGATCAAAGTGGCTGAAAAGTGAAAATGTCACTTTTTCCAACACTTAGTGAAATTTTCACTAAGTCAGATTCTGCCTCACTTTTTGCCAAATGTAGGGGGATTTATCACTTGAAATCAAAAGAGATCAAAACCAAACTTGTTCAAACAGTTGTTGTATCATGTTAGGGCTTTCCAAAATGGCCAAGAACATTGCCAAATTCAACCTACACCATGAGATACAACATTGCCAAGTTGCCTTGCTGAAATCTGTCAAGGCAAGGCAGAATTTGCAACTTTGGTCGATTTTCCAAAATCAGCCAAATTCAATTGCTCCAATCCACTTGGACACCTCTGAGGATTGAATCTAAAGGGGACAATCACTGAGCCAAGCCTCCAAGGTCCAAGGAACAAGGAATAGCATGTTGAACCTAGAGTTGCCAAAATAGGGACAAGACTTCAAATTTGGAATGAGGCATTCAATGGAACCATCAAGGTGGCATGGACTGAGCCATTCTCATCTGAAATCAGTCAAGAGTTATCCAAGACCAAGGGGACCAAAGCTCTGTGCCCTAACCTCTAGTCAATGGCTAGAGGAGACTTGGATTTTCATTTGCCAACATTGGCCAAACCTACTTACCAGCTGCCATTCACTATTCCTTGCAAAACAAACTTGCTCTACTATAAATAGAGCTCAATTGTGGTCAGTTTGAGTACACCAAAGCCATCTAACAGATGCTTTCCTCAAAATCTCTTTCTCTTGGCAAAAATGCCTTTCTTAGCAAGGTAGCTATCGGGTTTTGAGTTTGAGAGCTTTTCCAATCAAACCAATCACTCACACACCTCACATACATCACATATGAGCTGATCAAACACTCACATAACACCTGGAACATCAAAATCTCAAAATCACTTGCCATCCACACAAGTTTGAAGTGAAGTTGCAGCTGGGATGCCATAAACTGATCCAGTCCATTTCAATTCAATCCAAGTGTTCAAACACACTCCATATGGTGTATGGAAGCTGTCCAGATCATCACCACTCATCTGTAACACCTCCAAATCAAAAATCATTTTGAACTTGTTGTCACGACTTGGAGGTAAGCACATGCTTGGTCATCTCTCAATCTATGCATATTTCCTCGCACAATAATTTGGCCATATGTTCATAATCATGCATGGAATGTTTTCCCTCAATTAATTGCATTGTTTGAATCGTGTATCAAAAATCCTAGCCTTCATGCAGAAATTAGGGTTCTTGAGGTCTCTTCGTGATTTCTTGTTGTATGTTTAATTTAAATGAAATTAAAGTACATAGACATGATCGTGAGGTTGAGGCGAGCATAATGATATGTGGATTGCATGATATGATTACGTATTCATGGAGATTGGATAGAAAATGCAAATCTGAGAAACCAAGAACACGCGCGTGTTCTTCAGCCTGTTCTTGGCGCCATTTTTCATATATTCAAATATTTGAATTTTGTGATTTTGTTTAATTGATTCAAAAATTAATTTCTCTCTGAGTTTTAATGATTTTGAGTTGATTCTTTTTTTAATAATTCACAAAAATGTTAAAATATTTTATTTTCACAAAAAATCCCAAAAATATTATTTATTTCATATAATTGATATTTTTGCAAAGAATTAATATTTTGATTGTTTTTTGGCAATTTAAATATTTTTTCTACATTGATTTTGCAACTTTTAATGCTTTCTAATTATTTTGTAGGTCAATACTTAATTTTTTGAAGCATTAATCCAAGATCACAATTTGTTTTCCATGTGTTAAACAAATTTTGATCATTTTAATTGAGTTTTTATTCAATTAAATACATTTTGAAAACAAATTAGGGTTTTGGATTAATTCAACCCTCATAAATCATTTTCAAAACACTTTGGGCCTCTATTAGAGTGTAAGACCCAATCCTTTTTTTGACCAAATCATTTTTGGGCCTCACTTATTGTATAAGTCCCGATACCGTCAAAAAATAAACGGCGCGATCGTCGCCTTTTCAAAAATCATTTGGGCTTACCCTCGAGTAGTAAGACCCATTTATTTTTCTTTCAAAACACTTTGGGCCTCTATTAGAGTGTAAGACCCAATCCCCCTTTTAACCAAAACATTTTGGGCCTCACTTATTGTATAAGTCCCTCTGCGTTAAAAGAAAACCTCGGCGCGATCGCCATTTTTAAACGAAAAATCATTTGGGCATACCCTCGTGTTATAAGCCCCACTCTTTTCTTTAAACCTTTTTGGGCCTCTTGAGAGAGTGTAAGACCCATCCCTTTGTACAGAAAACCATTTTGGGCCCCAGTCACTTGTATAAGTCCCGCTGTACAAAGTCAAACAGTGCGCTCACTGATAAAACCCTGGGCCTCTCCTTGAGCTGTAAGCCCCAAATCTTTCTTTTTCAAAGCACTTTCTCCTTTGATTTTGAATATACTGTTGTTTTCAATCTTTCTTTGTTGAACAACTAACCAAACAGCATGGAAGCACTACAACCGAGTAAGTGGTTATCGCTTTCATTTACTGCTTTCATATTATAAACTGTATTGTGGGGCTGCTCACTGTAAGTCTCCTTTCATAAACTCATATCTACTGTGTAATAATAGTATAGATATTTCGAGTTTCCCCGGCTACTACGTCTAGAACTAAGTGACGCCGTTTCATTTATTCGTAGAAATAGACGCCTAGATCCCCAATAGGAGCACCAGATACAGTCTTCTCTTCGGCTGTCCTCCTTAGGAATCGTCAAGAAGCTCTACTCCCCAAGATGAATGTATTCTCCGTGAATGGCATCTTTGAGTTTCTTCCAAATTCTCGAACTTTCCTGACTTGATCTATTCCTTGTGGATAGCATGCCTTGAATGTCTCGGGGTTTGGGTACCCACTACGGTCATAATCTTGGACCTTAACTAAGGAACCCTCTTTAAAAGCTAAAAGTCGCTGGATAGTAAACCTCGCACGTTTACCAGTGGTTTTTATCTTTAAAAGAGTTATCTCTCCTAATGGAAAGGAGATGATAGACCCACGGGCTTCTTAAAAGCATCGGCCTCCTCTTGGGCATTATTCAAGGACACTACGGCTTCTTAGAAGTATTCACAGCCTCCTCTTAGGCTTCGTATAATGATCTCTTCCTTCGGGAATGATGGCCTCCTCTTGGGCTTCGTACAAGGACCCGTCGGCTTCTTAAATGTTTCCAGCCTCCTCTTGGGCTTCGTACAAATTGTCCCGACGACCTCCTAGAGGTATAGGAACAGACCCTAGTCATCTCCATAGAACAGTCCTTTCATAGAGTCTACTACTGTTTCTCAAAGCATAGTACCAAAGAAAAAAACTCTAGACTTGGACAGTCTAGCTTCCTTGAGTCTCAAAGACATTCTCAAGTGACCCCTTCGTTAAATAGGAAGGAAACCCGCAGACTCGAACAGTCTCAATACCCTTTGGATTTCCCGTTTCCTCAAAGAGAAGGAAATATCCCTGATCCTCAAATCAAATCCCTGAGTACAGTGTTGCTCATATAAGAACTGATTTTCTCTTTTAAAATCAGTATATTGGATCTGTATCTCAACTGAAACAAGCCTTTAGCCTCCATCTCGGGCTTCGTACGAGATACAAAAACATTCTCTTGTTGAGTATCAAAGACTCTCTTGTTGAGTCAAACTTTTAGCCTCTATCTCGGGCTTCGTACGAGACACAAAGACTCCCTCGTTGAGTCAATCATCCCTTTTCGCCTCCATCTCGGGCTTTGTACGAGATACAAAAAGGTTCTTATTGAGCCAAACAAACAATAGCCTCCATCTCGGGCTTTATACGAGATACCCAAAAGACTCCATCGTCGGGTCAAAAACTTTTAGCCTCTCTCTCGGGCTTTGTACGAGACACAAAATAGCCTCCTCTTAGGCTTTGTATAATGATTTTCCTAGCGGAAATTAGCCTCCTCTTAGGCTTTGTATAAGAAAACCACTGGTTAATCCAATTAATCTTTTAGCATCAAAGATGTGCCTCGTTCACAGTACACAAACATCAACAACTCCTTTCCCTTCGTCTAATCGCTGTAAGCGGTAAGCCTCTGGATCATCTATATCCATGCCACTGTCCCTCTTTTAGCATGAGAAATTCCTAAGGAAAGATGGCATTGCTCTACACTGAGTTAAAGTCTTCTCCTTCAGGTTAAAACCCTTTCTTCGGAAATTATGGCATTGCTCGGATCCGCGTATCCCAGTTAAAGTAATTCTCCTTCCCCCTCTTTAGAGATGACAAATTCTCTCTAAAGTCGAGGTCTTTCGCTTCACGTCTTGGGCTTTAAACAAGACACAAATAGGCCTTTCAGCTTCACATCTTGGGCTTTGAACAAGATACAAATTACCTTTCGCTTCACGTCTTGGGCTTTAAACAAGACACCAAAAACAACCATTTCCTCCCATAGAATAGGAGGAACTACGAACGCTCTAATTTCCCTGTTTCGGTAAACGGGAATACGTAGGCATAAGATCGAAAGAAAAGATCTTAGCGAGCGTAATCAACAAAAAACCCAAATCCCATATCTCCATCAATCAAAAGCAGTAATTCAAAAGCACCAGTCCTAACATCCTAATCTTTGTTCCCCGCTAGAAAGCCCTAGAAAGAAAGAACCTGTATTGGCGAAATACGAATAACCAGTACAAAAGCCCCCCCCCCCCACATTGATAGCATCTGTAATCTAACAGACCGCTGTTTAAACTCAGTATGCAAGCAGGGTTAATTGGAGACATCTATTTCCCTTCCTTATTCAGCTCACAATAGGATAAAAAATGAATTGACCTGTAGTTTAAAGCTCAAACCGCAGAGAGCGACCAGCGCTTAAGAACCGCGTCCAAAATCGCTCGCTACAGAAAAGTGGCGCCCACCGTGGGGCCGGTTCCTTTCTTTCTATTTCTCTTGTGTGAAAAATTACACAAATGGCGACTCTACTAGGGAGTCTCCTTTTCTGCCTTAGGGCATCATCCCCGGTTTCTACGGAAAATGGGAACTCTACCGAAGAGAAAGATTGACCTATGCTGGTCCATCTCTTAGGCAGGGAACCACAGATTGGGGCTTCCGCCGGGGAACCCATTTTTGTCAGGAACTTAGGATTCTTAGCTTTATAAGTCTAGGATGATTAGGACAAATATATATACTGCTTTTCCTAATTGCTATATGTGTTTATTTTTCTGCTACTGGGAATGCGTGTGATGCCGCATGTGGTGAGATTGAGTATACACTTAAGAAAAGCCAACCTTTTTCGTAGTGCGGAAACTATCGGAAATAGTTGTTACGCGATACTACCCTCATTTGAGGCTGGTGATCTATTCTCGGTGAATAGCACTTACTCTAAGATTGCACACAACTCACTGGCGATCCGCTTGTTGTCTGCCTTCCTGGGAGGAGCTGATGATAATGCGTACAGGTACAAAAATCAGCCTAGTATAAACCTTTGGGGATGGGTAGAGCTTTGACTTCATGACAACGACCCTTTGACCCCATGTTTTTTCTATGTTTTTGTGTGATGCATTCATGCATTCATTTAATAAAACATTAAAACATTCAAAAAAATTTCTCTTCTAGTCTCTCTGTTTTTCAAATTAAACTAAGACTGTGATTGCAAATATCAGAGAAAAGGATTACGCTAATGGATTTCGGTAGAAGGAGAACTCACCAGTATACCTTCAAGGTTCCAAAATTAGGGGATTTGAGAAAGTTAGCAAGGATGATCGTTAACCCAGAGGCTTTCAGAGCCTAGCACGGTGGTTTGCTACCACTGTTAAGAGTCCATGTGATTAAGGGAATCATGGATGCGCTCATTCAGTTCTACGATCCGGTTTATCACTGTTTCACATTCCTGGATTACCAGCTATCACCAACGCTGGAGGAGTATTCTCATCTGACTGATTTACATATCACTGATCGAGCTCCATTTTCTGGACTGGAAGAAATTCCAAAGAATCAGACTATTGCAATAGCAATTCATTTGGACGAGTCTGAGGTCAAGACTCACATGATTACTATGGGTGGCATCCAAGGTTTGCCAGCCCAGTTCTTGACAAAGAAAGCTCTATACTTCACTAGTATAGGGAACGGGACTGCTTTTGAAAGCATCTTTGTCTTGCTCACCTACGGGTTATTTTTGTTTCCCAACATCAATAACTTCGTAGATATCAACGCTATTAAGGTTTTTCTCATTGGAAACCCTGTGCCGACTTTGCTTGCAGATGCGTATCATTCTGTACACTTGGGAAATTTGTACAGCGGAGGGGAGATCACATGCTGTGTACCTTTACTCTATAAATGGTTTATCTCACACTTGCCTAAGTCTGCTGCTTTTTGGGATTGCAAGAGTGTCTTACGTTGGTCGCAGAAGATCATGTCTCTCACCAATTCCGATATAGATTGGTGTAATAGGATTTATTAGGGAATCAAAATCATTGACCGTTGTGGAAACTTCCTCAGCGTACCCCTCATAGGAACTAAAGGAGGAATCAACTATCATCCGATATTGGTTCTTCGTCAATTTGGATACCCGATGAGACACATCCCACTGGGTGTTCATCTGGAAGGTCTTTTCTTCAAAGAAGGAGAAAATGACAGAGCACTGAAGATGGAAATAGTGAAAGCTTGGAAACAGGTTCATAAGAAAGGACGAGAGTCTCTGGGAAAACCGGACTGTGTCTCGGTGGAGCCTTATCTCCATTAGGTACAAACTAGAGCTCTCAAGCTAAAGATGCTTTATCCTCGTTACGGAATTCTTCCACCGAGGGGAACTGTCATGTACTTCATGACGGAAACTGAAAAGCTTCAGGTTACTTTCAACAAAGTTCAAAAGGAAAGAAGGTCTTGGAAGAACAAGTACCGCACCCTCGACGTAGAGTGTATCCAAATACAGCAACTACTAAAAGAGAAAGATGCTCTGATTGAAATTTTGGAGCAGCATGCTATAGAGAATCAAGATGACCAAAGGAATTTGCTCACTCCTTTCACTTGGCAAAGGAATGACAACCCGACAACGGCCCAAGCGCCCTGGTCAAAGAAAAGGAAGATACCAGAATCAGCACCCGGTTTCTCCTCAGAGAGGACTCAGGACCCATTAGCTTAGGTTTCTGTTTCTGCACTTTGTAATCTACTGTATTTCCATTTCTGTAATCCTTTGGAATTCAATAAAAAAGGGTTTCCCCACTGTTTGATATTTGCAATCTAATTGTCGAAGTTTATTTTGATTAAACCAAAAAAAAACAATAATTAATATAATCATTGCATTCATCATTCTCACATCGCGTATTCTTCTTCCCTACGAATCTTACGTTTGTGTCTCGATTCTAGAGTCAAACTGTCTCATTCGTATAATACTCGGGCCAATCGTCAGAAAAAGATGGATGATCTTGAGGAAGAAAACAGAGAGTTGAAAGAAGAGATCGACGCTCTGAGAGAGGATATGAGAAAGCTTCGTAACGACATACAAGCCATGGCAGAAGCTCAGCTACAAAGAACTGTGATCTCAGAGATCACCTCAACGCCCATCATAGAAAAGTATGATCCTAGGTATCAGATGCCGAAAGATCGTCCTTGGGGCATGCCTGTTAACTATATCTCGGAAGGATATGTTCCGCCGATCACTGAAGATCAGGGAATCACAACAGAAGCCGCTGGGCCTGAAGGTTACAAACTTCGGGAAAGCGAAGATGCCAGGGCCATACTCAAGACTCCTGAAGGTTACAAACTTTGGGAGGCGCCAAGACTTACTGTCGTAGTCACGGTACCACCCCCTGTGGTGCACACTGTCCCGGAAGGACAGATTCCACCAACACCTTCTGGTAAGAAGGAAACTATGTTTGACATAATGGATGAATTCCAGGAGCAGTTCTTGGAAATGCAGAAAGAGCTGCAAGCTATTTGCGGTCAGGATCTATTTGGAAAGGACGCCGCAGACCTCTGCTTGGTCCCAAACGTGAAAGTCCCGCACAAGTTCCAAGTGCCCGACTTTGGAAAAATACAAGGGTAACTCTTACCCTCAGAGCCATCTGGTGATGTACGCTCGGCGGATGTCAGCTCAGACAGAGAATCAGGACCTGCTGATTCACTACTTTCAGGATAGTTTAACTGGTGCCGCACTCAAATGGTACATGGGTTTAAACCGTGCCACGATCAGCGCATTCAGAGATCTTGGCACTGCCTTCGTCCAACAATACAAGTACAATTTGGACATGGCACCCGACAGAGATCAACTCAGATCAATGTCGCAAAAGGACAAGGAAACCTTTAAGGAGTATGCTCAAAGGTGGCGTGAAATTGCCGCTCAAATTTGTCCACCTCTTGAGGAAAAAGAGATGACAAAAATCTTCTTAAAGACCTTAAGCTCATTTTACTATGACCGAATGGTTGCCAGTGCGCCTAGTGATTTCACCGAGATGGTCGGCATGGGTGTACGTCTTGAGGAAGTCGTCCGAGAAGGATGTTTGGTAAAAGACACTGGATCGACGAGCGGTACTAAAAAATATGGTAGTGCTCTCCCTAAGAAAAAAGAGCAAGATATTGGGAATATCTCTCTTGGAAAGCAAAGGCGGCGTTATCAGCTAGTAGCAGCTGTTACTCCTGCTATCGGCCCCGCGCCTGTTCCTACGTATCAACCTCAGGTTGCGCAGAGCCAACCTGATCAACAAAGGACACAACAGCCTCTTCAACAGGCTCGTCCTCCATATAACAACAACCGCACCACACGGCCACCAGGATTTGATCCTATACCTGTGACGTACGCAGAGCTGTTTCCGTTACTGCTGGCTAAGGGGCACATTCAGATTAAGTCTCCCCTTTCAGTTCCGGAAAATCCGCCTTTTTGGTTTAAAGCGGATCAAACATGTCCTTATCATCAAGGAGGTTCAGGGCATAACATTGAGACTTGCCTCAATTTCAAATCCTACGTGCAAAAGCTTGTTAGGAGCGGGCTCTTATCTTTCAAAGATACGAATCCTAATGTTCTCATGAACCCGCTGCCTCAACACGAGAAAGCTGCAGTCAATCTGATTAAGAAAGAGACTAACAATGTCTATCAAATTCACGATATACTCTTGTTGAAGACCAATCTGGTCAGGATGCATTGTAGACAGAGTGGATATGGCCATGTGCCACCTCATAATTATCACCAGTGTGATGTCTGCTCTAAAGATAACCAGGGATGTTCTGTAGTGCAAGCAGCTCTACAGGAATAGATGGATCTCGGATGGATCCAAGAGCACCGAGTTCGTGGAGTTAACATGATTTACACGAATTCCAACATCATTCAAAACCATGACGTCCGTGCGATGAATGTCAACTTGGTGGCGATGCACTCAAGGCAAAGCCAGTATCATAATCTGCCGCGGCACGATTACAATTCCTGTCTGATTTTCTCGGTAAACAAACAGGGATGCTCTTTCATACAAGAGGCCCTCCAGCGTCAGATGGATCTTGGATGGATCCAAGACTACCATGATAAGAACCCCTATCAAATCAATAGGGTTCAGATCTTCGACATCCGCGTAATGAATACCAACCTGGTAGAGTTACATGCTGAGCAAGTCCGACTCGGATTCTTAATATCACATGACTATCAAAGCTGTAAAGCGGGTTGCGAAAATGATCGAGGTTGTACCCTTGTCCAGGAGGCACTTCAGCACTTGTTAAATCATTGGTGGATGCCAATCTATATGGACGAAGATACTCAGCAAGTTAGTATCAGTCACAGGAATCCTACTCGTCGTCAAAGTCAGGATGTCCGATCAATGGGAGGTAACCTAGTAAAGTTACATTGTATTCAAAGCGGGCGTGGCCAGGTGCCACCACACAACTATGACAGTTGCAGCGTCTGTTCGGAAAGTAACCAAGGGTGTTACCTTGTGAGAGCAGCTCTTCAGGGTCAGGTCGATCATGGAGAAATTCGTCCATATCCAGGTTCAGGACCCATCATTTGGTCGCCGAACTACCTTGCCGAGCAAGTTGAGGATGTTGTCACAATCTCTGGTCATCACAGGACCAGGGATGTTTTTGCCATCATCCCTCTACTTGACGAATCTAGAGTTCCCAACCGGGAACGGATCAAGGTTACTTATGATGGTCAGAAAAATCAGAAGGTTCCCATAGTCATCTATCTACCGGTGCCACTACTGTATGAATCAACTAAGGCAATCCCCTACAAATACGGTGCAATAATAATCGAGAATGGAAAGGAAATTCCATTACCCTCCGTCGTGAATATTGCAGACATCAGTCGTGTAACACGAAGCAGTCGAATCTTCAACCGAGGGGTTGGAGAATCCAACAAAGAAAAGGAACTTCAGGCGGAAATTCCTGATCCACCAGTCGGTCAATCTAGTAATCCAGACTTTTCAAAAGACAAAGATGAGATGCTAAAGCTCATCCAAAGGAGTGAATACAACATTGTCAATCAACTGTTACAGACTCCTTCAAAGATCTCGGTATTATCGCTGTTACTCAGTTCAGAAGCCCACAGGGAGGCTCTACAGAAAGTCTTGGAGTAAGCCTTTGTGGAACAGGATGTAACAATTAGACAGTTTGATAGCATTGTCTCTAACATCACTTCCTGCAATAATTTGGGATTTAGCGATGAGGAACTACCTGAAGAGGGTCGTCGTCATAACATGGCGCTCAATATCACAGTTAACTGCCAGGGCGATGCCTTAGCCAACGTACTGGTAGACACAGGGTCAGCCCTGAATGTTATGCTGAAGTCTACTTTGATGCAATTATCATTCAAGGGCCCTCCGATGAGAGTCAGCGAGGTCGTCGTCAAAGCATTCGACGGATCCAAAAAAACAGTTATCGGCGAAGTTGATCTTCCCATAACTATTGGTCCTCACACTTTCCAAATCACTTTCCAGGTCATGGACATCCGGGAAACATACAGTTGTTTATTAGGAAGACCTTGGATACATCAGGCTGGAGCGGTTACTTCAACCCTCCACCAAAACCTAAAGTTCGTCAAGAACGATCAACTTGTCACAGTCTGTGGGGAACAGGCTTTGCTCGTGAGTAGCTTGTCATCATCTGCTTGTGTAGAACCCGAGGAGGTTATTGGAACTCAGTTCCAAGCACTATCGATGAGCAAGGACAATTAATCCAAAGAAGGAACTTCAATTTCTTCATACAAAGATGCTATCAAAGCGGTCGAGAGTACCGATACAAAAGGATGGGGATGGCTTGTCATTCCTATTGACTATAAAACAAAGAAGGGTCTTGGTTTTTCTGCGACCTGTACTCAGACAGCCGCCAATGATGAAAGTCTTCATCCCCTTCAAAACTTCTTCCACAGTGGAGGTTTCCTTCACCCAGTGTCTCAGACAGTTCATGCTATCAATGAGGAAGATCCCTCTGACACAGATAAAGAATGGAAGTCCTACCTTAACAAGGACGGCTATATGTCTCAGGAAGAGGTGCCTATGCCTTTTTGCTTTCCTACAAAAAGTCTGAGATTTATACCCAGGTCAGATGTCGAAATGATCTACGGAGATTATGATCCGGAAGGATGCCGTGCTCCGCCAAATTCATTAGAGGAAGACACTCTGATGAAAGAAGACTTTGATCACAATTACTATGGCCCGATGGATGGTCTACCAATGTGGCAGCCTTACCCAGGAGACTTGGGGCCAGAAAGTCAGCCGAGTAATGAAACTCAGCTGAGCATCATTGAACAGAATACCTGTGTCCCCACCATGTCATGGGATCAACACTCAGGTCATTCAGAAACTACTCAACATGAAGATGAATTCGCAACGTTTGCAGGACTAGAATTCATCAACTATGCTTTTCCTAAGGTCAACGTCATCGAGAGGGATGACTTCTCCAGTTCCAAAGAAGTTTGGGACACTCTGGGATAACCAAGTGGAAAATACGACTTTATGGTCAAGTACACTGCTCCCGAAAGCTCTCGTATCAGGCTCGAAGATATCCAGTCAACTGGATGGGGAGATACAGCTGAGAGCACCAATGCTATGCAAAATGCAACAGAGGAATCCTCCTACGACAATTCTGCTTGGGAGACAGATTCCAACGATCCTGCTCCACCAGAAATCAGCGTCATTTCTAAAGACAAATCAAGGAAGGTGCCAGACTTTGTGATTCACCGAGGAGTTCGCCGCCAATGGGTTGCTGTCGAGGTTCCGAAGGTCGTTCGTCAGTCAAAGTAATTGCCATCTTTAACCTTTCACCCTGCCCAGGTGAAACGGATGTTTTGATAGGGCTCGTTTTCTGTAAATTTCCCTCTTCGCTTTGCCCAAAGCGACAGAGTTTTGTTTTATAGGGCTGTAGTTTCAAGATTCGACTTGTTCATTAATAAAATAACGTCGTTCTGTAAATTCCGCATTATTGCTGTTTTCTCTTTTTGCTTTTTCAGAAAATGGTAATCCTAAAAAACATTCAATAATAAAAACAAGCAGTAAAATCAAAACACTGCACACACTTGCATTTTCTCTATCTCTTCTAAACACGAATCATCACGTCATGCAGATTGCTTGTTTTATACCCCGTTGAAACATACGATCCGATGCCTTCTTCCGACTTTGAGTTCCCGGTATTCGAGGCTGAAGAAGAAAATGATGACGAAATTCCAGAAGAGATCTCCCGACTACTCAGACAAGAGGAAAGGTCCATCGAACCTCACAAAGAGCCGTTGGAAACGGTAAACTTGGGTTCAGAAAAAGAGAGAAAAGAAATCAGGATCGGAGCACTGCTCAGTCCAACTACCAAAGAGGGTTTGATAAAGCTTCTCAAAGAATTTCCCGATGTATTCGCTTGGTCCTATCAGGATATGCCAGGGTTGGATACCAGCATCGTGGAACATCACTTACCGCTAAGATCGGAATGTCCGCCAGTAAAGCAAAGGTTGAGACGCACTCACCCGGACATGGCCATCAAAATCAAAGAGGAGGTACAGAAATAGATCGACGCGGGTTTCCTCGCTACATCTGAATATCCTCAATGGTTAGCCAACATCGTACCCGTTCCCAAAAAGGATGGAAAGGTCAGAATGTGTGTTGATTACAGAGATCTAAACAAGGCAAGTCCAAAGGACGACTTCCCTTTACCACACATTGACATGCTGGTTGACAGCACAGCAAAGTTCAAAGTATTCTCCTTCATGGATGGATTCTCGGGCTATAACCAGATCAAAATGGCGCCGAAAGACATGGAGAAAACTTCGTTCATTACCCCATGGGGTACCTTTTGTTACAAGGTAATGCCGTTTGGTTTGAAGAATGCCGGGGCAACCTATCAAAGGGCCATGACTACTCTGTTTCATGACATGATACACAAGGAAATCGAGGTATATGTCGATGATTTGATTGCAAAATCAAGAACAGAGCATGAGCACGTTGAACATCTGTTAAAATTGTTCGAACGTCTAAGAAAATTCAAGCTCCGCTTGAATCCCAACAAGTGCACCTTCGGTGTCCGTTCGGGGAAACTACTAGGGTTCATCGTCAGCCAGAAAAGAATTGAAGTTGATCCTGACAAGGTCAAGGCCATTCAAGAAGTTCCTTCTCCGAAAACTAAAAAACAAGTCAGAGGATTACTGGGACGTTTGAACTACATCTCCAGATTCATATTCCTTATGACCGCGACGTGTGCGCCGATTTTCAGATTACTCAAAAAGAACCAGGATTGCGTTTGGTCAGAAGATTGCCAAACCGCCTTCGACAGTATCAAGGAATACCTGTTGAATCCGCCGATTCTATCACCTCCAGTGGAAGGAAGACCACTGATCATTTACCTCACAGTCCTAGAGGACTCAATGGGATGTGTACTTGGCCAACAAGACGAAACTAAAAGGAAAGAGTCTGCCATTTACTATCTAAGCAAGAAATTCACCGACTGTGAAACTCGGTACACGATGCTTGAGAAAACTTGCTGCGCTTTGGTTTGGGCAGCCAAACGTCTTCGCCAGTACATGATTCGTCATACTACTTGGTTGGTCTCCGAAATGGATCCAATCAAGTACGTTTTCGAAAAACCTACTCTCACGGGAAGGATTGCCCGTTGGCAGATGTTACTATCAGAATATGACATAGAGTACCATGCTCAGAAAGCCATTAAAGGAAGTATTTTAGCCGATCATTTGGCTCATCAATCGATTGACGATCAAGAATCAATCGGGTTTGACTTCCCAGACGAAGATGTCATGTATCTAAAGATGAAAGATTGCGATGAACCGCTACCCAGTGAAGGGCCAGAACCAGGTTCCTAGTGGGGACTTATCTTTGATGGAGCAGTTAATCATTATGGAAACGGAATTGGGGCAATCATTGTTACCCCTCAGGGTACCCACATTCCTTTCACTGCCAGACTTACGTTCAAATGTACGAACAACGAGGCCGAATACGAAGCATGTATCATGGGTCTCGAAGAAGCGATTGATTTAAGGATCAAAAACTTGGACGTATACGGCGATTCAGCCCTAGTTATTAACCAGATAAAAGGAGATTGGAACACATACCAATCAGGATTGATTCCTTACAAAGACTATGCAAGAAGGTTGTTACCCTTCTTCAACAAAGTCGACTTTCATCACATCCCTCGTGATGAGAATCACATGGCTGATGCATTAGCCACTCTCTCTTCCATGATTAGTGTAGGTCGATGGAATGACATACCTAAGATCGACATAATGCGCCTTGAATGGCCCGCTTACATCTTCGCGATTGAAGCAGTCATAGACGACAGACCTTGGTATCACGATATCAAATGCTTCCTTCAGAAACAAGAGTACCCATTTGGGGCACTCAGAAAAGACAGGAAAACCCTCAGAAGATTGGCTGGAAACTTCTTCCTGAGCGGTGACACTCTTTATAAGAGAAATTTTGACATGGTCTTGCTCCGATGCGTCGACAGGCCAGAAGCAGACATGCTCATGAAAGAAATTCATGAAGGATCCTTTGGCACTCATGCCAACGGACACACAATGGCGAAAAAAATTCTCAGGGCCGGGTATTATTGGTTGACCATGGAATCCGACTGCTACAAGTACATGAGGAGATGTCACAAGTGTCAGATATACTCCGACAAAATTCATGTACCGCCATCACATCTCAAAGTTCTTTCTTCCCCGTGGCCTTTTTCCATATGGGGAATCGACATGATTGGTATGATTGAGCCCAAGGCTTCAAACGGACATCGATTCATCCTGGTAGCCATTGATTATTTCACCAAGTGGGTCGAAGCAGCGTCATTCGCCAATGTAACCCGACAAGTGGTGGTCCGATTTATCAAAAACAATATCATCTGCCGTTATGGTGTTCCAAGAGAGATCATTACTGATAATGGATCTAACTTGAACAATAAGATGATGAAAGAGTTGTGTGCAGAGTTCAAGATCGAACACCATAACTCATCTCCCTACCGACCCAAGATGAACGGAGCGGTAGAAGTGGCTAACAAGAACATCAAGCAGATTATTCAAAAGATGGTTGTAACCTACAAAGATTGGCACGAGATGCTACCCTTTGCTCTTCATGGTTATCGTACATCTGTCCGCACTTCAACAGGGGCAACCCCTTTCTCTCTAGTATATGGCATGGAGGCAGTTCTCCCCATAGAAGTAGAGATCCCATCAATCCGGGTATTGATGGAAGCTAAGCTCACCGAAGCTGAATGGTGTCAAAGTCGACACGACGAACTGAATCTGATCGAAGAAAAACGAATCACGGCACTATGCCACGGTCAATTGTATCAACAGAGAATGAAGAGGGTGTTCGACAAAAAGGTCCGACCTCGTGTTTTCAGAAAAGGAGACCTTGTGCTCAAGAAGATACAATCATTTCTCACTGACTCTCGGGGCAAATGGACCCCAAATTATGATGGCCCCTATGTGGTCACGAAAGCTTTCTCAGGCGGCGCCTTGAGACTTGCAACCATGGACGGAGAGGAATTTGCCTACCCCACGAATGTTGATGTAGTTAAGAAATACTTCGCCTAAAAAAACGTCTCGGTGGATTGAAAACCCGAAAGGGCGGTCCAGGCAAAAGTTAGAGACATGAAAAAAATCATCCCGATGGATTGGAAATCTCATAGTACAATCCAGGCAAAAATTAGGGATAATGGCAAGTAACTATGTTCAACAGAGGCAAGTCCCTCAGCAGCAGTTACAGCATCATCTATCGGAGGAAATCTCCAGTCAAGGTCATCTTCGACGGAAGCTCAGGATGTCCCAAACTCAAAGTTGGTAGAAGGATAGTGGTCGTTATGTTTCAACGTAGCCCTTTTTCCCTGTAAATTACCATTTTCAAACTTTATATATACTCTTTGGAATCACGCGTTTGGCTGATCTCCATCGTATCAATAAAATTTGAGCCCTTGTGCTTTTGTTTGTAATTCTTTACTTGTTTTAGCTTTACAGAACGACGTCGTTTAGACTTAATCAGCGATTCTTGAAATAAAACAAAAATGAATTTACTTGTTAAACTTTTTCTGCTTTTAAATTAAAGATGGCATTTCTTTTGACTGTTGAACATCAGAAGAACATCGATCGCTTCTCCCGAAGTAAGCGAACTTCAAAGTGCAGAATCAAAGTACTCCTTCTAAACCAGTTCGCCGGAATGAAGGGATCAACTGTGTCAGAGACCTTGTTTCGTCTGACATCCTCGGCCGAGTTCTCATCTCCTAAGCCCGACCAACATAGCTCCCAACAGGGACTATCTCTCCTAAGCAAGGTGGAATTGCTATTCTGAACCAACGGTACTTCTTCGTCCCGCGATGGCCGAGTATCCAATTGTGTTCATCCATTAATCTGTATGTCGCGTCTGTTTTGTCAGCATATACATACGTACTTCATGCATTTTGATTTGCATTTACATTTCATATTGCATCGTTATCACTCTAGTCGGTCTTGTCCCCTAGTGATAACAGTCCTTGCGATCGAGTTGTCAGTTCTTGCCTCGTCAGGAAGTGTTGCGTCTGAACAATCTCGTCTCCAGTGTACCTTTAGATCAGAGTCGGCACTTGGCCACTTTGATAACTTGAACCTCTGAATGACCAGAGAAACCTTCAACAGATGTCACTCTTCGCCATTGAAGATGATATCCTTGCTTTCCCGGATTAAGGAAAATCCCCAGAGAAAGCCTCGTGATCAGAGATTCGGCAGCACGCCAGTTTTGCTCCGAAAAACCACTGATGAGAAGGTCATTGGCACCTCAAAATTGGACCCCATTATATGGCGTTTCTCCGGGAAGATCCCGAGAAAAGTATGATGAAAGATCCTAAACGAAAATAGTCTCTCAAGAGACTCGCTTTCCCTAGTAGAATCGACAAATGGCGTCTCCAAAACAGAGAAGTTTGTGCACCTCTACAACTCAGACGAATGGGTTCCCCAGCAAGTCCGACATCAAAACTTTTTCCACTCAAATGGCATCTCCCCAGGAAAATTCGGCGAGAAGTTTGAAGGAAAGCCGCTACGAATAGCGTCCCTTGTCAGTAAAGTTTATTGACAAAAGAAACCGAGACCAGTTCCTTGGTAAGAAACCAGGATCAAGGGGAAGTTCAAATAAGAAACCGAGACCAGTTCCTTGGTAAGAAACCAGGATCGAGGGGAAGTTCAAATCAGAAACTAAGACCAGTTCCTTGGTAAGAAACCAGGATCGAGGGGAAGTTCAAATCAGAAACTAAGACCAGTTCCTTGGTAAGAAACCAGGATCGAGGGGAAGTTCAAATCAGAAACTAAGACCAGTTCCTTGGTAAGAAACCAGGATCGAGGGGAAGTTCATTTTAGAGACTGAGACCAGTTCTTGGTAGGAAACCAAGAACGAGGGGAAGTTCAAAAGAAACCAAGACCAGTTCCTTGGCTGAAGACCAGGATCGAGGGGAAGTTTACCTTTTCTAAGCATCATTGCTTAGCTAAAGAAGATGAATGCGTAAGCTACCATTCATAACCACCATCAAAATTTTGGATATTCCGATATTTAATCCTCTTGCACCCCGAATGCTCGAATACCTTCATCATTCACACCTTCGGGTCCAAGAAAATTAAATAGGGGCATCTGTAATACCCCAAATTTTGACCACTTATATTTCCCATCATTGTGAAAATCATCATCACAATATGGATGAACCATCATGCTTCATCAGTCTCCCCAAAGATGGGTGAGCATCCACTATAATCAAAATTAGGGTTTCAAGCCCTCTCTGAGTGCTTAGACAAAGGATCAATCCAGAAATGACATGATCTTCAACTTGTCTAATCTCTTAAACACCCACAATGGATCAAAAAGGACTCCCACTTCAAGGATTAAGCACAAGGTTGCTCCCTTCTAGGTGGATCAAGTCTCAAGATCGACAGTGTCACCAAATTAGGGTTTTGGTCGACCAGGGCCTCCAGATGGAAATTTTCATCTGGGCACAAGGCAATGATCCAAAACATGACCTAATATACTTCATGGAACCTCATGAACCCATGCATCAAGTCAATTTTGCCTCAGTGGATGCATTCATCAAAAATCAGGAATTAGGGTTTCTTGACCTAATTCACCCCTAAGTTGACTTTTGGGACAAACCATGAGCCAAGACCTCAAGAGATGATTTGAGGGTCTCTAATATACCATATTGATCCATTTGGGACAATGGATTAATCCAAGAAGTTTGAGCAACAAGTCTCAATTTCATCTGCACCACAATTAGGGTTTTAAGGGAAAAGTCAACTGTAACTTTGACTTTTGACCTGGACATGCTCTCAAACCCTAATACATGATTGAATATACCCTATGACACCCATGGAACATGTCCATCAAGTTTGATTTAGGTCAAGGACATGATTTCCTGAAGAATTGCACAGTTTGGAATTCATCTGATAAAAAGTCAACTGTGCACAAAAGTCAACTTTGACTTTTTGAGATTTTTCACCAAAATGGATTTTTAACCCTAAAATGATGTTAATGTATGATTTGAATCATCATTCATCAAGAAAAATCAAGAAAAGTGAGATAACTTGTAAAAGGGGTAACCATAAAACTTAGAAATTTTTCTAAGTTAAAAATAAAGTGGCAAAGGTACCAACTTTGGAGGACCATAACTCCTAAACCACAAGGCCATTTTTTCTCATCCAAAGATGGATTTGTAGCCCTCATTATAACCTACAAAAACTTCAACTACAAGTCATTCCAATTCATTAAGGATTTTGAGTTATGGAGTGATCAATGTGGCTGAAAAGTGAAAATATCACTTTTTCCAACACTTAGTGAAATTTTCACTAAGTCAGATTCTGCCTCACTTTTTGCCAAATGTAGGGGGATTTTTCACTTGGAATCAAAAGAGATCAAAACCAAACTTGTTCAAACAGTTGTTGTATCATGTTAGGGCTTTCCAAAATGGCCAAGAACATTGCCAAATTCAACCTACACCATGAGATACAACATTGCCAAGTTGCCTTGCTGAAATCTGTCAAGGCAAGGCAGAATTTGCAACTTTGGTCAATTTGCCAAAATCAGCCAAATTCAATTGCTCCAATCCACTTGGACACCTCACAGGATTGAATCTAAAGGGGACAATCACTGAGCCAAGCCTCCAAGGTCCAAGGAACAAGGAATAGCATGTTGAACCTAGAGTTGCCAAAATAGGGACAAGACTTCAAATTTGGAATGAGGCATTCAATGGAACCATCAAGGTGGCATGGACTGAGCCATTCTCATCTGAAATCAGTCAAGACTTATCCAAGACCAAGGGGACCAAAGCTCTGTGCCCTAACCTCTAGTCAATGGCTAGAGGAGACTTGGATTTTCATTTGCCAACATTGGCCAAACCTACTTACCAGCTGCCATTCACTATTCCTTGCAAAACAAACTTGCTCTACTATAAATAGAGCTCAATTGTGGTCAGTTTGAGTACACCAAAGCCATCTAACAGATGCTTTCCTCAAAATCTCTTTCTCTTGGCAAAAATGCCTTTCTTAGCAAGGTAGCTATCGGGTTTTGAGTTTGAGAGCTTTTCCAATCAAACCAATCACTCACACACCTCACATACATCACATATGAGCTGATCAAACACTCACATAACACCTGTAACATCAAAATATCAAAATCACTTGCCATCCACACAAGTTTGAAGTGAAGTTGCAGCTGGGATGCCATAAACTGATCCAGTCCATTTCAATTCAATCCAAGTGTTCAAACACACTCCATATGGTGTAGGGAAGCTGTCCAGATCATCACCACTCATCTGTAACACCTCCAAATCAAAAATCATTTTGAACTTGCTGTCACGACTTGGAGGTAAGCACATGCTTGGTCATCTCTCAATCTATGCATATTTCCTCGCACAATAATTTGGCCATATGTTCATAATCATGCATGGAATGTTTTCCCTCAATTAATTGCATTGTTTGAATCGTGTATCAAAAATCCTAGCCTTCATGCAGAAATTAGGGTTCTTGAGGTCTCTTCGTGATTTCTTGTTGTATGTTTAATTTAAATGAAATTAAAGTACATAGACATGATCGTGAGGTTGAGGCGAGCATAATGATATGTGGATTGCATGATATGATTACGTATTCATGGAGATTGGATAGAAAATGCAAATCTGAGAAACCAAGAACACGCGCGTGTTCTTCAGCCTGTTCTTGGCGCCATTTTTCATATATTCAAATATTTGAATTTTGTGATTTTGTTTAATTGATTCAAAAATTAATTTCTCTCTGAGTTTTAATGATTTTGAGTTGATTCTTTTTTTAATAATTCACAAAAATGTTAAAATATTTTATTTTCACAAAAAATCCCAAAAATATTATTTATTTCATATAATTGATATTTTTGCAAAGAATTAATATTTTGATTGTTTTTTGGCAATTTAAATATTTTTTCTACATTGATTTTGCAACTTTTAATGCTTTCTAATTATTTTGTAGGTCAATACTTAATTTTTTGAAGCATTAATCCAAGATCACAATTTGTTTTCCATGTGTTAAACAAATTTTGATCATTTTAATTGAGTTTTTATTCAATTAAATACATTTTGAAAACAAATTAGGGTTTTGGATTAATTCAACCCTCATAAATCATTTTCAAAACACTTTGGGCCTCTATTAGAGTGTAAGACCCAATCCTTTTTTTGACCAAATCATTTTTGGGCCTCACTTATTGTATAAGTCCCGATACCGTCAAAAAATAAACGGCGCGATCGTCGCCTTTTCAAAAATCATTTGGGCTTACCCTCGAGTAGTAAGACCCATTTATTTTTCTTTCAAAACACTTTGGGCCTCTATTAGAGTGTAAGACCCAATCCCCCTTTTAACCAAAACATTTTGGGCCTCACTTATTGTATAAGTCCCTCTGCGTTAAAAGAAAACCTCGGCGCGATCGCCATTTTTAAACGAAAAATCATTTGGGCATACCCTCGTGTTATAAGCCCCACTCTTTTCTTTAAACCTTTTTGGGCCTCTTGAGAGAGTGTAAGACCCATCCCTTTGTACAGAAAACCATTTTGGGCCCCAGTCACTTGTATAAGTCCCGCTGTACAAAGTCAAACAGTGCGCTCACTGATAAAACCCTGGGCCTCTCCTTGAGCTGTAAGCCCCAAATCTTTCTTTTTCAAAGCACTTTCTCCTTTGATTTTGAATATACTGTTGTTTTCAATCTTTCTTTGTTGAACAACTAACCAAACAGCATGGAAGCACTACAACCGAGTAAGTGGTTATCGCTTTCATTTACTGCTTTCATATTATAAACTGTATTGTGGGGCTGCTCACTGTAAGTCTCCTTTCATAAACTCATATCTACTGTGTAATAATAGTATAGATATTTCGAGTTTCCCCGGCTACTACGTCTAGAACTAAGTGACGCCGTTTCATTTATTCGTAGAAATAGACGCCTAGATCCCCAATAGGAGCACCAGATACAGTCTTCTCTTCGGTTGTCCTCCTTAGGAATCGTCAAGAAGCTCTACTCCCCAAGATGAATGTATTCTCCATGAATGGCATCTTTGAGTTTCTTCCAAATTCTCGAACTTTCCTGACTTGATCTATTCCTTGTGGATAGCATACCTTGAATGTCTCGGGGTTTGGGTACCCACTACGGTCATAATCTTGGACCTTAACTAAGGAACCCTCTTTAAAAGCTAAAAGTCGCTGGATAGTAAACCTCGCACGTTTACCAGTGGTTTTTACCTTTAAAAGAGTTATCTCTCCTAATGGAAAGGAGATGATAGACCCACGGGCTTCTTAAAAGCATCGGCCTCCTCTTGGGCATTATTCAAGGACACTACGGCTTCTTAGAAGTATTCACAGCCTCCTCTTAGGCTTTGTATAATGATCTCTTCCTCCGGGAATGATGGCTCCTCTTGGGCTTCGTACAAGGACCCGTCGGCTTCTTAAAAGTTTCCAGCCTCCTCTTGGGCTTCGTACAAATTGTCCCGACGACCTCCTAGAGGTATAGGAACAAAACCTAGTCATCTCCATAGAACAGTCCTTTCATAGAGTCTACTACTGTTTCTCATAGCAAAGTACCAAAGAAAAAAACTTTAGACTTGGACAGTCTAGCTTCCTTGAGTCTCAAAGACATTCTCAAGTGACCCCTTCGTTAAATAGGAAGGAAACCCGCAGACTCGAACAGTCTCAATACCCTTTGGATTTCCCGTTTCCTCAAAGAGAAGGAAATATCCCTGATCCTCAAATCAAATCCCTGAGTACAGTGTTGCTCATATAAGAACTGATTTTCTCTTTTAAAATCAGTATATTGGATCTGTCACTCAACTGAAACAAGCCTTTAGCCTCCATCTCGGGCTTCGTACGAGATACAAAAACACTCTCTTGTTGAGTATCAAAGACTCTCTTGTTGAGTCAAACTTTTAGCCTCTATCTCGGGTTTCGTACGAGACACAAAGACTCCCTCGTTGAGTCAATCATCCATTTTCGCCTCCATCTCAGGCTTTGTACGAGATACAAAAAGGTTCTTATTGAGCCAAACAAACAATAGCCTCCATCTCGGGCTTTATACGAGATACCCAAAAGACTCCATCGTCGGGTCAAAAACTTTTAGCCTCTCTCTCGGGCTTTGTACGAGACACAAAATAGCCTCCTCTTAGGCTTTGTATAATGATTTTCCTAGCGGAAATTAGCCTCCTCTTAGGCTTTGTATAAGAAAACCACTGGTTAATCCAATTAACCTTTTAGCATCAAAGATGTGCCTCGTTCACAGTACACAAACATCAACAACTCCTTTCCCTTCGTCTAATCGCTGTAAGCGGCAAGCCTCTGGATCATCTATATCCATGCCACTGTCCCTCTTTTAGCATGAGAAATTCCTAAGGAAAGATGGCATTGCTCTACACTGAGTTAAAGTCTTCTCCTTCAGGTTAAAACCCTTTCTTCGGAAATTATGGCATTGCTCGGATCCGCGTATCCCAGTTAAAGTAATTCTCCTTCCCCCTCTTTAGAGATGACAAATTCTCTCTAAAGTCGAGGTCTTTCGCTTCACGTCTTGGGCTTTGAACAAGACACAAATAGACCTTTCAGCTTCACATCTTGGGCTTTGAACAAGATACAAATTACCTTTCGCTTCACGTCTTGGGCTTTAAACAAGACACCAAAAACAACCATTTCCTCCCATAGAATAGGAGGAACTACGAACGCTCTGATTTCCCTGTTTCGGTAAACGGGAATACGTAGGCATAAGATCGAAAGAAAAGATCTTAGCGAGCGCAATCAACAAAAAACCCAAATCCCATATCTCCATCAATCAAAAGCAGTAATTCAAAAGCACCAGTCCTAACATCCTAATCTTTGTTCCCCGCTAGAAAGCCCGAGAAAGAAAGAACCTGTATTGGCGAAATACGAATAACCAGTACAAAAGCCCCCCCACATTGATAGCATCCGTAACCTAACAGACTGCTGTTTAAACTCAGTATGCAAGCAGGGTTAATTGGAGACATCTATTTCCCTTCCTTATTCAGCTCACAATAGGATAAAAAATGAATCGACCTGTAGTTTAAAGCTCAGACCGCAGAGAGCGACCAGCGCTTAAGAACCGCGTCCAAAATCGCTCGCTACAGGCACATGTTCCAAGATTTGGAACTTAAGCCTAGAGGCTTCGTCGATTTCAGAGGAAACCAGAAGGGAAAGATCACTGGCTCTGGAACTGTTGGTAATGGATATTCTGAACGCTTAAAAGGATATAGAATATATAACACAGAAACACAAATTATTGAGGAATTAATTCATGTTAGGTTCAATGATAAGCTTGACCCTAAAAAGTCAAATCCAGTTGAGAAACTTGTTGATTTAAAGATTACTTTCCCAGAATCCGAGGATAAAGATTATGAAGTCAAAGATTCTGAAGACAAAGACTTAGAAGGAAAAGACAAGGATGCTGAAGCTAAAGACTCATAAACGACTCAACCACAAATTGTCATTGGTCCATCTCATTAGAAGAAGAGTAGACCAAGAACTTCTCACTTTGAAGAACTGATTTTGGGAGATAAAGACGCACCAGTCAGAACTCGGTCTTTATTCAAACCTTCTGAAGAAACTCTTCTGGGTTTGGTATCTTTGATAAAGCCAACATCTATAGATGAAGTTGTTCTGGATAATGAATGGATTTTGGCTATGCAAGAAGAACTGACTTAATTCACCTGAAATGACGTTTGAGATCTTGTTCAGAAACCAAAGGGTGTCCATGTTATTGGAACCAGGTGGGTGTTTAGAAAAAAGATCAATGGAAAGGTGATGTCATCAGAAACAAGGCTCGACTGGTAGCACAAGGTTATAGTCAACAGAGGGGATAGACTATACAGAAACCTTTGCACCCGTTTCCAGGTTAGAATCTATTCATCTTTTAGTTTTGTTTGCACTCAATCATAACATCACACTATATCAGATGGATGTTAAGAGTGAATTCTTAAATGGGTGCATTTCGGAAGAAGTGTATGTGCACCAACCCCTGGATTTGAGAGTTCTGAAAATCCTTATTTTGTTTTCAAACATAAAAAGTCGTTATACAGTCTGAAACAAGATCCTAGAGCCTGGTATGAAAGATTAAGTAACTTCCTTTTGGAAAATGATTTCACCAGAGGGAAAGTGGACAAAACGCTCGTTTGCAAAACCTTTAAGAATGATATTCTGGTTGTACAAATTTATGTTGATGATATTATATTTGGTTCTACTAATGCTTCTTTATGCAAGGAATTTTCTAAGTTAATGCAGGCATAATTTGAAATGAGCCTGATGGGAGAACTTAAGTTCTTTCTGGGGATTCAAATTGATCAACATTCAGAAGGAACGTACATTCACCAAAGCAAGTATACAAGTGAACTTCTGAAGAAGTTTAATTTGTCAGAATTTAAGCTAGCAAATACTTCAACGCATCCCACATGCATTCTGAAAAAGGAAAAGGTAAGTGGCAAGGTAGATCAGAAGTTATTCAGAGGTATGATAGGCTCTCTCCTTTATCTAACTACTTCTAGACCTGATATTTTATTCAGTGTTTGTTTGTGTGAACGCTTCTAATCAGACCCTGGAGAAACTCACTTAACAGTTGTTAAGAGAATTTTTAGGTATTTGAAAGGTACTATTAATCTTGGTTTGTTTTATAGAAAATCAAGTGAATACAAAATAGTAGGCTATTGTGATGTTGAATATGCTGGAGACATAATAGAAAGGAAAAGTACTTCTGGAAGTTTTCAATTTCTGGGAGACAATATAATCTCATGGTCTAGCAAAAGACACTCAACAATTGCGCTTTCAAAAACTGAAGATGAGTATATTGCAGCTTCTGGATGTAGCACTCAGATACTCTAGATGAAGAGTTAGCTGGAAGATTATCAAATTTCTGAGAGTAACATTCCTATCTTCTGTGATAATACTTCTGCTATTTTTTTATCAAAGAATCATATCTTACATTCTAGGGCTAAACATATTGAAATTAAACATCACTTTTTATGTGACTATGTTCAGAAGGGTATTTTTCATTTAAAATATGTTAATATAGACCATCAGTAGGCTGATATCTTCACTAAACCCCTTGTTGAAGATAGATTTGTTTTTATTCTGAAAAATTTGTTTATAAAACCTTATCCAGAATGAAATGATGTTTTCAGAATGTTCAACTTTTAGAATTCTTAATTAAGATTCTGAGACTGTGTTGTTGTTTGTTTGTTTCTGAAACATGAGATTTCTGAAGTGAGGAAGTTTCATGAATCAGAAAGGTTCTGTTTAAAAGGAAATCCTATCGATTTATCTTCTGGATTCTGAACAGTTACAACATTAATGGTTATCTTTTCGTTTGATTTCGTGTGGTCCTTAGTGTAGACAACTGTCCCACTTCTTGAACATGCGTTTTGATGACGTGACAAATTGGACTTCGTATTTTTCTTGAAAAATAGGTCAAAATCTTTACGTATTCCCCCTATGATTGCGCATTTACTGTTTTTAATCATGTTTAATTAATGTAATTATTATTTAAAATGTTCATATAAACCCACTTCACTCACACTTCACACAACACTCACAGTTCTCTCACACTTTTCTCTCTTTCAAACCCTAAACCACTATCTGCAACTGTTCATCTTCAACATTCATCTTTAATGCTCAACTTCCAACTCTTAACTGTCAACAATAGCTTAATCTTGTCAACGTTCTCAATAACCTCAATAACAAGTTTCGCCCTTTTTCATTCCTAAAAGGCTAATTGTCACTCTCGACACTCCAACTGAAGACCTCTTCGTGCTCTGCAAAACTATTGTTGATTTTGATAATCTAAAAGATAATGGTTTTGATCTTACTGGGATGCTTGAATTTCAAGGCTGGAATACTTTCTTCGAAAGACTGAGAGGTCCTATTTTTCCAATCCTTGTTGAAGATTTTTTTAATCATGATGAGGCCGAAAAGGAAAAGGTTACTTCTTACTTCCTTAGCATAAAACTTGATATTACAGAAAAGACCATCGCTGATTTTATCTCTCATGTTATTAAGTGAATAGAGTTGCATTTTATCAAATATAAACCTAAACGAGATGCAATGGTACCTTTGGCATCGAACTTCAAAGAAATTGAAGATATCTTGAGGGTATGGTTCAAAATTGTCATTGGAAGCATGTATCACCATTCTAGCACTAAGACAGGTGATCACATTAATACCTCCCATAAGTTCATGTTATTCTTTTTAGAAGATGGTGTCAATCTGACACTAACAACCCTTCTATTTAGAATTTTCAGAGATTCGGTGGTTCTTATGAGGAAGAACACCATGATGAGGATATTTGTTAAGATGCTCGCTAAGAAGACTGGAAACAATGGTTTTATCAACCTGGTCCCTCTCCTTGTTGATGATATTGTTTGGATCGTCTCCAAAGAAGACTTGAAGGAGGTTAACGAATAGGTTTCCAAGTACAAGGTGTGTATTTGATATAATAGTCGAATACATCATGAAAAAACAAAGGAATCTGAAAGACCGCCATCTAAAAATTTGAATGTTGCTGTTGGAACTTCATCTTTTGGAGTGATTATAGAAATTCTAAAGACTCTTGCTGAGCTAAAGGAAGACAAAGACCTGGTCAACCCGCAGTTGGATAGGCAGGAAAAGATGCTTGAGCTTATCCTCTCTAGACTTCCCCCGTAGTACCCAAACCCTTAGTTTTTTGAAAGTTTTTATGCACTTTTGTTTGTGTTACTTTTGATTAAGTGTTTGTGTTTGTTCTTCTATTTTGTACTTCTGCGCCTTCTGGCGTTTTTATTTAATGAAGTTATTTCTTGTTTTTTTCATTTGTCTATGTCTTTTTGATTGCTGACAAAAAGGGGGAGAAACATATTGATTTTGATATATCTATATTCATGAATCATAACCCAAATATTCTTAATGTTTCCACTAACAATTACTTGAGAATATTTTGTTAGTTGTTTCAAGGAAAGTAATGAATATCAAAAGCTCCTGAAGTTTTCAGATCAAATCTTAAGACAACTAATTTCTGAAGAAATGGTTTCTAAAGTTTGAGGAATTAATTTTAAAGTTGAGAAAGACTTCCAACAAGGCGTTAAGTATGTAAATCTTTAACCAGGATTTGAATATATTTTAATGAGATCTCAAATTAGGCAAAATATTTCAAACCAGGCTTCTGAAGCAAATCTCATCAGAAGTGTTAACTCTGACAACCAGGATTCTGGATTAGTTATAGTAACTTCTAAAGAAAACCAAATTTTGTCAGAATATCATTCCGGCTCTACAAAAAGGTTAATCAGGAAAGTTCTCTTTCATTCTAATTTTATTTTTTTTGGACTGTACATCTCATGGGGAGCTTTGTGCTTCTTGCTGATATGTTTTTCTGTGATTACCATGTACGAATTATTCATCAAAATACATTGTTTTATTATCATCAAAAAGGGGGAGATTGTTAGAACAAGATTTGGTTATGCATCTATACCTTTGATTTTTGATGATAACAAGGTAATATGTGTGTGAGAACAATTTTGGTACTCTAACGGTTTGTTATTATGTAGCTTTAACAGTCAGTCCTAAATCTGACAAAGTGACATGCAACGTCATCAGTTTTTGAACTTTATGTTCCGAAATGCGCTTCTGCACTGATTCACTTCTAAGAAGCTTTTAAGAAGACACCATGTTACTGCTGCAATGTTCTCTTGGTTTCTGCTTCTGGATGTAACTCTGATCATAAAAATTTTGAAGAAAGGCAAACTTCTGAAGTTTCTAGCTGAAGATTCTGAAGATCTCAAGTCAGACGCTGATGTTATCAAGGTTCTGATTGGTGATTTTGAAGGTTTTAATTTCAAGCTACGTGACTCTTCTGTTCATGCTTCATCAACTTTTAATCAGAAGCCAATGAATTTGAAGATAAGAATAAAGGATACATGATCAAAATAGTACACAGTACAAAACGAGATTGTTCCTCCACTACCTGATTTTGTGGGCGAAAGAACAGTACTATTTGTCACACCTGTCACTATTCCGTTAGTGGACAGCTACATTTTCATATTCCAGATTTGCCTTCCAACGTTTCCTTTTTCATGTTATATATACGGGACTTGGAGACTTGAAGAAAGTTTTCGAAAATAACAAGACTGTTTCTATGTGAAAAATTTCAACTTTGTGCAAACTTTTCTTTGAGTATTTTTTTTTTGTATTTCATTTGTGTAAATCTGCTTGCGAATAAGCACTTTGTAAACACACATTTTTTATTCAAACTATTTGTTTGTAGTTCCTTGAGGGACCGGTTAGGTCAGTATCCTTGAGAAGATAATGACTATTTGTCTTTGTGGTTTGTTAGTCACCATTTGTAGCTAGTGCATTTGTAATCAGTTGATTATAGTGGATTAAGTCCTTGTGTATAAGGCGAAATCACCTTGGCTGGTGGACTAGATTAGCTTTGTGTTTCAAGCGAACCAGGATAAAAATCCTTGTGTCTCTCATTGTTCAATCATTTGATTGTTGAGTCTTTTAGTTGGTAAAAATTTTGTTTTAAAAACCCGATTCAAACCCCCATTTCTTGTGTTTTTCACACCTTCACTCATCTTGTCCTTATAGAATATTTGACATAGATTTCCTTAGTGCTTCTTGTCATACCCCAAATTTTGACCACCAAGATTTCCCATTATTGTGAGGATCATTACCACAATATGGATGTGCCATCATGCCTCATCAATACCCTCAGAGATGTTTGAGCATTCACCACAATCAAGAATTAGGGTTTCAAGCCCTCTCAGAGCCTTAGACAAAGGATCAATCAAGAAATGACATGATCTTCAACTTGTCTAACCTCTCAAACACCTATAAAGGATCAAGAGGACTCCCACATCAAGAATCAAGCACAAGGTTGCAACATTCCAAGTGGATCAAGCCTCAAGATCGCCAGTGTCACCAAATTAGGGTTTTGGTCGACCAAGGCCTCCAGATGGAAATTTTCCTCTGGGCATGAGCCAATGCTTCCAAACACAACCCAAGATACTCCAAGGGACCTCATGGACCCAATCATCAAGTCAATTTAACCTCAGGGGATGCATTTACCCAAAAAATTAGGAATTAGGGTTTCTTGACCTAATTCACCCCTAAGTTGACTTTTGGGACATAACATGAGCTAAGACCTCAAGACATGATTTGAGGGTCTCTAATACACTACAATGATCCATTTGCAACAATGGATTAATCCAAGAAGCTTGATCCACAAGTTTCAATTTCATCAGGACCACAATTAGGGTTTCGAGGAAAAAAGTCAATTGTACCTTTGACTTTTGATCAAGGCATGCCCCCAAACCTTGGGACATGATTCAATACACCCTATAACACCTATGGAATATGTCCATTAGCTTTGATTTAGGTCAAGGACTTGATTTCACAAAGGATCACACAGTTTGAATTTCATCCGATAAAAAGTCAACTGTGCACAAAATCAAGTTTGACTTTTTGGAATTTTTCACAATTATGGTTCCTTAACCCTAAAACAATGTGAATATGTGATTTGAATCATCATTCATCAAGAAAAATCAAAGAAATTGAGTTAACTTGTAAAAGGGGTAACCATAAGAAACTTAGAATTTTTCTAAGTTATGGAACAAAGTGGCTAGGGTACCAACTTCCAAGGACCATAACTTGAGATCCAAGCAACCATTTTGGGTGATCCAAAGCTGGATTTGTAGGTCTTGCTACACTCTACAAAAGCTTCAACTACATCTCATTCCAATTCCTCATGGATTTTTAGTTATGGAGTGATCAAAATGGCTAAAAACATGAAAATGACATTTTTCACCTTGATCCAAAATCTGCCTTACTTTTTTCAAAATGTAGGGACATTTTTCACATTGATCCAAGTCAAACCAGGTCTAGGGGTGAACATCAAAGTTAAATTATGCCATAAGGGATTTCCAACAAGTACCAGATCATCTCTAAATTCCACTTGAGCAAGGAGATACAGCCCTTGAAACATGGCATCATGAACTGGTTTTTACAAGGCAGAATTTGTGCATTTTGCTCGATTTGCCCAAATCTGATAAATCCAAGCCTTGTCATCCATTTGGACACATCTGAGGATAAAACAAGAAGGGAATGATCTGATCCCCAAGCCTCCAAAGTCCAAGAATCTACAAGTAGCCATGCCAAACCTAAAAGGGCTAAAAAGTGCCAAGACTCCAATTTTGTTTCCAAGCCTTTAATGAATGCATCAAGGTGGCATGAACTGAGCCTATTCCAACTGAATTCAGTCCAAACTTATCTCTGAACCAAAGCTACAAAGCATGTGCTCTAATCTCAAGTCAATGGCTAGAGGAGACTTGAGATTCCTTTTGCATAACATTGGCCAAAGGCCTACTGCAGCCTCCATTCACTATTGATGCTAAAACAAACTTGATACACTATAAATAGACATCAATTGTGATCAGTTTGAGTACACCAAAGAACCAAAACTGATGCTTTCCTCAAAATTCCTCTCTTTAGGCCAAAATGCCTTCTTTTGCAAGGTATCTCTGAGTTTTTGAGTTAGAGATCAATTCCATCACAACTCATGATCCAAACACCTCTAATATGTTGTATCTAAGCTGTTCAAACACTAACATGTGACCTGTAACACCAAAATCTCAAAGTCCACTTCCAAAACCTCAAAATTGGACTTTTTTGCATTTTTCAAGCCATGTCTTGATTCAGTCACTTTCAAAACCAGATAAAACCTCAAACACACTCCAAATATCATCCTTGAACTGTCCCAAATGGTTCCCCACATCTGAAACACCATTTGAGAGAGTTGCCATATTGGTCACTTTTGCCCCTTTTGCAAGAAAGAGCTCAAACTTGTTCCTGAAGATTCCAGCTGGTTCTAACCATTCTAAAAGCTTCTAAGGGATCAATTGAGAGTGTCTAAAGCATTAAACAACTTCTGGCACAAGAAACTTGGCAGATAGCCCAAAAAGCTCCCAAAGAGGTAAGCATCACAACTTGAACTCTTTGAATTATGCATTGCTTTGTAGTCCACTGCTCATAAACATCTCATACATGTTGTATATGTTGTGTTTGAATCAATTCATCATACTATTCTGGCCTATACCATGAGGTAGCATAGAAAATGCAAATCATGGCCTATTTCAAAACCATCATCGGGTTTTAAAATGGAGACCTCATCTGAAAAAACCAAGGGCACCATTGGATTCCTTGTGAAATTCTAGGCAGGATAGACCTAAATTTTGTCCCAATCCCTGGAGAAATGAGAAAGTTACAACCTTTACGTTTTTCGCCCAAGAACTTGCCTTGCCTTGCCTTGGCCAGGCCTAAAACAAGGCACCCTTTATATATTTATGGGGTGGTTTTGATACACGGATGTATCACGACCCCAGTGGTTGCGCGCTCATGTGTTTGGCTAGGAGGTCTGGGGTTCGAATCCCCCTCGCCCCAGACCTTTTTTTACCACTTTTTCCATTTTTTTAATATTTGTCATATTATTTTAAATGATTTGGAAAATTAATTTCTCTCTCAATTTTAATTATTTTTTATTGGTTCTTTTTGTAAAAAATCACAAAAATGTTAAAATATTTTATTTCACAAAAAAATCAAATTTTATATTATTTATTTAATATAGTTGATATTTTTGTAAATAAATTCTTTTTTTTTGTTTTTAAGCATTTCAAAAATGAATATTCATCTTGAAAATCAAAATCAAATGAGTCCTAAATCATCTTGTGATTAAAATCTCATTTTTCAAACCTTAATCAAAAATCACAAGTAGTTTATTTAGACTTATTTGGTATTTTTGTCATTTTTATTCATTTTTATTAAAAGGATTACTTTTAAAAGAAAATGAAATTAGGGTTTCTTTGGTTCTTGATCTTTATCAAACCTTTTAAAACACTTTGGGCCTCTAATGGAGTGTAAGACTCAATCCCTTGTTGTACAAAAATAACCTTGGGCCTCAGTCATTGTATAAGTCCCTCTGCGATTCTCAAAATGATGGTGCCATCATTGTCTTTCATTGGGCCTCCCCTCGGGTTGTAAGTCCCATATTTCTTTTTCAAAACCTCTTTGGGCCTTTCCTTGAGTTGTAAGATCCATCCCTTTGTACAGAAAACCTCTTTGGGCCTCAGTCGTTGTATAAGTCCCGATACGATATTCAAAACAACGGTGCGATCACTGTTAAACCTTGGGCCTCTCCTTGAGTATAAGCCCCAACAATCTTTCCAAAAAACAACTTCCCTTTTTTATTTAAGTTCAAATATATGTTATCATCAAAACTTTCTTTAATTTCTTTGAACAACTAACCATACAGCATGGAAGCTTTCTCACCTGTAAGTTTTTATCGGCTTTCTTTTTACATGCTTTAATATATATAACTGTATTGTGGGAAGTTGCTCCGCTGTAAGTCTTCTTTCATATCCTTTTAAATACTTGTCATATATCAATTGTATATATACTAGTATAGTTATTTAGAGTTTTCCCCGGCGACTAGGTCTAGAACTAGGTAAAGCCAGTTGGTCACTCTTGAATACAGTTAAAACTAGATCCCCATAGGATTTCCAGATACAGTCTTGCCTTCTCTTGGGCTTAAACAATATGGAACAAAGAGAAAGGCAGTATTCTTGGTGAACCTTTTCTTAGGCTGTCACTATTAGAAATTTTCAAAGAAATTCTACTCCCTAGAGTTGATCTATTCTCGGTGAATAGCATCTCTTGAATTTCTTCAAACCTCAGAACTTTCACTAAATGATCTATTCTCTGTGAATAGCATTTCTTGAACTTTTTTGGTTTGGGACCCACAGGCTTCCTAAAAGCATCCCCGCCTTCTCTTGGGCTTTGTACAAGGACCCTCCGGTTTCTTAGAAGTTCTCATACCTTCTCTTGGGCTTAATACAAGGACCCTAAATACCTCCTAAAGGTATAGGACAGAACTTAGTCATCCTTTGCTAGAGCAGTTTTTCCAGTGTCAAATCTCAGACCAATTTAGGGTTGATTCTCATCCCTTAAAACACCCGCCTCCTCTTGGGCATCATACAAAAGATAAAACTCTTACACACCAGTAGACTTGGACAGTCTAAACCTTGAGTCTCAAAGACATTCTCAAGTTCTCCTTAAAAACATAGGAAAATCCCCAGTCACTCTGGATAAATCTCCAATAGAGTTAAAACCCATGGGTTCTAAAACCCAGTCTCTCTCCTAAAATTCCCCAGCCAGGGTCAATTTATCATCAGTATAACACTATCCCAAATCAGAACCTCAAGGCATCTGATACTGCAACTCTTCTGTAATCCTCAGCAAGAGTTGATTCCCCATTCGGACCTGCCTCGGGATCTCAATAATTCCCAGCAGAAGATAGCCTCCTCTTAGGCTTTGTATAATAATCCTTCCGTTCCTTAACATAGTCAGCCTCCTCTTGGGCTTTGTACAATGATTCTCCCCAGCGGAGCTAACCTTTTTAGACTCTCTTGTTGAGTCAATCACTTTTCAGACTCTCTTGTTGAGTCAATCACTTTTAAGACTCTCTTGTTGAGTCAGTCACCTTTTCATACTCTCTTGTTGAGCCAACCTTTTTAGCCTCAATCTTGGGCTTTGTACAAGACAGATAAAAACACTTTCTTGTTGAGTCAATCTTTTCCAGCCTCCTCTTAGGCTCAGTATAAAAGGGTTCCCCTAGCAAAAGTCAGCCTCCTCTTAGGCTTTGTATAATGATTTCTCCAGCTTGTTCATCCACAATCCTGGGCTTTGTATAGGACATATAAAAACACTCTCTTGTTGAGTCAAACCCTTTTAGCCTCAATCTTGGGCTTTGTACAAGACATAAATCTTCATAACCTTCTCTTAAGCTTGGGACAAATATCTTTCCCAGCAGAGTCAATTCCTCTTAGCCTTCTTTAGGCTTCGAGAAATAAATTCCCTAAGCTAAGTCAAACTCTTTTCAGCCTCAATCTTGGGCTTTGTACAAGACAGATAATACTCTCCCGCAGAGTCAAACTCAGTTCAGCCTCAATCTTGGGCTTTGTACAAGACACATAAAAATATCCTCATCCGATTCAGTTAAATTTCCCATTTCAGCCTCAACCTTGGGCTTTGTACAAGACACATCCAAACCTCCCCGGCAGAGTCAAAATCCCTTTTAGCCTCAATTTTGGGCTTTATACAAGACAGATAGCACATTTTCCCAGGAAAAGTCAAACTCTTAGCCTCCTCTTAGGCTTTGAATAATGATATCCCCAAAGAGTCAGTCTCTTTTTCGCCTCAATATTGGGATTTGTACAAGACATATATAAACCCTCTCTCATTGAGTCAGCCTTCCTAGCCTCCTCTTAGGATTTGTATAAGGACTCCCCTAGTGGAGTCAATCAACCTCTTAGCTTCAACCTTGGGCTTTGATCAAGGCACACAAAAATCAACAATCCCCTCAGAGGAAGTCTAATCCCTATTTAGAGGTGAAAAACTATCTCTCAGTCAAAACCTTTTAGCTTCAATCTTGGGCTTTGAACAAGACACCAAAACATCATCTTTTCCTCCCATAGAATATGAGGAACTACGATTGCTCGGATTTCCCTGTTTCATTTAAACGGGAATACGTAGGCATAAGATTGCGAAATCTTAGCGAGCATACTGTCATACCCCAAAATTTTCCCTCTCATTTTCATATCATTTAGCATGTGCTTTCATTTCATTGCATTGCATTCAAGCATAGAAAAATAAAACATAAAGCATTGCATTGGATCTTGCATAAGGGCATGGGATCAGTGATTTGTAGGTGTTGATCATCTAAAGCAAGGGAACAAGAGCCAAGGGTCTCCCAACAAGTCTCAAAGGTTTCTTACATCATATATCATCCCACTTGATCCCACAAGTCATGGGAAGATGGGAATTCATCAAGAAGATTGGACAGTGCATCACCTCCTAACCAAAAACAGTCCAAATTAGGGTTTATGGTTCAAGCAGTCTCCTGATGAAATTTTGATTCAAACTTGATCTCAATGTTTTCTACATGATGTCAAGTATCTAAGGATGGAATATTGGCCTTTGGTTCATTTCAAAAGAGGTTTAATTGATCAGTTACTTGAGAATCAAGAAATTGGGGAAAAAGTCAATTGTGCAAAGGAAAAAATCAACTCCTGACTTTTTAAGGTCAAATTCATGAAATTCAAGTTACATATGGTTAATGGACAAGATTTGATCAAGAAATGATGGAGGAATCATAAAAAATTAAGAAATGTACAAAGTTTCCATTTTTGGAAATTTAGGGTTTCCAAAAATGGCAAGTTTGGACCATTTTGCACCATACTTTGAAGCATTCTTTCTCCATGATAAAAGCTTTAAACCTCAAGCCCAAGTTAATTAAAGTTCACACTCTAAGCTTCAAATCCATATAAAGAACTCTTCCATTGGATCAAAATTGAGGGAGTTATGATCAATCAAAGTTTGACAAAACTAGGTCAAAAACCAAGTCATGGCAAGGCAAGCCCAGGTCTGCGCGCCATAATTTCATCAAACACATGGTGGGAAAAATGTCAAACCATTTTTCTCCATCAAGGAAGCTTCAAATGGAAAACTTTCCAACATCAAAGTTGTTCCTTTCCATTCCCTCTACAATGTTCATGTTTGACATTTTTTCATTTGAGCAAGTTATGAAGGAGATATTAGGGTTCAAACATGGTTGCTCTACACTGAAAATCCATAGGTCACATTGCCATGCCATGCCAAGGTTGCCACGCCCACAAATTAGTTTTGTTCCCTTGATTTCATGGCCATTTTCAAGTGTGTTTGAGGTCCCATTTCAATTCAATTCCCACACCAAACTTATTCTCCCATGTCCCCTCTTTCATTTGACATCAAAAACTCACCAAATTATCCACCATACATGAAGAATTTCATCACCAAACTCCATTGTTTATATTGAAATCATGCTGCCAGGAATAGAAGGCTTTGCATTGGTATTGGTTGATGATTCAAACCAGTTCACACGCACACACCATTCAGCCATTGCCTCATTTGTACAAACACATTCCCTTACACATACATGACACATTATCCATCATACATAAAAAGAGAAAGGAATAAAACTTGTCTTGCAAGTTTCTTCTGCTGCAGCATACCTTCATCACCACCGTTCCTTCTAAACCTCACCATACAACACCATGACCTCTCCATACCTTAGCAAAACCTTCCTAACCCGCCCCTAACTAACTTGACTCAGTTAGTTAGGGTGAACTCAGTTGACCATCCCCAAACTCATTTAACCAACTCAATTAACCACCATAGTTAAGTTCTAACCCAGCCTATATAATTCAAACACACACACAATTTCAAGGGACTCTCATTTTTTTCACACTTCACAACTTCAGCTTTCAAACTCTCTGAATTTTCTCTCTCTCTGTGCATGATTCTATTACCCTCTTCATCCACATTTCATCATCATCATCATCATCAATGATGTATCATTGAGGCAAGAACACATTGAATCAACACCAATCCTTCAAGTGCAGCTTCTTTCTCAAGGTGAATTTCTCAGTTTTTTCTTCAAGTTACAAAGTTGGATAAACCTTTATTTGGTCAAATTAAGCTCAAGATCAAGTGCTTCTCTCTGGTTTTCTCAACAAGTCCAAGATCTTCAAGCTTCAGGGTTCAGATTTCTCAAACTTTGCTCGCACGTTTTCTATTCATTATTGCTTGTTTTCTGTTGTTTTGAAGCTTATTAGAAGCAGCGTGAGTTCTTGCTAGTTGATAGGCGTCTTAGAGGCATAGATTCAAAACCTAGGGCAATTTTCATCTCTTCGATTCTCATTATATGTGATTGATATATGGAAAAGACTTGTGGATTCGTGATGTGCACGAGGTCCTCTTTCGAATGGTACACGATTTGTTAATTTCTGGAATATATTAAAGTTACAGACGGTGGCATTTTGCCGGAGAAGGTGACCGGAGGTCTTTCTCCGGCTGGTGAGCATTCATGGTTAGGGTTTCTGGACTTTAAGTCCTAGCCGTGTGATCAATTTCATCCAACGGTTTAGATCTTGCCAGCACATTAAAATACCATGTGCTCCTCACATGCTTGATTTTGTAACCTGAACGTTTGTGTGCATGTGTTCCATGATTGTTATCGTATGCCTCACCTCTGATCCATTCATCCTGCATGCTTAATCATCATTGACTTAATCAAACGCTTGATATTGTGCCAACGCATTAATGAAAGTGTTGCATGTCATGTGACTTCTTTGTGTTTTCTCTGAGTGTTCGCCTATGTGTACGTGCATGTTAGATATCATGTGCATGTGATTTAATGCGTTTGATCTGATTACTTTGTATAAGTGTTGGTGATTGATAGATCTCATGGCTGTGGTTGAATCCTCATGTTGATAGCATGTACACCATTTCACACACAAACACGCGCACATTTGGACTGGGTTGGCAATTGTTTTTCACACCCCCATGTTAAGCCCAATGCATATTTTAAACGTGACTTTTACTTGCTCTGCACCCCCATTTCATTTTCTTTTGTTTTTATTTTTATTTCACATATTGTTTTGATTTTCTTATTTTGAAAATAGTAAATCATCTCTAAAAATCCTAAATAAATTCATGTGTGTTCTTTATACATTTAAATAATTTTCTTTTATTTTTAATTCTGATTACATGAATTTTTTAGCATAATTCCACATTTTTCTTTTAATTCCTTTTTGATTGAGGTTTTTCATTGATACTCAAACTTGTGCATTTTCTTTCTCTCATCTCATACACTGTCTTTCATCCATTCTTTTTGCATTGATTAAAGAATACATTAAAGCATATAAAACAATTTTATTTTGATTTTTAAAGTCATTTTATCACATGTTTGTATGTTCATCTTTGCACTTTCTTGTGGTGTGTTACAATGTGTTTCATGAGGCCTTTTGAGGCACTTTTCTTTTGAGTTTTGCCTTGAATTTTTTATGCATGTGTTGCTTCTGACTTGGATTTTTTAGGATTTATTTTACATATTTTTCATGTGCTTTAATATTGGTTTGATGCCTTGCACTTGAGGTTACATGTATGTCCATTCTTCTATTTCATTCTCATATGATCTTGTTAAGGCACTTGTGCCACTTTTTGTGTTTACTTTGCATGATTGTTTGTGCATATTTTGTATGTCATTTGTATGATATTATAGGTCATCTTTGTTTTATTATAGGTCACTTTGACTTGTGTTTGCATTTGACTTGAGTTTATGTATCATAACTTGAAACTTTGACATGTTTCCACCCCTTATCTCCTCTTGTGCTCTACATGTTTCATGTGTGCATTTTATATGACATTTATCTCATTCCATTAGCATCTTATCATTAGTATGCCACTGCCCATATGAATTCTTTAATCATGTTACATGTTACGCATCTCTAATATCTCACTTTGTGCACCTAATTGAACATGTATCTCTTATACTTACTTCTAATTCATCTTATATCTTCTACTTGCACTCTTTTATTCTTGAGTTGTGTGATGATCCATGTGCATCTTAAGACATTTATAGATGATATATGATTCTGACTTTGATCTTTTATGAAGCATTATGGCATGATCACTTTGCATTGCCACTCATCTTTCATCCTTTACTTGCATAATATACTTCTTTGATGTTTAGGACATTTGATTGTGCATAGTTGGTGTGTGTTTGATCTCTTGACCTTAGGGAATACCCTTTAGATATAGGTTCTGACTTTGATTGAGTTTCATCTCTTAGGATCTTTATTCATTGGTTTTCAATTTGTTTGATCATTATTTGGTATTCTTTCCTTATTTCACTACTTGTAAATAGTTTTTGAACTAACCTTTTCATGTAGGTGCAAATGGTAAGTAAGTGTGTGGATATGCTTCCACATACACACTTCTCTCTTTCATCTTATCTTATCTCTTTTAATAATTCAACTTGTGATCATGATAAGCATTTATATGCTTTCCTTGAATAACTTCTTTCTTCTCCCTTTTGAGTTGCAACTCATCTTCTACTTTAGAAGTGAGTTGTTTAATTCACTCTTCTTCTCCTTTCTCTTAGGATTAAGTTTCTTAAACCACATTAACCATAGGAACATCCATGTATGATAACACTAGGGTGAGTCTTAGTCTCCCTCATTAGTTTTCACCTTTTGCTTCCTTTTGAGTCTCTCTTCTTCTCATCTCATAATCTTTTTAAAATACTTAATGTAATACCCCAAAATTTGCTCTCCCTCTTTGTCATCATAGCATGGCATTATCATCTATCATATCATATCCACCTCATTAACATTACATTGCATTTAACATAGAAAAATGAAGCATAGCATCCTTCTTACCATCAGGGCATGTGATCAGGTGGAAGGTGGACAATCAAGGAATCATTCAAAGCACAAAAAGGTCAATCAAGTTTCCTCAGGGCAAGCCAAGAGGCCTTTCATGTCTCATACTATCTCAATGGAACATCCACAACCTCAAGAATGAGAGAATCAATGGGAGATTGAAGCACTACATCTTTCACTATGCAAGAGGTTCAAAAAATGAAGGAAAACCCTCAAAAGAGATAACTCATTGATCCAAAATCATCCTCAAATGGCATATATCATCATCTTTTAAGAGGATACATAACATACTCTGAGGAATTGGAAATTGAAGACTGCACATTTTTCTCCTAGGAGGTGGGCACCAAAACTAGGGTTTCTAATAAAATCAGGGAATTTTTGATTTTTTGGACCAAATTTGATGTCATGGTATTTCATATGTCCCTAAGTGTATGGAGGTGGAAAATTGCTTCTCAATTGGTTTTGGAAGTGGTTCAATTGGAAGAAAGATCAGAAATCAGGAAAATTGGGGCCAAGTCAAATAATCAGAGGAAAAAGTCAACTCTTGACTTTTTGAGCCCAAAATCATGAAATTCATGTTACATATGTCCAATGTACAAAATTTGATCAAGAAACTCCAAAGGAATCATGAAAAAATCAAGATGTAAAAAGTTGCCATTTTTGGATGAAGAAGGGTTACTAAATATAGCAAGTTTTGGCCATTTTGCATCAGAGTTTGAGCCAAGGCCATTTAAAATTGGGGCATCAAATGAAAATTCCACTCGGCCACAACAAAAGATCTTGTTTTAAGCTTCAAATCCATGTGTGGAACATCTCCATTGGATAAAAATTGAGTGAGATATGATTGATCAAAGTTTGAGCAAAGTAGGTTCAAAACTAGGTCATGACCAAGATTTTCAGGGCACGCGCGCAGTCATTTTAACAAACATGTGGTGGTCCAAATGTCCACTCATTTTTCTCATGGTTAAAGGCCTCAAATGGAAAACTTTTCAACATGAAAGTTGTTCATTGCATTGTCATCTTCAATATTCATGTTGGACAATTTTTGGTTTGATCAAGTTATGAGATAGTTTTAAGGGTTCAAAGTCATGTTGATTATGCTGAAAACCCATGCGCCATGTTGCCTTGCCAACCAACCCCATTACTACGCCATACACCAGTTTTGATTCCTTTTGTTTCAAGCAATTTTTCATCACCTTGTACACTTCCATTTGACTTGTTTTCAACATCAATATTGTTCCATGATAGCTCCTCTTTCATTTGACACCAAAACCTCATTAAACCATGCATTAACATGGGAGAAATTCACCCTCAAACACCTACTGTTACAATGATGATTTGCTGCATAATTCTGGTTCAAGCACACATCAAGTACATGATAGAAGTGTGTATGTTTGTTTCCTCATTAAGACCAACACATGCCTGCACTCTTTACACACTTACTCGAGCCATACATGAAAAGGGAAAGGATGGAAGCTTGCTATAGAAGTTTGGCAGCAGGAATATGGTAACACATTATGAACCAGCCACACCATATCATCACTCTCCCTAACTAACTTGACTCAGTTAGTTAGGGATGACTCAGTTTAACTAACTTGACTCACTTAACTCCACTCACTAAACCATGATTAGAGCTCACCATAAATAGAAGTCACACTCTCCAATTTCGTGGCTAGCTTCATTTTTCTCATTTTTCACTCTCCCTCTCAAACACTCTCGCATTCTCTCCACCATCTCTCTCTGCTCGAATCTTCATTCACCTTCATTTACTTCATCTTCATCATCATCAATGGCACAAGACTGAAGTAAGAACCATCAAAATCCACATGAATTCCTCAAGTGAAGCTTCATCAACATTTTGATTCTCTCTCTGCTTTCAATATCTCAAGGCTCAACTGCATTTATTTTGCACGAATCAAGCTCCATATCAAGAGTGGATCTCTGGTTTTCTTTTGCTTCAAGGATCTGCAAACTTCAGGTTTCAATCACTCCAACTCTATTGCATTGTTTTAGCTTGTTTCTATATGGTTTAAAGCTTATTAGAAGCTGCGTGAGTCCTGGCTAGTTGATAGGCCCTTTAGGAGTTTAGGTGTGATTTTAGGGCAAATTGTTTTGGCTCGGTTTGTGTTATGTGTGCATGATCTATGAGAAATAATGGTGTATTCTTGATCTCCATAGCTTCCTCTTCATTTTGGTATATGAATGATGCATTTCTGTGAAAGTTGAAGTTTGCAGGTGGTGGTGGTTCGCCGGAGAAGATGACCGGAGGTCCTTCTCCGGCCAGTGGTTGAATGTTAGGGTTTAGCACGTTTTAATCCTGTTCGTTCATTTTTCCTCATCGTATGGCTAAGGGCGTGACAGCACATTAAAATGCATGTGCATGTCATGTGCATCATTTCTGAACTCACTTAAGCATTATGTGGTGTGGCACATGGTAGGGAGTATGGTCATTCATGTACATGCGTTAGATTAGCTTACTTTGACTGGTTGTTGACTTGACTTGATCCTATGGTTGTTATTGTTTTGACTTGGTTTGACTGAAGTGCATGGTTACTAATGTGTACTGGCGCGTAAATGGACTTAAGCCTTATGCTATTCACACCCCACGCTTTCAAAGCCCAATCATATTGAACTCACATTTTGCTATGCTTGCACCCCCATTCACATTTACATTTCACTTTATTTTTTTTATTTTCATACACTTTTGCTTTTTAATTTTTAAAAATACTAAATAGTATCATAAAATTCCACAAAAATTCATGAGTATCATTAAAACATTTAGAAAATTTTTGGTGATTTTATTTTCTGATTTTATGACCTTTTTACCCCTGCTCCATAATTTTCTTTGAATTTCTTTGGTGTGCATTCTTAATGTGGTACATGATCTTGTTTAATTTTGTTCTTGATCATTAAAAATTGTTTTGATGCTCTTCTTTTTGTATTGAGTCATTAGCATCTTGAGGTATGTTAAGTGATGTTTATTTGTTTTTTTAGGTCATTTTATGGCATGTTTGGTGTTCACTTTTGTGTTACTTGGTATGTGCATCCAATTTGACCTAAATGCATTGTTTGACATCATTTTGCCTTGGTTCCTTGCATGCTACTTTGATATGTGATTCATCTCTAATTAGTGAACTTCAATACCATGTTTTCATAATTTTCATGAGGCCATTTGATTTTTGTTTGATCCATTTCATTTAAAGCATTATAACATGTCATATCATTGTAATCTTTTGTGCATGTTTACATGTTTTCTTTTGTGTATACTTGCATGATCATTTGCCTATTTGGTGAGCTACACTCTTGACATTATAGGACATTGATACATATCATATGCCATCTTTGCTTGTTGATTATCATTTGAACCTTGTGGACCTTTAACATGTTGTGTTTGCACTTTCCTTTGTTTGGAACTTCCATTTCAATCCTACTTCTTCTATCACTTCTTAAAAGTCTTGATGTGCCTCATAAATACTTATGAGATGTTTGTGAATCATTTTTCATTTCATTTCAATTCTGATCCATGGATTACATGTTCCATTTATGCACATTTCTTCTTTTTCCTTTCATCTTTCATTCTCCCTTTTCTTATGATATCATGTTCTAATGTCATGGATGATGTTTGTTGCCTATCCACTTGAGTTTGCTTGATAGTAATCATTGGTTTTCTATATGATGTACATTCTGGTTGTGGTTCTAGGATTTGATTTCTCATTTAATTCTTTTGAGTTTTATGATGCATTACATGTTCTTTTACTTCTTATACTTCTTATACATGTTTACTAACCATGTAGGGGCTTTGGTAAGTTGCAATTGAGTGTGGATAAGGAATCCACATTCAAATTTCTTTCCTTTCATCTCTTTTACAATTCCATTTTGTGTTTTGTTAAGCACTTATGTGCTTTCTTTTAACAACTCATCACCTTCCCTTTTTTGGATTACAATTCATCTTCTACTTTAGAAGTGAATTGTTTAATTCACCCTTTCTTTAGACTTTAGGTTGGAACCTCACAAACCATTAGGATCACTCCCTTTAATCTTCAATTAGGATTGAGTCTTAGTTCATATAGATTTTTACCTTTTCTCCTCTCTTGAGTCTCTCTTCTCATCTTAAAGAAAATCCAAAACATCTAATAAAGGTAAGCATTTATTGCATTTAGGCCTTTCATATAAAGAAAAGATTATAAAGGGGTTTTCTCTTATAATCTTAGAATGTATAGCATTATAGCCCATATTGGGTCAATGTGTTAAACATTCGATCTTGTATGAGGGACTTGAATGCAATGCTTGTTGAAGGTGCAAATAATAAAAAACACTTCTTCATTTCTTAATCAACAAAAACACTTAATAAACACAAGTATGCTAGTGTGTTTGAACCTTGACAATTGGAACTAAGTGTGGGGGTCTTCTTCGCTCTTAGTGTGTCTTCTTGCTCATTCCATCTTGGAATGTGAGAATGTACACATTCCAATAACTAAGATTCAGATACACTATCATATGCAAATAAATGGGAAAAACTTCTAAAAGACAAAAACAAACAATTACGTCTTTCCTTCGGGAATTCTTTTCTCACCTCACTCACTCTCAGCGTACGAACGTGCTCCTACTCGTTCTCTTGCAAGATGGTAACGCACTCAGACCAGCGAGCCTGCAACACCTGAGCTAGAACGTTAGCCGTTCCTTAAAAAACACAAACAATTCATCCCTAGTGAGGGGAACTACGTCGCTCTGATTCTCATGTTCCCGATGAGATACGTAGGCAGTGGGGTAGGGCCCATGCGAGCACTTCTTTTATTTTCCCTACATTTGCTTCTCTTTCTCTCTCCTTTCCTTTTCCAGTTCTCCAGTTAGCAGTTCTTTTTCCATTTCTTACACCCTTTGATTGAAGCAGCAAGCGTGGATCCCATCGGGTACGATGGACGCGTGAGGGTGCTAATACCTTCCTCTCGCGTAACCGACTCCCTTACCCATTTCTCTTGGTCGCAAGACCACGTTCTTTCCTTTCTCTCAGGTTTATGCGGTGTTTCCTTTCCCTTTCTTGGGATAAATACACATTGCTGGCGACTATGTTTCGGTGCCACTTTCGCGTTTGTACTAGGATGAAAATCCCGGGAGCGACAGCTGGCGACTCTGCTGGGGACAATGTTGACCTATTGCTGGTCCATCCTAAGCGAGCCAATCCTAACGCTTGTCTGTTTTTCTTTCATTGGGTGTTTATTGTTGTGCTGTATTTACCATTTTACTGTATAGTTATTTATTGTATATTACTGTATATTACTGCATTTACTGCATTTTACCATTTTTATTCCATACGATATATTATGCTATGTTGGACTGTGCTGTTTTCTGTTTGGCGGGATGGGATTTCTGAGAGATAAGCCCATTACACAGGCTTGAGGATACACTTAGAATTAGAGTGGAGAGTAGTGGGACCTACATGCCGTTTGGAGTGCGTTGGGTGTTCACGAAATTCACAGCTAGACGAGGCTATCTTGGGACACGTCGTGGCATGCGCATCTTGCGTATTCCAGGATGTAGATCTAGAGAGTTGTCGACTCTAGTGACCGATCATGAGGACCTTAGTGGAAACATCCCTCTTTAGCGGTGACAATGGCAGACCACATTCTGTGGCAAACCCATTCGCACCCGAGGGCCCACTTTGGAACTTGCATAGGATGACTTTTATTTTCTAAGGGGAGTCAGTGGACGACCTCTTTGATTGGCATAGCATTGTATCCTACGGGCTGAATGTGCTATGGCTTCTCAAACCTCCGAAGCTGACAAGCCTTATTTTCTAAGAACCACATGTGAGTATGGGCGGGATGTTTACAGGTTTGCAGGAAACCCAGCCTCCTACCTACCTTACTTGTGATTCTATGATGATTTCAGACATTGTATCCTATGACAGTGATTTAAGTGTTCATCTCAGATATTGCCAGATTCAGTATAGAGACACAGTGCACACAGTTCAATACAGACACAGACACTTGATTACCTGATCACATGCCCTTTTGCATTGCATTATCATATCATAACAGTTATGTTTGTCATTTTCAGGTGCATAATACATTTCTAATTCCAATCCATGGGTTCAACAGAGATCGTTGCCGAGAGAAAGAATAATGTGTCTTACAAGTTTCCAGATCCTGTTTTGGATTCATTGCTCAAAGTTATAGATATGGCTGGTCCGGGTATTCTTGATAGGTTTCAGAAGAGCTACGGGAATTTGGTTGGGATGGTCCGTACAATCACCAAGTATGAACATGATGCTTTGCACACTCTGCTGCAGTTCTACGAGCCTTCGTTGAGATGCTTTCTTTTTTCAGATTACATTTTGATGCCAACACTGGAAGAATTCTCATTTATTTTGGGAATTCCGATCACGCCGGCAATACCATTCTTCTCTGGTAGTTCTCCCAGCGTAAAAGAAATTGTTGCTGCGTTACAAATGGATCAGGCAGTGGTAAAGAGTGGTGTGAGCAGTAAAAATGGAGTTAGCGGATTTCATTTAGAATTTCTGTCTGGACAAGCCCAAGAGGCTGCAAGTGCTAAAAATTGGACGGTTTACAATTCCATTCTGGCTCTCTGCATATATGGCCTAGTTTTCTTTCCCAATCAGCAAGACTTTGTGGATATGCAAGCAACGAGAGTTTTCGTCCTTAAAAATCCAGTCCCTACTTTGTTAGGAGATTTTTATCATTCCGTGCATTACAAGAATGAGAAAAGGAGGGGAGGATCTGTTAGTTGTTGTACTCCACTGCTGAGTCATTGGTTTTTCAAACATTTGCCTCAGACAGGTGCCTTTGTGGAAACCAAAGATGTGGCGAAATGGTCTAAACGATTGATGGGTTTAACTGCTGATAACATTGTATGGTTTGACCACCGGTTATTGAGAATAGAGCTTGTCACAAGATGCGGAAATTTTCCAAATGTGCCTTTGATTGGCAGAAAAGGAGGGATCAATTATAATCCAGTTTTGGCCATCCGACAGTTTGGGTATGCTTCCAGGGATCCTCCTACAGAGCAAGATGTGGAAGAATCTTTATTCTTTACAGGAACTAAAGATGCGAAGGTGGTAGAAGTAGTGAATGCTTGGAAAGATAAGCACAAAATTGGAAAAGCAGTTTTTGGAAAAGGAGATTGTAGATCTTATCCTGAATATGACAGGTGGATTGAGACGAAAGTAAAGGAATTGCTTTTACCCTTTTCAAGGGGACCTCTTTTATGTTCAGTACAGCCAGAACAACCCACTATGGTGGCTATTGAAGAATGTGAGAAGTGGAAGAAAATGGTCAGAGAGTTGCAGATAGAGAATTCTGGAATGAGCAGATGTCTTCAGAAAGCTCTAGCTGACAACAAAGAGTTGGAAAAGAGAGCCTTGAAAGCGGAAAAAACCTTGGCTGACAAAGAGGAAGATTTTGATGACAGAGCTCGGTACTTTCGAAAACTTACTTTGGGAGCAGATGACACTAGTCAGGCTCACAAGATTACAAAACAGGCTTTAGCCCGAAGCAAGGATTCATTAGCTCAACTTCGTCAAGCTTGGGATGAAGTCAGAATTGAAAATGCCGAGTTAAAGGATCAGTCGAAGACTAAAGACGAGGAGCTTAAAAAGGCACATGAGCAGAGGAGAAAGTATCGGGAAAGTCTCGGTAAAAGTCAAGAACAGTTAGAAGAAGCTAGAAGCCAGCTGAAGAATACCAAGAAAGAGCTTGAAGAAGCCAGGATAGAAAGAGAGATACTCAAGACGCAAGCTGGCGTAAAGAGACACAAAGGAGTGCATGATGACGAAGCTCTTATGCTGCATATGGGTTCTTTAACTGAAGCTCTTGAGAAAAGGGATGTCTTGATCAAAGAAATGATTGAAAAGCCGAATCACCAGTGTACCCGTATACTTTTTGTGGAGATCAAATACTCAAGTGACAGGCTGAAGGATGTGGAATTGTCAGACTGATGTTCTTTTCCTTATATTTTGTTATTAATGGTTACCATCAGGCTTGTTGATGGATCCATTTTTCCTTGTATTGCATTTGCGGTTGAACCTTTCTTAAATGTACTTGAATACTTCGTTGAATGAGTATGAGCAGTTTTATTCAGAATTATTCCTTATCAGATAGTTGCACACAAGCACATGACCACTACACGTCTCTTTATATCACGATTTCTGGTCTTCAGATTTCCGTGGTTTGGATTGGAATCAGGGTGTAAAGCACTTTGGAAATGATAAACATAACATTGCATGGCATTGCATATCATTCTGCATTTATGTTACTTACTTTTCAGGTACTCGTTGCAGGGTCTCTAACCTTTATTTGGTTTCAGGCAGTATAGCTGAGAATCATATTCACCGATATTCGACGCGAAGAAATCAAGTAAGAATCATGGATCAAGTGCAAAGTGATTTGGCCGAAATGAGGGCGCGTATGGACCAGTTCATGACCCTCATGACTGGCATGGCGCAAAATCAGGAGAGATTGAGGCTTCTGGTCGAGCGTCCAGACAATGGGCCCGAAGGTGATCAGCATGACAATTCACAGGGACATGGCATCCCTCCTCCCGGTGGCAACCCTCCTCCTGGTGGTAACAATCGGGGTAATGGAAATGGTAGGCATGCTGGTGTTACTCTTGAAGATACTCTGGAAGACCAATTTACTCTGCTAGATGCTGATGTGGGTAATCAAGGTGATCGAAGGTATGATGAGTTAGCAGAAAAGATCAGGGCCATAGAATGCAAGAACTCTATAGGTATTGATGTTACCAGCTTGGGGCTGGTCCCAGGAGTCAGAATTCCTCCTAAATTCAAGCCTCCCACTTTTGATAAGTATCACGGCAATGCGTGTCCCCAAACGCATCTTCAAGCTTACTTTGGGAAGATTTCAGCCCATACGGATGACGAGAAGCTATGGATGCACTATTTTCAGGACAGTCTGGCTGGGGCGTCCTTGACCTGGTATATGAAGTTGAATAGAGCTGCTGTGAAGAGTTGGAAAGATCTGGCAGAAGCGTTCTTGAAGCAATACCAGTACAATATTGACATGGCGCCCAACCGCACTCAATTGCAGGGGTTGTCACAAAATGCCAAGGAGAGTTTCAAAGAATATGCACAGAGGTGGAGGGAAATGGCTGCCCAGGTTCAACCTCCCTTATCAGACAGAGAAATGGCGGATATGTTTATGGGCACCTTGCAAGGGGCCTATCTTGATAGATTAGCTGCTTGTCCGTCAACTGGATTTGCTGATATTGTGATTGCGGGAGAAAGAATAGAAAGTCTGTTAAAGCTTGGAAAGATCTAGGATGTGAGTGGGGCTGGCTCTTCGGGGACGAAGAAACCGTTTGCTAGTAACCAGAAAAGAAGAGAAGGTGATACGAATGCTGTGTTTAGAGGACGAGGCAGAGGGCGTTCTCAAGCTTATTATCAGGTAGATGCTGTAACAATCCCCACACCGTCTGTTCAGAAACAACAACCCCAACAACAAGTTCAACAGCAACAACCTTTTTTCCAGCAAAGGTCTAGGCAGAGGGATCGTAAGATGGATCCTCTCCCTATGACTTATGCCGCGCTGTTGCCCCGACTACTCGAGTTAAAGTTGGTAGAACTCCGTACTATGAAAGCTCCGGTTGCTGGAAACCTGCCACCTAACTTCGATGCTAATGCTCGTTGTGAGTTCCACTCAGGTGCTCAGGGGCACTCCATTGAAAAATGCTGGGCTTTCCATCATAAAGTACAAGATTTGATTGATTCTAAAGCCATCAATTTCTCTCCCGCTCCTAATATTACTCAGCATCCCATGCCTGATCATAGTGCAGCAAATGTGTACGCTATTGAAGATGGGAGGAGATTGAATTTGGTGACAGATATCCATCAAGTGAAAACTTCTTTGTTGGTTGTAAAAGATCGTTTATTGAAGGGACAGGTGTTCCCGGGCTGTAATCAAGATTGTTCCGAGTGTATGAATCAGGAGAATGGCTGTAATAAGTTGAAGGTGGGTTTACAGAATCTGATCGATGAAGGATGTCTACAGTTCGACAGAGTCGTGAAAGACACTGATGAGATATCAACCGTGACCATCTATTACACTCCCGCTGAGATTCAAATGCCGGTCAATGCAGTTCCCGTGGCAAGTGTTGCGCCAGAAAGGCCCAGTCCTGTCACTATCACGGTGCCAGGACCAATTTCGTTCACGTCTACGAAGGCTATCCCATGGCACTATGGGGCAGATGTATATTACGAAGGTAAAAAGCAGGAAGTTGAGTCGTCAGTCAGCCCAAATATTGATAATGTAGGGGGTGTAGGGGGCTTTACAAGGAGTGGAAGGTTGTTCGCTCCCCAAACCTTGAGAAGTGATAAAGAGGCAGAAGCCGCAGCAAAGGCTAAAGGTAAACAGGTGGTTGAAAATGCGCCTACACCTGAAGCAGAGACAAAGATTACTTTTGATAAGGAAATGGAAGAATTTATGAAGATAATCAAGAAAAGCGATTATAAGATTGTGGACCAACTGAATCAGACCCCTTCAAAGATTTCAATCTTGTCACTATTGATGTGCTCTGATGCGCATCGGCAGGCGTTGCTGAAAGTGTTGAAGAGTGCATACGTGCCACAAGAAATTACTGTTAATCAGCTCGAGGGCGTAATCTCCAATGTTAATGTTAGCCATGGCTTGGGCTTTACAAGTAGAGATTTGACTGTTGAAGGAAGAAACCATAATAAGGCTTTGCATATCACGATGGAGTGTAAGGGCGCAGTGTTATCTCATGTACTGGTAGACACTGGTTCATCACTCAATGTCTTGCCCAAGAAGGCATTAATGAAGCTGGAAGTTGATGGTTTGATCTTAAGGCCTAGTGAATTGGTGGTCAGAGCATTCGATGGAACTAGACGATCTGTGTTTGGTGAGGTGGAATTGCCCGTACAAATTGGACCACAGGTATTCAAATCCACGTTCCATGTAATGGACATACAACCTGCATATAGCTGCCTATTGGGGCGCCCTTGGATTCACGGAGCCGGGGCTGTTACTTCTACTCTACATCAAAAGCTAAAGTATGAGTTTGAAGGGCAGGTTGTGACGGTGTGTGGGGAAGAAGACATCTTTGTGAGTCACTTGTCCACGTTCAAGTACATTGAAATGGATGGGGAAATTCATGAGATGCTGTGCCAATTATTTGAAGCAGTCAATATTGACGATGCACCTGAGTCTTCTTCTGTACCAATTGGGGCCGGTACCTCCATTTCATCTTACAAACAAGCTGTCGAAGTCGTCAGGGCAGGCAACGCCCAAGGTTGGGGCAGGTTGATAGAGACCCCAATGAAGGAAGACAAATTTGGTATTGGTTATCATCCCTCTACAACTTCAGATGCGGGGAGCAGGGGACCCATTACTTTCAATAGTGGGGGAATTATCTACACGGACCAGTCTTGTGCAGCCACAGAGGATAGTGTTGACAGTAATTGTGACCTGGATAACTGGGTACGCCCTCATGCTCCGGGACAACAAGTGCAAAACTGGTCCGTTGAAGAGGTCATCCGGGTTACTCTTCAGACAGAGTAATTTTTCTTTGTTTTTTTCTAACCATAATGCATGTCAAAATCTTGCGCTCTGCCCAAAGCGTATAGATTCATTTGTAGGGCCACCATGGTTGCATTTGCAATGTTTAATCATTAATAAAGGACGTTTTGCAATCAAATTTTGTTCTCTGTCTTTCAGTTTTTATTTTTGCACAAAAATAAAATGGCAATGTTTCATTTTCTTTTGTTTTGCTTAAAAATAAATTCTAAAATAAGGCATGAACCCGTTCATGCAGACTTGATCCTCCGGATACCACTGATAACGATTTTGATATGGCTATGTATGACTTTGACAATCCGATTTATCAAGCCGAAGAAGGGGATGAGAAAGATTGTGAACTCTCTGAAGAACTGGCCAGATTGTTGAAACAAGAGGAAAGGGTCATCCAGCCTCATCAGAAGACTGTAGAAATCATCAATATTGGTACCAAGGACGCCAAGAAAGAGATCAGGATTGGTGCCAGCTTGCAAGCAGATGTGAAGCAAACTTTGACGGAAATGTTGCGCGAGTATGTTGACATCTTCGCCTGGTCGTATCAAGACATGCCGGGGTTGGATACGGATATTGTCGTGCACAGGCTGCCATTAAGAGAAGAATGTCCGCCAGTCAAGCAGAAACTTCGTCGGACTCACCCCGACATGGCTTTAAAGATTAAGGAGGAAGTCCAGAAGCAGTGGGATGCTGGGTTTCTTGCTGTGACAAAATATCCTCCGTGGGTAGCCAACATCGTGCCAGTACCGAAGAAAGATGGAAAAGTGAGAATGTGTGTGGATTATCGAGATCTTAATAAAGCTAGCCCAAAAGATGATTTTCCACTACCTCATATTGATGTGCTGGTCGATAATACAGCTCAGTTTTCAGTGTTCTCCTTTATGGACGGGTTCTCCGGGTACAACCAGATCAAGATGGCACCTGAAGATATGGAGAAGACCACGTTCATTACTCCGTGGGGTACATATTGTTATAAAGTAATGCCTTTTGGGTTGAAAAACGCAGGGGCAACGTACCAGCGGGCGATGGTGAAATTGTTTCATGACTTGATTCATAAGGAGATCGAATGTTATGTAGATGATATGATTGCCAAGTCGAGAACAGAAGAGGAACATCTGATTAACCTGAAAAAGCTGTTTGAAAGGTTGAGAAAGTTCCGTCTGAGATTAAATCCAAACAAGTGCACATTTGGGGTGCGTTCTGGAAAGTTACTGGGTTTCATTGTGAGCGAAAGAGGAATCGAGGTTGATCCTGCCAAGGTGAAAGCAATACAAGAAATGCCTGAGCCGAGAATAGAAAAAGAGGTTCGTGGTTTCTTGGGTAGATTGAACTACATTGCAAGGTTCATATCTCACCTAACAGCCACGTGTGAACCAATATTTAAACTGCTAAGAAAGGATCAAACGGTCAGGTGGAATGACGATTGCCAATTGGCATTCGATAAGATAAAGGAATATTTGCAGGAACCTCCGATTCTAATGTCTCCAGTTGAAGGGAGACCGCTGATAATGTATCTGACAGTGCTTGAAGGTTCCATGGGTTGTGTTCTCGGGCAACATGACGAGACAGGTAGGAAGGAGTATGCTATCTACTACCTGAGCAAAAAGTTCAATGATTGTGAGTCCCGGTACTCCATGCTTGAAAAGACATGTTGTGCGCTTGCATGGGCCGCTAAGCGATTGAGGCAATATATGGTTAGGCACACAACCTTGTTGATTTCAAAAATGGATCCTATCAAGTACATTTTCGAGAAACCAGCATTGACAGGCAGAGTTGCACGGTGGCAAATGGTCTTGACAGAGTATGACATTCAGTACACTTCACAAAAGGCCATCAAAGGAAGTATCTTGTCCGACTATCTTGCGCAACAGCCGATTGATGATTACCAACCCATGAAATTTGACTTCCCTGATGAGGACATCATGTTTCTCAAAGCTAAAGACTGCGAGGAACCACTTCCGGAGGAGGGGCCAGACCCTGAATCCAAATGGAGTCTGATGTTTGATGGGGCTGTCAATATGAATGGGTGCGGAGTTAGAGCAGTTCTTATCACGCCGGAAGGTGTTCATATGCCTTTCACTGCACGAATAACTTTCGGATGCACCAACAATGAAGCAGAGTATGAAGCTTGTATAATGGGGATCGAGGAGGCGGTTAATCTACGGATTAAAACCCTTGATATATTCGGTGATTCAGCTTTGGTAATCAATCAAGTGAAAGGGAGTTGGTACACGCACCAAGCAAATCTAATGCTGTATAGAGATTATACAAGGAGATTGCTGACATTTTTCACAACAGTAAAACTGTACCATATTCCTCGAGATGAGAATAGGTTAGCTGATGCCTTGGCCACTTTGTCTTCCATGATCAAAGTGCAAGGATGGAACCATGTACCTAAGATTGAGGTATCTCGCCTTGACAGACCAGCATTGGTGTTTGCGGTCGATGCAGCGTCTGATGACAAGCCATGGTTTCATGACATTAAGTGTTTCTTGAAAAGTCAAGAGTACCCGCCCGGGGCATCGTCCAAAGACAGGAAGACGTTGAGAAGGTTAGCTAGTAGTTTCTTCTTGAACAAAGATGGCGTGCTGTATAAAAGAAATTTTGACACGGTCCTGCTTAGATGTGTGGATAGACATGAAGCAGACTTGTTGATGATTGAAGTGCACGAAGGCTCTTTCGGTACCCATGCCGGAGGGCATGCAATGGCTAAAAAGTTGTTAAGATCGGGATATTATTGGTTGACTATGGAGTCAGATTGTTGCAAATATGCCCGCAAATGCCATAAATGCCAGATCTATGCAGATAAGGTGCATGTGCCTCCAAATCCGTTGAGTATCATGTCGTCGCCTTGGCCGTTTGCCATGTGGGGCATTGATATGATCGGAAAGATTGAGCCTACAGCTTCCAATGGTCATCGTTTCATCTTGGTGGCAATTAATTACTTCACCAAATGGGTTGAAGCCGCATCCTATGCCAATGTTACAAAACAAGTGGTCGCTCGTTTCTTAAAACGGGATATCATTTGCCGATATGGAGTTCCCGAAAGAATCATTACCGATAATGGTTCTAATTTGAATAATAAGATGATGGCTGAGTTATGCCGTGACTTCAAAATCGAACATCACAATTCTTCTCCGTACCGCCCAAAGATGAATGGCGCGGTCGAAGCGGCCAACAAAAATATCAAGAAGATTGTACAGAAGATGGTTGTCACGTACAAAGATTGGCATGAGATGTTACCATTTGCTTTGCATGGGTATCGAACGTCGGTACGCACGTCCACTGGGGCAACCCCATTCTCACTTGTATATGGTATGGAGGCAGTACTACCGGTTGAAGTGGAGATTCCGTCTCTCAGAGTCATGATTGATGTTAAGCTAGATGAGGCTGAATGGGTACGAGCCAGATTTGATCAGCTGAGCCTTATTGAGGAAAAGCGATTGGCGGTTGTATGTCATGGGCAATTATACCAGCGCAGAATGAAGCAGGCATTTGACCAAAAGGTACGTCCTCGGGTTTACAAAGTCGGAGATGTGGTACTCAAAAGGATCCTTCCTCCCAATACAGATCACAGGGGCAAATGGACTCCTAATTATGAAGGTCCATTCGTGGTTAAAAAGGTCTTTTCGGGCGGAGCCTTATTGTTTACAACCATGGATGGCGAAGACTTTTCATCCCCTGTCAACTCGGACGTAGTCAAAAAATACTTCGCATGAATAGACCCGCTGGATAATAAAATGAAAAAAATCCAGGCAAAAAAGGGCATCCTGGCGAACCAAAAACAGAATAAGGTTCGGGCAAAAATTAGGGATATAATTGAAAAATTGTACACCCGATAAGTTGAAAACCCGAAAGGGCAACTTAGGCAAAAAAGGGTATCCTGGTGGATTGAAAACCTGAAAGGGCGGTCCACGCAAAAGAGGGATTTAAGCGAATGACTACGGTCTGAGTTATCTGTACCCCATTACCGTTTGAACAACTGGCGTTCTGAAAGATAGGAATCGGTCTGATCAGTCCTCAGAAGGCAAGGTCGAGGAGTTTTGAAGACATACTGGTCATAACAGAATGGAAACTCAGTGGAATTCCGTTTTCACATTGCCATTATGATAGTTTCTTTTCTCAATTTTCAGTGATCACCTCTTTCCAGGGATTGCTTCCTGATGTAATTGCCTATTCTGGGCTCTCAGTCAATAAATTGAATTTCAATAAAAAGCTTGTTTTTTTGTTGTTTTGCTTTGTTTGCAAAAACGTCCTAATTTTTTATAAAATATTGCATTAGAAAACATGGCGGCCTTGCAATAACATGCGCGGAAAAAACATTTGAAATTACTTTGAATGTTGAATACTCCCGGATGGTGGATTCTAGCCACGCAATATTCGGGGCATGTGTGCATATTCTTTTGTTGCAGGTAGCAGGTGCAGATGATTTTAAGCACAAGACCAGTAATCAATTACCCCACGCAAAAGACTGGGGCAATTACAGGTAAGGAGGTCGGCGTTCATCGTTCGGTCGACGGTCGTTCGTAACGGTTCGATATCAGTGAATTAAGTTCAACTGGGTACTGTTGTATCTTATTAAGTCGATTCTCTCATACAGTACTTCCAACAGCTACAAGCTTTTCTGTGCCGATAACGGTCACAAGTTCCCCCAAGAGAGTGGTCTCGCCGATACTGAAACTGATGGTCATTATCCCCAGCGAAGTCGCAGGAGTTTGAAGAGGCTAAATCTTCTGTAAAATACTCTTATGACATCCTCTTCGGGGACGAATTGTTGGTTTGTCCAAGCATGGGGCATGTTTGTTTCCCCAGCATGAGGTGTTGATCATCCCCAGTAGAGTTTGAGGACAGTTGGTCTTCTATAAAATCCTCTCAAAAGGCATTCCCCAGCACGAGACGCTTTAAAGCAATTTCCGCCAGTAGAGTTTGTTATAAACTCGTCATCCTTAACGGAATTGTCTAAAGGGAAGCTCGCCTAACATAGGGCATTGTAGTACTTATCCTAAGCTCGACAGTCATATTCTTTAGCAGACTACTGTAGATTTGCTTTGGGTTTCCCCAACAGATCTCTAAGGACTCTTTCCTAGCAAGTTGCAGTGGAATGTTCTAACCAGGATTTGCATATCCCTGGCAGAGTAGCCCTGATCCCCAGCAAGATTGTGTCTCTGGTAATGATTCCCCACAGAGGTCAGCATCGAATCTTGTCAGCAATACTCCCCAGCTGAGTTGTTGTTCTCCCCGCAGAGGTTTATAAGATCGGCAGAATCTATTCCTCCACAAGGATGGTACAGTCTTTCCCCAGTCGGGTCAGAAGGTGGATAACCCCTACAAAGGGTCTTGGATTAGATAGATCCCCAAGCAGAGTTTTTATGACTTTTCTTCCCTAGCAAGACGCCATGCAAAGAAATTCTCATCCCCAGCAGAATCGCTGTGACCAGAATTCATTCCCCCCAGCAGATGAAGTGATTACTGGCAGATTTATTATTCTTCAAGTCCAATTTATTTTTGGCAAACTTGATAATTCGAAGCAGACGGATTGTTCATTTATTCTCCAACAGAGATATTATCCTCTCAGGAACCTCTAAATTCAAGTCATTGATCATTGTTCCTCAGCAAAGTTGGCAGAGATGTCTGACACGGATGCAGAGTGCAATCCGTTATTGGAATATTGCAAAAGTCCAACAGTGGATTGGCAAAAGTCCATCTTCGGGTGGCAAAGCAGCTTAAAGTCCAACAGTGGATTGGCGAAAGGTCCATCTAAGGGTGGCAAATTCTAAAAGTCCAACAGTGGATTGGCAAAAGTCCGTCTTCGGGTGGCAAAAGTCCAACAGTGGATTGGAAAAAGTCCATCTTCGGGTGGCAAAGCAGCTTAAAGTCCAACAGTGGATTGGAAAAAGTCCGTCTTCGGGTGGCAAAAGTCCAACAGTGGATTGGCAAAAGTCCGTCTTCGGGTGGCAAAAGTCCAATAGTAGATTGGCGGAAGGTCCATCTAAGGGTGGTAAATTCTAAAAGTCCAACAGTGGATTGGCAAAAGTCCGTCTTCGGGTGGCAAAAGTCCAACAGTGGATTGGCAAAAGTCCGTCTTCGGGTGGCAAAAGTCCAACAGTGGATTGGCGAAAGGTCCATCTAAGGGTGGCAAATTCTAAAAGTCCAACAGTGGATTGGCAAAAGTCCGTCTTCGGGTGGCACGAAGCTGCAAAGTCCACCAGTAGTGTGGCAAGCCAGTAGTCATCTGGCGTCGTTCAAAAAGACATTTCTAAAGTCCACCAGTAGCGTGGCAGGCCAGTAGTCGTCTGGAATTGCATAAAAGACGTTATTAAAGTCCACCAGTAGTGTGGCAAGCCAGTAGTCGTCTGACGTCATTCAAAAGACATTATTAAAGTCCACCAGCAGCGTGGCAAGCCAGTAGTCGTCTGGCGTCGTTCAAAAAGACATTTCTAAAGTCCACCAGTAGCGTGGCAGGCCAGTAGTCGTCTGGAATTGCATAAAAGACGTTATTAAAGTCCACCAGCAGTGTGGCAAGCCAGTAGTCGTCTGGTGTCGTTCAAAAGACAGTTTTCTCCGACAATGTTTCATTGAAGATTCAATCCAGCAATGTCGGGGAAGTTTCTTCCTCATCATCCAGAGCAAATTTTTGGTTATATTTGGTATTCAATCGCTATATACCTTGAAAGTCCGAAAGCAATCGCTTTCAGGCATTCAGGTCTACAGCGCTTGAATAGGGGCAGCTGTAATACCCCAAAATTTTCTCTCCCTCTTTGTCATCATAGCATGGCATTATCATCTATCATATCATATCCACCTCATTAACATTACATTGCATTTAACATAGAAAAATGAAGCATAGCATCCTTCTTACCATCAGGGCATGTGATCAGGTGGAAGGTGGACAATCAAGGAATCATTCAAAGCACAAAAAGGTCAATCAAGTTTCCTCAGGGCAAGCCAAGAGGCCTTTCATGTCTCATACTATCTCAATGGAACATCCACAACCTCAAGAATGAGAGAATCAATGGGAGATTGAAGCACTACATCTTTCACTATGCAAGAGGTTCAAAAAATGAAGGAAAACCCTCAAAAGAGATAACTCATTGATCCAAAATCATCCTCAAATGGCATATATCATCATCTTTTAAGAGGATACATAACATACTCTGAGGAATTGGAAATTAAAGACTGCACATTTTTCTCCTAGGAGGTGGGCACCAAAACTAGGGTTTCTAATAAAATCAGGGAATTTTTGATTTTTTGGACCAAATTTGATGTCATGGTATTTCATATGTCCCTAAGTGTATGGAGGTGGAAAATTGCTTCTCAATTGGTTTTGGAAGTGGTTCAATTGGAAAAAAGATCAGAAATCAGGAAAATTGGGGCCAAGTCAAATAATCAGAGGAAAAAGTCAACTCTTGACTTTTTGAGCCCAAAATCATGAAATTCATGTTACATATGTCCAATGTACAAAATTTGATCAAGAAACTCCAAAGGAATCATGAAAAAATCAAGATGTAAAAAGTTGCCATTTTTGGATGAAGAAGGGTTACTAAATATAGCAAGTTTTGGCCATTTTGCATCAGAGTTTGAGCCAAGGCCATTTAAAATTGGGGCATCAAATGAAAATTCCACTCGGCCACAACAAAAGATCTTGTTTTAAGCTTCAAATCCATGTGTGGAACATCTCCATTGGATAAAAATTGAGTGAGATATGATTGATCAAAGTTTGAGCAAAGTAGGTTCAAAACTAGGTCATGACCAAGATTTTCAGGGCACGCGCGCAGTCATTTTAACAAACATGTGGTGGGCCAAATGTCCACTCATTTTTCTCATGGTTAAAGGCCTCAAATGGAAAACTTTTCAACATGAAAGTTGTTCATTGCATTGTCATCTTCAATATTCATGTTGGACAATTTTTGGTTTGATCAAGTTATGAGATAGTTTTAAGGGTTCAAAGTCATGTTGATTATGCTGAAAACCCATGCGCCATGTTGCCTTGCCAACCAACCCCATTACTACGCCATACACCAGTTTTGATTCCTTTTGTTTCAAGCAATTTTTCATCACCTTGTACACTTCCATTTGACTTGTTTTCAACATCAATATTGTTCCATGATAGCTCCTCTTTCATTTGACACCAAAACCTCATTAAACCATGCATTAACATGGGAGAAATTCACCCTCAAACACCTACTGTTACAATGATGATTTGCTGCATAATTCTGGTTCAAGCACACATCAAGTACATGATAGAAGTGTGTATGTTTGTTTCCTCATTAAGACCAACACATGCCTGCACTCTTTACACACTTACTCGAGCCATACATGAAAAGGGAAAGGATGGAAGCTTGCTATAGAAGTTTGGCAGCAGGAATATGGTAACACATTATGAACCAGCCACACCATATCATCACTCTCCCTAACTAACTTGACTCAGTTAGTTAGGGATGACTCAGTTTAACTAACTTGACTCACTTAACTCCACTCACTAAACCATGATTAGAGCTCACCATAAATAGAAGTCACACTCTCCAATTTCGTGGCTAGCTTCATTTTTCTCATTTTTCACTCTCCCTCTCAAACACTCTCGCATTCTCTCCACCATCTCTCTCTGCTCGAATCTTCATTCACCTTCATTTACTTCATCTTCATCATCATCAATGGCACAAGACTGAAGTAAGAACCATCAAAATCCACATGAATTCCTCAAGTGAAGCTTCATCAACATTTTGATTCTCTCTCTGCTTTCAATATCTCAAGGCTCAACTGCATTTATTTTGCACGAATCAAGCTCCATATCAAGAGTGGATCTCTGGTTTTCTTTTGCTTCAAGGATCTGCAAACTTCAGGTTTCAATCACTCCAACTCTATTGCATTGTTTTAGCTTGTTTCTATATGGTTTAAAGCTTATTAGAAGCTGCGTGAGTCCTGGCTAGTTGATAGGCCCTTTAGGAGTTTAGGTGTGATTTTAGGGCAAATTGTTTTGGCTCGGTTTGTGTTATGTGTGCATGATCTATGAGAAATAATGGTGTATTCTTGATCTCCATAGCTTCCTCTTCATTTTGGTATATGAATGATGCATTTCTGTGAAAGTTGAAGTTTGCAGGTGGTGGTGGTTCGCCGGAGAAGATGACCGGAGGTCCTTCTCCGGCCAGTGGTTGAATGTTAGGGTTTAGCACGTTTTAATCCTGTTCGTTCATTTTTCCTCATCGTATGGCTAAGGGCGTGACAGCACATTAAAATGCATGTGCATGTCATGTGCATCATTTCTGAACTCACTTAAGCATTATGTGGTGTGGCACATGGTAGGGAGTATGGTCATTCATGTACATGCGTTAGATTAGCTTACTTTGACTGGTTGTTGACTTGACTTGATCCTATGGTTGTTATTGTTTTGACTTGGTTTGACTGAAGTGCATGGTTACTAATGTGTACTGGCGCGTAAATGGACTTAAGCCTTATGCTATTCACACCCCACGCTTTCAAAGCCCAATCATATTGAACTCACATTTTGCTATGCTTGCACCCCCATTCACATTTACATTTCACTTTATTTTTTTTATTTTCATACACTTTTGCTTTTTAATTTTTAAAAATACTAAATAGTATCATAAAATTCCACAAAAATTCATGAGTATCATTAAAACATTTAGAAAATTTTTGGTGATTTTATTTTCTGATTTTATGACCTTTTTACCCCTGCTCCATAATTTTCTTTGAATTTCTTTGGTGTGCATTCTTAATGTGATACATGATCTTGTTTAATTTTGTTCTTGATCATTAAAAATTGTTTTGATGCTATTCTTTTTGTATTGAGTCATTAGCATCTTGAGGTATGTTAAGTGATGTTTATTTGTTTTTTTAGGTCATTTTATGGCATGTTTGGTGTTCACTTTTGTGTTACTTGGTATGTGCATCCAATTTGACCTAAATGCATTGTTTGACATCATTTTGCCTTGGTTCCTTGCATGCTACTTTGATATGTGATTCATCTCTGATTAGTGAACTTCAATACCATGTTTTCATAATTTTCATGAGGCCATTTGATTTTTGTTTGATGCATTTCATTTAAAGCATTATAACATGTCATATCATTGTAATCTTTTGTGCATGTTTACATGTTTTCTTTTGTGTATACTTGCATGATCATTTGCCTATTTGGTGAGCTACACTCTTGACATTATAGGACATTGATACATATCATATGCCATCTTTGCTTGTTGATTATCATTTGAACCTTGTGCACCTTTAACATGTTGTGTTTGCACTTTCCTTTGTTTGGAACTTCCATTTCAATCCTACTTCTTCTATCACTTCTTAAAAGTCTTGATGTGCCTCATAAATACTTATGAGATGTTTGTGAATCATTTTTCATTTCATTTCAATTCTGATCCATGGATTACATGTTCCATTTATGCACATTTCTTCTTTTTCCTTTCATCTTTCATTCTCCCTTTTCTTATGATATCATGTTCTAATGTCATGGATGATGTTTGTTGCCTATCCACTTGAGTTTGCTTGATAGTAATCATTGGTTTTCTATATGATGTACATTCTGGTTGTGGTTCTAGGATTTGATTTCTCATTTAATTCTTTTGAGTTTTATGATGCATTACATGTTCTTTTACTTCTTATACTTCTTATACATGTTTACTAACCATGTAGGGGCTTTGGTAAGTTGCAATTGAGTGTGGATAAGGAATCCACATTCAAATTTCTTTCCTTTCATCTCTTTTACAATTCCATTTTGTGTTTTGTTAAGCACTTATGTGCTTTTTTTTAACAACTCATCACCTTCCCTTTTTTGGATTACAATTCATCTTCTACTTTAGAAGTGAATTGTTTAATTCACCCTTTCTTTAGACTTTAGGTTGGAACCTCACAAACCATTAGGATCACTCCCTTTAATCTTCAATTAGGATTGAGTCTTAGTTCATATAGATTTTTACCTTTTCTCCTCTCTTGAGTCTCTCTTCTCATCTTAAAGAAAATCCAAAACATCTAATAAAGGTAAGCATTTATTGCATTTAGGCCTTTCATATAAAGAAAAGATTATAAAGGGGTTTTCTCTTATAATCTTAGAATGTATAGCATTATAGCCCATCTTGGGTCAATGTGTTAAACATTCGATCTTGTATGAGGGACTTGAATGCAATGCTTGTTGAAGGTGCAAATAATAAAAAACACTTCTTCATTTCTTAATCAACAAAAACACTTAATAAACACAAGTATGCTAGTGTGTTTGAACCTTGACAATTGGAACTAAGTGTGGGGGTCTTCTTCGCTCTTAGTGTGTCTTCTTGCTCATTCCATCTTGGAATGTGAGAATGTACACATTCCAATAACTAAGATTCAGATACACTATCATATGCAAATAAATGGGAAAAACTTCTAAAAGACAAAAACAAACAATTACGTCTTTCCTTCGGGAATTCTTTTCTCACCTCACTCACTCTCAGCGTACGAACGTGCTCCTACTCGTTCTCTTGCAAGATGGTAACGCACTCAAACCAGCGAGCCTGCAACACCTGAGCTAGAACGTTAGCCGTTCCTTAAAAAACACAAACAATTCATCCCTAGTGAGGGGAACTACGTCGCTCTGATTCTCATGTTCCCGATGAGATACGTAGGCAGTGGGGTAGGGCCCATGCGAGCACTTCTTTTATTTTCCCTACATTTGCTTCTCTTTCTCTCTCCTTTCCTTTTCCAGTTCTCCAGTTAGCAGTTCTTTTTCCATTTCTTACACCCTTTGATTGAAGCAGCAAGCGTGGATCCCATCGGGTACGATGGACGCGTGAGGGTGCTAATACCTTCCTCTCGCGTAACCGACTCCCTTACCCATTTCTCTTGGTCGCAAGACCACGTTCTTTCCTTTCTCTCAGGTTTATGCGGTGTTTCCTTTCCCTTTCTTGGGATAAATACACATTGCTGGCGACTCTGTTTCGGTGCCACTTTCGCGTTTGTACTAGGATGAAAATCCCGGGAGCGACACTTAATAAAGGTTAAACGTGTATTGCGCATGAGCCTTAAATGTGGGAAGTGAATAATGGGGGGGGGGGGGGGGGGGGGTTCCCTTCATTCTTCTAGGATACCTAGTGTACGTCCTGTTGGGGATGATACGCAATGTATTCGTTCCTATGTTGTAGACTTGGGTGCAATGCAAGTTACAAATAACTGCAAAAACACTTCTTTCTTAAAAGACAAAAACAAACAACAATTCTCTTCTCATCTCCTTCATACTATTCCTTAAGGATGCATCATTTCCGTTCTACCGCAAACAGGTAACGCCTCAATCTCCCTACAGCGAGCTGCAACACCTAAACTGCTAGGACGTGAACTTTGACGTATTCCACTAAAAAACACAAACAATTTTCCCTTAGCTGAGGGGAACTACGTCGCTCTGATTCTCATGTTCCCGATGAGATACGTAGGCAGTGGGGTAGGGCCCATTCGAGCACTTCTTTTATTTTCCCTACATTTGTTTCCTCTCCTTCCCTTTTCCAATTCTCCAGTTAGCATTTCCTTTTCCAATACCCTTTCCTTACACCCTTTGACTGAAGCAGCAAGCATGGATTCCATCGGGTACGATGGATGCGTGGGGGTGCTAATACCTTCCCTGCGCGTAACCGACTCCCGAACCCAGATCTCTTGGTCGCAAGACCATGCTCTTTCCTTCCCTCAGGTTTATGTGGTGTTTCCTTTCCCTCTCTTGGGATAAATACACATTGCTGGCGACTCTGTTTCGATGCCACTTTCGCGTTTGTACTTGGATGAAAATCCTGGGAGCGACAGCTGGCGACTCTGCTGGGGATCGAACCCAAAATCTCTGGTTTCCTAAGCGAGTCAATCCTAGCGCTTGTCTATTTTTCTTTCATTGGGTGTTTGTTGTGATGTTGTGTTTTGCTGTTTTACTATTTACTGTATTACTGTTTTACTGTATATTACTGTTTTACCGCATTTATCGCATTTTCATTTCATTATTATACTGGATTGTGCTGTGTTGTGCTGGTTTTTTTCTGTTTGGTGGGCAGGGTGTTCCGAGAGATAAGCCCAATACCCAGGCTTGAGCATACACATAGGTATTAGTATGGGTGGACGTGTCGCTCCCGTGGTGTTTAGCCACGTGTGGGTGTTCACGAGACCTACAACCAGACGAGTTTCTATCCAGAGCTATCTGCTACTATATGTTTGATACAGGCCAGTAGATATTCTCTGGAGGAATTGTCGACTCTGGTGACCATTCCCGAGAACTCAGTTGCGGCACTCCTCCCGAGTTGTGACAATGGCAGACCACACTTTGTGGCAAACCCATTGCACATTCTCGATCCGAGGACCTAATGCTGGGAACTCGCTATAGGATATCCTTTTTGAGGGGAATCAGTTGAGGCCTCCTCGATTGATGATGATGCCAAACTAGAAATGGTGAACGTATCATCATTTCTCGACCTGAGAGCCCGTGATATTGAGGATCCTCACCTTTCTAGTACCCACATGTGATAGGGACGGGTTGTTTGCAGGTTTGCAGGTAACTTTGACTTTCAACATACCTGGTACGCTGGATTTCTTATCAGTATGGTTTATCTGTGTGGTTACTCTGTTGTTCTGAAGAACTTGAGCCTTGAATTTATTCAACTATTGCAGTCCAGCACAGACACGTGGCACTTTGATCCCATGCCTTGCATTGCATCTTTTTCTCTAACATTCATATTTTTCATTTTCCAGGTAGTATCTAATTTTGATTCCAGTCAAAGGGCAGTGATAGGGACGGATACCAAGAGGGGTAGGAAGAATATAATTGTGTATAAGTTCCCGAAGCTTATCCTGGGTCAGATTTGTAGATTACAAGAGATGGCCAGTCCGGAAGTGTTAGGAATGTTCGAAGAGAAGTATGGTTGGATCATATCCTTTGTTCGTAACATCAGTGAATATGAATATAACGGCTTGCACACCTAGATGCAGTTCTATGATCCATCCCTGAGATGCTTTGTGTTGACAGATTATGTTTTGGTTCCCACTCTGGAGGAGTATTCTAACATCCTGGGAATTTCCATCAAAGAAGGTGTTCCTTTCTGTGGGTCGAAGGCAGATCTTGATTTCCAAGCTGTGGCTGGTGCTCTTTATTTGAGCAAGTCAACTTTGGAAGCTGATATTTCTGGAAAGGGAAAGGTTTGTGGCTATCACCTATCATACTTGGAAAACAAGGCTCAAGAGGCAGCAAAGGAGGAGAAGTGGAATGTCTTCAATGCAGTGTTGGCTCTCTGCGTGTATGGTATTGTCTTGTTCCCGAATGAGCCTGACTTTGTTGACACGGATGCTATCAAGATATTTGTAACTCTGAATCCAGTGCCGACCTTATTAGGGGATCTCCATTACGCCTTATACAACAGGAACGAGAAGAAACGAGGTGGGACAGTTCATTGTTGTGCACCTCTTTTCTATAAGTGGTTTGTCAATCATCTACCCCAGTCAGGTGCTTTCAAGGATACTAAGAATTCTCTGAAATGGAGTCAACATCTGATGGGTCTAGACGCTAAGGATATTGTTTGGGTGAATCACTGAGTGCTGGGTAAAGACATTTTGCACAGTTGTTGTGAGTACCCCAATGTCCCATTGATAGGAAGGAAATGGGGTATTAACTATAACCCTTCCTTGGCTATCCGGCAGTTTGGGTATGTGTAACACCTCAAAATTTTCCCTCTTACTTTTAGCACTAACTGGCTTATATTTCATTTCATTCTTGCATTTTTATCTTTGCATATCATTGGTTCTTAGCATGGGAACTAGGTATCTAACCTCATTCACAAGAAGAAGATGTTTTCCAGGGTTTCAGCAAAAGTTCATGTGTATTGTCCAAGGGGCTAAGAGGAGATATGGTTCTTGATACTACCAATAATTGAGCCACAAAGGAGCCTTGGGCCTCAAGGTATCATGATTGGTCCATCACCTCATCATATGATCAAGCTTGACAAGAAGTTTCAAGTGAATCACACTCTCCTAGCATGATTGTCCAAATTAGGGTTTTTGTGATTCTTGAGTTTAACGCCACAATGGGCATGTTCGTTGAGTTTTTATCATCATTAAATGGTACATCTCATCATTGTCTGACTGGATACACATCATACTCAGAGGAATTTGGATTTGGAGGATGTGCTAATTCCTCCTAAACTGAAGGCACCAAAACTAGGGTTTGCCATAAAATCAGTTTATTTCTGATTTTTTGGGCAAGACTTGATTCCATGATATTCCTCATGTCCTCAAGTGTCTAGGATTGGAGAATTGTCCATCAAGTTGTTTCAGAAGGGTTTCAATTGATCAGAAGTTTGAAAATCAGGAGAATTGGGAATAAAGTCAATTGTGCAGTGAAAAAGTCAACTCTTGACCTTTTGAGGTCAACATCATGATTTTCAAGTCAAATAAGGTCCATGGACAAGATTTGGTCAAGAGATGTTCAAGGGTTCATGAAAAATCAAGAATGTGGAAAAGTTACTAAAATTGGAAAATTATGTTTTTAGAAACTTACTATTTTTAGTAAATTTTTAATCACTTTCTATGCTATTTTTCACTATGTTCAAGGCCTCATTTCAAAATCTTTTCCACATGAAAATTGTAGTTTGAAGTTTTCCCTTCAAAATGGGCACAAAAACCATGGTGTTGAGTTACTATTGAATGAGTTATGGTGCACTAAAGTTGGACATTTTTACTTTACCAAGTTCAAAAACTTAGAAATTTTTCTAAGTTACTTTGGGTAGTTTTGAGAACCAACATTCATGGGCATTTTACACTATGATGCAAGCTCCATTTGGAAATCTTTTTCACATGAAAGTTTTAGATCATTCTTCAAGCTTTCCAACCATTAAAAGAATGTCTCATTTGGATCAATATTGAGAGAGATATGGTTTCTTAAAGTTCAAGGTTCCAAGTTGTAAATTTGAAAACTTAGAAATTTTTCTAAGTTATTATTGGACAGATTTGTACACATACTTTCAACCTGATTTTTCTCATTGATTAAAGCATCATTTCCACTTGCTTTCCACACCAAACTTGTTCACATTTCTCCCTAGTTTCCATTAAGCTCAAGAACACCTCATTTGTCTAAGGATGCTTCAAGATATTTTCATGCAAAGTAAGATGTTTAAGTGGATTTTAAGGCATTTGTTGTAGGTATATTATTGAACTTTTCTTGTAGCATGATAATATACCAGTACCACACGCCTTATAGTGCATTTCTTTTGTGTCCTTTTCACAACCAAAAACAACCAAACAAGGCAAGCAAGGCATACACCACTTTTTTTCAAGTTTACTAAAAAAGGCATTTTTTTTGCAAATTGTATGAAACTGGCTGCACATTGTCTGTCACGTGGTCACTTGTTCACACCATCCTCATGGTATCACATGCTCCCCAAAACGCACAAATAGCCACTCTCTATGTACACAAAACGCATCTTTCACCACACCTTACAAAATGTGTCCAAACTTCCTATTATGCCCTCCCAACGGTTTCTCAAGATTTTTTTTCACTCAAGCCCTAATTTCACATGATATATAAGTGGTTTATACCCTTCATTTGGAGGAGGACGCCACACATTGGCTCATTTCCGGATCTGAACTTTTTGCTTGTTTTCCAAAGTTTTCACTATTTCTCTCAATCCACTCAAGGAAGCTTTGATTTCTGGGTTTATTCTTCATCATTGGAGCTTAAAGATCAAGATTATTGGGTTTCTTTTGTACTGGAAGTTGAAGAAGGCAGTGGACCATTCTCCACTTAGTAAGTTGCTTCTTCTCTATCTCTCTCATTTTAGGGTTTAAATGTATGTTAGAAGCATCCACATCTTGTATCTGAAGTCCTTTTCACAAAGGCATTGGATCTAGGCTCAAATATTTCGTGCTATTTTTGAATGTGTGTTGGTTTACATACTTGAACCTATGAATTTCATGCCTATTATCTTTGTGTTTGAGTGATTGTTTTGAGAAACTAATGGTACAATGATGATCCTTGTTCTTTGTACTTCAATTTTGGTTTAAATTTCGTTTGATTTCGTTGAGAATTGAGTGAGTTATGGAGATTTGAAGTTTGATTGTTGTTCTTGGTGGAAAATCCGAATTCTGCATTTGTTCATGTATAGATTGCTGCATTTTTGCATGATTATGGGAGGAAGAAGGACGCGTGTCGCGTCCTGGTTGGTGGTGCATCGTTTTTGTCTTTTAGTGTTTTAATGAAAAGTGACCAATTGATAATATGTTGACATGTTTTTGTTACATTTCACTTCCTTTTCTTTTATGTTATTTAAATCTGATGTAATAACATGATCAAGTGGACTCTGGGCCTAGCAGCCTTCTCTTTTCGCACTTCCCCATGTCCAGGCCCAAACGCAAGTGTGTGTATGTCTTGTTACTGCACCCCCTCACTTAATGGTGTTTCCTTTTTATTTCTTTTTTATTTTCGTTTTCTTTTCATTTACTAAAAATACTTCCTCTTATTAAAAAATTCCAAAAAAAATCATGAACGTATTTTAATGTTTTATTTAATTTTCTACGAATTTTATTTTCATTTTCCTTTTATTTAGATTATTAATTCCGATTTTCTTTTCTGAAGTGTATTTCATGTTAGCCCTTGTGATTAATACTTATGTTTGATGACTTTGCCATGCCTTCTTGAGCCGATTTTTTTTCCTTGTTTTGACATGTGTATGATCAATGTTTGAATGTTATCTTCCTGCCTTGGTGATCACCTTTGATTGTTTTTTCATGTGATTTTTGATATCCTCGATTCATACACGATCACTTATATACCTTGACTTGTGGAGCACCTTTGAGCATGTTCTTGAACTAGTTTTGTTCCAATATTTTTTTCAATTGTTAATTGGATGTTTAAACTTGCCTTGGATTATTTTTTGGGAATTTATTGAACCATTTTTATATTTTTGGTTGATATCTACTTGTGGTTTGAATTTGATGGAGGCATGTTTAGACACTTGAACTAGTTTGAGTGCATTTGTTTACTTGTGATTGATTTATGCTTGAAATGATTATATGGTGTGATCATGTTCTGTTTGAGCTTGTTTTTGGCTTTGGAATCATCTTCATTGATTCATTTTCCTATTTGATCTTGATTTTCTAAGTTGATGTTATTTTGACTTGAATTTTGTGGTATGTTTGACCTAATCTTGTGCAATGCTCCTTTGTTTGAAACAACCAATGCATGAGGCATTTTGTTTGACTTGTATGACATGCTAGAGGTTCTGACCCTCTTGGTTTAAGGTGCTTTATGTGACATGTTCTCACTCTTTGCTTCACATGTTTCTTTGTTTGTTTGCATGTGATAAGTGGAAGTCTTATCTAATTTTGAGGCATGTTTTGAATGTGTTGCTTAATGATTCATCTTGTGTGACTTGAGTTTGGTCTTGGTATGTTGTTGATGCATATGCTACTGTCCTCTTGAGTTCATTACTTGGTTTTCATCTCACTTGATCATTATGGTTTGATTTGTATGATGCATATCATCATCTTTGGTTTTGTGGTTTCTTTGGCTCATAATGCATCATAATGTGAGACATTCTTGCATGTTTGGATTAGATGATCGTGATATGAATTGAATTCTGACTTGGTTTCACTTTCATCTTATTTTGTTCATGTCATCTTTGTATGAGGCCTTAGTGTGTGAAATTGTGAATCTTGTGCATGTTTACTTGCATCCTTTCTTGTGTGCTTTCACTTGTATACTTGAGATGTGCTTGTATGATCTTTGAGGCATGTTTTATGTTTTGATTTGGATATAATGATTATGATGTGCTTTCTGCCCTGTCTTTTTTCTCTTCCTTTCTCTACTTCATCTCTTTCACTCTTTCTTTCCCATCGAATCTCAAGACTTGTTTAAGTCTTGGATTCCTTTCCCCTTAGAGCTACCTAGTCCAACTTAATTTCCGATTAAGCTTGGAGTAGGACTAGCATTAGGTCTTATGTAGTTGTTTCTCTCCTAAACCTCACTAACCCTAGGATCTCCCTTGCATGTTAGCTTTAGGTTAGAGTTTCATTGAGTCCTCTCTCTTCTCATCTCATAACTTCTTTAAAACACTTAATAAAAGATAAAGTGTATTGCGCATGATCCTTAAACGTGGGAAATGAGGAATGAGGGGTTTCCTCTCATTCTTCTAGAGTGTGTAGTGGGCGTCCTGTCTTGGGATGATTCTCTATGCATTCGTTCCTATGCCATAGACTTTTGTGCAATGCAAGTTATGAACTAACTTAAAACACTTCTGTCTAAAAAACACAAAAACAAATTCAAATCTTTTTATCCTTCGGGATTGTTTGGTCCCAGCCCATTTTTAGAAAAGAGCATGTTACTTTCCGTCTAAGTCGCAAACAGGCATCGACCCTAACTGTCGGACGCGAACTTAACGTCACTCATAAAAAACACTAATCGACCCGTAGGTCAAACTACGACTGCTCTGATTTCCTCTTTCTCGTCTGATTGAGGATCCGTAGGCACAAGACGGCGATGTCTTGGCGAGCAACCTCCCCCCTAGTTCGTGTCCGAACTACGTTGACTCTGACTTTCCCATTGCACGAGGGAATACGTAGGCGTAGGACGAGCGATGTCCTATCGAGTCACTTCCTTTTCTTTTCTCCCCTGTTTCTTCGTTCTTTTCCGTTCCCGTTCCTTTCCCGTTCCAGTAGCAGCCGAGTTCCAGATGACGACACCCTTTGATCGAGACAACAAGCGTGGATCCCATCGAGTATGATGGACGTGTTGGGTCCTAACACCTTCCCTTCGCGTAACCGACTCCCCTACCCGTTTCTCTTGGTCGCAAGACCGTGCTCTTTCCCTTCCCTCAGGTTTACGCAGTGTTTCCTTTCCCTCTCTTGGGATAAATATACATTGCTGGCGACTCTTTTTTTCAGCGCCACTTTCGCGTTTGTACCATGGATGCAAATCCTTGGGAGCGACAGTTGGCGACTCTGCTGGGGACTTAGTTCCCTAAACGAGTCAATCCTAGCGCTTGTTTATTTATTCTTCATTGGGTGTTTATTTTTGTGCTTTATTATGTTTTATATTACTGTTTTATAGCTTTTACTGCATTGCATTTCATTTTATTACTGTCATGCTGGATATTGTTGTGCTGTGCTGGCTGTTTTCTGTTTGGCAGGTTGGGTTGTTCTGAGAGATAAGCCCAATACTCAGGCTTGAGTACACCCTAGGACTAGAGTGGAAAGTAGTTGAACCTACGTGCCCGCTTGGTACGTTTGTGTGTTCACGAAATTTACAACCAGACGAGGCTATCTTGGGACGCATTCTGACGTGTGTGTCTTGCGCATGTCAGGGTGTTGATCTAGAGAGCTGTCGACTCTGGTGACCGTTTCTCCGATACCTCAGTTGCGCCTCTCCTTCCGAGATGTGACAGTGGCAGACCACATTCTGTGGCAAACCCATTGCACATTCTCGATCCGAGGACCCAATGCTGAGGGACTCGCATAGGATGACCTTGCTTTTTGAGAGTGAATCAGTGGAGGCACTCCTCGTTTGGCGATAGTACTGTACCCCGAGGGATGAATGTACTATTGCTTCTCGACCCCAGTGCCAAAAGCTGAGGACCTTTCGTCTTGGAGAATCAGTTGAGGCCTCCTCGATTGATGATGATGCCAAACCAGAAATGGTGAACGTATCATCATTTCTCGACCTGAGAGCCCGGGATACTGAACATCCTAGTACCCACACGTGAGAGGGGATGGGTGTTTGCAGGTTTGCAGGAAACCGAAACCTTCAACCTACCCGGTTTTCTGGATTTCTCATCAGTGTTTGATTATCTGGGTTTCTGGTTATATCAGTGGCTCGGTATTCTAGTATTCTGGTTTTCTGGGTTGTGGTTCTCGTCCAGTTAACAGCACAGCACATCCAGCAGTGATACCTTGATCCCATGTTTGCATCTGCATCATTTCTTGCATTCTAACATGTTTGGCATTTTTCAGGGTTTGCATCTTACCTTTGATTCCGGTTGCTGAGGTTTTCTTGTCATGGATGCATAGAGGAAGAAGACTGTGGCTTACACGTTCCCAGACCCAACTCTGACGTTGATTCATAAGATGATTGGTATGATTGGTCCTGGAATTTGCACTGAGTTTAGTGGTGAGTATGGGAGGTTGCTGAAGTTCATTTATAACATCTCCAAGTATAAGAAAGATGCTATTCACACACTATTACAGTTCTACGATCCGCCGCTGCGCTGTTTTACTTTCCCAGATTACATCTTGGCTCCAACACTGGAGGAGTTCTCATTTATTTTGGGAATCTCCATCGAGCCAGGTATACCATTCTTTTCTGAAGAATGCCCAGGATTGGAAGAGATAGCTGCTGCTCTTCATTTAGGAGAATCCACTTTGAGTGATAATATGGTTGACAAACAAGGATCTAAGGGCTTTTTGTTGAAGTTTTTGTTTGAGCAAGCTAGCGCGTGTGCTAAAGTAAGGAATTGGACATCCTTCAAAGCCATTTTAGCTGTGTGCATTTATGGGATTGTTTTGTTTCCTAATATCCCCAATCTTGTGGATATGCACGTTGTTCGGATCTTTATCTCGAAGAATCCTGTACCTACACTGCTGGGTGATGTATACCATTTAGTTCACTATAAGAATGAGAATAGACGAGGAAGGACTATAAGTTGTTGTGCGCCACTCCTGTCTACGTGGTTTTTAAGGCATCTTCCTGAAACTGGAGCTTTCATTGATACAAGAGATTCTTTGAAGTGGTCTAAGAGGTTGATGGGATTGACCGCTGATAACATTGTCTGGTTCGATCATGATCTGTTGGGAATAGAGCTCATTTATAATTGTGGAGAATTCCCAAATGTACGTTTAGTGGGGAGAAAAGGCGGAATTAATTATAACCCTTCTCTCGCTATCAGGCAATTTGGGTATGCTTTGAGAGGACCCCCTGAAGATCGTGATGTCAGAGAGTCCCTGTTTTTCAACGGCACTGAAGACCAAGAAATGTTGAGAAGAGCTGTGAACGCTTGGAAGCATGTTTTTAAGAGAGGGGAGACTTCTTTTGGGAAGCGCAATAACAAAGCATTTGATCCATACGTGGACTGGATCCGGAAGAGATCGGAAGAGGAGCTCCTTCCTTTCCTAATAGAGCCACCCTTGTACCCTCTGATGACTGAGCCTCCGACTACAGTGGAGATAGAGAGGTATAATAAGTTGTGGGCTGAAAATGAGAAGCTGAGGGAAGAAAATCGTGAGTTGAGTAGAGAGATCAGCCAATTAAAGCACGAGAAAGGTGAAGCTGTTCATGTTGCCAAAGTGAAGACAGAATTGTTCGCTAAGAAAGAGAAAGAGTTGGCTGATGAAGTTGCATCCAGACAGAAGGTAGCCCAGACCTTGAGGGGTACCAGTAAGGTTCTCACATCCAAGAAGAAAGAGCTAACCAATGCTTTGTCAAAGATCCACAAGTTCAATTCTTACCGAAATACAGCAATTTCAACCAATAAACAGAAAGAAGATAAGTACTTGGAGCAGATTGAGGGTTTGAAGTCAAAGCTCAAAAAGAAAGACAAGGAGATCTTATCAAGAATTTTCGAAGGCAGAGCAGTCGAAGAGAGACTCAAAGAGGCCATGGCAAATGTGGAGGAGTTAAAGGCCCAAGCTGAGGTGAAGAGGCCCAGGGGTGAGGGTCCCAGTACAGGCGGTGTTTCTGAAGAAGATGCTTGGGAGTTGCACAGTCGCTATTTGATGGGGATTATGCACAGAAGAGATCTTCTAATCCAAGAGCTAATCCAGAAGCCGAAACATCCCAACACCAGGAAGCTATTCAAAGAGGCGCAAGATTGGTGTAAGGAGCATGATGAATGGGGAATACTGGCACGGTTAAGTTTGGATGATTTGCCATAACTTGCTTTTCTTTATTACATTGTACTTTTGGGATCACCACCAGACTTGTTGGTCGGGATCTTTTGTCTATCTTATTCAGACTTATGTCTTTATCTTGGGTTGTAACAGATGACAGATGATTATTTTCCTACTCTCCTATTATATGATCAGAAGTTCAGTTCCATATTGTTATTAAACTGGAATCAAGGGGTGGATCGCCCTGTGAATATACAAACATGTTTGCATTTGCATTTGCATAATCATTATCATTTTGCATAACAGGTTTATCTCTGGTTTTCTTATGTTCTCTTTTCTACAGACAGGATTGTCGACCAACCTATTCATCGATATTCTACTCGACTCAATCAGAAGAGAGTCATGGAACAGATGCAAGCTGAGATGGCTGTTATGCAGGCGCGTATTGACCAGTTTATGGAAATGATGCAAGGGGTTGCACAGGGGCAACAAGAGCTCAGGACCCTGGTGCAACCTCTTGTGGAAAGAGTTGACGAGAACGGTGTACTACATGGCGGTGCTCATACTCATGTTATTCCTCCTGGCGGAGCTGGTAATGGAAATGTTGGTCATAATGGAGCTCAAGGTGGAGTGCCAATTCCTTCTTTTGTAGGAGGAGGAAGCACTATTCGTGTAGTTCATGGCCATCACTATGATGACCAGCAAGACGATGTTTTCTCTGTGCGAAGCATGGACGTTGGTATCCCTGTTGTTAATGATGAAAGGATCCGTTTGATCAAATAACAGCTGAGGGGAGTTGTGGACCAAAATACTCTGGGTATGGACTTGGATGATCTGGGGCTGGTTCCAGGCGTCATTATCCCACATAAGTTTCAGACTCCTACTTTTGAAAAGTACAATGGTATGACTTGCCCAAGGACTCACGTGAGGGCGTACGCAAGTAAAATGGCTACTCATGCAAAGAATGAGAAGTTGATGATACATTGCTTTCAGGATAGCCTATTTGGGGCATCCCTGGAATGGTATATGCAGCTAGAGAGGAAAGACGTTCGTAGTTGGAGAGAGCTGGCAGGGGCTTTTATCAAACACTATCAATACAACACCGACATGGCTCCCAATCGTACACAGCTACAGAGCATGTCCCAGAAAAGCAGTGAAACCTTTAAGGAGTATGCACAGAGATGGCGCGAGTTGGCGGCGAGGGTGCAGCCGCCAATGTTGGAAACAAAAATGTTGAAGATGTTCATGGACACCTTGCCCAAACATTATTATGAGAAATTGTTGCCTTGCGCGCTAGGCAAGTTCACAGATTTGATCATGTTAGGTGAGATGGTAGAAAGTGGGATTAGAGCTGGGAAGGTCTCAGGCAGTGATGAATCATCTTCTGGTCAGGGGAAGAAGCCGTACGTGAACTATAAAAGGAAAGAAGAAGCCAATTCTGTCTAATCCTATAAGGGAAAGGGGAAACAACAACAAAACTATAACCAGCGGGTGGCTTCAGTGGTTATTCCTGCAGCACTTCCACCTCAAGCAGCGCCTCAACAACAGAACCGAGTTCAACGCCAGTATCAAGCCAGGCAGAGAACAGCTGATACACACTTTGATACTCCACCTCTACCATATTCACAATTGTTTCAGCATTTGCTTAAGTTGAAGTTAGTTGAAACGAGAACTTTGGCTCCTCCTACTGGTACTCCGCCTCCCGGGTACAATCCTAACGCCCATTGTGATTTTCATTCTGGGGCACCTGGGCATCATCTTGAGGACTGTAAAGCTTTTATGCATAAAGTCCAGGACTTGGTAGATTCAAAGGCTATCAGTTTCGCTAATGATGGACCTAATGTTATGCAGAACCCGATGCCTAACCATGGTGGGCCAGGGGTTAATGCTGTGATAGAATAGTGTGAGTCTCTGAACCTGGTTATGAATGTGAATGAGTTGAAGACACCGTTGAAGGTAGTAAAGGACAGGCTGCTAAAAGGTGGGGTATATCCCGGCTGTGATCAAAATTGTCCAGAGTGCATGGTACAGGTTAATGGTTGTAGTCTATTGAAGTCTGGTATTCAGGGTTTGATTGATGAAGGATGTTTGCAATTCGACCGTTGTGATCAGCAAAAAGAAGTTGTTAATGATGATGTTTCTACTATTATTATTCCTTTCAAGACTATTGTAATATCAGGGCCAGCGAGACCAGCGCCGGTTGTTATTTCAGGTCCTAAACCCATTCCGTATGAAAGTACCAAAGCTATCCCTTGGAATTATGATGCTAGTGTATTTGTTAATGGGCAGAAGCATGAACTGGTGGAAACTTCGACAACAAATTCCAGTCCTGAGGGTAAAGTTGAAACTGATGCTATTACAAGGAGTGGTAGGGTCTTTATCCCTGCTGATGGTCAACCCAGTGGCTCTAAACAAGACAAGGGAAAGAAGATCATGGATGATACCGTGCAGACACCGGTAGTGGGTGATTCTATAGTAAAGCCAACTGACAACTCTTTTTCAGAGAATGTGGAAGAGTTTATGAGGCTTATCAGGAAAAGCAACTACAAGATTGTTGATCAACTGCACCAAACACCGTCAAAGATCTCCATCTTATCTCTGTTGTTATGTTCAGAAGCTCACAGAAATGCACTTTTGAAAGTTCTGAACGCTGCTTATGTTCCTCAAGAAATATCTGTCAATCAGCTAGAAGGGGTTGTATCGCATGTGAACGCTGGAAATGGTTTGGGTTTCACTGATTTAGATCTGACTCCATTTGGGAGAAACCACAACAATGCCTTGCATATTTCTGTCGAGTGTCGTGGGTCATTATTGTCTCATGTACTTGTAGATACTGGGTCTTCGTTGAATGTTCTTCCCAAGAAAGCATTGATGAAGCTGGATACCTGTGGGTTGATATGCACACCAAGTGATTTGGTGGTACGTGCTTTTGATGGGTCTAAAAGGTCCGTTTTTGGAGAGATTGTGCTACCTATTAAAGTAGGTCCAGAGTTCTTTGATGCTACTTTCTACATCATGGATATCCAGCCGGCCTACAGTTGTTTATTGGGACGCCCATGGATTCACAGTGCTGGAGCTGTGACATCTACGCTACACCAGAAGCTGAAATATATGGTGGATAGTCATGTGGTAACAGTTTGTGGGGAGGAAGACATTATGATAAGCCAGTTGTCTACCTTCAAGTATGTAGAAGTTGATGGTGAGATACACGAGACTTTGTGCCAAGGATTCGAGACAGTGAAGATTTCTGATGAACCTCCTAAAAGTGTTATCCAGTCTAAAGTGGTAAAGTAGCCTGCAGTGGTGAGTCAGCCTGAGATCTCAATGTCTTCATTCAAAGACGCCAGGGCCGTAGTTGAAGCTGGAAGTTCACAAAGGTGGGGCCAAGTTATTGAAGTTCAAGAGAAGAGGAACACTTATGGGATAGGATACAAACCACCTAGGCATCAGGAAGAGCCTCCGAAGTTCTATGGTCCAGTTCGTTTTACCAGCGCAGGTGTGTTCTTCGATAGGGTTAATGTTGTTGACGAAGATGGGGACAGTGACTGTGACATGGATAGTTAGATTCTCCCCTGTACACCGGGTCAAAGCCTTTGCAATTGGACATCAGAGAAAGTCATCCAAGTGACTGGCTTAGAGTAATTGCTTTTGTTTTCCTGCTATGTTGATCCTACGTTCTGCCCAAGACGTAGTGATTCTTGTTTGTAGGGCTTTAACTTTTTGCGTGTTTATTCCATCATCAATAAAGGACGTTTTCACATTCAAATATTTTTTATCTCTGTTTTTCTATTTTTATTTTGTGCATAAAAACCACATTAAAATGGCAATGTATTTCTATTTGTTGCATACATGATAAACATAAATCATCAATCATGCAGGTTTCCTTGTTCAGATTCCACCACTCATGATTCAGCTATGGCTCGATATGACTTCGACAATCCCATTTATCAAGCTGAAGAAGAGACTGTCGAAGATTGTGAACTACCCGAGGAATTGGCCAGACTGTTGAGACAAGAGGAGAAGGTCATTCTTCCTCATCAGGAGGAGATTGAGGTTGTTAATCTGGGAACCGAGGATGCAAAGAAAGAGGTACGGATTGGGGCTGCTTTGGAAGACACTGTCAAGGGAAGATTGATTGAAATGCTTCGAGAGTATGTGGATATCTTCGCCTGGTCTTACCAAGACATGCCTGGGCTCGATACTGACATCGTGGTACACCGGCTACCCCTCAAAGAAGGATGTGCTCCGGTTAAGCAGAAGCTGAGAAGGACAAAACCAAAAATGTCTGTCAAAATTAAAGAAAAGGTTCAGAAACAGTTGGACGCCGGATTTCTCGCTGTGACAAATTATCCTCCATGGGTTGCTAACATTGTGTCTGTGCCTAAGAAAGATGGAAAGGTCAGGATGTGTGTTGACTATAGAGATTTGAATAGAGCAAGCCCGAAGGACGATTTCCCGCTTCCTCACATCGATGTGTTAGTTGACAACACTGCTCAATATTCTGTGTTTTCCTTCATGGATGGTTTCTCTGGGTATAACCAAATCAGGATGGCCCTAGAGGACATGGAGAAGACGACATTCATAACACCGTGGGGAACATTTTGTTACAAAGTGATGCCCTTTGGATTGAAAAATGCAGAGGCAACTTATCAGCGGGCAATTGTGGCTCTATTTCATGATATGATTCACAAAGAGATTGAGGTCTATGTTGATGACATGATTGCAAAGTCACAAACTGAGGAAGAGCATCTGGTGAATCTTCAGAAACTGTTTGAAAGGTTAAGAAAGTTCAAACTGAGGTTGAATCCGAACAAGTGCACCTTCGGGGTGAGATCTGGAAAACTACTGGGGTTCATTGTCAGCGAAAAAGGTATTGAGGTTGATCCTGCGAAAGTAAAAGCCATACAAGAAATGCCTGAGCCGAAAACAGAAAAAGAGGTTTGTGGTTTCCTAGGGAGATTGAACTACATTGCCAGGTTCATCTCTCATCTCACAGCCACGTGTGAACCAATTTTCAAATTGTTAAGAAAAGATCAAGTGGTCAGGTGGAACGAGAATTGTAAAAAGGTGTTCGAGAGAATAAAGGAATATTTGCAGGAACCTCCGGTCCTTATGCTGCCAGTACCAGGAAGGCCATTGATTATGTATCTTACGGTTCTTGAGAATTCAATGGGGTGTGTGCTCGGTCAACACGACGAGTCAGGTAGAAAAGAGCATGCTATCTACTACCTGAGTAAAAAGTTTACTGATTGTGAGTCGAGGTACTCAATGCTGGAGAAAACATGTTGTGCACTCGCTTGGGCAGCTAAGCGTTTGAGGCAGTATATGTTAAACCACACAACCCTTTTGATTTCGAAGATGGATCCGATCAAGTATGTGTTTGAGAAGCAGGCGCTTTCTGGTAGAATAGCCCGTTGGCAGATGGTTCTAACAGAATACGATATTAAGTATGTTTCCCAAAAGGCCATTAAGGGAAGTGTTTTGTCAGAATATCTCGCTGAACAACCAATCGAGGATTATCAACCGATGAAGTTTGAATTTCTCGATGAGCATATTATGTATCTGAAGATGAAAGATTGTGAAGAACCTTTACCTGATGAAGGACCTGAAATTGGATCTCAATGGAAGTTAGTCTTTGATGGAGCTGTTAACTCATATGGTAACGGAATCGGGGCAATCATTACAACTCCAAAAGGTTCTCATATACCTTTTACTGCCCGGTTAGCGTTTGTATGCACCAACAACGAGACGGAGTATGAAGCATGCATTATGGGGTTAGAAGAAGCGATTGATTTGAGAATCAAAAACCTCGATGTTTATGGTGATTCCGCATTGGTAGTTAATCAGATCACGGGTGAATGGGAAACTCGTCAAGCCAATCTTGTGCCTTATAACAACTATGCCAGAAGGTTGTTACCTTTCTTTGACAGAATTGACTTCCATCATATACCTCAGTTGGAGAATCAGATGGCTGATGCGTTGGCAACCTTGTCTTCGATGTATAAGGTGAATCGTTGGAATGAAACTCCTTCGATCAGAATCATGCGTCTAGATAGACCGGCTTTTGTGTTTACAGTTGAAGGTGCGTCAGATGGTAAACCTTGGTATCATGACATTAAAGTTTTCCTGAAGAGTCAGGAGTATCCAGAGGGTGCATCCACCAAGGACAAGAAGACTCTGAGGAGGTTGGAAAGAAATTTCTTTCTGAACAAAGATGATGTGTTATACAAGAGAAACTTTGACATGGTCTTGCTACGTTGTGTTGATGAACATGAGGCAGGTCTATTAATGGAATAGGTTCATGAAGGTTCCTTCGGTACCCATGCCAATGGGCATGCTATGGCCAGAAAGTTGTTGAGAGCGGGGTATTATTGGATGACTATGGAGTCCGATTGTTTTAAATACGCCCGGAAATGTCATAAATGCCAGATTTATGCTGATAAAGTGCACGTACCGCCTACTCCTCTGAATGTGTTGTCATCGCCTTGGCCCTTTGCCATGTGGGGCATTGATATGATCGGAAAGATTAAACCTACTGCTTCCAATGGGCATCGTTTCATTTTGGTTGCCATCGATTACTTCACGAAGTGGGTAGAAGCAACCTCATTTGCCAACGTCACCAGACAAGAGGTAGCCAGGTTTATCAAGAAGGACATCATCTGTCGGTATGGAGTCCCGGAGAGAATCATCACTGATAATGGTTCAAATTTGAATAACAAGATGATGAAGGAGTTATGTCAGAGCTTTAAGATTGAACATCACAACTCTTCTCCCTATCGTCCGAAGATGAATGGGGCTGTTGAAGCAGCTAATAAGAACATCAAGAAGATTGTGCAGAAAATGGTAGTGATGTACAAAGACTGGCATGAGATGTTGCCTTACGCTTTGCACGGTTATCGTACTTCGGTATGCACATCAACTGGGGCAACTCCTTTCTCACTGGTGTATGGTATGGAAGCAGTTCTACCATTAGAAGTTGAGATTCCTTCTTTGAGAATTCTGACAGACGTGAAGCTTGATGAAGCTGAGTGGGTGCATTCCAGACTGGATCAGTTGAACCTTATTGAAGAGAAGAGGTTGGCAGCCATTGCGCATGGTCGGTTGTATCAGAGCAGGATGAAGAAAGCCTTTGATCAGAAAGTGCGTCCTCGGTGTTTTCAGGCTGGTGAATTGGTTTTGAAAAGGATCCTTCCTCCTCAAACAGATCACAGGGGCAAGTGGACTCCAAACTACGAAGGGCCATATGTAGTAAGACAGGTTTTCTCTGGTGGAGCCTTATTACTGTCAACTATGGATGGCGAAGATTTTACGTCCCCTGTGAACGCAGACGTAGTCAAAAAATACTTTGCATAAAAGAGACCCGCTGGACACAAAAGGAAAGTCCAGGCAAAAAAGGGGCATCCCGGCGAACCATAAAAAGAAAAGGTTCGGGCAAAAATTAGGGAGGTAAAAATGGGTATCCCGGTGGATTGAAAACCCGAAGAGGGCGATCCAGGCAAAAATTAGGGATTTTAAGAGCAAAGGCTATGATATGCGTTCGATCTATGAACACTTTTGGTATACGGAAATTTTGAAGGAAAGGAATCAGTCCAGTCAGTCTTTTTGAAGGCCAAGGCATCTGCGGACAAGCGAGGCATATTGGGTCATAGCTGAATTGTATCATGGTGGTTGTCTGTTCCCCACATTACCGACATGTGTATTTTCTTTTATTTCTTTTTGTGCAATTACCTCTTTTCAGGAATTGCTTCCAGATGTAAATGCCTATTTACAGGCCAATTCATTCAATAAAATTTGCATTCCACTCAAAAAGCTTTCCATTTGTGTTTTTGCTTTTACTGTTTTGTTTGTGAAAAACGTCCGATATTTTGATAAAACATTGCATGCAAAAATGTTAGGCTTTGCGAAGCATATCAGGAAATAGTGGAAATTGCTTAGGCAACGGTCGTTGTAATGGTAGTAGGAGTAGCCTTTTTGCATATAGAACTTTCTGTTGATTTTGTTTGCAGGATAACAGGTTTGTTCTTCCCCAGTAGAGCTACTCTCCTCAACATTGAAACTTCATTCTCCTCAGCAGGTTGTTGTTTTCCTAGTCAGAGTGTCAAGAATTATCTTCCTCAGCAGAGTGCAGAAGATTAATTCCCCAGCTAAAGTTGTGATAGATTCATCACTTTCTCAGCAAACAATCAGAAGCTGATGTTGATACATCCCCAGCAAGAGACTTACAGAGTATCTTCTTTGGACAAAGATGTTATTTTCCCCACAGGGTCTGAGCACTCGGCTAGTCAAGAAATGTTTTTCTCACTAGCCACGGTATGAGTTAACCCCCTCAGATGGATAAGCTTGATGTTATCCTCTAGCGGTGTTGATGTCATCATCTACCGTTCCCCAAGCAGATTTGCTGGTATTGGATGATATTCCCCAGCAGGGTAAAGGTAAGAGCACCTCCCAAGCAGGTTCGAAATTATTGACTTGTCTCCCCATGCAGAATTTGGTGGTGATCCTCTCAGTGGTTTTGTTCAACGGCATTTGACATCCCCAGCAGGTTTTCAGATCCAGATTTTCAGTTCTATCTTCGGTAGAAGTCATTGGTAATCCCCGATGAAGGAAGTTTCTCTTTGGATTTCACTTTCAATTTTCATTGTCATCCCCAACAGAGTGGGTATTCTCCCGGAGCTTTCATCTCCAGTAGAGTTTGTGATCAATGTTTTCCTCATAAGGGTGAATTCTTTTCTCGGCAGGGTCTCTTATTTCATAGGACAATTTATTTTGTCGTCCCCGGTGGGTTTGCCTTCGCCCTCAGCATTTATTTTGCTGAGGCACCTCTTTTGCATTGCATAAGCATTTTTACATGGCACCCTCCCAAATGCGTAGCATTTCCACTTCGTGTGGAGCATTACGGCAAAATTCAAACATATGCATTCGAAGCATAAGCCAGGTTTGATATCTTTTACCAGTTTCTTTCCCCCAGCAGAAAGTAACATGATTCAGGAGATTTTGTTCAAATGTCACACCGCAACCAGTGGATTCGTCCTCCTTGTCGGTTCTCCTTACGCTCCCCCCGCAGAGTTGCTTGTTTAGATTTCTCTCTTCCCCAGCGGATTCATCTTTGTAGATCTTTTGATTCTACTTATTTCGGGTTTGAAAGTCCATCTTCTTGATTTTTCCTTCGGCCGTCCTCGTTATCCCAACTATTGGTTGGTACCCTTCTTTTATCCCAACTATTGGTTGGTATCTTTTCTTGGTTATCCCAACTATTGGTTGGTACCCTTCTTTTATCCCAACTATTGGTTGGTATCTTTTCTTGGTTATCCCAACTATTGGTTGGTACCCTTCTTTTATCCCAACTATTGGTTGGTATCTTCTCTTGGTTATCCCAACTATTGGTTGGTACCCTTCTTTTATCCCAACTATTGGATGGTATCTTTTCTTGGTTATCCCAACTATTGGTTGGTACCCTTGTTTTATCCCAACTATTGGTTGGTATCTTTTCTTGGTTATCCCAACTATTGGTTGGTACCCTTCTTTTATCCCGACTATTGGTTGGTATCTTTTCTTGGTTATCCCAACTATTGGTTGGTACCCTTCTTTTATCCCAACTATTGGTTGTTATCTTTTCTTGGCTATCCCAACTATTGGTTGGTACCCTTCTTTTATCCCAACTATTGGTTAGTATCTTTTCTTGGCTATCCCAACTATTGGTTGGTACCCTTCTTTTATCCCAACTATTGGTTGGTATCTTTTCTTGGCTATCCCAACTATTGGTTGGTACCCTTCTTTTATCCCAACTATTGGTCGGTATCTTTTCTTGGTTATCCCAACTATTGGTTGGTACCCTTCTTTTATCCCAACTATTGGTCGGTATCTTTTCTTGGCTATCCCAACTATTGGTTGGTACCCTTCTTTTATCCCAACTATTGGTTGGTATCTTTTCTTGGTTATCCCAACTATTGGTTGGTACCCTTCTTTTATCCAAACTATTGGTTGGTATCTTTTCTTGGCTATCCCAACTATTGGTTGGTACCCTTCTTTTATCCCAACTATTGGTTGGTATCTTTTCTTGGCTATCCCAACTATTGGTTAGTACCCTTCTTTTATCCCAACTATTGGTTGGCATCTTTTCTTGGTTATCCCAACTATTGGTTGATACCCTTCTTTTATCCCAACTATTGGTCGGTATCTTTTCTTGGTTATCCCAACTATTGGTTGGTACCCTTCTTTTATCCCAACTATTGGTTGGTATCTTTTCTTGGTTATCCCAACTATTGGTTGGTACCCTTCTTTTATCCCAACTATTGGTTGGTATCTTTTCTTGGTTATCCCAACTATTGGTTGGTACCATTCTTTTATCCCAACTATTGGTTGGTATCTTTTCTTGGCTATCCCAACTATTGGTTGGTACCCTTCTTTTATCCCAACTATTGGTTGGTATCTACTGTGTCTAAGTCCACTTTCGGTTGGCAAACACCTACCTTTGATCCCCACAGGTCACAAATTTCCAGGTTCTTTTGGTATTCAATCTCCGTGTAGACCGATTGTCTGAAAGCCCTTTGCTTTCATACTCTCGGATCCAAGAAGTTTGAATAGGGGCAGCTGTAACACCTCAAAATTTTCCCTCTTACTTTTAGCACTAACTGGCTTATGTTTCATTTCATTCTTGCATTTTTATCTTTGCATATCATTGGTTCTTAGCATGGGATCAAGGTATCTAACCTCATTCACAAGAAGAAGATGTTTTCCAGGGTTTCAGCAAAAGTTCATGTGTATTGTCCAAGGGGCTAAGAGGAGAGATGGTTCTTGATACTACCAATAATTGAGCCACAAAGGATCCTTGGGCCTCAAGGTATCATGATTGGTCCATCACCTCATCATATGATCAAGCTTGACAAGAAGTTTCAAGTGAATCACACTCTCCTAGCATGATTGTCCAAATTAGGGTTTTTGGGATTCTTGAGTTTAACGCCACAATGGGCATATTCGTTGAGTTTTTATCATCATCAAATGGTACATCTCATCATTGTCTGACTGGATACGCATCATACTCAGAGGAATTTGGATTTGGAGGATGTGTTGATTCCTCCTAAACTGAAGGCACCAAAACTAGGGTTTGCCATAAAATCAGTTTATTTCTGATTTTTTGGGCAAGACTTGATTCCATGATATTCCTCATGTCCTCAAGTGTCTAGGATTGGAGAATTGTCCATCAAGTTGGTTCAGAAGGGTTTCAATTGATCAGAGGTTTGAAAATCAGGAGAATTGGGAATAAAGTCAACTGTGCAGTGAAAAAGTCAACTCTTGACCTTTTGAGGTCAACATCATGATTTTCAAGTCAAATATGGTCCATGGACAAGATTTGGTCAAGATTTGGTCAAGAGATGTTCAAGGGTTCATGAAAAATCAAGAATGTGGAAAAGTTACTAAAATTGGAAAATTATGTTTTTAGAAACTTACTATTTTTAGTAAATTTTTAATCACTTTCTATGCTATTTTTCACTATGTTCAAGGCCTCATTTCAAAATCTTTTCCACATGAAAATTGTAGTTTGAAGTTTTCCCTTCAAAATGGGCACAAAAACCATGGTGTTTGAGTTATTATTGAATGAGTTATGGTGCACTAAAGTTGGACATTTTTACTTTACCAAGTTCAAAAACTTAGAAATTTTTTTAAGTTACTTTGGGCAGTTTTGAGAACCAACATTCATGGGCATTTTACACTATGATGCAAGCTCCATTTGGAAATCTTTTTCACATGAAAGTTTTAGATCATTCTTCAAGCTTTCCAACCATTAAAAGAATGTCTCATTTGGATCAATACTGAGAGAGATATGGTTTCTTAAAGTTCAAGGTTCCAAGTTATAAATTTGAAAACTTGGAAATTTTTCTAAGTTATTATTGGACAGATTTGTACACATACTTTCAAACTGATTTTTCTCATTGATTAAATCATCATTTCCACTTGCTTTCCACACCAAACTTGTTCACATTTCTCCCTAGTTTCCATTAAGCTCTAGAACACCTCATTTGTCTAAGGATGCTTCAAGATATTTTCATGCAAAGTAAGATGTTTAAGTGGATTTTAAGGCATTTGTTGTAGGTATATTATTGAACTTTTCTTGTAGCATGATAATATACCAGTACCACACGCCTTATAGTGCATTTCTTTTGTGTCCTTTTCACTACCAAAAACAACCAAACAAGGCAAGCAAGGCATACACCACTTTTTTTCAAGTTTACTAAAAAAGGCATTTTTTTGCAAATTGTATGAAACTGGCTGCACATTGTCTGTCACGTGGTCACTTGTTCACACCATCCTCATGGTATCACATGCTCCCCAAAACGCACAAATAGCCACTCTCTATGTACACAAAACGCATCTTTCACCACACCTTACAAAATGTGTCCAAACTTCCTATTATGCCCTCCCAACGGTTTCTCAAGATTTTTTTTCACTCAAGCCCTAATTTCACATGATATATAAGAGGTTTATACCCTTCATTTGGAGGAGGACGCCACACATTGGCTCATTTCCGGATCTGAACTTTTTGCTTGTTTTCCAAAGTTTTCACTATTTCTCTCTATCCACTCAAGGAAGCTTTGATTTCTGGGTTTATTCTTCATCATTGGAGTTTAAAGATCAAGATTATTGGGTTTCTTTTGTACTGGAAGTTGAAGAAGGCAGTGGACCATTCTCCACTTAGTAAGTTGCTTCTTCTCTATCTCTCTCATTTTAGGGTTTAAATGTATGTTAGAAGCATCCACATCTTGTATCTGAAGTCCTTTTCACAAAGGCATTGGATCTAGGCTCAAATATTTCGTGCTATTTTTGAATGTGTGTTGGTTTACATACTTGAACCTATGAATTTCATGCCTATTATCTTTGTGTTTGAGTGGTTGTTTTGAGAAACTAATGGTACAATGATGATCCTTGTTCTTTGTACTTCAATTTTGGTTTAAATTTCGTTTGATTTCGTTGAGATTTGAGTGAGTTATGGAGATTTGAAGTTTGATTGTTGCTCTTGGTGGAAAATCTGAATTCTGCATTTGTTCATGTATAGATTGCTGCATTTTTGCATGATTATGGGAGGAAGAAGGACGCGTATCGCGTCCTGGTTGGTGGTGCATCGTTTTTGTCTTTTAATGTTTTAATGAAAAGTGACCAATTAATAATATGTTGACATGTTTTTGTTACATTTCACTTCCTTTTCTTTTATGTTATTTAAATATGATGTAATAACATGATCAAGTGGACTCTGGGCCTAGCAGCCTTCTCTTTTCGCACCTCCCCATGTCCAGGCCCAAACGCAAGTGTGTGTATGTCTTGCTACTGCACCCCCTCACTTAATGGTGTTTCCTTTTTATTTCTTTTTTTATTTTCGTTTTCTTTTCATTTACTAAAAATACTTCCTCTTATTAAAAAATTCCAAAAAAAATCAAGAACGTATCTTAATGTTTGATTTAATTTTCTACGAATTTTATTTTCATTTTCCATTTATTTTGATGATTAATTCCGATTTTCTTTTACGAAGTGTATTTCATGTTAGCCCTTGTGATTAATACTTATGTTTGATGACTTTGCCATGCCTTCTTGAGCCGATTTTTTTCCTTGTTTTGACATGTGTATGAGAAATGTTTGAATGTTATCTTCCTGCCTTGGTGATCACCTTTGATTGTTTTTTCATGTGATTTTTGATATCCTCGATTCATACACGATCACTTGCATACCTTGACTTGTGGAGCACCTTTGAGCATTTTCTTGAACTAGTTTTGTTCCAATATTTTTTCAATTGTTAATTGGATGTTTAAAATTGCCTTGGATTATTTTTTGGGAATTTATTGAATCATTTTGCTATTTTTGGTTGATATCTACTTGTGGTTTGAATTTGATGGAGGCATGTTTAGACACTTGAACTAGTTTGAGTGCATTTGTTTACTTGTGATTGATTGATGCTTGAAATGATTATATGGTGTGATCATGTTCTGTTTGAGCTTGTTTGTGGCTTTGGAATCATCTTCATTGATTCATTTTCCAATTTGATCTTGATTTTCTAAGTTGATGTTATTTTGACTTGAATTTTGTGGTATGTTTGACCTAATCTTGTGCAATGCTCCTTTGTTTGAAACAACCAATGCATGAGGCCTTTTGTTTGACTTGTATGACATGCTAGAGGTTCTGACCCTCTTGGTTTAAGGTGCTTTATGTGACATGTTCTCACTCTTTGCTTCACATGTTTCTTTGTTTGTATGCATGTGATAAGTGGATGTCTTATCTAATTTTGAGGCATGTTTTGAATGTGTTGCTTAATGATTCATCTTGTGTGACTTGAGTTTGGTCTTGGTATGTTGTTGATGCATATGATACTGCCCTCTTGAGTTCATTACTTGATTTTCATCTCACTTGATCATTATGGTTTGATTTGTATGATGCATATCATCATCTTTGGTTTTGTGGTTTCTTTGGCTCATAATGCATCATAATGTGAGACATTCTTGCATGTTTGGATTAGATGATCGTGATATGAATTGAATTCTGACTTGGTTTCACTTTCATCTTATTTTGTTCATGTCATCTTTGTATGAGGCCTTAGTGTGTGAAATTGTGAATCTTGTGCAAGTTTACTTGCATCCTTTCTTGTGTGCTTTCACTTGTATACTTGAGATGTGCTTGTATGATCTTTGAGGCATGTTTTATGTTTTTATTTGGATATGATGATTATGATGTGCTTGCTGCCCCGTCTTTTTTCTCTTCCTTTCTCTACTTCATCTCTTTCACTCTTTCTTTCCCATCGAATCTCAAGACTTGTTTAAGTCTTGGATTCCTTTCCCCTTAGAGCTACCTAGTCCAACTTAATTTCCGATCAAGCTTGGAGTAGGACTAGCATTAGGTCTTAGGTAGTTGTTTCTCTCCTAAACCTCACTAACCCTAGGATCTCCCTTGCATGTTAGCTTTAGGTTAGAGTTTCCATTGAGTCCTCTCTCTTCTCATCTCATAACTTCTTTAAAACACTTAATAAAAGATAAAGTGTATTGTGCATGAGCCTTAAACATGGGAAATAAGGAATGAGGGGTTTCCTCTCATTCTTCTAGAGTGTGTAGTGGGCGTCCTGTCTAGGGACGATTCTCTATGCATTCGTTCCTATGCCATAGACTTTTGTGCAATGCAAGTTATGAACTAACTTAAAACACTTTTGTCTAAAAAACACAAAAACAAATTCAAATCTTTTTATCCTTCGGGATTGTTTGGTCCCAGACCATTTTCAGAAAAGAGCACGTTACTTTCCGTCTAAGTCGCAAACAGGCATCGACCCTAACTGCCGGACGCGAACTTAACGTCACTCATAAAAAACACTAACCGACCCGTAGGTCGAACTACGACTGCTCTGATTTCCTCTTTCTCGTCTGATTGAGGATCCGTAGGCACAAGACGGCGATGTCTTGGCGAGTAACCTCCCCCCTAGTTCGTGTCTGAACTACGTTGACTTTGACTTTCCCATTGCACGAGGGAATACGTAGGCGTAGGACGAGCGATGTCCTATCGAGTCACTTCCTTTTCTTTTCTCCCCCATTTATTCGTTCTTTTCCGTTCCCGTTCCTTTCCCGTTCCAGTAGCAGCCGAGTTCCAGATGACGACGCCCTTTGATCGAGACAACAAGCGTGGATCCCATCGAGTACGATGGACGTGTTGGGTGCTAACACCTTCCCTTCGCGTAACCGACTCCCCTACCCGTTTCTCTTGGTCGCAAGACCGTGCTCTTTCCCTTCCCTCAGGTTTACGCAGTGTTTCCTTTCCCTCTCTTAGGATAAATATACATTGCTGGCGACTCTGTTTTTTCCGCGCCACTTTCGCGTTTGTACCATGGATGCAAATCTTTGGGAGCGACAGTATGCCCTAAGAAGTCCCCCAGTTGAAAAGGAGTTGGAAGAGTCTTTGTATTTTCACATGGCTGATGATGGATTAGATGTGGTGCAGAAAGCTTCCAAAGCATGGCTCAGTAAACAGAAGAGAGGAAAAACCATTTGGGGTTTGCCTAATAATCAAACTTTTCCTCCATATGAGCAATGGATAAAGAAGAGGGTCAAAGAGTACTATTTGCCTTTTGATTGGGCGCCTCCCTTGTATCCCAAAGTGATAGAGGAAAGAATCACCGTACCAATTGAGGAATTCGATAAGCAGCGAAGAGTGGTGCAAGATTTGAGAGAGGAAAATGCTGGTATGAGTAGTAGGCTTCAGGGCGCTTTACATGACAACTTGGAGTTGAAATGGAAGGTCCAAGATTTGACAGAGCGCTTGGAAAAAAGGGAGAAGGATCTTGATGACAGAGCTCAGCACTGTAGAAAAATCAGTATGACTGCTGAATCATCAGGCAAAGCCTACAGGGAAACCGAGAAGCTCTTGACCAAAACTGAAGACAAGCTTACCACATATCAGGAGATGTGGGAAGAGCTCAAGATTGAGAATTAGGAGTTAAAAGAAGAACTTCAAAGAATGAAGGAAGATAAGAAGCACTTCTCTGGTAAGTGGAAAGGAGCCCAGAAAGAAATTGAAGAGCTCAAGCTGCAAGCGGGAATCAAGAAGTCAAAGCGCGAAGACAATGATGTTGAAGAGCAGATTGCTAGGCTGAATTAGGATGTCGAGAAGAGAAATGGATTGATCAAGGGGTTGCTAGAAAGACCTACTCATCCAGACACTGTGAACCTTCTTGAAGAGATGGAAGCCAGCTTGTTTGGAATCGATTTGTAGTGATTCTGTTGTTTGTAGTTTGCTACGATTACCATCAGGATTGTTGATGGAATCACTTTTGATTGTATCGAACCTATCTGTATGTTTTCTTATGATATGATATTACAATATTTGGTTCAGCCGTATTTGTCTCAACAGCTCTCAGTTTTTGAAAGGTGTCTTCCTTTATTTGATTCTGCAATATTTCTGGATTCGGATTTATTTTCCGATGTTGCGTCCGATCCCTTGCCCGATTTCAAAGCTGGAATCAAAGCAGATATGCCCTGGAAATGTTTAAATATGATTGTTTACATTTTTTGCATTTGCATCCTCATAATCATAAGCATTTTTGCATAACAGGTACTTGCTCCGGTCTTTCTAACCTTTATTTGGTTTCAGGCATTATAGCTGATACCCACGTCCACCGATACGCAACTCGAAGAAATCAAGCAAGGATAATGGATCAAATGCAGAATGATTTGGCTAAAATGAGGGCACGCATGGACCAGTTCATGACTCTCATGACTGGTATGGCACAGACTCAAGAGAGATTGAGACTTCTGGTTGAGCGTCCAGAGACTACACTGGGAGATAATCAGGTTGACAATTCACAGACACATGGCACTCCTCCTCCTGTTGGCAATCCTCCTCCTGTTGGTAATCTAGGTAATGGAAATGTCAGAAATGCTGGTATTGTTCAGGAAGATGCTCAGGAAGATCAATTCACCCTGCTGGATGCTGATATGGGTAATCCTAATGACAGAAGGTATGACGAGCTGGCTGAGAAAATACGGGCTATGGAGTGCAAGAATTCTCTGGGCATTGATGTTACTAATCTGGGTCTGGTACCAGGGGTCAGAATACCTCCAAAGTTTAAGCCGCCCACTTTTGACAAATATCATGGCAATACATGTCCCCAGACACATATTCAAGCTTATTTTGGGAGGACCCCAGCCCACACTGATGACGAGAAGTTATGGATGCATTACTTTCAAGACAGTTTGGCTGGAGCGTCATTGACCTGGTATATGAAATTGAACAGAGCTGCTATGAGAAGTTGGAAAGATCTGGCAGAAGCGTTTCTGAAGCAATATCAGTATAATATCGACATGGCTCCCAACCGCACTTAATTGCAAGGGTTGTCATAGAATGCTTAGGAAAGTTTCAAAGAATTTGCTCAGAGGTGGAGAGAAATGGCTGCCCAGGTCCAACCCCCTTTGCTTGAGCGAGAAATGGCAGATATGTTCATGGGCACACTGCAAGGGGCATTTCTTGATAGATTGGTGGCCTGTCCATCAACAGGATTTTCTGACATCGTGATTGCGGGTGAAAGGATCGAGGGTCTGTTGAAGCTTGGGAAGATTCAAGACGTAAGTGGGGCTGGTTCTTCTGGAACGAAGAAACCTTTTGCTAATGGTCAGAAAAGGAGAGAAGGTGATACAAATGTTGTGTATAGAGGACGTGGAAGAGGATGTTCTCAGGCTTATCACCAAGTAGGTGCAGTGGCGATCCCAACACCATATGTTCAGCAATAGCAACCACAACAGCAGGTTCAGCAACAGCAGCAACCTCCTTTCCAGCAAAGGTCTAGGCAGAGGGACCGCAAAATTAACCCTCTCCCTATGACCTACTCAGCACTGTTACCCCAGTTACTCAAATTAAATTTGGTTGAACTTCGTACCATGAGACCTCCTGCTACTGGAAACTTGCCACCTAACTATGATGCTAATGCTCAATGCGATTTCCATTCAGGTGCTCCGGGGCACACCATTGAAAAGTGTTGGGCATTTCAAAATAAGGTGCAAGATCTGATAGATGCTAAAGCAATCAACTTCTCTCTACCTCCTAATGTTCTTCAGAACCCCATGCCTAATCATGGTGTGGCAGATGTGCACGCCATTGAGGATGGAAAGAGATTGAACTTAGTGGCAGATATCAATCAGGTGAAGACTTCATTGCTAGTTGTAAAAGATCGTCTGTTGAAGGGACAAGTGTTCCCTGGTTGTGAACAAGATTGTTCTGAGTGCATGGGTCAAGAGAATGGCGGTGATAAATTGAAAGTTGGTTTGCAGAATCTGATCAATGAAGGCTGTTTACAGTTTGACCGAGTTGTGAAAGATATTGACGAGGTGTCCACTGTGACAATTTATTATACTCCTACTAAAATTCTGGTACCTGAAAGGGCATCTCCTGTAGCAAGCGTTGTGCCGGAAAGACCCAGTCCTATTACCATTACGGTACCAGGACCAGTTCCGTTTACCTCTAAGAAAGCAATCCCATGGCACTATGGGGCAGATGTGTACTATGAGGGGAAAAAGCAGGAAGTCGAGACATCGGCCAGTTCAAATATTGATAACGTGGGTGGTGTAGGTGGCTTTACAAGGAGTGGAAGGTTGTTTGCTCCCCAAACCCTTCGAAGTGATAAAGAAGTTGAGGCTGCGGCAAAAGCTAAAGGAAAACAGGTGGCTGAGATTGTGCCCGTGCCTGAGACAGAGCCCAAGATTACCTTTGACAACGAGGTAGAAGAGTTTATGAGAATAATAAAGAAAAGTGATTACAAAATTGTCGATCAATTGAATCAGACCCCCTTAAAGAGCTCAATTTTGTCATTGTTGATGTGTTCTGATGCACACCAAGAGGCTTTGCTGAAAGTGTTGAAGAGAGCCTATGTTCCACAGGAAATTACCGTCAATCAGCTCGAGAGTGTGATTTCTAATGTCAATGTCAGTCATGGATTGGGTTTCACGAGCCGAGATTTGACGTCTGAAGGTAGAAACCACAACAAAGCTCTGCATATTACAATGGAGTGTAAGGGTGCGGTGTTGTCCCACGTGTTGGTAGACACTGGTTCCTCGCTCAATGTCTTGCCTAAGAAGGCGCTGATGAAACTGGAGGTTGATAGATTGATATTAAGGCCAAGTGATTTGGTGGTCAGAGCGTTCGATGGGATGAAAAGATCTGTATTTGGTGAGGTGGAATTACATGTGCAAATTGGACCTCAAGTGTTCAAGTCTACATTCCACGTGATGGATATACAGCCTGCTTATAGCTGTTTATTAGGTCGCCCATGGATTCATGCGGCCGGGGCTGTTACATCCACATTACATCAGAAGCTAAAATATGAGTTTGAGGGACAAGTAGTGACTGTGTGTGGTGAATAGGACATTTTTGTTAGTCATTTGTCCACATTCAAGTATGTTGAGATGGATGGGGAAATCCACGAGATGCTTTGCCAGTCGTTCGAGGCAGTGAATATTGATAAAGTGCCTGAATCTTCCCCTACACCAGATAGAGCCAGCACGTCCATTTCGTCTTATAAGCAAGCTGTCGAGGTTGTTAGAGCAGGTAATGCCCAAGGCTGGGGCAAGCTAATAGAGACATCAATGAAGGAGGACAAGTTTGGTATTGGCTATCAACCTTCTATGGATTCGGTTGCAACATACAGTGGACCCATCACTTTCAGCAGTGGGGGAATCATTTACCCAGACCAATCTTGTGCAGCTACAGAAAATGGCATTGACAGTGACTATGACTTAGACAATTGGGTACGCCCACGTGCCTCGGGACAACAATTGCAAAACTTGTCCGTTGAAGAAATCGTCCAAGTTACTCTTCAAACAGAGTAATTTTCTTTGTTTTTCTTTAATCATAATGCATGTTAAAATCTGGCGCTCTGCCCAAGGCATTCAGATCCATTTGTAGGGCCACCCATTTTCATTTACAAGTTTAATCATTAATAAAGGACGTTTTGCACTCAAATTTTGTTCCTTGTCTTTCATTTTTTTTATTTTTGCACAAAAAATTTAAAAATGGCAATGTTTCATTTCTTTTTGTTTTAAAATAAATTCTAAAATAAAGCATGAACCCGTTCGTGCAGACTTGATCCTCCGGATTCCATTGATAACGGTTCTGCTATGGCTATGTATGACTTTGACAAACCGATTTATCAAGTCGAAGAAGGGGATGAGAAAGGTTGTGAACTCCCTGAGGAACTGGCCAGATTGTTAAAACAAGAGGAAAGGGCCATCCAGCCTCATCAAGAGACCATAGAGATCATCAATATTGGTACCGAGGATGTTAAGAAAGAGATCAGCCAGCCTGCAAGCAGATGTAAAGAAAGCCTTGACTGAAATGTTGTGTGAATATGTTGATATCTTCGCCTGGTCGTATCAGGACATGCCTGGGTTGGATACCGATATTGTTGTGCACAGGCTGCCATTGAGAGAAGAATGCCCGCCAGTCAAGCAAAAACTTCGTCGGACTCATCCCGATATGGCCATAAAAATCAAAGAAGAAGTTCATAAGCAGTGGGATGCAGGGTTTCTTGCTGTGACCAATTATCCTCCCTGGGTTGCCAACATCGTGCCGGTACCAAAGAAAGACAGAAAGGTTAGAATGTGTGTGGATTATCGAGATCTTAACAAAGCTAGTCCGAAAGATGATTTTCCACTACCGCACATCGACGTGCTGGTTGATAATACAGCTCAGTTTTCAGTGTTCTCGTTTATGGATGGTTTCTCCGGGTACAACCAGATTAAGATGGCACCTGAAGATATGGAGAAGACCACGTTCATTACCCCATGGGGTACATATTGTTATAAAGTGATGCCTTTTAGGTTGAAAAATGCAGGGGCAACGTACCAGCGGGCAATGGTAACTTTATTTCACGACTTGATTCACAAAGAGATTGAATGTTATGTGGATGACATGATTGCCAAGTCGAGAACAGAAGAAGAACATCTGATTAATTTGAAAAAGTTGTTTGAAAGGTTGAGAAAGTTCCGCTTGAGATTGAATCCGAACAAGTGCACTTTTGGGGTGCGTTCTGGAAAGCTGCTGGGTTTCATTGTAAGTGAAAAAGGAATTGAGGTTGATCTTGCCAAGGTTAAAGCAATACAAGAGATGCCTGAGCCGAGAACAGAAAAAGAAGTTCGTGGTTTCTTAGGAAGATTGAACTACATTGCAAGGTTCATATCTCACCTAACAGCCACGTGTGAACCAATATTCAAACTGCTGAGAAAAGATCAAACGGTCAGGTAGAATGACGATTGCCAAGTGGCATTCGATAAAATAAAAGAATACTTGCAGGAACCTCCAATTCTCATGCCTCCAGTTTCAGGGAGACCTTTGATAATGTATTTGACAGTGCTTGAAGGTTCTATGGGTTGTGTTCTCGGTCAACATGACGAGACAGGTAGGAAGGAGCATGCTATCTACTACCTGAGCAAAAAGTTCAATGATTGCGAGTCCCGGTACTCAATGCTTGAAAAGACATGTTGTGCACTAGCATGGGCTGCTAAGCGATTGAGACTGTATATGCTCTGGCACACAACTTTTTTGATTTCAAAAATGGATCCTGTCAAATACATCTTTGAGAAACCAGCACTAACAGGCAGAGTTGCACGGTGGCAAATAGTTTTGACAGAATATGATATCCAGTATACTTCTCAAAAGGCCATCAAAGGAAGTATCCTGTCAGACTATCTTGCGCAACAGCCTATTGATGATTACCAACCCATGAAATTTGATTTCCCTGATGAGGACATCATGTTTCTCAAAGCTAAAGATTGCGAGGAACCACTCCCGGAGGAGGGGCCAGACCCTGAATCCAAATGGAGTTTGATGTTTGATGGGGCTGTCAACATGAATGGGTGCGGAGTTGGAGCAGTTCTTATCACACCGGAAGGTGTTCATATGCCTTTCACTGCCCGAGTAACTTTCGAATGCACCAACAATGAAGCAGAGTATGAAGCTTGTATAATGGGAATTGAGGAGGAAATTAATTTGCGAATTAAGACCCTCGATATTTTTGGTGATTCAGCTTTGGTAATTAATCAAGTGAAAGGGAATTGGTACACGCACCAGGCGCATTTGGTTCCGTATAGAGATTATACGAGAAGATTGTTGACATTTTTCACAACAGTGAAGCTGTACCATATTCCTCGGGATGAGAATAAGTTTGTTGATGCCTTGGCCACATTGTCTTCTATGATCAAAGTGCAAAGGTGGAACCATGTACCCAAGATTGAAGTGTCTCGTCTTGACAGACCTGCATTTGTGTTTGCTGTTGATGTAACGTCTGATGACAAGCCATGGTTTCACGACATCAAGTGTTTTTTGAAAAGTCAAGAGTACCCGCCTGGGGCATCTACCAAAGATAAGAAGACTTTGAGAAGGTTGTCCAGTAGCTTCTTCCTGAACCAAGATGACGTACTGTACAAACGAAATTTTGACATGGTTCTGCTCAGATGGATAGACACGAAGCAGACCTATTACTGCAAGAAGTGCATGAAGGCTCTTTCGGTACCCATGCCAGAGGACATGCAATGGCAAAGAAGCTGTTGAGGTCGGGGTATTATTGGTTGACAATGGAGACAGATTATTGCAAGTACGCCCGCAAGTGTCACAAATGTCATATTTATGCAGACAAAGTGCATGTTCCTCCAAATCCGTTGAGTGTCATGTCCTCTCCTTGGCCCTTTGCGATGTGGGGCATTAATATGATCGAGAAAATTGAGCCTACTGCTTCAAACGGCCATCGCTTCATCTTGGTAGCCATTGATTATTTCATTAAATGGGTTGAAGCAACATCTTATGCCAACGTCACTAAGCAGGTGGTAGCTCGTTTCTTGAAACGGGATATCATTTGTCGCTACGGAGTGCCCGAGAGAATCATTACTGATAATGGTTCTAATCTGAACAACAAAATGATGGCTGAGCTGTGCCGGGACTTCAAAATTGAACATCACAATTCTTCTCTGTATCGCCCGAAGATGAATGGCGCTGTGGAGGCGGCCCACAAGAATATTAAGAAGATTGTGCAGAAAATGGTTGTCACATACAAAGATTGGCATGAGATGCTACCGTTCGCCTTGCATGGGTACCGAACGTCAGTACGCACATTCACTAGGGCAACACCATTCTCACTTGTATACAGTATGGAGGCAGTACTACCGATCGAAGTTGAGATTCCGTCACTCAGAGTCATGATGGATGTCAAGTTAGACGAAGCTGAATGGGTTCGTGCCAGATTTAATCAGTTGAGCCTTATTGAAGAGAAACGACTGGCAGCGGTGTGTCATGGGCAGTTATACCAACGGAGGATGAAGCAAGCATTCGACCAAAAGGTGCGTCCTCGGGTTTACAAAGTTGGAGATGTGGTACTCAAAAGGATCCTTCCTCCCAGTACAGATCACAGGGGTAAATGGACTCCCAACTATGAAGGTCCGTTCGTGGTTAAGAAGGTCTTCTCGGGCAGAGCCTTATTACTTACAACCATGGACGGCGAAGACTTTTCATCCCCTGTTAACTCAGACGTAATCAAAAAATACTTCGCATGAATAGACCCGCTGGACAAAAAAAGAAAATTCCTGGCAAAAAAGGGCATCCCGGCGAAACATGAAAACAAAATAAAAAGTTTCGGGCAAAAATTAGGGATAATAAATAAATAAAATTGTACACCCGGTGAGTTGAAAATCCGCAAGGACAACTCAGGCAAAAAAGGGTATCCCGGTGGATTGAAAACCCAAAAGGGCGGTCCACGCAAAAGAGGGATTTAAGCGAACGATTACGATCTGAGTCATCTGTGCTCCATCACCGTTTCAACAACTGACATTCCAAAGGGTAGGAATCAGTCTAATCACTCCTCAGAAGGCAAGGTCGGGGAGTTTTGAAGACATACTGGCCATAGCAGAATTGAAACTTAGTGGAATGTCGTTTCCACATTTCCATTAGGATAGTTTCTTTTCTCAATTTTCAGCAATCATCTCTTTCCAGGGATTGCTTCTTGATGTAATTGCCTATTCTGGGCTTTTCTTCAATAAAAGTGGTTATTCAGTCAAAAAAAAAAGCTTCTTATTTTGTTTTACTGCTTTGTTTGCAAAAACGTCCAAATTTTTTATAAAACATTGCATTTTAAAACATGGTGGCTTTACAATAACGTGCGCAGAAAAACATTTAAAATTACTTTGAATGTTGAATAATCCTGGATGGTGGATTCAAACCACGCAATATTCCGGGGCATGTGTGTGTATTCTTTTGTTGCAGGTAAACAGGTCCAGATGATTTCAAGCACAAGAGGCATCTCTCCTAGACGAGTAATCACTTATTCCCATGCAGAAAACTAGGGCAATCATGTTCGGGGAAGGGTTCACTTGTCACCCTTTCGTCACAACTCTTATTGATTGAGTCCATCATTCGGTCGAGAGTCGTCCACGACGATTCGATATCGATGAATTAAGTTCAACTGGGTATCGTTGTATCTTATTAAGTCGATTCTCTCATTTAGTACTTCCAACAGCTACAAGCTTTTCTGTGTCTATAACGGTTGCAAATTCCCCAGTAGAGTCGTTTCGCAGATTTTTGCAACTAATGTTCAAGACTCAGTGAGTGTCCAGGAGTTGGAAGACGTCGAATCTTCTGTCAAATCCTCATGGGACGATTTCTTCATATCAGCCTTGTATCATGGAGCAAAAAGCAAGTTGTTGACCCTCCCAAGCATGGGGCATCTTGAATTTCCCCGGCAGGAGATGTTCCAGATCCATTATCCCCAGTAGAGTTTAAAGATGCTTGGTCTTCTGTGCAATCCTCTTAAAAGGCATCCCAGCACGAGACGCTTTAAAGCGGTTTTTCCCCAGCAGAGTTTGTGGTAAACTCATTATCCCCAGTGGAGTCGTCAAGCGGAAGGTTTACCTAGCATGGGACATTGAGGCTTTTGTTTTAAGCTCGACAGTTTGTTCCTCAACAGATCACAGTGGATTTACTTTGTGTTTTCCCAGCAAAGCTCTAGGGACTCTTTCTCAGCCTGTTGCAACGGATTGTCTTCCAATTAGGATTTACGTATCCCCGATGGAGTAGCTCCGGTCCCTAGCAAGATCGTATCTCTGGTAGTGGTATCCCCACAGAGTTCAGTAGTGAATCTTGTCAGCCGTGCTCCCCGGCTGAGTTGTTGTTCTCCCCGCAGAGATTTATAAGATCAACAGAATCTCTTCCTCATTAAAGTGGTAGTACATTCTTCCCCAGCCGAGTTAGAAGGCTGATGATCCCCGCAAAGGATCTCGAGTTTGGTAGATCCCCTAGCAGAGTTTTAATGACTTGTTTCCTCAGCAGAACGTCATTCAAAAATTCTCATCCCCAGCGGAGTTGTTATGACCAATATTCATCCTCAGGCAGACGAAATAATTCCTAGCAGATTTATCACTCCCCTGTATCTCAAAGTCCAATTTATTTTTGGCAAGCATGACAGTTCGAGGCAGACGGGTTGTTCATTCTCCAGCAGAGATATTATCCTTTCAGGAGTTTCTGAGATTGAATCATTGATCATTGTTCCTCAGCAGAGTCAGCAGAGATATCTGACATGGATACAGAGCGTAATCCAGTGTTGAATGTTTTTGCGAAAGTCCACCTGCAGTGTGGCCAATTAGTAAGTCAACTGACTTCATCCAGGTTTCAAAACAGCAAAGTCCAACCGCAGATTGGCAAAAGTCCATCTTAGGGTGGCAAATTCTCAAAGTTCAACTGCAGATTGGCAAAAGTCCATCTAAGGGTGGCAAAGTTTCAAAGTCCAACCGCAGATTGGCGAAAGTCCATTTTAGGGTGGCCAAGAAAGCTAAAGTCCAACCGCAGATTGGAAAAATTCCATCTAAGGGTGGCAAAGTTTCAAATTCCAACCGCAGATTGGCGAAAGTCCATCTTAGGGTGGCCAAGAAAGCTAAGGTCCAACAGTAGATTGGCGAAAGTTCACCCACAGTGTGGCAAGTCAGTAGTCGTCTAACTCCATTTAAAAGATAGTTTCAAGACCAACCGTAGATTGGCGAAATTCCACCCGCAGTGTGGCAAGCCAGTAGTCGTCTGGCGTCGTACAATAGAAGTTCTTAAAGTCCACCCGCAGCATGGCAAGCCCGTAGTCGTCTAGCATCGTGCTAAAAGACATTCTTAAAGTACACCCGCAGCGTGGCAAGCCAGTAGTCGTCTGGCATCATGCTAAAAGACATTCTTAAAGTCCACCCGCAGCGTGGCAAGCCAGTAGTCGTCTGGCATCGTGCTAAAAGACATTCTTAAAGTCCACCCGTAGCGTGGCAAGCCAGTAGTCATCTGGCGTCGTGCCAAAAGACAGTTCTCCAGTGCTATTCTTCCCATCAGAGTTTTATGCAAGCATAATTCATTTGGTTGGGTTTATATCCCTTTTCTTCTTCTCTACAGAGTGCAAATTTTCTGGTTATTTTCGGTATTCAATCCCTCCACACCTTGAAAGTCTGACAGCAATTGCTATCATCCATTCACGTCTACAGTGATTGAATAGGGGCAGCTGTCATACCCCAAAATTTTCCCTCTCATTTTCATATCATTTAGCATGTGCTTTCATTTCATTGCATTGCATTCAAGCATAGAAAAATAAAACATAAAGAATTGCATTGCATCTTGCATAAGGACATGGGATCAATGATTTGTAGGTGTTGATCATCCAAAGCAAGGGAACAAGAGACAAGGGTCTCCCAACAAGTCTCAAAGGTTTCTTACATAATATAGCATCCCACTTGATCCCACAAGTCACGGGAAGATGGGAATTCATCAAGAAGATTAGACAGTGCATCACCTCTTAACCAAAAATAGTCCAAATTAGGGTTTATGGTTCAAGCAGTCTCCTGATGAAATTTTGATTCAAACTTGATCTCAATGTTTTTTACATGATGTCAAGTATCTAAGGATGGAAGATTGGCCTTTGGTTCATTTCAGAAGAGGTTTAATTGATCAGTTGCTTGAGAATCAAGAAATTGGGGAAAAAGTCAACTGTGCAAAGGAAAAAGTCAACTCCTGACTTTTTAAGGTCAAATTCATGAAATTCAAGTTACATATGGTTAATGGACAAGATTTGATCAAGAAATGATGGAGGAATCATAAAAAATTAAGAAATGTACAAAGTTTCCATTTTTGGAAATTTAGGGTTTCCAAAAATGGCAAGTTTGGACCATTTTCCACCACACTTTGAAGCATTCTTTCTCCATGATAAAAGCTTCAAACCTCAGGCCCAAGTTGAGCTAATTAAATTTCACACTCTAAGCTTCAAATCCATATAAAGAACTCTTCCATTGGATCAAAATTGAGGGAGTTATGATCAATCAAAGTTTGAAAAACTAGGTCAAAAACCAAGTCATGGCAAGGCAAGCCCAGGTCTGCGCGCCATAATTTCATCAAACACATGGTGGACAAAATGTTAAGCCATTTTTCTCCATCAAGGAAGCTTCAAATGGAAAACTTTCCAACATCAAAGTTGTTCCTTTCCATGCCCTCTACAATGTTCATGTTTGACATTTTTTCATTTGAGCAAGTTATGAAGGAGATATTAGGGTTCAAACATGGTTGCTCTACACTGAAAATCCATAGGTCACATTGCCATGCCATGCCAAGGTTGCCACGCCCACAAATCAGTTTTGTTCCCTTGAGTTCATGGCCATTTTCAAGTGTGTTTGAGGTCCCATTTCAATTCAATTCCCACACCAAACTTATTCTCCCATGTCCCCTCTTTCATTTGACATCAAAAACTCACCAAATCATCCACCATACATGAAGAATTTCATCACCAAACTCCATTGTTTATATTGAAATCATGTTGCCAGGAATAGAAGGCTTTGCATTGGTATTGGTTGATGATTCAAACCAGTTCACACGCACACACCATTCAGCCATTGCCTCATTTGTACAAACACATTCCCTTACACATACATGACACATTATCCATCATACATAAAAAGAGAAAGGAATAAAACTTGTCTTGCAAGTTTCTTCTGTTGCAGCATACCTTCATCACCATCATTCCTTCTAAACCTCACCATACAACACCATGACCTCTCCATACCTTAGCAAAACCTTCCTAACCCGCCCCTAACTAACTTGACTCAGTTAGTTAGGGTGAACTCAGTTGACCATCCCCAAACTCATTTAACCAACTCAATTAACCACCATAGTTAAGTTCTAACCCAGCCTATATAATTCAAACACACACACAATTTCAAGGGACTCTCATTTTTTTCACACTTCACAACTTCAGCTTTCAAACTCTCTCTGAATTTTCTCTCTCTCTGTGCACGATTCTATTATCCTCTTCATCCACATTTCATCATCATCATCAATGATGTATCATTGAGGCAAGAACACACTGAATCAACACCAATCCTTCAAGTGCAACTTCTTTCTCAAGGTGAATTTCTCAGTTTTTTCTTCAAGTTACAAAGTTGGATAAACCTTTATTTGGTCAAATTAAGCTCAAGATCAAGTGCTTCTCTCTGGTTTTCTCAACAAGTCCAAGATCTTCAAGCTTCAGGTTTCAGATTTCTCAAACTTTGCTCGCACGTTTTCTATTCATTATTGCTTGTTTTCTGTTGTTTTGAAGCTTATTAGAAGTAGCGTGAGTTCTGGCTAGTTGATAGGCCTCTTAGAGGCATAGATTCAAAACCTAGGGCAATTTTCATCTCTTCGATTCTCATTATATGTGATTGATATGTGGAAAATACTTGTGGATTCGTGATGTGCATGAGGTTCTCTTTCGAATGGTACACAATTTGTTAATTTCTGGAATATATGAAAGTTGCAGATGGTGGCGTTTCACCGGAGAAGGTGACCGGAGGTCCTTCTCCGGCCGGTGAGCATTTATGGTTAGGGTTTCTGGACTTTAAGTCCTAGCCGTGTGATCAATTTCATCCAACGGTTTAGATCTTGCCAGCACATTAAAATACCATGTGCTCCTCACATGCTTGATTTTGTAACCTGAATGTTTGTGTGCACATGTTCCATGATTGTTATCGTATGCCTCACCTCTGATCCATTCATCCTGCATGCTTGATCATCATTGACTTAATCAAACGCTTGATATTATGCCAACGCATTAATGAAAGTGTTGCATGTCATGTGACTTCTTTGTGTTCTCTCTGAGTGTTCGCCTACGTGTACGTGCATGTTAGATATCATGTGCATGTGATTTAATGCGTTTGATCTGATTACTTTGTATAAGTGTTGGTGATTGATAGATCTCATGGATGTGGTTGAATCCTCATGTTGATAGCATGTACACCATTTCACACACAAACACACGCACATTTGGACTGGGTTGGCAATTATTTTTCACACCCCCATGTTAAGCCCAATGCATATTTTAAACGTGACTTTTACTTGCTCTGCACCCCCATTTCATTTTCTTTTGTTTTTATTTTTATTTCACATATTGTTTTGATTTTCTTATTTTAAAAATAGTAAATCATCTCTAAAAATCCTAAATAAATTCATGTGTGTTCTTTATACATTTAAATAATTATCTTTTATTTTTAATTCTGATTACATGAATTTTTTAGCATAATTCTACATTTTTCTTTTAATTCCTTTTTTATTTAGGTTTTTCATTAATACTCAAACTTGTGCATTTTCTTTCTCTCATCTCATACACTGTCTTTTGATTTCATTGATACTCAAACTTGTGTATTTTCTTTCTCTCATCTCATAAACTTGTGCATTTTCTTTCATCCATTCTTTTTACATTGATTAAAGAATACATTAAAGCATCTAAAACAATTTTCTTTTGATTTTTAAAGTCATTTTATCACATGTTTGTATGTTCATCTTTGCACTTTCTTGTGGTGTGTTACAATGTGTTTCATGAGGCCTTTTGAGGCACTTTTCTTTTGAGTTTTGCCTTGAATTTTTTATGCTTGTGTTGCTTCTGACTTGGATTGTTTAGGATTTATTTTACATATTTTTCATGTGCTTTAATATTGGTTTGATGCCTTGCACTTGAGGTTACATGTATGTCCATTCTTCTATTTCATTCTCATATGATCTTGTTGAGGCACTTGTGCCACTTTTTGTGTTTACTTTGCATGATTGTTTGTGCATATTTTGTATGATATTATAGGTCATCTTTGTTTTATTATAGGTCACTTTGATTTGTGTTTGCATTTGACTTGAGTTTATGTATCATAACTTGAAACTTTGACATGTTTCCACCCCTTATCTCCTCTTATGCTCTACATGTTTCATGTGTGCATTTTATATGACATTTATCTCATTCCATTAGCATCTTATCATTAGTATGCCACTACCCATATGCATTCTTTAATCATGTTATAGGTTACGCATCTCTAATATGTTACTTTGTGCACCTAATTGAACATGTATCTCTTATACTTACTTCTACTTCATCTTATATCTTCTACTTGCACTCTTTTATTCTTGAGTTGTGTGATGATCCATGTGCATCTTAAGAAATTTATAGATGATATATGATTCTGACTTTGATCTTTTATGAAGCATTATGGCATGATCACTTTGCATTGCCACTCATCTTTCATCCTTTACTTGCATAATATACTTCTTTGATGTTTAGGACATTTGATTGTGCATAGTTGGTGTGTGTTTGATCTCTTGACCTTAGGGAACACCCTTTAGATATAGGTTCTGACTTTGATTGAGTTTCATCTCTCAGGATCTTTATTCATTGGTTTTCAATTTGTTTGAACATTATTTGGTATTCTTTCCTTATTTCACTACTTGTAAATAGCTTTTGAACTAACCTTTTCATGTAGGTGCAAATGGTAAGTAAGTGTGTGGATATGCTTCCACATACACACTTCTCTCTTTCATCTTATCTTATCTCTTTTAATAATTCAACTTGTGATCATGATAAGCATTTATATGCTTTCCTTGAATAACTTCTTTCTTCTCCCTTTTGAGTTGCAACTCATCTTCTACTTTAGAAGTGAGTTGTTTAATTCACTCTTCTTCTCCTTTCTCTTAGGATTAAGTTTCTTAAACCACATTAACCATAGGAACATCCATGTATGATAACACTAGGGTGAGTCTTAGTCTCCCTCATTAGTTTTCACCTTTTGCTTCCTTTTGAGTCTCTCTTCTTCTCATCTCATAATCTTTTTAAAATACTTAATAAAGGTTAAACGTGTATTGCGCATGAGCCTTAAATGTGGGAAGTGAAAAATGGGGGGGGGAGGGTTTCCCTTCATTCTTCTAGGATACCTAGTGTACGTCCTGTTGGGGACGATACGCAACGTATTCGTTCCTATGTTGTAGACTTGGGTGCAATGCAAGTTACAAATAACTGCAAAAACACTTCTTTCTTAAAAGACAAAAACAAACAACAATTCTCTTCTCATCTCCTTCATACTATTCCTTAAGGATGCGTCATTTCCGTTCTACCACAAACAGGTAACGCCTAAATATCCCTACAGCGAGCTTCAACACCTAAACTGCTAGGACGCGAACGTTGACGTATTCCACTAAAAAACACAAACAATTTTCCCTTAGCTGAGGGGAACTACGTCGCTCTGATTCTCATGTTCCCGATGAGATACGTAGGCAGTGGGGTAGGGCCCATTCGAGCACTTCTTTTATTTTCCCTACATTTGTTTCCTCTCCTTCCCTTTTCCAATTCTCCAGTTAGCAGTTCCTTTTCCAGTATCCTTTCCTTACACCCTTTGATTGAAGCAGCAAGCGTGGATCCCATCGGTTACGATGGACGCGTGGGGGTGCTAATACCTTCCCTGCGCGTAACCGACTCCCGAACCCAGATCTCTTGGTCGCAAGACCATGCTCTTTCCTTCCCTCAGGTTTATACAGTGTTTCCTTTCCCTCTCTTGGGATAAATACACATTGTTGGCGACTCTGTTTCGGTGCCAATTTCGCGTTTGTACTTGGATGAAAATCCCGGGAGCGACACATACTAATAAAAAACTTTAGGTCCAATACCTTACCAAAAACACCCGAACATCAACAAAAACTCCCTCACTCTCTCATATTTCCCAAGAAAATTTCCCAACCCATTAACGGATAAACACCATCAAGTACAAAGCGAAACCTAAAGTTAATATCCTGTGGATAACCACATATAGGATGGGTAATTGACAACTCCCCATTGTATAACCTGACCCTGACTCCCCGAATCTCTCTTAGCGTTTGTTCAGTTAAACATTCGCGTGCAAGGTTAGTTTTAGATAGCTTCCCTTTCCCTTCCAGCTTCCCGGGATAAATAAGAAATCAGAAAGTAGCACCCCTTCCTCATTGTGGGGAGAAACCCAAAAACCACAGCGATAAGGTGGTCGCGTCACCGACAAAAATCGTTCGCTACAATAAAATGGCGACTCTGCTGGGGAGTCATTGTCTGTATAGGACTAGGATTATAGCTCTTAAGAGGTCTAGGATGTTAGTTCTAGGAATGAATATATATATCGCTTTTCCTACTTGATATCCGTGTTTATTTTTCTGCTAATGGGACTGCGGGTGATGCCGCATCTGGAAATTTTGAGTGATACCTAAGATAAGTGATGGCATTAGACGGGTAACCTTACAGGGAGTGACTCCCAAATAAGAGACCCCGGTAGACCATCTAATCATTGGAGATACCCTTTGCAGATTCAATGTCTAAACGACTTCGGTTGTTGAAAGCAGATTGTTCGATTGTGGTATCAGTGAAACTGAGGATTTAGTTGGTTGAGACCATGTTACTATTTTGTAGTGCGGAAGCTATCGGAAATAGTTGTCACGCGATACTACCCTCATTTGAGATTACTCTAAGATACTGCAGCTCGCTCGGGTGAACCAGCATGCTGTTGTTATCCCAAGGGGGGTCAATGATTTTGAGGACAGGTACAAAAATCACCAGTACAACCTTTGGGGATGGGTAGAGCCATGACTTCATGACACTGAACCTTTGACCCCGTGTTTTTTCTATGTTTTTGTGTGTTGCATTCATGTATTCATTTCATTAAAAAACGTTAAACAAAGAAAAAAATCTTCTTTTCTCTTCTCTCTTTTCAAATTAAACTAAGACAATGATTGCAAATATCAGAGAGAAAGATTGCGTTATGGATTTAGGTAGAAGGAAAACTCACAAGTACACCTTCAAGGTTCCAAAACTAGAGGATTTAAGATGGTTGGCAAGGATGATTGTCAACCCTGATGCTTTCAGAGCTAAGTATGGAGGACTGATGTCTCTGTTAAGGGTCCATATAATTGAAGGAATCTTGGCTACGCTGATTCAGTTTTACGATTCGGTCTATCACTCTTTCACATTCCCGGATTATCAGCTAACACCAACATTGGAGGAGTACTCTCACCTGACTGATTTACCAATCACTGACCAAGCTCCCTTTTTCGGACTGGAAGAAATTCCAAAGGATCAAACCATTGAAAGAGCAATCTATTTGGACGAGTCAGAAGTCAGGACTCACATAACCATTAAGGGTGGAATCCAAGGTTTACCAACCAAGTTTTTGATAAAGATGGCTCTGTACTTTGCTAGTATAGGTAATGTAACTGCTTTCGAGAGCATCTTTGTTCTGCTCGCGTACGGGTTATTTTTGTTTCCCAACATTGATGACTTCGTTGATATCAATGCCATTAAAATTTTTCTAATTGGAAACCCCGTACCAACCTTGCTCGCAGATGCTTATCATTCTGTACACTTAAGGAATTTGTACAGCGGAGGAATGATCACATGCCGTGTACCCCTGCTATACAAATGGTTCACTTCCCATTTACCCAAGTCTGCCGCATTCTGGGATCATAAGAGTACTCTACGTTGGTCACAGAGAATCATGTCTCTTACCAACTCTGACATAGATTGGTACAATCGGATCTATGACGGGATAAAAATCATTGACCATTGTGGAAACTTCCCTAATGTACCCCTCATAGGAACTAATGGAGGAATCAACTATCATCCAGTTTTAGTTCGCCGTCAATTCGGATACCCGATGAGACATGTCCCGCGTAATGTTTATCTGGAAGGTCTTTTCTTCAAGGAAGGAGAAAATGACAGGGCACTAAAGACAAAAATAGTACATGCCAGGAAACATGTTCACAGGAAAGGAAAAGAGTCTTTAGGAAAACCAGATTGTGTCTCCGTGGAACTTTATCTCCACAGGGTATAAACTAGAGCTCTCAAACTGAGGATGCCTTACCCTTGTTAAGAAGTTCTTCCGTTAAAGGAATCTGTCCTTTATTTTATGTCTGATACAAAAAAACTCCAGGTCACCCTCAACAAAGTTCAACAGGAGAAGAAATCTTGGAAGAACAAGTATCGTATTCTCAATGTGGAGTGTACCAAAATACAACAACTGTTAAGAGAAAAGGATGTTCTGATCGAGATTTTAGAGTAACATGCTGTAGAAAATCAAGAAGACCGAAGGAATTTACTTGCTCCTTTCATTTAGCAAAAGGAGGACAACCCGACAACGGCTCAAGAGCCCCGATCAAAGAAAAGGAAAATACCAGCACCAGCACCTGAGCCCTCCTCAAAAAGGACTCAAGATCCATAAGTCTAGACATTTCCTTTTACAGCACTTTGTAAATTACTGTATTTCCATTTCCGCAATCTTTGAATTCAATAAAATGGGGTTTCCCCACTGTATGATATTTGCAATCCAATTGTTGAAGTTTCTTTTGATTAAAAAAATTATTATTATTATTAATATAATCATTGCATATCATCCATCATTCTCACATAACGCATTCTTCTTCCCTACGAATCTCATGTTTGTACCTCGATTCCAGAGTCAAGCTGTCTCATTCATATAATACTCGGGCTAATCGACAAAAGAAAATGGATGATCTCGAGGAAGAGAACAGAGAGTTGAGAGAAGAAATCGACACTCTGAAGGAAGATTTGAGGAAACTTCACAATGACATGCAATCTCTGGCAGCAGCCCAGATGCAACAGCAAAGGACTGTGATCTCAGCGATTGCATCAACGCCCATAGTGGAAAAGTATGATCCTCGGTACAACATGCCTAAAGATCGTCCCTGGGGCATGCCACTCAACTATATCCTAGAAGGATATATTCTGCCGATCACGGAAGATCCGGAAACTGTAGCAGGAGCCGCTGGGCCTGAAGATTACAAACTTCGGGAAAGCGAAGATGCAAGGGGCATGACAGCAACTCCTGAAGGTTACAAACTTCAGGAGAGGGAAGCACCAAGAGTCACTGCCGTGATGACTATGCCACCACCCGTGGTACACACTGTCCCGGAAGGACAGATTCCACAGATAACTTCTGGTGGAAATGAAAGTATGTACGACAAATTGAATGAGTTCCAAGAATAATTCCTGGAGATGCAGAAGGAACTGCATGCCATTCGCGGTCAGGATCTATTCGGAAAGGACGCCGCAGACCTTTGCTTGGTCCCCAATGTGAAAATTCCACACAAGTTCAAGGTACCGGAATTTGAAAAATACAAGGGCAACTCTTGCCCTCAAAGTCATTTGGTGATGTACACTCAGAATATGTCAACTCAGACAAAGAACCAGCAGCTACTGATCCACTACTTCCAAGATAGTTTAACTGGTGTCGCACTCAAATGGTACATGGGTTTAAACCGCACTAAGATCGTCACTTTCAGAGATCTTGGCGCTGCCTTCGTTCAGCAGTATAAGTATAACCTGGACATGGCACCGGACAAAGATCAACTCAGAGCCATGTCGCAGAAGGATAAGGAAACCTTCAAGGAATATGCTCAAAGATGGCGTGAAATTGCCGCCCAGATTTTTCCACCTCTTGAGAAAAAAGAGATGACAAAAATATTTTTGAAAACCTTGAGCTCATTCTACTACGACCGAATGGTCGCTAGTGCGCCCAGCGACTTTACCGAAATGGTGAATATGGGAGTATGCCTTAAAGAAGCAGTCTGAGAAGGACGTCTGGTCAAAGATATAGGACCATCAAGCAGTACCAAAAGATACGGTAGTGCTTTCCCTAAGAAAAAAGAGCAAGATATTGGTAATATCTCTCTCGGAAAGGAAAGGCGACGGTACCAACCAGTAGCAGCGATAACTTCTGCTATCAACCATGTGCCTGTTCCAACGCATCAACCTCAGGTTGCTCAGAGCCAACCGAATCAACAATATCAGCAAAGGACACAACAGCCTCTTCAGCAGGCTCGTCCTTAATACAACAACAATCGTACAATGCGACCACCAAGGTTCGACCCTATACCAATGTTGTACGCAGAACTGTTTCCACTACTACTGGTCAAGGGACACGTCCAAACCAGGTCTCCTCTTACAGTACCAGAGAATCCACCTTTTTGGTTCAAAGCGGATCAGACTTGCCCTTACCATCAAGGAGGACCCGGGCATAACATAGAAAACTGTCTCAGCTTCAAGTCCGATGTGCAGAAGCTTGTCAGAAACGGGGTCATATCCTTCAAGGATACAAATCCAAATGTACAGACGAACTCGTTGCCTCAACACGAGAAAGCTGCGGTAAATTTGATAGAGGAAGAATATAAGCACAGCTATCAAATTCACGATGTACTCTTATTGGGAACCAACCTGGTCAAGATGCATTGCAAACAGAGCAGATACGGGCATGTACCCTCTCCCAACTATCACCAGTGTGATATCTGCTCTAAAAATGATCAAGGATGTTCTGTGGTGCAATCAGCTCTACGGGAACAGATGGATCTCGGATGGATCCAAGATCACCGAATTCGTGAACTCAACATGACTTATACTAATTCCAACATCATCCAGAACCACGACATCCGTGCGATGAATGTCAACTTGGTGGAAATGCACTCAAGGCAAAGCCAACATCATGATCTGCCACGGCACGATTATGATTCCTGTCTAATTTGCTAGGTAAACAATCAGGGATGCTCTTTTGTACAAGAGGCCCTCCAGCGTCAGATGGATCTTAGATGGATTCAGGACTACCGTGATAGAAGTCATTATCAAGTCAATATGATTAAAATCTTTGATATTCGTTTGATGAATACCAGCTTGGTGGAAGTACACGCTAAGCAAGTTCAGCTCGGTTTTCTGACTTCGCACGATTATCAGAACTGTAAAGTATGTCGTGAGAGTGACCAAGGATGTGCACTCATTCAAAGAACACTGCAGCACTTGTTGAACCACTGGTGGCTTCCGATCTATCTAGATGAAGACACACAACAAGTCAGTATGATTGACGGGAACCCTACTAGGCATCAAAGTCAGGATGTTCGATCAATGGAAACAGATCTAGTGAGGTTACACTGCATACAAAGCGGACGTGGTCGGGTGCCACCACACAACTATGAGCGCTGTAGAGTTTACTCAGAGGATAACCAAGGATGCTACCTCGTGCGAGCAACCCTTCAGAGTCAGTTGGACCACAGAGAGGTTCAACCATGTTCAAGCTCTGGTTCGACTAACATAATGTCACACTATCTTCCCAATCAAGGCAAAGAAGTTGTCTTGATCCCTAAACGAGAAGTGGCCAAAGACGTGTGCGCCATAATCCCTTTACTCCATGAATCAAGAGTTCCTCTTGATAGTGGAAGGATTCTCAACCTCGAACCAATTGAGGTCGGCTACGATGGTCAGAAGAATCAAAAGGCTCCTGTAGTTATCTATCTGCCGGGACCAGTACTGTACAAATTCGATAAGGCTATCCCTTACAAATACGATGCAACAACAATTGAGAATGGAAAAGAAGTTCCATTACCCTCCGTCGTGAATATTGCAGACATCGGTCGAGTAACACGGAGCGGTCGAATCTTCAACCGAGGAGTTGGAGAACCTACCAGAGAAAAGGAACCTCAAACAGAAGTTCCCAATCAACCATTCGATCAATTCAGTAATCCCGACCTTTCAAAGAACAATGATGAGATGCTGAAGCTCATCTAGAAGAGTGAGTACAACATTGTTGATCAACTGTTGCAAACTCCTTCAAAGATCTCTGTGTTATCTCTTTTACTCAGTTGTGAAGCTCATAGGGAAGCTATACAGAAAGTCTTAGAGCAAGCCTTTGTGGAACAAGATGTGACAATAAGATAATTTGACAGCATCATCTCCAACATCACTTTCTGCAACAACTTAGCGTTTAGTGATGAAGAACTGCCGGAAGAGGGCCAGAATCATAATATGGCACTCAACATTACAGTCAACTGCCAGGACGATGCTTTAGCCAGCGTACTGGTAGACACCGGATCAGCTCTAAATGTTATGCCGAAATCTACTCTAATGCGACTATCATTTCAAGGATCGCCGATGAGAGGCAGTGAGGTCATCGTCGAAGCATTTGACGAATCCCGAAAAACAGTTATCGGCAAAGTCGATCTTCCCATAACTATCGGTCCTCACACTTTCCAAATCACTTTCCAGGTCATGGACACCTGGGCAGCATACAGCTATTTATTAGGAAGACCTTGTATACACAAGGTTAGGGCAGTCACTTCGACACTTCACCAGAAACTGAAGTTCATCAAGAACGACCAACTAGTCACAGTCTGTGGAGAGCAAGCCTTGATCGTGAACAAATTATCGTCGTCCACTTGTGTAGAACCAGAGGAGGTTGTAGAAACCTAGTTCCAAGCACTTTCGGTGAGCAATGACAACCAATCAGAAAGAGGAACGTCGATTTCCTCGTACAAAGATGCTCTCGAAGTAATTAAAAGTAACAATGCAAAAGGATGGGGGCAGTTTGTCATTCCTACTGATAACAAAGCAAAGAAAGGTCTGGGTTTTTCCTCAAACTGTACCTAGACTGCTATTAACGATGAAAGTCTTTATCCCATTCAGAACTTCTTCCATAATGGAGGTTTCCTCCGCCCAGTATCTCAAGAAGTACATACCATCAACGAGGGTGATTCCTCCGATATAGATGAAGAATGGAAGTCCTATCTTAACGAGGATGGTTATATGTCTCAGGGAGAGGTGCCTACGCCATTTTGCTATCCCGCACAGAGTCTGAGATATATACCAAGGTCAGACGTCAAAATGATATACGAAGATGGTGATCCGGAAAGATGTCGTGCTCCACCCAACTCGTTAGAGGAAGACTCTCTAATGGAAGATAACTACTCGTTAGAGGAAGACTCTCTAATGGAAGATAACTTTGACCACGACTATTATGGCCCAATGGATGGCCTGCCTATCTGGCAGCCGTACCCAGGAGACTCGGGGCAAAAGAGTCAGCCCAACGATACATATCATCTGAACATCATTGAAAAGAATACATGCGTCCCCACCAAATCATGGGATCATTACTCAGGGAATTTAGAAAATATCCAGCACGGTGATGAATTTGCAAAAATTGCAGGACAAGAGTTCCTTAACTATGCTTTCCCGAGGTCAACGTCATCGAAATGGATGACTCCTCCAATTCCAAAGAAGTGTGGGACACCTTAGGACAACCGAGTGGCAAATACGACTTCATGGTCAAGTACACCGCTCCTGAAAGCTCTCGTATCAAGCTTGAAGACATCCAGTCAACTGGATGGGGAGATCTGCCTAAGAGTGCAAACACTGTGCAAGATACAGCTGAAGAATCCTCCTACGACAACTCTGCTTGGGAGACGGATTCCAATGATCCTGCTCCACCAGAAATCAGCATCATTTCTGAAAACAAGCCAAGAAGGAAGGTACCAGACTTTGTGATTCACCGAGGAGTTCGCCACCAATGGGTCGCTGTCAACGTTCCGAAAGTCGTTCATAAGTCTAGGTAATTACCGTCTTTATCTTAACCTTTCACCTTGCCCAAGTGAAACGGATGTTTTGATAGGGCTCACTTTCTGTAAATGTCTCTCTTCGCTTCGCCCAAGGCGTCATAGTTTTGTTTTATAGGGTTGTAGTTTCAAGAATCGACCAAATCATAAATAAAATAACGTCGTTCTGTAATTTCCGCATTTATTGTTGTTTTCTCTTTTCGCTTTTTCAGAAAATGGTAATCCTAAAAACAACTCAAATAATGAAAACAAGCATTTTTCAGAAAGTACACTACACACACTCTTGCATTCTCTCTATCTCTTCTAAAAACAAATCATCACGTCATGCAGATTGCTTATTTTAAACCCCATTGAAACATACGATCTAATGCCTTCTCCCAACTTTGAATTCCCAGTATTTGAGGCTGAAGAAGAAAATAACGAAGAAATTCCAGAAGAGATCTCCCGATTACTCAGACAAGAGGAAATGTCCATTGAACCTTACAAAGAGCCGTTGGAAACGGTCAACTTGGGTTCAGAGGAAGAGAGAAAATAAGTCAAGATTGGGGCACTGCTCAGTCCGGCTGTCAAAGAAAGTTTGATAAAGCTTTTCAAAGAGTTTCCCGATGTGTTTGCTTGGTCCTACCAGGACATGCCAGGGTTGGATACCAGCATCGTGGAACATCATCTACCGTTAAGATTAGAATGTCCGCCAGTAAAACAAAGGTTGAGACGAACTCATCCAGACATGGCCATCAAAATCAAAGAGGAAGTACATAAACAGATTGACGCATGTTTACTCGCTACATCAGAATATCCTCAATGGCTAGTCAACATAGTACCAGTTCCGAAAAAGGACGGAAAGGTCAGAATGTGTGTAGACTACAGGGATCTGAATAAAGCCAATCCAAAGGATGACTTTCCCTTACCACATATTGACCTGCTAGTAGACAGTACAGCAAAGTTCAAAGTATTCTCCTTCATGGATGGATTCTCGGGCTATAATCAGATAAAAATGGCGCCGAAAGACCCGGAGAAAACTTCGCTCATCATCCCATGGGGTACCTTTTGTTACAAGGTAATGTCGTTCGGTTTGAAGAACGCCGGGGTAACCTATCAAAGGGCCATGACTACTCTGTTTCATGACATGATACACAAAGAAATTGAGGTATATGTCGATGATATAATTGCCAAATCTAAGACAGAGGAGGAGCATGTGACCCACCTGTCAAAGTTATTCGAGCGTCTGAGAAAATACAAACTCTGCTTGAATCCTAATAAGTGCACATTCGGTGTCTGCTCAGGGAAACTCTTAGGGTTCATCGTCAACCAGAAAGGAATTGAGGTTGATCCTGACAAAGTCAAGGCCATTCAAGAAATGCCTTCTCCAAAGACTGAAAAACAAGTCAGAGGATTCCTGGGACGTCTGAACTACATTTCTAGATTTATATTCCTCATGATCGCGACATGCGCGCCAATCTTCAAATTACTCAAAAAGAATCAGGACTGCATATGGACAAAAGACTGGCAAACCGCCTTCGACAGTATCAAGGAATACCTGTTGAACCCACCGATTCTATCACCTCCAGTGGAAGAAAGACCACTGATTATCTACCTAACAGTCTTGGAAGAGTCAATGGGTTGTGTACTTGGCCAACAAGACAAAACCAAAAGGAAAGAGTCTGCCATTTACTATTTAAGCAAGAAATTCACCGACTGCGAGACTCGGTACACTATGCTTGAGAAAACCTGTTGTGCTCTGGTTTGGGCAGCCAAACGTCTCCGCCAGTATATGATTTGTCACACTACTTGGTTAATCTCTGAAATGGATCCGACCAAGTACGTCTTTGAAAAGCCTGCTCTCACGGGAAGGATCGCCCGTTGGCAGATGTTGTTGTCAGAATAAAACATCGAGTACCATGCTCAGAAAGCCGTCAAAGGAAGTATTTTAGCCGATCATTTGGCTCATCAACCGATTGACAATCAGGAATCAGTCGAATTTGACTTCCCAGACGAAGATGTTATCTACTTGAAAATGAAAGATTGCGATGAACCGCTACCCAGCGAAGGGCCAGAACCAGGTTCCCAATGGGGACTAATCTTTGACGGAGCTGTCAATCATTACAGAAACGGAATTGGGGCAATCATCATAACACCTCAGGGTACCCATATTCCTTTCACCGCCCGACTGACATTCAAGTGAACAAACAACGAGGCCGAATACGAAGCTTGTATCATGGGTCTCGAAGAAGCGATTGACTTGAGAATTAAGAACTTGGATGTGTACGGAGACTCAGCCCTGGTTATCAATCATATCAAAGGAGATTGGAACACATACCAATCAGGACTGATCCCTTACAAGGACTATGCGAGAAGGTTGTTACCATTCTTCAACAGAATCGAGTTTCATCACATCTCTCGTGAAGAGAATCACATGGCTGATGCATTAGCCACTCTTTCCTCTATGATTAGTGTAGGTCAATGGAACGACGTACCTAAGATTGACATAATGTGCCTGGAACAGCCCGCTTACATCTTCGCAATTGAAGCAGTCATAGACGACAAACCTTGGTATCACGATATCAAGTGCTTCCTTCAAAAACAAGAGTACCCACCATGGGCATCCAGAAAAGACAGAAAGATTCTCAGGAGACTGGCTGGCAGCTTCTTTCTGAGCGGTGATACACTCTATAAGAGAAACTTTGACATGATCTTGCTTCGATGTGTAGACAGACCAGAAGCAAACATGCTGATAAAAGAAATTCACGAAGGATCCTTTGGCACTCATGCCAACAGACACACAATGGCGAGAAAAATTCTGAGAGAAGGATACTATTGGTTAGCCATGGAATCCGATTGCTACAAGTACATGAGGAGGTGTCACAAGTGTCAGATATACTCAGACAAAATCCATGTACCACCTACACATCTCAAAGTTCTCTCTTCCCCATGGCCTTTTTCCATGTGGGGAATTGACATGATTGACATGATCGAACCCAAAGCTTCAAACGGACATCGGTTCATCCTAGTAGCCATTGATCACTTCACCAAATAGGTCGAAGCAGCGTCATACGCCAATGTGACCCAACAGGTGGTAGTCCGTTTCATAAAAAACAATCTCATCTGCCGTTATGGTGTTCCAAGCCCGATCATTACTAATAATGGATCTAACTTGAACAACAAGATGATAAAAGAGTTGTGTGCTGAGTTCAAAATCAAACACCATAAATCATCTCCCTACCGACCTAAGATGAACGGAGCGGTAGAAGCGGCTAACAAAAACATCAAAAAGATCGTTCAAAAGATGGTGTAACCTATAAAGACTGGCACGAGATGCTACCGTTTGCTCTTCACGGTTATCGTACATCTGTCCGCACTTCAACAGGGGCAACCCCTTTCTCTCTAGTATATGGCATGGAGGCAGTGCTTCCTATAGAAGTAGAGATCCCATTAATCCGGGTATTTATGGAAACTAAGCTAACAGAGGCTAAATGGTGTCGAAGTCGACACGACGAACTGAATCTGATCGAAGAAAAGCAAATAATGGCTTTATGCCATGGTCAGTTGTATCAGCAAAGAATGAAGAAGGCATTTGACAAAAAGGTCCGACCTCGTGTCTTCAGGAAAGGAGACCTTGTGCTAAAAAAGATACAATCATTCCTCACTGATTCCCGGGGCAAGTGGACTCCGAATTATGACGGCTCGTACGTGGTCAAGAAAGTTTTCTCAGGCGGCGCCTTGAGACTCGCAACCATGGATGGAGAGGAATTTGCCTACCCCATAAATGTTGACATAGTCAAGAAATACTTTGCCTAAATAAAAAATAAATTAAAAAAAAAACGTCTCGGTGGATTGAAAACCTGAAAGGGCGGTCCAGGCAAAAATTAGAGACATAAGCAAAAATTATCCCGATGGATTGGAAATCTCAAAGTACAATCTAGGCAAAAGTTAGGGATTCATGGCAAGTAACTACGTCCGACAAAGGGGCAAATCCTTCAGCAGCAGTCATGTCATCCGTCAGGAAAACTCCAGTCAAAGTCATCTTCCACAGAAGCTCAGGATGTCCAGAATTCAAAGTTGGTAGAAGGATAACGGTCGTTATGTTTCAATGTAGCCCTTTTCCCTTAACTTGTCATTTTCTAAACTTTGTAAATACTTCATGGAATCACGCATTTGGCTGATTTCCATCCTATCAATAAAATTTGAGCCCTAGTGCTTTTGTTTGCAATTCTTATTTGTTTTAGCTTTACAGAACGACATTTTAACATGATTAACGATTCTTGAAATAAAACAAAAATGAATTTACTTATCAACATTTTTCTTCTTTTAAAATAAAAATGGCAATTCTTTTGACTGTTGAACATCGAAAGAACATCGATCGCTTCTCCAAAGGCGATTAAGCTTCAAAGTGCAGAATCAAAGAACTCATTCTAAGCCAGTATGCCTGAATGAAGGATCAACTGTATCAGATGTGATTTTCCCATCTGATACCCCCAACAGATTTCTTACCTCCTAAGCCCGACCAACGTTATTCCCCACAGGAACTATTTCTCCTAAGCAAGGCAGAATTGCTATCTTGAACCGAAGATACTTCTTCATCCCCTGCAGTGGCCGAGTATCCAGTCGTGTTCATCCACTAGTTTGTATGTCGTGTCAGTTTTGTCAGCATATACATACATACATCATGCATTATTGATTTACATTCATATTCATATTGCATCACTATCACTCTAGTCGGTCTTATCTCCTAGCGATAAAAGTCCTCTCACTCGAGTTGTCAGTTCTTTCCTCGTCAGGGAATGTTTTGTCTGAACCACCTTTCTCCCCAGTTTATTTCTGGGATGGAGACGGTCTTCGACCACTTTGATAACTTGAACCTCTGAAAAGCAAGAAAATGTTTGATGAACGTCACTCTTCGCCATTGAAGATGATATCTCCGCTTTCCCGGATTAAGGAAAATCCCCAGAGAAAGCCTCTTAATCAAAGATTCGGCAGTACAGCAGTTTTTCTCTGAAAAATTCGCTGACGAAAAGGTCATCAGCACCTCCAAGTTGGATTGCATCACATGGCATTTCTTTGAAAAGATCTCGAGGAAAAGTATGATGTAATATCCCCAAGCAGAAAGCAGTCTCTTAAGAGACTCGTTTTCCCCAGTAGAGTCAACAAATGGCGTCTCTAACAGAGAAGTTTATACAAATCTACAACTCAGACGAGTGGGTTCCCCAACAAGTCTGACATCAAAACTTTTCCCATCAAATGGCATCTCCCTAGGAAAATTCGGCGAGAAGTTTGATGAAGACCGCTAACGAATAACGTCCCTTGTCAAGAAAGTTTATTAACAAAAGAAACTGAGACATATTCCTTGGCTGAAGGCCAGGATCGAGGGGAAGTTTATTTCAGAAACTGAGACCAGTTCCTTGGCTGAAGGTCAGGATCGAGGGGAAGTTTACTTCAGAAACTAAGACCAGTTCCTTGGCTGAAAACCAGGATCGAGGGGAAGTTTACTTCAGAAACTAAGACCAGTTCCTTGGCTGAACACCAGGATCGAGGGGAAGTTTTTAACTTTTTTAAGCATCATTGCTTAGCAAAAGAAGAGGGATGAGCAAACTGCCATTCATAACCACCATCAAAATTTTGGGTATTCTGATATTTAATCCTCTTGCATCCTGAATGCCCGAATACCTTCCCCATTCACACCTTATGGTCCAAGAAGATTAAATAGGGGCATCTGTCATACCCCAAATTTTGACCACCAAGATTTACCATCATTGTGAGGATCATTACCACAATATGGATGTGTCATCATGCCTCATCAATATCCTCAGAGATGTTTGAGCATTCACCACAATCAAGAATTAGGGTTTCAAGCCCTCTCAGAGCCTTAGACAAAGGATCAATCAAGAAATGACATGATCTTTAACTTGTCTAACCTCTCAAACACCTATAAAGTATCAAGAGGACTCCCACATCAAGAATCAAGCACAAGGTTGCAACATTCCAAGTGGATCAAGCCTCAAGATCGCCAGTGTCACCAAATTAGGGTTTTGGTCGACCAAGGCCTCCAGATGGAAATTTTCCTCTGGGAATGAGCCAATGCTTCCAAACACAACCCAAGATACTCTAAGGGACCTCATGGACCCAATCATCAAGTCAATTTAACCTCAGGGGATGTATTTACCCAAAAAAATCAGGAATTAGGGTTTCTTGACCTAATTCACCCCTAAGTTAACTTTTGGGACAAAACACGAGCCAAGACCTCAAGACATGATTTGAGGGTCTCCAATACACTACATTGATCCATTTGCAACAATGGATTGATCTAAGAAGCTTGATCCACAAGTTTCAATTTCATCAGGACCACAATTAGGGTTTCGAGGAAAAAAGTCAATTGTACCTTTGACTTTTGACCAAGGCATGCTCCCAAACCTTGGGACATGATTCAATACACCCTATAACACCTATGGAATATATCCATTAGGTTTGATTTAGGTCAAGGACTTGATTTCACAAAGGATCGCACAGTTTGAATTTCATCAGATAAAAAGTCAACTGTGCACAAAATCAAGTTTGACTTTTTGGAATTTTTCACAATTATGGTTCCTTAACCCTAAAACAATGTGAATATGTGATTTAAATCATCATTCATCAAGAAAAATCAAAGAAAGTGAGTTAACTTGTAAAAGGGGTAACCATAAGAAACTTAGAATTTTTCTAAGTTATGGAACAAAGTGGCTAGGGTACCAACTTCCAAGGACCATAACTTGAGATCCAAGCAACCATTTTGGGTGATCCAAAGCTGGATTTGTAGGTCTTGCTACACTCTACAAAAGCTTCAACTACATCTCATTCCAATTCCTCATGGATATTTAGTTATGGAGTGATCAAAATGGCTAAAAACATGAAAATGACATTTTTCCAACACTTAATAAAATTTTTCACTAAGTCAGAATCTGCCTTACTTTTTCCAAAATGTAGGGACATTTTTCACCTTGATCCAAGTCAAACCAGGTTTAGGGGTGAACATCAAAGTTAAAGTATGCCATAAGGGCTTTCCAACAAGTACCAGATCATCTCCAAATTCCACTTGAGCAAGGAGATACAGCCCTTGAAACATGGCATCATGAACTGGTTTTTACAAGGCAGAATTTGTGCATTTTACTCGATTTGCCCAAATCAGACAAATCCAAGACTTGTCATCTATTTGGACACATCTGAGGATAAAACAAGAAGGGAATGATCTGATCCCCAAGCCTCCAAAGTCCAAGAATCTACAAGTAGCCATGCCAAACCTAAAAGGGCTAAAAAGTGCCAAGACTCCAATTTTGTTTCCAAGTCTTTAATGAATGCATCAAGGTGGCATGAACTGAGCCTATTCTAACTGAATTCAGTCCAAACTTATCTCTGAACCAAAGCTACAAAGCATGTGCTCTAATCTCAAGTCAATGGCTAGAGGAGACTTGAGATTCCTTTTGCATAACATTGGCCAAAGGCCTGCTGCAGCCTCCATTCACTATTGATGCCAAAACAAACTTGACACACTATAAATAGACATCAATTGTGATCAGTTTAAGTACACCAAAGCACCCAAACTGATGCTTTCCTCAAAATCCCTCTCTTTAGGCCAAAATGCCTTCTTTTGCAAGGTATCTCTGAGTTTTTGAGTTAGAGAGCAATTTCATCACAGCTCATGATCCAAACACCTCTAATATGTTGTATCTAAGCTGTTCAAACACTAACATATGACCTGTAACACCAAAATCTCAAAGTCCACTTCCATGTGACCTGTAACACCAAAATCTCAAAGTCCACTTCCAAAACCTCAAAATTGGACTTTTTTGCATTTTTCAAGCCATGTCTTGATTCAGTCACTTTCAAAACTAGATAAAACCTCAAACATACTCCAAATATCATCCTTGAATTATCCCAAATTGTTCCCCACATCTGAAACACCATTTGAGAGAGTTGCCATATTGGTCACTTTTGCCCCTTTTGCAAGAAAGAGTTCAAACTTGTTCCTGAAGATTCCAGCTGGTTCCAACCATTCTAAAAGCTTTTAAGGGATCAATTGAGAGTGTCTAAAACATCAAACTACTTCTGGCACAAGAAACTTGGCAGATAGCGCAAAAAGCTCTCAAAGAGGTAAGCATCACAACTTGAACTCTTTGAATTATGCATTGCTTTGTAGTCCACTACTCATAAACATCTCATACATGTTGTATATGTTGTGTTTGAATCAATTCATCATACAATTCTGGCTTATACCATGAGGTAGCATAGAAAATGCAAACCATGGCCTATTTCAAAACCACCATCGGGTTTTAAAATGGAGACCTCATCAGAAAAAACCAAGGGCACCATTGGATTCCTTGTGAAATTCTATGCAGGATAGACCTAAATTTTGTCTCAATCCATGGAGAAATGAGAAAGTTACAGCCTTTACATTTGTGACCCAAGAACTTGTCTTGCCTTGCCTTGGCCAGGCCTAAAACAAGGCACCCCTCATATATTTATTGGGTGGTTTTGATACACGGATGTATCACCACCCCAGTGGTTGCACGCTCATGTGTTTGGCTATGAGGTCTGGGGTTCGAATCCCCCTCGCCCCAGACCCTTTTTTACCACTTTTTCCATTTTTTAATATTTGTCATATTATTTTAAATGATTTGGAAAATTAATTTCTCTCTCAATTTTAATTATTTTTTATTGGTTCTTTTTGCAAAAAATCACAAAAATGTTAAAATATTTTATTTCACAAAAAAATCAAATTTTATATCATTTATTTAATATAGTTGATATTTTTGTAAATAAATTCATTTTTTTGTTTTTAAACATTTCAAAAATGAATATTCATCTTGAAAATCAAAATCAAATGAGTCCTAAATCATCTTGTGATTAAAACCTCATTTTTCAAACCTTAATCAAAAATCACAAGTAGTTTATTTAGACTTATTTGGTATATTTTTCATTTTTATTCATTTTTATTAAAAGGATTACTTTTAAAAGAAAATGAAATTAGGGTTTCTTTGGTTCTTGATCTTTATCAAACCTTTTAAAACACTTTGGGCCTCTAATGGAGTGTAAGACCCAATCCCTTGTTGTACAAAAATAACCTTGGGCCTCAGTCATTGTATAAGTCCCTCTGCGATTCTCAAAACGACGGTGCGATCACTGTCTTTCATTGGGCCTCCCCTCGTGTTGTAAGTCTCATCTTTCTTTTTCAAAACCTCTTTGGGCCTCTCCTTGAGTTGTAAGACTCATCCCTTTGTACAGAAAACCTCTTTGGGCCTCAGTCGTTGTATAAGTCTCGATACGATATTCAAAACAACGGTGCGATCACTGTTAAACCTTGGGCTTCTCCTTGAGTATAAGCCCCAACAATCTTTCCAAAAAACAACTTCCCTTTTGAATTAAGTTCAAATATATGTTATCATCAAAACTTTCTTTAATTTCTTTGAACAACTAACCATACAGCATGGAAGCTTGCTCACCTGTAAGTTTTTATCGGCTTTCTTTTTACATGCTTTAATATATATAATTGTATTGTGGGAAGCTACTCCTCTGTAAGTCTTCTTTCATATCCTTTTAAATACTTGTCATATATCAACTGTATATATACTAGTATAGTTATTTAGAGTTTTCTCCGGCGACTAGGTCTAGAACTAGGTAAAACCAGTTGGTCACTCTTGAATACAGTTAAAACTAGATCCCCATAGGATTTCCAGATACAGCCTTGCCTTCTCTTGGGCTTAAACAATATGGAACAAAGAGAAAGGCAGTATTCTCTGTGAACCTTTTCTCAGGCTGTCACTATTAGAAATTGTCAAAGAAATTCTACTCCCCAGAGTTGATCTGTTCTCGATGAATAGCATCTCTTGAATTTCTTCAAACCTTAGAACTTTCACTAAATGATCTATTCTCTGTGAATAGCATTTCTTGAACTTTTTTGGTTTGGGACCCACAGGCTTCCTAAAAGCATCCCCGCCTTCTCTTGGGCTTTGTACAAGGACCCTCCGGCTTCTTAGAAGTTCTCATGCCTTCTCTTGGGCTTAATACAAGGACCCTAAAGACCTCCTAAAGGTATAGGACAGAACTTAGTCATCCTTTGCTAGAGTAGTCTTTCCAGTGTCAAATCTCAAACCAATTTAGGGTTGATTCTCATCCTTTAAAACATCCGCCTCCTCTTGGGCATCATACAAAAGATAAAACTCTTCCACACCAGTAGACTTAGACAGTCTAAACCTTGAGTCTTAAAGACATTCTCAAGTTCCTTAAAAACATAGGAAAAACCCCGGTCACTCTGGATAAATCTCTAGTATAGTTAAAACCCATGGGTTCTAATACCCAGTCTCTCTCCTAAAATTCTCCAGCCAGGGTCAGTTTATCATCAGTATAACACTATCATAAATCAGAACCTCAAGGCATCTGATACCGCAACTCTTCTGTAACCCTCAGCAAGAGTTGATTCCCCATTCGGACCTGCCTCGGGATCTCAATAATTCCCAGCAGAAGATAGCCTCCTCTTAGGCTTTGTATAATGATCCTTTCGTTCCTCAGCATAGTCAGCCTCCTCTTGGGCTTTGTACAATGATTCTCCCCAGCAGAGCTAACCTTTTCAGACTCTCTTGTTGAGTCAATCACTTTTCAGACTCTCTTGTTGAGTCAATCACTTTTAAGACTCTCTTGTTGAGTCAATCACCCTTTCAGACTCTCTTGTTGAGCCAACCTTTTTAGCCTTAATCTTTGGCTTTGTACAAGACAGATAAAAACACTCTCTTGTTGAGTCAATCTTTTCCAGCCTCCTCTTAGGCTCAGTACAAAAGGGTTTCCCTAGCAAAAGTCAGCCTCCTCTTAGGCTTTGTATAATGATTTCTCCAGCTTGTTCAGCCACAATCCTGGGCTTTGTATAGGACAGATAAAAACACTCTCTTGTTGAGTCAAACCTTTTTAGCCTCAATCTTGGGCTTTGTACAAGACATAAATCTTCATAAAGCTAAAGCTAAAGATAATATCCTGTGGATAACCACATATAGGATGGGTATTTGACAACTCCCCATTGTATAACATGACCCCGACTCCCCGAATCTCTCTTAGCGTTTGTTCAGTTAAACATTCACGTGCAAGGTTAGTTTTAGATAGTTTCCCTTTTCCTTCCAGCTTCACGGGATAAATAAGAATTTAGAAAGTAGCACCCCCTCCTCATTGTGGGGAGAAACCCAAAAACCACAACGATAAGGTGGTCGCGTCACCGACAAAAATCGCTCGCTACACTTCCACGTGTCTTTCATTTTCTATAATCTTAGCTTCTAAATGAGAGATGTTTCTCTTGTTTGAAGTTAATCTCTTGAAAGCATCTATGGCTTGTCTTTGTAGATTCTCAAAGTTTCTTGAAGTTGAGAAAAAGCTAAGTCATGAAAAGCTTGAAGTTTAGAGTGACTTACAACCTTTTTCTTTCCTTGATTTGCCATATAGCAAAGCTTGGCCGATTCCTCACTTGAAGTAGAGATATCATCACTTGATGAATCACTTTCGCTTTCCCAAGCGGCATAAGCTCTTTTAGCTTTTCTAGACGTTTTGTAACGTTCTCTTTTATTCTTGATTTTTGGACACTCCGACTTAAAGTGAACGGGTTTACCACAGTTGTAACACGTACTTCATGACTTTCCCTTTTTGCTCTCATCCTCTTCTTTTGAGGAACTTGATAACCTTCTTGATTTATCATGGTTCTTGTTAGGATATATTTGTCGCCATGTTTTGACATGTATCTATTGACTCGCTTTATGAACAATCTCATATCTTCTTCGTCGGATTTGTTGTCATCTTTAGGTTCACTATCCCTTTGCTCGTCTTGAGAAGGTCTTGAGATAGAAGTCTTTAGATCAATGGACTTCTTCCATTCTTCTTTGTCTTTTCCTTTCTCACTCTTCAATCGCTTTTCGCATTCCTTCTCGTATTTTGCCAAGCAAGTAAGCTCTTTCTCATGCTCTTCCAACTTACCAAACAAAGCCGTAAGATCAAGCGACTTAAGATCATTTGCTTCTTTAGTAGCGGTGACCTTTGGTTACCATTCCCTACTTAAGCACCTTAAAACTTTGTTAGTAGCAAGTTTGTTGGAAACGAGATTACCTAGTGCATTTAATCGATTTATAATATGAGTGAACCGTTTTTGCACATCTGCAATGGTTTAACCATGCTCAATAAAGAACATCTCAAACTCTTGATTTAACGTGTTGATCCTAGCTTGTTTGACATCATTAGTACACTCATGGGCAATCTCTAATGCGTCCCACATAGCTTTGGTGGTCTCACAATGAGGAACGTGATAAAACTCAGCAACTCCCAAGGCGAAAGTGAGAATGTTTTTTGCTTTCCAATCATGTGACCACAATTTCCTATCATTATCATCCCATCGTGCTTCCGGTTTAGGTATTGTGACACCATCCTCATCGGTCGTAGTTATTTCATTTGTACTATTTTGGATAGCATCCCAAATACCTTTGTCAACGAAGTTAATACACATAAGTGTTTTCCAATAGCCATAATTTTCGCCGGTGAAAATTGGTGCTCTATTGTATGCACCCTTAAGTTCGGTAGCCATTCTTCTAAGAAATGTATCTCAAGCACGAAATGAACCAGAGCTCTTTATGCCACTTGTTAGATGATATGCTTCAATCTAGAGGGGGTGAATGGATCACAAATTTTACAACCAAAAACTTTTGGCAAAAATCTGTTTTCAAAATATGGTGCAGCGGAAAAATGACCCGGAACGAATCGTCTAATCGAACCTACTATCGAAAAGCAATATACGTATCGCAAACCAAACAGAGTGATAATGAACATAAATGTTCAACAACAATCAAGCTACGAATCAATTAAATGCAATATTAATCGTAACTCGTATATCCAATGAACCAAAACACAATCAAAATACGCACAAACAATTTATCAAACACTTGATGTGCAATCGATCACAATTGGAAACATAATTTGTTTTGTTGATGTTAAAAACCTATCAATGTGATTGTGATTATATCAACAACAACACTTTTAAAAAGATAATAGAAAATAATTTCCAATCGAATTGATCAAACAACGATGAACTCAATAAATTGCTCAATCACCAATAAAAGAGATAAAGAGATAGATAGATAAAGAGAGAGAGAGGGAGAGGGAGAGAGATAGAGAGAGAGAGAGAGAGACTAAGATTTGTTTAGAAAGTTCCCTAATCGGCCTCGCTATGGGTACGTCTGCCATTAATTCAAATTCGAATTGAGATAGTGCTATTAACCTTTTCTTTGCAAAAACGTTTATACAAGAGATGAAGAATACAAACCCCAAAAACCCTATTGTTTTGTGTTGATTCTTCCACCTCTAACCCTGATCAAAGCTTGATCAAGTGACCAACATTATGGCTACAATCCTCCGATTATCCCGAGCGTGCAACTTGTTGAAACCCAAGATTCCCGAACACAATTCACCGTCTCGCGCTACTCCCTTGCAAGGAAACCACTTTGTCCCAAGATTCCCAACCCAATATTCTCGGTTACACCAAACCTAATTGGACGTTATTAACCCTAATCTTGATGGTCACCCAATCGAAAAATGATTATGTGTAGTTCAGTTGTGTGTATGTATAGAAGAAGGGATGAAGATGATCGGCAACTTTGTAATCTGGTTTTGTTTAAGTTTTATTCACTAGGAAACCTTGCTTAGAAGAAGATGCATGTATGAGTATTGATCGTGAAGGCTGGATCAGATCCTGTTGAAGTAGGCCACCAAGTAGGTCTGAGATGCTGGTCGTATGGAGATGAGGAGGGGGTGTACCTGCAAGGCACTCCGACGCTCAAGTAAGAAAGGGTCAGAGAAAAGGGGCAAGTACAAAGTATTAGTTCGTAGGGTGAAAATTTGATACCTGACCCTCTCAAGTGAGAGGGTTTATATAATGCCCCCAGCGCGTGGCAAACTGTCCTATTTTTGGGGCAAAATAACCGTTTTCCCGAAGAATAGGTAACTGCCCAAAACTAGCTGTTGTGTCGGGCACAAGTGTAGTTCCGGGCATATGCCTTTAGCTGTTTGGGGAGTGAAGAAGCCGTGCGAAATGGGCAGTGTTTCTGGGGAGGACAATGCAGCCCTTGCCCGGTCAGAGGGGCAAAAAGGTAACTTTTACCTCTTTTTGGATTAGACTTAGGCAATTGGGCCGTTCTGGGAGCAGAAGTGGATTGGGCCATGTCTAGCCATTGGTCCAGTCCAGAACAGGAGCCCCCAAGTCGTTGCTCCCAAGCATGGGAGTGATGACTTAAGGGCAGCTCGCGGCTCCGGGGAGCTAGTGTAAAGTCGTCATTTGGTGACAGAGGAAATTGCTTCGTGATGCCCGTAGCCTCTGGTGTTCATGATGTTCATGACCGCGACAGGGCTGCCTGTCGTACGGGGAGACTAACGGTTATAAGGTATTGGAAACGTTAGGGCGCCATGTGTGCCTAGAGCCCTGTGCAGCAGTTACTAGGCAATGATGGCTAGTTAATAGCCATCATGACCTACGAGGGTGTGTCACTGCACGTGCCTCTCTGTATAAAAGGGGAAGACCCATTTCATTTTGAACTTTTCACTTTTTCTTCTCTCCGTCTTCCTCAGCTCTTTTGTTCGTCGTCGTAGTACATTTTTTCGGCCACCGTACCAAGCTCGTTGTAGATTGCATGCGGTTAGGACTAGGTTTAGAGGATGAGTTGCTCTATTTCCGGCGGTTGTTGGTGGTGGATGGTGGCTAGGCCATTTTCCGCCGCCGATGCGGCCGCTGGGCTTTTAGAACATTCTGGTGAGGAGGGCGGTTTCCTACGTCATCGCGATGATGATGCATGTGCAACCGCCCTGGTCGTTCATATTCTGGAGTGACGGTGAATTTTCCGGTTAAGCATTTGCAGTTTTCGGTGAAGCTTTGCAGTTTTCGGCGGAGCTTCAAACGGAAACTGGGAAGTGGCTCGAGGAAGCTCCTCGTACGGGAGCGGTTCACTCCTAGCGCCTCCTCGTAGGAGACTCTTGAGTTTTTTGTTTGATTTTAGGGCTTAGGCCGGGGACGTCGTCCTCAGCCCTTTGCGCGTCCTTTCACTTGACTAGAGGTGGAAGGGTGGATTTGATTTTTCGTCGAATTCACTTTTTTCTCTGCTTTTCAGGTGATTGACATGGCGACAGGGCCAGACGGGGAGATTATACTAGATTCATCCAATAAGGAAGTGAGTTCCTCGGACAGCAGTAGTTCGGAGGCCTCGAGTGCCCCTAGCGAAGCCGGGGAGGAGGAGGAAATGGAAGAGGATACTGTTGAAGATTCCACGAAGGAGTGGATGGTGGCCGAGCCAGCCGAGCATATATCCACCTTCGCGACATATCTGAGGGATGTCTTTACGGTCGTCGGGACAGAGGGGGAGTGGAAGGTTCACTTCCCCTCCGAGGATGAGAGGGTCTGTACCAATTTTGGGGAGCGTTTCGCCTTGTATGAGTACATATTTAAAGAGATGGGATTGAGGTTGCCGTTTACTGATTTTCAGCAATCAGTGTTTGTGCACCTAAATTTGGCTCCGACGCAGTTGCATCCGAACTCGTTGGCCTTTATCCGGGCATTTGAGCTGACGTGCGAATTTTTGAAGATAGGGGTTACTCTTCCTTTGTTTTTCACTGTCTTCCATCTTCAACGGCAGTTGACGAGGAGGAAGTATGGTTGGGTTTCTTTGAAGCAGCCTCGCAAACTGTTCAAACCTTTTTCGGAATCGATACGGATGTTCAAGGAGAGGTACTACATCATAGAACCCGTCACAGAAGCTGCCCAGGATAGCACTTATGTCTGGGAGATTGAGTTTGACGAGGAGGGTAACGACCTGCGCGATGAGGCTGGGAAGTTTGTTGGGGAGAGACTGTTCAAGTTCCCTTTTCACTAGGGACCTGGCCATTTCACCAAGGCGCCCAATGAGTACGTTCTCCAGCCGCACAACATAGTCGGGCAGGATGTCGTTGCTTACGATATGCTGGGGAAGTACGTTAACTCCTTCTGGCTTGCTGAATGCTGGACGAAGAAGGGTGACCCTATCTTCGAGGAGGATGGTAGCCAGAGGGTGGAGTATCGTTTTATTAACACCAAGGCGCTTTTGGAGTGCAAGACTCCCGCGGGAGCTTATAAATTGCTCGGTAGTCTTATTTATTTGACTTGTCCGACATATTTTTCTTCGTCGTCTAACGTTCTTATTTTGTTTGTGTATGTGAGATGCCTCTTGCTCACGAAAGGATGGTAAAGAATGCTCTCGCGAGGAATAAGCCCGGAACGACTACTCCCAAGTCTCGATTTGCCCAGTATGCTCCTACTCCTCCTCAGCCTGCTGCGGGGACCTCTTCTCCCACTCCTGCCTCCCAGGGATCTCCCTTGCCTCTGGCCTCACGGTCCAAGCGGTTCAGGGCCACTGAGGGGGTAGATCTCAGTCGGGCATCAGAAAAAGGGAAGTTTGAGCTTCCTCCGTGCATCCTTGACAGAAAGTTCTTTGAGGAGACATCCTTGGTTGTGCCGCGGGCAGAATCTCTCCGGCTGGAAGGCATGGATCGCCCGAGCAAAAGGGCGCTGGTGGCCCAAGATGTTTCTGCGCTGGTCAAAATGTTGGAGATGGCGGTCGTTTCTGCTGAAGGGGACTCTGCAACTGAGTCTGAACTGAGAACTACTCGGGCCACCATAGCATCCCTTGAGGAGATGGTGAGGAAGGCCAAGGAGGAGGCTATGAGTTCTGATGATGCCCGAAAGAAGGCAGATGAGGAGGTGAGCAGGCTGAAGAATGAGAATTCGACGCTGGCCGCGGAGAAAAAGGCGGCTGAGGAGCTGATCGAGCAACTAAGGTCGGCCAATACTCTGGGTGAAGACGAACCTGAGGACGTGAAGGAGATAAGGACAAGGTCTGAGCTGGTTGCCCGTATGTTGGCAGCCGAGGACGACAATATCGTCATTGCGGACAAATCCTTCAAGAACGCCGTGTCTCAACTGCGGGTGGTGAATCCTGATCTTGATATTACAACTGAGGGTACCCACTATTTGGCGCACGTTGAAGACGGTCGTATCGTTAGGCCGAACTTCCTCCTCGAAGAGCATGCCGAGGATCAGACCACGGAAAACCAGGAGCCTCAGCCTAACTCCAAGCAGAGTGACCAGATGGATGAGTGAAGGCTTTTTTTTTGCTGTTGTTGTAGTTTTGTCCGGCCTGCGTGCCGTGTAATCTTGTTGTAATTTATTTTGATTGGGGGGCATGGCTCCCGGTTTATGTAATCCAGCACAATCATGGTCCTAGTGGCCATCTGTTACTTTTAAATTATGTGTCCGGTCCTCGTGGCTGGTTTTGCTATTTACATGGCTTTATCCACTTTTAATTTCTGCTAAGTGTTGTACTTATGCTCGTTGTGCATGTGTGTTTGCCCGTGGTAGGGATTATTTTGATTTGAGTTAAGTTTCAAGGGATTGCTCGTTGTAGATGTGTTCGGCAGTGAGGGGTACTGGTCGAACGGTCGGGGAATATCCGGGCTAGGATGTGGAGCTCAGGTCGCGTTTGAGGCCTGAGTTCGCGGTATGAACCTCCCATCACGAGCTGGGTGTTCTTCCTGTCGTGGTACTTTAATGACGGCGGTGCTTGATTGAGGGACTGCTGTCGAGCAGAGATCCGGCTCGTTCCTGAGCGGAGTTCTGCTTCACTGGCATGCGACGCTTGTACCTAGGCGTGCATCATGGTCGGTAGGTGATGCTTCATCGTGAGGGATCGAACTGATAGTTTAGGCCTTAGTTGTAGTATTGTTTCAGCATTTCGGCATTCCATGGTCGAGCAAGTTCTTCCCCATTGAGACGTTCTAGGTAATAAGCCCGATTCTCCATTTTTGCCCGGACACGATAGGGTCCTTCCCAGTTGGCGGCTAGTTTGCCTTCTTGAGAGTCTTTATGGTTTCTCCTTAGGACGAGGCTGCCCACGTCGAACTCTCGTCGTATGACTTTGGCGTTGTGTCTGATGGCAATTTTTTATTTTAATGAGGCTTCGCGGAGAGTTGCCCCTGTTCGGATTTCCTCGACGAGATCGAGTTCCTCCCTTAGTGCCTCGTCGTTCATTTCCTCGTCCAGGGGTGATTCTGTCCGCCTGGAGGGTACGTGAACTTCGACGGGGATCGCGACCTCGGTCCCATAGGCTAGACAAAAGGATTGTTTCCCCGGTTGAAGAGTGTAGAGTTGTACGGTATGCCCATAGGATGTTGCGCTGCTCCTCGACCCAAGCTTTCTTCATTTCATCAAGCCTTCGTTTGAGGCCTCGAAGGATGACTCGGTTCGCTGCTTCAGCCTTCCCATTTGTCTGAGGATGTTTGATGGATGCGAAGTGTTGCTTCGTGCCGAGTTGGGCGACGAAGTCCTGGAACTTCCTGTCTGTGAACTGTGTCCCATTGTCCGTGACTATCGCCTGGGGGATGCCAAAACGTGCGAGGATGTTTCGTTTGTATAAATGCAGTATGTTAAGGGCAGTTATCTGGGCTAGAGCCTCTGCTTCTATCCATTTTGTGAAGTAGTCCATGCCTACTATTAAGTATTTGTTCTGACTTGATCCTACCACAAATGGTCCTAGGATGTCCAGGCCCCACCAGGCAAATGGCCACGGGGAGGACATAACCTTGAGCTCATTAGGAGGAGCTAGGTGTATGTCCCCGTGTCGTTGGCACTTATCACATTTCTTCACGTGCTCTTTAGTATCATGCTGCATGGTTGGCCAGTAGTACCCTGCTCGGAGGGCCTTTCAGGCAAGGGACCTTCCTCTGAGGTGTTGGGCGTTGATTCCTTCGTGAATTTAGCGCAAGATATGGGCGACCATTTCTTCTTTGACACAGTTGAGTAGCAGGATGGAGAACCCTCGCCTGTAGAGTTTATCTTCGACCAGGACGTAGGAGCAAGCTCTTCGTCTAACTATGCTGGCCTCTTTGGGGTCGGACGGAAGTTCGTCTTTAGCGAGGTAGTTGTAAACGGGGTCATCCAGCAATTGTTGTCGTCGATCATCTGTACGTCGAGGGTCGGGGAAGCCTTCTCGATACTGGGTCGAGGAAGTACCTCTTGTATGACGGACTTGTTTTCGCCTTTCTTCTTCGTGCTGGCTAGTTTGGACAAAACGTCTGCCCGAACATTGTGTTCGCGGGGAACGTGTTTTACCTCTACCGCTGCGAACTTCATCATCTTCTTCTTGACCAGGGCTAAGTATTCAGTTAGGTTGTCGTTTTTGGCTTGATATTCCCCTCGGACTTGAAGGGCCACGAGTTGTGAATTTGTGCAAATAACGACTTCTTCTGCGCCAAGGTCTTTGGCCAAGCGTAACCCGACGAGGAAGGCTTCGTACTCAACCTAGTTGTTGGAGGTGGGGAAGGACAGGGTGAGTAAAACTTCAACGATGATTCCCTCTTCACTTTCCAGTATGATGCCTGCCCCGCTCCCCGGCGAACTGGAGGCCCCGTCTACGAAAATGGTCAATTTGCATGCTCCGCAAGTGGGGGTGTCTGCGAACGTCATTTCTGCGACGAAGTCGGCCAGGGCCTGGGCTTTGAGGGCTTTCCTGCTCTCATACTAGATGTTGAATTCAGACAGCTCGAGCGACCATTTGAGCATTCTACCGGCCATGTCTGGTCGTCCCAATAGCTGCTTTACGGGTTGATCTGTTCGAACCACAATCGTGTGGGCTAGAAAGTAGTGTCTCAGTCTTCTAGCTGCGTTGATGAGGGCCAGCGCCACTTTTTCAATCTGTTGGTATCTCAACTCTGGCCCCTGTAGTACTTTGCTCGTGAAGTATATGGGCTTCTGCCCGTCAGGGGTCTCGCGGATAAGAGCGGCGCTTACTACCTCAGTTGCTACGGCGAGATACAGGTACAATGTTTCGCCGTTGTCTGGGCGAGAGAGGACTGGCGACCCTGAGAGTGCTCGTTTCAGATGGAGAAGAGCCTCGTCACACTCCTTGGTCCATTCGAACGCTGCCTCCTTGCGGAGGAGTTTGAAGAATGGTAAGGCGTGTTGGGCAGATTTGGCCACGAAACGGGACAATGACGCGAGCATCCCGTTGAGGGACTGGATGGATTTCTTTGACTTGGGTGTCGAAAACTCAGAGAATGCTCGTCACTTATCGGGGTTGGCTTCGATTCCTCGTTCCATTAAGTAGAAGCCGAGGAACTTGCCTGCCCGGACACCGAACGTGCACTTCTCCGGGTTGAAGCGCATTTTGTACTTTCTGGCCTGTTCGAAGACCTTCCTTAGATGGCCGGTGTGATCGGTTTCCTCGTGGGATTTTACGATCATGTCGTCCATATAGACTTTGAGCATGTCGCCTATCTCTCCCCGGAAGACCTTGTTCATCATTCTTTGATAGGTAGCGCTGGTGTTCTTCAGGCCGAAGGGCATTTAGTTGTAGTAATTGTTGCCTGATTCGGTCATGAAGGTCGTGTATTTTTTATCGCTCATTTCCATTGGAATTTGATTATAGCCCGAATAGGCGTCCATGAATGATAAAAGTTTAAAACCGGCAGAGTTGTCAACAAGTTTATCAATATTGGGGAGGGGGTGGGCATCCTTCGGGCATGCCTTATTAAGATCGGTATAGTCAATGCACATTCGCCATTTGCCATTAGATTTTTTCACGAGTACAACGTTGGACAGCCAAGTGGTGTACTTGGCCTCCGAGATAAATTTAGCCTCGAGGAGGTCCTTTACAGCTTTTTCTGCAGCCTCTGTTTTCTCCGGAGACTGGTTTCTCCTACGTTGTGCTACTGCTTTGACGGCTGGGTCAATCGTGAGTTGATGGTAGGCGAAGGACGCGTCCAAACCGGGCATCTCGGCGGTGCTCCAAGCGAAGAGATTGGCGTTATCACAGAGGCAAGCCTTGAGTTTCTTCCTCGCGACGTCGGGGAGGGCCGCTCCAATCTTTACTCCCCGTTGGGGGTCATCACCGAACAAAACGAGCTCAAAGTTGCCATCCAGGATTGGGCGCATCGGATGGGAGCTGTTGCTGGACAGGGTAGATGATCTGGTTGAAGCTGCTTGGTCCTCCTGCTGGTCTTCTTCGGGGAAGCGGTTGTCGAGGTTAATGGAGTCAACCTGAGGCAGAGGCTTGGCTTCCTCGGAACTGTTGGGCAGGGTTGGCTTGCTCGATACCTTTGGCTTGGAGGCGATGGCGTTGAGTCCCTTCGTGGCTGCTTCAAAACATCGTTGTGCAGCTTCAATATCGCTGTGGAAGGTGGCGACCATCCCCTTTGAAGTGTAATACTTCATCTTGAGGTGGACGGTTGAAGGCACAACTACCAACTCGGCCAATGTTGGTCTTTCGAAGATGCACTAGTACAGTGACAGGCAATCGATCACCAAAAACTGCACTTTGACGGACCTGGCTGTCTCTGCTGATCCAAAGGTGACGATTAGTTCGACGTATCCCCAGGGTTTGGTCACTGATCCGTTGAACCTTTGCAAATCAGACCCCACGTAGAGGGTGATGTGTGATTCATTCAGCTGAAGTGTTGAAAACAGCTGGGAGTACATAATGTTGACCGAGCTGCCTTGGTCGACGAGGATCCTGCGAACGTCGAAGTTCGTCATTCGGGCTCTGACGAGCAAAGGTATGCTCGAGTTCGGAGATCCCCCGAGGAACTCTTCCCGATAGAAGGAGATGGAGACAGAGCCTTTTTGGGCTTGGTCAAGCGTGGTCACCTTGTTGGAGCTCGTCCTGACTCGAATTTTCTTTTCACGGAGCCCACCGTGACTTTATTGAAACCTCCGCCCGAGATGACCATGGCAGATGGGAACGTCTCCCACGGGCTGTGGGCCGCGAAGTAGGCAGGAGCACTGAGCTCTTCTGGGACGTAGAAGTCCTCTGGCCGCGACACAGACATGGCCACCTGGAGGTTGGCCTCTTCTGAGGAAGGCGCCTCTTCCTCTATTTTCTTGGACTCCTGGCGTCTTGCCGAGGAGCATCTTTCTTCTTTGTGAACTATTTCAGGTGGCCATCCCTGATCAGTATCTCGATAGCATCCTTCAGATGGATGCAGTCTTCGGTGGTGTGGCCATGACTTTTATGGAAACGGCAGTACTTTGATTTGTCGGCGTTGGGTTTGGCCGGTATTTGTTTGGGGAAGTGGACTCCTGCTTGCTTGAATTCCGAATTCGCGCATTCGTACAGTATCTTCTCCCTTGAGACGGTGAGGGGGTGTAATCGTGGAATCGTCCGGAGGGTCCCTTGCTGTCGCGGGAGTCCCGAGGACGGTCTTCGCGCTTCCTTTCTCCTCAAGGGATGTTGAGGCTTCTTCGCCTCTGGAGGCCCGACGTTCTCCTAGTGACGGGATGCTCGGATGGAATTGGCCACTTCCTTCTCTTCGTACTGAATGTATGATTGTTCTTTGAGAAGGAGGGCATCCAGGTTCCTCAGAGGTGGGAGGCCGACAGCTTTAGAAAATTCCGAGCCCGGGCGGAGTCCTTGCTCGAGTAGAAATTTTTTCATCTCGTCCGTTGTAGGGACCTGTACCGCTTCTTTGTTGAACCTCTCGATGTATGCCGGGAGAGGTTCGTCCTTTCCTTGGATTATGACCCCAAGGGAGGCTTCAGTCTTAGGGTGTCGTTGCGACGCAGTGAAATGCCGGGAAAATATCCTTCCCAGTTGTTTCCACGATGTAATAGATTCTTCGAGAAACTACTTGTACCACATCATTGCTCCCTTCCGGAGCGTGGTCGGAAATAACCGGCACTTGATGGTGCCCCCGGACGCCATGGTAGTCCAATAGCGCATTGATGTTCTCGATGTGCTCGTCGGGGTCAGTTGTCCCATCGTATGTGCCCAGTGCTGGGGGCTTTTCCAAGCCCTTGGGAAGACGTGTTGCCAAGATTTCCTAGGATAATGGGTCGTGAGGCTCATCATCGCTGCTGGAGCTGGTCAGCGACGGGGACCTCACGACTCGCTCGTGGCGGTGGCTTCTTCGGGGGAAAGGTGAACGGGCCCGGCCCTTTGACTTGATTGGGGGTGACTGCTTGTCTCTTCGGGTCCTCTTGTGACCGGGAGAGTGCTAGTTTCGCGGGGAAACCTGGTCACGTTTTCGAACAACGCGAGATTCTGGTTCTTGGCGCAGCCTTCGGTCGACTTCTCGCCGAGGTTGCAGGCTCTTGGATCATCGATGGTTCTTCCTCGGAGGAGGGGATCTTGGACAGGCAGATTCCTCCAAAGCCCCGGTCCTTTCGTTCTGCTGAAGGATCAGGATGTTGGTTTTGTTGATCGCCTCCAGAAAGGCCACCACGGTCGGGTCGGCGTTGAGTGGGACAGGAATTGTCTGGATGTCCAGCGAAGGCTGGTCGTTGTTGCAATCAGCAGGAGTAGGGGAAAGAGAAGCTGTGGCCCGGTCCCTCAAAAAATGGGCATCTCCGAGGAGAGATGATGGACCGTCAACGTCAGTCTTGCTGACGGGGAGGACAGCGGATTGGAGAACACCTTTGGTGTGATCTTGAGAGGCCGTGATGATGATCTTGGAAGTTTGCTTTGATCTTCGGTTTCTGGGGAAAGAAAGATGGGGAGAGCAATGTTCCCAAAGACGACACCACTGATCTTGAAGGCTGGATCAGATCCTGTTGAAGTGGGCCACCAAGTACGTCTGAGATGCTAGTCATATAGAGAGGAGGAGGGGGTGTACCTGCAAGGCACTCTGACGCTCAAGTAAGAAAGGGTCAGAGAAAAGGGGCAAGTACAAAGTATTAGTTCGTAGGGTGAAAATTTGATACATGACCCTCTCAAGTGAGAGGGTTTATATAATGCCCCAAGCGTGTGGCCAACAGTCCTATTTTTGGGGCGAAATAACCGTTTTCCCGAAGAATAGGTAACTGCCCAAAACTAGCCGTTGTGTCGGGCAAGGTGCCCAAAACTAGCAGTTTTGTCGGGCACAAGTGTAGTTCTGGGCATATGCCCTTAGATGTTCGGGGAGTGAAGAAGCCGTGCGGAACGGACAGTGTTTCTAGGGAGGACATGCAGCCCTTGCCCGGTCAGAGGAGCAGAAAGGTAACTTTTGCCCCTTTGTGGATTAGACTTAGGCAATTGGGCCGTTCTGGGAGCAGAAGTGGATTAGGCCATGTCTAGCCATTGGTCCAGTCCAGAACAAGTATATATAGGTATGTGAATAAAATGGGCAAAAGGATGCAAGAAAAATAAGATGCAAAAAGAATTTTTGAAGTTTTAAATTGCATAGTTCGGCTTATGAAAGTCATAGGTTGGCCTATGAAGTTGTTCAGGCCGGCCTGTGAGGCGACTTGAGATGCGACCTATGGGCAAAACCTACAGGCTTTGTTCTTGGAGCGTGGGAGCCGACCTAAAATATGGATGTGTTGGCCTATATTGAATCTGAGGCTTTCATAGGTCGGCATGATCACGTATAGGTCGGTCGTTGTTGTTGTTTTGATACAAAAACATGATTTTTGGAGTGTATGACGTGCTTAAGACTAGTAAAACTTGTTTAGAGACTCTTTTTATGCATCCTAAGGCTAAGGGGACAAATAAGCATCTAAAGGTGGGTTGATGTCATCCAATATACAAAAAAGCGCTACGATATACTACCTTCCTTGTTTGACATCATTCGAAACCCAGTTGAATTTGTAGTTAGCACTCACGCATGCTACCACAAACTTCACAAGCCAGCCAAGAAGACCCAGCCAGTCACACGCAAACACTACGACCCACCTTCTTGTTACATTCCAAGATGCGTTACAAGCTTATGTCAAACCTTACTTCACTACAAGCTAAAACACGCAAGCCACAACTCCAAGCTGACAATCACAAAGCCGAGCTTCAACCTGTAAATTCAAAACGCCACGCACCACAGTGTAAATGACTTCAACAATTGAAACAAAAACTACACAAAAGCAAAAAATAATGAAAACGGAAGCTAACAATTCAAAACGCGGAAAATACGTAAACGACAAAACAAATTTCACTCAAATTTCCAAGATTCAAATAAAAAATCATTCACCTATTCTATAAATAGAAGCATGTTTGACTCTTTTCATTTAAGCTTTTTGAAGCCAGAAAATCCTTGCCCAAATTTCTCCCAACTTCATCTTCAATTCTCCAAACACAACCTTTAATTATCCTCATCAATTCCTTCAACAACATTCAACACAATAATGAAACAACAACTCTTCACAATCTCACAACAACATCACGATTCGAAGCAACATCAACAACATCACAACAACAACCGCGCAACATAAAAGAAGGAAGAGAGGATTCATAGAGCAAGTGAATTACGTTCATACCTGGAGAAGTTTGATTCAGAGTAATTACTTCAATAGCACCACTTATTCTTCCTCCCTTGTTGCCTTCTATGTTGTAAATCTGGTTTCGAACTTTTTTTGACTTGCGCAGTGAGTGGAGATGGATTCAGATTATATGAGGTTATGGTTGGACTCTGTATGTGCTACCGCCACTGAAAGGTCGTGCCGGCGCAACGGAATTTGGCTCTGCCGACGAAAAAATATAGGTGAGGGAGAGAAAGTTGATGCGTGAGTAGAATAAGAAGAAGAGGAGTTTGTTTGTTCCTTTTGTTGATGTTTTTTTAAACATTGCCTCTCATATGGATTGGGCTTAGAGGCCATTTTGATTTTCTAGTCCATACTCCCTCATTACTCGTTTTACCCTCCTTCTTCCATATTTCTTTTTTTTTCCATTTGTTTCTATTTTGTTTTTTTTTCTTTTCTTAAAAAAGGTTTTATTATTTGTTTCACTTTTGATTCTAATTTCCAATGCAATCATACTTGATCCATTTATTTTCTTATTATTTTCATTTCCTTCTTGATTCTCCTTTTTTTTTCCTTTTGGTTGATGAGATCTTAAGGATCATAGAATGATGATTCTCAAAGATGTTGAATCTTCATTATTTCAAACATGTGGTTGAATGATCATTTGGATCATTCTCTACACTTAAGGATAGTGATAGGTTACCTTCGATTAATCATCAAAATTCTTGATTAAGATGAAACTGTTCTCCTTTTCTTTTTGTGTGGCATGACTTTAGGAGAATGATTTGCATATCATTTCTCTAGCATGTTTTAACACAAACATTGTTATTGACTGGCTTCCCGTAGTATGATCTTCATAATAGATCGTCTTCGATTACTTAACATAGTGCTAAATTGGTCTCGAATCGATAACCACATACAATTAACTCCTAACATCTGACATTTATCTTATTGCATTTACATTTCCGCAATTTAATTATTGTCTTTAATTTCTGCTATTTACTTTATGGCTCTTTATCATTTCTGCATTTATTTCATGTCATTTTCTTTCTTCTTTAATCTTTATTTCTCCGTCTTGTTAAAAATACAAAAACATGATAAAATGATTCAAAACCCTACAAAACTTTTAATCTTGACTATAGTTATTATCCTGTGCATTGAGGAGTTTTGGATCTATGGACATAGACTTAGGTTACCCTATGGTTGGAGTATTCTGATCTGAAACTTGGAAGTTCATCTAATAATTTTCACTTGCTTGATACCTTGAGTTCCTTTGATACCTGTGGCCTTGAATCAAGCTCAGATGCTTTATTTGTTTCTATGTAACTTTATTTATCTGGATCCTCTTGTGTTCATTTGCTAAGTTACTTATCTTGTGGCTTAAATCCAAAGGGAATGGAATGCTGGTTTTGACTTTTGTCAAATACTTGCTTGTCCTGGTTATTTCACTTGCACACACAAAGGCTTTCTCTTGGGCTACCGGACAATGAGACCATTTATTTTATGCTTTAGGATAGTCTTTTCATCTCTTCCCATTCTTAAAATTTCATAATCCTCTCTCTATTTCAAAAACTTATTGTTTTCAAACTTCGACTCTTTCTTAATAAACCTTGACTTTGTCAAGTGATAACTTACTTTATGTGAGATATTTAATCCTTTTATACTTGAATTTTAGGGTAATTTATATCTTGAGTAATGTCATTTATTTATGTTTTATGTTGCTTTCGTTAATTTATGATAGAGCACACTAGGTGCTCTCTTTTGTCATTTTTATGTGTTTTGTTCTTGTGCAGAATTAGCTCAGGTGTCGAGTACTGTCACGCCAGGAATCTGTGAACACCATCCAGCAGGCCTTAAGTTAGAAGATGCTGGTATGAGTTCTCAGCTGCAATGTTAATGCTGATGTGGCAGAGATTTGAGAAGAAAATAGGGCTGAGTTGGAGAAAATGAATGGATAAAGATGAAATGCTACAAGACAAAGGAGAAAATTAATGGATAAGGATGAAACACTACAAGACAAAACTCTAAAAAGCTGTTTTTAGCTTGCTGCTGCTGTACCGCTGTTGCTCCTACACTGCTGCTGCTCCTACAATTCTGCCACAGTGTTATGTTGTCTCCCATGTGCATTGTACTATCATAGTACAACATAAAGGAATATGCTTTATTATTTGGGCTTAAGCTAATGGATCATTGTAAAGGCCCAAGAACCAAAGAGAGACAATATGCAGCTGGAAATCTTCTATAAATAGACCTGCAATGCAATGAAGAAAGTGGTTCTGAAACTTGGGAAAATTCTGTAGAAGTGAAATAAAGGAAGACAAAGACGAAAAGGTGAGGGGAGGCATGACAAAAGTCATCACCTACTGTTTAGCAAATTGCAAGTGATTAAAGTGTCATCCTTAGGTTTATCATTTCTATCTTCTTACTTAGGCATGGGTAGCTTAAGATCTCTATGTGTTGTTCTTACTTTACTCATTATGAGCTAAATTTACTTTGTTGGATAATGTTAAGTTTAATGAATTGGTAATATTTTGAATGTTATGAATGAGTTGTCTTGATATATTTTACTCATGTGAATTTATGCTATATATTTATTCCTCTGTCTGGCCATCTTGGGAGTAGATAACAGCTTGTTAATGTGAGAAATCCTTTAACAAGTGGAACTCATAAGTAAATATGGTTGAAAATAGTAGGATAGAGACATTCACTAGATTAGCTACTTTAGAGATAAAGAGCTACACTCGTAGGGGAACTTCAGAATGAACCAATACATGCACCAAAGTTACAAGTGAGGCTTATAGATTTGTCCCCTTGCTTTGATGTATATGTTTATGATGTTGTAGAGATACACCTTAAGATCATACTCTGGCCTTATATGTCATGACAGAAAACATCAGAAGCATACATTAGATGAATTCATTAAATGGAACATTGTCCAACATATTATTTCACTCTTTGTTAACCTTAATTATCTTCTCTGTTTTTTCACTTTCTTAACCACATGACACACACCATTATTTTATTACCTTTGCTTATGTTTACTTTACAACTTCTTGTATGAAAATTATTATGCTTAATACAATCTCTATGGGATCAATACTTTTTCTTATCACTTGCTACTAATTTGACTGTGTATACTTGCACGTACATAAATTAGCCATCATTAAGTGATCCAGAAAATCTTTTCTCAATAAATGCTAAGACACTTAAGCATATTCAAACTTATTTCAAAATTCTAAAAAACACTAACATCAGCAAACTCCTTTTGTGCCATTGTGCATTTTTTTCTTTAAGAGCCTATTTTTAGAAAGACTAGATACTGGTCTAATTCTTGCAGGGATGCAAACTACTATACTTCTACAAGATGCTGAGAAATAAATGACATTTTCCACTTGAATGTTGAGATGTGCTTGTTGATGAAATCCAAATAAAGGTTTTCCATATCAAGAAGATGCAAATACTCATTTCCTCATACTTGTGGGTAATAAGTTGAGTTTTCCACTCGAATATGCCAAATATATTTTCACTTAAAATCAATCAACAAACAACACTAATCTTTTTTTAGCAACAGATAAGTAAGTGGTTCCCGTTGAGCACAACGGATGGTGCTAATACCTTCTATTTGTATAACCAACCCCCGTATCCAGATCTCTCTTTTTAGCTTTTTTAGCTTTTTGTGGGTTTTGTTCGATCTTTTCCCATTCTCTTTGGAAACAATAAAGTTTGGTTGAGAATCTTGCTTTTCTGAGTTAAGTTAATTAATAGCTTAATCTCAAATTTTTCCCGCCACGACACCTGGCGACTCTGCTGGGGAAAAGCTAACATTCCTAGTGGGTTAAGTGTAGCTTGTTTATCTATTGCTTTATTATTGCTTGTTATTTGTTGCTTATATTTTTGGGTGCTTGGTGATCTCTGTGAGGTAAGGATAGTCCTTTACCCGGATTGAGTGCACTTAAGTTCGGATGGTGGTATAGTCATGAAGACCTAAGTGGTGAAAGGCCTTATTAGGTTGACATGAGAACCACACTCAATTGAGACCCCTTTGGAATTACCGATGTCATGCGAGTAGTCGTAATGGCGTTACTTTTTTCGACCCGGGAGTCTGTGATTCTGAGAGACCTTTAGAACTTGTTTAACCCATCTCGTCCTTTAGGACGTAGTGGGGTTGGTTTATACCCAATACTACACTCAGACGAGGTTCTCTTGAGAATATTATTAGTTTACGAGCAAGTAGTTAAACCGGTAATATCCGAAAGATGGATTTACGACTTTGGGAACTTTTTAGAACCTGGTTGCTGATCGTGATATCCAGAACAATAGAACATACCCTGTGGGATGGTCGTCACCCTGTCCACTTGGCTCCATTCTTATGACGTCGAACCTTTGAACCCCCCATGTTTGTGATTGTTGCATCCATGCATTCATGAGCATCATTTTTCATCTGGTTTTCAAGGAACTTTGAAACACTGTTGTAAACATTGTAGGTGATCTGAGTATGGATTCTGGAAGGAGAAACACTCATTAGTTCCAGTTCAAGTGTCATGAATTGGCAGAGCTGAGAAAGCTAGAATCTTTGGTTGCTTGTCCTTTGGATTTCAAAGATCATTATGGAAGACTTTTGTTTGTGCTGAACACTGATCCTGAAGACAGAGTTCTGAATACCATGGTCCAGTTCTATGACTCAGCGTATAGGTGTTTCACATTTCCAGATTATCAGCTTACGCCCACTTTGGAGGAATATTCTTATCTAATCGGTTTGCCCGTGTCAGATCGGACATTGTTCAGTGGTCTATAGGAGATTCCCAAATCTCATGTTATTGCAAAGTCTGTGCATATGGGGAAAGGAGAGATTGAAGCTCATCTTGTGACTAATGGAGGTATTCTTGGTCTTCCTGCCAAGTTCCTGATAGGGAAAGCTACTACTCTTGCCGGTGCTGAGAGTATGGTTTCTTTTGAAGTCGTTCTTGCTCTACTCATCTATGGCCTAGTCGTATTTCCTAACATAGACAACTTTGTGGGCATCAATGCCATTCATATTTTCTGATTTGGAATCTTGTTCCAACTTTGATTGTTGATCCCTACCATTATATTCATCTTAGGACGGAGAAGAATGGAGAAATGATCACATGTTGCGATCCTTTACTATACAAGTGGTTTATTTCGCACTTGCCGCAGTCTAGTGTATTCAAGGATAACAATAAGTGTTTGAGGTGGTCGCAGAGGATTATGTCTCTCACAAACACATATATAACTTGGTATTCTAGATTTTACGACGATGTGAAGATTATCGACTGTTATGGTGAATTCCCTAATGTGCCTCTTCTTGGTACAAAGGGTTGTATTAACTACAATCTAGTTTTAGCTCGCCGTCAACTAGGGTATGCTACGAAGGATAATGTAATACCTCAAAATTTGCCCTCTTATCTCTCTCCAATAATTGGCTTATGTTTCATTCATTTGCATTTCATAATAGGTCATACTAAACATCATACACATCATTGGTTGCAAGGCATGGGGTCAAGTACATCAAGGTGTGGACAGTGCAAAGCCAAAGGACAAGAGTAAAAAGCTTTTCCAAACAAGTCACAAGGGTTTCTCACATCTCAATTCATCTCATTTGAGTCCTCAAGATAGCACAAGATGAGAATTCAACAAAAGATTGAAGGAAGTCACATTCTCCTAACCAGTGCAAACTAGGGTTTTGGAATTTTGAAGTATAACACCCCAATGGGCAAGATATTTGAGCTTTTATCATTTCCAAATGGTATATCTCATCTTTGTTAGAGAGGATATATATCATACTCAGAGGAATTTGGATTTGGAGGATGTGCTGATTTCTCCTAGACTGAGGGGTCAAAATTAGGGTTTGCCATAAAATCAGTTTATTTCTGACTTTTTGGGAAAGACTTGATTCTATGGTATTCTACATGTACTCAAGGGTCTAAGGATGAAGAATTGTCCATCAATTTGATTTGGAAGGGTTTCAAATGATCAATTGATTGAGAATCAGGAGATTTGGGGGAAAGTCAACTGTGTAGAGGAAAAAGTCAACTCTTGACTTTTTGAGGTCAAATTCATGTTCCTCGTGTCAAATATGATCATTGGTGAGGATTTGATCAAGAAATAATGAAAGATTCATCAAAAATCAAGAAATGTACAAAGTTGCCAAAAATAGCAATGTAGGGTTTCCATTTATGGCAAGTTTTGGCAAGGTGAGAGGTCAAATTTAAAGCATTCTTTCTCCATGTTCCAAGCACCAAATTGAAAGGCTAGGAAGGCCTATCAAGAGTTCACACTTTAAGCTTCAAAACCATACCAATAACATCCCCATTGGATCAAAATCAAGGGAGATATGATGGATCAAAGTGGAGAGGAATCAAGGCAAAATGACAAGTCATGACCAGTCAGTGTGCCATAATTTTCACAAACACTTGGTGTGCATGTTGTGCCCAATTTCATGGCCAAATATCTCATTGATAGAGGTTTCATTTGGAAAATTGTTCAACACCAATCTTGTTCATTTCCATCTCCTCTTCAACTTTGGTGTTCAACATTTTTTCATTTGATCATTCCTTTGGGAGTTATGGTGGCTCAAAGTGGGTAACCTCTCACTGATTTTTCCACATGCACATGAGCTGGTCAGGCCAGGTCAGGCTGACCTGCTACATCAGTTATGCACACAGGTCTTCATGATCATTCTTGAGCACCTTAGAGGCTTCTATTGCTTTTATTTTCCACTTCAATCTTGCTCTACTCAATGCCCTCTTTCCAAAGAACCCTTGGCCATGTCATTTAACTCCATGATCATAAAGATATCATGCTTCAAACTCACCTTCTTGCCATCTGGTTTCTTCATTCTCAATAAAATGAATTTAGTCAAACAAGAGTGTTTTCATTCTCATTCTCATGTGCATGCCATCATGTATCATGTCACCAAAACATTGCCCTTTTAAGCTAAACCATGTCCTTACACATTACACATGACCATGTCCTTTTTACCACCTATGTGTAAACCAAGTAAAAAAGGAAAGGAAAGCTTGCATGACAAGCTGTGTAGCTGCTGCAAATTCAGAATAACATCACCACCATTCATTTCATGCCACCTCACCATAAAGTTTCCATGTTGCTCTCCTCACTCTAACAAAAACACCATGACTCGTGCCATAACAAACTTAAACTCACCCTCAACTTAGTTAACCAGGATTCTAACTGTTAACCAAGGTGGTTAACAGTTAACTCACCCTATAAAACCATTTCATAACAGAATTCGGAGGAGGTTGGTTCATTTTTCACTTTTCACCAAAATCTCACACATTCTCTCTCTGAATTTGCACTTTCTTTCTCTCGAAGCTTCATCATTCTTTGTGCAAGATTTCTCTTCCATTCTTCATCAAGAAGCGTCAATGGAATAGCAACTGAAAAACTTAGCATCAAACTTCAATTTTCTTCATCTGTTTCAACTAGATTTGCAAGTGTAACAAGATCTGCCATAGCCTTTATTTGGCTGATTTGAAGCTCAAGCAAAAAGAACCTCACCTCTGGTTTTCTAGTGCTCAAAGTTTCATCAACGACACAGGTTTTGTTTCAATTTTTCCTCATGCAATTTTAAGTTGTTTTAAGCCTGTTTTGGTGGTTTTAGAGCTCAATAGGAGCAATGTAACATCCGGCTAGTTGATAGGCATCATAGATGCATAGTTGAAAATCTTAGGGCAAACTTCATGGCTTCGATCCTCCCTGTGTGTGCTTTGTTTGTGATTTCTATTGCTGGATTCATGATCTATGTGACCTAAGGTACATTTTGGTATGTGATTTGTGTATTTTTGGTCACCTGCAACTTTGTCCACGGTGCAGGTACGCCGGAGAAGATGACTGGAGTCTTCTCCGGCCACCTGAGAACTCAACCTTGCATAAACCCTAGCCTGAGTCCAGTTTAAGTCGTGGCCGTTAGATGCTTTTGATCCAAGGGATGATAACATGCCAGCACATTAATGAACCACGCACCACTCACGTGCTTCTTTTTCTGACTAATTTTTGAATTGTGGGATTCCATGTGTGTGTATCCTTTTTACGTACCATGTGCTTGCATTGTGATGCGTGTGATGTGCTTACTTGCTTGATCATCTTATCATTGACAGATCCTATGGCTTTGATTTAGTCAATTTGTTGACTGAGAACATGGTATGAACCCTCAGATTTACACGCGCCTTGGGCCTGACATTTTTTCTATTCACACACCACGCTTTCTGAGCCCAATGCATGTTATAACTGAATGTTTGCTATTTGTGCACCCCCTGGCCTTTTTCTTTGTTTTTTTTTATTTTTTTTTCATGGTTGTTTGATTTTTAATTTTTAAAAATACATTTATGCATGATAAAATTCTATAAAAATTCATGAAGCATAAAAAGACATTTAAATAATTTTTACATATTTTATTTTCTAATTTTATCATGTTTTGGCATATTTTCATGAATTTTCTTTTATTTAATTTTGTTTGTGCATTTAATCGTGACCTATGCTTCATTTTGATTTTGTTTGACATAGTTGTGCCCTGATTTTGTTCCTAATAATTGGTGCATGCATTTATGATATGTTGAGGCATGTTATGTATTTTTTGTGTATTTTTCTAGTCATTTCTTGTTGACTTTTGAGTGAGGTCTTTGAAGCCAATTGTTTGTGTGTTTTGTATGGCATTGTGAAACATCTTTGAGCATGATCCCTAATGTTTCTTGAGCCATCCTTTTGGAGTATGCTTACACACTAAATGTACCTCAACTTGATTGCCTTGGATTGTATGAAAGCATGTTTATTTGTGTGGATGTTAGAAGACTTGTGATAGGGTTTATTGATTTTTGTTTGCCATTTTTCTTTGGCCCCTATTGAGACCTCTTGGTACATGTTATGTCAGTATTATAGGTCACTTTTCTCATGTTACAAGTCATTTTTTATGCATCTTTGTATGATTTATGTGTCCATGTTTGGACTTGAAATGTGTTGTGGAACTTATGCATCTTCACTTGCCTTCCTTGAGTATGTTTGTACCAACTCTTGCATGATCTTGAACCATCACATAAACATGATTCACTTCTTTTTACAATCATCCTCAAACATATGCCATGACCCATAATTGCACATTACAAGTTTTCTTAAGTGCATAAACTTTTGTATACTTGTTTGACCTAACTTGAACATGTTTGCTCTTAATCATCAATGTGCTTCAATATGACACTTGTGTGGACATTGTGCTTCCATACTTGACTTTTAGGCATCATTTTAAATGTCTTGAGCTACTGACTTGCATTCATATGGCATGATTATTAATTTTCCATTTTCATTTCTTACTTGCATTACAAGTATGCTTCATTGTTAAAACTTGAGTGATGTTTGCTTCCACTTCTTTCTACTTGATCCATAGGTGAGCTTATGAACTCAATGACATTTTAATGACATCTCCATGCATCCTTAAATGTCATTTAATTCTGACTTTGATGCTTACATGTGCATTCATCCATATTCATGATTCATTTGCATTCATATTGCATTATTATTGTTTCATTTGCATTTGTATGATTGTTTGGTGCCTAGTTTGCTTTTGTTTGATCCTATATGGCATGTTTACATTAGTAGGATCCTTTAACATGTACATGCTGACTTGGCATGTCCCTTAACCATTAGGACCTTTCCCTTTTGGTTTGAACTTTACTTTCTTCTTAAGTTGTCTTCCTAAAACAACTAGTATTGTTCGTTTAGCTTCTTTCACTTGAATTCATTACTTGTGATTGATTATACACTAACCTTTTGTGTAGGGGCAGAGGTAAGACATTTGAGTATGTGGATGTTAATCCATACTCATCTCTTCTCTCATCTCTCATCTCTTTCATTATTATTTATCTTTTGTGAATAACATGATATAATGCTTGATTGTGTAGAACTTTCTCACATCTCTTAGGGATCCTAGCTCATCCTTAATTTTTTATTAAGGTGAGGTAGGATAAGCATTAGATAGTGTTATCCCTCTCTTCTCTTTAGACTTAGGTGCTTCTTATGCTCCACATAACCATAGGACATCCATGTATGACAACATTAGGATTATTAGTCTTCCCCCCACTTAGACTTTTTCCTTTCTTCCTTTGAGTCTCTTTCTCATCTCATAACAAAAATCAAAAAGAATGTAATAAAGGCAACAAGTATTGTACGCCATGAGCCTTAAGTACATGGGAAATGGAAGGAGAAGGGTTTCCCTTCGCCTTTCTAGAGTGTTTAGCATACATCCTGTTAGGACGACCATGCGAGGCATTCGTTCCTATATCATAGACTTTAGTGCAATACTTGTTATGAACACAAAATAATCAAAACACTTCTTCTAAAAATCAACAAACAAACAATTCTCTTCTCATCTTCCTCACTCCATTCGTAAAGGATGTGTCACTTCCGTTCTACCGCTAACAGGTAAATGCATAAGACTCCGTACAACGAGCTGCAACACCTAACTGCTAGAACGCGAACCTTGGCGTCTTCCGTTAAAAAAAACATAAACAAAGCAAATCCATCCTTGGTTAATTCGAACTACGACTGCTCTGACTTTCTCTCTCTGGTTAGATTAAGGGTACGTAGGCACAAGACGGCGATGTCTTGGCGAGCAACCTCCCCCCTAGTTCGTGTTCGAACTACGTTGACTCTGACTTTCCCATTGTACGAGGGAATACGTAGGCCTAGGACTCCGAGGATGTCCTATCGAGTCACTTCTTTTTCTTTTCTTCCTCATTTCTTCGTTCTTTTCTGTTCCTGTTCCTTTTTCTTTCCAGTAGCAGTGGAGCTCCAGACGACGATACCCTTTGATCGAGACAACAAGTGTGGATCCCATCGAGTACGATGGACGCATGGGGGTGCTAATACCTTCCCTTCGCGTAACCGACTCCCTTACCCGTTTCTCTTGGTCGCAAGGCCATGTTTTTCCTTTCCCTCAGGTTTACGCAGTGTTTCCTTTCCCTCTCTTGGGATAAATACACATTGATGGCGACTCTGTTTCCGCGTCACTTTCGCGTTTGTACTTGGATGAAAATCCCGGGAGCGACAGATAGGCCAAACAATGTTCTTTGGGAAGCTTTCTTCATTCAAAAAGGGGTTGACAACAATGGGTTGAAGGAAAGAATAGTCCATGTCTGGCGCAAGATTCACGAAAAAGGGAAGAATGAGCTAGGTTTGAAGAATTGTGTCGCTTTGGAGTATTACACTCAATGGGTGCAAGCAAGAGCTATTCAAGTCAAAATTCCTTATCCTTCTAAAGAACCCATGTTTCCTAAAGTCTTATTCATTACTCCTGTTCCATATGAAGACATGGAAAAGCCTCAAGTTGCTTTGGCTCAAATGAAGCAAGAGAGGGACGCTTGGGAAAGTAAGTGCCATGATTTGCAAAGGTAATTGAAGGAGAAGGATGATTTGCTTCGCCAAAAGGATGAGTTGCTTGAGCAACATGGAAAGAAAAGGAAGATTGAGCAAAAGACTAGGTCTGAAGCTTGAAAGATTGTTGTCGACAAAATCTTGAAAGAGAAAACCGAGATGAAGACTATTTTTGAAATTCAGATCAGGAACCTCAAAAGGAAGTTGTAGCGTGAAGATGGATCTTCTTTAGCTGGGACATTTTTTGTTCCTAGGCCCTAGTTTATGCGTTTGTTTAGGATTACTTGTAATCATGTACTGATGTTGTAATCCTTCCAGATTTATTAATGAAATGAAGTTCAATTTTATTTTAAAATGTTGTTCTTTATGAGGTTTGCAATATGTTTAATTCTTTAGTTCCTTGAAAACTATCATTTGCATATGTATCTCAAGCATCATTTACATCATTTGGTCTTGATTTCTGCATGTTTGTCGGAGTCTTATTTGTTATTCCTGTCTTTTTAGAAGACAAGCTGACACACCAGTATTTTACTCGGGCCAATTCTAGAAGGAAGATGGAAACTATTGAACAAGAGCAACGAGAACTCCGTGAAGAAGTGAGTTCTTTAAGAGCTGGAATGGATAGAATGACCGCTTTGTTAGAATCTCTGATGGCTTCTCAAAATCAGCCTTCAACTGCTTCTCAACCTCAAGTGCATGTTATTTTAGAGATTACAACTATTCCGATTATGCCTGTTGGACTTTCGTGTCCGAATCAAATGCCTGTTGGGTTTCCTTGGGGTATGCCTCCCTATTTTGTGCCATAGAATTATGTTACTGTTGCTGATACTCTTGTGGTGAGTCAAATTCCTCCTGTTCAACCTGTGATAGTTACTGCTCCTCCAGTTGTGCATGCTGTGCCACAAATGGATGACCCTATTTTTCACACTACTTTGAGCGAGAATTCAGATGTGTATGAAAGAATGGATGAGTTCCAAGATCAGTTTCAAGAAATGCAGAGAGAGTTGAAAGCCATGAAGGGTAAAGAGTTGTTTGATAAGAATGCCTATGACTTGTGTCTGGTTCCCAATGTTAAGATCACTGTGAAATTCAAAGTGTCTGACTTTGAAAAGTACAAGGAAAACTCTTGTCTACAGAGTCATTTGACCATGTACTGTCAGAAAATGGCTACCCATACTGATGGTGACAAGTTGCTGATTCACTACTTTCAAGACAGTTTGACTGGTGCAACCTTAAAATGGTATATGGGATTGGATATTGCTCATGTCAGTTCATTCAATGATCTTATAGAAGCAATTATACATCAATACAAGTACAATTTGGATATGGCTTCTGACCGTGACCAATTGCGTGCTATGTCACAGAAGGACAAAGAATCGTTCAAAGAGTATGCCCAGAGGTAGCGCGAGGTTACTACTTAAATTACTCCTTTGATGGAAGAGAAATAGATGACTAAGATGTTTCTCAAGACTCTGAGTCCATTTTATTATGAGAGGATGGTTGTTAGTGCTCCAAGTGACTTCACTGAAATGGTGGGTATGGGAGTTAGATTGGAAGAAGCTGCTCGAGAGGGTCGATTGACCAAAGAAGTCGGTTCATCTAGTTCAATGAAGAAGTATGGCAATGGTTTTCAGAAAAAGAAAGAAGGGGATACTAATTCCATTTCTCAAGAGGAAGGAAAAGAAGATCTAGACGCGGTGGTAATCATAGCCAATCTCAACAATATTATCAACAGTCTCACATCACTGCAGTTACTCCGATGATTAGTCTGACTCCTACTACTCAGACTTATTTTTGCCACATCAAAATCAACAGCCTAATCGTAATCAACAAGCTCGTAGGAAGTCTCAGTTTGATCCCATTCCCATGGCTTATTCATAATTGTATCCAGTTTTGCTGAAGAAGGGGTTCATTCGTTATAGATATCCTCTAGCTGTTCCAAATCCACTTCCTTGGGGGTATAAGCCAAAAGTTCATTGTGCTTTTCATCAGGGGAACACCTGGGCACGATCTTAAGAACTATTTTTCTTTGAAATTTAAAATTCAAAGACTTGTTAAAAATAGTTTGTTGAAGTTTCGAGAAGTTGGGCCGAATGTGAAAGCTAATCCTCTGCCATAGCATGGTAGACCCTCTGTCAAGATGGTAGATGTGGGTTCAGGTGAATATTTGATTTATGATGTCAATATGGTGAAGACTCCTTTGGATGGTGTGCATGCCAAGTTATGTCAAGCTGGTTTGTTCAAGAGTGAGCATTCTGATTATCAGTTGTGTAAACGGAATTCAGAAGGATGTGTTTTGGTGAAGAAAGATATCCAAGGTTTGATGGACCGTGATATTATGAAAATCAGTGCAAAGCACGAAGATGATGAGACAGCAGTTGTTGTTGCTCAATTTGATGTTCTAGAGCCTGTTAAAGTCACTTATCAGGGTAAGGGTAATCCTGTTGATCCCTTGATAATTTGTTCTCCTGGTTGTTTCTTTATGAATCCAATAAAGCTGTTACGTGGAGGTATAGTGCCACTGTGGTGCAAGATGATAAGAAAATGATAGATGAGTCAGCTCGTCCAGTTAAGAATATAGCAGATGTTAGCGGTATGACTCGAAGTGGTCGTTTATTCACTCCAATGTGTCTCTAAAAGGTTGATTTTGCGTCGACAAGTAAGAAAGTGCACAGTAAAGACTCTGTTATTGTTAATTCAGGATCAGTGGTTGTCATCCCGTTCATTGAATCTAATAAAAATGACGATGTTGAAGAATTGTTAAGATTGATCAGAATGAGTAACTATAAAGTGGTAGATCAATTTCTTCAAACTCTTTCAAAAATATTTGTATTATCTTTGTTGTTGAATTCCGAAGCTCAACATAAATCTCTGATGAAGGTGCTAGATCAAGCTTATGTGGATCATAATGTAACTATTGATCAGTTTGATGGTGTAGTCAAAAATATTACCACTTGCAATATTCTGGGTTTCAGTGATGAAGAATTACAGCCAGAAGGCAAAAAGCACAATCATGCTTTGCATATATCTGTGAGGTGTCAAGAGGATATTATGTCCAATGCTCTGGTTGATACCGGTTAGTCGCATAATGTTATGCCAGAGGCGACTTTGTCTAAATTGGCTTACCAAGGTGCTCCCATGAGACACAATGGTGTTGTGGTTAAAGCTTTCGATGGCTTTAAGAGAACAATTATTAGTGAAGTTAATCTTCCGATGATGATTGGTCCTTATGTTTTCCGAATCACTTTTTAAGTGATGGATAATTACCCTACTCACAGTTATTTATTGGGAAGACCATGGATACTGATACACGACGTTGGGGCAGTAACATCTACTATACATCAGGAGCTCAAATTTATGAAGAATGGTAAGCTTGTGATTGTTTATGGTGAATAAGCTTTACTGGTTAGTCACCTTTCCTCTTTCACATACATAGATGTAAATGATAAAGATGTTGGAACTCAGTTCCAAGCACTTGATATTGTCAATGTTGTTCAGAATAGTGGGTCATCCATGGCTTCATTGAAGGATGCATAACATGTTGTGGAAAGCGCTCAATCAGATGGTTGGGCCAGATTGTTAAGCTTGTTGAGAATAAGAACAAAGCTGGTTTAGGGTTTTCACCTGGTGCAACTAGAAGAGAGTTGAAATATATTCAAGAAGTGTTTCACAGTGCTGGATTCATCCACCCTGGAGATCATATTGTTTATGCCATCAATGAAGATGAATCAGGTCCTGAATGACCTTGCTTTGTGACGCACGGAGAGACTAGCCAAAATTGGACTACTGTCGATGTTCCTTGTGTGTTTCATTGTTCAAAGTAATTTATTTTGTTTTTCAAAATAATTACTTTCACTTTGCCCAAGGTGAAATTGACTTTGTTGGGGCACCTTTGTTTCAAATTTTAAGATCATCAATAAAAGTCATTTTGTTATCCAATATGTGTTTTTATTTGCTGCATTTTTCTGGAAACTGGTAACTAAAAAACATGTTAAAAACAAGTTTCATTTATTGCATTTCCCTTGGGATTTGTTTGTTTTCTGAATCAAAGCATAAATCATGTGCAGATTAAATAAACTCGTTGAAAGTAATGACTTTGTGCCCTCTCCCAACTTTGAATTCCCTGTATTTGAAGCGGAAGAAGAAAGTGAGGAAGACAGTGATATTCCAGAAGAAATTACTTGGTTGCTTGAGCACGAGGAGAAGACTATTCAGCCATACAAAGAGCCTGTCGAACTGTTCAACTTGGGTTCTAAAGAGAACAAAAGAGGGTTCAAGATTGGGGCCCTGCTTAGTGAAGACGTCAAGAGAAGGTTGACAGAGCTTCTGAAATAGTATGTTGATGTGTTTGCTTGGTCTTATCAAGATATTCTAGGTTTTGATACTGATATTGTTGATCATCGGTTGACACTTAAGCCAGAATGTCTGCCAGTGAAACAAAAATTGAGAAAAACTCGTCCTAATATGGCTGTCAAGATCAAAGAAAAGGTACAAAAATAGATTGATGTCGGTTTTCTTGTCACATCTATTTATCCTCAATGGGTGGCTAATATTGTGCCAGTTCCAAAGAAAGACAGAAAATTCAGAATGTGTGTTGATTATCGAGATCTGAATAAAGCAAATCCAAAAGATGACTTTCCTCTGCCTCATATTGATATGTTGGTAGACAACACAACAAAATTCAATGTTTTCTCCTTTATGGATGACTTTTCCGGATATAATCAAATTAAAATGGCACTCGAGGACATGGAAAAAACAACGTTCATCACCCCATGGGGAACATTCTGCTATAGAGTGATGCCTTTTGGCCTGAAGAACGCTGGTGCTACGTACCAGAGGGCTATGACTACCCTATTCCATGATATGATGCACAAGGAAATCGAAGTCTATGTTGATGATATGATTGCTAAGTCTAAGACTGAAGAGGATCATATGGAATACTTGTTGAAGTTGTTTTAACGTTTTAGAAAGTACAGACTCCGGTTGAATCTGAACAAATGCACTTTCAGCGTTTGTTCTGGAAAGCTTTTGGGTTTCATTGTCATCCAGAAGGGTATAGAAGTGGATCCTGATAAAGTCAGGGTTATTCAAGATATGTCTGCACCTAAAACGGAAAAACAAGTCAGAGGGTTCCTCAGACATTTGAATTATATTTCCAGGTTCATTTCTCATGTGACTACCACGTGTGAGCCGATCTTCAAATTGCTTCGTAAAGAACATAGTATTGTGTGGAATGAAGATTGTCAAAGAGCTTTTGATAGTATCAAAGATTATTTTCTTGAACCTCCTATTTTGATCCCACCTGTGGAAGGGCAGCCTCTGATTATGTACTTGACAGTCTTAGAAGGCTCAATGGGTTGTGTCTTTAGACAATGGGATGAGATAGGTAGAAAGGAGCATGCTATCTACTACCTAAGTAAGAAGTTCACAGATTGTGAATCCCGATATTCCCTGCTTGAGAAAACTTGTTGTGCTTTGGCCTGGGCTGCCCGGCATCTCCGACAGTATATGTTGAATCATATTACTTGGTTGATATCCAAAATGGATCTTATCAAGTATATTTTTGAGAAGCATGCATTGACAAGAAGAATTGCCTACTGGTAGATGTTGTTGTCTGATATGATATTGAATATTGTACTTAGAAAGCTATAAAAGGAAGTGTGTTGGCAGATCATTGGGCTCATCAACCGATTGAAGACAATCAGCCTATCCAGTTTGACTTTCCTGATGAAGATGTTATGTACCTCAGAGCTAAATATTATGATGAACTAGGGCTTGAGGAAGGACCATAGCCGAGATCCCGTTGGGGTTTGGTATTTGATGGTGCCTCTAATGCATATGGTCACAGAGCCGGGGCAATTATAATCACTCCTCATGGTTCCCATATTCCCTTTACTACAAGGATTTGTTTCGATTGTACAAATAATATGGCAGAGTATGAAGCGTGTATCATTGGCCTCGAAGAACCCATTGATCTCAGAATTAAGAATCTTGATGTGTTTGGAGATTCCGCATTGGTTATCAATCAGATCAAAGGTGAATGGGATACTCGTCATCCTGACTTGATTCCAGACAAATATTATGTTAGGCGGTTATTGCCTTTCTTCAATAAAGTCAAGTTTCATCATATTCCTCGAGAGGAGAATCGAATTGTTGATGTTTTGGCTAACTTGTCCTCCATGTATCAGGTGAATTTTTGTAATAAGGCACATCAGGCTACGATCAGACGTATGGACGGGCCTACTCTTGTGTTTGTGGCAGAAGAATAAAAAGATGATAAATTGTGGTATTTTGATATCAAGTGTTTCCTCCAAAGTCGAGAGTACCCAGCTGGGACATCCGATAAAGATAAAAAGACTTTAAGAAGGTTGGCTTACAACTTCTTTCTCAATGGAGATATGTTATACAAAATAAATTATAACATGGTCTTGCTCAGATGCGTGGATAGACATGAAGCGGACATGTTAATGTAAGAAGTTCATGAAGGGTCCTTTGGTACTCATGCCAATGGGAATTCTATGGCTAAGAAGATGCTTCGAGCGAGTTATTATTGGCTGACGATGGAGTCTGATTGCTATCAATTTGTAAAGAAATGTCACAAATGTCGGATTTATGCGGACAAAGTGCATGTGCCTCCGACTCTACTCAATGTTATTTCATCTTCATGGCCTTTATCTATGTGGGGAATCGACATGATTGGCATGATTGAGCCTAAAAATTCAAACAAACATTGTTTCATTCTGGTAGCTATTGATCACTTCACCAAATGGGTCGAAGCGACATCATATGCTAATGTGACTAAACAGGTGGTAGTCTGGTTTATCAAGAATCAAATCATCTACCGGTACGACATTCCAAGTAAGATTATTACTGATAATGGTTCAAATTTGAATAACAATACAATGAAAGAGCTATGTGAAAGTTTCAAGATTGAACATCACAATTCTTCACCTTACAGACCTAAGATGAACGAGGTTGTTGAAGCGGGAAATGAAAATATCAAAAGAATCCTGCAGAAGATGGTTCTAACCTACAAGGATTGGCATGATATACTTCCTTTTGCTTTGCATAGACACCAGATGTATGTCCGTACTTCAACAGGAGCAATCCCTTTCTCTCTAGTATATGGCGTGGAAGTTGAAGGTGTGAGAAAAATACAAGAAAGGAGGGTTTGAATTGGGTTTTCCATTTTGAAAGCTTTTTATGAAACTTAATCAAAGATCATAAATAAACTAATAATAAGAAAGACACACGATATATCCTAGTTCACTTGAAAACTATCAAGTTAATCCAGTCCACCCGCCAAGGTGATTTTGCCTTAGACAAGGACTTAATCCACTATAACCAAACTGATTACAATTGCACGAGCCAACTGCTGGTGACTAACAACCTCTAAGACTCGCCAATCCTAGACTTCTTAAGAATTCTGACCCAACTGGTCTCTTAAGGAATACAACGCACAAGCCAACTGTAAGTGACTAACACCACTAAGACACACTGTCTTAGTCTCCCTAAAAATTCTGACCCAACTGGTCCTTTAGGGAACGCAAACAATTATCTGCTACAAGGTTTGTTTACAATAATAATGCTTCTACACAAGCAGGGTAAACATGCATTTTAAGCTCAATCTAACTTAGAGAGAATCTACAGTAATAACATTCTTCTTCTTTGTATTGTGGTGCTTTACTGTTCACTCATAAGTTTCTTCATTTCTTGAGTTCTTTCTTCATATACATCAGTGTTTCTGATACTTCTTCTTTTACACTGAGTATTACATCGTTTGTTGCTCACTCACATTCAATCATGCTTGCACGCATGCATTTACTATCTTACACTCATGCTCATCAACATCAGATTCGTTGAATGATCAAGTCTATATATAGCCAGAAAAAGATCCGTTGAAGGGAAGATCGGTAATATGATAAGAGTACTGGCGACTTGAAATAGAGCCGTTATGCTAGGTTGAAAATTATACACTGAAGTTGTCCTTTGTACCACCAAATTAGGGTAGTGGAAAGGAACGTGCTTTATCTGTACTATGTACTATTTTCCCACGCAAACGTTTCATCTTCTTCTATTCATCAGAGGCTTCTGAATTGATTTAATTGAAGCATGATCAAAAGAATGAATCATTGGGTCTTTGGAGTCTTGAGTATTTAGAGTCTTCAGAACTTGTTCAGCCGAACCTTGTCTTCAGAGTCTTCAGCACTTCTAGTTCAGAACCCTTGGTTATCAGAATACTTAAGTCTTCAGAATCTTTAGAACCTCATTCAGCAGAACCTTATCTTCAGAATCTTCAGCACTTAGTCTTCATAACCTTTAATCTTTAGAATCCTTAAGTATTCAGAATCTTCAGAACTTCGTTCAACAGAACCTTGTCTTTAGAATCTTCAGCACTTAGTCTTCAGAAGTTAACAACCTCAGAAGCTATACACGCTTCATCAATAGAACATCAGAGTCACGATCAGAGATTAGATCCAAGAGACATTACAACAGCAACATAGTGTCTTCTCAGAATCTTTCTGACGCACTGTAGATTAGAACCAATTCTTGCTTCTTCACATAGAAGTTACCATAGAGAATATCAGAGTAACGTAGCACCTGGTCTTTATCAGAGTTAGAACTTGTTTGTTAAAACCATCAGAATAACAAACGTTAGAGCACCATAATTGTTCTTACACAAATACTTCATTGTTATCATCAAAACATAGAGACAAGATGCAGAACCAAATCTTGTTCTTACAATCTCCCCCTTTTTGATGATGACAAAACCATGTATTTTGATAGAACAATTTATATAGGGTAATCACCATAACCAACAAATTCAGAGTTTTAAGCTCTCAGCTCCCCCTGAATCTGTTAATCTCAAAATTTCATTTATGCTTGTTCAGAGTCTCCCCCTGATCCCAAGACTCACAAAATAAAATTTGAGTTCTTTAGAACATGACAATAAAGAAGGAATACTTCCCTATAACAACTCATCAGAGTCTGACTAGAACACTAAGTCTTCATCTCAGAACCTTGTTACTATCATAACTTTGATGAAAAATCAAAAACTTGATCTTGAATCTGATTGGATGATGCCGCGCATCTCGTATCAGAACTTATTATCAGATCTTGATGAAGAATCACAACTTCTTTAAATATCAGAGTTTGATTGGAAGTGACTTCTCATTTGTCAATCTTTTCTTAGATTCACCCATCTTGTCAGATTAAGAGCCTGATTGTTATAATCAGAATATCATCGTTGCAGAGCGTATCTTCTGAATGGTATCTTTGAATCAGATAATTGACTTGACTTGCTTTCAAGGAGATTTCTGGTTCTGACGCTTTAAGTCTGAATTTCATACTTTCAGAAAGTTTACAACTTCTGAACACTATGATATCAAACAAGATTTCTTGACTTTCAGAAAGTTCACAACTTCCGAACAGTATTGGAACATCTGTTCGATCAAACCAGATTTATTAACTTTCAGAAAGTTCACAACTTCTGAACAATATTGGAACATTTGTTTGAATAAACCAGATTTCTTGACTTTCAGAGAGTTCACATCTTCTGAACCGTATTGGAACATCTGTTTGAATAATCATATATTCTTAAAGTGTACAACTTCTTAACCATGAATTATCAGAATTGAGATTATCCATAAAATTTTCTATCTTCAGAGAGTAGTATCTTTATGTTCAACCTGTCTAGAATGCTAAGTGAACTTTTTCAGAGTTCCTTAATTGAAACATCAAACAAATGATTAGTTGCAAAGGCATAGCATTATGTAATGTTTAAGTTCGAGATTCTGAGAATAAGTACTATCAAAATCATTTTACTTTCTCCCCCTTTTTGTCATAATAAAAAAGATAATGCAATAATTAGTGCAGTATTATGATAAATATGTGAGAAAGAAATTTCTAAGATAGGCCATATCACTCATAAATAAAGTCAGTTTCATTAATAATGGATCGAAATACATTAACATGACTCGAATACAGAGCATCCTAAAGACGAGACAGAAAACTCAAGATACGACATGCTACAGGTTAACCATCAAAGACTTCACAATGTGTCTTCAACAGACCATTTTCTAGACCATCTGACTTGACAAGATCAACAATTCCTTCTTTAAAGAATATTTCAGATAGAACTCTTCCAAAAGGTATGTAGGGCTTGATGAAATCACTATTTATGGAATCAGTAATGGATTTTTGCAGAAAATTAAAGATAGTTTGAGGTAGATTAATTCACATCTGAGCCATCAGGAGAAAAATGAAGACTCGATCATCGTGAAACAGGATATTTTTATTTTCTTCCCGAGGATGAAAATTAGTCAGCAAAAGCTTAAACCAAGCTTTGGGAATGGGAAGAAGGTTTTTAGGATTGAGAGGTTCATATTTGGACGATGTGTTGTGAAGAGAGGCTAGTTCCTCAGAAATAAGATACCTAGACTTAACATGTTCAATAATAAAGCCAATATTCTCACAGCCAATTGCTAGAGCAATGGTGAAGGGAGTGATGTTTATGGGGACACCAGAAACACGAGAAGAAATTGAGCAATCTTCATCATTAATGTCGGCATGTTTCCAAAAATCTTTTACAAGATTTAAGTAGACTGGTTTATCCAGAATCATGAAGTATTTTGCCCACTCTTGATAGTACATGATTGAGGTGACACTACTAGCAATTTCCCTGTTTCCAAGATGCAGAAGATTGATTTGTTCTTCTGATATGACCTCAAGAAGGTTCTCATCTCCTTGGAAAGTAATTAGAGACATGATGAGAAAATTTAGACAGTGAAGGTAATTTTGAAACAGTGATATCAAACACTACAGATCATGAAAGAAGGAATGAAATATATATATGTGTGTGTGTGTGTGTGTGTGAAATGAGAGACGATACTTACTAAGAAAATGACATAGGTCAAGATGCGTATCACGCATAAGATATGCCAAGGACACAGTGGCAGAGTAAGTGACAAAAATATCAAGGAATAGGAAAGGAGTGTAGCAGTCTCTTAAAACTAAATATTCAAAGGTCACAAATAAAGATACATTATTTAAGTTCTGACAGGAGTCAATAACTCAGAATAAGTGTAAACTTATAAGTGTCAATTGAAAACTGACATAAGTAAAGACAGAAGAGAGTATAGCTTATTTTCAAAAAGAACTTAACTCAGATATGTCTTATCATTTATGAATTCACAGTCACAGGGAATCCGTAAAGATTTTAGCCTATTCTCAAGAAGTTCACGTTCTCAATGTGTCAAACAGTTGTTATCATTATCATTCACACATTATCAAGATTTTAACTTAATTATTTTGATTTGAAGAATTTAGATAAGTTAGCGTTAGTCATCTTCTTCCTTTTTATGGCAATTATTATGAAATGCAGTAAGATAAGATAAAGATAATAAAGAAAGAACTTCATTAACAAACCAACAAAGCGCCAGAGCGCGTTACAGAATCAGAAGCATAAAACAGGAAAGCAAACAATAACACGGACAAGGGACAGGAAAAACACTGATAATCGAAGAAGTGACCAAACACCAAGCAACCCAAAAGACCAAGAGACACATTCACCAACCAGCTATCAGAAATCCTCCACCTCATCAACCCGTTCACACCTTTCTTCAGAAGTAGCATCTTCTGGTCCAAGGATTCTGGCTAAAGTGATGATTTCAACCCTGTAGAATAACTCTGACAGAATTCTTCCATAAGGTATGAAGGACTTATGTTAATTTCTGGAGATTTCAACACAGTTCTTCAGATGATTGAAGATGGTTTATGGAAGATTCACCCAGACATTGTACATCATGAAATAGATAAACAACCTATCATCATGAGTCAAGGTACTTTTGGCCATTCCTCTAGGGAGAAAGTTGGTTAGCAGTAGTTTAAACCACAACTTTCTATCAAGGAGGAGTCCTTCAGGATCATAGGGTTCATACTTGTCTCGAGACACATCATGAATCCTAATGAGATCTCCAACAAAGGAATAGTTCAGGTGGAATTCATCAACAGTCACTCCTGATTAAACACAGTGAATGGCTTGGGCGATGGAAGTAGGGGTTACTATGACCGAAACACCGAAAACGGAAGACCAAACAGAGTTGTTGTCTTCACCAATCTTTGCGTATTTCCATAACTCTTTTACCATCACAGTATAAATGGGTCCATGCAGACTTGCAAAGTATCCTGACCATCCTTGGATTTGCATGCAGGTTGAAATGCAAATGCCTGCATCTTTCAGTCTGGGAAGACATGGTCGTTTCTCATTAATGACCTCAAGGGTTTCTTCATTACCGGCGAAGGTTTTGATAGACATGGTGAGAGCAAAAGGATAGACGTTGAAAGCAAGTAGAATGGATGAGAAGTTATGAAAAGAAGTGTGGTATTTAAAGAGAACAAAGAGTGATGACCATAAATTGTAATAAAGACTGGATGAATTGAGACGAGATATTCATCATTTCCGATACAAGGAATACAGACAAGAGTAGGGAATGATGAAGAAGTGTATCAGTCTCCAAAAGATCACAAATCAGTATACGTTATTCATATTATGACATCAATCAATAAATACAAATAAATGTTTACTCGAAGGTGAGAGGGCATAGTCTGACACAGAATAAAGGAGGGAAGACAAGTGTTAAGTTCCAAGAAGTCTTTGTCTTACATGCATATTTACGAATGCCTAAGGAGAAAGGAAGATGTAAAGATTTACACACTTATCAAATAAATTTTCAAATCCAATGTTAAACATGATATTAATGCGTAATAGATAATAATTACTGAAACCCTAGTCACAAAAACACAACACTCGAGGTGACTAATGGACATGCTTTGATATCCTCAGAGTCTGGAAAACCAAAAGGTTTCCATCTGATCAGAGACATTTCTGACAAAGCATCTTCTGATGACTGAGATTAAAAACAAATGCTTCTAAGTTTAAATGAGAATCTGATATCTTCAGACTCTGACTAAACACATTTGATTCTGATGAAATCTTACTCTGGACAGTAGTCCATTTTCAGATGCTTCAGAATAGATAGAAATCTATCTTCAGCCAAGGGTTTTGTAAAAATATCAACCCATTGATGGTCTGAATCTATAAATTTTAAACATAAAATTCTCTAATAAAATGATTTCTATGTGCTTAGTCCTAGAACTTAAGATTGGATTCTTACTTAAAACAGACAACAACAATATTATTAAAAAGGATATAAATGTTACTCTCATTTATCTGATGATCTTCTAGCTGATTCTTCATCCATAGCATCTGTATAAGGCACAGAAGCGCGGATATGAACTCTGCTTCTGCTGTTGAGAGAGCAATTGTTGATTGCCTCTTGCTTGATCATGAAATCAGATTCTTCCTTTTCCAGAATACATGTTGGATGCATTTGATTCTTTAGCTGGTGTACAGTCCATCATGTTGAGTTTTTTCAGAAGTTCTTTTTGTATACTTGCTCTGATGAATGTACGTTCCTTCTGATCTTTGATCGAATTGAATTCCCAGAAAGAATCCGAGTTCTTCTATCAGATTCATTTAGAATTGAGCCTTTCTCATCTAGCTTGTTTTTGAACAAGATCCCAGACGTCATTTCTGGTGAATTGATTCATTTCTTCTTGCATGGCCAGAAACTACTCATTTTCTCTTGAAGCTACATCAACTGTTGTTGACTCAATCAAATACACTAGACCCAGAAGAGTTTCTTCGGAGTGTCTAAAGGATGAGCAAGTTCTGACTGGATCAGCTTTATCTTCCAGAATCAATTCTTCAGAATGAGAGTTCTTTAATCCGTTCTTCTTCTGATGAGATGAGTTGTTCCCAGCTTCTGATAAGGTTGTGTCTGGATCTGGAGAATTTGCATCTTTATCTGCTTCTCTTGAATCTTCTACTTCTTAGATTCTGATGACATAATCTGCAACCTTTCAACTAGCTTTAACTTTTCAGAGTCAAGCTTATCATTGAGTCTGACATGAATTGATTCGTCTACAATTCTTGTTTCTGTTACGGATTCTGTAGCCTTTAGAGCGTTCAGACTATCCTAACAATAAACACTTTGAGCAACGAATCCAGAGCCAATGATTTCTTCTTTTTGGTTTCCTCAAAAACTAACGAAGCATGCAGACTTAAGTTTTAGACTTTGAAACATATGCCTTCTTCTCGTCACGAGTTGCGAGCAACTACTGTTCAGTTATCATGACTGGTGTTTCAACTGAGTTGCTAAAGATATCTCTGAGTAAGAGTCTAAGTCTGAGTCAGAGTCTGATTCAGGTTCTGATGATATTTAGTCTTCTGGTTCTCCAGAAACTTCATCTTAAGTTGTTGCTACTAACGCAACATTTGCTTTGTTCTTCATCAGATTCTTCTTCTTCAGAATCAGATTCCTCCCAAATTGTCATTAGACCTTTCTTCACTTTAGAGAAGTTCTTTTTAGGCTTCTTTGTCCTTCTTGACTTTTGGACACTCATTCTTGTAATGATCTGGCTCATTACACTCATAGCAGATAACTTCCTTTCCAGAGTTATGCTTTTTCTATTCAGATGATGACTCTAAGCGACCTTTGATTCTTCTGAAGTTTCCTTGCCTATGCTTCCAGAGTTTTCTGATTCTTCTGATGTCATCTTCTGATCTTCCATCAGAATCTTCTGATTCTTCCTCATCTTGATGAGCCTTTGCCTTTCCAGGTTCAGACTTAAGAATGATGGATTTACTCTTCTTCTTCCTCCAGCTATATCTCATGATTTCTCAAGGAACTGACACGTTCTTCAAGACTTATGCTATTGAGATCTTTTGATAGCTTTAGAGCTGTTGCCATAAGTATCCATTTCTTAGGAGGACTTCTGATGATCTTTTTCATATGCCCAACAGTTGAGTAGCCTTTGTCCAGAACTTTGAGTTCTGCCATTAGCATTTAAAACTTTGAAGACATGATCTCAACTGTCTCATTATCCTCCATACTGAATGCCTCATAGTTTTGAATTAAGGCGAGCGCCTTTTGTCTTCTTAACTTGAGCATTTCCTTCATTAGTCATCCTAAGAGAATCAAGAATAGATTTGGCATCGTCTTCTCATACTTAGTATAAGAGATAACATTAGCAATATGATTCTTGCCTTATGATGACTTTTACAATCTTTCTTTTGTTGGTTGATTATATCACTACAGGATATTTTAGCACATGTAGCATCAACTGGGTGATTGTAGACATTAACTACCAAATCCCAAAGATCTACATCAAAACCAAGAAAGAACCTTTCTAATTTGTCTTTCCAATGGTCAAACCTTTCACCATCAACGACTGGTAGTTTGGCACTGTAATGATCTTCCCCTTCAGTAGCGGATTTAGCAGGAGCTGCCATGATATCTCACACAAATACTAGATCGGTAGTGAACACTGTTAAGTGCTGATAAGACATTTATCACAATCAGAACCGGAGCTCTGATACCAATTGAAGGTGTGAGAAAAACACAAGAAAGGGGGGGTTTGAATTGGGTTTTCCATTTTGAAAGCTTTTTATGAAACTCAAACAAAAATCATAAATAAACTAACAATAAGAAAGACACACGATATATCCTGGTTCACTTGAAAACTATCAAGCTAATCCAGTCCACCCGCCAAGGTGATTTTGCCTTAGACAATGACTTAATCCACTATAACCAAACTGATTACAATTGCACGAGCCAACTGCTGGTGACTAACAACTTCTAAGACTCACCAGCCCTAGATTTCTTAAGAATTCTGACCCAACTGGTCTCTTAAGGAATACAACGCACAAGCCAACTGCAAGTGACTAACACCACTAAGATACACTGTCTTAGTCTCCCTAAAAATTTTGACCCAACTGGTCCTTTAGGGAATGCAAACAACTGTCTGCTACAAGGTTTGTTTACAATAATAATGCTTCTACACAAGCAGGGTAAATATACATTTTAAGCTCAATCTAACTTAGAGAGAATCTACAGTAATAACATTCTTCTTCTTTGTATTGTGGTGCTTTACTGTTCACTCATAAGTTTCTTCATTTCTTGAGTTCTTTCTTCATATACATCAGTGTTTCTGATACTTCTTCTTTTACACTGAGTATTACATCGTTTGTTGCTCACTCACATTCAATCATGCTTGCACGCATGCATTTACTCTCTTACACTCATGCTCATCAACATCAGATTCGTTGAATGATCAAGTCTATATATAGCCAGAAAAAGATCTGTTGAAGGGCAGATCGGTAATATGATAAGAGTACTGGCGACTTGAAATAGAGTCATTATGCTGGGTTGAAAATCGTACACTGAAGTTGTCTTTTGCACCACCAAATCAGGGTAGTGGAAAGGAACGTGCTTTATCTGTACTATGTACTATTTTCCCACGCAAACGTTTCATCTTCTTCTATTCATCAGAGGCTTCTGAATTGATTTGATTGAAGCATGATCAGAAGAATGAATCATTGGGTCTTTGGAGTCTTGAGTCTTCAGAGTCTTCAGAACTTGTTCAGCCGAACCTTGTCTTCAAAGTCTTCAGCACTTCTAGTTCAGAACCCTTGGTTATCAGAATACTTAAGTCATCAGAATCTTCAGAACCTCGTTCAGCAGAACCTTGTCTTCAGAATCTTCAGCACTTAGTCTTCATAACCTTTAATCTTCAGAATCCTTAAGTCTTCAGAATCTTCAGAACTCCGTTCAATAGAACCTTGTCTTTAGAATCTTTAGCACTTAGTCTTCAGAAGTTAACGACCTCAGAAACTATACAGGCTTCATCAATAGAACATCAGAGTCACGATCAGAGATTAGATCCAAGAGACGTTACAATAGCAACATAGTGTCTTCTCAGAATCTTTCTGACGCACAATAGATTAGAACCAATTCTTGCTTCTTCATATAGAAGTGACCATGGAGAGTATCAGAGTGACGTAGCACCTAGCTTTATCAGAGTTAGAACCTGTTTATTAAACCATCAGAATAACAAACGTTAGAGCACCATAATTGTTCTCACACAAATTCTTCATTGTTATCATCAAAACATAGAGACAAGATGCAGAACCAAATCTTGTTCTTACAGAAGTTGTGCTCCCCATGGAAGTTGAGATCCCATCAATGTGAGTCTTGATGGAAGATAAGTTGACCAATGTTGAATGGTGTCAGAATAGATATAATTAGTTGAATTTAATTAAAGAAAAGAGAATGACAACCATGTGTCATGGTTAATTGTATCAGAAAATAATGAAGAATGCATTTTATAAAAAGGTTTGTCCTCGTGAATTCAGAGAAGGCGACCTCGTGCTCAAAAGGATCTTGCCTAACCACAATGATTCTCGTGGCAAGTGGACTCCCAATTATGAAGGCCTATATGTTGTCAAGAAAAACTTCTCTGGCGGTGCATTGATTCTTATGACTATGGATGCTGAGGAGCTCCCTCGTCCCATGAACACCTTTGCAGTCAATAAATACTATTCCTAAAATATCAAAAGAACAACTCGCTAGGTTGAAAATCCGAAAGGGCGACTTAGGAAAAAATGAGTGTCTTGGTGGATTGAAAACCCGAAAGGGCGGTCCAGGAAAAAATTAAAGACATAAACAGAATAATTTATCCCGGTAGATTGAAAACCCGAAAGGGCAATCTAGACAAAAGTTAGGAATTTCATGGCAGGTAACTGCATCAGGCAAGGCTTGATCACTCAAAGAAGCATCATCATCATTTGGAAGTCTCAATTCAATCTCTCTCAACGGAAGCTGAACTACATGAATTCAAAGTTGTTAGGGAGAATATGTTCATTGTATTTCAATGTAGCCTTTCCATTTACCATTTTCCAAACTTTGTAATGATCCATGGAGTCACGTCTTTTACGGACTACCATTCTATCAATAAAATCTTGATTTTTGCAAATTAATTTCAGTTCTTATACTTGTTTCTGTGCAAAATGTCATTTATTTTTTATATTAATTTTTGCAGAAAGTTTTGATAACAAATATGTTTTGAAATTACAAAATATTTTTCTTTGACTTTTGAACAAACTAAGCGTCGACGGTTGTTCCAGATTTGATCAAATCTCGAAGTGTGAAGCTCAACTTCCCCATTTTAGTATTTCACGAGATCATTCAGTGCATTTCCTGGGTTTGATGAATTTGCTCTCTCCAACAAGGTTATTGTTAGATTTGGTGATAGATACATGTTCCCCCCCAGCAGTATTAATGTTGCATTGATCATTTTGGGTTGATTCTCGCATCAAAGCTAGCAAGAGCATTATCTCTATCAGAGATTGATGATTAATGGAGAATTTTTTCTCTATTCCCCAGAAGAATTGTTACCAAACTTGTTATCAGTTGATGGTACTTCCCCAAGCAGTGTTTGTTGTCACAATGTTTCGCCAGCAGAATGCTACTTCCTCAAAGAGTTGCCAATTTGATAAGAATTGTTGATTCAAGTTTCCCCATCAGATTTTTTATCCCCATCAAGGACTTCCATTTATTTTGGAAGGTGTTGCTTCCCTAGCAGAAGAAAAGCTCTGTTGCAGAGTCTCCATCTAGTTGAGAATTGACCGAGTGCCCAGTTCTGGTTTTGGTTCTCCTAGTTTGTCGAGTATCCCATTTTTTCAGCATAAGCATAACATTACATGCATGCTGTATTCATAAATCATCATCATGCATAGCCGAAGGCTAATTCATACTCATATGCATGTTCCTTGCTCCTGGTCGCGTATTTTCCCAGTGAGTCTATCCTATGTTTCCCCACTGAGTTTGTGTCTCGTGGAAGATTTGTATTTCAGTTTTCCTACCCATATCATCTTGCCTGGATGGAACAAATCCCCAGTTTGAGTTCATTCCTCATCAGGTAGAGTCATATTTGACTGTTTCTCTTCAGTTGTTCTTGGATTGAACTTTGGTCCCCTGTAGTGTTGCTTTTGATAGCCCCAAGATGGAATCATATATGATAGAAAGGCATGCTTTGCACCTTTTGAACCTTTGTTCCTCAGCATAAGAACTTGTTCAATGATGAAGATATCATCCTCAGCAGTTATTGCTCTAGTAATCTCCCTGAGATTTATTTCAACAAGTGGCAATCTCTTTATTTGAGAAGCTTGTTATTATTATCAATTTTTATGTCAACAACAAGTGGCAGTCTCTTTATTTGAGAAGCTTGTTTGTCCCCGACAGATCAATTGTTATTGCAATAACAAGTGGTAGAATCTTTATTTGAGAAGCTTGTTCATTCCAACAACAAGTGGCAGTCACTTTATTTGAGAAGCTTGTTTGTCTCCGGAAGATCAATTGTTATTGCAATAACAAGTGGCAGTCTCTTTATTTGAGAAGCTGGTTTGTTCCAGGCACATCAATCCTTATTTCCACAGCGAGTCACTATCTCTACATATAATCTCTGACAGAGAAGCTTGTTGTGATTCAACATATCAAAGACAACAGATTATTTCCCCAATAGGTGGTTGTCTGTTTATTTGAGAAGCATGTTGCGATCCTGTTGAAGCAGTAAAGCAGCAAGCAAAAATTAATTAAGTACCCAGTTTTTTCGTCTCCACAGGGATCGGTGCGAGAAAGAATGCCGTTCAACGGTCTCTACATTTCTAAGCTTATGGTGCAAAAGTTTTGATTTAAAAGATTTAAGGCACCAAAATTAAAGGCATAGAATATAAAGACTGAAAATATAAAGTAAAGACTGAATTATAAACGGAGCCTTATTGGGATTGGATCTCATCAATTGAAAACACGTGCATTCTTCTAATCAAGTAAACACAAATCAATCATTCGTCTAATATCTTCACGTATCACTCACGACATACATATCCTCTCGGTCCCCGCATGTTGTGAGTGATTTTGTACCAATCAATAATTGCTCTCGCACATTACCAATCAATACAAAGTATTTAAAACCTACATGAATGTTAAGCCTACATCCATTTCTGGCATCTAGACCCAACAGGTATTACTATAACATCCATATCAAACTAATGAGTAATTTATATACAAAGCTATGATCATAATACGTATATATGATTAACCCTTTTTACATGCATTCAACTAATTGGCCAAATGTATGTGAATATCGTTCTTCATCACTATTATCACGCATCCTCGCAATACCACATCGATCCTACTCATGCTACTAATCAACACAATACAATAAAATGTACAATGAATATCAACTCACAAAACCATGTCAAAAGTTTACTCATTGATAGATGAAAATCCAAGATCAAGGATTTGAAATAGGTTTTGTCAAGACCCACAAATAAGCAATCAAAGACAATCAGCAATAGAGGATCAAAACTAGTTCACAAACATACATTAGATGAAATACATAAGGTATCAAAAGATTACATCCAAACCCCAACAAGAGATCAAAGATCTTACCTTTTCCCTCTTAGGGTTTGAGTTTCTCTCACTAGAATATATTTGGATTTGAAGAGAGATAAAGTTCTGATCCTAAAATTACAAGTTATGGCTAAAAAATGATGAAAAGTACTTATATAATACATTCAAAATCTGTCATGTTTGCACTGCAAACAAATTATTCGCCTAGCGAACACCAAATTAGGCACCTGATGTGCCTCAGGAACAGTTAAACCGCCTCTACGATTCTGCATAAGTTCGCAAAGCGAACATTCGCTGGAAAGTTCGCAATGCGAACTTTGGTGCCTTTTCTTACTGCCTCAAGTCTAGGAGTATTTGCTGGAAAGTTCGCAAAGCGAACTTTCTGAAGTTTCTTCATTTCCTTTGGCAACTTGCATCTCTTTTCTTGTGTCTTACTTCTTTGATGACTTAATGCCTTTTTCTGCACAATAACACACAAATTACAAGTACCAATGGTATTTGCAATATAATTGAAGAATCACACTAGAACATGAATTAAATCTATGAAAACATGAGAATTGAGTTGAAAAGTGCCAAGAAAGATGGTTCAATTTAAGTCAAAATTTGCAATTAACAAACTCTCCCCAACTAGATTTTTGCTTGTCCTCAAGCAAAGTATGCCCCTCATTAAAACAAGAGGATTTGCTCAAGCATTTAATTCAACCAAGAATGGATTTAACAATTCAAATTCAAACAAGAGAAATTTTCTCAAATAAGAGGATTTAGTCAAGCATGAAAATGCACACAAGCAACGTTTACCATTCAATAGAATCAGACAATGACAAAGAATTTAGTTCTTAAACAAATATCATGGAATGTTTCAAGTAACAACTAAATTTTCATACTTGAATCACTCTAACACTCCTCTTCATAATAAGAATGAAGAAATTAATGTGTTTGCAACCGCGGGGCAATTTCACTCACCTGACAAACAATGCTAATAGCAATCTAATTCATACATCCATCTAACAATCAAAAATTGAAATCATGGAAGCAAAAAGATCACTAAGGCTTTAAAGGTTGTAGCTTGGTCGGGTTCACAACAAATGGACATTTCTAAAGGCCATGGAATCGAAATTTCCGATGTAAAAGAACATTCACTATACAAGGTATTAACACATCTCAACTTAATTCACCACTTTCATTTCTCTATCACAAACCTTCTCAAGCTTCCTTATGCACAATTATTTCATTATCTATTTTTCTTATTCAAACAAGTATTATTTTTCTTTTGTTTTTCACATTCATATTCACACTTTTTCTTTTCACGCTTGTTTGAAAATTTTTAAAAGTTTATAGCAACCTACCATTCTTCTTTTTCATTCTCCCCAACTTGAATTCAACCAAACCTCAAGTGAATGTTCCTTACTTTTTATGGCAAGGAAATCAAATTAAAACAATGTTCAAAGGTTCAAGAAGAAATTTTTAGAACCTCAAAAAATTCAATGATGAACTATACTTTCAAATTATGTACATAAACCAAGTTCATCACTAAAATGAGATCTAAACTGTTTAGGCTCAAAGGGGTTAACGAATTCTCACTATTCACGGGTAAGATACTTTTGGATACGGTTGTGCTCAAATATAAACAAATGCCTTGATCATTTCTAATGCTCCCACTAAATCATAATAATCAAAAGATAAAGCATGAATCAGACGAATTAAACAAAGTTATCAGTAATCCTAGCATATAGTAAACAATGGAGGTTTCTCACAATTTGTGGCTTTCGGACCTAAGTGAAACCAACATTCAAACAAGTTGCAACAAGAAACAAGAATACACACTTGCACAAAGAACAAAATGCTTAAATCATTCTAACATTCTATAAAGCGGTACAATTTAACTTGCATACATTCAATGCTCACCATCCTATCATCACCATCCAGATTCGGTCAAAGCTTCATTAAATACTTTTATACAAATAGCAGCTAATCTAGAAGGATTTCTCATCATTCCTAGTCACACTAGAGAAAACATAAAAGAATACAAATATATACAATATAAACAAATGTACAAAGCTCAAAAATATAGAAACTATCGCAATGCGATTCAATATCCAAACACCAATCCCCTGCAATGGCGCCATTTTGTTGAAGCGGTAAACCAGCAAGCAAAAATTAATTAAGTACCCAGTTTTGTCATCTCCACAGGGATCGATGCGAGAAAGAATGTCTTTCAACAACGGTCTCTACATTTCTAAGCTTATGGTGCAAAAGTTTTGGTTTAAAAGATTTAAGGCACCAAAATTAAAGGCATAAAATATGAAGACTGGAAATATAAAGTAAAGATGAATTATAAACGAAGCCTTGTTGGGATTGGATCTCATCAATTGATAACACATGCATTCTTCTAATCAAGTAAACACAAATCAATCATTCATCTAATATCCTCATGACATACATATCCTCTCGGTCCTCGCATGTTGTGAGTGATTTTGTACCGATCAATAATTGCTCTCGCACATTACCAATCAATACAAAGTATTTAAAACCTACATGAATGTTAAGCCTACATCCATTTCTGGCATCTAGACCCAACATATATTACTATAACACCCATATTAAACTAATGAGTAATTCATATACAAAGCTATGATCATAATACGTACATATGATTAACCCTTTTTACATGCATTCAACTAATTGGCCAAATGTATGTGAATATCGTTCTTCATCACTATTATCACGCTTCCTCGCAATACCGCATCGATCCTACTCATGCTATTCATGCTACTAATCAACACAATAAAATAAAAGATACAATGAATATCAACTCACAAAACCATGCCAAAAGTTTACTCATTGATAGATGAAAATCCAAGATCAAGGATTTGAAATAGGTTTTGTCAAGACCCACAAATAAGCAATCAAAGACAATCAACAATAGAAGATCAAAACTAGTTCACAAACATACATTAGATGAAATACATAAGGTATCAAAAGATTACATCCAAACCCTAACAAGAGATCAAAGATCTCACCTTCTCCCTCTTAGGGTTTGAGTTTCTCTCACTAGAATATATTTGGATTTGAAGAGAGATAAAGTTTTGATCCTAAAATTACAAGTTATGGCTAAAAAATGATGAAAAGTACTTATATAATACATTCAAAATCTGTCATGTTCACACTGCGAACAAATTATTCGCCTAACGAACACCAAATTAGGCACCTGATGTGCCTCAGGAACAGTTAAACCGCCTCTGCAATTCTGCATAAGTTCGCAATGCGAATAATTATTCGCAAAGCGAACATTCGCTGGAAAGTTTGCAATGCGAACTTTGGTGCCTTTTCTTACTGCCTCAAGTCTGGGAGTATTCCCTGGAAAGTTCGCAAAGCGAACATTTGCTGGAAAGTTCGCAAAGCAAACTTTCTGAAGTTTCTTCATTTCCTTCATTTCCTTTGGCAATTTGCATCTCTTTTCTTGTGTCTTACTTCTTTGATGACTTAATGCCTTTTCCTGCACAATAACACACAAAATATAAGTACCAAAGGTATTTGCAATATAATTGAAGAATCACACTAGAACATGAATTAAATCTATGAAAACATGAGAATTGAGTTGAAAAATGCCAAGAAAGATGGTTCAATTTAAGTCAAAATTTGCACTTAGCAGATCCTCAATCAAAGTCAATCTCCAGCAAGTTAAGACTGCTTCAGGTTGAAGACCAAAAGATGAAGAAAACTTTTCTATTGCTATTTCCAAGTGGAAGACTCGGACAAAGAGGAGACTGAGACCCGTTCCTGGTTGAAGATTGGATGTCATGTGAGGTTTATTACCCTTTCCAAGTGGAGTACTTGGTCAAAGAATAATCTAAGACCCGTTCTTAGTTGAAGACCGGAAGTCATGGGAGGTTTGTTACCCTTTCCAAGTGGAATACTTGGTCAACGAAGAAACTGAGACCGTTCATGGTTGAAGACCGGAGGTCATGGGAGGTTTATTACCCTTTCTAAGTGGAATAGTTTTTCAAAGAAGAAACTGAGACACATTCCTAGTTGAAGACCAGAAGTCAGTTTATCACCCTTTCTAAGTGGAAGACTTGGTCAAAGAGGAAATTGGGAGTCGTTTCTGGTTGAAGACCGGAAGTCATGAGAGGTTTATCACCCTTTCCAAGTGGAAGACTTGGTCAAAAAAGAAGTTGAGCCCCGTTCAAGGTGGAAGACTAAAAGTTATGGGAAGCTTATTATCAATTCAAATACAATCATTACCTTTGTTTATGAGTTGGTAGCATACCGTCACCCATGAGTCGACATTATCTTCAAATTATGTCACTACCTTCATTTATGAGTTGGTAGTTTGCCGTCATCTATGAGTCAGTATTATCTTATTATTTTGTTTCCTACCTTGGTCTATTAGTTGGTAGCATACTGTCATCCATGAGTCGATATTATCTTCACGTTCTATTCTCTACCTTCGTCCATGAGTTGGTAGTATACCGTCGTCTATGAGTCGGTATTATATTTGCATCACTTTGCTCACTACCTTCATCCATGAGTTGGTAGTATACTGTCATCTATGAGTCACTATTGTCTTATCGTTTTTGCTTTCAACCTTCGTCCTTGAGTTGGTAGTTTACCATCATCTATGGGTCGGTATCATTGTTCTATTATCCTGTTTCACTACCTTCGGTTATGAGTTGGTAGCTTACTGTCGTCTATGAGTCGGTATTATCTCATTTTCCTTTCCTCTACCTTCATCTATGAGTTTGTAGCTTATCGTCATCTATGAGTCAATATTATCTCATTTTCCTTTCCTCTACCTTTAGCCATGAGTTGGTAGTTTACTGTCATCTATGAGTCGGTATCATCCTGTTTAATGCCTTTGTCTATGAGTTGGTAGTAACTCCCTGTTTAACTGATTACTTAGGTTTTCCCTAGTCATTTCAGTGTTTTATTTGCTGACTACTTCCCCAATAGAGGTTTCCATATTTGTTTTACGTTTCTAATAGTGCTTTGGGTTTTTCCCCAGCACATGTCTTTGGGGTTTATTTCCATTTCCCCAGTGAGTTTTGTCTCCCTGGTGGACTCCTTTCAAGCTTTTCTCCAACGGTATCCCTGGCAGAGTGGGATCTATGTGGTGTTTTCCCCGCAGAGTTTGTTTCTTGCATTCATTTATATAGTAAGCATTGTGCAGCGTCTTAGGGCTAAAAATCAGGTATTCTGTATTTAAGTCTCTTCGATCCCATCGATACAAAGATTTTCAGTCTTCATATCTTCGGATAGAAGAAACTTAAATATGAGCATTTGTCATACCCTAATTTTTACCCCTAAGATTCTACCTATCATACTCATTTGCATCTCATTGCAATCACAAACATGGTTTCTCCTATATCTCATTTCTAGGGCTTTGCCCTTGTATAGGAGATCACCAAGCACTCATTTTGTTTCTTTTGCTTTTATTTGCTTATGTTTACTAACCTTATTCAAAATACAAAAATATGTGCCTGTTGTTTCATTTTTCTTGTTGTCAGAGCTTAAGTGTTGCAAGGTTAAATCATGGTTGAATCAAGGCTATCAGGGCAAGTGTGTGTGCATTGGTGATTAAGATTCAATTGAGTTTGGCCTAATCTTGGTCAAACAAGAAGTGTGCTTCATTATCAAGTTATCCAGGCTGTGTAAATTCATCATGCTTCATGGTTGATGGTCATCAGAATCCAGTTTATTTTTTAGTTAGGGTTTGTGTAGAGTATTGAAGTCCATTTCTCAAATCATAGTCATCTGATTTCAAGGTACTTTCTTGCTCATTTGGTTCATAGTGAAGGCCTTGGTTTATTAGTATTCAAGTGGCCAGGTTCGGATAAGTTTACTAATTCATGGTCCCAGTTTATTCCAAGTTCAAGGTTAATTCAAGATTTATTTTGATTCAGCGATCCAACTCATTCAAAGTTCAAGGTTGATTCATGTTTGGCATTATTTCTCAATGATTGGTTCAAGATAGATGGTATTTTTTTTCAAGGATCGATTCAAGTTTCATTTCAATTTAAGTGAAAATCCAAGAAGGGTGGAATCTTGGTTTTGTGAGATTTTTTTTGGAAGATTCAAGTGTAATTGTCATGATCTTTTAAGTAAAAAATCAAGTTCAAGGTGTTTTATGGCCAAGTCCTCAAGCATAATGTAAGAATTCAAGAATCAAAATGGAGGTGCAAAATGATATTAATTCAAAGTCTACATATTTCCCAATTTACTCAAAAGTCCATTCATGCAAAAAAAAACTTCTACAAAACATAATATGGATAATCCGTGTACAAAATATGAAGTCCCGTGATACATTTATAAATTTCAAACAAATGCCAAAAATAATAGAAGAAATGGAGACCATGAAGAAAAGCCCCACGCACATGAAGCTACTACTATGAGCTACCACTTCATGAAGCAATTTCTAAGCTGCAACGCCAAGCCTTCAACGCCCGCTTCATGCTACTTCATGCTACAACAAACTTCACAAGCCAGCCAAGAAGAACAAGCCAGCCACACGCAAACACCACGGCCGACCTTCTTGTTACATTCCAAGATGCATTCCAAGCCTATGTCAAGCCTTACTTCACTACAAGCTAAAACACGCAAGCTGCAATTCCAAGCTGACAATCACAAAGCCAAGCTTCAACCTGCAAATTCAAAACGCCACACACCGTAGTGTAAACGACTTCAACAATTGAAACGTAAACTACACAAAAGCAACAAATAATGAAAACGGCAACTAACAATTCAAAATGCGGAAAATACGTAAACAGTAACGCAAATTTCACTCAAATTTTCAAGATTCAAATAAAAAATCATTCACCTCTTCTACAAATAGCAGCATCCTTCACTCTTTTCATTTGAGCTTTTTGAAGCAAGAAAATCCCTACCCAAATTTCTCCTAACTTCATCTTCGATTCTCCAAACACAACCTTCAATTATCCTCATCAATTCCTTTAACAATATTCAACACAACAACGAAACAACAACTCTTTGCAATCTCGCAACAAAATCATGATTCAAAGCAACATCAACAACATCACAACAACAATTGTGCATCATAAAAGAAAGAAGATAGGATTCGTTGAGCAAGTGAAGTTACGTTCATACCTGGAGAATTTTAATTCAGAGTAATTACTTTAATAACACCACTTCTTCTTCCTCGTTCTTTGCCTTCTATATCATAAATCCGGTTTCGAACTTGTTTTCGAGTTGCACCATGAGTGGAGTTGGATTCAGATCAAAGGAGGTTGTGGTTGGACTCCGTATCCGCCGTGGCGGATTTCGTTCTCTGCCGGCAATGAAATGTAGGTGAGGGAGAGAGAGCTGATGCGTGAGTAGAAGAAGAAGAGAAGTTTGTTTGTTCCTCTTGTTGTTTTTTTTAAATATTGTCTCTCACATGGATTGGGCTTAGAGCCCATTTTTCTTTTTTTAGTCCATACTCCCTCCTTACTCGTTTTACCCTTCCTCCTCTCTCTCTCTCTTTCTCTCTCTCTCTCTCTCTCTCTCTCTCTCTCTCTCTATATATATATATATATATATATATATATATATATATATATATATTCATTTGTTTCTATTTTGTTTTTTTTTCTTTCTTAAAAAAATGTTCTATTATTTGTTTCACTTTTGATTCTAATTTCCACTTCAATCATACTTGATACATTTATTTTCTTATTATTTTCATTTCCTTCTTGATTCTCCTTTTTTTCCTTTTGGTTGATGAGATCTTAAGGATCATAAAATGATGATTTTTTAATATGTTGAATCTTCATTATTTCAAACATGTGGTTGAATGATCATTTGGATCATTATAAACACTTTGGAATAGTGATAGGTTGCTTTTGATTAATCATCAAAATCCTTGATTGAGATGAGACCGTTCTCTTTTTCTTTTTGTATGGCATGACTTTAGGAGAATGATTTACATATCATTTCTCCAGCATGTTTTAACACAAACATTGTTATTGACCAACCTCCCATAGTATGATCTTCATAATAGATCGTGCAACGATTGCTTAACATAGCGCTAAATTGGCCCCAAATCGATAACCACTAACAAATAACTCCTAACATCTAACATTTATCTTATTTCCTTTACATGTATGCAATTTAATTCTTGTCTTTAATTTTCGCTATTTACTTTACCGCTCTTTATCATTTCCGTATTTATTTCATGTCATTTTCTTTCTTCTTTGATCTTTATTTCTTCATCTTGTTAAAAATACAAAAAACCCGATAAAATGATTCAAAACCCTAAAAAACTTTTAATCCTGGACTATGGTTACTATCATGTGCATTGAGGAGTTTTGGACCTATGGACATAGACTCAGGTTACCCTATGCTTGGAGTATTCTTATCTAAAACTTGGAAGTTCATCTGATAATTTGCACTTGCTTGAGACCTTGAGTTCCTTTGATACATGTGGCCTTGAATCAAGCTTGGATGCTTTATCTGTTTCTCTGTGACTTTATTTGTCTGGATCCTCCTGTGTTCATCTGCTCAGTTGCTTATCTTGCGGCTTAAATCCAAAGGGAATGAAATGTTGGTTTTGACTCTTGTCAAATGCTTGCTTGTCCTGGTTAGTTCACTTGCACACATAAATGCTTTCTCTTATGCTACCTGACGATGAGATCATTTATTTTATGCTTCTCTTCATCTCCTCCCATTATTAATTTTTCAAAATCCTCTCTCTATTTCAAAAACTTCTTGTTTTCAAACTTCACCTCTTTCTTAATAAACGTTGATTTTGTCAAGTGATCCAGAAAATCTTTTCTCAATAAATGCTAAGACACTTAAGCATATTCAAACTCATTTCAAAATTCTAAAAAACACTAACATCATCAAACTCTTTTTGTACCTTTGTGCACCTTTTTCTTTAAGAGCCTATTTTCAGAAAGACTAGATACTGGTCTAATTCTTATAGTGATGCAAACTACTATACTTCTACAAGATGCTGAGAAATTAACGACATTTTCCACTTGAATGTTGAGATGTACTTGTTGATGAAACTCATGTAAAGGTTCTCCCTATCAAGATGATGCAAATGCTCATTTCCTCATACTTGTGGGTAGTAAGTTAAGTTTTTCCACTCGAATATGCCAAATATCTTTTCACTTAAAATCAATCAACAAACAACAATAACCATTTTTAGCAACAAATAAGCAAGTGGTTCCCGTTGAATACAACGCATGTGAGAGGTGCTAATACCTTCCTATGACATAACCAACCCTCATATCTAGATCTCTATTTTTAGCTTTTTGTGGGTTTTGTTCAATATTTTCCCATTCCCTTTGGAAACAATAAAGTTTGGTGGCGACTCTTGCTTTTCTGAGTTAAGTTAATCAATAGCTTAATCTCAACATTTTCCCGCCGCGACAATAATGAGAACAAGTTGGTCAATACACTTGTAACAACAATACTTTAAATTCTATAATAAAAGTGAAGTTTATTTCTAATGAAAAATTACACAAAAAATCAATTGAAGCAAATTATTGAACACCTTATGTGCAATCAATTTTGTTTAGAATTTTGTATGGTTTTGTTGATTTGCAAATCCAACCACAATCTAATAGATTGTGAGCAACACAACAAAACCTTTTTCAAAAGGTTATCAAAATGTTTAACCAAACATATTGACTGCGCAATCGACGAATTCAATAATTTATAAATTAAAAGTAAAAGAGATAGAGAGAGAAAGTACACAAGGATTTATTTAGGCAGTCCCCCAATCGGCCTCGCTATTAGTACGTCTGCCCTTAATTCAAACTTGAATTGAGAAAATTAATCTTACTTTGAAAATGTAGTTTTACAAGAGAAATGTAGCAATACAACCCCACAAACCATTTGTTTGATGTTAATTCTAACACTTTATCTTCCCTTGATCTGAGCTTGAACAAGTTACCCTACTATACCAATTTGATCCACCGCTAAATCGAATCCAAATTGCGAATTGTTGTCACCCTAGATTTACCAATTTGACCCACAATCTCATGTTACTCCTTTGCAAGAAACCCCGCTTTTTCAAAGCTTTCACTCAACCGAATCCCAATTGCGTAATTTATCCAAAACCTTCAAATCACCAATTGATCTTGAAGGAAAACCCCAACTTAGTTTTCTTATTTAAAAGCCCCAAATATTTTCAATCCAATTTACAATTTAACAACCTAAATCGGACGTTATCAACTATGATTCTAGATGGCACCTAAACAAAAAATGATTATGTGTATTTTGTTTGTGTGTATGCATAGAACATAAGTTAAAGATGAAGAGAACTATTTGTAAATTCTGGGTTTCGTATCTGGTTTTTCCACAACAACACTTGAAATGATGCGTGTATGAAGTATTTATATGTATATAAGTTGGAGGCAAAAGGAGTGCAAAAGATTTGGAAAAATCATGAATTTTTGAAAAACTACATCGTATGTGCCGACCTATGTAAGTCATGTGTCGACACATTCAAAGCATGTGCCGACCTGTATGGGTTATGTGTCGACTCATAGAAGAAAATTTTATTCTATGTTTTGACCTGAAACCATTTCACAGTCGACACATTAAACAGAGGCTACAGGCTTTAAAATTGAACTACGTGTGTCGACTCATAACTTGTATGTGTCGACGCATAAACTACAGGCTTTAAAAATGATCCACATGTGTTGACTCATAGCATATATGTGTCGACGCATAAACATATTTTTTACATAAAAACCTTTTTTTAATGCATGAAATCTTTTCTAAATCATTTCCAAAATGTTTTTATACTTCCTAATGCTAAGATGCACATTAAGATTCAAAGGATACCGTCCAATATTCATAAACGCCAAAGTATCCTAGTTTTGACATCATAAAAAACACATCTAACAGGAAGTTGCACTCACGACCTTTTCTCTACTTTGTGTTGCTGATTTTGAAAAATCCTTCAGACATACGATTGTAGTCAATCAACACATGTATGATCCTGCTGCTATTAGTGAGTTACACATTCCAGAAATTGTTGATCTGATGGAATATTAGGAGATCAACAATTGTTTGAAAGTCTCAGCTGATTATAATGAAGACCTTATTCATATCTTTTGTACTGGGTTGCAGTCAAGGGAGGATTATTCCTTTTATTTTCAAATGGGAAAACACTTATATCACATTACGCAAAATGCATGGAGGGAAGTATTTTGTTTGTCTATGTTCTCTCATTACTCTGCCTTTGATGATCATATTTTTCACCCTAATTTTGATTTGAGAAGTTACCTAAATTATTGTCTCAAACCCCAAGGGCTGAAGATAATTTGGCTAAAACATCAATAGGTTATTTGAATAGAAATCCACGTATCCTTCATTGGATTGTGACTCATGTGTTGCATCCAAGAAAGGGTGGTCATTCTAGAATTGACATTGTTCATGTTCATCTTATGTATCTTCTTCAACATAAGGTTCCTCTTAATTGGCCAAATTATTTTGTTGCTAGAATGTTTGCAATGAAATAATGTACCACATGGTCCTCCTTATGTTATGTTTCAATGATTTCGAAGATTCTGAGGCATTTCATTATTGGTGTGCCTAACCTTTAAATTTAACTCAAACACTATGAGACACATGGGATACCATTGGGATAATGATCTCAAGGCATACTACTATAAGATGAATGGCTCATGTAAGGTCATCTATAACTATGATGACCCAACTGAATTTGGTATTTCTTTATTTGATGAACATCAGGTGGAAGAACTAAGTCATAATATGGAAGGAGACATGGTTGATCCTTAGCATGATAATGAAGACCCTCATGAATGGCAAGGTTTTGCAGGCGAACATGAAGACCCGCAAGGGTGAGGTCAGTGGCAATAAAACTCGTGGAATCAACATAGCACTACTTAGATAACCCCTTTGATATGCTCATCTAGTGAAAAATCATCCATTCTCACCATGTTCGAGAACATGCATGTTGAGCAACGAGAGCGGTATCAAAAGGATTCCCGTAGGCGTGATGAGTTTAAGGCTGCTCAAGAGGAGCATTTCAGAGTAGTTCATGATCATCTGGCTGCCCAAGATGACAATTTTAATAGTTTTGCATCTTATGCTATGGAGCAATTTAATTAGTTTCGTTAAAACATGGTTGTTAATCATGCTGAAACTCAAGCTAGAATTCATACCATGAGTCGTGCTCAACATGGCAATCATCATCACTATCAACAATTCTACTGTGAGATGTGATTTTATGGACTATCAGTATGGTGACCAAGATGTGGGCATAGTTTTAAGTATATCGACCTGAACCTAAAGGTGGTCATCATCATCAAAGGGGTCTTCGTGGTCGTGGTCAATAGTTATGCTTCATTGTGGACCCAGTATTTATTATGCATGCATTTATGCTTTCATGACTTTATGTTTATTTTGTTTTCATGTTACAACCTTTATGACAAATGTGTAATGGATATTATCTCTTGTGGCTATAATTGGTTGTGTATTTATGTTTAAGCATCATTTTCAATTTGACGTAATTCTACATGAGTGCCTGTTACAAATGATTCATTTAATCTTTGCAACACCTCTGAGTGTGTTATGTGTTATTGTGTAATTTTCATGATACTTCTCACGTTTTTCTGTCTTTGTCTCTTTTTGATGTTGTCAAAGGGAGATAAGTAGAAGGTTTATGATGCACATATTCAAGGGGAGCTTTGACAAAGACACCAGGTGCTTAGTAAGTTTTGCCATCATAAAAAAGGGGAGTATGTGAGTGCATTATTCTCTTAGATATGTTTTGAATAATGTCAAAACTAAGTCACTTAGTTCTTGTGTATATTAGACCTTACCGTCTATGTCTAGATTCACATCATCATAATAGGACATTTAAAATCAGATTAAATAGGTAATTACAAGCAAAAATTATAATTTTTCATGAAAAATAAGTCAATGGGCCGATACAAATGGATATGTATCAATACATACTGAATGAGTTTTAAAAGGAAATGATTATGATGCGTATGTATCGATATAAAGCATGGATGGGTCGATACAAAATGTGAAGGAGTTGACTCATTCATATTTGGAGTCGACTCCATATGAAAAGGCTTTTTCACATAAACATTCATGCCTTCAATGTATCGATACCATGCATCTATGGGTCGATACATGTTTCGATTGAGTCGACTCATCCTGTATTGAAGTCGACTCATACTGAAGCAATTTTCAAAGCAGATTTCTCTGCCTTTAATGTATAGATTCATTAGGGGCTATGCATCGACTCCAAGCCAAATGTATCGACTCATTCGAATTTGAAGTCAATACATTCAATTTTATTTTTTTCCAAAACTTGTAATTTTTTCTCTAAAAATTTGTTTTGTCTGTTATTTTTTCTACACACACACACATACATATAAATATGCACTCATGCATCATTCCTCAACATTGAAACCAAGAACACACTTAGAAATTTCTCATCCTCTTGAACCTTTCTTTGCATACATTCAACAACTACACATAATCATTTTTGTTAATGTCATCGAGATAAAATTGATAATGTCCAATTTAGGTTGTTGTAATCAAACCGGGTTGAGTTTTTTCTTTGAGGGTTTCATTGATAAAATCTTTAGAGTTTTTTCTCCAAGATCAAGGGCTTATTTGGGGATTTTTTGCACAAGTCTTTGTAACTTGGATTCAACCGAGTGAAAGCTTTGAAGAACGAGGGTTCTGTCAAAGGAGTAATGGAACCGGAGGATAAATTGAAAGACTTGGGGCAAGATTTTGCAATTTGGATTCAACCAAGTGAAAGCTTTGAAGAACAGAGGTTCGATCAAAGGAATAGCGATAACCGGAGGATAAATTGGAAGTTTTGTGTGACTTGATCTAGCTAAGATAAGGGGAAAAGAAGAAGCTTGGATAAACATCAAACATAGGGTTATGGGGTTTGAATTGTTACTAATTCTCTTGTAAAATACTTTTTCAAAGATTAATTACATATCTCAATTCTATTTTGAATTGAGGGTAGACGTACCCATAGTAAGGACAATTGGCGAACGACCTAAACAAATCTTGGTGTTCTCTCTCTCTCTCTCTCTCTCTCTCTCTCTCTCTCTCTCTCTCTCTCTCTCTCTCTCTCTCCTCTCTCTCTCTCTTTCTCTCTATCTCTCTCTTTCTCTCTCTTTCTCTCTCTTTCTCTCTCTCACACACACACACACACACACACATACACACAACCCACACACACACTTTACAATTGGTTAACACACTTAGTTAGTAATTTGTTTAGCTGGAAATTTTGGTTGTGTTGAAGTATCTTAAAATGTTTTTGTAAGATCATTGCAATCTAAACAATTGCAATATAATTGTTATACTTTAAACACAAAGAGAATTAAGCTTGGTGTTTTGCACACCAAGTGTTTGTTAAATTGACTACACACTAAGTGTTCAATAAATTTCTTGAGTTTAAGTTTATTTTTGTATTTCATTGGAAATCGTTTATCATTGTGTGATTTATATTTAAACACATTGTATCAAATCAATTGGTTTATTCTCTCATCTTTAGCATACTTTTACTACGGTTTATACGCATGTCCGATTCTAATAACGGTTCGGATGTACGAGAGTCGATTCAAAATTTATTCCGCTTGCCATAGAAAATATTGGTCAAAGCATAATTTTTAATAAAAAAACTTTTATTAGAGATTTATTCAACCCCCTTTTAGATCATTGCCCTCGTCTAACAACGTGAAACCAGTCAAATGGAGGAACCACCTCATCCACGATTATAGGAAGAAGACAATTTTTGCACTCATGCGTTTTTTACCAAAAGAAGAGGAAACTACCCCTCTTTATCTCAGTTTGAGAGAAGTCAAACAATCAGAGGTAGAAGAAGAAATAAAAAAAAAAACTATAGGATAATCTATTAAAAAAGTTATGGAAATTAACTAATTGGATATGAACATAATATTAGATTACATATTATGGTGAAACTTGATCCATGTAACTGATCAAACTTAGTGGGATGAAGTTTGATTGCAGTTTTGGTATTTTAATTCAATAGGCCAATCTGTCCACCCCATTAATTTAGCGGGTTAGGCGGGACGAACCAACTAATAGAAACAAATTCAGAATCTTAACATGCCCTCTCAAAATCGAACTAAACATGTTGGCTCAATGTCCATATTGGTCCCTAAACTCTTCAAAACGTTTCATATTAATCCTTTTTGTCCTATTAGCGACGGAAAAATTCAAAAATCAGTCGTTAAATTTGTCGCTAATTAGAAAAAATGACTAATTTGGAACATTTTGAAGAGTTAAGGGACCAATATGGACATTTTGAAAGTTAAGGAACCAAAATAAACCCCACGGTTAAGATACAGGACCAATAAGGATATTGAGCCTTAATTTTATAATTTCAAAGAAAACTATTTATTAATAGTAACAATTAATAGTTATATTATTTTTCCAAGTTGCAATCAATAACTAGTCATCAATATATGGGAATTTTTTAATGCACCCTATATATGGGTGGCAAAGTGGGCGACCCGCCCTATTTAAGCCCGTCCAAAAGCGGGGCGGGGTGGGGCGGACCAACTTAGGCGTCCGAGCTCAAAAGCCAAGTCCGCCCCGTTTACTAATGAGTTGGCGAGTTGGCGAACCGGCCCGCTAATTTTTTATTTTTTATTTTACAATTTGATTTACTACATAATTTAAATTGTTTTATTTATTACCAAAGGCAAAGAGGTCGACAAAAGATTTTTTAACAACGCATAATAGAACTTTAAAATGTCTTAAGTCCAAACAGTTCAAAAAATAAAATAAATAAAGACCAATTACAACAAAAAATAACGAAATAAACTCAAGCGCAATAAAAAAAATATCAAAATAAATAAATAAATAAACAAACAATACATATCATCCTAGCCGAGGCGGGCCAACTTAAAATACCGAGCCGAAAACCTCAGCCCAGCCCGCAAAAAATGGCAGGTCAAACAGCCCGACCCGGCGGGCCCGACCCGTTTTGCCACTCCTAACCCTATATATTATTTAGGTACCACGTAAAAATCCGAAAATATCCCCAAAATACTGGAAATGCATCTCCGGACGCACCCCGTGCACATACAATTTATTCATTTTTGAACCACCCCCAAATTCTATGTATAATTTAGTTCGAAAATGCATTTTCGGAAAGTCTTCGAAAATGCATTTCCGGAACCTACTGATTGTCTTTCCAGAAACAAGGGTGTCTCGGAACCGTGTATCGTAGTAGGCTTCCTATGTATTCTTCCATTTCCAATCACAAACTACCAAGGAGTCACAAACTACTGAGGATTGTAGTGTGCTTGTACATCTTTGAAACCATTGAGGAAAAGTCACAAATCGTGGCAAAGATTTAAGAGTAAGAAACTTCAAATTAAACTTGGGGATTTGGTTGTCATGGTCCACCGAGAATTCAAACTTTTTGCAACTACGAATCATTTGAACTCTCATAAAAAAAAATTCAAAAATTTGAGACTAGGAAGTTGTGTTCCATGAAATACATACTCAAAATCGACACAATAGTTGACAGATAAAAACTCAAGTGAATTCAATTTTGAAATTTCTTTATCTGAAAATTGAGATTGTTGTGATGCACTATCAAGTTTCTTAAGTCCGGGCAAGTGTGCATGCGGTGTAACGATGTACAAACACACTATAATCCTTGGAATAATACATATGAAGCCTACTACTATACACGGTTGCGAGACATCCTTGTTTCTGGAAAGACAAACAATCAGTAGGTTTCAGAAATGCATTTTCGGTGACTTTTCGAAAATGCATTTCCGAACTAAATTTATACATAAAATTGATGCGTGATTCAAAAATGAATGAATTGTGTGTGCAAGGGGTGCATCCAGAGATGCATTTCTAAAATCTGAAAGATATTTTTGAATTTTCATAGGATGCTAAATAATATATAAGGTGTATTAAGAAATTTTCTCGGCATATGTAGAAACATGCCCAAACAGGTGAAAAAAAACACAATCCAATCTTGGGCCTTACGTTTGACCCCAACATTTTAACAATACATTTATCGGAAAAACCCTAATCTTAAACTCCATTTTCCGCTACCATCTTCTTCAGTCGTTCCTGCTCGTGAACCAGCCTCAGGTATCTCTCGCCTCTCAATCTCTTTCCATCTTCTTTAACGTTCCAGTCACAATTCTTCAAAGCTTAATTGATATATTAAAGTTTACTAAAACGTGATTTAAAAGTATACCTGATAGTAGATACAATTTAAAGATTTCAATTGAACTAAACATGTTGGCTCAATGTGTCCAACATATTTTACCATGGTTGTAGGTCTACTTCACATCACACAACTTAATTGATATATTAAAGTTTACTAAAACGTGATTTAAAAGTATATTTGATAGTAGATACAATTTAAAGATTTCAATTGAATAATTATAGATTGAATGAGAAGATAATTATGCAATGTTATAAAAGGTATTTTAATTTTTTTTTTGAATAAAAAATAATAATTTTCTTTTCAATTAAGATAATAAAGATATTAAAAAAAATATAAGATCAAACATACTTAAAATACTTATAAAATTTGCTATAAATCAATAAAACATGTAATAAAACATAAGACATATGATTAATCAAAATATATTTATTGACATGAACTTATACAAACTAGTATAAACTCAACTTTTATCTATAAAATTACTTGAGTAAAAAAAAGAGAAAAAAGCGAATGCACTGACAATGTAAAATTTTTTACACTGTTAATCAATGAGAGACATGCATAAGAATAAATCCCAATTTTATTTTTAAAATACTGAAATGACATGGCAAATATAAGAGTTTTAATTGATTGCATGTGGAAACTTCCTTACACTGACGGTGCGCTACCATTAAACCCTAAAAAAAATCTATAAAATTACTTCACCGCTTTCTAATTATAAAATTTAGATGTTTGTTCACAATAATAATATGATATAAAATGATACTTAAGTTAAAAACTTTTAAAATAATTAAATTAATTTAAAAGAGAAAAAAAATATGTATTAACAGAGTTGTCATCTAATTATTATCATGTATTCTATGTTATGTGTGACATGGTTGAATGATGAATCTCCAATGACAGTGTAAAACTTTATTAATTTTATAATTTCAAAGAAAACTATTTATTAATTTTAACAATTAATCATTATATTATTTTTCCAATTAATCAATAACTAGTAATCAGTATATGTACGAACAGGCCCAAATAGGTGAAAAATACACTAAATCCAATCTTGGGCCTTACCTTTGGGCCCAACGTTTAATAACACTAAATACATTTATATAATATTTTCATATTTATGGAAGAAAGGTTTGTAACCATAAAAATAAATAAAAAATTACAATATTAATGGGTCAACTTCATCATTAATCAATATATATTTATTTATATAATATAAAAAAATATACTTAAACGTAACACGGAAAAAATTTGTTATTTTATAATTATTTATATTACTAATAAAGAAATAAATGAGACCAATATGTATAAGTAAAACGATACTAGAAAAAAAAACATAAGTAATATATGAATTAAATGACATTAAATTTATATGTTAATATAAACAATTCATTATTATTTTATGATCACAAAAGCAAAGGAAATTAAAAAATAATTAAAAAAAGTAAATATGTTTTAAATAATGTATAAATCCGAACACGGGAAAAATGTATTTATTCATGTTACTAATATTTATTTATAGAATTAAAATAATATTTTCAAATAATATGTTATTAGTTCATTTTTATAAAACTAAATGATTGTATAAATATTTTTAGGCTTAAATAGTGTTTTAGTCCCTGTAAGTTGGCGAGTTTTTGGTTTTAGTCCCTGTATCTTTTTTTTTTCGGTCCAAGTCCCCACATTTTCATTTCCTTTTGGTTATAGTCCCTGCCGTCAATGGAACGTTAAAAAAAAACTTAGTTGGCAGACGGTGCTGATCTGGAATATTGTTTTGTCATTTCTTTATTAATTTGCGTAACACACGTGGAAAAGTCAATGGACCGTTTCATAAAGAGGGACCAAATCCAAAAAAAGTTTAAATTTGTTTTCTTCTTCTTCCTTCTAAATTTGGCCTCGTTTTCTTCTTCTTCTTGTTTTCTCCATCTTCTACCTTCAACATCAATGGCGTCCATTTCAGCTGCAAACTCTCATCATAATCAAGCATTGGAGTGTGGTTGCAATAGAAGCATGAAAATGTTTATGTAAAATTCAATGGAAAACCCTAAAAGACAATTTTGGAAGTGTCAAAATTCAGGGCGATTGAAGATGGTGAACGAGAAGAGAAAAATGACTCTGTTGAATATTGTTTTGGTTATTTCATGGGGGATTTTTTGTGTTGAAGGATTTGGGGTTCATGGTCAAGGAGATTGAAAATGGTAAAAAAAAACAAAGATGAAGATTAAGCTGGGGAAGGAGAAGAGAAAAGTGAATCTGTTGAAGCTATTGTTGGTTGTTTCATGGGGGATGTTCTTTGGTTATCTGAAATGGGTGAATCCAATTGTTTGTGTTGTTGTTCAGTTTTTTTGTCTTTAAGTCCTTGTAACATTATCGTATTTTGGAATTGGTCCCTGTACCATATGATGAATGAAAAACATGTTTTGGTTTTGAAAAAGTGACTCTGTATATGCTGTTGATGTTATTTTGCTAAAACAACTTTCCAAGAAACAAGTTTCAATGACATAGGAAGTATTGTAGAGTGGGCGGTTGATGTTATTTTGCTAAAACAACTTTCCAAGAAACAAGTTTCAATGACATAGGAAGTATTGTAGAGTGGGCGGTTGGGGTTTTCCAAGGCTGATATCACGTCTTTCAACGTCTTACTTCTTGAATATGGAATCTTGTTTTTCCAAGGGTTTGTTCCTTATAAGATTGTGGCTATCTTGCTCATTTGTATACTACCTGCGCAATACTCCAACATGGTATACAACTATATATGCGTTTATATTATCTACAAACCCCATCAAATCAATGCTATTAAAATTCCAGAAGAAAAAAAGTGTAGTAATATCACTTCTCTCGTGTGGTCTGAAAAAAATAATACTAATCTAAATAATACAACACTTAATAGCTAAAGGTATACTCAAAAAATGGCCAAAATCAGAAAAATTGCCACTGTAAATGCAAAACAGGTTTTATCAAGATGACTTTAAGTATTTGCCACTGTAAAGTATTTGCCACTGTAAAGTATTTGTCACTTTAAAGTATTTGCCACTTTAAGTAAATGCAAATACAACACTTAAGTATTTAATTTGTTATGACTTTAAGTATGAAAATTATCAAGATATGGTTTAAGTATAACTGCAAGCACAATGATCAACTTAATTGAATTCATATACTGAACAATATAATTGCATACATATATTGAACAAAACCAAAACATGTTTTTCATTCATCATATGGTACAGGGACCAATTCCAAAATACGATAATGTTACAAGGACTTAAAGACAAAAAAACTGAACAACAACACAAACAATTGGATTCACCATTTCAGATAACCAAAGAACATCCCCCATGAAACAACCAACAATAGCTTCAACAGATTCACTTTTCTCTTCTCCTTTCCCAGCTTAATCTTCATCTTTGTTTTTTTACCATTTTCAATCTCCTTGACCATGAACCCCAAATCCTTCAACACAAAAAATCCCCCATGAAATAACCAAAACAATATTCAACAGAGTCATTTTTCTCTTCTCATTCACCATCTTCAATCGCCCTGAATTTTGACACTTCCAAAATCATCTTTTAGGGTTTTCCATTGAATTTTACATAAACGTTTTCATGCTTCTATTGCAACCACACTCCGGTGCTTGATTATGATGAGAGTTTGCAGCAGAAATGGACGCCATTGATGTTGAAGGTAGAAGATGGAGAAAACAAGAAGAAGAAGAAAACGAGGCCAAATTTAGAAGGAAGAAGAAGAAAACAAATTTGAATTTTTTTTGGATTTGGTCCCTCTTTATGAAACGGTCCATTGACTTTTCCACGTGTGTTACACAAATTAATAAAGAAATGACAAAACAATATTCTAGATCAGCACCGTCTGCCAACTAAGATTTTTTTTAACGTTCCATTGACGGCAGAGACTATAACCAAAAGGAAATGAAAATGTGGGGACTTGGACCAAAAAAAAAAAGATACAGGGACTAAAACCAAAAACTCGCCAACTTACAGGGACTAAAACACTATTTAAGCCATATTTTTATAAATAATGTCAAAACAAATTTAATATTTACAAAATATATGGTTGATACAAATATTTGTCTATACGGGAAAATAATATTTTTTTAAAATAATAAATTTTCTCAGTTAAATAATTTTGTCTTTCTATTTTTTTTATTCTTATTACATTTTATAAACAAATCTGTGTAACACATCATTATATGTACGAACACACGAGTATCTAGATCAGAATTCGTGCTAACCCAATAGTTATTACATTTTTGTATAATTCAAGAAAATAAAAGTAAATATATCTTAAATAATATATGAATCCAAATACGGGGAAATGTATTAATTTTTGTTACTAATATTTATTTATACAATTAAAATAATATTTTCAAATTATAGGTTATTAGTTGATATTTATAAAACTAAATGATTGCATAAATATTTTTATAAATAATGCAAAACGAATTTCATTTTTACATACGATAAAATATATGGTTTTGATCCAAATATTTGAATATATATATATATATATATGGAAAATGCTAACACACACTCAGAATTGATGGGCTCCACACAAAAATACACTACATCTATTTTCTTTCTATTTTTTTTCTTCATCTTTCTAATGTGGGTCCCACCCAAAATTGGTGGGCCCCACACAAAAATACACTAAGGTGTATGTTGTTAATTCACACCTACATGAGTGTGCATTAGCATGACCATATATATATATATATATATATATATATATATATATATATATATATATATATATATATATATATATATATATATATATATATATATATATATATATATATATATATATATATATGTATGAAATAATTATATTTATGCTACAAATATAAATAAAAATATATTTTTTTTTGAAAATAATAAATTTTCTTAGTTAAATAATTTTGTCTTTTAATTTTTTCATTTTTATAACAAATGTGCGTAAAACACCGGTATCCATGCGAATTCACGGGTATCCCACTAGGAAAATTTTACCTCATACCTGTACTTTTATCTCTATACCCTTACATTTTATAAAAAATATCAATTTTACACTTGGATATTTTTAACTAATTTATTATTCTATTTTTAAATATTTTTTAATTTTATTTTGCATACCGGAAGACTTTGCAAAAGAATTCCGGTACACAAAATAAAAGTTAAAAAATATTTTAGAAAATGACTACCGGAACTCTTTTGTAAATTCTTCCGGTACACAAAAATTGATTATGGAAACTCTTTTGCAAAGTCTTCCGGTACACAAAATAAAAGTTAAAAAAATATTCCAAAAAATGACTACCGGAACTCTTTTGCAAAGTCTTCCGGTACACAAAATAAAAGTTAAAAAAATATTTCAAAAAATGACTACCGAAACTCTTTTGCAAAATCTCCCGGTACACAAAAATTGACTACCGGAACTCTTTTGCAAAATCTTCCGGTACACAAAAATTGACTACCGGAACTCTTTTGCAAAATCTTCCAGTACACAAAAAAAAGTTTAAAAAATGACTAGCGGAATTCTTTTATAAAGTCTTCTGGTACACAAAAATTGAGTACCGAAACTCTTTTGCAAAGTCTTTTGGTACACACAAAAATAAGTTAAAAAATGACTACCAGAACTCTTTTGGAATGTCTTCCAATACTCAAAATAAAATTTAAAAAATGTTTAAAAGATAAAATAATAAATTAGTGCAAAATATAGAAGAACAAAATTTATTTTTTATAAAATATAGGGGTATAGAGATAAAAGATGGAGTATGAGATAAAATTTTCTCCCACTAGTTAATCAATAACTAGTAATAAGTATATGTACAAACAGGCCCAAACAGGTGAAAAATACACTAAATCCAATTTTGGGCCTTACTTTTAGGTCCAACGTTTAACAATACATTTATCGGAAAAACCCTAATTCTAAGTTCCATTTTCTGCCACCATCTTCTTCAGTCGTTCCTGCTCGTGAACCAGCCTCAGGTATCTCTCGCCTCTTAATATCTTTCCATCTTCTTTAACGTTCCAGTCACAGTTCTTCACGCTGTTCTGATTCCAGATCTTAACTTTCTACAGTAATTTCGCTGTGGATTTTCTAATACACTGTTTATTTCAGTTTTGTTTGCAAATTTTTGGAACGAATTTAGATATGTTAGACTAGATTAGTATAGCAATCATATTGACGGTTTATGAAATCTTTGTGATTTTGGTTGATATTTGAAGGTAAGCAATGGTGAAGCATAACAATGTTATCCCTAATGAACACTTTAGGAAGCACTGGCAAAACTATGTGAAGACATGGTTTAATCAACCAGCAAGGAAAACAAGAAGACGATTGGGTAATTAATTTTCTCGTAGTATTATTTTGTTTATTTCAGTTTTATGTATTGAAAATTGAAAATAATGTTAGTTTTGTATTATTGTTGATGGTTACTTGATTTCACTGACTTGTTGTGGACGGTGTATTGTTCAGCTCGTCAGAAGAAAGCTGTTAAGATTTTCCCCAGGCCTACTGCCGGTCCTCTCAGGCCTATTGTTCATGGACAAACTCAGAAATATAACATGAAACTTAGGGCTGGTAAAGGATTTTCTCTTGAGGAATTGAAGGTATAATGTCTTTGAGTGGCTTGTGTCCTTAACTTGTGTATTTTTTTTTCTTTCTTGATGATGTAATTATGTGAAGTTATAGGATCTCTATCCGACGATGTTAAGATTTATTTATATTTTATATATGTTATAAAAGCAAATAATGTTGGATAAAACTTGATGTGCATCATGTCTAGACATTTTCATGTTCTTAGTCGCGGTATCAGTACATAGAAACTGGTTTTCATTTCATTTTCCCTTTTAATTTCATTTTGTACAGAATTAATTGATGTAATGTTGGTATTTTCTAATGGCTGTCTTTCTGCTACTGGTATCAACATCATCACATTGAATTGTATTTGCAAAACACTCTTAATTCCAGTTCAAGACATATGTAAATTGTACCAACCTGACCATATGGAGTAGCATTGCACGTAGGGTTGGCTAGCCAACTTAGTTAAGAGTTTTTCTTTTAAGGTCTATTGGCTGGCCCTAACTAAAATTGAATTGTAGAAACCACCATTAAGGGCTAGGACTGGTATATTATCCATGCCTTTTTGGCCTCTAGGTCTTGAAATCATTGAGTAAAGACTTTAGAAGTTTGTTGGATAAGCTTGTCGTACATATAACTATGTATTGTAACTTTGATGTTCTTCTTTAAGTTTATCCATCTTATTGGTGTACAGAATGTTGCTAATATTGTAACTTTGATGTTCTTCTCTAACTTTATCCATCTATCTATCTGTTTGTATATTTCTTATGTTACATTGTAGGCTGTTGAATAAGCATGTAGTAAAAATATAGCTATGCATTGTAACTTCGATGTTCTTCTTTAACTAAATCTATTTGATCGTATACATCTTATATGTTACATTGTAGGCTGCTGGCATTCCCAAAAAGCTTGCACGAACTATTGGCATTTCTGTTGATCATCGCCGTAGGAACCGATCCTTGGAGGGTCTGCAAGCCAATGTGCAGAGGCTGAAAACATACAAGGCTAAGTTGGTCGTCTTCCCAAGACGTGCACGCAAGGTCAAGGTAAGCTGCAGTTATATGCTTTAAATATATTAGCATTTTCTTATTTTTGACACCATTGCTGATAATTATTAAAAAGAAAAGTTGTAAATTATTCTTAATTTCTTATGGCCCTTTTATATTTGCAGGCTGGCGATTCTACTCCCGAGGAACTTGCAAATGCCACACAGGTTCAAGGTTCATACTTGCCCATGGTGAGGGAGAAGCCAGCTGTAGAGCTGGTTAAGATTACAGATGAAATGAAGGCGTTTAAAGCTTATTACAAGCTTCGCCTTGAACGAACTAACAAACGCCATCTTGGTGCCAGACTGAAAAGGGCTGCCGAGGCAGAGAAGGAAGACAAGAAGTGAAAACTTCAGGAGGTCTTAGTTTCTAATTCATCCACATGATGATTTTTGTTAGACAATTTTTGTTTGAGATTCTCTTTATTAAGAAAATGCTTAGTCTTAAACATGGATTTCCATGGCTATTGTTATTTTGTGAACTTTGGTTATTCAAGTTTGTTGGTTTAATTATCAAAATCTGGTCTAGCAACTAGTCTTTTTTTCTGCTAACACAAATCTTTTGAAAATTAAGATTTGAAAATCTTTTTTAAAATCTTTTTTATGTGAAAGGTTTCTTCTTTGTTTATTGTTTTTCTTGGTCCGCCCAGCTTTGAATCAATCTTTTGCACTGGTTTGAAAAATATATATTAACGTAATTGCTCTAAAGATAGGAACATCACTTCATAATTGCGTTTAATGCGTCAACTAGCCATCTCAGTTCAAGATTGCAAAGTTTTATTTTGAATGGGTTATCTGTTATCATTCTTGTGCCGTCCATATAGTTCAATCAAGAATTAGTTCAACTTGAGCAAGGCTATTCTCTCGTTCACTGGATGTTATTGTTTATACATAAAAAATAACTGTCAGCAAAGATAAACGATTCTTACATTAGATAGCATTCTCTTAAACTAGAAGATGTTAGGCTAGTATTATAACGGAATGCTACAACTCAAATCTTTTTTTTAGGTTTGTGATTGTTAGAATAAGTTAAGACTTAATAGGGCTTGTCAATTAAACAACACTAACAAACGTGCAAAGTGAAAATGAAAAATAAAGAGAAGTGGAAGAAACGTGTTGAACTTAGGGCATCACCTGCAAAAGTAGTCGGGCGAGACTAATTTCTACATGCCACATTGTTTTGAGAGTAGGACTAGTGTTGCATCATTAAAATTCAATTAGTAGATTTACATTTTTTCTTGCAGCCCTTTTGTGAAGGCATCACAGGAGGACATGTGATGATTCAAATTTGGAGAGTGTGATAACTCCGTTTATGTGAGCTATATAAGTCCCAAATGATTGAATTCATTATTTGTATCTTAGGTAAATAATAACATTTTTATATATATTAAGTCATTTTATGATATTTTATGAAAGCACTAGCTGGCGACTCTGCTGGGGATATGGTTTATCCTAGCAAGCCAAACCTAGTTCTGTTTGTCGCATGTGTGGATTGTTTGCTTTTATTATTGCTTTATTGCTTTATATTGTGTTCTCTTATTTGTTGGGTTTATTGGGGATGGTTTGTGAAGAGAAAGACTTTCTACCCGAGCTTTTCGAGTATACACTAAGCTAGGAGGTGATTGTTTTCTGATTTGTGAGACTTGGGACTCGTTGAGTTGGTTTGACTTCCACCGCTCAGATGAGGCCCTTTTGGGGATGATTATGTCTTACAAGCAGTCATAACGTTTTTGTTTCCGATCTGGGAGTCTGTGATTCTGATGACCTTTTTAGAACCCTATTCCAAAGGTTACTAAGACATAACTCTGTGCTCATCCTTTGAAGGGATTACCGTCTTACGAATCGTCGTTATGATGGAAAACTTTTGAGGGCTAGTGCATGAGACCTTGTTTGAAAGCCCCTAGGATGCCCTGTTGTAAGCCAATAGATTGCCTACCCGAGGTGAGAGATATCTTGTTGTGTGGACCTCTGATTCAGTGACCTTTGATCCCATGTCTTATTGCATTCATAACATTGCATTTGCATAAGCATCTTTGCATCATTTTGTATATCACTCTCCAACCAAAATTCGAAGAACTCATTCGTCCTCTGTCCATAACCCACAATTGATTTTCCGACACTCATATTTAACCTGTGGTAGCAGTGAAGCATTTGAAACAAGTGGAACATAGACGCCTTGAAAGGCCAGTTAGATAAATCGAGTTGAGGTAGCTATGCCAGAGAGCAACCGTTAGAATGTTGATAATCCACCATGATTTACTGTGACAAGTAATCCACTGTATGATCTTCTGCCTGATGATGATCCTCCACAAGTAAATGTTCCTACTCGACCCCAAAGGATGCCATTGACTGATCCTATGAAGGAAATGCTTTGTGCCATTGAGGAGAAACTCCAAGCTATGAAAGTGCATGATACGCCTGGGCTCGATGCTGCTGATATGTGCTTAGTGCCATATTTGGTAATCCCTCAGAAATTCAAGGTACCAAACTTCGAGAAGTACACATGCCTTAGTTGCCCGAAGCGTCATTTGCTGATGTACTGTCGAAAAATGACCACCTACACTCATGACGATAAGTTGATGATTCACGGTTTTCAAGACAGTTTGAGTGGGGCATCTTTAAGTTGGTACATGGGCTTAGAAAGAAGCTGTATCCAATCATGGGGGGACTTAGCCATCGCTTTTCTTAAACATTACCAGTACAATCTAGACGTGGCTCCTAGTCGCACGCAATTGCAACACCTATTTCAGAATGGCGATAAATCCTTTAAGGAATATGCACAACGGTGGAGAGAATTGGCAGCCAAAGTGCAACCACCACTCTTGAACAGGGAATTGGTTGACATGTTCATAAACAGTCTGCATAACTCTTATCTTGAAAGAATGGCTGACAGTGCACCATCAAGCTTCTCTGACCTTGTGATAGTAGGAGAACACATCGAAAGATACTTCAAGAGTGGACAAATCCAGGATGTCTCAAGTAGCTAAGTCGGTGAGACTGAATCTCTCTACAATTCCCAAGAGGAAGAAGATGTTGTAATTAATGCAGTCATGGCAGATGTTGGGTATTCTCCATGTGCACCAGCAAAACCTTATGGTCCCTCATCTTCTCAGCAGTAATCATTTTCAGCGCCATGCCATCTTTATGGGCAGCCGACCATGCCTAAAGCTTCATCCCAGAAACCATGGATTGCCCCTCATGTGAATCAACGAACCCGTGGCCGAGAATATCAGAATCAGAAATCGAGTCAGCATAGGCCTCACAACAATTTAGAAAGAAGGAATGCTCTTCTTCATCCAGTTTCTATGGCGTACAATCAACTCTCGCCACATCTGATTCAAAGTTCATTGGTAGAGCCCAAGTCTCTGAAGCCTATTCCAAAGCCATACCCTCCTGGGTACGATCTCTATGTGCAATGCGGATATCATGGAGGATCAATAGGGCACTCAACCGAAGATTGCAAAGCATACCAAGCTAAAATGCAACAGTTGATTGACAAGGGGTACATATCCTTTCCAGAAGGAAGTTTGGTTGTGCACGTCAACCTTACGCCCGAATGAGTTTGAAGACCTCAAGGGACATCTCCTCAAGCCAGTGGTTAAGACAAAAGGACATCCTCAGAATTGGCGATCATTGGATTCATTCTTATCTATGCATTTGTAGTTTCCTTCCTGTTAAGTACTACTTGTTTTTAAACATTATTGCTTACTAATGGTGTTGTTAATGTGATGAACATGCATTTTTGAACAAGTCCATTCGCATCGACTCATCTTTTCTCTAATATTGCAAAAAAAAAAATCACAAAAAATTTCCTCCACATTTCACTCCCTTTATCAACTGTTATTCTAGCAAAGATTGGAGGGAGGATGATGAAAACTGAATACTCATAACTGTCAATAGTATGCTTTCGGATAAAATCATGCTGATGATATACAATCACCGTTTCAAATCCCCTAAACATTGGAGAGATAAGGCGTTAATCCCTAGTCAACCACTTCGAGCATAGAAGTAGTAGTTTCCTTCGGATTTCTAAATCCTTACGCTTAACCTGGGACATGAGTAATGTTCAGTTATCCTGATTACACATACTTTCAAGATGAAACCTTCTGTTATGGAGATTGTTCTTCAACGACCAAAGACTTGGCAGTCACAACCCTTCAAAAAAAGGAAAAGAGAAAAGCCCACTAAGTCGAACACCTCAAGAGGAGACTTAGGCAAAATCAACGCAATCCCGATGGACTTGAAAAACAGAAGCAGTCCATGCAAAAGTTAGGGATAAAAAATGAATAGCAAAAGAGGCTCTTAAATCCTCGAAGCAAAATAAAATCCAGTATCCACTATGTCAAAATTAGAAAGGTCGCTGACATCCACACAAAATAATAAGGAGACTGCCATTCCAAGCAAACTTTGAATCTTCGCCTTTACACTGTCAACCCTTTTGAAGATAAATGTGTAGTATAACTGAACGTAGGACTGGAGTTCTTCACGAAGAAGGGGTGGGTACAAATCAAACTTTGAGCCATTCATCCATTGTTTCAATAACCGTGAACCAGACCACGATTCAACCCTTAAAAGACCTAATTGAGGCGGGGTTTATTCTAAAAGCATACTGCAGCAAGGTTGCGTAAACTGACTCCCTACAAATTTGCTAATTTTCAGCACTGGTGTCATTTTTCTTGCTATATCTTTCATACACCGCTAAATCAGCACTGCGTTTGGACTAATGGTCCATTCGTCACACACTTTCACATCATTCCAATAATGATTGATTTTTCAAAACTTGCATGAATGTCGCATTAAAATTACCATTTCTAAGCGAACAATTTTAACTGTAAGTAAGTACTTGACATCAAAAGGTTCCAACAAAGTGCAATAAGAGAGAAACTTGATCATTCGTTGGTGTTAACTTGAATCAAGACCTTCTCATAACCTTGTGAATCTGGGGCAAAGCATTCAAGAGTCAGTTGAGCAGAGAATCATCTCAAAACTCCATCAGCCAAGGGTAGGCCACCAAGAGATTCTTGTGATTAAGGGCAAATCACTCAAAGGCTCAATTAGTGCAAGTTAAGTCGCTTCAACACTCATTCTGGGGCTAGTCCTTCAAAGGCTAAAGCAAAGGAGGACCATTGCAAATTTAGACATTGAGGCAAATTATCTCTGACTATGTCTTGGTATAATCATCCCCAAAGCTTCCATTCGAGGAGTATTCATTCGAAAACCCTACAGACTGAGGCTGATGAATTGCAAAGGGGCAGTTTCCCTCTATACTTTCAAGTTAGTCAAGCAGACCCTGTCAGGCACTAGTAAATGTTGAGTTCACAACAAGTGTCAAAAAGCCTTGGGGCAGAGCAAAAGCGCAACCAACATGCATTAATCACGTCGCTACGCTCATACTGTCGTTTGCAAAGCCATCATGGCATCTCAATTAGAAGTGAGGTTCTCTTAGGAGCAAGAGTAACTTCTGTAAATGACCAAACATGGAGCATCAGGAGCATCCACATCTGCCGTCCAATCATAGCATTGGCAGATTTCGAGTGTCGGGAAGTTAATCTCATTCCCCATCTAACCTAAGCCCAACCTTGATTGACACCCCAAACCAAAACCCAACTATACTTGGCACACCAACCCAAAGCCCAATCTTACTTGGCACCCTTAAGTAAATACAAAATCCACCCTGCCAGCACTTTTTTTTAAAGCCGGTTTCCGTCTGAAAAACCGAAACAAAATACCAGTTCTCGTCTAGTAGACAACTTTTAAAGCTAGTTCCCGTCTGGAAAACCAAAACAAAACACCAGTTCTCGTCTGGTAAACCTCATTTCAAAGTCCAGTTCTCGTCTGACAAACCTTTTAAAAATTAGTTCCTGTCTGACCAATAAAAGAGAAGTCAGTTCTCGTATGACAACTTAACCTTTTGCCACCAATTCTCGTCTAGTAGTCTACCCCTTTTAAAACCAGTTCTCGTCCGATGACCCTCTTAAAAGCCACATTTCGTTGGTACCCTTCACCTTACACTTATCCTTTCCCCAATAAGTATTTCAACCAAAGCCCAACCATCCTTGGCACCATAACCAAAGTCCAACCACGCTTGGCACAACCCTCACTCGACATCCTCATATCCCCAACAAGTATTTCAACCAAAGCCCAACCATCCTTGACACCTTAACCAAAGCCCAACCACGCTTGGCACGACCGTCACTCGACATCCTCATATCCCTAGTGAAGTCGCCAACTGTCGCTACTTGAAAAATAGATGACGTGGAGGCGAAAGAGAAAGAAACAGAGAGTCACCATCGAACTTTATTTATCCCATGAGGGGAAGGGAAAACATCGAGAAAACCCCAAAGAAGAAAGGATAAGATGGTCTCGCAACCAAATTATGGGTATGGAAGCCGGTTATGCGCAGGGAAGGTATTAGCACCCCCACATCCATCGTAGTCGATGAAAACCATTCGCTTGTCTAATATGTAAGGATGTTTGCTAAAGATATTGCTTTCTAAGAGTATTCTAAAAGGGAGAGAGGAGGGTAAGAAACAAAGATTGAGAAAAGAATAGAGGAAAATATGGAAAAAGAAAAGGAGAAAACAAAAAGGAGACTCGATAGGACTTCACAGTCCCATGCCTACGTATTCCCTTGTGCAATGGGAAAGTCAGAGTCAACGTAGTTCGAAGGACTATGGGTGAAGAAAATGGAAGGGTGCTCGCTAAGGACCGGGGTCCTTGTGCCTACGTATCTTTATTTGAAAAAAAATGAAGAATCAGAGCATCCTTAGTTCGTGGGACTACAGTGTGTTGGTGCTTTTTATGGACGATGCCAACGTGCACATTCTAGCAGTTAGGTGTATTGCAGCTCGCTCGTGGAGTCTTATGCGTTACCTGTTTGTGGTAGAACGGACGTAACATGCCATTTTTGAAAAGGTTTAGATTTTCGCCATCGAGGCAAGATGTCACATTTGATTTATTGAGATTGATTTTTTAGGGGTGAAATAAGTCATCAGATAGGAACCCTTGTGGGTAGTACCCAATTCTTTATCTCAAAATATTTATTATGAAAACTGTGTGGCGAACATAGTCACGTCTTCGTATTGAAAGACAAGTATCGAGACCACACACTCTAAAGTGAGTATCCTAATACTCGGAGAGGAAGAAGTCTTCACTCAATCCCCTCTCTTTTGTTCAATACAAAGAGAACCTTATTCTCATATTTAGGGGATGTTTTATTTTGGATGGTAAGTGCTTTATGACAGTGAAGCCTAAAGATAATGTCAAGCACTCAGGATAGGACAAGGCCTTCGCCTAACCACTCCACAACCATCCAAGTTTATTAAGAAAAAGAAGTTTGAAAATACACTTGGTACAAGACCAAAGTTTGCTTCAAGAAGAAAAGAAGATGAAAAGAAAATGGTCAAGATAATAGCCAAGCAAGGCTCAAGCACAACGAGAAATTCACATCATGTTAAAGTACCAAGCACGTGGTAAGCATCAAGACTAAATAAGAGGTAACCATAACCAAACTATCAAGAATTAATCAAGGCATTGAGAGTTTCATGGCATCAAGAATGAATTAACAAATAACAACAAAACCAAACGTGGAAACGAATAACCGTAAAATTGAATAAAAGGAAAAGAGAAAAAACATGACATGATAAAAGGTGCATGAATTTGATTAATGATGTACACAAGATATGAACAGAAGAATAAACAAAATAAGAACTGAAATCATAAGTTTAGACAGCAAGAGCCAAAACCCTAAGCTACGGAATCAAGTCAAGTCACAAGTTAGTAGTTAGATCGACAAAGAAATTAACTAAATAAAACCTAAACAATTAAATCTAAACAAAAATCAAAATGAAAGAAATAATTCAAGAACTAATAAGATAATGTTTTTGATATTTTATTATTTAAATGAAAGTGAATGAACTAAATAATTTAAATAGTTATAATTTATCCTAAACAATTAAAATAAACCAAACTAAAAGAGAATATCTTTTAGAAGGAGAAACTCAAAACAAAATTACAACATATTTTAAAAGAGAAAATCTAGAAATAAAAATTAAACAAAATAATTTAGGAGAGAAAATCTAAAATGAAAATAAAAGATATTTTTAAGAGAGAAAATCTAAAATCCACTATACAAGATAACTAATTAAACAAATAGTATTATAATAATAAATCTAAAGATTAATAAAAAAACTTAAATAAAGAATATATTTTTGAGTTTTTATTGTTTTAACAAATAAATTAAACTAGACAATATATTTCTAAAATAAATAAAAAAACTAATTAAAACCAAATATTAACAATTAAAAAACTAATTAATATAAATACTATAGATGCAAACAAATAATATTACCAAAATAATTAACTAAAAAAAGTATTTAACAAAATAAATACAAAAACAATTAAAAATTATTAACAAAACATGATTAACAAAAAAACAATATTAACAAAATGATATTAACAAAATAGTAATTAACAAAGATTAACAAACATATTAACCAAAATTTTTTAACAAAGATATTAACTAAAGTATTAACAAGATAATTTAAAAGAGAAAATCTAAATTAAAAAATAAAAGATATTTTTTAAACAAAATAAAAAGACATATTTTAAACAAAATTAAAGACACATTTTAAACAAAATTAAAGACACATTTATAAACAAAATAAAGACACATTTATAAACAAAATTAAAGACATATTATTGAACAAAATAATAGCATTTATAAACAAAATAAAGACATATATAAACAAAATAAAGACATATTATTAAACAAAATAATGACATTTATAAACAAAATAAATGACATTTATACACAAAATTGAAAAATTAATAAACAAAATAGCCTACATATTTTAAATTCTAAATTAAAAGATTAGTCGAAAAAATCTATTAAAGAAAATATTTTTGAGATTTTATTATTTTAACAAATAAATTAAATAAGAATATGTTCCTAAAATAAACTAATTAAAACCAAATATTGACAATTAAAAGTAACTAAATAATATAAAATACCATGAACAATATTTACAAAAATAATTAACAATAATATTAACAAAGTATTAACAAGAAATTTTTTTAACAAGATAATTAATAAATTGTCTAAATTTATTATTTTGGTTAAAGTTATGATGCTTGAGAAGTAACTAAGTAAAGAAGATTTTATAAGTTAGGATAAATGTTGAGACGACATGGAACATATAAGAAAAAAAGTCGCATGAAAGAATGAAAGATGTCAGCCCTATTCAATGTATTATCATAATACCACTTTAAAAAGGGAGCATGCTTTATTCTTGAGACAAAGTTAATGGATAAAATTAAGCCGATCGAAGGACAAAAATGGAGAGCTATAAATAGGAAGAGAAGTCTACATTGAAAGATGATTGAGAAAGAATACGTAGAAAGTAAAGAAAGGGACAAACCAAAGTTGCTATCACCATCTCTCCTCCATATCTAATTTTGTACAAGCTAACGCAGAGAGACACAACGCCAATGATTCAATTGCAATTGGAAGATTGTAAAGGATGACCTTGCTTCTTTAAGTTTATCATGTTTACCCACACTTGTCTAAGAATATGTAATATAAAATCTCATTACTTTGTATTTTATATCCTCACTATGAGCTAATTCTATATATATTTTTTTGATAATGTGAAATTTTATGAACAAGTAATCTTTTGATTGTGTATGAATTTGGTTTTAGTCATGTTTAGCTCTTGTATTTTGTTTCTATATATTTAATTACGAGGTTTATCATCGTAGAGTTAAATAATTTTTTATTAAATTATGGTTATGATTAGTAAATGAATTTTAAGAACTAACGTGATAAAATACCGAATATACGTATATTTCTCACTTAATCACTTTAGACATAAAGGATTATAACCATATATATAAACATGATAAGTTGTACTTGAATTGTAATGATGGCAATGCTTGCTTAAATATAAGGTAATCTTAGTGAAATGTTGCATATTTCACGTTGTTAACAAACACCAAAACCTCAATTGATACAACACCACATTCAATCGATAGATTTATAGAATGAATCATTGTCCAAAATATTCTTATACTATAACCGAAAACCATTATTAATTTCAACTATTCTATAATCTTGTTACATGATCCTCATTCGATGGATTTAATTCATGAATTACTTTATTGGTTTCAAATGACTTATCAAAATGTTTAAACTCAATTTTCATGGTATTGATAATTTTTTTTATCACTTGCTTTAGTTTAAATGTGTATATTTGCACACGCAATTATAAGCAACATCATGTAATGTCGTAGTTGGGTTCATGTTTTTATTTTTGGGACACTTTGTCTCAGAAACTATCCATTAACGAGTTGAAAGATTCTTCCTATTTTTCCTGAATCTGACGAGGCATATCAAACTTCTCCGCGTTACTTGATATATGGTGAAATTATATAATATCATCTTAGTTAATTGCTTCCCCGACTTAACAAGTTTGTTTAGGAGATGTGAGACCCATAGTAGGGTTACTCTATTCATGATACATAAGAAAATGATTCACTTCAAAACATTAGATGTTTGCTGAAGTTTCATTCTGGCATTGATAGAGTTTAGGTGTTTACGTAGGTCAATCTCGATGTATCCTCAATTGTGGAACCGCTTTTGTAATGCCTCCTTGTTGATTTCATCAATGGAATGGAGATGCATTTTGTCTTTCTTTTGGGCTCTTTTTCCTTGCTACACATAAGAAAAATGATTCATTTCTTGACTCCAACATATCACAGTCTCCGCTTCTCAAGAAAGTCGTTGTTACTTTTGGTTATTTTTCAATTAACGTCACATTTTTTTTATGTCGTATAATTTGACTCCAACTGCCTTCAATGACATTCTCCAACATCTGCTTGTCGTGTACATGTTGCTTAGGTTTCCATGTGTCATGTCACATGGATCCTTCTACCTTGGTGATACTCGAGGGGTAAGACCTTTGTCTCTACCAACCTTTCTCATAAATGCCGAGTTAATATACACGAATCTGCCATTGTAAGAATTGTGGTTTTGATGATTTTATTCGCCTTGCAATGAGTTTGGTGAGATCTGACTTCTATCAAACATCGTACAACGAGATTTGCAACGTCGACTCTATTTTCCAATCAATCATGATTTTATCTTAGAGGTGGCTGCCACTTTTGTCGAATTACCACAGTTCTTGTAATTTGTATGAATGATCAAAATACTCTCTAGATTTTTTATAAGTTTATAGGGTACATTGGAGATGTTTTTTTGTAAATTATTGATGTAATTTTGATTTGGAAAACCTTTTAATCTTTTTTAATTCAATATTGTTTATCTAAAAAAAATCGAACATCGTACAAAATAAAAAATCGTCAAATACTTTAAAAATACTGTGCTCTTGTAAATTTAATGTTATTAGTAACCACCCATCTTTGTATCCTTATCAAAAGAAACTAAGGCCACTTTAGGGTACAGGGGTAAAAAATGTCATACTACATTTCTTAACGGCGAGAGGAAAGAATATGGTGGCGTTAATTATACGCACGTGAGTGGGGAAATTGTTCTGATTCCACGGCCCATATTTCCTATGCTTTTATAACTACGAGCCTCGAAAGTAACGCTCATCACACTTCATATTTCTCACTTCACTCTCTTTTCAATATCCCAACCAAAACACACACATCATGGGTTTGCAGGTATCTCTCCTAGTCTCTTCCTTCTAATGTTTCAATTTCAATCTTTGTTTTTCATCAATCCTTTCTCTAGTTTATTTCTTTCACGACAATTTTTTAGATCATGACACTGTTTGTTACTATTGTTTTCTTTAATGGGGCGATAAATTTCCGGTAAAAAAACGGTCTTTTCTTTGTTTTGATTGGTGGGTGTTCTGTAGATATTTAGTTGTTGTATCAGAGAGAGTAATATCCTTTGATTTATTAGTGTCTGTGTCGGAGTTTGTTGTTCTTTCGTGAATTATTCGTTGTCATATTCAAAATCTGGTGATTTGTTTTTGTTCAATGCTATTATGAAAAAAACCCTGTTATTCAAATGATGTGATTCAAACTGCTTGCTGAATTATATGTAGGAATGTTAAATGATCTCTGTAGTGAACAAAACATGTGATGTTTTCATTTTCATAGAAATATAGTAATTTGTATCAAAATTTTGCATGTACTTGATATTATGCTTATAAGTAAGTAAAAGTAAATGATTACTCCAAGCATTACACACTTGGTTAATGTGATGCAGGAGGATTTTGAGGAGTATGCTGCAAAAGTCAAGACTCTAAAAGAGAGTCCATCAAATGAAAACTTGCTTATCCTCTATGGATTGTACAAGCAAGCCACTGTTGGACCTGTTACCACAGGTGAGTTTTCTTGTATTTAAGGAGTGAAGGGTTAGGGCCGGCCCAAGCTTAAGGCCAAACAAACCCCTATAGACATGTCATAAGCTATAAGCTATCCTATTTATGTCGGTAGATAAACTCAAATAGGCCAATACAGAAACGCCCTAGGCAATAAGGCTTATGAATTAGGATTGTTCATGATTTTGTGTGTGATTTACAGCTCGTCCTGGAATTTTCAGCCAGAAAGACAGAGCTAAATGGGATGCATGGAAGGCTGTTGAAGGTAAAAAAAGTTAAAAGATTCGGTTTTAAGTGTGATTTTAAGCAATCTATATCTATTTCGTTATGGTGCTTTTGTGCTATGGAATACCGACACAATCACGACACTAAGACATTGTCAATCTTTAGTTTTCGATGCAACAGTTTTTTTTTTGTTTTTTTTTTTGTTTTTCGTATAGACGTCAAAATTATATTTATTTATTTTGCAGGCAAATCCAAGGATGAAGCAATGAGTGATTACATCACTAAGGTGAAACAGTTGCTGGAAGAAGCTGGTCTTCCTGCTTAACAACATTGTCATGTCTAGCTTTCTAGTTTTATGCTAAAAGTTTCTATGTATTTTGAAAATAAAACAGTTGCAGTGTTTGATGTTTGATCTAAAACTTTTAATATATGATCTTAATTGTTCTGTATTGAATTACATGTGTTACAATGAGTTCAGTTAACTTCATCACAACTACTGAAAATGACAGTTGACAGATGCAGTGGCTAGAAACTTGAAATGTTCTATGTGGTTTACTTAAAACTATTTTTTTACTTTGGACCTTAATGGCTTGATCTTGAATTTAATTTCATCAGAAGTCTCAATTTTCGTTAACTATGCACATGGCACAAGGTGCCCTTGTATTTGAACAAAACAAACAACATACTTGTTCAATCGAACTCATACATACTGCATTTTTATTTCTAGTATGATTTTTGTATCGAACTCACAAGTAGTGCATTATTTCTAGTATGATTTTTGTATTGGCTAGTTAAAATTTCTTATGAAAATTGGAATTTGAAGACTGCATTAAGTTGGGGTGGAAAATCAGGGCCCTTGATGGTGTCCGACTCTTAAAAATGTTTGGGAGTTGAAGATTACAAGACCATTTATACAACCTTGGAGAAAGTGGTTTCTTTTGGTAAGAGTGTAAATTTGTCTGGCTCAGGAGACTGAAGAAGTCCTCATAGAACCTTATTCTAAGGATGAAAGGGTTAATCCTTTTTACAATGTTTGAGTCTGAGGTTCTATGAGGACTTGTGTAGGCACTTAAAAGTCTTTCTTACTATGGGTCTCTTGTTCTCTTTCTATGGTACCAAGACTGCGAGCAAGAGCGACTAAGTGACCTTAAGCGCCCTGCCTAGGAGGGTACTCTCCACCCCTCACTCAAATAATTATAAGAATTCGAAAGATAAGTTTGTAAGAGTGACAAGACGCCACAATCTTTTTTTGGTGATGTCTGAGGAAACTAGTGAACACCGATTTTCATTTTAGTAGATAGAGGATGATGTGGCGATAAATGGTTTCAACTACAACTTTCTAATTGAGATAAAAAGGGAGGTCCTTAATATTGTGAAAGATTATTTGTGTATGTTTAATGCCCATTCGAACGTTCATAATTAAAATGTTACTTTAGACTAAATTTTTTCTCTTTATTTACAAGAAGAGTGACACTAATGACTACTGAGTAGAAGAAGGCCCTTCATGCTAAGAAAAAGATTGATTGGAACGAGAAAAAAGATTGATTGGAACGAGAAATAGTCTGACGATCTCCACAGTTACCATGGCGGCTTATTAGGAAAGGGAAAGAGGAAAACATACGATAGGGGAACCATCACCTCCACTTGACCCTTGGAGACTGTAAAACTTGCTTTGTTGTAAAAGGTTAACTATCTTTCTCAAGGTCGCCAGCTTAAAGATGCCCAATATGAGCGCCCTATTGATTTGGAGGCTCTATAGACCATGAAGCTTGAAGGAATGCCCAAAAAGGGAACGTTGTCCACAACGCCTTCAGGGAGCAAGGTGTCATCCTAATGGAATGAGGACTTCAACGCTAGGAGTTATGTGCAGGCGTGCCTTGACTTTCTGATGGAATTCCCAACCGAACACTAAATGGTGACTCATTTGGGATCTAGACATATGTAAAATTTAATAAAGACCCATTTATTGAGGGGGCTCCTGTTGGAGCATGTGATGTTCGAAGCCTATAGTCAGTCAGACAAGTCAATTGTTGATTTCAAGACCAAACTGAACACCTAATCTTGATAACTTATATGGTTATAGTGACTATGTTCTAAATGTCTCCATGTTGGATCCATATCTTATACCATTTCATGCTTACATTTTCATGTTTGCATGATTTTAGCTAACAAACCATAAAATACTATCATATGCATGTGTCTTTCATCATGTAATCATTCATGAGTAAAGTTGAATTTCAAAAAGTCATTACAAATCAAGTTGAGTCAAAATCTTAGAAGTTGGGTTTCTACACGTCGACACATTATCGTATAGGTCGACACACAATAATTGATTTCATTTTTCAGAAAAGTTACAATATAGGCCGATGAATTCTCATATAGGTCGGCGCATAGTCATTTTTTAAATTTCTCTGATTTGGTCATAGTATGTGTCGACACATAGCTGTTATAGGTCGGCGCATACCAGTGGAAGGTTGAATTATGATACATTGAACAAAATGTTTCATTTTCCTGTATTCATTATTGATTCATGAACTTATCTTCATTGCTTTCCAACTTCCATTCAGTCTTGTAACTCTTAAATAGGTCTTAAACTCTTAGCTATAAGCATTAAACTCACCACATTAAATCATTCAACCTTACACTTTCCAAAGTCTCATCAAGATTCATCATTCTTCTTTCTCTATAAATGAATATCATCTTTCATGCTTCAAATCACATCCTAGTCTCAAAGAATTCAAATTTCTCTTCATTCTTAATAGTCATTGTTGTTTGTGAGTACTGTAGAATCTCTATTCTTGAGTTTGGTTTGTGTGTAATCAAATATTCCCCAAACCTTTACTGTTTCTCATTTGCTCATTTATTCAAATACATTGCGTGCGAAATCTGTCAGAGCAATTATCAGTGGCACCCAAAACTACAAGAACTAAAAGTGATTCTAGAGACAAGGGTAAGACCACTGCATCTTCAACTGCTCTAGAAACTGTTTTCTCTTTGGTCTCGGCTGATCGCATTGAAGAATTCGAAGAAAAGCATCAATATCGCCTTGTAATAAAGCAACATGTATGGAAACTAGTGGTTTCCAGATGCTTAGATATTCCATAAGTTGTTCGACTTGTTGAGCACCAGAAGATCAATTACTTTCTGTAACTGTCACATGACTATAATGAAGACCTTATCCAGGTGTTTTATTCCGGATTGCATGATAGGCAAGGATCTACTTTCAAATTATCAATAGGTAACAAAGTCTATGAGTTTACTAATGAACTATGGAAATCGTTATTTGATATTACGATTGTTGATGCTGATGTGGATGATGAAGTTGATCCTTTGGTAATTGATACCTACACTCATACAAATTTTGAGTGGACCACACATCTGAACCAGATGCTTAAAACACCTAGATCAGAGGACTGTCATGACATTCTTTCTGTCAGTCAACTGAAAATGGTTCCCATGATTCTGTTGTGGTTGGTGTCTCATGTCTTGCGTCCGAAGAAAGGCAGATATTCAAGAATTGACAGCGCTGATATTCATCTCGCGTACATTCTCCTGCATAAGATTCGAATCAATTGGCCTCACTATTTTGTTTACCGGATGTTCAATATCAAAGAATGCAATAAAGGAACATCTATTTGCTACATGTCCTTGATCTCCAAGATTCTTAACTACTTCAATATAGGCTTGCCAAATCTGTTGTTCATATCGCCTGGCCTAGTTCAAGAGTTCTCCTAACGTACCTTAACCAGTATGAGGTATTTTTGGGATGAGGAACGACAAGTGTACTATTTTCGGAAGGGTAAACATGGGAGGAAAATATACAACCTTGATTACCCCTATGAATTTGCTGACTCCACTACCGAGCCACATGTTATCAGGGATGAACATATGCATGATGTTGATCATGATGCTGGTCTAATGGGTGACGAACATGGAGATCAATCCTCCATCATACCTTTACTTCAGAATATGCATATCAAACATGATGAGCGTTATAAAGAGGAATGTCTGAGAAGAGAAGCTTTTGAAGCAACTCAAATGGAACAGCTCCGCAGTATGCGAGAACACATAAAGGCTTAAGATGTAAAATTTGAGGATTTTGCATCGTTTGTTATTGAGAAGCTGATTTCTTTAAAGGATGAAATGGATGCAAACACTACTGCTATTATAGCAAGTGTCAATCACATGATTACTGCTTAGAATGAAGACCAACATCATTATACACATTTTTACCAAGAAATGTGTGATTTTTTAGATCACCAGTTTGGGAGTGATGGTCAGGGATGGTTTCATGGAGTTAAGCCTAGAGGTCGTGGAAGACATTGAAGTGCCTAGAGTTTGAGTCGTTTTTGTGTGGAGTCTTAGGATTTGTTTTTGTTTTGGTCATGCATTTAGCTTTTCTTTCATGTCATCATGCATTTTCAATTCTGTTTAGTTTGTTTTATGCTGTTTGGTTTATGTATTGAAGCAATACTTGTACTATGGATTGTTATGATCAATGAATATAAGTATTATTGGTGTGTTTATTAAGCTTGTGTATTTACATATATTGTATGTGAGTGCACCACTTATCTTTGCAAATTGCCTATGTGTAGTATATTGTATATGTGATACTTCTAATGGATTGCTTGTCTCTTTTTGATGTTGTCAAATGGGGAGAAGATATGCACATAGTCAGGGGGAGCTATTCATTGTATCGAAGAAAAACACATCCTCTCAAATATCGTATTTTACCATCATAAAAAAGGGGGAGTATATGAGTGTGTCTTTCCATTTAGTTATGTTTTAAATGATGTCAAAACTAGGAGAAACTTTAGCGTTTTTGTGCATTGGACGATATCAACCAAATTCTAGACGTGCATTAATCATCTTAGCATTAGGGTGCATATAAATATGTTTGAAAATGATTGAAAATGTCTTAGGCAAGCTCCATGCATAAAAAATGGGGTTTTAGTGTGAAAAATACTGAATAGGCCAACACATATGCGTTTAGGTTGACCTATAGAAGCTTTTGCTTCACTATAGGACGACACACAGCTTCCTCAGGTCAACCTACATGCCTTAATAACAAAGGTTGTAGTCACTGACCATAAGTCTCCTCAAATAGGTCGACCCAAGACCTTTGTAGGTCGACCTATTGCTTTCATAGGTCGACCTATTACCTTCAAAACTTGAAATTTTGTTTTTCCTTTCAATTTTTCATGCATGCCCTTTGCTTAATATCTCTCATACATACACACACACACATACACATACACACACACACACACATACACACACACACACACACACTCATACATGCATCTTTTTCTAGTTACTTTCTAGTGTAAAACCTATATGAAACCGAAATTTCAAAGCACACTCATCATTTCAACCTCTCTTCTATGGATACATACAATCAAACTACACATAATCATTTTTTGATTGGGTGACCATCTAGATTAGGGTTGATAACATCCAATTAGGTTGGTGTACTGAGAATATTGGATTAATTTCTTTGAGGGTTTCAAATAAGAAAACTGAGCTGGGGTTTTCCTTCAAGATTGTTGAGGATTTAAAGGTTTTGGACAAGATCATACAATTCAGATCCGATCGAGCAAAAGCCTTGGGACAAGGTGGTTCCTTGCAAGGGAGTAGCGTGAGACGGTGGATCAAGTTGGTAAATCTTGGGCTCAACAAGTGCGCGTTTGGGATTAATTCTATTGTGTGAAATCTTTGGGACGAGGTGTTTACTGGGAAAAATAGTAAACAACCTCTGGTCTATCAATTTTATGTAAAAGTGAGTAACTTACAGGATCGACCAAACTAAATCCTAGGACATATGCTTATTGTTTTTCTGTGTAGGTTTCTGGAAAATTTCAAGAACACTCTGACAGCGTTCATAAGTAAAAAGGGCTTACTTCAAGAAATGTAAAGTAACTAAAATGTAAAAAGGATTTAAGTCGAAAAGACTGGTAAAATGCAGAAGTTAACTTGCATGAATAAAAGAAACTTTAATAAAAGAAACTTATTAAATTGCATTGAATTGTAAAAGTGGTGTTACATCAACATACATTCTCACACACTCTTTTCTCTACACTGGTACTTTGAGCACACTGAGTATTTGTATACAATTGAACACACACAAATCTAATGCTAAGACTTGCTATTTATAATGGTTAAAAATAACTACCCACTAACGGGCTATTAATCAGGGAGAAATACATGGCGTCGTGCATGCCTTCGTTCTTCAGATCCCCAACACCTATCCTTTCTCTCAAACGGATAAGAACAAAATTCCCGCCATATTTTAAATTTGAATCTTCAAATCGAACGACGCTCCTTAGCCTTCTGTCGGAGAATCCTTCCAAATTCTTAGAAATATTTCTAAGTCTTTAAACCCTCTCTTCTCAGCAGAAAGATACCTTTCAGCTAGACTTTCTAATAACGACATTTCTGTCGAAGTCTCATAAAACTTCAGAAATCCTATCTCTTCAGAAAAACTATTAATCCAACATCAGGCATCGAAATTAGGAGCTAACAAATTGCCCTTCAAAAATGTCATTTTCGGCATTATTGCAGAAAAGGCATTTTCTGAAAATGTAATTCGACACCTCATTTAGACCTTGTATGGTTGATCGAGTTGCTGCGGACCTTGCCAAAATCAAACAAATCTCGAAAGATATTGAAAATCAAACTGGATCAATCGCGGCTGCATGGAACGCTGCCATAGAATCCACCAATAGACTGGTAAACTTTGACCAAATCCAAGAACAGAACAAGGCTCAGATCGAAGCCAATGACCAAAGTATCAAATCCTGGGAGGCACAGATAAAAGAGCTGCAAGCGAAGATTTCGAATGCTAAGAAGCAGAACGCCGAGCTTGAAAAGTTTGACAACTCCCAGATGGTGAAAGAGCTTAACATAGGTCTGGATTCTGCTGACAAAGCTCAGAAACTAGAAGCAGTACTGGAGACCATGAGGTCGAACCAATCCTTGCGTGAGAGGCGACTATAACTTTTGAGGGCGAAGTACTCCACCATGAAAGATAACTTGCCGTTCTAATTTCCAAAGACTTTTTATTTCTTTTTATGTTTCATCACTGTTCCTTGGATTCCGTAATGCTTGTTCGCTTTTTAATGTAAGGAATTTAACCATTTTGGCACTGTGGTTTATCTTATTTTACCATATTAGCTTCGTTTATTTTGCATGCGTGATTACTCTCTAGCTATTTTTACTTCTCGAAGAGCAAGCTTGTACTTCTTTAAGTACTTCCCATTTACCCTCAAGATCCTCCTATCCTGATCTAATTCTCCGATCTCATAAGCACCATTCGAAAAAACTTGTATGATTTGAAAAGGACCTTCCCACTTAGGAGAGCATTTTCCCAAAGACCTATCCTTTCGATCCATAAACAAAATTACTTTCCAAACCAACTCTTCAGGCTTCACTTTGACTTTCTTATTGTAAGACTGTTCTACTATCTTCTTCTGCCTTTTCAACAATTCTAAAGCATTGAGCCTTTCCTCATCTAAGTCCGCCAATTCATCTAACATCATATTCCAATACGACTCAGATGGGATCTCATGGTGCCTCTGAATTCTTATCGACTAAAGATATATTTCAACTGGTAATACTGCGTCATAGCCAAAGGCCAATCAAAAAGGCGTGGAATTCGTCGCCTCCTTGGGGGAAGTTCGACATGCCCAAAGGACTTGGTCAAATGTTTTATGCCAATTTCTAGGCTTCTTTTCCACATGCTTTTTAATTAGGCTAATTACCACTTTATTTGCTGCTTCGACCTGTCCATTAGCTTGAGCGTAATAAGGCATAGAGGTTAAAAGTTTGAAACCCATTTCTTTGGCAAATTATCGCATTTTGCGACAAGTAAACACTGATCCTTGATCTGTCGTAATGGTTTCTGGGGTTCTAAACCTATAAATAATGTGTTTCTTAATGAATTCGATCACATCCTCTTTGTCAACATTTGTTAAAGGCATTGCTTCAATCCATTTCGTAAAATAGTCAATGCCTACCAAAATGTACCTATGATTTTTTGATGACGCTGGTCGAATCTCACCAACCAAATCCAAAGCCCAACCTCTAAAGGGCCATGGTTTAACTATGGAGTGTAGCTCGCTTGCAGGAACATGCTGTATACCTGCATGCACTTGGCATTCTTGGCATCCCTTAGCAAATTAGATGCAGTCTTTCAACATAGTAGGCCAGTACATGCCTTGTCGAAATAAAAGCCATTTCATTTTGTGGCCTACCTGATGGGCCCCACATGCCCTACTATGGACAGTCGAAAGAGCTAGGTATGCCTCTGATTCACTAATGCATTTGAGCAAGACTCCTTCAGGAGTCTTTTTAAACAATTCATTACCCAAAAGAACATAACTCAAAGCTCGATACCTGATTTTTCGTTCTGTGGATGCTGTTGGATTTTGTAAATATTCTACTATTGGTTTCCTCCAATCTTCGTCCGTCAAACTATCTACGGCTAAGACTTCAAAATTTTCCTTATCAGCGTACCCTAGCTTTGTTGCTTCCAAATCTGATGGGGATAATTTGGGTGCCACAACTCTACCTCTGACTTCGATTGCGTCTTGAAATTTTTCTTTCAAAATTTTGTACCCAGAAGCAATTTGAGCCAAGTCATTGGCCACATGGTTCTCTAGTCGAGATATGTGTCAAACACTCACAATCTCGAACTTTTTTAGTAATCGATTGACTATTACAAAGTACATGATGAGATTTTATTTCACACACTTGTACTCCCTTGTAATATATTTGATGACTAACTCTGAGTCTCCCATTATTTCGACCCGAGTTGCCCCCAATTCCAACAAAATTTCAAGTCCGGCTATTAAGGCTTCATACTCAGCCTCGTTTTTCGAGCAGAGACCTTCGACTTTGTACTTGAATTTTGTTGGGATTTTATTAGGAGAAATGATCAGGACTCCTACGCATGTATCATCTTTATGACTAGAATCGTCGAAATACAATTTCCAAGGTCCGAGCTCAAGATAGTTCGACGCGTTTTCGTTTATAGAGTGGTCGACAATAAAGTCTGCTACCACTTATCCCTTAGCGGCCTTTAAAGGTCTATACATTAGGGAGTATTCAGTTAATGCCAATGCCCATTTACCAATTAGATTATGCAAAATAGAATTAGATAGCATATGCTTAATGATATCGAAATGAAACGAAACATAAACATCAACTGGCTTTATATAGTGCTTTAATTTTGTACAAGAGAAATACAAGCATAAACACAACTTCTCAACCATGCTATACCTAGTTTCTGCATCATTCAAAAACCTACTAAGGTAATAAATGGCTCTTTCGACGCTATTTTCATCCTCTTGAGCCAACATGCTCCCTAAGGCTTTGTCTGATGTAGATATGTACAATCTCATGCTCTTACTTCTACAAGGTGGTGCTAGGATTGGAGGATGACTCAAATACTCTTTGATTTTGTCGAAAGCTTCCTGTTGAGCTTTCCCTCATTCGAATCCCTCTTTGTTTAGTCCGAGTAGAGGTGAAAAGGATTGAGTCTTCCCGCTGAGATTCGAGATTAATCTTCTCAAGAAATTGATCTTTCCCAACAGCAACTGCAATTCCTTCTTTGTCGATGACGCTTTCACTTCCATGATGGCCTTGGTCTTATTTTGGTTTATTTCGATGCCCTTTTTGTGGACCACAAAGCCTAAGAAATCTCCCGCCTGCACACAAAAAGCGCATTTGAGAGGGTTCATTTTGAGACCATGTCTTCGTATCCTTTTGAATGACTGTCGAAGATGGTCAATATGATTCTTCCCTGAAACAGAATTTACAATAATATCAGCAATGTAAATCTGCATAAAAGTTTCTATGAAATCATGGAAGATTGTATTCATTGCTCTTTGATATGTTGCCCCAGCATTTTTAGGCCAAAAGTCATAACTACCCATTCGTAAGTGCCTAAGGCCTTAGGGCATCGAAATGCCGTCTTAGGGACATAATCTTCAGCAATAAATATTTGGTTATACCCAGAATACCCGTCGAGCATGCTAAGGTATTCATGGTCAGCGGCAGAGTCGACTAGCATTTCTGCCACCGGCATTGAGTATTCGTCCTTTGGGGTCGCAACATTCAGATCTCTAAAATCTATGCAAACCCTCAAAGTACCATTCTTTTTTATAACAGGCACAATGTTTGCAAGCCATTCGACATACCTGGCCGTTCGAATAAATCTGCAACGAAGTAGCTTTTCGACTTCCTCCTTGATCTTCAAGAGAATTGTTGGTGCAAATCACCTTAGATTTTGCTTGATCGGCTTCTTTCCAGACTTGATTGACAACTTTAGTTCGACGAGCTCTTGCTCAAACCAGGCATCTCATCGTAATCCCACGGGAAATAGTCTTTGAACTCCCTCAGCAATTGGATTACTTTGAATCTGATTTGTGGACTAATGTTGGCAGCTGATGTAAGTAGGCCTTTTCACTGCCCCTTCTCCCAAGTCGATTTCTTCAAGTGGATCTTGTGCTAGCATTTTAATATTGGTTGCCAACGGATCCTTCTCAAAACCCAAAGACTCATCATCATAGATGGTGTCGAGCCTTTGTTCTTCATCCCAAACCTGATCAGGTGGTTCTGGATCGAAGTCCTTACCAGGACCTCCTTTGTGTGAATCATTGTTGGCTTTGTCAGCCATGTTTTTAACTTCAGCCTCTAAGGCCTCTTGCAAATTGTTTTCGGCTATATAAGCCGAAATCTTTTTTAGTACTTCGAATTCAGACATCATCACTGAATTCGCTTCCCCAACCTGTTGGGGTTATTCCAGGTACAGAAGCAAGGTATGCAAAATCATCCTCACCTACAACCTCTCTATCCCATCTAAAACCATTGACGGGATGCAGATACAACGAGCAGTATGCTTCATCGTTTGGGGTAAAAGCAAAATCAGCCGGATTGCATGGAGCAATATTGGCTAAATGCTTATCGAACAGGCGCCGGTCAAGATGGTTAATTAGGGCCTTGAAATATCCTTGATCAGCCTCAATATTCTCAACGATGTCGTCTGGCCTCCATATTGTAATCCTCTGGTGCATAGAAGATGGTATAACTCCAATTCAATGTATCCATTGTCGTCCCAACAATAAATTATAGTTTGCCTTTGTTTCGACCACCATAAAACTGTAGGCCTCGTAACCGTCCCAATCGTCAGATCAACCTGTATAACACCAAAAATGTTGCCAATTTTTCCTTCATAATTCGACAGAACCATGTTGTGTGGTTTAGTGTCTGTATCGAATTTTCCGATCTTTCTCAGCATAAAGTGCGGCATCAAATTCACTGTAGCGCCACAGTCAACCAAGATTTCATTCACCGAAACATTTTCAACTTTTCCATTAATAAATGAAGGCTTCAGATGGCTCTTCATTGCCTCATCTGGCCATTCAAAGAACGCATTTTGCCATTCGACACAGCCATTATTCATTACATAGTAGCACACTGGTTTGTGTGCCGCCATTTTAGCTTTTGTATAGGCATCGACCTCTTCGACCTCCGTGATTTGATCAAATTCTCTAGGCAACACTGATACCACATTCACAATGATGTCCAATGAGTCGTCTGAATCAGAATCAAATTTATCTGTCATCATCTCGTCTTCCGCTATGGCCCGATCATGTTTCTCTCTGGCCACTTCGTCTTGGGTTTTGAACAATTTTCGCCCTACTGGCAACTTTTCGACAACTTCTGTCTTCTCCTTTCCGTTGCTTTTGGTAGCTATATTTGTACTTGATTCCGCCTTATCTTTTGATTCAGCTTCCCTTTTGGCTTTCCTTCATCTTTGTTCTCTCCTCCACTGGGACCTAGACATAGGGTTTTTTCCTTTGTAGTTTTCAGAAATGCAAACTTGTTTCTTTGAGGCCATCGAAGCGCCTCTCACTACCTCAAACCTCTGCCACTTCTGCTGGTACTTTTTTTTATTCTCATTTGGTTTTACCCACTTGCCGTTAGAAAGTTCTGCAAATGGTTTAAACGTAGTGGGCCTTTCTCCTGGCACTCTAGCCTTTGGGTGCTCTTGATTCGAAGCAGACCTCCTAGGATCGAAACTCTGCGGGCCATGACGGGCTTTCTCCTCACGCCTTTGGTTGGCCTTTCGAACTCCTTTAAGATTCTGCGCTGCCTTCTTGTCAAATACAATACTACACCTGGGACACAACATGACTTCTGACCTCTTTCTTTGACACCTGTGTATAAAGTCAATTAAATTTTTCTCTTCTTTCAGGAAGGCCAACTTGTGTTATTCTTCCCGTCGGCGTTCATCGTCAACTTCCATAGGTGTCTTTTGAGAAATCTCCACCATATTGATTTCCATTTCGACATCCTCAGTGATGTCAAGCTTACAAAATTCTATCTGCAGACCCTCAACAGCCTTATCCATCTGAACGAAACCATCAGCGGTTTCTTTGGTTATCATCATCCACTGGGAATCCTCAGTAACTCCTTCGTCGGTGCCTTCAGTGACCCCTATGCCAACACCATCAGTAGTGTTGTTGGTGAAACTTTTGACAGCCCTTATAACAAAACTCCTTATGAATTCTTGGTCGAGATCTTCAGTAATCTTGACCATGACTGCTCCATTGTTGAAATCGTCAGCAATTCAACCATGTTGACATCGTTGTTGAGGCCTTCAGCAACCTCGACCATATTAACCTCCAATGGCTCTGCATAGTGAGCATCAGCCACTGGTAGGGGATCTAAATCGATCTTCATCTGGTTTTTGGACTTCTCACCGAACTTGATTCTTCCTTCTTGGATTGTATTCTGAACAAGATCCATGAAAAGAAAACATTGAGAAGTCTTATGGCCAAGAAATTATGGTATTTACAAAATCCTGTCTTTTTTCTTTGTTCTAAAGGAGGCATTTTAGCACCATGAGGCACTATCATTTGACCGTCCTTAACTAACAAATCAAAAATTTCGTCACATTTAGTAACGTCGAAAGTATAAGTTTTCTTGGGGAATTTATCATTCTTTTTTGGTTCGACAGGATTTTTCCCATTCGAAGGGGCCAACAGCTTACAAGAATAAGGTGGGCCTTGTTTCAATTCAGTAAGATCAATCTCGCCTTCGTCGAAACTTACTGGCTTATTATAATATTTTTCATCTCCGTCATTAACTTCGACGTATGCCACCCTTTTATTCTTATTCGCCCTAGCCTTTTCGTCTTTTAGAAATTCTAGTTGTCGAACTCTATCAGCCAATTGAGCCATATCTCTTAGATATTGAGTATCTAATTTCTTTCTAATGGAATAATCAAGGCCTCCAGCGGCCATTTCGACTAACTCATGCTCTGGAACTTATGTAAAGCATCTAGCATTGAGCAGTCGGAATCGGTTCAAATAGTCATCTATTGGCTCAGTGAATTTTCGTTTTATACTAGCCAACTCCTTCAGACTAATCTTCGTTTGTCCCATATAGAACTACTCATGAAACAACCGTTCTAACTGGGTCTAATTGTGGATCGAATTAGGTGGCAAAGTTGTAAACCACGTGAAGGCATTCTTCGTCAGAGAACTTGGGAAGTATTTTATCCTAAGATTCTCATTATTCACGATTTCTCCAGCCTCTATCACATATCTGGTCACGTGTTCGACAGTGGACTCAGTGGTATCCTCAGAAAACTTAGTGAACTTAGGGACTTTCGTTCTAGGAGGTAACTCCGACTGGAGAATGTATTCCGACAATGGAAATGTATAATTTGGCCTTCGAAGGCCAAAGTTTACCCCATTTTGGACCATAATACTTTCGACCATGGTCGCCAAATTGTTATCTGCAGCCATATCATGACGTAGAACTTGTTGTATAACGTTGTCAGCATCCTGGTTTCTATTCACCAAAACCACCCTTGGTTGTTCTCCTATAGGAATTTGTGGTTGAATCCTAGGGGGTTTGACTATTCCCTGGTTCGGTACATTCGCCTGAGGCATGTTTCCTAGATTTTGTTGGTTCTGGTTAATAGTGGGGTCCTCTTCGAGTACCACCCCTTGGTTTCCTGTGATATACTCCCTCTGAGGGTGTCGAGGAGGGTTAGGCACACCAAATAAATCTACAAGGCGCGTCATCTGTGCAGCCATTTGCTGATTAGTCTAGGTAGTATTTTGAATTAGAGGCTGAAAGGTTTCTCCCATAGTTTGGGACATCATTTGGACCATTTGGTGGTTACTTTCATCCATTTGCTGCCTTAAATAGGCTGCAGTGGTATTTGTCAAGCCTGACATTTGGGTTGAATATCCTATTCCTAAGGATTGATTATTTCGACCCATATTAATCCCAGATCCTGATCGTGGTAAAGGTGACGTCATCACGGGTTCAGAATATACTAGGGGGCGTTTTGTAAATTTACCATCATCGAAGTTGGCATCCCAAAAGGCTATTCTCGACCATTTAAAGGCATCGAAATACCCGGCGGCGGAAAATGTTGATATGTAGACGTTCCTATTAGTGGGGGAGTTACTGGGGGTCCCCTTGGCCCAATATAAGTTAAAATTGGCTCAGTATGGGCAATCTAATGTATTGGTGTCGAACTTGCCATAGATGGCATAGTTTCAGATACGGACGCAGGAACTATGGGTCCTCCAGTCGAAGACCCTGGGATTGGTTCTGCATTGACACCAGACATAGTTTGAGGATTCGAACTATTTGACTGATTATTACTTGCCATTTTCCTCGTATACTTTCTTTTTGGTCTACCTTCGTTTGCGGTGGCTACTTTTCCACTTTTTAATAACATACAACGAAGTACTCGACACAGAAAAGATAATAAAAAATACAGAATTATAAGTTTCTTTTTGAAAACACAATAAATTCGTTTAGCACGGTCCCACCAGGTGTGCCAATTTGTTTACTAGGAAAAATAGTAAACAACCTTTGGTCTATCAATTTTATGTAAAAGTGAGTAACTTACAGGATCGACCAAACTAAATCCTAGGACATGTGCTAATTGTTTTTCTGTGTAGGTTTCTGGAAAATTTCAAGAACACCCCGACAACGTTCATAAGTAAAAAGGGTCTACTTCAAGAAATGTAAAGTAACTAAAATGTAAAAAGGATTTAAGTCGAAAAGACTGGTAAAATGCAGAAGTTAACTTGCATGAATAAAAAGAAACTTTAATGAAAGAAACTTATTAAATTGCATTGAATTGTAAGAGTGGTGTTACATCAACATACATTCTTACACGCTCTTTTCTCTACACTGGTACTTTGAGCACACTGAGTATTTGTATACAATTGAACACACACAAATCTAATGCTAAGACTTGCTATTTATAATGGTTAGAAATAACTACCCACTAACGGGCTATTAATCAGGGTGAAACACATGGCGTCGTGCATGCCTTCCTTCTTCAGATCCCCAACACGTGTCCTTTCTCTCAAACAAATAAGGACAAAATTCCCTCCATATTTTAAATTTGAATCTCCAAATCGAACGACGCTCGTTAGCCTTCTGTCAAAGAATCCTTCCAAATTCTTAGAAATATTTCTAAGTCTTTAAACCCTCTCTTCTCTGCAGAAAGATACCTTTCGACTAGACTTTCTAATAACGACATTTCTGTCGAAGTCTCATAAAACTTCAGAAATCCTATTTCTTCAGAAAAGCTCTTAATCCAACATCAGGCATCGAAATTAGGAGCTAACACGAGGTGGTTCTTGTAAAAAAGTAGCAAGAGTTGGTGAATTAAACCGACATTGTTGGTGACTTGATCAAACTTTGATCAAGGGTTTTAGAGGTGCTAGAATAAAAAATAAATCATAGGGTTTGTAGGGTTAGATTTTTTCATCTCTTATATATACATTATTTTCAAAGTAAGGTCAATTGCAGGTATCTCAATTAGATTTCGAATTGAGGGCATACATACCCATAGCAAGACCGATTGGAGAACTGCCTAAACAAATCTCTCTCTCTCTCTCTCTCTCTCTCTCTCTCTCCCTGTCTTAATTTTTGTGTGTGCAATTTATTAAATTCATTGGTTGGTTAATCAATTCGATTGGGAATTATTTTTTATCACATATTTGAATTAGGTTTTGTTAATAGAATCATAATCTGGTTGATTGTGATTTGTTTTAAGATCAACAAAACAAAGTGAATTTCCAAACGATATTGATTGCACACTAAGTGTCCGATAAATTGCATTGTTATATTTTTATTTTATTTTTTATCATTGGAAATAAGCTTTACATATAGCTTAGCATTTGATTGTATTGGAATTAATCATTGTTGAATAATTTGTGTTTGTTATCATCCAATTGTGTAACATTACACATATCCGAGATTTTCGATAGTAGGTTCGGTTAGACGATTCGATGCAGGTTGTTTCCGTTATGCCATAAAGCTTTTGAAAACCATTTTTGCCAAAAGTTCATTTTTAAATTTGTGATCTATTGCACCATCTAGATTGAATCTATCGTCTAACAAACATATCACCATCAAATGATGGATGTGTATTTAGGAAAGTCTTCTTGTTAAAATATATGTTGAAAGTCATCTTCCTCCTGAGATGATTAGTGTCGCGCCTGGAAAATTACAGAGTTACCATCATCCTTTATTTTCTCCTAAGGAACTGAGAAATAATGATAAAACCTAATGTTAAAAGGATGAGACATTAAGGTTCGGGAGCCAGTTAAGTGAGAGGAAGGTACTAGGCAACCCTCACCTCCATTGTATTCAATAGGATCCTCCTCTAAGTCTAGGATTATTGTGTTTTCCTATGGTATGTTTGCTTATCATTTATTAATTGTTTAATTTATTTATTTGCAAAAAATTATTTTATTATTTAAGAGAAAATTGATTAATTAATAAAGGAAGACCTATTTTTTTTTGGATTATTGTACTCGCTAGAATGTTACGACTCTATGCCTACGTACCATCATGTTAGATGAATGATCAGAACACTATAGTTCTTGTAAAAAATGTTTGTGTGTTTGTTGTTCTCATTCCTTGAAAAGTTCTCAATGCATCGGGGGCGGATGTATCTTTGATTTTGAAAAATGCCTCAACGTACAAGGGAAGAGGGCTTAATGTTTAAGTCAGTTGAGTTTATTTTACTCCAATAGTTAATTGCAAAAATGTAATGATTAATTTATCTAAGAAAATAAATTAATAATGATATTATATATTAAATATTAAAAGGTTAATAACATATCCCTTATCCCTAATTTTTATCCCTGAACTACTAGAAATTTTCCTAGAATTTTATCCCATAATTATCCCAAAGCTTAACCCTAATTCCTTAATTAATTATATTCCCTCAATTAATCCTATTTTTCAGTCTTTTTATTATTTATATTAAAGGGGAAAATTTTAATCATTTGACTAATTATTAATCTGATTATGCTTGATTAATTAACCTTAATCCCAATTTAAATCCCTAATTATATATTTTCCATGTTAATTATAAATATATAAATAATTATCTAATTATTTTTGTGTTAATCCCATTACTATATTAAACGCAAAATTAATTTAATTAATTTTAAATTATAAACCTAATTAATAATTATTTTAAAAATATTAATTAACCCCAATTATCCTAATTTAATTGAATAATCAAGGCCTATTCCTAATTATTAATTAAATGAACTAAATAATATAAATTTAAAATACATAAAAAGGCTGGGGGTGCAACTTATCGTGAACCAGTATTTGGGCTAAGAGGGTGGGTGTCAATAGTAAAACCAAGGAGGCCCACTACATTCAGAAACCCACCGCTGAAGGAGAGGTCCATATAAAGAGAGTCAACGTATGACTATCTCTGAATCCTATGATCATAAACAGAAGGGTCTCATATGATGAAATAGTGGCCTCTGATTTGGATTACTAATCAAGGTAGGGGTAATGGAAGGTCGTGATGCAAAGTCAGCAAGGATCCATCGTACACGCGTGTATAATATGACTATGTTGAGTCAGCAACCCGATTGGTCATGGGTAGACCACGATGGAGTGATGTGGCATCTGACTGAGAGGGTATTTAACCTATTTCCATTCAGAAGTCCCAATTTCCCTCATCTCTCTCTCTCTCTCTCACACACAATTCTCTATACTCCTTTCTCTGGCCACTACCCCCCACATGAAGACCGCCCTTGCAACCACCCTTCCGCCCAGTTTTTCGGTTAATCTTCAATCGGAAAACTCACCCCCCAAGAACCCTAATAAAAATCCTACCCAGAAACATAACCAACAAGGAACCCTAACCCCCAACAACATGAACCGTAACCCCCAATCATGATGCAAGGAATTAACAAAAATGGTTATGTGTATTTGTTGAGAAAATGCTAGAATAAAGATGAAGGTGATGAGAGAAAAGTTTCAATGTGAATCTTTCACTTTTTCTTGTTCATTTTGTAAAAAATGAGGAACCAAGTATTTATATGATGCTAGGACCAACTACCTATCATAACTACATTTTGAACTTTGAAAAAAATCAGAAAAATGAGTTATATGCAGCGAAGAGTCGACCACAAATTAATGAGGGTCAACCTGCGCTGACCCGTGGGCAATCTGCACAAATTGGGGAACCATGCGTCGACCGCTACAGGGGTCATGCGTCGACGCATGGCTGAAGAAAATACAGAAAAAAGAATGTTAACATCACGCATCAACCATAGGGTCAGCGTGCACTAACACGATGAAAACTTCAACAATACCAACATGTCATGAGTCGACCAGAGCCTAGTTTAGGTCGACTCAAGCTACCAAAACACCTAAAAAGTGATTTTTTCACATGTTTTCATCTATTTAGGCACTGCTTATGCATACCTAAGACTCATACCATGATCAGATACATGTAATAGATGTGCAAGACTCTTCCTATATGTTTGGACACATGATTATTGATTGTTTTATGCATTGCGAAATAAGAATTCCGAAAATGATGAGATGATACAGTCCAAATTATAAACTACAAGCTAGTACATGTTTTGACATCATTAAAATAAAGATCAAGTGAAAGTCACCTTGCCCTCACATACTCCCCCTTTTTGATGTTGGCAAAATTTTCTTTAGCTTGTTTTGTAATTTGAATCTCATTCCCCCATAACTTTGTGAAGTTCTCTAAAATTCATTTGTTGCTTGTAGATATCCTCCTCCCCCTTTGACAACATCAAAAAGAGAAAAAGGCAATGGTCAAAGGATGACATCAACACACTTGTGAATTCACTCAACAATTTGCATACAAGATACATCAACATACATTCACATATAATGATGCTAATGCCAATATCATACGGATAAATAAGGCACAAAAAATGCATAGATAGAAACTCAAAATACATTCCATAAGAGAGAAAATGTCAACAAACTCCAATGTCATACCAAGTACATAAGCAAATCTCAGCACATAAAAGTCATACAAACATAAGGCAATATATGAAATGAAGTAAACTAAGATGTTATTCCTCATGGTCTCCTCCCCCTAAAGTGGTGACCCCTTCCTTTGAAATACTGTTTTGGAGGTGGAGGAAATGGTTGCTCTTACAACTGCTCATTCAGTTCAAACACAGCCCAGTTAAGAGTGTTGACACCATTAGTCAAACAACGGGTTTAACTCTCAGCAGTAGTATCCAAAGTGTCAAATTGAGTCATGACTGCAGAAGCAAACCGGTTGAAGTTTTGATTTTGCGCTTCTAACTGGTTTGAGAGAGCCGTATACCTATCCTCCTGTGTGGTCATGAAACTCTGTTGCTGAAGCTGCATTAAGTGTAACATTTCTAGGACTTCCTTGTTGTTCTGTTGTGGTTGCTGTGTAGGAGTAGGAATAGAGTACTCAGGCTGATGCCACTCATACTCTTCATGTTGGTGCCATTCATGGTTTGGAGGAATATAAGATGAACCAAGTGAGGTCCATCCGGTGTGCTGCCACTCACCCCATCCCTAATTAGCATAGGGATCTTGAGGGGGAGAGTAGCCCATCCATTCAACATTATCATCTTCCACATTATGCACCTCTGTTTGCATATCGTTATCAGCTTCTTCTTCTTGTGCATTCTCTTATTCATCCTCGTCTTTATCTGCGACATCATAATGAGTACCTTGATGTGTGGTTCTGTACCGAAACTTGTATTCTTTGTCTTGATTGTCCCAGAAATACCCCATCATGGTGAGAGTTTTATGAGTGAACTCTTTATCAGTTGTTAATGACATGTACGAGATGCCTTGGACCACCACCTCAGCTTTGTTCAAAATACACTGAATGAAAAAAGCATAACATAATGCCGTACCTCGAGTGGAGTCGTGGAGTTCAAACATACGACTTGTGATGTAATGCGGCCAGTTAATACGCTTTTTGTTTTTCAACAGATAAATCAAATGAACTTCAACTTGATCAACCCGTGAGTAGCCTCCTTTCTTGGGTCGTAGGATATGAGCAATAATCCACTGAAGAATCCTATCAACTGTCTTCAACTGTCTTGTTGTAACCATCTTAGGAAACAAATTGTTATTCACAATGCTCTCAGAGTAAGGATCTCGTAGCATTGAGTTCAAGGCAACCTTAAACTCATAATCATCAACAAATGTAGAATCCGTGACCTTAGGAAGAGTGGATCCTTGAGGGTTTATGTGGACCAAATTGTTCCAGACAGTAGATTTAACAATGTACATTTTATCACCTATTATGTACTTAAAATTAGAGCCTTCAAAATTACCTTGAAGTCATGTGTAGAACAACTTAACTAAGTCTTCATTGTACTTGGTGTCACATTCAATAAACTCATCAAATTTTTGAACGTTCAGCAATTCAATAATTTCAGGTAAATGTAATCGCTCAGCCTTCAAAGGATAGTAGACAAATTGTTTGACAACAGACCGGTTACGAAAATCCTTGTTGAATGTTTCAGTTAGATTATCAGACAACAAAGAGGGAGCATTTACCGGTATGTTTGATGTACCTGCTCTTGAATTAGAGGCTCTGGATGATCTCTTTCCGACGATTCTTGTTGAAGCCATTGAAAAACACTCTTTTGAACACAGATGAACAGTACCGAAATTATAGATGAAGATGAACAGTGTTGAATCTTGATGATGAAGATGAACAGACTAAGAAACCTTGATTCTATGTAGAGAGAACCCTTAAACACCCTTTTGATTTTGGAACTTTTGGATTTTGAAGAAGGTATTAGTAATGGGTTTTTAGGGTTTTGGAAGATTGAAAGGAGAGGAGAGGAATGAGGAGATGATAGATGCGATGTATAATGACGTGTAGTTGGAAAATGAAACATACAAAATTAATGTGGTCAATGTTTCTAACATGTGAAGGGGCACGCGTCTTCCCGAAGAAAAGAGATTCAGAGTTCGTTAGCGATGCGTCGACTTAAACAGGTCACGCATCGGCGCACACTGAACAAATTTTTATAATTTCAAAATTTTCAAAATGATGTGTCGACCATAGGTCGACATGCGCTAAACCGCCTCTAATTGTTAGAAAATTTGATATTCTTGAGTCGACCCATGCCCTGTTTTGGTCGACTCAAGCCAGTAGAACATGGAAAAATGCATATTTTGAGCATATTATGCAACAAGTAGGAATAAATAACAAGCCGCATAAATGCCAAACTTAAAAATGGATAAAAAATACATCTAATCATGAAGTAAACATCAATTCAAACCACATTTTGGGCATAATAGTCTACACATATAATTGATCAAGATTAGTAATCTAAGAAGGAACGATATTACCTCCGACGATTGATGATAGATGCCCTCACATGTAGCTTAGTCTTTTCAATTATTGTTAGTCAAAGAAAAATATTGACAAGTAATAGTATAGAGCATGCAATCATGTATATATAATCAAACGCGATCTGAGATATCAAGAACACCAAGTTCCCTACGGATATTAAAGAAAGGCTTCGTCGCAAGAAGTTTAGTGAAAATATCTGCAAGTTGATTCTTAGAATCAACGTGCTCAAATACCACATTGCCTTTCTCTACATGATCCCTAAGGAAATGATGCCGAACTTCTATATGCTTCGTGCGAGAATGTAATACCGGGTTTTTGGTTAGGTTAATGGCACTTGTATCATCACACAAAATAGGAATACGTTCAAGTTGAACATTGTAGTCGAGCAATTGTTGCTTAAGTAATAAGACTTGAGCACAACAACTACCGTCTGCAACGTATTCCACCTCGGCTATTGACAAAGCAACAAAAACTTGCTTTTTTCTATGCCAACTCACTAAGGAATTTGAGAAAAAGTGACAAGTACCACTAGTGCGTTTCCTATCCGATTTGCAACCGGCAAAGTCGGAATCTAAATAGCCAACCAAAGAGCAATCACTTCCCTTGGAATACCAAAGCCCATACTTTGAAGTACCACATAGATACCTAAGTATGCGCTTCACGACTTTTAAATGAGATTCCTTAGGACATGATTGGTACCTAGCACACATGCAGACACTAAACATGATATCTGGTCGGGATACGGTAAGATAGAGGAGAGAGCCAATCATACCTCTATATCTCTTGACATCTACATCGTTACCATTTTCATCTCGACTCAAGTTGACTTATGTAGGCATCAGAGTGTCAATAGCCTTTGAGCTAGCCATGTCGAAGCACTTGAGTAACTCAAGACAATACTTCGTTTGGCTCACGAATGTCCCTTCATCAAGTTGCTTGATTTACAATCCGAGGAAATAGTTAAGCTCCCCCATCATGCTCATCTCGAACTCTCCCTACATTAACTTAGAAAACTCCTTGACCATATTTGTGTTAGTAGAACCAAATATAATATCGTCTACATATACTTGTACCAAAATTTGGTGTTTTCCTTGACGTTTAATGAAAAGAGTTGTGTCAATCTTTTCTCTAGAGTACCCTTGATCAAGTAGAAATTTGCTAAGACGCTCATACCAAGCCCTAGAAGCTTGTTTGAGACCGTACAAAGCACGTTTTAGTTTTTAAACGTGATCAGGATACTCATGGGACTTAAATCCAGGAGGTGGGCAACATAAACCTCTTCATTAATGTAACCATTTAAGAATGCACTTTTTACATCCATTTGAAATAATTTGAAGTTTTTCGCACATGCGTAGGCAAGCAGCAGGCGTATAGCCTCGAGTCGGGCAACAGGCGCATAAGTTTCCTCATAGTCTATGCCTTCCTCTTGGTTATACCCTTGCGCAACTAAGCGCGCTTTATTTCTAGTTATAACTCCATTTTCATCGAGCTTGTTCCTAAACACCCATCGGGTACCGATTACTCGATGGCCTCGCGGAGGAGGGATAAGGTCCCAAACCTCATTTCTTTTAAATTGATTCAACACCTCTTGCATTGACAAAAGCCAATGTTCATCGAGCAAGGCCTCTTTTGAGTTTTTAGGCTCAACTTGCAAAATGAAAGCGGAGTATTAACATAAGTTACTTAGCTTGGAACAAGTTGTTACTCCCTTTGAGATGTCACCGAGAATGTTGTCGATGGGATGGTCTTTGGAATACTTCCAAGCTGGAGGAAGGTCATATTTATTAGAATGATGATCATCCTCACTTTTCACAGGTTGGTGATCTCTTTCCTCCTCAACATGCACTACTTCAGGTTGATCAGTCCCTTTATCAGTGTCCTTGAGTATGTCTTCTGAAGATAAACCTGCACCATGAAAAGAACTACCTTTTTCGACATTTTTCATATAAGACTAATCAAAAGTAACATGTACCGACTCCTCAACAGTAAGTAACCTCTTATTGTAAACCCTATATGCCTTACTAGACTGAGAGTATCCAAGAAAGATACCTTCGCCGGCCTTAGCATCAAACTTACCAAGTGTCTCTTTACCATTATTCAACACGAAACACTTACAACCAAAAAAGTGAAGTGAGATACGTTGGGCTTTCTCCCTTTTAAAAGGTCATACGGTGTCTTGTTTAGAATAGGACGGATGAGCACCCTATTCAAAACGTAACAAGCCGTACTAATGGCATCAGCCCAAAAGTATTTTGGAAGGCAACTCTCATTGATCATAGTCCTTCCTAATTCTTCCAAAATCCTATTTTTACGTTCCACAACCCTGTTTTGTTGAGTGGTATGTGGTGCGGAAAAATTATGATCAATCTCATGGCTTTCACAAAATGCTTCAAAAAGATGATTTTCGAACTCACCCCCATGATCACTTCTAATTGAATTAATGCTTGTGTTCAATTTATTTGTGATAACTTGGCAAAATTTTTAAAAGTCGAAAAAGTATCACTCTTGCTTGCTAAGAAAATAGTTCAACAAAACCTAGAAAAGTCATCGACAATCACAAAACCATGATAGTTACCACCTAGGCTCTTAATCCTAGATGGTCCAAAGAGGTCCATATGGAGGAGATTGAGGGGTCTCGTGGTTGAAACAATGTTTTTAGACTTAAATGAGATCCTTGTTTGTTTCCCCATTTGACACGTATCACATAAGTGATCCTTTGTGAATTTGATTTTGGATAAGCCGATTACTAGGTCTTTAAAAACTATTTTATTAAGCAAATCAAAATTGACATGCGCCAACCGTCTATACCATAACCATGAATCTTCACTCATGGTGACTAGACACTTGTCGCTACTCAACAATACCTCATTCAAGTCTAGCATATAGACGTTATTGACCCTCAAGCCTTTAAACACATCCTTTTTATCACTATTTTCAATTATGCAAAAATCCTTTGAAAAAGATACTTTATAGTCCTTGACACATAATTGACTAATGCTTAAAAGGTTATGTTTAAGACCCTCAACAAGAAGCACGTCTGAGATAGTAGTAGATGACGGGTTACCTACACTACCTTTGCCAAGTATTTGTCCCTTGTTGTTGTCTCCGTAGGTAACAAATCCCTTTTTCTTCGCCACGAAGTTGGTGAAAAGAGATATGTCTCCCGTCATATGTCTTGAGCTGCCACTATCAAGAACCCATCTTCTTTCCATGGTCTCAAGATGTTGTACCTTTTTATTCTTTTTCTTTTGGTGAGCGGAAAGGCAAAGGTTGACGGACTCTCCTTCGTCACTTGAACTTTCATCACTAGACGATTCGCTATCGCTTTCCTAAGTGATATAGGCTCTTCTAGGTTTAGATTATTTCTTCCCATGACGACTTTTATCCTTACCTTTGTCCTTCTTGAACAATGGACAATCCGGCTTATAGTGGCCGACTTTTCCATAGTTATAGCAAGACCCCTTAGTTTTTCCACTCTTTTTGTCTTCATTCTTGGAAGACCTTGATTGTTTTCGAAAGTTGACGAGGTTTTTCTCCGAATGTTGAATACCATTTTTCTTGATATAGCGATTGTATCGCTTCACAAATAATCCCATGTCTTCATTCGAATCCTCTTGCTCGTCATCACTAGATTCACTCTCGCTTAACTCATATGCGGAGGACTTTGAACTAGAAGTCTTTAGAGCTATCAACATCTTTTCCATTTCTCTGGTCTTATTCTTTTCCTTCTTCTCTCTTTTCTCAAATTGGTCTAAGCTAATGAGCATTTGCTCATGTTCCTCAAGCTTCCCAAATAAAGTTGTGATGTCTAACGTCATTAGGTCGTTGGCTTCTTTTATGGCGGTCACCTTCGGTTGCCAATCCCTGGTAAGACACCTCAAGATTTTATTAGTAGCAACATCATTGGTAAATGGTCTACCAAGTGAGTTAAGTCTATTGATTAAATAAGTGAACCTCTTTTGCATGTTGGCAATGGTTTCCCCTTGCTTCATGTGAAAGAGGTCGAACTCTTGAGTCAATGTATTGATTCTACCTAGCTTGACGTCGTTAGTTCCCTTATGGGCAACTTGTAACGCGTCCCACATAACTTTAGCACTCATACAATGTGAAACTCTATAGTATTTATCAACTCCCAATGAGGAGATCAGAATATTTCTAGCCTTCCAATCGTAGTTGTACTTTTTCTCGTCTTCTTCATTCCATTGTGCTTCAGGCTTAGGTACTACCACGTTATTCACATCGGTCATGGTAATTTCCATTGGACCGTTTTGTATAACGCTCCATACCTTCCTATCAATAGAATTGATGTGTACACGCATAAAATCCTTCCAGTAATTATAATTCTCATCATTAAAAATAGGTGCTCTATTGTAAGCCCCTTTCGGTTCGTTTGCCATTTTCTAAAATGTTATACTTGAAGCACTAGATAAACCGGTGCTCCTAATACAACTTGTTAGATGACGACAATTGATCTAGAAGGGGGGTTGAATAAATCACTTCTTTTTAATTGTGAGTCGGCGCTAAAATTTGTTTTTAAAATTATTTTGCGGAAGCGGCCGAGGACAATTTGTCTAGACGAACCGAGTTACTAGCAGAATCAAATATACGTAAGCCAAATGGAAAGAAAGGCTCGATGAGAAAAATTGAATCGCAACTTAACTATTAATCAATTTACCAACAACACTTAATATGGTGCAATCTCCAATGAACAGTCAAAAATTAAACTAAAATTGACAATATGTTAAACACCTTGTAAGCGTTCGATTTATTGAGCACTTGGAGTGCATAAAACTCCAAGCTAAACCTTCCATGTTAGTTAGTGCAGAATTTTCACTAAGCACAATCCAAAATGATAGTACAATGGTTTTCAAATCAAATTTTCTGCACTATACTATACCAGAATTTTTATCGATCAATTGAACAATCACAAGCGTAAATAGTTTGAAAATTAAATGAGATAGGGAAAGAGAAACGACACCAAGTTTGTTTAGGCAGTTCCCCTTTCATCCTCACTTCGGGTACGTCTGCCCCCAATTCTAAATCTAGAATTGAGATATATATAATCTTGTTTGCAAATTATTTTTATAAGAGAAAACTTAGCTATCACACACTCAAAAAACTCCGTTGATGCATATACTATATCTTCTCTTCCCTTGATTTGAGTCGAATCAAGTGTCTCGAACTTGTTGGATAAGCCTCTATTTACCGTTACTAGATTGAAAGAACACACCAGTCTCAATCACCTTCACTCAGCTGATTCCGATCCACACACAATTTGATCCTCAAACCTTGTTGCACAATCCTCCGGTTAACGCTACTAGATTGACAAAACCCACCGTTCTTCAATCACCTTCGCTCGACTGAATTCAATGCATACAAGATCTGATCCAAAAACCCCCAAATCCAATTGATTTTGGAGGACAAAACCCCAGAGGTTTTATTCAAGAAAAAACCCACTGAAACACTCACCCCAAACAAGCAACAATTCTATGTTTGGACGTTATCACCTCATGATGCAAGGAGTCAACAAAATTGGTTATGTGTATTTGTTGAGAAAATGCAAGAATGAAGATGTAGGTGATGAGAGAAAAGTTTCAATGTTAATCTTTCAATTTTTCTTGTTCATTTAGTAAAAAACGAGGAACCAAGTATTTATATGATGCTAGGACCAACTACCAATCATAACAGCATTTTGAACTTTGAAAAAAAATTAGAAAAATGAGTTATATGCAGCGAAGAGTCGACCACAAATTAATGAGGGTCAGCCTGCGCTGATCCGTGGGCAATCTACACAAATTGGGGAACCATGCGTCGACCGCTACAGGGGTCATGTGTCGACGCATGGCTGAAGAAAATGCAGAAAGAAGAATGTTAACAGCACGCGTCGACCATAGGGTCATCATGCGCTAACCCGATGAAAACTTCAACAATACCAACATGTCATGAGTCGACCTGAGCCTAGTTTAGGTCGACTCAAGCTACCAAAACACCTAAAAAGTGATTTTTGCACATGTTTTCATCTACTTAGGCACTGTTTATGCATACCTAAGACTCATACCATGATCACATACATGTAATAGATGTGCAAGTCTCTTCCTATATGTTTAGACACATGATTATTGATTGTTTTATGCATTGTGAAATAAGAATGCCGACAATGATGAGATGATACCGTCCAAATTACAAACTACGAGCTAGTACATGTTTTGACATCATTAAAATAAAGATCAAGTGAAAGACACCTTGCCCTCACAAGGGTTTCAATGAAAAATCCTAAGCTTCAAAATTAAATGAAGCTTTAGTGAGGTTTCGGGGATTGCAGCAATAGTGGAGCTCAAAGGGTTTTTTTTGTTCTCCCCTAATTCTGATTTAGGTTTTGCTTTTTATAGACTATTTTAGATTTGTATAATTTAATTAGATTGATTGTATTTTTTAGGAATTTTGGATTAGATTGAGATTTGATTGTAATTTGTGATTTGATTCAGATTTAGAATTAGGGTTTTTGACTTGTAATATATTTTATCTGGATCCCTTGTAAATAATTGCTTTTTGATGTATCTGAATAAATGGAAAGATTGTTGACTTAATCTGGTCACTTTGTTTGACCACATTCATATAATAATAATAAATCTAAATATTAAAATCTTAATAATTTGGCACGCCCTTTCTAAAAATAAAAATTATAATGTAAAGACCTGATTAATATTAATTTAATCCTAATGATAAAAACCTAATTATTCTTAAATTCTAATAATAAGACTAAATTACAGTTTTGGTCCTCCTATTTTGACCAATTCACAAAATCAGTCCCTTTATTTATTTTTTAAACAATTTTGGTTCCCCGTGTCCATTTTCCGTCTAAAAACGATGACGTGTCTATTATTTTGTATAGGTGGCATACTTTCTGAACAAGAGAGAACATAAAGAGCATTTTTTTGTGAACGAGGAAGACAAATGAACAAGTCGAGAGATAAAGAAGACAATCAAAGAAGACGATTGAAGGAATAAAACGTCGTAAAAAATGCAATGAATAATTAATCTTTCTTATGCAAAGTCAATAAAAGTATGTCACGTATCTAAAAAATAGCACACAACAACGTTTTTTTGGATAAAAAATGGACATGGGGACCAAAACTGTTTAAAAAATAAATAGGGGGACTGATTTTTTGAGTTTTCTAAAATAGGGGGATGAAAACTTTAATTTAGCCTAATAATAATAATAATAATACTTTGTTAATAAGGCACTTAACAATAATATTAATATTCTTAATAATAATAATAATAATAATAATAATAATAATAATAATAATAATTGATCTTGAAGGCTGATCAGATCCTGAAGTGGGCCAAGAGGAACGCCTGTGATGCTGGATGTGTGAGATGAGGAGGGGGTGTGCCTGCAAGGCACTCCGATGCTAAAGTAAGAATCGGGAGAGAGAAAGGCAAATACGAAAGTATGAGTTTCTTAGGATGATTTTCCATACCTGACCCTCTCATTGAGGGTTTTTATAATGCCCCCAGCGCGTGCCCAACGATCCCTATTTTTGGGGCAGAATAACCGTTTCCTGAAGAATAGGTAACTGCCAAAAACTAGTCGTTATGACGGGCAGAGATGCCCAAAACTAGCCGTTGCCACGGGAAAAGGCGTAGTTTCGGGCACAGGCGTCGTGACTGTTCCTGGATGATGGAGCCGTGCATAATGGGCAGGAATGTCGGGGAGGAGCAAATGACATTGAGGTTCATCTGTCCATATGTGCCCGGTAGAGGGGCAGAAAGGTAAATGCTGCCCCACACATGCTGGACTTTGGCTGTTGGGCCATTCTGGAAGCAGAAGTGGATTGGGCCATGCCTGGCCATTGGTCCAGTCCAGAACAGGAGCCCCCTAAGTCGTTGCTCCCAAGCATGGGAGTGATGACTTAAGGATAGCTTACAGCCTCGGGGAACTCTGAAGGGGTCGTCGTTTGTCGACGAGACAGAATTTTCCTTGGATGCCCGGGGGTTCTAGTGCCCGCAGGGTATGTAACGTTGTTCGGGTTGCCCGACATACGGGGAGGCCAACGGTTGAGGTATTCTGAAGAGACGTGATGCCACGTGTGCCTCGAGCCTTGTGCAGCATTAAATGCATCATGATCAATGGCTAGGCTAGGGTCAAGATGATGCCCCTAGCAGTGCGTGCTTGTGCACGTGCTTTCAGACTGCCTATAAATAGAGGGATAAGTTGCTCATTTGCATTTTTTCATTCTCTCTCCTTCCTCGTTCTTCTCTCAGAGCCTTCAGTCCGTCGCCGTCGTCAACCGCCGCATCTGCCGCCGCACGAAGCTCCGAGCAAGTTCTTCGACCCTCTACCTTCTCTTCGACCATGTAAGTCACTTACTTCCAGATTCATTTCTAGCTTTTTCATTTCTGTTTTATTAGAACGCATATGGCTAGGATGAACTTAGGTAGAATCGTTGTGCTCTCCGGTGACTGTTGGTGGTAGACGGTGGTTAGGCCACTTTCTGCTGCTGCTGTGGTCGCCAGAGCTTCTTAGGGACTATAGATCTAGGCCATTTGATGGCGCTGTTGCGATGACGACGCAAGTATAACTGGTGGAGTTCCTGAGTTTTCCGGTGCTCTGATGAATTTCTGATGAATGTATGAGTTTTCCGGTGGAGCTTCAAATGGAAAACTAGGTAGTAGGTCGGGGAGATTTCTCCATACGCACAGGAGGGGTTGACTCCGGGCATCTCCTCGTGCGATACCCCCTGTGTTGTTTGATTTAGGACTTAGGTCGGGGGCGTCGTCCTCAACCTTTTGCGTGCCCTTTCACTAGACTAGCAGTGGAAGGGTGGATTTGATTTTGCAGTCGAATTCACTTTTGTCCTCTGCTTTTTAGGTGATTGAGATGGAACAGGAGCCCAAGAGAGATATTCTCATAGACTCGTCCTCGGAGAGCTCCTCGGAGAGTAGCGATACTGAGGTTTCAACTGCCCCCAGCGAAGTCGGGGAGGATCCTGAGCATGCTTCCGTGATGGAATAGACGGTTGCAGAGCCTGCCGAGCACACATCCACTTTTGCATCCTATACTAGGGACGTCTTCACAATCGTAGGACCAGAAGGGGAGTGGAAGGTACACTTCCCCAGTCAAGACGACTGCATATGTACAGACTACGGGGAGAGATTCCCAATGTATGAATATGCTTTCAAGGATATAGGGCTGAGGCTGCCTTTCACTAACTTTCAGTAGTCTATCTTCGTTCATCTGGACTTGGCCCCGTCGTAGTTGCACCCTAATTCGTTGGCGTTTATCAGTGCCTTCGAGCTGACCTGCGAGTTTTTGAAGATAGAAGCTACCTTGCCCTTGTTCTTCACCATCATCCACCTCCAACGGCAGGTTTCGGGGAAAAGGTACGGCTGGGTTTCGCTGAAGGAAGCGAGAAAGCTGTTTAAGCCCTTCTCAGAGTCTATCCAAACCTTCAAGAAGAGGTTCTATATCATCGAACCTGTGTCGGAGAAGGCTCAGGACACCACGTATGATATGCAATGATATGCGCGACTAGCATGGGAAGTTTCCGGTGGGCAGGGTGTTTAAGTTCCCCTTCTGTTGGAGCGGGAGCCATTTTACACGGGGTACCGACCATTACCTCGCCCAACCGAATATGCTATATGAGCAAGACGCAGCCAATTATGAAGCGTTGGTCAAATACATTAACAGTTTTAAGCTCGCAGAGTGCTGGACAAAAAAGGGGTACCCGATTTATAACGACGATGGTGGGCAAAGAGTGGAGTACCACTACATTAATACGAAGGCGCTTCTGGAGTGCAAGACTCATGCTGACGCCCTTAAGTTGCTCGATAGTTTACTTTTTTATCTTGTCCGAATTATAACTTCTTCGATGGCTAATGCGTTTGTAATGTTTTTGTAGGTGAGATGCCTTCTGCTCATGAGAGGATGGTGAAGAATGCCCTGGCGAGGGGCAAAGCGGGCGTGACCACCTCGAAGTCTCGTTTTACTCAAGGGGTGCCCCTCCCCAACTGGTTGCAGGGAGCTCCTCGCCCATTCCTTCGTCTGCTCAGGGATCTCAAGTGCCCGGGGCCCTAAGGCTTAAGCGGACCAGAGCGAATGAGCTGGTGGATCTCAGCTGGGTGGCAGAGAAGGGCAAGTTTGAACTTTCCCTCTGCCTTCATGAGAGGAAGTTTTTTGAGGGGAATTGCCTGGTGGTTCCTTGAGCAGAGTCTCTCAAGCTTGAAGGTATGGATCGTCCGAGCAAGAGGGAAATACTGGTGCAAGATGCCTTCGCGTTGGTCCGGGTCTTGGAGATGGCGGCAGTATATGCCGAGGGAGACTCCTCCTCTGAATCAGAGCTTAAGAAGTCCCATACGGCAATCTCTGCCCTGGAGGAAAAAGTGAAGAAGGCCAAGGCTGCTAATGATGTGAGTAAGAAGTCTGACGAGGAGGCCGCTATATTGAAAGGGGAGAATGATACCCTAGTTGCTGAGAAGAAGGCTGTCGAGGACCAAGTCGAGCAGATGAGGTATGCGGCCGCTTCGGCGGAAGATGAGCCTGAGGAGGTAAAATCGTTGAAGATTAGGGCCGAGCTGGTTGCTCGTATTGCGTGGGAGAAAGAGGATGTGTACGCCATCGGGGAGGAGTCATTCAATAACGCTGTTGCCCAACTCAAGTTGGTGAATCCAGAAGTCCAGATATCTACGGAGGATACTAACTTTATGTGCCATGTTGAGAATGGTAAGATAGTTATTCCATACTTCTTCAACATTGGTGATGAGCACGCCCGGCTCTTGAACGAGGAGACCCAGCCACTACAGCCTAACCCTGAGCAGCCCGAGCAGATGGAGGAGTGATACCTTCTTTGTTTTTTTGTTGTAATGTATCTGGCCTGCACGCCATATTTGATGTAATTTTATTGTTGTTTGGTATGGGGCGTGGCCCCTTTGTCTTGTAATATGCACAATCGTGGTCCTTGTGGACACTTAATTATTGTGATATGTATGTAACCGGTCATCGTGGCCGGTTTTGTATGTTGTGTATTCGCGCATGGCTTTCTTTGACGGTTATTTTTGCTAAGTGTTATATCTTTGCTCGATACACGTGTGTGCCCGTAATAGGGATGACTTTGATTCGTTTGTTGCTTTAGGGGATTGCTCGACTTAGATGTGTTCGACAGTAAGGAGACTGGTCGAACAGCCTGGGGAATTTCCGGGCATGATAGCAGAGCTCAGGCCACGTTTGAGGCCTGAGTTCACGGTGTGAACCTTAAATAGCGAGCAGGGTGTTCTGCCTATCATGGTACTTTGACGACGGCGGGCTCGATTGAGGGACCGTAGTCGGGCAAAGACCTAACTCGATCATGAGCAGGATCCTACCTTGGATGGTATGCGACACTTGTACCTGGGAACGCATTGCGGTCGGGATGTTATGTTTTAGCTTTTCGGCGTTCCATGGTCTAGCAAGTTCTTCCCCGTTGAGGTGTTATAGGTAATAGGCCCCATTTTCCGTCTTTGCTCGGACGCGATAGGGTCCTTCCCAGTTAACGGCGAGTTTGCCTTCCCGAGAGTCCTTGTGGTTCCTTCTCAAGACAAGGCTGCCCACCTGGAATTCTCGTCGTATCACTTTGGCGTTGTGCCTGGTTGCGAATTTCTGCTTTAACGAGGCTTCACGGAGAGCTGCTCCTGTCGGACCTCTTCGACGAGGTCGAGCTCTTCCCTTAGTGCCTCGTTGTTTGCTTCTTCATCCAGGGGTAATTCAGTCTGCCTGGATGGTACGTGTATCTCGATGGGGATCACTGCCTCAATCCCGTAGGCCAGGTGAAAGGGAGTTTCCCTGGTTGAAGATTGGGGAGTTATGCGGTACGCCCACAGGACGCTGTGTAGTTCTTCGACCCAAGCTCTCTTTGTTTCGTCTAGCCTCCGCTTGAGGCCTCGTAGGATTACTCGATTTGCTGCATTGCCTTGCCCGTTAGTCGGGGGGTGTTCGACGGATGCAAAGTGTTGTTTCGTGCCCAGTTGAGCGACGAAATCCTGGAATTTCCTATCCATGAACTGTGTCCCATTATCCGTGACTATTGCTTGGGGAATGCCAAACTGTGTAAGGATGTTCCGCTTGTAGAAAAGAAGTATGCTAAGGGCCGTTATTTTGGCCAGAGCCTCCGCTTCTATCCACTTTGTGAATTAGTCAACGCCTACTATTAATTACTTGTTCTGGTTTGATCCTACTACGAATGGCCCTAGGATGTCTAGGCCCCACCATGCGAATGGCCACGGGGAGGACATAGCTTTGAGCTCGTTAGGTGGAGCCAGGTGCATGTCCCCATGCCGTTGGCATTTGCCGTAATTCTTCACGTGCTCTTTTACATCCTGCTGCATGGTTGGCCAGTAGTACCTTGCTCGAAGGGCTTTCCAGGAAAGGGATCTTCCTCCGAGATGTTGGGCATTGATTCCTTTGTGGATTCCATGCAAGACGTGGGTGACCATCTCTTTTTCGATGCATTTGATCAAAGGGATGGAGAACCCTCGCCTGTAGAGCTTGTCTTCGACCAGGGCGTAGGAGCAGGCCCTGCGCCTGACTGTGGTGCCTCTTTGGGGTCGGACGAAAGTTCGTTCCTAGCGAGGTAGTTATAAACGGGAGTCATTCAGCAATTGCTGTCTCCGATGACCTGTACGTCGAGGGTCGGGGGTGTCTTCTCGATACTGGGTTGAGGAAGCACCTACTGGATGACAAACTTATTTCCGCCTTTTTTCTTTGTGCTCGCCAGTTTAGATAACACGTCTGCTCTGACGTTATGTTCGCGGGGAACATGCTTTACTTCTAATGTAGCAAACTTTGTCATTTTTTCTTTGACCAGGGCTAAGTATTCGGATAGGCTATCGTTTTTGGCCTGATATTCTCCTCGAACTTGAAGGGCAACGAGTTGTGAATCTGTGCAGATGACGACCTCTTCTGCCCCTAGGTCTTCGGCCAGGCGTAAACCAGCGAGGAAACCTCGTACTCAGCTTGGTTATTAGACATGGGGAAGGATAAAGTGAGTGATACCTCGACGATGATTCCCTCGTCGTTCTCTAAGATGATACCTGCCCCGCTCCCTGCCGAGCTGGATGCTCCGTCAACGAAGATGGTCCACTTGCGTGCCCCGCAAGTGGGGGAATCTGCGAATGTCATTTCTGTGACGAAATCAGCCAAAGCCCAGACTTTGAGGGCTTTTCTGCTTTCATATTGAATTTCAAACTCGAACAGCTCTAATGACCATTTAAGCATTCTGCCGGCCATATCTGGTCGCCCCAGCAATTGCTTAACGGGTTGGTTTGTCCGGACCACGATCGTGTGGGCTAGGAAGTAGTGCCTCAGTCTTCGCGCAACATTAATGAGGGCCAGCACTACCTTCTCTATCTGCTGGTATCTCAGCTCTGGTTCCTGCAGCGCTTTGCTGGTGAAGTATTGTTAGATGTCAAACATGCTATATGTTTCTATTTGATACTTGACATTTTTCAACTCTTTTATGACAAATTGTGGATTTTACTCATGAATTGTTGTTATTCTTCAAACATTGTGAATATACCTTTGGTGCTTGTAATATGTGTGTTATTGTGCAGAAAAAGGCACTAAATGATCAAAAGATGTAAGACACAAAGAAATGATACAAGTTGCCAAAGAAAGGAAGAAAACATCAGCAAGTTTGCTTTGCGAACTTTCCAGCAAATGTTCGCTTTGTGAACAACTGGCGAAGTCCCAGCGAATGGTCCTAGAATTATGGCAGTAGGAAAAGGGACTAAAGTTCGCTTTGCGAACTCCCAGCGAATGTTCGCTGATTTCATCGCTTTGCGAGGACCCGGAAAAGGACACCTTTAAGATGGCAGAAGCAAAAGGGGCCTAAGTTCGCTTTGCGAACTTGTAGGCGAATAGTTTGCTTTGCAAACTTAAGCAGAAAATCAGCGGCGGTTTAGCTTATCAGAAGGCACTTCAGGTGCCAAAAGTGTAGTTCGGTAGGCGAACTAAAAGTTCACAGTACAAACGTGTCTGATTTCAAGTGTACTATAAATGTTTCACTTTATCACACCAAAAACCTATTTTTCTGATTTTCTTCATCTAAGAGAGATTGTTCACATAGAGAAGCTGGATTTGCATCCGATCTCGATTGTTCGACGCAGATGATTTTTCATCTCCTCACGAAACTTGTGAAACAAGCTACCATGAATATGTGTAGGTAAACACATTTTGTGTCAAGATTAAAGGTAGTTAATCTTGCTTGTATGTATTTCTTTTGATCTTTTGTATATGAACAAGGTTGATGATCAATATATGACGAAGTTGTTTGCTTTTAATGGTATATTTGTGGTTTGAATCACTCTAGACATAGATTTTCCAAATCTTGACCTAATATCTTCATCTCTTAAAAACAAAACTCTAGATATAGATTTGGGGTTTAATATTCGCTTTGTATCGATCTTAACGTTTGATGTTTTGATTGTTAGCGTGAGACATCATATAACGATTTAAACAACAATAATCACGAATTTGCTTTAGACATAAACTTATTTGCGAGGATACACGATTGTATTGATTGAAACTAAGTTCATATGCTTGATTAATCGGATACGTATGAAAAGGATTAGCGAAATCTAGTCTTGACATGCTTTTCTAAAACTTACAACATCTTTGTTCTAATTTACTTCTTTGCTACAAACTTATGTTACGAAACCAAGAATCATTTGAAAACCCTTTACTTAAAACGGTAAAATATTGAACGAAAAGCCTTGATATCACACAATCCCTATGGATACGATAAAACAGCCCCCGAATTACTCTTCAATAAGTATATAGGATTTTGCCCGTCGGGGGTTTCACGGATGAGGGCGACGCTAACGACCTCGGTTGCTCCGGCGAGATAGAGGTACAGGGTTTCACCATTATCTGGCCGAGAGAGGACTTGTGGTTCTGACAATGCCTATTTCAGATAGAGGAGAGCCTGGTCGCATTCCTCTGTCTATTCAAATGCTGCTTCCTTGCGGAGGAGTTTGAAGAAGGGCAGGGTATGTTGGGCAGACTTGGCCACGAAATGAGACAGAGAAGCGAGCATCCCATTGAGGGATTGGATGGATTAAATCGAGTTAGGTGTTGGAAATTCAGAGAATGCCCTGCACTTGTCGGGGTTGGCCTCGATTCCTCGCTCTGTCAGATAGAAGCCGAGGAACTTGCCCACCCGTACCCTGAACGTGCATTTTTCTAGGTTGAAACGCATCTGATATTTCATGGCTTGTTCGAAGACTATTCTTAAATGGGTCGTGTGATCGGTATCCTCGTGATATTTCACGATCATATCGTCCATATAGACTTCGAGCATGTCGCCTATTTCTCCCTGGAAGACCTTGTTCATCATCCTTTGGTAGGTCGCACCGACGTTCTTCAGGCCGAAGGGCATTACGTTGTAGTAATAATTGCCCAATTTGGTTATGAAGGCCGTGTATTTTTTATCACTTTTCGCCATTGGTATTTAATTGTAGCCCGAATAGGCATCCATGAATGATAATAGTTTAAAACTAGCAGAGTTATCAACAAGTTTATCAATATTGGGGAGGGGTAAGCATCTTTTGGGCATGCCTTATTGAGATCAGTATAATTAACACACATACGCCACTTTCCATTAGATTTTTTCACGAGTACAACGTTGGACAGCCAAGTGGTGTACTTGGCTTCCGAGATAAAGTTTGCCTCGAGGAGGTCTTTTACAGCTTATTCTGCAGCCTCCGTTTTCTCCAGAAATTTTTTTCTCCTACGTTGTACTACTGCTTTGACGGCGGGGTCAATCATGAGCTGATGGAAGGTGACAGCAGGATCTAAATCGGGCATTTGCGCAGCACTCCAGGCGAACAAGTCTGTGTTATCTCGGAGGTAAGCTTTGAGTTATTTCCTCGCGATGTCGGGGAGGCCGGTCCCTATCTTTACTCCTCGCTGAGGATCGTCACCGAGCAGGACGAGCTCGAAGTCGCCATCTAGGATCGGGCGCGTCGGATGTGAGCTGTTACTGGTTGAGGTGGATGAGTTTCTCGAGCAAGCCTGGCCCTCTTTCTGGTCATCTTCGGAGAAATGGCTGTCGAGGTCGATAGAGTCGACGCGTGGCAGTGGCTTAGCTTCCTCTGAGCTGCTGGGCAAGGCTGGCTTGCTGGACGTCTTTGGCTTGGCAGCGATGGTGTTGAGTCCCTTGGTGGCCGCTTTGAAGCATCGCCACGCATCTTCAATGTCCCCGTGTAGTGTGGCGACCATACCTTTCGAAGTTTAGTACTTCATTTTGAGATGAATGGTTGATGGCACGACTACCAGCTCGGCCAAAGTTGGCCGCCTAAATATGCATTGGCAGAGAGACGGGCAGTCAATTACCAGAAACTGAACCTTAATAGATATGGCTATCTCTGTAGATCCAAAGGTCACAGTCAACTCGACGTACCCCCAGGGTTTCGTGACCGACCCGTTGAAACCCTGCCGGTCAGAATCCACGTAGGGAGTGAGGTGCAATTCATCCAGCTGGAGGGCTGTGAACACCTGTGAGTGCATAATGTGGACCGAGCTGTCTTGGTCGACTAAGATCCTGTGAACATCAAAATTTTCCATCTGGGCTCTAACGAGCAGTGGAATACTTGAGTTCGGGGCCCCTCTGAGGAGTTCTTCCCGGTAGAAAGAGATGAGGACTGATCCTTTCTGGGCCTTGTCGAGCGTTGTCACCTTGCAGGAGCTCGTGTTGATCAGGTGCTCGAACTTTCTCTTCACGGAGCCCACTGTGACTTTGTTCAAGCCCCCTCCGGAGATGACCATTGCAGAGGGGAAAGTTTCCCATGGGCTATGACCTGCGAAATACGCGGGAGCGTTGAGCTCATCTGGATCATAGAAATCCTCCGGTCGTGATATACTCATGGCGACTTGGAGGTTGGTTTCTTCTGAGGAAGGCACCTCTTCCTCTACTTTCTTTGACTCCTAGGCGTCTTGCCGAGGAGCATCCTTCTTCTTCGTAAACTGCTTCAAGTGGCCGTGCCTGATCAGTATTTCTATGGCATCCTTTAAGTGGATACAATCCTCAGTGGTGTGGTCGTGACTCTTGTGGAAACGACAGTATTTCAATTTGTCGGCGTTAGGCTTGGCCGGTACCTACTTGGGGAATCGAACCCCCGCTTGTTTAAACTCCGAGTTAGCACATTCGGAGAGAATCTTTTCCCTAGAGACAGTCAGGGGAGTGTAATCGTGGAAATGGCCAGAGGGCCCCTTGTTGTCTCGGGATTCCCGGGGACGATTTTCGCGTCTCCTCTCCCCTCGACGGGATGTCGAGGGCTCATAGCCTTTGGAGGACCAGGCGGAGCTGGCCGCTTCCTTTTCTTCGTAATGAATATATGCCTGCGCCTTGAGGAGGAAGGCGTCCAGGCTCCTTGAAGGTGCAAGGCCAACAGCTTTAAAAAATTCTGAATGAGGGCGAAGTCCTCGTTCAAGCAGGAATTTCTTCATGTCATCGGTGGTGGGAACTTGCACAACTTCTTTATCAAACCTCTCAATATATGCCCGGAGAGGCTCATCCTTCCCTTGAATTATGCCCTCAAGGGAGGCTTCGGTCTTTGGGTGGCGGCGTGATGCCGTAAAGTGTCTAGAAAACATCCTGCCTAGCTGCTTCCATGATGTGATGGACTCCTCAGGCAGCTGTTTGTACCAGGTCATTGCACCTTTATGGAGCGTGGTAGGGAATATACGGCATTTTATGGCGCCCCGGACACCACGGTAGTCTAGCAGCACATCGATATTTTCGATGTGCTCACCTGGGTCAGTTGTTCTGTCGTAAATTCCCAAAGATAGTGGTTTCTCCAAGCCTTTGGGGAGGCGTGTAGCCAGGATCTCCTGAGACAATGGGCCGTGGGGCTCATCGTCACTGCTAGAACTGGTCCAGGAAGGGGAGCGGATGCTTTGCTCGGGGACGTGCCCGTCCCTTTGATCTGACCGGAGGTGAACGTTGATCTCTCCGGGTTCTCTTGTTGCCTGGGGAATACCGCTTTCACGGGGAAACGTGATCACACTTTCAAATGGCACAAGACTCTGGTTCCTGGCGCACCCGACAATCAGTTTCCCGCCGGTGATGTGGACTTTTGGATCGTCGTCGATCTTTCCTCAGCTGAGGGGATCTTGGATGGGCAGACTCTTCTAACGCCCCAATCCTCTCATTTTGTTGGAGGATCAAGAGGTTGGTCATGTTGATTGCTTCAAGGAGGGCCACCACGACCGGGTTGGTGTTGGGTGGAGCTGGAACGGGCTGGAGGGCCAACAAGGGCTGGTCGTCAACATGGCCAGTACGAGTGGGGGAGGGAGATGCAGTAGCTCCGTCTCTCAGACGACGGGCGTCTCCTTCGAGTAATGATGTAGATCCGACAAAATCAGTTTTGTTGACGGGGAGAAAAGAAGGATTACGAGCATCTTGGACGTGATCTTGGAAAGCCATGATCGTAATCTTGGACAGAGAATTTGTTTTTGGTCTTTGAATTTGAGTTGGATGTTAAGACGGGGGTAACAAGGTCCCCACAGTCAGCGCAACTGATCGTGAAGGCTGATTAGATCCTGAAGTGGGCCAAGAGGAACGTTTGTGATGCTGGATGTGTGAGATGAGGAGGGGGTGTACCTGCAAGACACTCCGATGATAAAGTAAGAATCGGGAGAGAGAAAGGCAAGTACGAAAGTATGAGTTTCTTAGGATGATTTTCCATACCTAACCCTCTCAAATGAGAGGGTTTTTATAATGCCCCCAACGCGTGGCCAACAGTCTCTATTTTTAGGGCGGAATAACTGTTTCCAGAAGAATATGTAATTGCCAAAAACTAGCCGTTATGACGGGCAGAGATGCCCAAAACTAGCCGTTGCCACGGGCAAAGGCGTAGTTCTGGGCACAGGCGTCGTGACTGTTCCTGGATGATAGAGCCGTGCATAACGGGCAGGAATGCCGGGGAGGAGCAAATTACCATGAGGTTCATTTGTCCATATGTGCCCGGTAGAGGGGCAGAAAGGTAACTACAGCCTCACACCTGCTGGACTTAGGCTATTGAGCCGTTCTAGAAGCAGAAGTGGATTGAGTCATGCCTAGCCATTGGTCCAGTACAGAACAATAATAATCCATTATTTATTTAATAATATTTTAATCACAATGACACTTTGAGAAAGGATAATATACCCTAATAGCAACAACTTAAATAATATACCCTTAATAATACTATTTCTAATAAAACCTAATAATATAAGTAATTAAATGACTATACTAGTTAATTAATAATATAATTTTTTTTTCAAAAATCTCTTTCTTTCTTTTAATAAATTAGTCTTAACCGTAAAATTATGTATAAAATTTTTTCTAAAAATTATAAGTAAAAACTTAAATGTTATCTTGATCCCCTAATGGCAATCAATTATTCGAATTAATTAAGACTACATTTTACTAAAAAATCTAAATGATACCCTAAAAAGTTCAAAAATAGCAACTAAAACTTGGGATAAGATTAAACTTTCTCAAAATGACCCCCTTTAACTTTTTATGTAATTGTGGTTGACCAGATGACTTGTAAAGGGATCCGAGCTTGTCAGTGACCTGGATTCTAAGTTAATAACAAAGAAAGAAATATTGGTCAAAATTTGGGGTATGCCAATTATTCTTTAAACAAGAGTTAGACTCTGATGCCGCTTGTTGGACATGTGACTCCATGCACAAGAGGGAGGGGGTGAATTGTGAAGGTTTGAAAAACTTTGATTTAAAACAAAATCATTTGTAAAATCAGAGTTTGAAAACATTTTGTAAAACAAATGAGTAAATATGTAGTGGATAGAAAATAAATGGAAATAAAAGAGAAATGGAATACGAAGAACACAAGAGAATTATATAGGTCCGGTTTTAAGGTGTCCAACTCCTTTCCTCAAGAATTATTCTTGAAAGTATCCAATAAACTTGAGAGCTTTTAGAAGGATGTGCCCACAAACCTTCTTTTACATGGAAATGAATTTTTTAGGCTATCTTTGAACCAAACAACAAACAATAGCTTATAGTAGTTAGTCTCCAAACCAAATAGCAAACACGACTTAGAGCGATTAGTCTCCAAACCAAATAGAGATTTTGTATAGGCTCATCTTGAACCAAGGAGGAGTTTTGAATTGTCTATCCTCCAAACATAATCGTTCTTTTATAGAGTCTGACCATGAACCAAAATGAGATTTATATCGGGCTAATCTCAAACCTACTAGGTTTTTATACAAGGTTGAACTCAAAAACCAAGTGAGATTTTATGCCGGACTGATCTTGAACTGATAGAGCTTTCAAGGACTGATTTTCAGGAACCAAAAGAGTTATTTTTTCCAAGATAAAGCTTGTATACCAAACTGAGACTTCCTAAGACATCCCCCCAAAATACAAGAGCTTTTAATTAGTTTATCTCGTAACCAAAATAACCACTTCCTGTGGAAGAATTATTTACACAACAGAAAAATGCACTCGGTAAAATTACAACTTTTCTCTCATCCAGAACAAATATCCTCACTTAGACTCAAAAACACTCTCGATGCACTATGGCTAAAAATATGTGAGAGAAAATGAGAGATTTAGAGAGATGATGATAAAAATAAAAAGTGAGGGTTTTCCTCGTTTTTTGGATGTGAAAAAGTGATAGAGAAACTCTTTATTTATAGGCCAAGGCGTGATATAAATTTGGAAACAATCGATGGGCTAAATGAATAATCAATTAGCAAACCTAAATAACTGGTTGCTACGACCACTAATGGAAGGTTTTGATATATAGCCGTTACCAATCATTAAGAAACAACCAAAACAATTTTAGACTCAACTAAGCATGATCTAATCGCTTAGGCAAAAGATCTAATTGATTATTCATTTAAAAAAAGTCCTTCAATCAATCAAATACCCTAATCAACTAGTTAGGTCTCAAAAACATATTTGGTTATTTAATTAAAATGTGAGAGGCTTTTCAAGAGTTTTTATGGAGTGTGTGATTTAGCCATAGTATTTCTAAAAATACCTTTGTGTCTTTTCAAGACACTGGTCACTCAGACCGACATAATCAGACAAGCTTTCACACTTCCTCATTTTCACAACTCTAAAGCTTCAAGTCCTGGTATCTTTCGCTTTGACTTTTCCATTATACAAGAGCCTTGAATCTTCTTAACTAGAATTGAAGTATCTTCATGTTGAATAGTATCATTTGAAAGTAGAGAGGTTAAAACATGATTGATCCTTGAAATAAAATTATTTACTTGAAAGTCATTAGACCACATATTCAACTTTAAACACTTGTCTTAATATTTCAGAGTATAGCTTGATATAACTTGATTAACCATATTGTGCATCTTTGACTGCTTGAGTTGTCTTCAGCATTTGCGTGACTTCAAAGTTTTGTCATCATTAAAATTGAACAACCACTTCGTTGTCTTGCAGCTTTGCTATCATAGGCTTCACCCTCTTATATCACTTGACTATACATGCAAGCACATATATCCATAACTTTCATTCATGGAAGCATGGTGCTTCTGGACGAGAGACTCGTTGAAATACCCAACCCCCAAACCGTTTTGGAATGCTCCCACGAACATCTTCTTGTTTCGATGTATCACCTTGATAGTCACCTCGTTGAGTTGGGCGAGGTACTCACTCAATGATTCGACATGGCCCTAGCAAAAATTGAATAGGCTGGTTGTTAACACCTTTCAGTGTTTACTCATAAAAAATGATATACCAGTTTCCTCGAGTGGTATTGATAACTAGTCACTAAAAGACGAGGGAGGTTCATGAACCACCTTAGGGCTGCCTCCCCTAAAGTAATAGACAAGAGCTTTCACTTCATGGATATGGGAGAGCCTACAATTTCCATCTGAGTATTGATGGCTAAATGTGTTCTCGGGGGTTTCTTTTTCCATCAAACTTCACAAGTGATGGTGGTTTGAAGTTTTCTGGTATTATAGCACCTAAAATCTCATCAAAGAGAGACTGGAGTTCCAAGACCTCGTCTTCGACCTGAATGTCTTCATGATGTCGCTCTTGAAGGGCTATGACGTTCTTGTGAGAGCAAGAATTGTCTCTACAAGTCAATCTATGTTTTGATGATAACAATACGTATTTGTGAAAGAACCATTTTATGTTCTAACGTGTGTTGTGTGCAGATCATAATTATAGAATATATTAGATCCAACAAGCACCAGCCAGATGAGCGAAATTGATAATTGCGAAGTTACTATGTGTGACACAAGTCGCAAGAAGCAAGAGCGCTTCTGTATCTGATCGTGATCAGTCAGATCCAAGGATGCCGATATTGCGGATACAATGCTCTTGTAGATGCTCTTTGAAAGTGGTCGAGATTCTAAAGATTGCGAAGCTTCTGAAGAAGAGAACCGAAGTGCTGAAGACTCTCATGACTTGAAGTTCTGAAGGCGGAAGGCTCTGAAGACCAAGTGCAGAAAGACTTTGAAGACTTATGTGTTCTGAAGATTAAGGTTCTGAAGATCAAGTATTGAAGACTCTGATGACTGATTCCTAATGCACAAGTTCTGAAGTTTCAGAAGACTTGAATAAGTAAAGGATAACGTGCTTAAAGACAAGTGTTGAAGTTCTAAAGACTGATTCCTAATGGACTTCTTCAAATGACTGAAGACTTGACGTATCAGATATCCTGACTAAGAAGACTCTACTCATGCTTCATCAATTAAACATCAGAAGCCTCTGAAGTTCAGAAATCACATGTTACCATTGTGAATAACTGTACACGGCGCCCAAGAAAGATATATCACATCACTTCTCCCACAGAAAAAAGGAGATGTGTCAGTACAGCGAGTTATTACACAACGTCTCTTTCCCAACGGCTAACAATATTTCAAACGACTATATTTCTACCAGGCTATTTAAAGGAAAAAGTGTTCGCTTCTAATAGAAGCCTGTGGAACGACGAAGGACGTTGACGATGACACAGTCCACAAATCGATTCATTCCATTAAAGGTGAATTGATCAAGTCATTGTGTGAAGATAGCAACAAAGATGAGTTCTCGTTGTAACACTTAGAATATCCAAAGCTATCACCATTTACACATGGCCATTGTTGTTGAAGCTCAAAGATCACCATTCAACACAACAACAATGAATTGGTATAGAAGCTGTTGATGAAGAAGACAACATTGCAAATCAGTCAAGTCATCAACCACCTTCTCGTCAGCGCTACATTGAAGATCTGAAGCAAGGAGTTGTTGCTCAAAGCTTGCTCACTCCGAAGACGAAGAAGAAGAAGATCTACAAGATGTTAACAACTATCAAATCATTATGCATCTCTGTAGTTTCTTAGAATAAGCAAGGAGCTGTTGCTCACATCTTGCTTGAATACTTGTGTGTTCTTTTGTACTTAAACTTAGGAGTAATCTTCTTGTTAAGAAGCACCTTTGTAATCTCCAGTTAAACTAATTCTTGGTGAATTAGGATTCCTTGAGTGGTCAGTGTGACCGGAGACTCGAGAAGACAATGGCGAGATGTCATTGTGGGAAAAGCCTGAAATAGGGTCAGTAGCATTATATTCATTGCGATGAATTCCTGAACGTCTAGCTGTGAAAGCCTAGTAGTAGATCTTGTGAGTTTGGAACCTGCAGGTCAATGTTCGTTATATTCATTAAGTTGAATCCCTGAACGGTTCATTGTATGTTAGTCACAGTGCGGCTGTGCAAGTGGTTAGTCACCGACTGTTGCCTGTGCATCTGTAATAGAGATTGATTATAGTGGATTAAGACCTTGTGTTCAAGGCGAAATCACCTGAGGAGGGTGGATTGGATTAGCCTTTGTGGTGAACCTGGATATATCGTGTGTTCTTTACTCTTATGCTTAATGTCTTAGTTTATCTTTCTATATAGAGTATCAGAACCTTACACACGTAAGTCAGAACCTTGCAACCTAACTCTGATAAGCTTCCGCTCTACAAGTTTTGAGAAGTGGATCTTATATTCAGACTCTTGTTAGTTCTGAAGCCTCATGCTTAGCAAGTCTGAATGTAAAGTTGCCAGTCAGAGTCTCTCAACAAACTCTGATGTAATCCTTAGTGATTCAACAACAAGAAAAGAAAAGTAGTCAAAAGAGAAAATACACAATTCAAATCCCCCCTTTCTTGTGTCTTTCTCGCACCTTCAATTGGTATCAGAGCTCCGGTTCTGTTATTGATGGATATTAAACACCTAACAGTGTCATAAAAAGATCCGGATGCGGTGCGAAGAAATACTCTGGGTGAGATTGAAATCCACTTACAATTTCTGTAACAATTCAGAAGTTGACTGTGTACAAAATTGTAATCAATCTGACTACTCGAGCAAATCACTGATTCTGGAAGTTTTGCTAATCAACAAAATCTTTTCTCACCTAAAGGCTTGTTGAAGATTGAAGAATCAGCTGATCAGATGGACTCATCAGATAAGAAGTAGTATCTACTGAATGCTTATCTTGGAAGATATGTGTAGAGGAACTACGAATTTGCTCAAGGTTAAATTATCAGAAGACAAGAAGTCTGGGCTGCTGAAGAATAACTCTTTATGAGCTCCTGAGATGTTTTCAAGAAACGGACTAGGTCCACCCTTGACTTTCTCGGTTAAAGCTCATTCAGAATCTCTTCAAGTAAAGAAGAAAACTTGTTGTTCTATGAAATTGAATTTCAATAAAAGTCTGTTGAAGTCAGGAAGCTGAGGAATTCAAAACTCTTAGAACTGATTCAACATCTAAATCCTAGAATGATCAGAAGTTAATGAATTCAATAAAGAACTGAACATTGTTTTCTTGTAAGCTATACAAGGAACTGAAAGAATATTCAGGAAGAAGATTTTCATGGATTCATCAAGTACTTAATCAGGATTGATCACTTAGAGTCTTGATCAAATCAGTGCAACCAAATTCTGATGACTTGAGACTATCTCAGTCGGATCAAACGTTATTGATCAAATCTCTATCTGATAAATTTTTCAGAACATTCTAGGTTCAGAATTCAGAAAATGTTCATACTCCTCAGAAACCAGAATGTAAGAAATTCTTGAAGAGTCCAAGAACCAACAGCAGTTCACTCAGAAGTAAGCAGAGTCTGATTAAGAGCTCAGAATAGAATGCATTCATAAAAGATTACAATGTCAGACCACTCTGAAGGAAGCAGAAGCGAATAAAAGATGATGAGAAGTCCAGAGCCAGAATTAAGTACAATATATGAAAATAACAGAATTCAGACTATGTCAGGTATGATCTTCTCTATCTTAAACAGTTAAAGACTAATGCATGAATGTGAAAATAATCTGAAATATTTCTGTCTTACAAGAAAAATCTCTTAACTATGCGTGCACTCTAAAGTAATCTCAGTCATTATTGTGAATCTTTGGAAACTATACCATATCTCTGACAACATAATCTATTCGAAAATTTTATTAAATCCTATTGTACAAATCTATAATTTTCCTAGACTAGGTACAACTTATCCTACCCATGTACTTGTATAAAATCACGTCTCCCTATTAAATAACCTCATACTCAAAGTTCTCTTCATAAAGTCATAAGTGTCAAAACCCTATTGTCCATCGTCATGCCTCCACTCACCTTTCTTGGTAACCAAGATCTTCTTGAAATCATTTCTGAAAAACAATTTGTAATCAATACTCCTCCACTTTCGAGTTGCATTGCCTGTAGTCTAGCAGATGTGTTTTACACTCAACAATGGACTAGATACTTCATGATGCTAGAAAAACCTATCTATGTAAATCTTGTCAAAGATTTCTGGAAACATGCCGATCTTGATCTTGAAAGCAAGTGTATCACCTCCTTTGTTTTTGAAGTCCCAATCATCATCAACCTGTTCTCAATCACTCTTGCAACTGGGTGTGAGGATGTTGGAATTCCTGTTGATTTTGACAAAAACAAATTCTTTGCTACCTAAAATTTTGCATCTCTTCATGACCTGACTTTAGGGTACATTCCGTTCAATCCTGAAAATATTCTACCCATTCCCAAAGCTTGGTACAAGCTCATGTTGTCCAATTTTCTTCCCAGGGGAGAAAGTCATGACATCCTTAGATTTCATGACCATGAATTCATTTATTTACTAATGAATGGATTTCAAATAAATCTGCCACACACTATCTTCAACTGTCTCTGGAAAATCATCTCTGAGTCCAGAAACCTCACAAAGTCCTACATTCCTTATGGAAGAGTTTTGTCTGAGATTTTCTTTAGAGATGGAATTGTGGACATGGTCAAAGAAAGAATTAAAGAAGATGGTCCTGAAAGCCTTCCAGATAACTACTTGTTGAAAACTAAGTGTGAAATCTTTAGTAACTAGGAAGCCCAAATATGTTTGTGTTTTAACTACGTATGCGGAGTGTATGTATGAAATTACAGATGATTCTAAGTAGATTCAATAGTGTCAGTTTGCTCTGATTTATTTAAAGATTAATGAACTTTGTCTACGAATCAATTTTGATTATTGAATTCTTAATTCTAAAAAATTATAAAATATTCAAGGCACTAATTGATATTACTTATTGAAAGTTCTTGAAAAGTATTTTAGTGGCTCAAGACACCATCATCATTAATACAGCAGCCCCAGTGGCCACTCACGGCAAAGCAGTTGTTAACACATTAATTCTTCTCAAAGTAAATTAGTAACTGCTCCGTTTTCTTTTTCCACACGTTCACGCCTTTTAGCATACCCTAAGTAATCATGACCACCTAGGAAATAGTAAACCCAAAACCTTGTGCACCAATTTAGTCATTATACTCCTTACTCTCACTTGCTACAAATAGTTGGATGTTTCCCTTGCATAACTCATCCTCAAATCTAAACTCTTTTTCTGATAAAACTCTCATTTCAACAAGATAATGAACTCTCAAAGAAATGGCCCTACCTTCTTAGGCAGAAAAGAAAATTTACATGTTATCTCAGAGAAAAGACCCAACCTCACTCATCTCGGAAACGATGGCTTAGAGATAATAAGAAGCATGCAAGCTCAGTCTTGGCAGTGCTATTACTCCCAACTGAATGGTCTAATATTTACTAATCTTATTAAATAATTCTGGAATTATGCTAGGGTTATCACTGATGGTAACACCATCTGGTCTGAGGTTCATTATCACCCCATTGCTATCTCTGTTGCCTTGATAGAGAAAATCATTAGGTGCGTCTCCGACGGAGTCACGATTGATCACTTTCAATCTGACTTAAGCATGGTGGAGAGTTGTAGAATCTTGTTTGATGATTCAGTTCCATACGAACCGAATAATCCTGAGAAACTCCTTCCTACTTCAAAAACTTGGTTCAAATTTTCATTGACCAACCTTCGTCCACGCGCGTCTGCGAGAAGCACTATGACTCATGACGACATAATCTTCGTCTTTATTCTAACACATCACGTTAGAATAGACCTTCCCAAGACTATCTTTAACCACATGAGACACTCTATCAGAACCTCAAGGAATCAGATGAATGCCTACATTCCATATGGGAGAATAATATCTGAAATAATTTGGAAAGAAAAGGCCTGGGGATTAATAAGCAGGCTTGGACCTGGATCCTCACCAGAAGAGACCAGATGTGAACGAGCGGATAAAATTGAGGATTTTGATGATTAAAGTCTCTTTATGAGTATATAACAAGTTCTTGTTGTAGGTCTAAGTTCTTGTGATTAACAGTTTTATTTTGCTGATGCCCTGTACTTGTGTTTAAAATTAATATGTGTTGCGTTCTGGTCTACTCTTGAATTATTTTTCTTCATACCCATAACTGCACTGCTCTATCATTTGTGTTGAATGAAATTAACTCCGGATATTCTCATTATCTATTTAGTCATTATCATAACCAATGATGATCGATAAATGACGCATTAACATCCTTCATGGATGATGCTATCACAAGAATTCAGAACTTAATAGATACTTCCAGTTCAAGCATAGAGTGAGAGATATCTAGACTGAGTTCCATGAATGGATCTCAGTAGAAATTATGAAGAGCAAGAAATTGGCAATTACTCAAGTAGAAGAGAGGTTGCATGGCTTAAGAAATGATGATTCTGAAAACTCTTGCTCATCTTCTTCATCATCATTAGGCTCGCTCTAGTCTAACTCAATAGGACCCATGAAAACCCAGCTTTATTAGGACTACGATTACTTAAAATGTTTCTCATTAAGAATCTGCGTTTAAATTATCTATGTTTTGAACTTTTCTAGATTAAGCTCAACCTATGCTCTGCATTTTTAAAAACTATTTTATGTTGATGCTTCTATCTGTTTGTTCACAAGTGAAATGTTGTAATTAATCTTTACTGATGATCTAAAACCTTCAATTAGTAATCAGTTGATTCCATCTAAAAATCCTTCAAATGAATTTATTATGGTTAAAGATGGTTATCACCAAATGACTTGGATTGCTCTTAAGTGCTCAAATGCTGACTCTATGGCTCTATGCTGTTTAATATATCCAGTATATATATGATGATGTTAATATGCTTAAATGCTTAAATGCTCAAATAAGGAAGAAATATATGATTTTCATTGAAAAGAGGAATTATATGCTTAAATGCCCTTATGCTCTAAGCACTTTTTGATGATGTCAAAAAGGGGGAGAAATATAATGATTTTGATTGAAAGAAGGAAATATGAAAGAATGCAGAACTCAAACAAAGTACTCACATAAAAATGTGTTACTACTAACGTTTGTTGTTTGATGTTATCCGAGGAACTCTAAACAAGTTCACTAGGCATTCTAAGAACAGGAACAGTAAGAATGAAGAACTCCGATCATATAATAGAAGCTGTCTAAGAATCAGAAGAAGTAAGAAAAATCTGAAAGCAGTCAAGACAAAGTACACATTCTCAAGATGCTTACTCAGAGGAATTGTGCAAATCAGAAGTCAAGAGCTGTCTGAAGATCCGGATTGAAGATCCAAGAACAAGTAGTTCTGATGTTTACCAGGAACCAATTGAAATAAAAACGATTGGGTATCAGACTAAATCAATAATTGGTAATCAGACCCAGTACACAAAGACTAGTATCAGACTCATCAATCAGAGCAAAGCTGTGAATTATTATCAAATACCTTCACTAGTATCAATTCAACACATTAAGGAAATACCTCTCAAGTGGTATGAGAAGAAATTATTCACTTGGTATCAGACTCAACATACTCTGGTATAAGACTCAACACATCACGTGATATCAGACCAGAATCAAATCATGAGTACCAGATTCAGAATCAAGCGTTGATTGATCACAAATATTAACCTTCAATTGGTATCTGATCAAAAATCAAGCTTTGATGAACCACTGAGTTGTGACAATAACAAGGTTCTGAGATGAAGACCTGTGTTCAAAAGTCAAACTCAGAAAAGTCATGATCTTTATTGGTGATTAAAACTTAATATCCCTGAACTACGTTCTGAAAGATCCCAATATCTGACTTATAGAAATTAGGGGGAGACTACCCAGAAGATTCAAATGATAAATCCTATAATCTTCACAAAGTCTGAAACTCAGGGGGAGTTTCTTAAAAGTCAGTGTCTGTCTCTGATGAATAGCGAGGCTATGTTATCAGATAAGAACTGATCTATTTGTGCTCAAATAAATCTGCTGAAAAGTAGAAATGCTTCAGAAGACTCTAAAGATTACAAGCTCTGATACGACTACAAAGGAACTGAGCTCTGAAGATCTGAAGATGGAAGTTTTGATGAACTAGTCAAGATGCTAAAGACTCTCTGTTCTCTTAAAGACAAGATAGTGAAGCAGTCCTTTCCTATTCTTCGTCTAGCAACTTAAGTTGTTGTTCTGTATGTCTTTGGATCATATAAGATTCTAGATGATCACAGATAAAACTTCGAGGATAACAAATTTAGGGGGAGCTGTTGTTCCAGACTCTTAATATTTTGTTTTGGTGATTACCCTGTATAAAATGTTCAATCAAAATACTTGGTTTTGTCATCATAAAAAATGGGGAGATTGTGAGAGCAAGAATTGTCTCTACAAGCCAATCTATGTTTTGATGATAACAATACGTATTTGTGAAAGAACCATTTTATGTTCTAACGTGTGTTGTGTGTAGATCATAATTATAGAATATATTAGATTCAACAAGCTCCATCCAGATGAGCGAAATTGCTAATTGTGAAGTTACTATGTGTGACACAAGTCGCAAGAAGCAAGAACGCTTCTGTATCTGATCGTGATCAGTCAGATCCAAGGATGCCGATATTGCGGATGCAATGCTCTTGTGGATGCTCTCTGAAAGTGGTCGATATTCTGAAGATTGCGAAGCTTCTGAAGAAGAGAACCGAAGTGCTGAAGACTCTCATGACTTGAAGTTCTGAAGGCGGAAGGCTCTGAAGACCAAGTGCAGAAAGACTCTGAAGACTTATGTGTTCTGAAGATTAAGGTTCTGAAGATCAAGTATTGAAGACTCTGATGACTGATTCCTAATGCACAAGTTCTGAAGTTTCAGAAGACTTGAAGAAGTAAAGGATAACATGCTTAAGGACAAGTGCTGAAGTTCTGAAGACTGATTCCTAATGGACTTCTTCAAATGATTGAAGACTTGACGTATCAGATATCCTGACTAAGAAGACTCTACTCATGTTTCATCAATTAAACATCAGAAGCCTCTGAAGTTCAGAAATCACATGTTACCTTTGTGAGTAACTGTACACGGCGCCCAAGAAAGATATATCACATCACTTCTCCCACAACAAAAAGGAGATGTGTCAGTACAGTGAGTTATTACACAACGGCTTTTTCCCAACGACCAACAATATTTCAAACGGCTATATTTCTACCAGGCTATTTAAAGGAAAGAGTATTCGCTTCTAATAGAAGACTGTGGAACGACGAAGGACGTCGACGACGACACAGTCCACAAATCGATTCATTCCATTAAAGGTGAATTGATCAAGTCATTGTGTGAAGATAGCAACAACGACGAGTTCTCGTTGTAACACTTAGATTATCCAAAGCTATCACCATTTACACATGGCCATTGTTGTTAAAGCTCAAAGATCATCATTCAACACAACAACAATGAATTGGTATAGAAGCTGTTGATGAAGAAGACAACATTGTAAATCAGTCAAGTCATCAACCACCTTCTCGTCAGCGCTACATTGAAGATCTGAAGTAAGGAGTTGTTGCTCAAAGCTTGCTCACTCCGAAGACGAAGAAGAAGAAGATCTACAAGATGTTAACAACTGTCAAATCATTATACATCTCTGTAGTTTCTTAGAATAAGCAAGGAGTTGTTGCTCACATCTTGCTTGAACACTTGTGTGTTCTTTTGTACTTAAACTTAGGAGTAATCTGCTTGTTAAGAAGCACCTTTGTAATCTCCAGTTAAACTAATTCTTGGTGAATTAGGATTCCTTGAGTGGTCAGTGTGACCGGAGACTCGAGAAGACAATGGCGAGATGTCATTGTGGGAAAAGCCTGAAATAGGGTCAGTAGTGTTATATTCATTGCGATGAATCCCTGAACGTCTAGCTGTGAAAGCCTAGCAGTAGATCTTGCGAGATTGGAACCTGCAGGTCAATGTTCGTTATATTCATTAAGTTGAATCCCTGAACGGTTCATTGTATGTTAGTCACAGTGCGGCTGTGCAAGTGGTTAGTCACCGGTTGTTGCCCGTGCATCTGTAATCGAGATTGATTATAGTGGATTAAGACCTTGTGTTCAAGGTGAAATCACCTGAGGAGGGTGGACTGGATTAGCCTTTGTGGTGAACCAGGATATATCGTGTGTTCTTTACTCTTATGCTTAATGTCTTAGTTTATCTTTCTATATAGAGTATCAGAACCTTACACACGCAAGTCAGAACCTTGCAGCCTAACTCTGATAAGCTTCCGCTTTGCAAGTTTTGAGAAGTGGATCTTATATTCAGACTCTTGTTAGTTCTGAAGCCTCATGCTTAGCAAGTCTGAATGTAAAGTTGCCAGTCAGAGTCTCTCAACGAACTCTGAAGTAATCCTTAGTGATTCAACAACAAGAAAAGAAAAGTAATCAAAAGAGCAAATACACAATTCAAACCCCCCCCTTTCTTGTGTCTTTCTCGCACCTTCAGTTCTCTTGCAAAGCTTGGTTGAAACGACACAACTCTTCCATAACATCACATATCCCTGTTAAGGCGTCGTTGTCACTGGTGCTAGTGCCACTAACTGTTATGGTGCCTCGTTGTGTCACTATGCTGAGGAAGATGACTGAGGCGAGTGAGAATTAGATTTAAGTGTAGCATAGATTAATTTTATCGAGGCTCCACGGAGGGCACCAATTGTACTTGTGGAAAATACAATAGGATAACAAATCATCTTACGTATTCGAGAGCAAGAAAGTCCGTATCTGTTTTTTTTTTTTGTGAAATTAGTGAATGATCTTCAAACTCTAGAGGTTGAGATATTTGTAGAAATAACTATGGACCAGATCATGGGAAAGAAACAATCTTCCTTTAACTCCCCAAGCAATATGTGGGAATAGGGGGACAGTTCTTCTTCCTAGATTGAAGGAGTGGTGTCCTCCTTTGCAGGGTTGAGCTAATCGGCCCTTTCATAAACATTTCATCTGCCACGTATTAAAGAGATGGACTAACAATAAATATGGATTTGGGTCGGGCGACCCCAACTCTAGTAGACGGTCCAAGATTGGGCTCGCCCACTTCCTCTTAAGGCCTTTCATAACTCCTTTACGTTGATCAAACTATGAGTTGTTTTCATATAGGTCCAATAAAAGTTATTCAAGCACCAATTTAATTTGGCACTTCAATGAAATGTCGTAAATTTTAGGCTAAAATAGAGGCTGTGCTACGTTACGGACTCTGTTTTTGTGTTTGTTGGCCTAAAAAAATTTATGTATACCTTGTCCTTCTGTCTTTTATTTAAGGAAGATATGAACGGTATCTTAAATGAAACCAGTATCTGTCAATACCAATGTTTATTGCTTGCTCTGGTCCCACGCTTCCGGAACTTCTACTTAAAAAAAAAATCATGGGAAAAATGGATTATTTTAGGTACTTTTTCCTTTTATTTATCCACTATGAAAAGAATCTGATCTAACACAAACCTGATATGGCTATTGTCTAAGTAACATATTTTAATCTCTAAACTGTGAAGGCGATCTACTTACAATTAGTTATTTCTATAATTGTATTGACATGTTGACCTTTGGTGTTTGCTAGCTCGGATCCGGTTTTGTTGTTATAAAAGGAAGAAGGACAAATAGTTGTTGGTTGGCAAAGAAGATATGACACTGACATATACACATGCATTTTTCATACAACAGATCCAGCATCACATGGCTTAGGATGATAACAATAATAAATTCCATCAATTGTCACATGCAAGTAGATATATCCATCCTATCTTAATTATAAAAATATAAAATGAATTTCATATTTTTTAAGAATTTAGTTAATATAACAAATATTCGAAGAGTTTTAATGATAAATTATATAAATTACATTTCATTAAAAAATAAATACACTATCAATTTTAAATGCTAAAATATAGAAAAAAAGATTAAAACTATTTGAATTTAAAATAGAAAAATTAATTATGATAAAATAGAGATATTAAAACTATAATTAAAAGTTTAATATGGAAATATAATATATTTCATCAAATTCTAGAAACCAATGTCGTTTATTGGTTAGTAATTTATTTCTTAATCTATATGGTCGAGGCGTTTCTCCTTACGCTTAGGTGGATATTGGTCGTCACTCTTCTGACAAGGTTTAGTTCAGTCCTTCAGGTGAGACTTATTTGAGTATATATGACGAGACTTAGTTAAGTCCCTCAGGCTAGACTTTGTTGAGTCCCACAGGTAAGACTTTGTAGAGTCCTTCTTACGAGATTTTGTTGAGTCACTCAGACTAGACTTGTTGTGTCCCTTTGACAAGACTTTGATGAGTCCCTCTAATGAGATTTGGTTGAGTCCCTCTGACGAGACTTTGTTGAGTCCTTCTGAAGAGACTTGGTTTAATCCCTTAGGCGATAATTTGGTGAGTCCATCTGATAAGACTTTGTTGATTCCCTCAATCGAGACTTTGTCGAGTCCCTTTGACGAGACTTGGTTGAGTCCCTCATAGGACAGTTTCGTGTTTTAGCAAGTTATTCATATTCTCATCATATGCGGGGTATTCTGTACTTCCATTTCAAGAAGCCTCACTTTGAGGGCTATGTTTCGGCCTTTGACAATTTGTATATGCCAATCTCAGTGTGATGTTCTTTATGTTATTCATATTAAGGGTGCAGCCTAAGCGACCTATCGAGGTGTTTAAGGATCCTTCTACAGTGGTCCAACGATGTATTTGCCTCATAGGATAGAAAAGATCTTCCTGTGGAAGTCTAAAAATAGAATTATCCCATAGGACACAAGGATCTTACTATGGAAGCCTAATAATAAAATTACCCCGTAGAGCGACAAGGATCTTTCCGTGAAATTACAACAATATAATTACCTTGTAAGGAAACAATGATCTTTGTGTTGAAGTCCAACAATAAAATTACCTCGTAGGGAAACAAGGATCTTCCTGTGGAATCTCATTAAAATAATTACCCTGTAGAGCGGAAAGGAACTTCTTGTTGAAGTCAAGTAATATAATTACCCCATAGGACGATAGGAACTTTCCATGGAAGCTTAACAATATAATTACTCCGTAGGATGAAAAGGATCTTCTCGTGGAAGTCCAACAATATAATTACCCCATAGGGTGGCAAGGATATTCCTGTGGAAGTCCAACAAAATAATTATCTTTTGTTTACTTTATATTATTTTTATGTTTGAAGTTTTTAGGATTTTATTGTACTTTTGGATCATTTTGTACCATCCTTGTAAGGATGAGGAACATATGTTGTGGAACCATTGTTTTGGGTGTCACAATTTTCGCTTTATGATAATATGTTTTATTATATTGAGTAGTTTTTGTAGAATTTTTTTTTGTGATTTTGAGTTATTTCTAAGCTTGAAAACTTGAAGGAACTTTGTGACTAATGTCAAGATTGATGAATCAATGGGCAATTGAGTGTTAATGATATGATTTAGTAAAGGTACCGTGCAAGGTACATTTTTATCGCTTTCTAAACTAAGCATGGACATGAAACTAGTGATGGGTGTAAAACTTGTAGTTATTACTTCTTTTGAGATACTTTTTCAATTATGAAACATTTTGAACATTCTCTTTGTGAGGAAGATTTCATTGTATAATATATGCGAGATACCGACATTGTTGTTTAACTCGTCTTATTATGTTGAAATCATGCATGTGTGTTAATTTGTGAAAAAGGAAGAAAATGATCAAGGCAATTTTTGTGTATTTTGAGAAAACCACATGAACAAATAAGAATGATCAATCTACTTTGTGAGTGAGCGATTATTTGATAGTCCCGTTGAGCCTTTGTATCAAGATCCGTGTGAATAATTGAATCGTGTAAATATTATACATGAAAAATAAGTGAAATTTGAAATGGATCTTGAATTTTTCTTATGAAACTTTTGAACCTCAACCTTAATTATGGTTGCTTTTGTTGTTCCTTGCCTTAGATGTGTGAGAGCATTCTTATTATCATATTTTGATTATGTTCAAAGTTGAGGAGAAAAAGGTAGATTGAGGCATCATGAAAAATAAAGTGGTAGCAATGATAAAAGAGCTTGAAAGAAAAAAGTTGAAAAAGAAAAAAAGTTGAAAAAGAAAGAAAAATTGGGCATGAATTGCCAACAAATAAGATCAATGTTGTAATGATGCCTCAAAGAAAAGAAAACAAGAAGGTTAAGGTCTTGAAGTGTGTATGATTGTGAGAATTGAATGCTCTCAAAGAAATAAAAAATTTTGTTTCAATGACTTTGATAAATGACTCTTCCTTGTAGCCAAGCCAAATTACAACCCTTGAAGTCCTTGTGATTCCTTCTTTTGCACTCATTAATGCATGTTGTTTGTTGAATGCATAATTCGTTCCGGATGTTTGCAGGATTGTTTGGCGAGTGATAAAACCTCATATTGTTTTCATCCATTGATGAATGTGTGCTTAGGTGTGATTCATGTTGAAATTGTGTTGCTCAAGAAGTTTTGATTTGTGTTTTGCACTTAGAAATAGTTTCATCTCCATGATTTGTTTGGAGTTTGGTAAGTTTATCTTGCTTGTACTTCTACTTTTTTAACCATGAAATGGTCGTTGTTCTATTTTGTTAATTCCGATTTATTGGGTGTTTCGGGTTCATTTTTGTTTGGGAAACTTTTGTTCGAGGACAAACAAAATAATAAGTTGGGGAGAGTTGTTAAGGGCCAAATTGTGCATACATTTGATGGTATTTTGTGGCCCTTACCAATGGTTTCCTTGGTATTTTAGTAGAAAACTTATAAGTTTTTGTGTAAATATGCAAGTTTCCGATTTTATTGTAAATATCGTGAATTATGATAATATTGATGCTTTTTGACAGGTCTTCTTGCTGATATATAATGCTTGGAACCTATGGGGAAGGAAAGAAAACCTAGAAGGTCATTTTCGCAGCGATCGTGTCGGTAAATCGTGCTTAGCGCGCTTTTCAGCGTAATTTCACTGTTGAGGCAATAACTAATGGCCTTTAACTACGCTAAGCGGCCTCCTACCGCGCTTAGCGCACTTTTTAGGATTCTGCCTCTCTTTTGCTGACCGCGCTTAGCGCGCTCCTGATGGCGCTTAGCGCGGTGCCACTTACTGCTACTTTTTGCACTTTCTATAAGTAGCCACCTTAGAAGATATTTTCAACAACTTTACATTTTTCATAAATTTTGAGATTAGAAAGGGTTTTTAGGCCAAAAAAGCATAGAAACTCAAGAAGAAGTGAGAATTTAATCTTTAGAGCATTAATCTTCGATTCTTCGACTTTGATGCTAGCAAAGCTTTCCTTTTTTACTTGTTGATCAAGCTACCATGGTGATGGCTAGCTAAACACTTTTGTGTCAAGATTAGAGGTAGTTAACCTTGCTATTATGTATTTTTTTTTATCTTTTTTATGTGAACAAGGTTGATGATCAATAGATGATGAAGATCTTTTCTTTTAATGTTGTATTTATGGTTTGAATCACTCTAGACATAGATTTTCCAAGTCTTGATCTAATTTCTTCATTTATTAACAAACAAACTCTAGACATAAATTTGAAAGTTAGTATTTGCTTTGTATCGATCTTTATGTTTATTGTTTCGGTTGTTATTTCGAGAAATCATCTAGCAATTAAAACAATAATGCCCACGAAGCCTCTTTAGAGATAAACGGATTCGCGAGGATACGCAATTGTATTGATAATAACTAAGTTCACATGCTTGATTAATCAGATATGTTAGAAAGGGGTTAACAAAATCTAATCTTGACATGTTTTTCCTAAAACAAAACATTTTTTCTCTAGTTTACTCTTTGCTACAAAAACATATGTTACAAAACAAGAACTCTTTGAAAACCCTTTTCTTATAACGTTAAACTATTGAATGACAAGCATCTAGATATCTGAACAATCCCTGTGGATACTATAAAACAAACCACCTAAAATACTTTTCAAAAAAATGGTGCCGTTACCGGGGATTGTTGTTGATATTGATATTGCAAGCATTGCAATAGTTTAGTGATTTTAAGATATTTGTATTGTAAACTCTTAACTCTGTAATTCTCTTGTGCTTTTTAATTTTTCTTGGCTAGTGTGCAGAATATGTTTATGTGAGGGAGGGTTCCTGCAGACGAACTTCTTTTTAATCCAGAGATTGAAAGAACTGCTCGTAGACTCAATAGCAGAACTAGACGGAGACGACAACATGCTATAGAAAGAAGAGAGCAAGGAGAATCTTCTTCATTAACACCAATTGTTACACCATCGCCAAACATGGAAAATCCACCTCCACCACCACCTCCTTCTTCAACTCCATGTACCAACAGTCCAAGGCATAATGCTCAGTTTGCGCGCAATGCTCACAATGAGAGGCGTTTGGATATGAAAACGGGAATTCTTACGCTTCTATACCAAAATCCTTTTATCGGTATGGATAATGAGGATCCGTTCACACATCTCACCAAATTCTATGAAATTGCGGATGCAACGGGAGCGCCGGAAGTTGAAGAGGAATCCTTGTTTAAGAGACTATTTCTGCAATCCCTAATCAGGAAGGCTAAGGAATGGTATCTTGATCAATCAACTTTGGTAATGACGGATTGAAATTTATTGGAAGAAAAGTTCCTTGAACGGTTTTTTCCACACAATAGATTTATGGAAGCGAAGACGGTGAAATCGGTGTTTGCTCAAGGTGGTAATAAATCTCTCAATGAAGCTTGGGAGAGGTTCAAATCCATGTTACAAAAATGCAAAGGATATGATTTTGAAGAATTAACTCAAGTACGCATCTTCTGAAATGGGCTCCAATCGGTTCACAAGACTTTGTTGGATGCTACTTCGGGTGGATCGTTAATGTTTAAGAGTGCCGAAGACGCAATTACTATTATTGATAGGATGACACTTAATGATCACCAAGGAAATCACAACCGTGGTACACCTCAACAGAAACCGGGCATGATAAAGTTGGGAATAAATGATGTGATTCTTGCGCAAAACAATTTGCTTTCACAACAAGTGGAGTTGTTGACTCAACAAATGTCAAAACTTCCCCAACAAATAAAATAAATGCAAGAAATTTCCAACAACAACAAACAAGTGGCAAGTTGTGAGATTTATAAAGGCAATCACCCTACCGGGTATTGTCCTCTAGTGGTTGAAGAGGCAAATTACGCGGGAAACCAAAACCAAAATTATCAACCTCGACCACCTTACCAACAAGGCAACCAAGGTTACCAACAAAGAGGTAATCAAGGTTATCAACAACAATGGATGCTTCAAGATGCCAGAACTTCTAATCGTCAACAACAATATTAAAACTACACTCAACCTTCACAATATCCAAGTGAAAATTCAAAGATGGAAGACACCCTCACTTAATTCATGCAAATGTCAATGTCTAATCAAAAGAACACCAATGCGGTTATAAATAACCTTGAGACGTAAGTGGGACAATTATCCAAACAATTGGCCAACCAACACAAAGGAAATTTTCCGTCGAATACTCAAGTGAATCCAAAAGAGCATTGCAAGGCTATTCTTACTAGAAGTGGTAGAGAAATTGATATGGGCATAAGTGAGGAAGTGGTGGAAAAAGAGGGAGTAGTTGGAAAAAAAAAGAGATTGATGAGAGTGAAGTAGAAAAAAATGTTGAGGGAGAATTAGTTGAAAATAAAAAGAAAAATAGTGAGGAAGAAGAAAAGAAAATGAGAGAAGAGAAAAATAAAAAGACTAGGAAGGGGAAGAAACAAGTGAGTACTATTCTGATTCAAAATTTGCCTTATCCTCATGCTCCGACGAAGAAAGATAATGCGAGGCACTATGCTTGGTTTTTGGATATTTTTAGTCAATTGCAAATTAATATTCCATTTTCCGAGGCACTGGAGCAAATACTAAAATACGCAAAACTCATGAAGGATATTCTCACCAAGAAGAAAAGGTACACGGATCAAGAAACAACATGGTTGATGCTAGTTGTAGCGTTATCATTCAACGGACTCTTCCGCGGAAATAAAGTGATCAGGGATGAGTTACTTTGCCGGTTACAATAAGAAATATTTATGTTGGCAATGGGTTGATTGATTTGGGCTCTAGTATTAATTTGATACCGTTGTCCATTGTGAAAAGGTTGGGACACATGGAGTTGAGGGATACTCAAATGAAATTGCAACTTGCCGATAAATCCACAACCCGTCCTCACGGTGTAGCGGAAGATGTGTTGGTTAAGGTTGAACAATTCTTGTTTCCCATCGACTTTGTGGTGGTTGATATGGAAGAAGATGGTGATGCTTCCTTGATTATTGGAAGACCTTTTATGAAAACCGCTAGAATGGCCATAGATATGGATGATGGTCTCATGAAAGTGAGATTACAAGATGAGGAGATTTGTTTTAACCTATTTAAAGCCATGAAGCATTTGAAAGACAAAGGTGATTGTTTTAGAATTGATGCAACAGAGGAGGTGATTGAAGAAGTAGCAAGGTAATTACAAGTTCCTACCCCATTACAAAAAGTTCTTACAAATGCTCTTCAAAGTGTCAATGAGAATGAAGAAAAAGAAATCGAAAAGTGTTTGCGAGAACTTGAAGAATTGGATGAGATTCCTCCCTTGAAAGAAAGGGTGGAAATTTTAAAAAAGGAAAATAATGAAGAATCAAGCTTGAATTGAAGTTATTGCCCTCTCATCTTAAGTATGTGTTTCTTGATGATGAGGGGCATAAACCAGTGATCATAAGCAAGGATCTAACCAAAAATGAGGAGGACAAGTTGATTTGTGTGTTGAAAAAGAATCAAGATGCTATGGGGTGGACTCTTTTTGATTTAAAAGGAATAAGTCCTTCCAATTGTATGCATAGGATACTCATGGAAGATGATTTCAAACCGGTAGCTCAACCTCAATGTCGCTTGAATCCTACCATGAAAGAAGTGGTTAGGAAGGAAGTGGTGAAAGTTTTGGATGTCAGAATGATCTACCCGATTTCCGATAGTCCATGGGTTAGCCCGGTGCAAGTGCTACCGAAGAAATGAGGGATGGCGGTAATCTGAAATGAGAAGAATGAGTTTATCCCTACAAGAACCATAATCAGATGAAGAATATGTATTGATTACCATGAGAAAACTGCTTTCACATGCCCTTTTGGAATCTTCGCTTATAAGAGGATGTCGTTTGGGTTCTGTAATGTACCGACCACTTTTCAACGGTGTATGCAAGCAATATTTTTGGACTTGATTGAAAAGTCAATTGAAGTTTTTATGAACGACTTCTAGGTTTTTGGACCGTCGTTTGATCTTTTCTTGAAAAACTTGGATGTCGTATTGGAAAGGTGTGTGGAAACCAACTTGGTTCTTAATTGGGAAAAATGAAATTTCATGGTAACTGAGGGAATTGTGCTCGGCCACAAAGTTTCTTCAAGAGGCCTTGAAGTTGATCAAGCCAAGGTGGACGTCATTGAAAAATTTCCACCACCTTTGAATGTGAATGGTATAATGAGCTTCCTAGGTCATGCGGGATTCTATCGGATGTTCATCAAAGATTTCGCAAAAATCGCAAAGCCTTTTAGCAACTTGCTCAACAAAGATAAGTCTTTTGAATTTGATGAGTCTTGCATTATAGCTTTTAATTCTTTAAAACAAAGTTTGACTACCACGCCCATAATCATTGCTCCAAATTGGAGAATTGATTTTGAACTCATGTGTGACGTGATTGATTATGTTGTGGATGCAGTACTTGGTTAACGAAGAACAAATTTTTTTCATGTTATACACTACATAAGCAAGGTCTTGAATGAAGCTTAACTAAACTATGCCACAACAGAAAAGAGCTTATTGAGATAGTGTATGCATTGGAGAAAATTCGGTCATACCTAATTGGGTATAAGGTTGTGGTTTACACGGACCATGCGGCGATCAAGTATTTGCTTACCAAGCCGGATTCAAAACAAAGGCTAATTCGATGGGTCCTTTTGTTGCCAGAGTTTGATTTAGAAATTCGCGACAAAAAGGGATCTGAGAATTTGGTGGCGGATAACTTATCCCGCCTTGTTAATGTTGAGGTGACCAAGAATGAAAAAGAAGTCAAGGAAGAATTTCTTGATGAAAAGTTGTTTATGGTGCAAGTTAGACATTGGTTTGCCGACATGGAAAATCACAAAGCCACCAGATTAATACCGGAAGGTCTAAATCGTAACCAGAAAAATAAATTTTTATCTAACGCCAAGTACTTTGTCTGGGATGAACCGTATTTGTTTAAGCTTGGTGTCGATAACATTTTGAGAAGGTGTGTTTCGAAAGAAGAGGCTAATAGCATCCTTTGGCACTGTCACAACTCTCCTTATGGAGGGGCATTTTAATGGTTTGAGAACGACAACAAAAGTCCTTCAATCGGGCTTTTATTGGCCTTCTTTGTTCAAAGATGCACATGTGCATACACAAAGTTATGACAAGTGCCAAAGGAGTGGTGGAATTTCAAAACGGAATGAAATTTCGTTGCAAAACATGCTAGAGGTTGAGGTGATTGATTGTTGGGGCATAGACTTTGTTGGCCCATTTCCATCATCGTTTTCCAATGAATACATTTTGGTCGCAGTGGAATATGTGTCCAAGTGGGTAGAAGCGATAGCATGTGCTAAAGCGGATGGAAAAAATGTAATACATATTTTAAAGAAAAACATTTTTTCTCGATTTGGTACTCCGAGAGTGTTGATAAGTGACAGAGGATGCCACTTTTGCAACACTCAGCTAGAAAAAGCATTGGAGCAGTATGGTGTAAAGCAAAAAATTGCAACACCATACAATCCACAGGCAAATGGGCAAGCAGAGGTATCAAATCAAGAAATTAAAAGGATTCTTGAGAAAACAGTGCCAGCTTCTAGAAAAGGCTGGTCAAATAAGCTCGGTGGTGCTTTGTGGGCCTATCGAACTGTTTTCAAACCTCTGATTGGTCTCACACCTTTCAATATGGTATATGGTAAAAATTGTCATTTACCGGTAGAGTTGGAACATAAAGCTTTTTGGGCCTTAAAATATTTGAATTTTGATCCAACTTCAAGCGGTAAAAAAAGGAAGGTACAACTGGATGAATTGGAGGAATTGCGCTTTCAAGCGTATGACTCCAACAAGCTGTACAAGGATAGAGTGAGAAGTTACCATGACAAAAAGATTGTGAGCAAAGAATTTAAGGAAGGGCAGCTGGTCTTACTATTTAATTCGAGATTGAAATTGTTTCTTGGTAAGTTGAAATCCAAATGGTCTGGTTCATTTCAGATTAAGGAGATAAAAACACTATGGGGCGATTGTTATTGAAGACACACTGTCAAATGAAAGCTGGATTGTTAATGGTCAGAGGCTGAAAGTCTATCTTGGTGGCGATTTCGAGCGGAATATAGCCAAAGTGCCTTTTTACGATCCGTGAGGTCGCATTGGACCGTCGAGCTCAAACGACGTTAAACAAAGAGCTTGTTGGGAGGCACCCAACATTGTAAGTATTTAGTGTTTTTTTATTGTTTTGAATTTAATCAGGCGACAAAAAGTCAGGAGAGCACAATCTGAAACCAAACTTTAGTGGCTCTGTTTCACTGAGTGCGCATAGCGCGCTGCTGAGCATGCCTAATCAAGTGTGGGCCTGAGTGGAAAAGGGGAAGTGGGATTAAACCAGGGTCTGTTCATTTTTAAAAGGCACAAATAAAAACCCTCAGTTCCCTTATTTTTTCCCTTACGGCGGATTTGTAACACCCCCAATCTATACCCCCCAAAAAAACAAGCGATAAATAAAATTCAAAATTTCATCAAAGTATATTTAAAACATTCACGGCATAGATCGAGGGGTCACATCAATTGAAACAAATACACATACACCTGCTCATAAAGATATGCAACAATTCAGGTAGCACATAATAAAGGAACTTAGTTCCTAACACCCACAATTCAGATACAAAATAAAAGCGAAAAATCTGTACTGAAACTTATATATATATATATATATATATATATACCATAAAAAGTTTGTCTGTAATACACAACATCATACATGTACAAACCACAAGATACATAAACATCATACAAAATAATCACACTCGATACCCCGACTACCCGGTGCTACATATCAGAGCTGACCGACAAAAGAATGAAGACCTAAGCTTCACAAAACGACCTCCATCATCTAATCTGCAATGCCTCATAGAGCATTTAAAAATGACAGAAGGGTGAGAAACACAATCATAATACAATTGCATACAATTATATAATAACACGAAAATACACATATAAATATTCTCACCACCACTTATACCAGAATTCAAACATAAATAACACAAAGTATATTTCATATATCCATCACCAAGGTATATCATCCATGCACAGTACAAATATCACCAAATTATATACATATATCAACTCATCAATTTCATCCACAATTCCACACACAATCAATCCATTCATGATTTATGCAAATGCAAAGAGACCGACACAACGACTCTATGCAAATGCACATGCGGTACCATCCATCCATCATCTCATCACTAGTTCACTCAGGAACTATTGGAACCATCGCTTGTTACTTAGGATTACTCATGTAACACCCCGTCGGGAAAATGATGTTCCCCGTAGCTTTAGGTCCTCTTATTTTTTTACGGCACACGACTTTTATGGATCGCTTTAGGTCCTCTTTGTATAAGGCACACGATCCGATCGCTTTAGGTCATCTTTGTATAAGGCACACGATCATCTATAATCATCGCTTTAGGTCCTCTTATTTTTTTAAGGCACACGATGTTATAGCGGATTCCCTCCGGAACCGATTCGTCGCTCACACCCACTAGGGCACACGACATCACCAGAATGCATATCATGATGCTTAGCATACAATGACTCATGACATTCAAATGCACACATATATGCAACCATCTCAATCAACAATAATCATGCTTTACCATCAAGCCCAAAATAATGCATTTACATCATACAACAGCACACCAGTCATACCATATCTATCAAAGGCATATTGCATGATAACACATCAAATACACACAATTAAAATGGTACAAGTTGACAAAACGACCCCTTTCCAAATCCCGACATAATTTAATCGGCCAACAATCTCAAAACCAATAATATAAGCAAGGACATGTCAAAAGCTTTCCAACGCATCAAACCGCGCCTCAAACCGACTTACGGATCAAAAGTTATAAAGAAAACAAATTGGAAAAAGCTATCACGTTCGCATTGCGAAGCTCCTAGCGAGTCCTTCGCTTCCTCATTCGCAGTGCGAATGTCCCAGCGAACCAAGTCAGAACTGAAAATGGCCTAAAAAAACTCCCAACGTTTGCAGTGCGAACTCCCAGCGAATGATCGCTTTCCCCTTCGCAGTGCGAGTCTCCCAGCGAACAGTGGCAGAAAGAAAACAATACAAAGTTCGTAGTGCGAACCTCACGCGAACGTTCGCCCTCACCTTCGCAGTGCGAATAGCCAGCAAATGCTCGCTTTCCCTTCGCTAGGGAATTCGCAGTGCGAACCTGCGAATTCAGCAAAACCCAGCAGCGCTGTTACATAACCCAAAACCATATTTTCCTCACCAAAACACTTCCAAACCAACACATAGCAATCAAAACATAACCCAATCATGGTAACTAGTATTCTACAACATTTACACCGATTTCCAACCGCGAAAACTTCGATTTTTACTCGTTTATCTCATTTCGACCTATATCTGAAAACCAATAAAACTTCCACACAAACATACATAATCATACATAAACATAGTATAATCGAGTTTCGCACCCTTACCCGATTAAATCGCGTTTGAAAAGTCGATTGAATCGGTTCCTAAATCCACAAGTTTTTCTCTCTTTTCTTCTTTCTCTTCTCTTTCCTTCTTTGTCTTTTTCTTCTTCTCTTTTTCTTTCCTTTCTATTTTTCTCTCTTTCTATTTCTATTCATTTCTAACTTAAGAAAATAAATGAAAAGACCAAAATACCCCTACCCTCAAATATCTCGCAAACGCTCCCAAAACGCGATAAAATATAATCTCGATGAAAAATAACATATTTCCAAATAAAAGTCAAAAATAAAATAATATAATAATAAAATAATCAAAACGACTCAATTAAATAAAACTGACAAAAACTGGGGCGTTACAACTCTCCCCCACTTAGAAATTTTTGTCCTCGAAAATATTACCTGAGATGAACAACTCCGGGTACGACTCCCGCATCCGACTCTCCAACTCCCAAGTCAAATTTCCCTCAGCAGCGCCTCCCCACGCTACTTTGACAAGCGCAATTTCCTTGCCTCTTAACCGCTTCAACTCGCGATCCAAAATCCTCACTGGTAATGCCTCAACCATAAGGTTCTCCCTTACCTCAATTTTATCCATCGGAATCACATGCGACGGATCCGGAACATACTTCCGAAGCTGTGAAACGTGGAACACATCATGCAAATTCGACAGACTCGACGACAACGCCACCCCATAAGCCACAACACCAACTCTCACGGATATCTGGTAAGGACCAATAAACCGAGAAGTAAGCTTCTTCGATTTCAATGCATGACCAACACCCGTCACCGGTGTAACTCTCAAAAATACATGATCGCCCTCTTGAAACTCAAGATCTTTCCTCCTTCAATCATGATAACTCTTTTGCCTACTCTGAGAAGCTTTCATTTTCTCACGAATAAGTTTCACCTTTTCCGTAGTCTGTTGAATCAATTCCGGTCCAACCACCGAACTCTAACCAGATTCGTGCCAACACAACGGTGTTCGACATCTTCGTCTATACAATGCTTCAAACGGTACCATTCCAATACTCGAATGGAAACTGTTGTTATACATGAATTCCACCAATGCAAGATAACTATCCCACACACCACCTTGTTCAAGAACACAAGCCCGCAACAAATCTTCCAACAACTGAATCGTTCTCTCTGTCTGTCCATCCGTCTGCGGATGATAAGCCGAACTCAATCTCAATTTAGAACCCAACGCCTTTTGTAAACTTTCCCAAAATCTCGAGGTAAACCTCGGATCTCGATCTGAAACAATACTCAACGGAACCCCATGTAACTTCACAATCACACTGATATAAATCTCAGCTAACCTCTCCAAAGAAAAACTGATGTCAATCGGAATGAAATGCGCCGATTTAGTTAGTATGTCCACAACCACCCAAATAGCATTATGTCCCCGCTGAGTGTTCGAAAACCCTGTCACAAAGTCCATAGAAATGCTATCCCATTTCCAATCAGGAATATCCAACGGTTGCAACAAACCACTAGGTTTCAGATGCTCTACCTTCGACTTCTGACACGTCAAACGTGAATACACAAACTGAGCCACATCTCGCTTCAATCCAGACCACCAAAAAATCTTCTTCAAATCTTGGTACATCTTATTAGCTCCCGGATGTATACTCAAACTACTCCGGCGTCCTTCCTCCAAAATCATCTTTTTCAACTCCGCATCATCAGGAATACAAATTCTACCTCGGAACCTCAAAACACCATGATCATCCACTTTAAAGTCCTCATTCACACTTTGATCACCCACCGTCATCAAATCAACAAATTTCACATCCAATTTCTGTTTCTCGCTAACGGTCAACAGAAAATCATTAGTAACCTTCAACATACCAAGCCTCACATTATCAGACGCCAATTCACATACTAAACTCAAATCCCTAAACGCTTCCAAAAGTTCCCACTCCTTAACCATCAAAGCAGACATATGCAACGATTTCCGGCTCAACGCATCGGCTACCACATTAGCTTTACCAGGATGGTAATTCAAGCTAAAATCGTAGTCCTTCAAAAATTCCAACCATCTACGTTGCCTCATATTCAACTCTTTCTGATCAAACAAGTATTTCAAACTTTTATGATCACTAAAGACTTCAAATCTTGCACCGTAGAGATAATGCCTCCAAATCTTCAACACAAAAACCACGGCCGCTAACTCAAGATCATGAGTAGGATAATTTTTATCATGCACCCTCAATTGCCTCGAAGCATAAGCTACAACCTTACCTTCTTGCATCAACACTCCACCTAGCCCAATCAAAGACGCATCACAATACACCACAAACGATTCAGTAGGATTCAGCAAGATCAAAATCAGAGCGGTCGTCAATCTTCTCTTCAGCTCACTAAAACTTTCCTCACACCGTATATCCCAAATGAACGCTTGACCTTTACAAGTCAACTGGGTCAATGGAAGTGCTAACTTAGAAAAACCTTCAATAATATCCGACTAAACCCAAAAAGCTTCTAATTTCAGTAACAGATCTCGGAGCCTCCCATTGTAGAACTGCTTCTACTTTAGATGGATCCACAGTGATACCGTTACCTGAAATCACATGCCCAAGAAAACTCACTTCCGACAACCAGAATTCACACTTAGACAACTTGGCAAAAAGTTTCCTTTCCTTCAAAACCTGCAACACAATGCGCAAATGCTCCGCATGCTCCTCCCGAGACTTAGAATAAATGAAGATATCATCAATAAACACAACAACAAAACGATCCAAATGCTCGTGGAAAATACGATTCATGTACTCCATAAACACACCTGGCACATTAGAAACCCCGAACGGCATCACAGAATATTCATAATGACCGTAACATGTCCTAAAAGCCGTCTTCTGAATATCTTCCTCTTTCACCCTTATCTGATGATACCCCGACCTCAAGTCAATCTTACTAAACACACACGTACCTACCAACTGATTCATCAGATCATCAATTCTCGGAAGAGGATACTTATTCTTAATCGTCACCTTATTCAACTGGCGATAATCAATACACAATCGCATACTTCCATCTTTCTTTTTCACCAATAAAACTGGAGCACCCCAAGGCGACACACTTGGCCTCACAAACCTCTTTTCCAACAATTCGTTCAATTGCTTCTTTAACTCAACCAACTCAGATGCCGACATTCGATATGGTGCCATCGACACAGGTCTAGTACCAGGAACTAGATCTATAGAAAACTCCACCTCTCTCTCTGGTGGCACATCTGAAATATCCTCATGAAACACTTCCGAAAAATCACACACAACAGGAAACACATCAAGTGAAACTTGATTATCCACAGTCAACGATGCAAACAACCCAAACAACTGAGCTTCGTCCGCTAAAAGTTTCTTCAACTCTTTGGTAGATAAGAAACTCAAATCTTCGTCTTCTTCAAGAGAAGGAAACCTTACTAGCTTATGATAACAATCAATATGAACTCGATTGAACTGCAACCAATTCATTCCCAAAACCACATCTAAACCCTCCAACGGCAAACACACCAAATCCATCTCAAAGTCTTTACCATAAATGGTCAAAGGACAACTTAAACAAACCAAAGAAGTAGTTACTGACCCCATTGTTAGAGTATTAATAACCATCTCTCCATCCATCAAAGACAACAAAAGATTCAAACGCTTCGCGCACTCAGACGAAATAAACGAATGAGTCGCTCCAGTATCAATAATAGCAACTAAAGGCGTACTATTAATAAAATAAGTACCTCTGATCAGACGGTCTGCACTTGTAGTCTGAGTTCCCACCAAGGCAAAAACTTTCCCACCAGCTGGAGATTGCTTCGGTTTCGGACACTTCGTGCTAACATGTCCAGGTTCACCACAGTTGAAACACTTCACCACGTTCCTCTTACAATCAGCTGCAATGTGTCCTAAACCTCCACAATTAGAACATTTTCTAATATTTTTCCTACATTCGAACTGTCGATGTCCTAGATCACCACACCTAAAACATCTCAGAGGACTAGACATACCTCCCCCACTTGGCCTTCTCTCAAAATTACCCCTTTGCTTACCCTTATCTGCCAGTGTCACATAAGGACCACTACGAAACTGTTGCTTCCCTTTCCTCTCGCTCACATTCTTATAGTGAGTAGAACGAGCCTTACTATCCTCCTCATAAATCCTACAACAATCCACCAAATCAGAAAACCTTCGAATTCTCTGATAACCAATTGCCTGCTTTATCTCAGGACGCAACCTGTTCTCAAACTTCACACACTTAGAAAATTCCGCCGTAGCTTCAGTATAATGTGGATAAAACTGCACAAGCTCCACAAACTTAGCAGTATAGTCAACAACAGACATACTACCTTGTTTCAACTCCAAGAACTCAATTTCCTTCTTTCCTCTTACATCTTTAGGGAAATACTTCCTCAGAAACTCAATGCTAAACACGGCCCAAGTGATCTCTTCCTCCGTAGCTTCCAACACATGACTAGTACTAACCCACCAATCATCGGCCTCTTCCAGCAACATGTGAGTACCCAGTCTCACCTTCTGATCCTGAGCACAATCCATCACTCGGAAGTTCCTTTCAATTTACTTAAGCCAAATCTGAGCACCATCAGGATCATATCTTCCTTTGAAGATAGGTGGTTTGTTCTACCTGAACTCATCATTACCAGCAGCATTAGGTGCTCCCTGCACAGCCCGAGCCATAGCTTGCATTGCAGCAGCTAAAGCAGCGTCATTCCTACCAGCCATATTCTGTTCATTTCCAATAACAGCAACTATGGTTAAACAAATAGCTCACCAAACCACAAAGACCAACAAGGACTGACACAAACTGACACAGACTGGCTCTGATACCACTTAATGTAACACCCCTAATCTATACCCCCCAAAAAAACAAGCGATAAATAAAAATTAAAATTTCATCAGAGTATATTTAAAACATTCACGGCATGGACCGAGGGGTCACATCAATTGAAACAAATACACATACACCTGCTCATAAAGATATGCAACAATTCAGGTAGCACATAACAAAGGAACTTAGTTCCTAACACCCACAATTCAGATACAAAATAAAAGCGGAAAATCTGTACTGAAACTCATATATATATATACCATAAAAAGTTTGTCTGTAATACACAACATCATACGTGTACAAACAACAAGATACATAAACATCATACAAAATAATCACACTCGATCCCCCGACTACCCGGTGCTGCATATCAGAGCTGACCGACAAAAGAATGAAGACCTAAGCTTCACAAAACGACCTCCAGCATCTAATCTACAATGCCTCATAGAGCATTTAAAAATAGCAGAAGGGTGAGAAACACAATCATAATACAATTGCATACAATTATATAATAACATGAAAATACACATATAAATATTCTCACCACCACTTATACCAGAATTCAAACACAAACAACACAAAGTATATTTCGTATATCCATCACCAAGGTATATCATCCATGCACAGTACAAATATCACCAAATTATATACATATATCAACTCATCAATTTCATCCACAATTCCACACACAATCAATCCATTCATGATTTATGCAAATGCAAAGAGACCGACACAACGACTCTATGCAAATGCACATACGATACCATCCATCCATCATCTCATCACTAGTTCACTCAGGAACTATTGGAACCATCGTTTGTTACTTAGGATTACTCATGTAACACCCCGTCGGGAAAACGATGTTCCCCGTCGCTTTAGGTCCTCTTATTTATTTTAAGGCACACGACGTTTATGGATCGCTTTAGGTCCTCTTTGTATAAGGCACACGATCCGATCGCTTTAGGTCCTCTTTGTATAAGGCACACGATCGTCTATAATCATCGCTTTAGGTCCTCTTATTTTTTTAAGGCACACGATGTTATAGCGGATTCCCTCCGGAACCGATTCGTCGCTCACACCCACTAGGGCACACGACATCACCAGAATGCATATCATGATGCTTAGCATACAATGACTCATGACATTCAAATGCACACATATATGCAACCATCTCAATCAAAAATAATCATGCTTTACCATCAAGCCTAAAACAATGCATTTACATCATACAACAGCACACCAGTCATACCATATCTATCAAAGGCATATTGCATGATAACACATCAAATACACACAATTAAAATGGTACAAGTTTACAAAACGACCCCTTTCCAAATCCCAACATAATTTAATCGGCCAACAATCTCAAAACCAATAATATAAGAAAGGACATGTCAAAAGCTTTCCAACGCATCAAACCGCGCCTCAAACCGACTTACGGATCAAAAGTTATAAAGAAAACAAATTGGGAAAAGCTGTCACGTTCGCATTGCGAAGCTCCTAGCGAGTCCTTCGCTTCCTCATTCGCAGTGCGAATGTCCCAGCGAACCAAGTCAGAACTGAAAATAGCCTAAAAAAACTCCCAACGTTCGCAGTGCGAACTCCCAGCGAATGATCGCTTTCCCCTTCGCAGTTCGAGTCTCCCAGCGAACAGTGGCAGAAAGAAAACAACACAAAGTTTGCAGTGCAAACCTCACGTGAACGTTCGCCCTCACCTTCGCAGTGCGAATAGCCAGCGAATGCTCGCTTTCCCTTCGCTAGGGGATTCGCAGTGCGAACCTGCGAATTCAGCAAAACCCAGCAGCGCTGTCACATAACCCAAAACCATATTTTCCTCACCAAAACACTTCCAAACCAACACATAGCTATCAAAACATAACCCAATCATGGTAACTAGTATTCTACAACATTTACACCGATTTCCAATCGCGAAAACATCGATTTCTACTCGTTTATCTCATTTCGACCTATATTTGAAAACCAATAAAACTTCCACACAAACATACATAATCATACACAAACATAGTATAATCGAGTTTCGCACCCTTACCCGATTAAATCGCGTTTGAAAAGTCGATTGAATCGGTTCCTAAATCCACAAGTTTTCCTCTCTTTTCTTCTTTCTCTTCTCTTTCCTTCTTTCTCTTTTTCTTCTTCTCTTTTTCTTTCCTTTCTATTTTTCTCTCTTTCTATTTCTATTCATTTCTAACTTAAGAAAATAAATGAAAATACCAAAATACCCCTACACTCAAATATCTCGCAAACGCGATAAAATATAATCTCGATGAAAAATAGCATATTTCCAAATAAAAGTCAAAAATAAAATAATATAATAATAAAGTAATCAAAACGACTCAATTAAATAAAACTGACAAAAACTGGGGCGTTACAAGATTCACACTTGTGCTTTCAACTTATTCTCTCAAGATTCACCTCTTGTTCTTCAAGCTCAATTTCACTTTTTCCTCTCCTTCCCTAAGTTCAGGTTTGTCAAATACTTTTTATCTTGTTAATATAGATTGCATACTGCTAGGGTTTTGTTGGATTAAGCTGAATTTGATTTTTTAGGGTTTCTTTTGGTAGAATAGGTTATGTACCCTTACTGATAGATTTTAGGGTTATGTTAAAATGTGTGTTTGAATGCTGTGGAATCTCTGTTTCTTGCTGTTTTATGAATGCATGTTGATAGGGTTTTACTTGGGTGATTTTATGCTATTGTTTGGAAAGATGAAGTGTAGTGGTAGAAGAATTTGTGCCTGTTATCGCAGGCGCGCTTAGCGCGCTATGAGCCGGCTAAGCGCGCCCCTCTTGCCCTGTTATGACTTTTTGGATTTCTGATGTTTTCTATTGAAACCTGTTTGGATATTTTGCTATTTAGTGATTTATGCGTAGGATAGTTGTGTTTGGGGCAGGTTGGCTGCAGAGTAATTTTTGCTTGCATACCTAAATGCGCTTAGCGCGCCCCCTGGGATCAAAATGCTCGATTTTTAATTATTCCTCGATTGTTTGACTGTTTCATGTTGACCTGTGGTTACATATGATTTTTCTTGAATTTACTGGCTGGTTGTTTGACTTGTTTGGTGCTGTTTTGGTTTGTTTTTCTTGGTTGCAGATGGATCGTAAGTGCGCTCGCTTTAGTATTGGACAATCGTCGCAACAAAGGCAACCACCTGCTGAGTTTGATGTACACAGATTCATGGGGGCTCAGCAACAAGATCGGTACCTTGAGCTGACCAAAAGAAGTATTTGGACTCAGCAGATTTTTTGAATCAACCCTCAGGGGAGTTTCGCGACTACCAGAGCATAATAGAGTCACATGGTTAGCATGCCTTCCTAACTCCACTGGCCCAGCTCAACTATGAGATAATTCATGAGTTTTATGCGAACGCCATTCCTACGGAGGGTCGGATGTACACATTCATGACTTACGTGAGGGGGAAACATGTTTCGTTCTCTAGGGACGCAATCAATATATATCTGGGCAACCCATTGGTTCTTCCTGAAGGTGAGCAATGCTTCTACTACAAGAGGGTGGCTAGAAAAAACTAGAATTTTGAGAATGTGTGCTTGGCCTTGGCACATCCGGGTAGAGGGTTTGAGATGAATGCAGCGGGGAGGCCGAAGATTATGAAAAGAGGAGATATGAACACCACAGGTCAGATTCTTATGACCCTTGTCCTTCATAACATAAGGCTAAGGAGTCATACCTCTTCCATCCCGATTGATATTGCTTGTATACTCTAGTATATTTTGGAGGAGAGGTAGGTGGACGTGGCTAGAATTGTTTCTAACGAAATTCGTGCCACGGCTGCTAGTGGACACCGCTTGGGTACTAAGGTCCCTGCAATTTTGGTATTTTCTGGACTTATTATGGGCCTGTGCACTCGAGTGGGTGTTTCGATTTCGGGTGTGGTCCACCACCACCAGTGCGCCCATTTCTGCCACCACAGCAGCGCGGAGGAGTCCCACCCGATTATTAGGCATTTGATGAGTGTGTCGCGTGCATGTACACGTGGGACATGCACATGGCTCATCAGAGAGTCTTTATTCTTTTGCACTCATCCATGCGGGCTTTGCATTTTTAGGTTCGTGAACCGCAGGTTGAGTATCCGTTCCCGTTGCAAGAAGAGTTTGGCACATATGTAGATTGGCCTGGGGACAGGCCTTTTCATTTTCAGAGGGGGCAGGTTCCTCCTCAGAGTACTCAGGTGCCCCATCCAGAAGTTGCTAGGGACGATGCAAAGAATGATGAGGTTGCGGTGGATGAGGATGATGATGATGATAGCGGGGAGACAGATTAGGAGCTGGGCTCGGAGCCCAGTACTGATTAATTGATCTTGGGTTTATCTTATCTTTTATTTACTTTATATTATTTTTAAGTTTGAATTTTTAGGATTTTGTTGTTCCGTTTTTATTGTACTTTTGGATTATTTTGTACCATCCTTGTAAGGATGAGGAACATATGTTTTGCCACCATTGTTTTGGGTGTCGCAATTTTTGCTTTATGATAATATGTTTTATTATATTGAGTAGTTTTTGCAAATGTTAGTTTTTGTAGTTTTTTTTTTTTGATTTCGTGTTGTTCCTAAGTTTGAAAACTTGAAGGAACCTTGTGACTAATGCCAAGATTGATTAGTAAATGGGCAATTGAGTGGTAATGATATGATTGGGTAAAGGTACCATGCAAGGTACATTTTTATCGCTTTCTAAACTAAGCATGGATATGAAACTTGTGATGAGTGTAAAACTTATAGTCATTACTTCTTTTGAAATACTTTTTCAATTATGAATCATTTATAACGTTGCCTTTATGAGAAAGCTTTCATTGTATAATATATGCAGGATACCGACAGTGTTGTTTAACTCGTTCTTATTATGTTGAAATCATGTATGTGTGTTAATTTGTGAAAAAGGAAGAAAATGATCAAGGCAATTTTTGTGTATTTTGAGAAAACCACTTGAACAAATAAGAATGATCAATATACCTTGTGAGTTAGTGAGTATTTGATAGCCCCGTTGAGCATTTGTATCAAGATCTGTGTGAATAATTGAATCTTGTAAATATTGTACATGAAAAGTAAGTGAATTTTGAAATGGATCTTGAATTTTTGTTGTGAAAATTTTGAACCTCAACCTTAAGTATGGTTGCTTTTGTTGTTCCTTGCCTTAGATGTGTGAGAATTTTCTTATTATCATATTTTGGTTGTGTTCAAAGTTGGGGAGAAAAAGGTAGATTGAGGCATCATGAAAAATAAAGTTGTGGCAATGATAAAAGAGCTTGAAAGAAAAAAAAAATTGAAAAAGAAAGAAAAATTGGGCATGAATTGCCAACAAATAAGATAAATGTTGTAATGATGTCTCAAAGAAAAGAAAATAAGAAGGTTAAGGTCTTGAAGTATGTATGATTGTGAGAATTAAATGCTCTCATAGGAATAGGTATTTTTGTTTCAATGACTTTGATAAATGACCCTTCCTTGTAGCCAAGCCAAATTACAACCCTTGAAGTCCTTGTGATTCCTTCTTTTGCACTCATTAATGCATGTTGTTTGTTGAATGCATAATTCATTCCGGATGTTTGCAGGATTATTTGGTGAGTGATAAAACCTCATATTGTTTTCATCCATTGATGAATGTGTGCTTAGGTGTGATTCATGTTGAAATTCTGTTGCTCAAGAAGTTTTGATTTGTGTTTTGCACTTAGCAATAGTTTCATCTCCATGATTTGTTTGGAGTTTGGTAAGTTTATCTTGCTTGTACTTCTACTTTTTTAACCATGAAATGGTCGTTGTTCTATTTTGTTGATTCCGATTTCTTGGGTGTTTTGGGTTCGTTTTTGTTTGGGAAACTTTTGTTCGAGGACAAACAAAATAATAAGTTGGGGAGAGTTGGTAAGGGGTAAATTGTGCATACATTTGATGGTATTTTGTGGCCCTTTCCAATGGGTTCCTTGGTATTTTAGTAGAAAACTTATAAGTTTTAGTGTAAATATGCAAGTTTATGAATTTATCGTAAATATTGTGAATTATGATAATATTGATGCTTTTTGACAGGTCTTCTTGCTGATATATAATGCTTGGAACCTATGGTGAAGGAAAGAAGACCTAGAAGGTCATTTTCGCAGCGATCATGTCGGTAAATCGCATTTAGCGCGCTTTTTAACACGGTTTCACTGTTGAGGCAGTAGCTAATGGACTTCAACCGCGCTAAGCGGCCTTCAACCGTGCTTAGCACGCTTTTTGGGATTCTACCTCTGTTTTACTAACCGCGCTTAGCGCGGTGCCACTTACTGCTACTTTTTGCACTTTCTATAAGTAGCCACGTTAGAAGATATTTTCAACAACTTTACATTTTTCATAACTTTTGAGATTAGAAAGGGTTTTTAGCTCAAAAAAACTTAGAAACTCAAGAAGAAGTGAAAATCAAATATTTGGAGTATCAATCTTCGATTCTTAGACTTTGATGCTAGCAAAGCTTTCCTTTTTACTTGTTGATCAAACTACCATAGTGATGGCTAGCTAAACATTTTTGTGTCAATATTAGAGGTATTTAACCTTGCTATTATGTATTTCTTTTGATCTTTTGTATGTGAACAAGGTTGATGATCAATAGATGATGAAAATCTTTGCTTTTAATGTTGTATTTATGGTTTGAATCACTCTAGTCATAGATTTTCCAAATCTTGATCTAATTTCTTCATCTATTAACAAACAAACTTTAGACATAGATTTGGAAATTAATATTTGCTTTGTATCGATCTTTATGTTTATTGTTTCGGTTGTTATTTCAAGCAATCATCTAACGATTAAAATAATAATACCTACGAAGCCGCTTTAGAGGTAAACGGATTCACGAGGATACACGATTGTATTGATCGAAACTAAGTTCACATGCTTGATTAATCAGATATGTTAGAAAGGGGTTAACAAAATCTAATCTTGACATGCTTTTCTTAAAACAAAACATCTTTTCTCTAGTTTACTCTTTGCTACAAAAAAATATGTTGCAAAACAAGAACTCTTTGAAAAAACTTTTCTTAGAACATTAAACTATTGAACGGCACGCATCTAGATATCTGAACAATCCCTGCGGATACGATAAAACAACCCACCTAAAATATTTTTCAACAGATATTCCTATGTAAATCTCGAAATATAATTACGTAGTAGGGCAAAAAGCATCTTTTATTGGAAGCCAACAATATAATTACTTCATATGGCGGCAATGATCTTCCTGTGCAAGTCCAACAATATAATTTAGTAGTAAAACCATAACAACTTATTGCAAATACCATAAGCTGTTACAAGGATTTTTCGTAAATAGGTGATTCACCCTCTACGAAATCAGGGGTATTGTGGTATAACCATACTACTTCGTGCAATTTCTCAGTTCACAAACCTTTGGCCTCATCCAATATCTTCTTGATCCCTTTCAATATTAACTTGTTGGTCGTTTGTACTTGTCTGTGTGCCTGTGGGTGACCGACAGATACAATTTAGTTTGTAGTCCTATCTCCTTGGATAAATCAATTATGGAGGCTCTAGAAAATTGAGTTCTGTTGTTTGAGAAAATGATTCCTGGTAAAAAACTGAACTTGCACATGATCTTTTGCCAATAAAAGCGACAAACTTATTCTACTATTACCTTAGACACAACCTCTGATTATATCTGCTTCTTGAAGTAGTTAACTCCTATGATCAAGAAATTTAATTGGTCGGTAGCTATGGGAAAAGGACCCAAAATGTCCATGCCCCACTAATAAAAAGACCAAGGCATTGATACAGAATGGAGAAGTTTGGATGATGATGATGAAGATTGGAATGCCTTTGGAACTTATCACACTTCTTGATGAAATCTCTATCGTCCTTTGTAGTGTTATATTTGCAGATGCCCTAAACCAGGGCGCCCTCGCCCAGGAGTTGCGTCGCTTGAGCGATGACTCAGAGACCCGTCTAGAGAAAACCCTAACGTGTAAGTCAAGAAAGAAGGAGTCTCTGCTAGCTCCTTAAATATAGGCAGTCAATAACTCCCAAGAAAAGGAGGGAATAATTGATGCCACTATGGGTGACTCAGAACATTGTCCCAAGAGCCTCTATAAATACTTCTCTCATAATAGGAGTATGACAGGCCCAAAGTAATACACACTTTTAACATCCTAAAAGGGCACAACGCTCACTACAGTCTTAACACACGACCACCATTGACTGTAGCTTGCCATCAATCATCATTGATCACAAGCAGTGTCTCTCACTTCACGTGAGCATGTCTCCTAAATCACCACCATACAGGGCTTCTCACCGTCGTAGGCAAACCCTCGCCATCAAAACTTGTTATAAACCTACTAAGGCCTCTGAGTCTCTCTGCCCTTACAGGGGGACATGCAAACATGTACTTTTTGACCAGTACATCCTTCATTAAGGATGGCCAATAATAACTTGCTCTTAATAGCTTGTGGGCCAGAGTTCACCAATCAGTATGGCTTCCAGAAGCCTCTTGATGAACCTCGACTAAGAGTAAGGCGGTCTCATGTTCCCCAACACATCTTAGTATGGGAGTGGCCCTTCGCATTTTGTAAAGCGTTTCTGGCATAAGAACGTAGTTTGTGCACGTTTGCAAATTAGCTTTTCTTCTAGCTCATCTTGTGGTAATTCACATCACTACAGATAATGGACTATGGGTGCCATCGAGCCGTCAATTAAGGTGACGTCGATAGAATTCACCTATATTTCTTATATGCTAAAGATGGAGAGTGTTTCATGTATTACAGTGTAGTTGAATTCAACTTTCTTCGAGCTTGCTAGTTTGGATAACATGTGTGCCCTGAAGTTATGTTTCCTAGACACATGATATATTTTAAAATTTTTGAAGCGCTTAGAAAGACCATGTACCTTCTTTAAGTACCCGATAAGCTATGGATAATTTGCTTGGTACTCGCTAGAAACTTGTCTCGCCACCAATTGAGAGTATCTCTTGGTTTGCAGGGTCGACGCGCCTACTTTTGAGGTGTGAGTCATGCTGGCGATGTAGGCTTCATATTTGTCCTTATTCATACTAACCTTAAATTTAAACCACAATGACTACTCGATCAAAAAGTCATGTGATCCTTTAAGAAGGCTTGTCCCTTTGACATTAGAGGCTCATTCCACTAAGAAGATCCAAGAGGGGAGACCTTCTCACTAGTGTATATGCTAAACTCAATCAAAAAATCCGCAAGGACTTGTGATTTGATGTTGCGTTTGAGAATGTACTATATGTCATATTTAGATAGTTTAACCTCCCAACATATCGTTCTTCCATCTAGATTTGGATTTTTAAGGACCTGGCGTATGAAATAGTCTATTTTTACAAATATTAGGTGTCCTTAGCTCCCTTAAACACTTTGCTTAAGAAATAGGCACTTGATCTCGCGCGCGCACACACACACACACACACACACACAAAACATCCTTAAAAAATTTTTACTATCAAAAAACAAGTGATTAAAAAGCTATCCAGACTATTTTTAAAACTATTTAATCGATTGGAAACAAGTGCCAATCTGATTAACAAAACTTTTCCAACCAACCAATCCATTGAAACACTATACTAATTGATTAGAAGGGTGCCAATCAATTAAAAAATCAATGCGGACAACATATTAATGACTTGTAATGACTCTATATCCAAACTTTCCTATTTGGGCTTGCAAATCGATTGTAAATGAGGTGTCTAATCGATTGGAGTCTTTTTCCAATCGATTAAATAATCAACTCGGCCTATGGATTATTTTATCTCTTGGTTTTTCCAACTATTATGTAAAAGAGGCTCGCCCTCGCTTCAAACCACGCTACTTTCCAACATTTTCATATTTCTTTCGAATTTATCTCTCTCCCTCTCTTTAGCAAATATTCTTATTCACTTCAAATTGCCTTAGTGCTACTAAGTGAAGCTCAACTTGTGAGGAATATATTTTTGCCAGTGGTCGTGCTGGTTGTTTATATTCTTAAGGGTGTACCTTTAAAAAATTGAGTTAGGTTCTTGAGATCAACCTGTTATAAAATCTTTGTTCTTGTTTTACTAAGCTTTGCCGGAAAAAGTTTTGTTTTGGATTTTGAGACCAATAGTAAATCTCTAAACAGTTTGATAGTTTAGTCTGGGTTAAAAGCTGTCATTTGGTTGGGGATAATCCTATTGAAATCTCAAAGATAAGATTGTATTAAGGTTCATGGGCATATCCTTTGAAAGCTCAAATTCAATAGTGAAACTCTTAAGAAGACCTCTTGGGGATAATATTAGGAGAACGTCCCGCTAAACTTTTATAAATCTCTGGTGCAATCTTTCTAACCCTGTCCTTTTATTTTAGGAAATTTACTTTTTAACATTTTATTTCCACTGTGACTACTCACGTAAAAAGTACTAACACGATCTTAATCGAGAAAGGATAAAATTAATCACAAAATTTTAATACCACAATTCACCCCTCTTGTGCTTAAAGTCACTTGTTCAACAAGTGTCATTAGAGGTAACTCTTGTTAAGGACTAATCATCTCAGAAGGAAAAACGTATTCAAGATATTCACTAAACAAACCTCAATCCTTCAATGGAGAATGGTACATTTTGTTGAAAAATAAAATGAAAATTTTCATAGAAGGGACAGATCATGGTATTTAAAAGGCTGTGAAAGAAAGACCATTTGTCCTTACACACGATGTTAATGGTGTTGTAGTAGACAATATTGAAAAGGGTTGGTCCAAAGAGGATAAAGAGAATGTGCAATGCAGTTTGAAAGCTTAGAACATCATTACCACCACACTCGGTCTTGATGAGTTCTAGCGACTTTCTCATGACAAAATTGCTAAAGAAATGTGGGACATCCTTGGAGGGGAGTTTGACCCCTATATTCACTGATCGGGCATAATTATTGTCAAGTTGAATGACTTCAAAGTTTCCATAAGGAACTTACCTTATCTCATTTTTTGTTACATCAATGTCAACAATATTAACTCTCTAAGTTCCTCTTTTGACGCTACTGTGGTGGTGAGGAGGTTTCTTAATATATCATCGCAAATGCGCCTTACTTATCTTAAGTAGGTGGCAAGAACAATCAGTTTCTCAGCATTATTTTGGTATGTTACTTTGAGGTGGACACGGGAATCTAATGCATCCAACGTCGCCAAGAAGGACCTCCAAAGGATGGTGCTGAAAATACATTAACACAAAACTACTAGGAAATAAAGAGTTATTTTCCTTTCATCTTCTCCTTCTCTGAGTGAAAACGACAGGTCTTCTATTCTACAAGGGTGAGTTATGGAATCATTCAATGCGAGGAGATTTTGTCTTCGCACAGGCCCATATCTTATTGGTGGAGTCTTAGCTGCTTGAGTGTGTCAACATAAAGGATGTTACACGAACTCCCATCATCAATGAGGAAACTAGATACAATATAATTTTCCATGGTAGCTATGATGACCAGCGGTAACATAGCGTTAGGGATTCCATCTAACTTCTAGCGATCCCAAAATCCTAGCATTTACCTATTTTTGCTTCGTGATTTGGTGTCAGTCATTGCTTGGAGGAGGTTTTACAGTAGAGGATCTTCCTTACACAACCTTTCTCCACATATCTCCTCAATGAAAAAGGTTGAAAACGATCCAAGATCAGAAGATTCTACGAAGTTCTTTAATGCAATCTTCTTCATCTTAACGCGTTCTGGTAGCGATTTAGTTTCTGAATCAGAGGCAATCTGATCGTGGAATTTTACGAGAATTAGAAGTTGATTCTCACATACGACGCCATTATTCCATACTTGAACCATAATTGTGATTCGTTAGTGATGGTGAACTTCTGATGCAGTGATGGTGATCTCTAATACAACGGCGCATGGGTGTACTTGCAAGGTTAACACTTCAACGCCAAAATCAGTTACATAGTCCAAGATGAATGAAGTGAAATTATGAGATAAAAAATTGTACATTAGTCTCACATGTGCCAATTATATATGATGAATAATTTTATTTGGACTTTGCATTATTGAACTGGATGCTAGGCTTGTTCCCATATATGACTATTGCCCGACCCATAACACATCTTGTACATGGCAAATATATTTGGAGCCGAGTTGTATGGTCGGGCAAGGTTAGACATGAGTTTGGCTAGGAAAGCAAGAAGGGTCGAGTAGCACCAAGAGCTAGGCAAGAGTCATTCACAACCCAGGCCGATCAGGGAGCCCGACTCCCATCAGCCGAATTCTTAAGAAGCCGGATACTATACCCCCATCAACCCGACACCAATGTCGGTCATGAACTCAACAAGGCACGCCAACAGTTGTAACGGTGGCGGCGCATAAATGTGGACGTTACCAGGTCTTCAAAGCATGCATTCATGAAGAGGAGTTACAGCAATGATGGCCATGCAACGTCAGAAGGCCAAGAGACTTCTCTAAATGGCATACCTTAAATGAAGACTGAGAAAAGGCTATAAAAGGGGCTCCAACAAGAGGGTTAAGAAAGACACATTCATCTTGAGACAATATACAACACTTGTATAGCTCTCAAATCCTTAAATATACGCAAACAATATAGACATCGTAGTCTTCCCTGCCCTAAAGCAGATGACTAGCACTTTTGGTGTATCTAACCATTTTTGGATAGAACATTTGGCACCCACCGTGGGGCTTAGGTAAAATTCTCCCAGGGCACACCTTACACTAACAACATATCCTATGAAGAAGATCCTCCATACATGGCTCAACTGCTAGCCATGATGGAGACCATGCGTCAGCAGAACGAGACGTTGCAAGATAGCATACAAGTTCTGCAACAACAAAGTCAGGCTGACGGCGACTGTGAGAAGGAGGTTCTCGAGCCACAACCTTTCTCTCAAGATATATGGGATGACCACATCCCATAAAACTTCAAAGCACCATCACTAACCTCCTGCGATGGAAAGACGGACCCTCGGGAGCATGTTATTGCCATTAACAATCAGATGGCCATAATTACCCCTTCGGATTCACTGAAGTGCAAACTCATGGATGGTACCTTTAAGGATGTAGCTCTAAGATGGTACATGAGCTTTCATCGGCTCTCCATCGTAAGCTATCAAGACCTGACTAAGAAGTTAGTACAACACTTCTCGGCAAGCAAGCGTCGTAAGGTGTCTACTACCATACTGTATAGTGTTCGACAGAAACAGTCAGAATTAATACGTGAGTATCTGCTCGTTTCAATGAGGAAACCCTCAAAGTATCTCATCCAAACCAGGAACTATTTATGGGAGCTTTTCAGCATAGTCTACTAGCCAAAATGTTTAATGAATTGTTAGCTCAAAAGCCGACTATCAACATGGACGAGATCACTACTCGGGTTGAGTGTTACATCAAAGGATAAGAAAGTAATCAGGAGAAAAAAGCCTGGGACAGCAGTGAAAAGACAAAGAGCAAGGAAGAGGTGTCGAACAGGAGAAAGCAGCATCCTCGAGGAGCTACGCGCGAGTGACATGCTCCGAGACCATACAGACAGTCATATGAGCCGGACAGAGATCTCATCCTATAGAACACAAGCAAGGGAGATATCCTCAAAGAGGTCGGCCATATGAACCTGTTACCTGAGCCTCACCGTCCTAAAAGGGCCAATGCTATCATGGGAAGGCAACCTAAGGCTTGGTGCAATTACCACCGTATTCGGGGACATCACACCGAAGATTTTCAATGGCTGAAGAAAGAAATTGAAGCTCTAATCCAGAGAGGTCATCTCTTGGCATATGTGAAGGATTATCGAACACAAAATAACAAGAGAAGTCCTTGTAGAGGCAACCCGAGACCAGAAAAGTCAGCCCGGAAGAAGAGTTCAGATGTTAAAAAGGGTCACGAGACAAAGACAACTCGGTACACGTTAAACATCATCACTGGAGGGTTTGCTGGTGGTGGAGAAACAAATTCATCCAGAAAGAGATATGCTAGGGCAGTCATGCATATCGACCAAAGATCCCCAGAGAAGCCGGAAGGCAACATAGATGTTGTAACATTCTCCAAACAAGACGCCATAGGAGTCCTAGATCATGAAAATGATCCTATGGTTATTAAGGTACAAATAAGAGACTAGAGCATGAAAAAGGTATTGATAGACCCCGGAAGCTCAGTCGACGTACTGTATTGGGACGCTTTCAGAGGAATGGGGCTTGATATGACCGAGTTATTACCATTCAAAGACAGTCTAGTGGGATTCTCGGGAGAATAGGTGCAGGTGCTAGGGCATCTACCGCTGCCGACCACCTTTGGTAACACGGCTAATGCGAAGACCATCCGAGTGAGGTACTTGATAGTCAATGTTGCTTCACTCTATAACCATCATTATAGACCGGCCATCATTCAACTCCCTAAAAGCTTCACTTTTAAATCTGTATTTGACCATGAAACTCCCACTCGGAGATGGTCGGGTTGGTATTATCAAAGGCGACCAGGGGCTAGCGAGAAAGTGTTATAAGGATAGCCTAAAGTTGAAAAGAAAGGAACCAACTAGAGAAGCAATTCCCAAGAATACCCTCAAAGTTCACCTGGTCGACATAGACCCGCGTGGTGATTCATTTGAAGACAACTTAATGCCCAACGAAGAAACAAAGCCAGTCCAGATTGGGCACCTACCGTCCCATGTTACACAAATCGAAGTCAACTTCTCCCCCCGAAGAGGAGAAAGAGATTGTTCAAACACTAAGACAATGTGTATCCTTTTGCCTGGAAGCCTTCAGACATGCCAGGGATAGATCCCAATTTCATGTGCCATCATTTAGCAATCGATCCAGATATCAAGCCAGTTTCCCAAAGGAAAAGAAAGGGTGGTGATGAAAAGAGGAAAGCAATTGCAGAGGAAGTCGAGAAGCTGTTACAGGCTGGGCTCATCATAGAGGTCAAGTATCCGACCTGGTTATCCAACATGGTGATGGTAAAGAAGAAATATGGGAAATGGCGAATGTGTGTGGACTTCACGGACCTCAATAAGGCATGTCCTAAAGATCCGTATCCACTGTCAATCATTAACCGACTGATAGATGCTACGTCTGGGTTCTGTTTGCTCAGCTTTATGGATGCATACTCCAGGTACAATCAGATCTGGATGAATCTAATAGACACATTAAAAACTGCCTTCATGACCCATCAGAGCAATTACTATTATGAGGTCATGTCTTTTGGACTAAAAAATGTTAGGGCTACTTACCTGAGACTAATGGATAAGGTGTTCGCTACTCAGATAGGTCGGAATTTGGAGGTCTATGTGGATGACATGGTTATCAAGACAAGCGCAAACAGGTCACATGTGAGGGATTTAATAGAAACCTTTGCATCCATAAGAAGCTACAACATGAGACTGAACCCAGACAAGTGTACCTTTGGAGTACAAGTCGGGAAGTTCCTTGGATTTATGCTCACTAACTGGGGAATCGAGGCGAACCCGCACAAATGCCAGGATATAATAGATATGAGAAGTTCAACCACAAAAAAGGAGGTCCAAAAGTTGATAGGGAGACTTGCCGCGTTGTCACGATTTTTTATCATGTGCAGGAGACAAGTCAATACATTTCTTTGCAGCTATAAGGAAAACTAAGGAGTTTGAATGAAAAGAGGCATGTGAAGAAGCTTTTCAAGAAGTAAAGTGTTTTCTATCCTCGCCTCCTATCCTATTAAGGCCCAAAGAAAACACGCCTTTGGTCTTATACTTGTCGGTCACTCAAAAAGCCCTGAGCTTGGTTTTAGTACAAGATGGAGAAGACGGAGAGCGACCCGTGTACTTTATCAGCAAAGTTATTATAAAAGGGGCAGAGCTAAGGTACCAGAAGATTGAACGTTTGGCGATGGTCATAGTTGTCACAGCCCAGAAGCTGAGACATTATTTTCAAGGTCACCCCATTACAGTGAAAACAGATTACCCAATCAAACAAATACAGAAAAAGCCCGACTTAGCAGGACAGATGGTCACGTGGGCAGTAGAGCTCTCCGAGTATGACATCAACTTTATGCCCAGAACTAGTATCAAGTTACAGACACTGGCCAATTTTGTGGTAGAATTAAGTGCACCAGCTGGAGAAAAGATCTCAAACAGATGGATCCTCTATGTGTTAGCTCCTAATTTAGACGCTACATGATTTCAAACAATTTGGCTTTAAGGGAAGGTATTCTTTAAGATAATAAGATAAAAAAAGAAGGCTTCGACTAGAAGGTCTTCGACCATGTTTGCTGAAAGCCTGAGTCGAATAGAAGGATTTCAAGACTTTAAATATTTCTACGTTCAAAGAGTCAATTCAACAGGATAAAACTGATATGGATAATGCGCTGCAGTTACAACTAGATAGTGGAGGGAAGTTTTACTATTTGAATTTGAAAAGAGGACAGGTGGCGAAGATCCAGAAGTTGAAGACATGCAAAGTGCCAAGTGGCGTGATCTAGGAGTAAAATCGTCAAATGGTGGTTACTTTAGAGTATTATAAATAGGTTAGTCCTAGAGTTAGAATAGGTGTGTGAAAAAATCATATTTGTACAAGTAACTCTATATTCACTCAAAGTATCCAGTGTGTCGAGAAACAAGTGAAGTGAGAATGTACGTGATTGTAATCACCATCATCCTTTATTGCAATGCAATTTACTTTGAAGTTTCTGTTTTAGATTCTTTACTTTGAAATCATTTTTTTTACAAACTTTTACCTTTCAAGTCAATTACATTACCAAGTCTTTACTTTGAAGTTTACATTTAAAAAGCCTTTACTTTCAAGCATTTATCTTTCTGCATTTTTAGATCTTTACGTATTCTTTTCCAGCATTTAATTCCAGTTTTTATCAAACCTTTACATTCAGCCTTTTCTCTCTTTTGATGTATTGTTCGACTTAGTTGTTTCTTTGATCTTTATCGTTGTCCTTTACACTTCAAACACCTTTTTTTTATTTATGAGCATTGTCGAAAGGCATACCTTACCAAATCGTGAAATATTCTAAATACACATACAACACATGTCCTAGGATCAATCTGATCGATCCTGTAAGTTACTAGAACTTTATTGTTTTAGAAGCTCAGCGGTTGTTTACCAATTTTCAAGGTAAACAAATTGGCACGCCTAGTGGGACAGTGCTAAACGTGGATTTGGAAGTTTGTAACTTTTAAATAACCGCCAAAAGTAAGTTTTATAACTGCCTTCTTAAGTATTTTTGTTTCATTGGTCGAGATTGTGGCAAACTATTGTATGCACTTGAGAAGTGGAAAGGTAGCCAATTCAAATGAATATAGACCAAAGAGAAGAAACGTGAGGAGAATGGCATCTGGCCAAGGAAATTTGAATCCCAGTTCTGCTGGGACTAATACTTAACCAAGCAGTTCAAGTGTTCAGAAAAGCACCATCAATCCTCAAGAATTACCAAGAAGTACTGTGGCGCCAACTCCAGTTCCTTCGACAGGAGGGTCAACAGTGTTAACCATGGTGACAGAGCCAGCGTCTTCGACAGCGGGACTGGGGGCGATATACGTGAGGCCTTACACTCAGCCAGTCTTGGAGTACATTGGCCCATCAGTGACAAATCCTCAGATTCCGCTAGGAGGAGGTTCACGCACAGGCAGTTTCCTCCCCCAGGATTTTCACAGTCTTTGCCTAGGAACCCAATCTATGGCATGCCAACGGCAATGATGCAGAATCTTCGTACTGCACCCCCAGTATATTCAGAAAATGTGATATCTTCCCCCTTACAGGAGTCAGGTTCTGGAATTAACATGGGTCGAAACAGCCAGTCCATAGGTTTGGGATATTCTGCTCAAGGGCCCAACTTAACAAATGAGTCTGCAGCATATTTGAGGCAACAGATGGATGAGAGCAACATACAAATGGTACATACTTTGTCTCAAACGATGGGAGAGATTTTCCAGCCATTGATCCATAATACTACTCAAACCAATCAAATGATGACAACCCAGATGACACAAATAGCAAAGTTTATGGGAATGCCAGCTCCTGTTCAACACCAAAATCAAGGAGTCGAGATGAGGGAGAATGCTCAACAAGTGAACCCAGTGAATCCAGGGTTGGTCGAACCACCTAGGGAGGAGCCCCCTAGAAATCAAATACCAATACTTGAAGAGGAGGAACCAAGGACGGTGCTAGTGAACAGAAATCAAGACGCTGATCGTGTGGTGAATCAGGTTCGACGCAACAATGTAGCAGCAGAGAACAATTTGGCAGCCTTGGTCGAAAGAATAATGGCTCGAAATGGCCTGGATATGGGTTTTTCTAGGCCAAACTTTACTTCGCCTATAGTAGACTATATACTTCAAGCTGAATTGCCTCCCAGGACAAAAGTACCAAAGTTTACTAAGTTCTCAGGAGATACTACAGAATCTACCGTCGAACATGTGGCGCACTACCTGATCGATGCTGGTGAGATTGCGAATGATGAGAGTCTGAGGGTGAAGTATTTCCCTAGTTCCCTCACTAAAAATGCGTTCACGTGGTTCACTACGTTACCATCTGGTTCGATTTGTAATTGGACCCAGTTAAAACGTTTGTTCCATGAGCAATTTTACATGGGTCAGACGAAAATTAGTTTGAAAGAATTGGCTAGTGTGAAACGAAAGTTCAATGAGCCAATAGATGATTACTTAAATAGGTTTTGACTACTCAAGGCTAGATGCTTTACACAAGTGCCTGAGCATGAGCTTGTCGAAATGGCCGCTGGTGGCCTTTATTACTCTATCATGACAAAACTGGACACCCACTATTTAAGGGATATGGCCCAGTTGGCTGACAGAGTTCTACAGCTAGAGCGTCTCAAAGATGAGAAAGCTAGGGTGAATAAAAACAAGAAGGTAGCTTACGTCGAATACCAGTAGGGCATCGAAGAACTGTATGATGAGTCTGTTAGGTTCGACGAAAATGAGATAGACCTTGCTAAACTTAAGAAGGGCCCTCCTTATTCGTTTAAATTATTAGTTCCTTCGAATGGAAAAAAACCCTGTCGAAACCGAAAAGAATGATAGGTTCCCAAAGAAAACATACACTTTCGACATCACTAAATGTGACAAAAATTTTTATTTGTTAGTTAAGGATGGTCAAATATTAGTGCCTCCTGGTGCTAAAATACCACCTTTAGAGCAAAGAAAAAAGAGAGGTTTTTGTAAATACCATAATTACTTGGGTCATAAGACGTCTCAATGTTTTATTTTCAGAGATTTGGTGCAGAATGCTATTCATGAAGGAAGGCTCAAATTTGGGGAGAAGACTAAGACCCAGATGAAGATTGATACCAACCCCCTTGAAGTAGCTTAAGCAAATTATGCAGAGCCTGAGGAGGTCAACATGGTCGAACTGGTTGAATTATCTGACAGCAGTTCGGATAGTGTTAGTACCAACGAAGCTCTTGGAAGAAATTCCATGGTGGTGGAGGTTACTGAGGACCTTACCAATGATGTTGTGTTTATTAGAGAGGCTGAAGAAATGGATGGCTATCAGCTTGAGCATTTGATATGTATGGCTGCTAAACATTACTTTAGCACCTCTTCTGAAGTTCAAAGGTTCGACACTGAAACTACAATCGAGACCCATGCTGAAGTTGAAGCACCAAAATTGCAGATGGTGACAAGAGAGATTGTTGATCATTTTAGACAGATGGACGAGGCTGCTGAAAGCCTTGATATTGACTTTTCCAAAATACGTTTAAAAGATAAAGTCAACATAAACATAGTTGAAGTTCCTGACAGACAGGCCATGGATATTGATGAACAAGAGGACTGCGACAAATTGGCTTATCCCAGAGAGGATGAAACCATCGTTAATTTTCTCCACAGGTGCCAGGGGAAGAGCTCTGAAGTCATGTTGTGCCCTCGATGCAGTGCTATCTTCGACAAAGAAGCTGCTCATGGCCTCCAAGCGGGGAAAGAGGCCAAATCTGGACGTGAGAAGAGAGCTGCTCAAAAGCCAGGGCGTTTTGACCCAAGGAAAGCTACTCAAAAATAATATGGCCCAAGGCCACAAATTCCAAGGGCCAAGCAAGCTACTTTCAAGCCCAGCGGCGAAGTACCAACCGAAAGGTGGGTTAAACCCGTCGAAGCAGCAGGAAAAGGGAAGCAAAGATGGAAAAGTTTCGATGTGGCTAGAGGTTCTTCAATTGAGTATAGGAAAGAATTCAAGTCCTCCAACAAAGCTGCCTATGTTTCTGAGAATTACAAAGGAAAAAATCCCATGTCTAGGTCCCAATAGAGGAGAGAACAGAGATGAAGGAAGGCTCTAAGCGAAGCTCAGGCTAAAGATTCGACGGAGACCAGCACTAATGTCCTGCCAGCTAGCAATAAAGGTGTTGGCATGAGAACAACAAACCAGCTGCCGATGGGTCAAAAGCTGTTTACTTCCAAGAAGGAAGAAGCTGAGAAATTTGCGGTCGAAATAGTTGAAGACGAAGCGTCGACCCACAATTTTGATTCAGACTCTGATGCTTCTTTAAACATCATTGTCAACGTAGTGTCAGTAATTCCAAGGGAATATGACAGAGTGACTGAAGTGGAAAACTTGGATGCCAACGCTGAGGCAGAAATGGCAGCACACCAACCTGTGTGCTATTATGTAATGAACAATGGTTATGCGAAGAACAAAATGCTTTCTTTGAGCGACCAACTGAGGCCATGAAGGGACACTTGAAGCCTCTGTATATTACAGGGAAAGTAGAGTACGTGGCTGTTAATAAGATCTTGGTGGATTGTGGGGCTACTGTCAATTTAATGCCACATTTTCTGCTAAGTAAAATTGGTAAATTCGACACTGATCTTAAACCCCATAACATGGTCCTCTCTAACTATGAAGGGAAGATTGGGACCACTCTAGGTGTCTTACTGGTTGACTTAACTGTGGGTACAGTGACAAGACCCACCTTGTTCATGGTGGTCGAAAGCAAAGCTAACTACAACCTTTTGCTAGGAAGGGAATGGATCCATGGCATTGGGGCAGTACCTTCATCAATGCACCAACAAATAACAATCTGGAGGCCTGATGGAATAGTAGAAAACATTGAAGCTGATCAAGGCTACTTTAAGGTGCCTGTTAATCATGTTGATGGTGCTAAGTTCGACAAAAATTTGGCACATATTGCGCCTTGTACTCTAGGAGAATTTGATCTCACCTCAGATGACCATGCATTCTGCTCATTACACTTGCACCCACTGGAGGGGTTTCGATGGGACAGAGAAGTCGTAAGAGAAGAAGGCAATGTCCCATACTATGGGCTGCCTGAGGTTGACCCCACAGGCTGGGGAAGTGAATTCAGTAACAATGACTGAATTCGACGCACTACAAAGAATTTCGGCCTATGTGGCCGAATTTAAGTTACAAGCGGCCTTAGAGGCTGCACACAACCACATGGTTGTCGAAGCCAAAACTCAAATTTGTGAAGTAGGCCCTGGTAAGGACTTTGAACCTGAGCCACCTGATGGGCCTCAAATTGAAGACCAAAACCAAAGGCTTGATGCTGTTTATGATAATGAGCCTTTAGGTTTTGAAAAGGATCCGCTGTCAGATAATATTAAAATGCTGGCGCAAGATCCTTTGGAAGAAATTGACTTGGGTGAAGGGGGAGTAAAAAGGCCTACTTATATTAGCGCTAGTCTCGACCCACTACTCAAAGTCGAAATGGTCCAGCTGTTGAAGGAATTCAAGGATTGCTTCGCTTGGGACTATGATGAAATGCCCGGTTTGAGGAGAGAGCTTGTTGAACATAAGTTGCCAATCATACCTGGGAAAAAGCCAGTCAAGTAAAATCCAAGACGGTTTGCCCCAACAATCTTTTCCAAGATCAAAGAGGAAATTGAAAGGCTACTTAGATGCAAGTTCATCCGTACAGCTAGGTATGTCGAATGGCTAGCTAATATTGTACCAGTCGTTAAAAAGAGTGGTTCTTTAAGGGTTTGTATAGATTTTAGATATCTAAATTCTGCAACCCCTAAAGACGAATATTCTATGCATGTGGCAGAAATGCTGATTGATTCTGCTGCAGGACATGAATACTTGAGCATGTTGGATGGTTATTCTGGTTATAACCAAATATTCATTGCTGAGGAAGATGTCCCAAAAACTACTTTTCGATGTCCAGGGGCATTAGGCACTTATGAATGGGTAGTGATGCCTTTTGGTCTAAAAAATGTTGGGGCAACTTACCAGAGAGCAATGAATTCGATCTTTCATGATTTTATTGAGACTTTTATGCAAATATATATTGATGATATTGTTGTTAAGTCCTTTTCATGAAAAGATCATATAAGCCATCTTCGACATTCCTTTGAAAGGATGAGAAAGCATGGTCTGAAAATGAATCCTCTCAAATGTGCTTTTTGTGTGCAGGCAGGGGATTTCTTAGGCTTTGTGGTCCACAATAAGGGGATCGAAATTAACCAGAATAAAACCAAAGCCATTATGGAAGCAAAAGCGCCATCAACAAAGAAGGAATTGCAGTCTCTCTTGGGCAAAATAAATTTCTTGAGGAGATTTATATGTAACTTAAGTGGGAAAACGCTAGCCTTTTCACCATTGCTTCGAGCTAGCAAGGATGGGTTCGACTGGGGGCAAGATCAACAGGAAGCCTTCGACAAGATCAAAGAGTACCTGAGTCACCCCCTATTCTCTCACCACCTCGTGGCAATAAGTGTATGAGATTGTACATAGCTGCGTCAGATAGAACTTTAGGGAGCATGTTAGCTCAAGAGGATGATGATGGTGTCGAAAGAGTTGTTTATTACCTTAGTAGAGTTTTAAATGATACAGAAACTAGATATAGCATGATTGAAAAATTACGTTTATGTTTGTATTACTCTTGTACCAAATTGAAGCATTATATAAAACCAGTTGATGTTTATGTTTCTTCTCGTTATGACGTTCTTAAACATATGTTGTCCAAACCTATTTTGCATAGTCGAATTGGAAAATGGGCATTAGCATTAACTGAATATTATTTAACTTATAAGCCTTTAAAAGTTGTTAAAGGACAAATAGTGGCAGACTTTATAGCTGACCATTCTACAAATGAGACCCCCCTGAACTATCTTGATGTGGAACCTTGGAAGTTATATTTAGACGGGTCGAGCCACAAAGATGGGACAGGCATATGAGTACTTGTTATTTCTCCAAATAAAATTCCAACAACACTTAAGTATAAAATCGAAGGCCGCTGTTCTAACAACGAAGCTGAATATGAAGTTTAATTGCTGGACTTGAAGTATTGTTGGAATTGGGGCAACTCATGTCGAAATAATGGGAGATTCAGAACTGGTCATAAAACAAGTGACCAAAGAGTACAAGTGCATAAAAGAAAACTTGATTATGTACTTTATAGTTGTGAATCGACTGTTGAAAAAGTTCGACGCAGTTAGTTTTCGACACATCCCTAGACTGGAAAACAAGGTAGCTAATGACTTGGCTCAGATTGCATCAGGGTATAAAGTTTCGAAAGAAAAATTACAAGATGCAATCGAAGTCGAAGTCAGAGGAAAGGTGGTATCAGTAGGATTAGCCCCATCAGATATGGAAGAAACTAAGCTTGGATATGTTGATGAAGACAATTTTACAATTCTGGCAGTTGATAATATAAGTGACAAGGATTGGAGGAAACCTATAATGGATTACCTGAAAAATCCAATAGCTTCGACAGAAAGGAAAATCAAGTATCAAGCTTTAAGTTATGTCTTGTTGGGTAATGAATTATTCAAAAAGACTCCTGAGGGAGTATTGCTTAAGTGCCTCAGTGAGGCAGAAGCATACTTAGCCCTTTCGACTGTCCATAGTGGGGCATGTGGGGCACATCAAGTAGGCCATAAAATGAAATGGTTGTTGTTTCGACAAGGCATGTATTGGCCTACCATGTTAAAAGATTGTATGGAATTTGCTAAGGGTTGTCAGGAATGTCAAGTTCACGCTGGCATTCAACATGTCCCTGCAAGTGAATTACACTCTATAGTGAAACCTTAGCCTTTTAGAGGATGGGCTTTGGATTTGGTCGGAGAAATTCGACTAGCATCATCTAAAAATCATAAGTACATTTTGGTGGGTATTGATTATTTTACCAAATGGGTAGAAGTTATCCCGTTACCAAATGTTGATCAAGAAGGTGTGATTGAATTTATCCAGAAGCACATCATCTATAGGTTTGGAATCCCAGAGACAATTACAACAGACCAAGGATCAGTCTTCACTGGTCGAAAAATGCAAGAGTTTTCTAAAGAAATGGGATTCAAGCTTGTAACGTCCACACCTTATTATGCTCAAGATAATGGCCAAGTCGAAGTAGCAAATAAAGTAGTTATTGGGTTGATAAAAAAGCATGTGGGAAAAAAGCCAAGAAATTGGCACAAGACATTGGACCAAATACTCTGGGCATGTTGAACGTCCCCTAAAGAGGCAACTAATACTACCCCATTTCGACTGACTTTTGGTCATGATGCAGTTCTGCCTGTGGAAATTTATCTTCAATCAATAAGGATTCAAAGGCATCATGAGATTCCATCTGAATCTTATCGGAATATGATGCTTGAAGAATTAGTAGACTTAGATGAAGAAAGGCTCCATGCATTAGAGTTGCTAAAAAGGCAAAAGAAAAGGGTGGAGAAGTCTTATAACAAAAAGGTCAAGATTAAAACCTTTTCAGCTGGAGATCTAGTGTGGAAAGTGATCTTACCTATGGATCGAAAGACCAGAACTTTGGGGAAGTGGTCTCCTAAATGGGAAGGTCCTTTTCAAATTATTAAACCGTTTAGTAATAATGCTTATGAGATTCAAGAGATGGAGGGTGATCTAAGAGTCTTAAGGGTAAATGGGAAATATTTGAAAAAATATAAGCCTATTTTACAAGAAATTCATATTAAAACGTAAGTTTCATTCAGACTACAAAAGCCAAAATAGGCCACGTGGGGCCAAAATGGCATATAAAAAAAAGAATTACAATAACATGAAACCCAGGAGAAAGATCATTCATAGTCCCTCCAATTAATAGAGTTGAGGAAGGCAACATAATCTTCATCAGCTTCATCATCAGAGTTTAGCGCTTTGGAATGTCCTTTCTTGGGGACCCTCATCTTGGTTTCTCTCTTCTTGGCGCGAGATGTTGCTCCAGTTGAAGTGTTATTGAGGGCAGTAGTTATTGCCTCAACTTTCTTTGTCTCTCCAGCCACCTTCTTGGTCATTACCTTCTTTGAGGAAGTACTTATGCTTGCTGTAGTAGGTACAAAATATCCCAAGAGGGAAGAGGGTTTTATAGAGGCAAGGCTTTGTAAGGATTAGCCAGTCAACGATGGAAATACGTGAAATGACCCTTGGGAATAGACCCTAGGGTTGCGCTATTAATATTCCTTTATGGAATAGAAACTTGTGCCGTTGGAACACTAAGCTGTTAAAAAACTACGCTATGTTCATAATTTCCAAGAAAAGAGGCAGAATACTTTAATTACTCAGTTAGCAAAGTTTAAGAGAAAATTTTTGCAAGTCAAAGAGTTAATAGCAAACAGAAGAATTTAGATAAAGGCCATAGGGCATTAAGATTGTCTGTACATGGGGCCTTAAAAGGGCCATAAAACATGATGAACAAAAAGTGGAACTACAAACAAGAAATCATAAGACAATCAGAAAGGGAGCTTCGACTTCAACTCAAGGAAGCTGACCTTGTGGTTCTGAAGGCGTTTCTCACATAGAGCTTTATTGAGTTTGGCTGCTGAAAGTTCTTTTTCAAGCGTTTGGGCCTTGTCAAGGAAGTCTATTGTGCGCTTCAGCTCTTTGTCCATTTCAGTATCGTCAAACTCTCCCAGCTCAAGGTTGCGCTTTTCAGCGTTAGAAATCTTGTTCTGCAGCTCTTCAATTTGCTGCTTCCAGTCATCAATGTTCTTTTGGTTCGACTCCACTTCTGCCTGCCTTTTCTGTTGGTCAATCTCTAGACTTTCGACCCTAGATTCTGATGCATGTGCTTCAACTCAAGCTGCATGTTCCAGTCCATTGTGACTTCAATGTTGTCTTGGATCTTGGGAAGGAGCTTGAAGTCCTCAGACATTTGATTTACTAAAGCAGTTAGCTCCACAAGGAAATCAGAAACATCTTTACCAAGGGTCGAAAGGTCCAGTTTTTGGAGGCTATCTTTCAGAAAGAGAGGAGCAGTTCGATCTGAAAGTAAGACATTGTGGATGTCTCCCTTGAAGAATTTGTCCTTGATTTTTTGAAGGATAGGACTGGCAAAATCATCTGGAGCTGGACCCCCAGAGCTGGTCGAAGTACTGAGGCTGGTACCTGAAGAGCTGCACTTCTTCCCAAGTATCATCCTAGCATACTCTCGAGGAATCGACCATTTGAGGGCAGCCAAGGGGTCTCCTGTGGGGGGTCCTCCAGCAGTCGAAGTGACTGTAGGTCCAGGAGTTGGATTGTTGGCAGGACCTGGTTCAGTCATAGGTGTGTGGGCTTGATCTTGCTCAGTCATTTCCCTCTCTTCTTCTTATTCTTCTTCTTCTTCGACTTCCTCCTCTTCTGCTTCAGTGGGCCTTCCTTTTATTTCCATACCAATAGTCTCTATTTGGTCGAGAGGTTGTTGATGAGAAACATCATCCTCTTCATGATCAGAGCCATCGGTCTGGGATTGTTGAGTATTGGTCCTGACAAGAGAACTTTTGTTTGTTTCATCTGCTGAAGGAGAAGGAACTGTAAGAGGAATAGGTTGGTTAATTTCGCTGATTGAACTATACCCAGAACCAAGGTCAAAGGTAGGGTGATAAGTTGGCTCACCTTGGCTATTCAGCAGAGTTGTTGTAAAGCTGAAGGAAGATTGTGGTGGGTTAGAACCACCTACATCAGCCTGAAAAACCACAAGTAAAGGGAATAGGATTGGGAGAAGTCTGAGTAGGGAATCCAAATACTGAATGAAGATAGTACGCATACCTGTACAGCCACAACATCAAGACTTGAGTTTGTACTCTCAGGATCGCCAGCAGTCATTTTCGACGTAACCCTGGAGAGTTGTTTCTTGACACCACTACCAGCAGGTGTCTTCTCAAGGATTCTTGCCGCCTTTGAGGGAGATTGGGTGGTAGTTCCAGAAGCTTTGACAAGCTTCCTTTTCTTCTTAACTACTATCTCCTCAAGGGACTCATCATTAGTATTTGGAGTAACAACTGCTTGAGCACCTTTCTTGCCCTTTTTTGAAGGCGTTAGAGGTTTTCGAGCAGCCTAAAAGGTGAGGCAAATATTAGAAGATTGGTTACACAAAAAGACTTAGGCAAGGGATATAAAGTACCTTTGTGCCTTCAGTGTCCTTTTCGACCTTTGCAGCACCCTTCGATGAGCTGGTCTTCCTGGCCATGGCTGAAAGACGGACGATTATTACAAGGTTAATAATTGAGTGGTTAGTTAAAAAATCACAAATCAAGGGCCTCAAACCTTCATATATTTCGGATTCGACACGGACATCCTCGACCCTTATATGAAGGTGTCCTTTGAAACTGTCTAGCGTACGTTTAGTCACAACCACCTGTTGGGCTTTCGGTTGAGACTGCTGTCGAAGGAGTTTTAAGTGCTCACCACAGACAAACCAGTCTAGAAATGGGGGGCAAGTGCCACTCCAAAATCAGCGTTAGGCAGTCGAGGGAACTTTGGAGGAAAGAGTTCAAAATCTACCTTATAACATTTCTCAAGAGGAACGTTTGAAGGGATTTTCAACTGATCCATTTTTTGTAGAAATTTCTCCTTCAAAGTGACAGCAGCCTCACGAACGGTGCGACTAATATCATCTGGTCGGTAGACAGTTTCAAAGTACTTTTGAAAGGCTTGAATTTCTTTGACATGAATGAACTTACTCTTCTTGGTCTTCTCCTGCACATCAAGAAAAGCTTGGTCAAGTAAGGAAGAGAAAGCAGCAACATCAAGAAATTGCTCGTTGTAGTACTTCGACCACCAGTTATGGAAGGGTTTGGTACACAAGAATGTGGGCTGAAAGTACACGGGGGAAAGGGTTCCTTTCCTAGCGTTCCACTGGTCGAAAGTAACTGCAGCAGTTCCTTCATCAAAACTGGCAGTGTGAAGGACCACATGGCCTATCTTCCCATATAGACACTTGGGGAAAATCTGAGCTAACCCAAACTGTCGAGAGACAAGATTTGGTTGGTAAGCAATTAAGGTTGCCATGTCTCTTCCAAGATCCAGCCTTTCAACGATAAATCTAGGAATCAAAAAGGTTTCCCAGATTGAAATAGATTCGGCGTCGAGTTTGGTGGATAAATCACGAAATGGCCTTGTGAACCACTCAGGTCCACATTTTCTCTCAGCAAAGGGAGCCATACTAGGTGTGAACTCATTCCTTTTTACAAACATCATAATATAACTGGAGAAGCCTCTCTTGAGATTTTCCCCATCGTCATTGGGCGTGAGTTTCACCAGGCGGGTACCTTCGACCCTCCTCTCTTTGATTTCAGCAGAATCCTCATCGACCTGCCCTTTCCTGGGAAGGCTAGCTTCAAAAGTTGCATTGAGCCACAACTGAAGTAGTCAGAGAGGGCCATTCAAGTGAATAGTACCTTGGGCCTCCAAGTCTTTGAGTCGAGCCGCTCGCTGAGAGACTCGTAGAGGTTCGCCAGAATCAACCCACTAAGGCAAACTCCTCTATTATTGTGAAGTTGGTTGGCCAGAGTGAGATACTTCCTGGCCACCTGCAGGGATTTTGAACAAAATACATACCTCGACATCCATACGGTGAGGAATGCAATGTGTTCCTTATCAGTGATTTCTGCAGCATCACGTTTGTGGTAGTTAATGAAGTGGGTATATGTGAGCTTGGAGTTAGAGATCCCTATGGTATCCTCTGCATCAGTATCAGGATCGTATGAAATGCCATCTGGTCGAAGACCTGCAATGGCGGCAAGGTCGAAGAGTGTGGGAGTAACCTTCCCATAAGGAAGATGAAAGGTGTAGTGGGTACTATCCCAGAAGTAAAGTGATGCTGCCAGCAAGTTCAAACAATAAGGGATGTTGGTCTTCGACGACATAAGCAGATCATAGATTCCAATGGTTTTCCAATGATCAGCTTTGACCCTTTCCATTCTGGTCATCCAAAGGTCAAAATCCTTTAAAGGGTTGACATCTCTTACCAATCTCGTACCATCATGAAGGTACCTCAGATCCATTTTCGTCAGAGTGGGTATATCAGGGGAGGCTCCATCCTCATTAGGGTTGCTTTTTTGCCCTAAAGGTCTAGATTTATGGTAAGAAGGAAAGAACTTAGCCAGTTTTTCATTGGTGGGTTTAACATTAGCTAGGGGCCACCTAAAGCATAGGGTTTATCAGAGACAAGGAGAGGGATCATTACCTGAGATTCGTAAATGCTCCTTGCTTCTTCAAGAAGAGGTTCCGGCATGAACTGTTGGTTCTTTACCACCTTTGGTCCGGGGATGTTTGAAAATGGCGGGAGAGTTTGCTTGAACGGAGTGGTTTTACCTTTTTGGTTTTTTGTTTCTTGGTGAGTGGGTTGTGAAGACGCCATTGTTGGGAGTTGAAAAGAAAAGTGAGAGTGCGTTCTGGGGTTTCTTGAGAGAGTTTAGAGAACAAGAAAAATAAGTTGAAAGAAAGTCTGAGAATGCAAAGAGTTTTAAGTTGGAAGAAAAGGGTATTTATAGGCGTTTGGAAGATGAGGGAATGTGAATCCACCGTTAAAATGGATACGATAGTGGGACGCGTGTCCTCTTTTAAGATCGTTGGATGGTGGTGGTTAAGAGCAGACTGTAAATGCTTAATCCCAAGAAAAGTGATGATGAAAACTGTTCGTAAATACGGCTGAAGAGACGTTTGAAGATTTGCCATCATGACATGACGTCATAAGCATGGTTGAAAGAAACTGAATAGTTTCTAAATCGTGGGTTGGTCAGTTAGGACCATGTTTTCCATAATCGAATGAGCAAGCGTCGAAAATCATGTTATCAAAAAATGACCTTCCTACCAACACTGGCGAAAGGACATTTTTGGGGGGCTATTTGTTAGCTCCTAATTTCGACGCTACATGATTTCAAACAATTTGGCTTTAAGGGAAGGTATTCTTTAAGATAATAAGCTAAAAAAAAAAGAAGGCTTCGACTAGAAGGTCTTCGACCATGTTTGCTGAAAGCCTGAGTCGAATAGAAGGATTTCAAGACTTTAAATATTTCTACGTTCAAAGAGTCAATTCGACAGGATAAAACTGATATGGATAATGCGCTGCAGTTACAACTAGATAGTGGAGGGAAGTTTTACTATTTGAATTTGAAAAGAGGTCAGGTGGCGAAGATCCAGAAGTTGAATACATGCAAAGTGCCAAGTGGCGTGATCTAGGAGTAAAATCGTCAAATGGTGGTTACTTTAGAGTATTATAAATAGGTTAGTCCTAGAGTTAGAATAGGTGTGTGAAAAAATCATATTTGTACAAGTAACTCTATATTCACTCAAAGTATCCAGTGTGTCAAGAAACAAGTGAAGTGAGAATGTACGTGATTGTAATCACCATCATCCTTTGTTGCAATGCAATTTACTTTGAACTTTCTGTTTTAGATTCTTTACTTTGAAATCTTTTTTTTACAAACTTTTACCTTTAAAGTCAATTACATTACCAAGTCTTTACTTTGAAGTTTACATTTAAAAAGCCTTTACTTTCAAGCATTTATCTCTCTGCATTTTTAGATCTTTACGCATTCTTTTCCAGCATTTAATTCCAGTTTTTATCAAACCTTTACATTCAGCCTTTTCTCTCTTTTGATGTATTGTTCGACTTAGTTGTTTCTTTGATCTTTATCGTTGTCCTTTACACTTCAAACACCTTTTTTTATTTATGAGCATTGTCGAAAGGCATACCTTACCAAATTGTGAAATATTCTAAATACACATACAACACATGTCCTAGGATCAATCTGATCGATCCTGTAAGTTACTAGAACTTTATTGTTTTAGAAGATCAGCGGTTGTTTACCAATTTTCAAGGTAAACACTATGTAAATGGATCTTCAAATCTCAAGGGAAGCGGAGCCGAAATAATTCTGGAAGGACCTAGAGATCTAACATTAGAATACTCTTTATGTTTCAATTTTTAGGTTAGCAACAACCAGGCAAAGTATGAAGCCTTGATTGCCGGAATGAAATTAGCGAGAGAAGTCGGAGTAACACACTTATTAGTGAAGACCGACTCTCAGCTAGTGGTCAGACAGATAAAGAACAAGTACCAGACGAAGGATTCTACCTGATAAAGTACCTTCAGAAAGCTTCAAAAATATCCAAAGCGTTCTCAAAATTCGAAGTCGTCCACATCCCAAGAAAAGATAATGCCCGGGCCGACCTCCTAGCCCGTTTAGCAAGCTCAAAGAATTCAGTAATGAATAAGACTGTGATCTAAGAAGTTCTCGAAGCACCCAGCATTCAATAAGAGGAAGTATTAACAATAGAGGATGTCCAAGGATGGATGAGACCCATCATCAGCTATTTGACCCAAGAAATATTACTTGAAGATGTCAATGAAGCCCGGAAGATTAAAAGGATAGATTCCTGATACGTCATAATCTCAGACACGCTGTACAAAATGGGTAGGTCAGCACCTATGCTCAGATGTGTGTTAGAGCCTAAGATTGAACTGGTAATTAAAGAGGTCCACGAGGGAGCCTATGGTAGCCACATCGGTGGGAGATCACTATCCAGAAAAATTCCTAAGAGCCAGGTACTACTGGTCGCATATGATGCGAGATTGCATCAAGTACGTTAGCAAGTGTGAAAAGTGCCAAGTATTCGCTCCATTTAAACATCTACCAGCTGAGTCGCTCCATTTGATTTCATCCCCATGGTCGTTCCATTAGTGGGGAGCAGACATCCTAGGACCATTCCCAGTTGCTTCAGGACAACTCAAGTTCTTAATCGTTGCAGTTGACTATTTCACAAAATAGGTGAAAGCCGAGGCTGTTGCTCGAATTTCTGCCGAGAGGGTTCACAAATTTTATTGGAGGAATATCATATACCGGTTTGGTTTGCCGGGAATCATAGTCTCTGACAATGGAGCCCAATTTGCAAGCACTTTCGTCATCGACTTTTACAGGGATTATGAAATAAAAAACAAGTTCACATCTGAGGAGCACTCCCAAACCAATGGCCAAGCAGAAGCCTCCAACAAGGTTATCCTAGGTGGAATAAAAAAGAAGTTGGAGGAAGCAAAAGGAATATGGGTCGAGCACCTACCCGAGATCTTGTGGTCATACCATACACCACCATATTCTACTACTCAAGAGACACCCTTCAGGATGGTGTATGGAGCTGATGCAATGATACCGGTGGAAATCAACACCCCGACTTGGAGGCGTGAACACTTTGATGAAGTCGCCAACAAGGATAATTTGAACATCTCGGCTGACCAGATAGATGAGGTTAAAGAGACAGCACGGATCAGAGAAGTCGCTGCAAAACAGAGGTTGGCAAAAAGATACAACCTTAAAGTCTGACAGAGGGAATTCCAGGAAGGAGACCTGATCTTGAAGAAAATCACAGACCCAAAAAACAAGGGAATGCTCGCCCTCAACTGGGAAGGCCCATTCAGGGTACATTGAAAACTAAACAACAGGGCATACAAGCTAGAAACATTAGAGGGAGTAGAAATACCCAAGACATGGAATGTATCTAATCTTAGGCTATATTTAAGCTAAATATTATGTAATTCAATAATGAATAAAGGATCCGGGTGGCACTCTTTTCCCTTGCAAGGGCAAGGGTTTTTAACGAGGCCCCTGGACTTAAATTTTTTTTGGTTATAGGTATTCAGTTGGAGATGACGAGTTATAACTCGAAAAACTCCTATAAACGTGTTGACTTGCTCCACGTACATAGGTCGCCCATAAACGCTACGCGTACACGGGTGGATTAAACTCCTATAAACATGTTGACTTGCTCCGCGTACATAGGTCGCCCATAAACGCTCCGCGTACACGGGTTGATTAAACTCCTATAAACATTTTGACTTGCTCCGCGTACATAGGTCGCCCATAAACGTTCCACGTACACGGGTTGATTAAACTCCTATAAATGTGTTGAATTGCTCCACGTACATAGTTCGCCCATAAACGCTCCGCGTACACAGGTTGATTAAACTCCTATAAACGTTTTGACTTGCTCCGCGTACATAGGTCGCCCATAAACGCTTCGCATACACTGGTTAATTAAACTCCTATAAACGTGTTGACTTGCACCACGTACATAGGTCGCCCGTAAATACTCCGCGTACAAGGGTTGATTAAACTCCTATAAACGTGTTAACTTGCTCCGCGTAGATAGGTCGCCCACATATGCTCCACGTACACGGGTTAAACAAACACTTATAAATGTGTCTACTTGTTCCGTGTACACAGGTCAGACAATCAACTATGAAAATGATGAAACATCCAAGCCTAAACACGTAAAAAGAAACTTGGGGCTTGTGAGTATCAAAGTCATACATGACCAACTGCCAAAGGCTAATAAGAACTGGGAGCAAATCTCTGATAAAAGGACACCAGAGTTCATACAATAATCGGCACCTAAGCCTACAAGAGTCCATGACTCTTAAAAAGTGTCAAGGCTATACACATGCGATAGCTAAAAGCTTCTTAAATAATAATTAGCTTCGAGGTGGGCTATCCAAAAAGCCTTAGAAATCAAACATAAACAAAGTAAATAAGTGATAATAATACCCGAAACTTTATAATCGGACACTTTAAGTTATTCTAACTTAGTGCCCGAGGGGCAGGATATACGCACGAGATTATTTTGCAAAAGAATAAACACAATAAAGAGAAATGACATAAACAAAAGCCTCAGAAAGGCCAAACATTGTACATTACAAAGCCGGAAGGATAAAAAGTCATGAGCATAAGGGGACAACACCACACTCCCTCGCCAAAAATTAAAAATGCATCCAGAAGGATGACTAACCAAAACAAGGAAAACTTCAAAATCAGTCAGCAACTGAGGTTTCATTTGGGCAGCATTGTCCAGGGTCTCATTCCTGTCGTTGGCAGGAGCAGGAGACTTCCTCAGATTATTATTTTCAAGCTCGTCCAGATCTACAAGGCGGCCATCCTACACCACCTTGAAGTAATCAACTCCGGACAGATCTAACCCGGGATAGAGGCATAAAACTTATTCTTTGGCCCTATCAAAGGCCTCGTCACCAACGGAGAGAACTTCAATCTGAGCCTTCTTAAGGGACTCAGTGAGCTCGGTGTTGGAAACCAAAAGTTCTTGATGAGAGACTTTGACTTGCTTCAACTCCTCAGAAACCTTAGACAGAGCCGACTTATGTTCAGATTCAAGGGCCTCCTTGTTCTTTTTCTCATCAGCTAGGTTTTTCTCTAAACCAGAAAGCTTTTTCGATTGAACTTTGTGGGCTTCCTGTAACCGGGTAATCTCTTCTTTCAGCTTAAGCTTCTCCGTCTCAAAGCATCGTTGGATTCAAATAGGTCCCTAGCAAGAACACCACACCGCATAAGGTATGAGCTTATATTTTGTGTAATCTTCTGCCGACCGATAGATTTCACTTTGTTAACGTCCTCTGTGGTGTTAAGGTGATCGTACCGAAATCTAAGCCCACCAAAGTTGTTGGACCAAAATTTGAACTCCCCGGATGCAACATTTTCCCTAGGAACTCGCATAAGAGAGGAGATCTCCATGTCGGCTTGACAGATTTCGTCAGTCATAAGGGTTTTTAGCCTCTTGGGAGCACCTTGCGAAGTTTGTTCTTGGGCTGGAGGAATAGAAGGCTGAGGTTCATTTGTACTCGGGGTTGTCTTAGTACACGTCCCCCGTGTCCGCTTTGGTTGTCGGATCTCTAACCCACCCATATCCGATTTAGAATAGGCAACTCCTCCAGATCCTCTCCGAGCAGCACGAGCCTCCAGCATTAACTTCTTCTGTTCAGCCGCGATCTATTTAGTCATTGTATATGCAAACAAAAATCATAAACGTCAGAACGGGAATAATTAAAGGTGTCAAAAAATAATAGGCAAGCAATTACCCAAGAAGGCGAGTAGTTGCTCATCACTTAAAGGTAACAACTCCTTAACCTTCATAATACGGAAGGAGTCAAGAACAGTCGGAGATTGAGTTTCCAGTTCACTCAATTTCTCACAGTTGAAACCAGTGATCGACAATGGATTTTTAGCCCAATAAAAGGGAAAGTGAGGCTGGTTATCCAGAGCGTTTAGCACTTGTGGACACCTCGGCCCACTCTTTACCCTTAGGAATCGGTTCTTATAATTAGAAGTGTATGCCTGGAGAAAACTCCGCATGGGAATCCCACTGATTTGTATCCAACTATAATTATCGACACCTTTAACCTCAAAGAAAGAGAAAAATAGACCAATTGTGGGGGTGATATCTAAAACCTCACAAACTCCTTCAAAAGTCTTTATAAAACCCTAACTGTTGGGGCAAAGTTGAGAGGGAGCTATGTTCACAGCTTTTAATACATCTGCTTCAAAATCATAAAAGGGTATTTGGATACTAAAATCCTCTAGAACCCCAACATAGAAATAGAAAAAATCTTCTTTAACACCTTTAGGATGGAGTATACAAACGCGTTCTCCAGGAATACACGATTCCAAAACAACATTATATTCAGACCCAGTTGAAGATATTTGCCTTTTGGACTGGAGTTTTGCGATTTCTACATCATCGAAGGTGCTATTCTTATGGTTCATGACCTCGAGATCGAAAGGAGCAGCAGTCGTCATCGAAATCTCTACAAAACCTAAGGAAGATGAGCCGGAATCAAAATTACTCTCAGAAGTGAGAGCGTCGCCATAAACTTTGTTCAGGACTCGTCTATACTCTTCTGGCGCTAGAGCACTTTCTATTTCCCACATGCATTGTTCCCAAAACTCTTTCCTCTCCACTGCATTCATACAGACGTCACTGCCCTTGCCAACTCGTTTACTAAATATTACCATACTTTCTAAAAAACAAAATCGAAGAATAAAATAAAATCAAGAGTAGTGGAAGGGTACCTGTGAGAAGAGAAGCCTTGGAGATTGGAAAAACGTTCCGGTTGATAAAGAAGGAAGATGATTTGGACGTAGAAATGAGAAGAGGGAGAGAGAGGGATTTTAATAAAAGACTCGACACCCAAGAGTAGCTATGGAGTAGTCATTAACGGTCGTCATTATACTGGGGGAATTGAAAGGACAGGGCCCTTTAAGAAATTTTTGACACGTAAGGACCTAAGATGAAAAGTCGGCCTATAGCACGACATCAGTCAAATATATCCGGGCTCATGTTACTGCCGAGCATTGTACCCTTGTAAACGGATATAGTACTCGGGGGGCTTATGTACATGGCAAATATATTTGGAGCCGAGTTGTATGGTCGGCCAAGGTTAGACGTGAGTTCGGCTACGAAAGCAAGAAGGATCGAGTAGCACCATGATCTAGGCAAGAGTCATTCACAACTCGGGCCTATCAGGGAGCCCGACTCCCATCAGTCGAATTCTTAAGAAGCCGGATACTATACCCCATCAACCCGACACCAATGTTGGTCATGAACTCAACAAGGCACGCCAACAGTTGTAACGGTGACGGCGCATCAATGTGAACGTTACCAGGTCTTCAAAGCATGCATTCATAAAGAGGAGTTACGACAATGATGGCCATGCAACGTCAGATGGACAAAAGACTTCTCTTAATGGCATACCTTAAATAAAGACTAAAAAAAGGCTATAAAAGGGGCTCCCACAAGAGGGTTAAGCAAGACAAATTCATCTTGAGACAATATACAACACTTGTATAGCTATCAAATCTCCAAGTATACTCAAACAGTATAGACATCGTAGTCTTCTCTGCCCTAAAGTAGAGGATTATCACTTTTGATGTATTTAACCATTTTTTTGCTAAAACACATCTTATTATCAATAAAATCAAAATTAAATAATATTATTTTTCAAACCAACTTTGATTCAACTAGTCCCGCAAAATTTATTTGGAGACCAAATAAGATTTCCTTTTGTTGCTAATTTTCCGCAACATTTTTGGTCCTTGGATCGAGATTGCATGGTCCATATTTAAAAAGAAACAATACCAAAATTTTGTTGGTTTTATCTCAATCCAGCGGTCTGATATGTTATGACTAAGGTTATTGCCGACCAGAGTTATCTATCGCGGCCGCTCACAACGCGATTCCGGACGGTCTGGTCGGAGTGGCCACCCACCGTGCGAGAAAAAAAAAGGGAGGGGTGGAGCGCACCCTGGGCGGAGCGGTTTATCAGTTTTTCTTTTTTTATTTAATAATTTTTATGCAAAATGAAGGATAAGAAATGAAGGGAGATGAAGTGGCAGGGAAAGATGCGAGTAAGAATGAAGAGATGAAGAGGTAGGGAAAGAAATGGATAAAAATGAAGATTGAAAAGTCAGATAATTATATTAAATTCAATGTATTGGACAAAAGCTAAATAATAGTATTAAATTTAATTCATTAAAAAAAGTCTTTTAACATCACACTTCTATATAGAGAGTGGATGGGGTACCTTTAGTGTTAGATACCTTTGATAACTTTAGGCTACATATAAGACACACATAAATTAATATAATAAAATGTTTAGATGAGAGATAAGTATTTGTTAGAGTGAGAAATGAACAAAGTCACTAAAGGCAGGGGCTTCAAAGGTAGCGAATCCCAACCCCAGCGGTATAACATACTGCAAGGGTTGTATATGCCTATATGGGTTGGGATTGTGTGACTTTTGGATAGGAAAGACATGGTGACTTTAGTACATTTTTGAGTGTTTTAGATAAAATATATATAAAATAAACATGACAATTAAGATGTGAGGGAAAATTTATGGAGAGAGATAGAGAGAAAGATACCATACCTTTCCCTCCCTAAAGGTACCCAAGCCTCACCCGTTGTATATCCATAAATTAAGGTTTTTAATTTTAAATTTATTATAAAATACTTCATTCGATCACAATTATAAGCCAAAATAACTATTTTCACACGTATTAAGAAAGTTAGTTAAGTGTAATTAATTTTCTTGATTTCATGTACAATTAAAGTAAAATTTACGATAATATCCTTAGTTTATTTGATGAATCAATTTTTAACATTAAATGTTTTTGGATTAAATTAAGGGTATAATAGTAATACAAATATTAATTAGTCTAAAATTTAATGACTTTTGCTTATAATAGTGACTAAGATTTAAGGTGTTTTTTTTGTTTATAATAGTGATCGGAGAGAGTAATAATTATTTAATTCATTTAATATTATGATTTAAAGATTATTTTATTTATTTACGATAATTTTTTGTATATATATAATTTTTTAATTCCTAATTAATCTAAAAATTTATCCTGCCCGCTATAATTTGAAGTGAGCAGCTCTGCTGTCCGAGATTAATCACTCTGCATATAAATACGTACTCTGCATATAAATTTCAAAGTTGCTTAATTATCTCTCATATGATCTTCTACTACTAGACTAGTAGATTGAGCTCAGTTTGTGTCAAAGTGCTTAGATTACGTTTGTCCGACTATAACCTTTTTTTTGTTTTGATCCAACTACACCCATTTTCCTTAAACAATATTCTTGTGAATGAAAAAAAAAAAAACGACTGAAATTACCCAACAGATATTAAGCATGGGTAACAGAGATAGCCCATTTTGCTGGCGTGACTCCTCTAAAATCACAAGAATCAAAATCTCCTATATCTAAAACAAAGCTAACAATTTCACCATCCCACCAATCCACTTTGCATGATAGCAAGTGGAGCCGTATGACTAATATCTATGCTGCGATGTTGTTCAATCGCGGCCGGCGAAGGGGCGGCGCTGGCGCGGCAAATGGGGCAACTCGAATGTGAATGGAGCCACATGTCAATACACTGTACATGAAAAGAGTGCAAGCACTCAGGCATAGTCCTCAACTCTTCACCCTCCTCAAAGTCTCCCAAACACACGGCACAGGTGTCTCTTTCGTCATCCGGAACATTAACTTTACTTCTCTTGATGTACTTGTGCGTTGGAATAGTGTTTGCTATTGACGTGGATGCACTTTCGTCTGCCGCGGCGAGCCGTGACGAGTTTTGGTTTGTGGTGGTTCGTTGTTGGCGGCAAAAGCAAATGGATATGACATGGTACAATGAGACAACAAATAATGCTGAACCCATGGCAATGAGGAGGATAACAACTTTGTCAGATAGAGGATTATCACCATATTTATCTGCCATAAATCAATGGCTGTGTGATGCTATAGAAAGAAAGAAATGGTGATAGTGATCTTAGTTATGCCTTATAAGAAGTGACAAAAGCAGGCCAAAGACGGTGAATGCAAGAGCATTCATTATCAACGTTTTTGACCCGTTTTCTTCTTGATTTGGTGGTCACAATAGAAACAAAAATGTAACTACTGATTGATTAATTAATTAATTAATTACAATTTGTGTAGGAAATTCATGACATTGAATGATAAAACTGACAAACATACAAACAAAAGCAGATAAGCAAGATAATTAAGGATAAAGATAATATTCTTTTCTTTAATAGAGTATACTTGAAAATAATATTTCCACATCTCGTGCCAATGAAGTATTAAGTTATAGGTTCAATCACTTGCAGTAAAAATTTCTCTTTGTTGACTTTTAATAATATATTTATATGGAACGATTCTAATGAGAAAATGAGGGATCTGGCTTGTGTGCCTTTAAGGCGGCAAAGGTAGCATACCTTTCAATAAATACCATCCGCAGGATGAATCTGATGCACCATATTGAGCTACATTTTCAATTTTTTAATTTTAGTCACAGAAAGCTCATCTAATTACTTACCTAAGAAACCACGCCTTTATGTCTGATTGTGCAGATCGGCCACCGGCGTTGTTCCGCCTTTACCGGCAACGTGGTGGTCACAGATGCCTGTTAAGGAAGAAGGTTCTTGATATTTCAATATTCATGAGCCCTTTTAAGCAACAACAGATGACTAAGGATCAGAAATGTTTTCCTAAAGCTTAACCATAAATGGTTTGGTTTGGTGACACTCAATTTTAAATGGGAAATTATTTAACGAGTATGAAGAGAAACATTCAAGGCTGCGTTGATGATGAATGGGTGCAGAGATGAAGGCTACGTTGTGAAGAAAGATTTCTGTGATTTTTTTAAAATTTTTATAATAAATGAAAAATAGGTTGCCTGGCACTTTTTCAAACGTTTGATTCATCAGACGGTAATGAATAACTGAAAGGCACGGGGACTTTCCCGCGCTAACGGTAGCCAATCTATAATATAGGAACTTAGATGGCTCTACCAAATGCTACACTAACCTTCTTCTACATTAATCCACATCAGCTTTTTAGGGGTAAATCATGTCTTAATCCAACAATTCGCAACCAGTTTTGGGTTGGCTGCCCATGTAACTAAGTAATTACCGTAAAACATGCATGGCTTGCTCACTGCTGCAACCAAAACATGCAAAAGAAACTGTGAAAGTGAACTACAACCTTGGATTTGCCAGCACATGTACAAACAAGTGGGTACAGAAATGCAATGCAGGTCATCATCAGCGCAACTTCCGAAGCTGCTGCAACACACCAAACCACCCATACCTGCCGCTTTGGTTTACCGAGGGAGAAGGGTGATCATTTCACTACCACTGTCTTTGTGTTTCAAGTAACATCAGAAAACACTCCATATTTTTTCCACATCCAGATTGTGTCTTCCATCCGCAAACCCTAACATACTTGAGAAAACCTTAACACCTCCAACCTCATCAATGGCAAGACCTTTTGCAATGGTTCGGGATTTAAATGATGGGAAGGAGCTCTGGAAAATAGCGGTTCGTGTACATCACAAATGGAGTGTTGTTTTGAAAGCAAAGGAACACTTTGAGATGGTTGTCGTTGATAAAGAGGTAAGTTTTATTCCCCTTCCTTCTTACAAAATGCAGGGTTTTGAGATGGTGTGTACACTGGTATTTTGCATTGTTGTTTATATAGCTTAGTCAATGATAGTTCAATAAAAATGCAGGGTTCTGATATTCATGTAAAGGTGCCAATAGTGCTGAAACAGGCCTTTGATTCCCTCTTATCAGTAAATAGCACATACACTATTGCAAATTTTCAACTCATCTCTAATGAACTGCTATTCAAGGCATCTTAACACAAATTTATGATCTTATTTACCGGTGGAACCTCTGTCTGCGACAAAAACAAGCACAACATTCCGCCAAAAAGTCTGAGGTTCACACCCTTTGCTGATATTATATGTGGAAAGTGGAAAAGAGATGTTTTACTAGGTCTGTTTGAAATTTATATTTTGTAATACTTTGAATAGCTAACTCTCAGTGACAGTAATTTCAAATTTTTCTCATATGTATGCACCATTGCTTTCCAGACATCATTGGTATGGTCACCGACATTGGATACACGCAACTTCAAACTGGATCGAAGAAACAACAAATTAATTTGGTCTTGAAAGATTTAGGGTACTCCTCATTCACTTACTTTTTTAGAGTCTTATTTTATGTACATGTTGTCATCGGTGTAACTTACTATTTTTTCTCGGTTGTTTAGTAACAACACACTCCATTGTACATTGTGGGAGGCATATGCTTTGCAGTTCAATGAATTCTTCCAACAGAGGAAGGACACTACGTTGCCTACAATTACTATCCTACAATTTGCTAGTGTGAAAGAGGAAGGTATCCTTTTTAGTCATGTATTTTCCTGCTTCTGTATCTTTACTTACTTTTTAACCTAAGCATTGAATACGTAATTTGCCTCCCATTCAGGAAAATATCCTTTATGTGTTTCTAACACATTCAACGTTGCAAGGTTGCACATCAACGATGACTCCCCTGAAATTAAATATTTTATCAATAGGTCCTAAGTTGTTTCATACATTTTACATTATTTGTCTCTCAATATGCGTATGTTTTACATTATGTTATTAACTCTGATTCCAATCAGTTTTCTCTACCATAGCATCCGACACATGGTTGGATTTCAGGGATCCTCGCAGAGTTTGACTACCTAATCAACTAATTGGTCTCAGTCTTTAGGGACTTCACAACTCACTGCTTATGACAAATTCATGTATAAGGTTGTTGTGCTGCCTCTTGGTCAGATTATACGACTTACCGACGTAATTTTTTTACCTTCTTCATAAGTTACGTTGATAGTATGTTATACCGCTGCTGCTGACATATTTGGTGTCTTTTTCCATCATTTAAAATAGATCACTCAGTGTGTTACCGTTTCCACAACCGACATACTTAAAACATCCCAATGGGTTGGTATTATCAAGCATGTCACGAATGTCCAAGGGTTGCAAAGGGACAAGGTCCTCCTTATATCTGTGGTGCTGGCCATAACACTGAGACTGAAATTTATAGGTGCTGAAAATATTATGTTTTCTTCTTAAACATGTGAATAAACCTTAGCTTAACCTTTTCTTCTTCTGCATTTCTGCATTGGTTTTAATGTTGGACATCGATGGACTGTGTTTGTAGGTATAAGATTCTGCTTGAAGTCGTAAGTCAACGGTGTCGAGCCACTTTTGTGTTGTAGGATCGTGAGTGTTCACAACTGTTGGACATATCTGCAGATCAATTACGCGCCAACATGGTTACTGTAATTTTCTACACTCTATTTTTCACATGTACAATACTCTTATACAAACTTTAACCACGCATGATATTGCTACCATGTCTACATTAGGTCGGGGTCACCGACCCACTGGAATACCCTTTAGCACTTGATGCTTTGGTTGGTTTGAAGCTGGCTTTCAAGGTAAAGTGGCAACCTTCATGGAAAAATGCTTCTGTAGTTTCCATTTTTCAGGATAAAACTGTAGTGAAGCAGCTGGAATCATCAGTAGCACCTGAACCGGTATTAACAATGTAACTATACATAATAATTATACGATGCCTAAACTTTTATTCTGAGTTGTTCATTCTCATCCTTTTGCAAATAGATGAAATCGATATCTTCGGTCAAGGATGACATGCTGCAGGTATATATACATGTATTATTTCAGTTACTCCTTCCACTTTGATGCAATTATAACATAGTATATTAATACACTTTTTTCGATGTCCATACTCTTCATTTTTTAGATCGTTGAGAGCGTTTCTGAAGCCGTTCCTATTGGGGAGTGGGAATTAGTTGCTGTAAAACATATTTCTATATCTCCTTCAGTAGTTCTGTTTAGTTTCTCACAGTCTTATATCCACTCCATGTATTTCACTCTAAATTTTATATGATCTTCAGGAAATTGATGTTACTTCGAATTGTATTCCTGATCCGGTTACACCGTCCACTGCTTCAAAGCGGGTTACAACACCTGATTCGGATGCATTTGCAGTTTCAAATGACTTCAACGATTCTCAACATTCATCCACCAAACTTAAGAAAATCATTAAACTGGAGAAGTGATGCTTCCACCAATGGACAAGGAGTATTAAACATTATGTTGCAGTTCAACAATCTCAATTCCCAGCAGCTTTTTTGAATACGACATTCTTCATTAATGTTGTATTTTGATAAGACAATACCTTTGCTAAAATTGTGCTCTACTTTCTTGATTCCTTAACAATGCTTTGATGTCTCTGTTATGTAATGAATCTTTATTACATACTTTTGTATTTCCACTACATCTTGTGCCAACTTTTTATAATTCTGTATTTTCGCAAACTATTAAAACTGTCCTAAACAATACTCACTCCTATGTACCATGCCATACCCATTGTTTCCACACTGTTATACCTTCTTCAAATATCCAGCCATGTCAGCACACGCATTCATAGCTTTTTCAATCTCTTTTAATGCTAAAACCTAGCGTACTGGCTATTTCATAAAATACGGGTTACTTCCATCGTCCTAAAAAAAAGTGTTTATAATGTAATGGGTTTCAAAACTGTTATTTTGTTATGTATTTCAATTTTCTGAACTTACTATATTGGGTCTGCGATATTATATTTTATGCCACTTTACCAGCATCATTACAACCGTACTGCAATTTTGTGTTTGGGTGCTCCTGTTGCAACCTAATACATCACGCCAGTACTTTATATTACAATATTATATCAACTTTCTGACTTGCCAACAATTATACACATTTTCCCAACACAAACTTGCTTCAGCCTGTACTTAGAAACCTTTGTCAACTCCTACACTGCAACTAATATTTTAACATTAAATGCTCTTCTCACATCCCACACATTTTTCTGCTCCCACACCATAACAAATTCGGTTTCTATAATAACATGATTTGAACACCCAACGCATGCACCCATTTCTCATTATATTTTTCTCTTCCTACGGTGCTTATTACTTAACACCTTATTCTATAAGGACCATGGACTATATGTATCTCCTACAACAATGACTCAACAATCCAACCTTTGAAATGTTAACTCCCCTTGGAAGACTATCATCAACCTGGATAATGAACACATGAAACATCACAGGTTATTGTTTTCAACCTACTATCCATTGCATGGTCACAATTCTCTTACCACGACGCAACATATTCAGTGTTTCAAAGATTTCTCTTTCAACACTCAGTTTCATTTCTCCATACAGCTATTTAAACATCTACATTGCAAAATTCTTACCAAAACATGAATGCCACCGCTTCTGCTATTGCAAGAAAGAAAAGGAAACTTTATATAGACAACAAGAGAAACAAAAGGATTAACTTCAACAACGAGAATGTTGTTCAACAACAATATCATTCAACCTTTTCCACTCCGGCTTCAAGTTCTCAAACTCGGGTCATTACGCCTCTGACTACGGACATTACCAACACACTACATACTCATTCATCTGATCGTCATCACTCGGACAACCGAAGATTCAAAAGGCCTCGAATACCATTCCCTTCAACTGTTAATAACTTCAACAAGGAGAATGTTGTTCAACAACAATTACCTTCAACATTTTCCACACCGGCTTCAACTTCTCGCAGTCGGGTTGTTACGCCACTGACTACAGACATTACCAACACACTACATACTCATTCATCTGATCGTCATCACTTGGACAACCGACGATTGAAAAGGCCTAGAATACCATTCCCTTCAACTGTTAATTTGATAACCGACTTCAACGCTACCACAACGCATTGTCACACCACTATCACGGAACCACCCCTAATTCTGTAGCCTTCAACGTCTGGTATCGATGGTTTCGGACGGTCTACTCTTCATCCGAACACTCGCACAACGGCCACTTCAGACAGTGACAAATCCGACAACTCTTGTGACGATGATACGTTTGATCAAACTTCGGGTGATGACGACGACGAACACTCTGTCCCGTTAGGAAGTTCTTACGCTCAAGGTTCATATTATTTTCCATTACATATCCTTCCAATCATTTTTACGCAACTCTGCTATTTGTTGCACATTTATGTGTAACATTCCAGAATAACCAACACTATTAATATCGTCTCAAAAAATTTGCCTGTTACTTTTATTTCCAGAATATTCAGACATTGGAGATCCTTTCTGGGAATGCCAACACTGTCGCGCCGCTATGTGGTATCAAGAGCGTAGAGCTAAGGGGAAACACTCGATAGTTCCAAAATTCAAATTGTGTTGCAAGGGAGGAAAGGTTGTGATTCCGCTACTTAAGCCTCCACCACCTCAATTGCAGAAACTTCTGTTTGATCGTGACTGCAACCATGCAAAAAAATTTCAGTCCAACATACGCACCTATAATGCAATGTTTTCGTTCACTTCTCTGGGCATGAAATTTGATACGTCCAACACAGGGGGAGGAAGGGGTCCACCAACTTTGCTCCTGCATGGTCAAACATGCCATCGAATTGGATCCTTGCTTCCTGAACTTGGTCAAAAGCCAAAATACGCACAATTATATATCCACGACACCGACAACGAAATTGTCAACAGGATGGGGTGTTTCAGGTTTCATTCTAAATACATTTCTATTCATCATACGAAATCTTCAATATTGGTTTCTCTATCACTTTTGACTTTCTTTTCTTTTTTTGGCAGTGACAATAAAAACATTGACAGTTCCATAGTAACAGCTCTCAAATTCATGTTGGATGAACACAACCCCCATGCCAAGGCTTTCCGCATGGCAAGAGATTTGTTGAAGCATAACACTTTCCAGGATTTGAAACTGAGGCTAATCTCTGAAAAATCCACCGACGACCGCATTTATAACTGACTGACCGTCTTTGAGGCCGCGGCTTTGATAGTTGGGGATATCGATTCGGCGTCGAAAAGAGACATTATAGTTCAGGCGCGTGATGGACAATTACAACGGATTGATGAATTCCACTCGGCTTACTTGGCGTATCAATACCCTTTGATTTTTCCTTACGGTGAAGATGGATATATGCCAAACATACTCCACAAATTTATACATCAGAAAGTTGTAACCAAACAAAATAGACAAACAATCAAGGATTGGCTTTGCTTCCGCTTGCACGCATGAACCGAAGAGGTAAAAACACTTTTGAGTTCAAGGCGACTTTTCCAACAATTATTGGTTGACGGATACACAATGATGGAGACGGAGCGTCTAAACTGGCTCAGAAAAAACCAATCCAAACTTCGAGTCGGGAAGTACAGACAACTTAATGACGCTCATGGAAGTGATCAACAAAATCAGCAAAACAAAATCGGAAGAGTTGTATTGCCTTCTATGTATGTCGGGGGAAAATGTTACATGGATCAACTTTACTTCGACGGTATGGCTATCTCAAGTGCGTTGGGTTTCCCTGATTTATTTATTGCATTTACGTGCAACCTGACTTGGCCGGAAATAACGCGATTGCTTTCAAAGGATAACCTAAAACCACACGACAGACCGGATATTGTTTCCAAAGTTTTCAAGATCAAGTTTGACGAACTTATGACGGACCTCACGAAACATCATGTACTGGGAAAAGTTTTGGCATGTCAGTCACTTAACATTTCATATTTCAGTAAATTATGTTTTTCCAACACTTATCGGCTATTCCCTTTTATTTGTTTTGTAGACATTTATACAATTGAATTCCAAAAGAGGGGCCTGCCACACACACACATTCTACTCTTCTTGCATCCGCAAAGTAAGTATCCTACTCCTCCTGACATTGATAACATCATTTATGCATTAATCCCTGATCCAGCGCTGCATCCTAAGCTGTATGAATTGGTAAAATCGCACATGATGCATGGACCTTGTGGTTTCGCAAGGCTGAGTTTACCATGCATGAAGAATAACAGATGCTCTAAGTTTTTTCCAAAAAAATTCAATGAAGAAACTATTGTTGATAGTGAAGGATACCCACTGTACAAAAGAAGTTCTCAAACTCATACAATTATCAAGTCAAGAATTTCATTAGATAATAGGCACGTTGTCCCGTACAACACACGCTTGCTCTTAAAGTTTCAGGCCCACATAAACATGGAGTTGTGTAATCAAAGTACTTCGATAAAATACCTTTTCAAATATATCCACAAGGGATACGACAGAATCACGACTACGGTTGTTCCTACATCAAATACTTTTTCATCTGGTCAAAACGTGGTTGATGAGATCAAGGAATATCTTGACTGTAGGTATGTTTCCCCAAGTGAGGCATCTTGGAGGATATTTTCATACAAAATTCATGGGAGAAAGCCTGCGGTTGAGCGCATGTTTTACCATTTGATAGGCGAAGAACCTCTTTACTATACTGATTTTGAAAGAATGGGAAATATTTTGGAAAAGGCTAGCGTTACGAAATCAATGTTCACTTCATGGTTACTCGCCAACCAACCTTTTCAGAGGTTCAACATTTAACTTATGCCCAATTTGTATCCAAATTTGTTTATGTTAAACCTAAACGGGCATGGAAACTGCGTAAGAAAGGCTTTACCATTGGCCGCTTGATTTGGGTACCTCCCACGACTGGAGAACTGTTTTACCTCAGGATGATGCTCACTGTAGTTAAAGGACCAAAGACTTATGAAGACATTCGTAAAGTCGGAGAAATACAATATGATTCTTTTAGGGACGCATGCTTCGCAATGGGTTTCCTCGATGACGATCGCGGATACATCGAAGCCATTAAAGATGCAAGTCAATGGGGATCCGGCCATTTCATAAGAAAATTATTTGTTGTTATGCTTCTTTCAGGAACTATTAACAGACCTGCACATGTATGGACTGAAACGTGGGCCTTGCTGTGTGATGGTATTCTGCACAAACAGAGAGAGGTGGCAGGTAACCAACGTAGTTATTGTTTCCAATACCATCTTCGTATGTTCTTTGTGTTGTAACCGTTTCATTAACTGCTATCCGTAATGTAACGGTTACTCTTGCATCTTTCACACATTATACAGAACTGGTTTTACAAGACGACGAGTTAAAGAATTTGACACTTATTGAAATAGAATCATTACTTCAGGCCAACCGCAGGAGTCTTTTTGAGTTCAAAACCATGCCATCTCCTGATGGTTACATTCTACAACAACTGGGAAACAGGCTAATCTATGACGAGAGAAGCTATGACACTGCTCAAATGAAATCTGAATTCGACTCTCTATTCATGGCACTGACCGAAAAATTATTGTTTTAACTACTACTATTTTTTATTCAACGATTTTGCCATCTTATATTTCCTACTGTATCTTTTAATTAATTAGACGAACAACGGGTCATCTACAACAAAATCATGTTGGCAGACACTTCTCAGAAAGGTGGTGTGTTCTTCCTTCATGGTTATGACGGAACCGGAAAAAGTTATATGTGGAAAACTCTCGCAGCTTCTTTGCGATCAAAACACGCTATTATTTTGACTGTTGCATCCAGTGGAATTGCTTCATTTTTATTTCCAGGTGGTAGGACCGCGTATTCTAAGTTTAAAATACCCGTTCCAACTTTGGAGAATTCAACATGCAAAATTGATTATCGTGATGACCACGCCGAACTCCTTCGACAAACCAAGTTGATTATTTGGGATGAGGCCCCAATGTCGAGCAAGTTTACTTTTGAGGCTCTTAATAAAACTTTAAGGGATGTCATGAGTAAGCATGGGAATTCGGACATTATATTCGGAGGTAAGGTTGTGGTCTTGTTGAATGCAGAATAGGGCAAGCAGCAAAAATATTTATTTTCAGAAGAATTCCCTCCGGGATTTATGTCGTGTCCACAGAGATCGGTTCGAGGGAAAGAATGTCGTTCGACAATCTCTCGCGTTTATGAGTTTGGTTTTAAATGGTTTCAAACAAGAAAATAGAAAAGTAAACATTAAAACATAAAACAAATTCATTCTTCAGCAAGACAAACTTATCCGGCATGCACATAATCGACTCCTCACAAACTTAAACTTACCGACCAGTTATACTAAACCTACAATACTCCTCAATATCACCCAGCATCACTCACAACACAGGTTATGTCTAACGCAAAGTTGAGAGAACAACCGTGTTACCATTGCCGATACTTTCGTACGCTAGCTCAAGGCACGGAGGCATTAAGTTTCGACGCCTATTGAAGATTGCTAGCCCTAAATCTATCTCTAGAATCTAGAAACTAACAGACAATTATCCCTAATCGAAGTTTGCGACGGTTATCTCTAACGCAACCCAAACCCCGCGCATAAAGCAAAAATCAGAGACAATCACCAATAGAGATTTGTAAAGCAAGCTTTATACAACGCCATGGGCGACAAATATACATGAGATCATAGTCAATACATATATAAAACCCAACAAAGAAGAAAGACACGAAGAAAATCAGAAATGAACCAAACACTTCATGGATTGTCGGAGCCGATCGATGAGAAATCCACCTCGGATCATCCGCATGCAAGCTTCCATGATGTTTTCTAAGCTAATCTACTGAAAAAATGAAGTTTGATGTAGCTGGAGCAAGAATCCCCAAAACCATCCTCTAAAAAATGCTGAAAAATGAAGTTTATAGGCAAAAGTTGCTGCCCAGGTTCGCACTGCGAACCCCCGTTCGCACTGCGAACATATGCCGCCTTAACTTCCTCCAGAATGGTGTTTTTATTGCTTCCAGGCGCTTTTTATTCGCCCCGGGTGTAATACCCCAAAATTTGCTCTCCCCTTTTGTCATCATAGCATGGCATTATCATTTATCATATCATATCCACCTCATTAACATTACATTGCATTTAACATAGAAAAATGAAGCATGGCATCCTTCTTACCATCAGGGCATGTGATCAGGTGGAAGGTGGACAATCAAGGAATCATTCAAAGCACAAAAAGGTCAATCAAGTTGGCTCTAGGCAAGCCAAGAGGTCTCTCATGTCTCATACTATCTCAATTGATCTTCCAAAACCTCAAGGAAGTGAGATTCAATGGGAGATTGAAGCACTACATCTTTCACTATGCAAGAGGTTCAAAAATTGAAGGAAAACCCTCAAAAGAGATAGCTCATTGATTCAAAATCATTCTCAAGTGGCATTTCTCATCATCCTTTAAGAGGATACACAACATACTCTGAGGAATTTGGATTTGGAAGATGTGCAATTTCCTCCTAACCAGAGAGGGTCAAAATTAGGGTTTCTAATAAAATCAGGATATCTCTGATTTTTTGGACAAAGCTTGTTGTCATGATATTCTACATGTTCTTAAGTGTATGTGTATGGAAAATTGCCTCTCAATTGGTTTTGGAAGTGTTTCAATTGGAAGAAAGATAAAAAATCAGGGAATTTGGGGCCAAGTCAAATAATCAGAGGAAAAAGTCAACTCTTGACTTTTTGAGGCCAAATTCATGAAATTCATGTTACATATGTCCAATGTACAAAATTTGGTCAAGAAACTCCAAAGGAATCATGAAAAAATCAAGATGTGGAAAGTTGCCATTTTTGGAAGAGGAAGGGTTACTAAAAATAGCAAGTTTTGGCCATTTTGCATCAGAATTTGAACCAAGGCCATTCAAATTTGGAGTACCAAATGAAAATTCCACTCTGCCTCAATGAAAGGCCTTGCTTTAAGCTTCAAATCCATGTGTGGAACATCTCCATTGGATAAAAAATGAGGGAGATATGATTGATCAAAGTTTGAGCAAAGTAGGTTCAAAACTAGGTCATGACCAAGATTTTCAGGGCACGCGCGCAGTCATTTTAACAAACATGTGGTGGGCCAAATGTCCACTCATTTTACTCATGGTTAAAGGCTTCAAATGAAAAATCTTGCAACATCAAAGTTGTTCCCCTATGTGAGATCTTCAAGATTGATGTTCATGATTTTTTCATTTGATCAAAGGACAAGGAGTTATGATAGCTCAAAGATTGGTCAACACAACTGAAAATCCATGCCATGCACACCTTGCCATGCCATGCCACAAATTGCTCGCCCATGCACCAGTCGTTTTTCCATCTGTTTATGATGATTTTTAGACATGTTTGAGGTACCTTTTCAACTCAAGTCCAACACCAAAATTGTCCTATGATGCTTCCTCAATCCATTGACACCAAGATGATTCATTTTCGTGCCTTGGTCATAAAGAAATCCATGTTCAAACATCACCATCTGCATTGAGGCATTGACTGTCATGTGTAGCAGTTTACACTTTGTTTTGGTTCAGTCACACCACAAACACTTCACCATCACCAGCTGTTTTCTTTTCCTCATTTGCCCAAACATTCTTGCACGTGCTTCCACTTTGTTACTTCTTACATGAGAAGGGAAACTTGCGAAACTTCCACCACAAGCTACTGCTGCATAACACCACCTCACCATTATCCTCACCATAAGTGACCATGAGCTCTTCCACACTAAAACAAAACCTCTCCAACTCGTGTCACTAACTGTCATGACTCATTCTGTTAACTCAAACTCAGTTAACTAACTCAGTTAACTGTAGTTCTAACCATCAACCACCAGGGTCAAATCATAACCACGCCTATATAAACAATTCTAATAGATTTGGAAAGGGAGATTCTGATTGTTTCACTCTCACTCCAAAAGCACTCTCAACTTTCTCTCTGAATTTTCTCTCTACCTGCACGAACTCCTCAAGTTCTTCTTCAACCTTCACAATCAAGCAAGAAGACATCACTGAAGCATGGAATAGCACAGTTATCTCCAATTTCAGATTCAGATTTCCTCTTATTCTCAAGATCAAATAGCATTTATTTTGCTCAAATTGAAGTTCTAGAAGTTCAAGAACAAGTTCTCATCTCTGGTTTTCTCAAAAATCCAAAGATCTTCAAGTTTCAGGTTCCAAAAGTTCTCAAACTTTGCTTGCACGATTTGATGTTATTTTAACTGGTTGATGTGTTATTTGAGCTTATTAGGAGCTATATGAAACCGGTTAGTTGATAGAGCTTCTTAGAAGCTTAGATCCAAAACCTAGGGCTAATTTCATTGCTTCGATTCTCTCTGTTTGTGTGTTGTTTGTGAAAAATAAGCCTAGATTCATGATCTATGTGACTTCCTGAACATTTTGATGTGTATTGCATAAATTTCTGGAATGTTTGATTGATTGCAGTGCCGGAGAGTGGCCGGAGAAGGTGACCGGAGGTCCCTCTCCGGCCGGTGAGGTTTCATTAGGGTTTATATGCCAGATTAAGTCGTGTCCGTTGATTTGTTTTGATCCAAGGGTGGTGGTGGTGCCAGCGAATAAATGGAGAGGGTGTGTGTCACGTGCTTCATTTTTTCCATCTGATGATTAGCATGCGCGTGTGTACATGGTTATTAGTGTGTACTAGCAATGTGAGATGCTTGATTTGATTACCTTGACTTTTACATTGACCTGACCTAATCTGATGGTTGTGAGTGAGTCAAAATGGTTGACTGATGGTACACGCTAGTTATGGTGTTTTGCGTGCTTACTGGACCTAAGCCAGATTGATATCCACACCCCATGTTTTCAAGGCCCAATGATTTTGAACTGTTAATTTGCTATGCATGCACCCCCTTCTTTAGTTCCATTTCATTTTATTTCTCATTTTTGCTACACGATTCATAATTAATTTTTAAAAATACCAAAACATATTGGAAAATTCTACAAAAATTCATGTGTATTCTTAAAACATTTAGGAAATTTTTCATGATTTTATTTTCTGATTTTATGACCTTTTTGCCCCTGTTCCATAATTTTCTTTGAATTTCCACTTAGATGCATTCTAAGCATGATACATGAATTTGTTTAATTTTGTTCTTGCTCATTACCAACTATTTTTACATGACTCTTTTTGCATTGATTCACTAATACATTGAAGCATGTTAGATGATTTTTGTTTGATTTTCTAGGTCACTTTATCATATGTCTTGATGCCTATATTTGCACCACTTTGCATGATGTTTCAATTTGACCTAATTGCTTTGTTTGAAGTCATTTTGCTCTGAATTTTTACATACTATCTTGATGTATGATGCATTTCTGACCTAGGCATTCCAATGATATGTTGGCATAATTTTCATGAATCCATTTGGTCTTTGTTTGATGCATCACATTGGATGTATAATCCATGGCATGTCATTACAACTTTAGTGCATGTTTACATGAATTCTTTTGTGCACATTTGTATGAGCATTTGCATATGTTATGAGCCATTCATATGATATTATAGGTCTTTGATACACATTATAGGTCATCTTTACATGTTCATTTCAATTTGAACTTTGTGCATCATTAACATGTATTGTTTGCCCTTTCTTTTTGAACTTTCATTTCAATTCTTCTTATATTACTTCTTGAATGTCTTGAAGTTACCTCATAAATACTTTTGAGATGTTTATAAACCATTTTCCATTTAGTTTCAATTCTGGTTGTTGATTTACATGTTCCATTTATGCATGTCCTCTTCATTTCTTTCCATCTTTCATCTACCCCTTCTTCTTGTAACATGTTTAAATGCTAATGGGTGATGATGGTTGCTTATTCACTTGCACTTGTATGATAATAACCATTGGTTTCCATATGATGCCCATTCTGGTTGTGGTTCTAGGATTTGTTTTCTCATTGAATTCTTGTGAGTTTTATGATGCATTACATGTTCTTTTACTTCTTATACTTCTTATACATGGTTACTAACCATGTAGGGGCTTCGGTAAGTTTCAATTGAGTGTGGATAAGGAATCCACATTCAACTTCTATCCTTTCTCTTTTACAATTCCATTTTGTGTTTTGCTAAGCACTTATGTGCTTTCTTTTAATAACTCATTACTTTCCCTTTTTGAATTACAATTCATCTTCTACTTTGGAAGTGAATTATTTAATTCTTTCTTTCTTTAGACTTTAGGTTGAAACCTCACAAACCTTAGGATCACTCCCTTAACTAATCAATTAGGATTGAGTCTTAGTCCATATAGATTTTTACCTTTATCCTCCCTTGAGTCTCTTTTCTCATCTCAAAGAAAATTCAAAATATCTAATAAAGGTAGGCATTTATTGCATTTAGGCCTTTCATTTGAAGAAAAGATTATAAGGGGTCTTCTCTTATAATCTTAAGATGTGTAGCATATGGCCCATCTTAGGTCAATGTGTTACATATTTGATCTTGTATGAGGGACTTAAATGCAATACTTGTTGAAGGTGCAAATAATAAAAAACACTTCTTCACTTCATAATCAACAAAACACTTAATAAACACAAGTATGCTAGTGTGTTTGAACCTTGATAATTGGAACTAAGTGTGAGGGTCTTCTTCACCCTTAGTGTGCTTTCTTACCCATTCCATCTTGGAATGTGAGAAGGTACACATTCCAATGACTAAGATCCAGATACACTGTCGTATGCAAACAAATCCAAAACACTTCCTTCTAAAAGACAAAAACAAACAATAACGTCTTTCCTTCGGGAATTCTTTTCTCATCTCATTCATTCTCAACGCACGAACGCGCTTCTACTCGTTCTCTTGCAAGATGGTAACGCACTCGGACCAGCGAGCCTGCAACACCTGAGCTAGGACGTAAGCCGTTCTCTAAAAAACACAGACAATCCATCCCTAGTGAGGGGAACTACGTCGCTCTGATTCTCATGTTCCCGATGAGATACGTAGGCAGTGGGGTAGGGCCCATGCGAGCACTTCTTTTATTTTCCCTACATTTGTTTCTCGTTCCTTTTCCAGTTCTCTTTTCATTCCTTTTCCAGTATTCTTTTCCATCACCCTTTGATCGAGACAAGCAAGCGTGGATCCCATCGGGTACGATGGACGCGAGGGGGTGCTAATACCTTCCTCTCGCGTAACCGACTCCCGAACCCATTTCTCTTGGTCGCAAGACCATGCTCTTTCCTTCTCTTCAGGTTTACGCGGTGTTTCCTTTCCCTCTCTTGGGATAAATACACATTGCTGGCGACTCTGTTTTGGTGCCACTTTCGCGTTTGTACTAGGATGAAAATCCCGGGAGCGACAGCTGGCGACTCTGCTGGGGACGAATTCTGGTTTCCTTAGCGAGTCAATCCTAGCGCTTGTCTGCTTTTCTTTCATTGGGTGTTTAATGTTGTGCTATATGTTGTTGTTTATTTATTTTACTGTATTTACCGCATTTTAGCATTACATATCATATATTATATTGTGTTGCACTGTTTTGTCTGTTTGGCGGGATGGGTGTTCTGAGAGATAAGCTCACTACCAAGGCTTGAGTACATACATAGGTATTAGAGTGGATAGTCATGACGCTTGGGTGGTGGTGACCACGTATTGTTGTTCATGAGACCCACAACCAGACGAGGTTCTATCAGGAGCTTTCTGCTACTGCATGTTATGCAGGCCAGTGGTTATTCTCTTGAGGAACTGTCGACTCTGGTGACCATTCCCGAGGACTCAGTTGCGGCACTCCTCCCGAGTTGTGACAGTGGCAGACCACATTCCGTGGCAAACCCATTGCACATTCTCGATCCGAGGACCCAATGCTGGGAACTTGCTATAGGACATCCCTTTTTGAAAGAGAATCAGCGGAGGCACTCCTCGATTGGCGGTAGTACTGTACCCTGAGGGATGAATGTACTATTGCTTCTCGACCTCAGTGCCAGAAGCTGAGGACCTTTTTGTTTTGGAGAATCAGTTGAGGCCTCCTCGATTGATGATGATGCCAAACCAGAAATGGTGAACGTATCATCATTTCTCGACCTGAGAGCCCGGGATATTGAACATCCTAGTACCCACATGTGAGAAGGGCGGGTTGTTTACAGGTTTGCAGGTAACCATGACCTCCTACATACCCGGTTTTCTATCATCATTGCACAAAAAGGAAGTTTCATCCTATTGTATTCAGATGGTTCTTATCTATGGTTCTATATTAGTCTCAGAGCTACACTGACACCGTTCACAGTTCAGCACAGACACCTGATTACCTGATCACATTGCCCTTTGCATTGCATTATCATATCCTAACATACATGTTTATTCATTTCCAGGTGCATATATTACCCTTGATTCCAGTCATCAGGTCCCTGCAAAGATGAACACTAAAGAGAGGAAGAATATCATCAGCTATAAGTTCCTTACGCCTACTTTGGGCCCTATTGTTGTGCTGAAGGGAATGGCGAGCCCGGCAGCACGAGAAGCTTTTGAAGAGAAATATGGGTGGATTTTATCTATGGTTCGTAATGTCAGTGATTATGAAGCCAGAGGTCTCCATACGTTGATGCAGTTCTATGATCCGCCTCTGAGATGTTTTGTATTTCCAGACTATGTGCTGGTTCCTACCCTGGAGGAGTATTCCAACATGTTGGGGATTGCTATCAAGGAGGAGCCCCCTTTCTTTGGATCAGTGGGGGATCTTGACTTTGGGAAGTTGGCTGGTGCTCTATATTTGAGCAAATCAGAGCTAAGTGACAAGGTCTCCAACAAAGGAAAGATTCGTGGTTACAAGCTGGAATATCTGATTAAGAAGGCCCAGGAAGCAGCTAAAGGCGAGAATTGGCTTGTTTTTAATGCTTTGCTAGCCCTTTGTATATACGGCATAGTGTTGTTTCCCAACGAGCCGGATTTTATTGATACGGACGCTATACGAATATTCATGATGAAGAACCCGGTGCCAACGCTACTGGGAGATCTTCACTACTCATTTTACAACCGAAATGAAAAGAAAAGAGGAGGGATAATTCGTTGTTGTGCACCCTTGTTCTATAAGTGGTTTGCGGGCCGTTTACCACAATCAGGGGCTTTTGTGGATTCCAAAGATTCTCTAGAGTGGAAACAGCGTTTAATGGGATTGGTGGCCAAGGACATCGTATGGGTAGATCATGGGCTGATTGGTAAGAATATTATACACAGCTGTGGTAAGTTCCCTAACGTTCCACTGATAGGAAGAATGGGTGGGATTAACTACAATCCTTCTTTGGCCATTCGACAATTTGGGTATGCCCTGACAGGTCCGCCTATTAAGAGAGATGTGGAGGAGTCCCTCTATTTTCATACATCAGAAGGATGGGAAGCAGCACAGAAAGCTTCTGAAAGCTGGGGTAGCATACTGAAAAAGGGGAAAGTTACTCTAGGAAAGCCTAACAACCGGGTTTATCCAGCATATGAAGAGTGGGTGAAGAAAAGAGTTGAAGATTTTCTCTTGCCTTTTGGTAAGGCACCCCTTTTGTATCCGGAGAATGAGAAAGCAAGAAGCACTGCTACTGTGGAAGAATTTGACAAGTTGCAAGCCTTGGTGAAAAAGCTCCAAGGAGAGAATTCCGAGTTGAGTAGCCGTCTTCAGAATGCTCTACATGCCAACAAAGAGCTGGAGCGGAAAGCCCAAGATGCTGAACAAATCCTAACTGCAAAAGAAAAAGACTTTGCTGGAAGAGCCCAACATTTCCGGAAGATTAGTAAAGGTGCTGATGATGCTACTCAAGCCCACAAGCAAACCAAACAGGCGTTAGCACAGACCAAAGAAAAGTTAACAAAGTTTCAGCACGCTTGGGACGAAGTTAGGATAGAGAATGCTGAATTACAGGAACAGTTGCAGATTAAGGACGAAGAGCTTGAAAAGGCGCATGAGCAGAGGAGAAAGTATCGGGAAAGCCTCGGTAAGAGTCAAGAACAGCTAGAAGAAGCTAGAGGTGAGCTGAGGAATACCAAGAAAGAGCTTGAAGAAGTCATGATAGAAAGGGAGATACTCAAGACGCAAGCCGGCATAAAGAGACACAAAGGAGTGTGTGATGACGAGGCTCTGATGCTGCACATGGGTTCTTTAACTGAAGCTCTTGAGAAAAGGGATGTCTTGATCAAAGAAATGATTGAAAAGCCGAATCACCAGCGTACCCGTATACTTTTTGAGGAGATCAAATACTCAAGTGATAAGCTGAAGGGTGTGGAATTGTCAGACTGATGTTCTTTTCCTTATATTTTGTTATTAATGGTTACCATCAGGCTTGTTGATGGATCCATTTTTCCTTGTATTGCATTTGCGGATGAGCCTTTCTTAAATGTACTTGAATACTTTGTTGAATGAGTATGAGCAGTTTTATTCAGAATTATTCCTTATCAGATAGCTGCACACAAGCACATGACCACGACACGTCTCTTTATATCACAATTTCTGGTCTTCAGATTTCTGTGGTTGGATTGGAATCAGGGTATAAAGCACCTCGGAAATGACAAACATGGCATTGCATGGCATTGCATATCATTTTGCATTTTTTGTTACTTGCTTTTCAGGTACTCGTTGCGGGGTCTCTAACCTTTATTTAGTTTCAGGCAGTATAGCGGAGAGTCATATTCACTGATATTCGACGCGAAGGAATCAAGTAAGAATCATGGATCAAGTGCAAAGTGATTTGGCGGAAATGAGGGCGCGTATGGACCAGTTCATGACCCTCATGACTGGCATGGCGCAAAATCAGGAGAGACTGAGGCTTCTGGTAGAGCGTCCCGACAACGGGCCCGAAGGTGATCATCATGACAATTCACAGGGACATGGCATTCCTCCTCCCGGTGGCAACCCTCCTCCTGGTGGTAACAATCGGGGTAATGGAAATGGTAGGCATGTTGGTGTTACTCTTGAAGATACCCTGGAGGACCAATTTACTCTGCTGGATGCTGATGTGGGTAATCAAGGTGATCGAAGGTATGATGAGTTAGCAGAAAAGATCAGGGCCATGGAATGCAAGAACTCTATGGGTATTGATGTTACTAGCTTGGGGCTGGTCCCAGGAGTCAGAATTCCCCCTAAATTCAAACCTCCCACTTTTGATAAGTATCACGGCAATGCGTGTCCCCAAACGCATCTTCAAGCTTACTTTGGGAAGATTTCAGCCCATACGGATGACGAGAAGCTATGGATGCACTATTTTCAGGACAGTCTGGCGGGGGCGTCTTTGACCTGGTACATGAAGTTGAGTAGAGTTGCTGTGAAGAATTGGAAAGATCTGGCAGAAGCGTTCCTGAAGCAATACCAATATAATATTGACATGGCGCCCAACCGCACCCAATTGCAGGGATTGTCACAAAATGCCAAGGAGAGTTTCAAAGAATATGCACAGAGGTGGAGGGAAATGGCTGCCCAGGTTCAACCTCCCTTGTCAGACAGAGAAATGGCAGATATGTTCATGGGCACCTTGCAAGGGGCCTATCTGGATAGATTAGCTGCTTGTCCGTCAACTGGATTTGCTGATATTGTGATTGCGGGAGAAAGAATAGAAAGTCTGTTAAAGCTTGGAAAGATCCAGGATGTGAGTGGGGCTGGCTCTTCGGGGACGAAGAAACCATTCGCTAGTAACCAGAAAAGAAGAGAAGGTGATACGAATGCTGTGTTTAGAGGACGAGGCAGAGGGCGTTCTCGAGCTTATTATCAGGTAGATGCTGTGACAATCCCCACACCGTCTGTTCAGAAACAACAACCCCAACAACAAGTTCAACAGCAACAACCTTTTTTCCAGCAAAGGTCTAGACAGAGGGATCGTAAGATGGATCCTCTCCCTATGACTTATGCCGCGCTGTTGCCCCGGCTACTCGAGTTAAAGTTGGTAGAACTCCGTACTATAAAAGCTCCGGTTGCTGGAAACCTGCCACCTAACTTCGATGCTAATGCTCGTTGTGAGTTCCACTCAGGTGCTCAGGGGCACTCCATTGAAAAATGCTGGGCTTTCCATCATAAAGTACAAGATTTGATTGATGCTAAAGCCATCAATTTCTCTCCCGCTCCTAATATTACTCAGCATCCCATGCCTGATCATAGTGCAGCAAATGTGTACGCTATTGAAGATGGGAGGAGATTGAATTTGGTGTTAGACGTTCATCAAGTGAAAACTTCTTTGTTGGTTGTAAAAGATCGTTTATTGAAGGGACAGGTGTTCCCGGGCTGTAATCAAGATTGCTCTGAGTGTATGAATCAGGAGAACGGCTGTGATAAGTTGAAGATGGGTTTACAGAATCTGATCGATGAAGGATGTCTACAGTTCGACAGAGTCGTGAAAGACACTGATGAGATATCAACCGTGACCATCTATTACACTCCCGCTGAGATTCAAATGCCGGTCAATGCAGTTCCCGTGGCGAGTGTTGCGCCAGAAGGGCCCAGTCCTGTCACTATCACGGTGCCAGGACCAATTCCGTTCACATCTACGAAAGCTATCCCATGGCACTATGGGGCAGATGTATATTACGAAGGTAAAAAGCAGGAAGTTGAGCCGTCAGTCAGCCCAAATATTGATAATGTAGGGGGTGTAGGGGGCTTTACAAGGAGTGGAAGGTTGTTCGCTCCCCAAACCTTGAGAAGTGATAAGGAGGTAGAAGCTGCAGCAAAGGCTAAGGGTAAACAGGTGGTTGAAAGTGCGCCTACACCTGAAGCAGAGACAAAGATTATTTTTGATAAGGAAATGGAAGAATTTATGAAGATAATCAAGAAAAGCGATTATAAGATTGTGGACCAACTGAATCAGACCCCTTCAAAGATTTCAATCTTGTCACTATTGATGTGCTCTGATGCGCACCGGCAGGCGTTGTTGAAAGTGTTGAAGAGTGCGTACGTGCCACAAGAAATTACTGTTAATCAGCTCGAGGGCGTAATCTCCAATGTTAATGTCAGCCATGGCTTGGGCTTTACAAGTAGAGATTTGACTGTTGAAGGAAGAAACCATAATAAGGCTTTGCATATCACGATGGAGTGTAAGGGCGCAGTGTTATCTCATGTACTGGTAGACACTGGTTCATCACTTAATGTCTTGCCCAAGAAGGCATTGATGAAGCTGGAAGTTGATGGTTTGATCTTAAGGCCTAGTGAATTGGTGGTCAGAGCATTCGATGGGACCAGACGATCTGTGTTTGGTGAGGTGGAATTGCCCGTACAAATTGGACCACAGGTATTCAAATCCACGTTCCATGTAATGGACATACAACCTGCATATAGCTGCCTATTGGGACGCCCTTGGATTCACGGAGCCGGGGCTGTTACTTCTACTCTACATCAAAAGCTGAAGTATGAGTTTGAAGGGCAGGTTGTGACAGTGTGTGGGGAGGAAGACATCTTTGTGAGTCACTTGTCCACATTCAAGTACATTGAAATGGATGGGGAAATTCATGAGATGCTGTGCCAATCATTTGAAGCAGTCAATATTGACGATGCACCTGAGTCTTCTTCTATACCAGTTGAGGCTGGTACCTCCATTTCATCTTACAAACAAGCTGTCGAAGTCGTCAGGGCAGGCAACGCCCAAGGTTGGGGCAGGTTGATAGAGACCCCAATGAAGGAAGACAAATTTGGTATTGGTTATCATCCCTCTACAACTTCAGATGCGGGGAGCAGGGGACCCATTACTTTCAATAGTGGGGGAATTATCTACATGGACCAGTCTTGTGCAGCCACGGAGGATAGTGTTGACAGTGATTGTGACCTGGACAACTGGGTACGCCCTCATGTTCCGGGACAACAAGTGCAAAACTGGTTCGTTGAAGAAGTCATCCGGGTTACTCTTCAGACAGAGTAATTTTTCTTTGTTTTTTCTAACCATAATGCATGACAAAATCTTGCGCTCTGCCCAAGGCGTATAGATTCATTTGTAGGGCCACCATGGTTGCATTTGCAATGTTTAATCATTAATAAAGGACGTTTTGCAATCAAATTTTGTTCTCTGTCTTTCAGTTTTTATTTTTGCACAAAAAATATAAAATGGCAATGTTTCATTTTCTTTTGTTTTGCTTAAAAATAAATTCTAAAATAAGGCATGAACCCGTTCATGCAGACTTGATCCTCCGGATACCACTGATAACGATTTTGATATGGCCATGTATGACTTTGACAATCCGATTTATCAAGCCGAAGAAGGGGATGGGAAAGATTGTGAACTTTCTGAAGAACTGGCCAGATTGTTGAAACAAGAGGAAAGGGTCATCCAGCCTCATCAGGAGACTGTAGAAATCATCAATATTGGTACCAAGGACGCCAAGAAAGAGATCAGGATTGGTGCCAGCTTGCAAGCAGATGTGAAGCAAACTTTGACGGAAATGTTGCGCGAGTATGTTGACATCTTCGCCTGGTCGTATCAAGACATGCCGGGGTTGGATACGGATATTGTCGTGCACAGGCTACCATTGAGAGAAGAATGTCCGCCAGTCAAGCAGAAACTTCGTCGGACTCACCCCGACATGGCCTTAAAGATTAAGGAGGAAGTCCAGAAGCAGTGGGACGCTGGTTTTCTTGCTGTGACAAAGTATCCTCCATGGGTAGCCAACATCGTGCCAGTACCGAAGAAAGATGGAAAAGTGAGAATGTGTGTGGATTATCGAGATCTTAATAAAGCTAGCCCGAAAGATGATTTTCCACTACCTCATATTGATGTGCTGGTCGATAATACAGCTCAGTTTTCAGTGTTCTCATTTATGGACGGTTTCTCCGGGTACAACCAGATCAAGATGGCACCTGAAGACATGGAGAAGACCACGTTCATTACTCCGTGGGGTACATATTGTTATAAAGTAATGCCTTTTGGGTTGAAAAACGCAGGGGGCAACGTACCAGCGGGCGATGGTGACATTGTTTCATGACTTGATTCATAAGGAGATCGAATGTTATGTAGATGATATGATTGCCAAGTCGAGAACAGAAGAGGAACATCTGGTTAACCTGAAAAAGCTGTTTGAAAGGTTGAGAAAGTTCCGTCTGAGATTAAATCCAAACAAGTGCACGTTTGGGGTGCGTTCTGGAAAGTTACTGGGTTTCATTGTGAGCGAAAGAGGAATCGAGGTTAATCCTGCCAAGGTGAAAGCAATACAAGAAATGCCTGAACCGAGAACAGAAAAAGAGGTTCGTGGTTTCTTGGGTAGATTGAACTACATTGCAAGGTTCATATCTCACCTAACAGCCACGTGTGAGCCAATATTTAAATTGTTAAGGAAAGATCAAACGGTCAGGTGGAATGACGATTGCCAATTGGCATTCGATAAGATAAAAGAATACTTGCAGGAACCTCCGATTCTAATACCTCCAGTTGAAGGGAGACCGCTGATAATGTATCTGACAGTGCTTGAAGGTGCCATGGGTTGTGTTCTCGGTCAACATGACGAAACAGGTAGGAAGGAGCATGCTATTTACTACCTGAGCAAAAAGTTCAATGATTGTGAGTCCCGATACTCAATGCTTGAAAAGACATGCTGTGCGCTTGCATGGGCCGCTAAGCGATTGAGGCAATATATGGTTAGGCACACGACCTTGTTGATTTCAAAAATGGATCCTATCAAGTATATTTTCGAGAAACCAGCATTGACAGGCAGAGTTGCACGGTGGCAAATGGTCTTGACAGAGTATGACATTCAGTACACTTCACAAAAGGCCATCAAAGGAAGTATCTTGTCCGATTATCTTGCGCAACAGCCAATGGATGATTACCAACCCATGAAGTTTGACTTCCCTGATGAGGACATCATGTTTCTCAAAGCTAAAGACTGTGAGGAACCACTCCCGGAGGAGGGGCCAGACCCTGAATCCAAATGGAGTCTGATGTTTGATGGGGCTGTCAATATGAATGGGTGCGGAGTTGGAGCAGTTCTTATCACGCCGGAAGGTGTTCATATGCCTTTCACTGCACGAATAACTTTCGGGTGCACCAACAATGAAGCAGAGTACGAAGCTTGTATAATGGGGATCGAGGAGGCGATTAATCTACGGATTAAAACCCTTGATATATTCGGTGATTCAGCTTTGGTAATCAATCAAGTGAAGGGGAGTTGGTACACGCACCAAGCAAATCTAGTGCCGTATAGAGATTATACAAGGAGATTGCTGACGTTTTTCACAACAGTGAAACTGTACCACATTCCTCGAGATGAGAATAGGTTCGCTGATGCCTTGGCCACTTTGTCTTCCATGATCAAAGTGCAAGGATGGAACCATGTACCTAAGATTGAGGTATCCCGCCTTGACAGACCAGCATTTGTGTTTGCGGTCGATGCAACGTCTGATGACAAGCCATGGTTTCATGACATTAAGTGTTTCTTGAAAAGTCAAGAGTACCCGTCCGGGGCATCGTCCAAAGACAGGAAGACGTTGAGAAGGTTAGCTGGTAGTTTCTTCCTGAACAAAGATGGCGTGCTGTATAAAAGAAATTTTGACACGGTCCTGCTTAGATGTGTGGATAGACATGAAGCAGACTTGTTGATGATTGAAGTGCACGAAGGCTCTTTCGGTACTCATGCCGGAGGGCAGGCAATGGCTAAAAAGTTGTTAAGGTCGGGATATTATTGGTTGACTATGGAGTCAGATTGTTGCAAATATGCCCGCAAATGCCATAAATGCCAGATCTATGCAGACAAGGTGCATGTGCCTCCAAATCCGTTGAGTATCATGTCGTCGCCTTGGCCGTTTGCCATGTGGGGCATTGATATGATCGAAAAGATTGAGCCTACAGCTTCCAATGGTCATCGTTTCATCTTGGTGGCAATTGATTACTTCACCAAATGGGTTGAAGCCGCATCCTATGCCAATGTTACAAAGCAAGTGGTCGCTCGTTTCTTAAAACGGGATATCATTTGCCGATATGGAGTTCCCGAAAGAATCATTACTGATAATGGTTCTAATTTGAATAATAAGATGATGGCTGAGTTATGCCGGGACTTCAAAATCGAACATCACAATTCTTCTCCGTACCGCCCAAAGATGAATGGCGCGGTCGAAGCGGCCAACAAAAATATCAAGAAGATTGTGCAGAAGATGGTTGTCACGTACAAAGATTGGCATGAGATGTTACCATTTGCTTTGCATGGGTATCGAACGTCGGTACGCACGTCCACTGGGGCAACCCCATTCTCACTTGTATATGGTATGGAGGCAGTGCTACCGGTTGAAGTAGAGATTCCGTCCCTCAGAGTTATGATGGATGTTAAGCTAGATGAAGCCGAATGGGTACGAGCCAGATTTGATCAGCTGAGCCTTATTGAGGAAAAGCGATTGGCGGCTGTATGTCATGGGCAACTATATCAGCGCAGAATGAAGCAGGCATTTGACCAGAAGGTGCGTCCTCGGGTTTATAAAGTCGGAGATGTAGTACTCAAAAGGATCCTTCCTCCCAATACAGATCACAGGGGCAAATGGACTCCTAACTATGAAGGTCCATTCGTGGTTAAAAAGGTCTTTTCGGGCGGAGCTTTATTGCTTACAACCATGGATGGCGAAGACTTTTCATCCCCTGTCAACTCGGACGTAGTCAAAAAATACTTCGCATGAATAGACCCGCTGGATAATAAAAATAAAAAAATCCAGGCAAAAAAGGGCATCCCGGCGAACCAAAAACAGAATAAGGTTCGGGCAAAAATTAGGGATATAATTGAAAAAAAATTGTACACCCGGTAAGTTGAAAACCCGAAAGGGCAACTTAGGCAAAAAAGGGTATCCTGGTGGATCGAAAACCTGAAAGGGCGGTCCACACAAAAGAGGGATTTAAGCGAATGACTACAGTCTGAGTTATCTGTACCCATTACCGTTTGAACAACTGACGTTCTGAAGAATAGGAATCGGTCTGATCATTCCTCAGAAGGCAAGGTCGGGGAGTTTTGAAGACATACTGGTCATAACAGAATGGAAACTCAGTGGAATTCCGTTTTCACATTGCTATTAGGATAGTTTCTTTTCTCAATTTTCAGCGATCACCTCTTTCCAGGGATTGCTTCCAGATGTAATTGCCTATTCTGGGCTCTCAGTCAATAAATTGAATTTCAATAAAAAGCTTTCTATTTTTGTTTTATTGCTTTGTTTGCAAAAACGTCCTAATTGTTGATAAAACATTGCATTTGAAAACATGGCAGCCTTGCAATAACATGCGCAGAAAAAATATTTGAAATTACTTCGAATGTTGAATACTCCCGGATGGTGGATTCTAGCCACGCAATATTCGGGGCATGTGGGCATATTCTTTTGTTGCAGGTAGCAGGTGCAGATGATTTTAAGCACAAGACCAGCAATAAATCACCCCACGCAAAAGACTGGGGCAATTATGGGTAAGGAGATCGGCGTTCATCGTTCGGTCGACGATTGTTCATAACGGGTCGATATCAGTGAATTAAGTTCAACTGGGTACCGTTGCATCTTATTAAGTCGATTCTCTCATACAGTATTTCCAACAGCTACAAGCTTTTCTATGTCGATAACGGTCACAGGTTCCCCAAAAGAGTGGTCTCGTCGACACCGAAACTGATGGTCATTATCCCCAGCGAAGTCACAAGAGTTTGAAGAGGCTAGATCTTCTGTAAAATCCTCTTATGACATCCTCTGCGGGGACGAATTGTTGTGTTGTCCAAGCATGGGGCATGATTGTTTCCCCAGCATGAAGTGTTGGTCACCCCCAGTAGAGTTTGAGGACAGTTGGTCTTCTGTAAAATCCTCTCGAAAGGCATTCCCCAACATGAGACGTTTTAAAGCAGTTTCCGCCAGCAGAGTTTGTTATAAACTCGTCATCCCTAACGGAATTGTCTAAAGGGAAGCTCGCCTAACATGGTGCATTGTGGTACTTATCCTAAGCTCGACAGTCATATTCTTCAGCAGACTACTGTGGATTTGCTTTGGGTTTCCCCAACAGATCTCTAAGGACTCTTTCTAGCAAGTTGCAGTGGAATGTTCTAACCAGGATTTGCATATCCCTGGCAGAGTAGCCCTGATACCCAGCAAGATCGTATCTCTGGTCATGGTATCCCCACAGAGGTCAGCATCGAATCTTGTCAGCAACTTCCAGCTGAGTTGTTGTTCTCTCCGCAGAGGTTTATCAGATCGACAGAATCTATTCCTCAACAAGGATGGTACAGCCTTTCCCCAGCCGGGTCAGAAGGTTGATAATCCCTATAAAGGATCTTGGGTTGAATAAATCCCCAAGCAGAGTTTTAATGGCTCATTTCCCCAGCAGGACGTCATTTAAAAATTCTCATCCCCAGCGGAATCGCTGTGACCAGAATTCATTCCCCCAAACAGATGGAATAATTCCTGGCAGAGTCGTCATTCCCTCATATCTTAAAGTCCAATTTATTTTTGGCAAGCTTGGCAATTCGAAGCAGACGGATTGTTCATCCATTCGCCAGCAGAGATATTATCCTTTTAGGAGTCTCCGAGATTAAATCATTGATTGTGGTTCCTCAGCAGAGTCGGCAGAGATGTCTGGCGCAGAGGCAGAGAGTAATTCGATTTTAAAATTCTAAAAGTCCAACAGTGGATTGGCAAAAGTCCGTCTTCGGGTGGCAAAAGTCCAACAGTGGATTGGCAAAAGTCCGTCTTCGGGTGGCAAAAGTCCAACAGTGGATTGGCAAAAGTCCGTCTTCGGGTGGCAAAAGTCCAACAGTGGATTGGCAAAAGTCCATCTTCGGGTGGCAAAGCAGCTAAAAGTCCAACAGTGGATTGGCAAAAGTCCGTCTTCGGGTGGCAAAAGTCCAACAGTGGATTGGCAAAAGTCCATCTTCGGGTGGCAAAGCAGCTAAAAGTCCAACAGTGGATTGGCAAAAGTCCGTCTTCGGGTGGCAAAAGTCCAACAGTGGATTGGCAAAAGTCCGTCTTCGGGTGGCAAAAGTCCAACAGTGGATTGGCGAAAGGTCCATCTAAGGGTGGCATATTCTAAAAGTCCAACAGTGGATTGGCAAAAGTCCGTCTTCGGGTGGCAAAAGTCCAACAGTGGATTGGCAAAAGTCCATCTTCGGGTGGCACGAAGCTGCAAAGTCCACCAGTAGTGTGGCAGGCCAGTAGTCGTCTGGAATTGCATAAAAGACATTATCAAAGTCCACCAGTAGTGTGGCAGGCCAGTAGTCGTCTGGAATTGCATAAAAGACATTATTAAAGTCCACCAGTAGTGTGGCAGGCCAGTAGTCGTCTGGAATTGCATAAAAGACATTATTAAAGTCCACCAGTAGTGTGGCAGGCCAGTAGTCGTCTGGAATTGCATAAAAGACATTATCAAAGTCCACCAGTAGTGTGGCAGGCCAGTAGTCGTCTGGAATTGCATAAAAGACATTATCAAAGTCCACCAGTAGTGTGGCAGGCCAGTAGTCGTCTGGAATTGCATAAAAGACATTATTAAAGTCCACCAGTAGTGTGGCAGGCCAGTAGTCGTCTGGAATTGCATAAAAGACATTATCAAAGTCCACCAGTAGTGTGGCAGGCCAGTAGTCGTCTGGAATTGCATAAAAGACATTATTAAAGTCCACCAGTAGTGTGGCAAGCCAGTAGTCGTCTGGCGTCGTTCAAAAAGACATTTCCAAAGTCCACCAGTAGTGTGGCAGACCAGTAGTCGTCTGGAATTGCATAAAAGACAGTATTAAAGTCCACCATCAGCGTGGCAAGCCAGTAGTCGTCTGGCATCGTTCAAAAGACAGATCTCTCCGACGGTTCATCGAAGATTCAATCCAGCAGTCTCGTTGGGTTTATATCCCTTTTCTTCTTCATCACCCAGAGCAAATTTTTGGTTATTTTTGGTATTCAATCACTATATACCTTGAAAGTCCGAAAGCATTTGCTTTCAGGCATTCAGGTCTACAGCGCTTGAATAGGGGCAGCTGTAATACCCCAAAATTTGCTCTCCCCTTTTGTCATCATAGCATGGCATTATCATTTATCATATCATATCCACCTCATTAACATTACATTGCATTTAACATAGAAAAATGAAGCATGGCATCCTTCTTACCATCAGGGCATGTGATCAGGTGGAAGGTGGACAATCAAGGAATCATTCAAAGCACAAAAAGGTCAATCAAGTTGGCTCTAGGCAAGCCAAGAGGTCTCTCATGTCTCATACTATCTCAATTGATCTTCCAAAACCTCAAGGAAGTGAGATTCAATGGGAGATTGAAGCACTACATCTTTCACTATGCAAGAGGTTCAAAAATTGAAGGAAAACCCTCAAAAGAGATAGCTCATTGATTCAAAATCATTCTCAAGTGGCATTTCTCATCATCCTTTAAGAGGATACACAACATACTCTGAGGAATTTGGATTTGGAAGATGTGCAATTTCCTCCTAACCAGAGAGGGTCAAAATTAGGGTTTCTAATAAAATCAGGATATCTCTGATTTTTTGGACAAAGCTTGTTGTCATGATATTCTACATGTTCTTAAGTGTATGTGTATGGAAAATTGCCTCTCAATTGGTTTTGGAAGTGTTTCAATTGGAAGAAAGATAAAAAATCAGGGAATTTGGGGCCAAGTCAAATAATCAGAGGAAAAAGTCAACTCTTGACTTTTTGAGGCCAAATTCATGAAATTCATGTTACATATGTCCAATGTACAAAATTTGGTCAAGAAACTCCAAAGGAATCATGAAAAAATCAAGATGTGGAAAGTTGCCATTTTTGGAAGAGGAAGGGTTACTAAAAATAGCAAGTTTTGGCCATTTTGCATCAGAATTTGAACCAAGGCCATTCAAATTTGGAGTACCAAATGAAAATTCCACTCTGCCTCAATGAAAGGCCTTGCTTTAAGCTTCAAATCCATGTGTGGAACATCTCCATTGGATAAAAAATGAGGGAGATATGATTGATCAAAGTTTGAGCAAAGTAGGTTCAAAACTAGGTCATGACCAAGATTTTCAGGGCACGCGCGCAGTCATTTTAACAAACATGTGGTGGGCCAAATGTCCACTCATTTTACTCATGGTTAAAGGCTTCAAATGAAAAATCTTGCAACATCAAAGTTGTTCCCCTATGTGAGATCTTCAAGATTGATGTTCATGATTTTTTCATTTGATCAAAGGACAAGGAGTTATGATAGCTCAAAGATTGGTCAACACAACTGAAAATCCATGCCATGCACACCTTGCCATGCCATGCCACAAATTGCTCGCCCATGCACCAGTCGTTTTTCCATCTGTTTATGATGATTTTTAGACATGTTTGAGGTACCTTTTCAACTCAAGTCCAACACCAAAATTGTCCTATGATGCTTCCTCAATCCATTGACACCAAGATGATTCATTTTCGTGCCTTGGTCATAAAGAAATCCATGTTCAAACATCACCATCTGCATTGAGGCATTGACTGTCATGTGTAGCAGTTTACACTTTGTTTTGGTTCAGTCACACCACAAACACTTCACCATCACCAGCTGTTTTCTTTTCCTCATTTGCCCAAACATTCTTGCACGTGCTTCCACTTTGTTACTTCTTACATGAGAAGGGAAACTTGCGAAACTTCCACCACAAGCTACTGCTGCATAACACCACCTCACCATTATCCTCACCATAAGTGACCATGAGCTCTTCCACACTAAAACAAAACCTCTCCAACTCGTGTCACTAACTGTCATGACTCATTTTGTTAACTCAAACTCAGTTAACTAACTCAGTTAACTGTAGTTCTAACCATCAACCACCAGGGTCAAATCATAACCACGCCTATATAAACAATTCTAACAGATTTGGAAAGGGAGATTCTGATTGTTTCACTCTCACTCCAAAAGCACTCTCAACTTTCTCTTTGAATTTTCTCTCTACCTGCACGAACTCCTCAAGTTCTTCTTCAACCTTCACAATCAAGCAAGAAGACATCACTGAAGCATGGAATAGCACAGTTATCTCCAATTTCAGATTCAGATTTCCTCTTATTCTCAAGATCAAATAGCATTTATTTTGCTCAAATTGAAGTTCTAGAAGTTCAAGAACAAGTTCTCATCTCTGGTTTTCTCAAAAATCCAAAGATCTTCAAGTTTCAGGTTCCAAAAGTTCTCAAACTTTGCTTGCACGATTTGATGTTATTTTAACTGGTTGATGTGTTATTTGAGCTTATTAGGAGCTATATGAAACCGGTTAGTTGATAGAGCTTCTTAGAAGCTTAGATCCAAAACCTAGGGCTAATTTCATTGCTTCGATTCTCTCTGTTTGTGTGTTGTTTGTGAAAAATAAGCCTAGATTCATGATCTATGTGACTTCCTGAACATTTTGATGTGTATTGCATAAATTTCTGGAATGTTTGATTGATTGCAGTGCCGGAGAGTGGCCGGAGAAGGTGACCGGAGGTCCCTCTCCGGCCGGTGAGGTTTCATTAGGGTTTATATGCCAGATTAAGTCGTGTCCGTTGATTTGTTTTGATCCAAGGGTGGTGGTGGTGCCAGCGAATAAATGGAGAGGGTGTGTGTCACGTGCTTCATTTTTTCCATCTGATGATTAGCATGCGCGTGTGTACATGGTTATTAGTGTGTACTAGCAATGTGAGATGCTTGATTTGATTACCTTGACTTTTACATTGACCTGACCTAATCTGATGGTTGTGAGTGAGTCAAAATGGTTGACTGATGGTACACGCTAGTTATGGTGTTTTGCGTGCTTACTGGACCTAAGCCAGATTGATATCCACACCCCATGTTTTCAAGGCCCAATGATTTTGAACTGTTAATTTGCTATGCATGCACCCCCTTCTTTAGTTCCATTTCATTTTATTTCTCATTTTTGCTACACGATTCATAATTAATTTTTAAAAATACCAAAACATATTGGAAAATTCTACAAAAATTCATGTGTATTCTTAAAACATTTAGGAAATTTTTCATGATTTTATTTTCTGATTTTATGACCTTTTTACCCCTGTTCCATAATTTTCTTTGAATTTCCACTTAGATGCATTCTAAGCATGATACATGAATTTGTTTAATTTTGTTCTTGCTCATTACCAACTATTTTTACATGACTCTTTTTGCATTGATTCACTAATACATTGAAGCATGTTAGATGATTTTTGTTTGATTTTCTAGGTCACTTTATCATATGTCTTGATGCCTATATTTGCACCACTTTGCATGATGTTTCAATTTGACCTAATTGCTTTGTTTGAAGTCATTTTGCTCTGAATTTTTACATACTATCTTGATGTATGATGCATTTCTGACCTAGGCATTCCAATGATATGTTGGCATAATTTTCATGAATCCATTTGGTCTTTGTTTGATGCATCACATTGGATGTATAATCCATGGCATGTCATTACAACTTTAGTGCATGTTTACATGAATTCTTTTGTGCACATTTGTATGCGCATTTGCATATGTTATGAGCCATTCATATGATATTATAGGTCTTTGATACACATTATAGGTCATCTTTACATGTTCATTTCAATTTGAACTTTGTGCATCATTAACATGTATTGTTTGCCCTTTCTTTTTGAACTTTCATTTCAATTCTTCTTATATTACTTCTTGAATGTCTTGAAGTTACCTCATAAATACTTTTGAGATGTTTATAAACCATTTTCCATTTAGTTTCAATTCTGGTTGTTGATTTACATGTTCCATTTATGCATGTCCTCTTCATTTCTTTCCATCTTTCATCTACCCCTTCTTCTTGTAACATGTTTAAATGCTAATGGGTGATGATGGTTGCTTATTCACTTGCACTTGTATGATAATAACCATTGGTTTCCATATGATGCCCATTCTGGTTGTGGTTCTAGGATTTGTTTTCTCATTGAATTCTTGTGAGTTTTATGATGCATTACATGTTCTTTTACTTCTTATACTTCTTATACATGGTTACTAACCATGTAGGGGCTTCGGTAAGTTTCAATTGAGTGTGGATAAGGAATCCACATTCAACTTCTATCCTTTCTCTTTTACAATTCCATTTTGTGTTTTGCTAAGCACTTATGTGCTTTCTTTTAATAACTCATTACTTTCCCTTTTTGAATTACAATTCATCTTCTACTTTGGAAGTGAATTATTTAATTCTTTCTTTCTTTAGACTTTAGGTTGAAACCTCACAAACCTTAGGATCACTCCCTTAACTAATCAATTAGGATTGAGTCTTAGTCCATATAGATTTTTACCTTTATCCTCCCTTGAGTCTCTTTTCTCATCTCAAAGAAAATTCAAAATATCTAATAAAGGTAGGCATTTATTGCATTTAGGCCTTTCATATGAAGAAAAGATTATAAGGGGTCTTCTCTTATAATCTTAAGATGTGTAGCATATGGCCCATCTTAGGTCAATGTGTTACATATTTGATCTTGTATGAGGGACTTAAATGCAATACTTGTTGAAGGTGCAAATAATAAAAAACACTTCTTCACTTCATAATCAACAAAACACTTAATAAACACAAGTATGCTAGTGTGTTTGAACCTTGATAATTGGAACTAAGTGTGAGGGTCTTCTTCACCCTTAGTGTGCTTTCTTACCCATTCCATCTTGGAATGTGAGAAGGTACACATTCCAATGACTAAGATCCAGATACACTGTCGTATGCAAACAAATCCAAAACACTTCCTTCTAAAAGACAAAAACAAACAATAACGTCTTTCCTTCGGGAATTCTTTTCTCATCTCATTCATTCTCAATGCACGAACGCGCTTCTACTCGTTCTCTTGCAAGATGGTAACGCACTCGGACCAGCGAGCCTGCAACACCTGAGCTAGGACGTAAGCCGTTCTCTAAAAAACACAGACAATCCATCCCTAGTGAGGGGAACTACGTCGCTCTGATTCTCATGTTCCCGATGAGATACGTAGGCAGTGGGGTAGGGCCCATGCGAGCACTTCTTTTATTTTCCCTACATTTGTTTCTCGTTCCTTTTCCAGTTCTCTTTTCGTTCCTTTTCCAGTATTCTTTTCCATCACCCTTTGATCGAGACAAGCAAGCGTGGATCCCATCGGGTACGATGGACGCGAGGGGGTGCTAATACCTTCCTCTCGCGTAACCGACTCCCGAACCCATTTCTCTTGGTCGCAAGACCATGCTCTTTCCTTCTCTTCAGGTTTACGCGGTGTTTCCTTTCCCTCTCTTGGGATAAATACACATTGCTGGCGACTCTGTTTTGGTGCCACTTTCGCGTTTGTACTAGGATGAAAATCCCGGGAGCGACACCGGGTTCGCAGTACGAACTCGCTAGCGAGTGCTCGCCACGGGGGTTCGCAGTGCGAACATGACAGCAAACCAGAATTTGTTTTATCATAACTCATGAACCGTAACTCTGATTGACGCACGGATTGAAGCGTTGGAAAGCTTATTCAATGCTCTTTATGAATATGGAAAAATCCCATTGCTGGAACACCTGTAAAAATAAATGAAAATCAATTAAACTCAATGATATTTACACGGTACCGCACTATACACCGAAAACGTAAAGTAAACGTATTTACGAACAAAGCGGGGTTTATTCAACCAATTTTAACACAAAGTAATGATAAGTGCAACAAAAATTATATACAAAAATAGGTACATTTTGCACTTATCAAACTCTCCCCAACTTACATAATTGTTTGTCCACAAACAAGAATCAAACAAACTTGAACATGCACAAGCAATATCCAAAGAATGACGAATCAACAGGTTTTGAAAAACGGAAACGAATGAATGGTTCAAATGAAAACGATACACATAAAAAGTAAATACTTACCACTAAACTACAACGACAACATAGTCACGAAACAAATGCAAAATACAAAAATTCATGCCGAACATTCTTAAACAACACAAGTTCCAAAGTGAATCACACCTAGCAAAAACAATCATCGGTAGATGAAAAACACACAATAAGGTACTTTACACTCACACAACACTCATGCAAACGAAAGACTAAATTATGCATACATCCACAAATTCACATTGAAAATACAAAGGCAAGAATCACAAGGACTTTCAAGGTTGTAACGTGGTCGGGTAAACAAACAAGGGGCAATTTCTAAAGGTAATTGAAACAAAAACTTGCCTAAACCTAAGGGAGTGAAAACTCACAAAGATTCACACAAAATTTCAACCAACTTCTTCCACAATCCCAAGTGCTACACAACACACAATACTTATTTAGCACAATTATTGAAACTCTTTTTGTTTTCTTTCTCAAGGATTTTTCTTTTTCTTCTTTTTTCTTTCTTTTTCTCTTTCACAAAATTTTCTCTTTTTTCTTTTCTTTTTCAATCCTCATAGAATCCAACCAATGAGTATACAATCATCCTCTCCCCAACTTGAATTCAACCGCACCATCATGTGAATACTCCCTACTTTCTAAGGCAAGGAAAAAAATCCATACAACAACACAAAGTTGAGGTCCAAGAAAAAAACAAAATCCATTCAAAAATAAATGAACTAAATACTCATAGACAAGCATTAAGTTCAAATAGAAACATGGATCAAAAAGCTCAAAGGGGTTACGAATTCTCACACACTCACAAGGTGAATTGACTATTTGGCTAAGGTAGTTGTGCTCAGAATGAAACAATTGCCTTGATCCTTTTCATGCATTCATATAATCAACACAAACAAAAGATTCAACATAATAAAATCCAGTTAGAACAAGAATGTTGGTTCTCCGTGCATATATGAACAATAGAAGGCTTCCTTACAAAAAGGTTGAGAACTAAAGTGACTCACAATAGAACAAGTATACAAAAGAATGGATGGCATGGAAGTTTGTAAAAAGCCTAAGTATCATGAATATGCTAAAGTATAGAAAGCGATAAACACATACCTTGGACGTGTACAAAACTTAACAATATCATTACCATGCATTCGCAAGTTGAAATGAACCAACTTGGAAAATCACAAAAGCATCCTCAAATAAGTCGACCAAGACTTGCAACCAAACAACAAACAAAACATTAGAAAAGAAAAACTATAAAACATGCTTGTTTTACGTAGTAAGCTCGACGCCTTTATGGTGCTTAGCTAGAAACTTCCTTCATTCATGCCATAGTGATGCCTCACCGCACAAACCAAAAGCAAGTGCCCTAACCAAACACTTAAACAAACATTACGGGAACAAAATGTATACAACACTTAAACAAACATAATGGAAATAGAAAATATATACGATATATACAAAACTCAAAAATAAAGAAACTATCGCAATGCGATTCAATATCAAAACTAATCCCCGGCAACGGCGCCATTTTGTTGAATGCAGAATAGGGCAAGCAACAAAAATATTTATTTTCGGAAGAATTCCCTCCGGGATTTATGTCGTGTCCACAGAGATCGGTTCGAGGGAAAGAATGTTGTTCGACAATCTCTCGCGTTTATGAGTTTGGTTTTAAATGGTTTCAAACAAGAAAATAGAAAAGTAAACATTAAAACATAAAACAAATTCATTCTTCAGCAAGACAAACTTATCCGGCATGCACATAATCGACTCCTCACAAACTTAAACTTACCGACCAGTTATACTCAACCTACAATACTCCTCAATATCACCCAGCATCGCTCACAACACAGGTTATGTCTAACGCAAAGTTGAGAGAACAACCGTGTTACCATTGCCGATACTTTCGTACGCTAGCTCAAGGCACGGAGGCATTAAGTTTCGACGCCTATTGAAGATTGCTAGCCCTAAATCTATCTCTAGAATCTAGAAACTAACAGACAATTATCCCTAATCGAAGTTTGCGACGGTTATCTCTAACGCAACCCAAACCCCGCGCATAAAGCAAAAATCAGAGACAATCACCAATAGAGATTTGTAAAGCAAGTTTTATACAATGCCATGGGCGACAAATATACATGAGATCATAGTCAATACATATACAAAACCCAACAAAGAAGAAAGACATGAAGAAAATCAGAAATGAACCAAACACTTCATGGATTGTCGGAGCCGATCGATGAGAAATCCACCTCGGATCATCCGCATGCAAGCTTCCATGATGTTTTCTAAGCTAATCTACTGAAAAAATGAAGTTTGATGGAGCTGGAGCAAGAATCCCCAAAACCATCCTCTAAAAAATGCTGAAAAATGAAGTTTATAGGCAAAAGTTGCTGCCCAGGTTCGCACTGCGAACATATGCCGCCTTAACTTCCTCCAGAATGGTGTTTTTCATGCTTCCAGGCGCTTTTTATTCGCCCCAGGTTCGGAGTACGAACTCGCTAGCGAGTGCTCGCCACGGGGGTTCGCAGTGCGAACATGACAGCAAACCAGAATTTTTTTTTATCATAACTCATGAACCGTAACTCCGATTGACGCATGGATTGAAGCGTTGGAAAGCTTATTCAATGATCTTTATGAATATGGAAAAATCCCATTGCTGGAACACCTGTAAAAATAAATGAAAATCAATTAAACTCAATGATATTTACACGGTACCGCACTATACACCGAAAACGTAAAGTAAACGTATTTACGAACAAAGCGAGGTTTATTCAACCAATTTTAACACAAAGTAATGATAAGTGCAACAAAAATTATATACAAAAATAGGTACATTTTGCACTTATCAAACTCTCCCCAACTTACATAATTGTTTGTCCACAAACAAGAATCAAACAAACTTGAACATGCACAAGCAATATCCAAAGAATGACGAATCAACAAGTTTTGAAAAACGGAAACGAATGAATGGTTCAAATGAAAACGATACACACAAAAAGTAAATACTTACCACTAAACTACGACGACAACATAGTCACGAAACAAATGTAAAATACAAAAATTCATGCCGAACATTCTTAAACAACACAAGTTCCAAAGTGAATCACACCTAGCAAAAACAATCATCGGTAGATGAAAAACACACAATAAGGTACTTTACACTCACACAACACTCATGCAAATGAAAGACTAAATTATGCATACATCCACAAATTCACATTGAAAATACAAAGGCAAGAATCACAAGGACTTTCAAGGTTGTAACGTGGTCGGGTAAACAAACAAGGGGCAATTTCTAAAGGTAATTGAAACAAAAACTTGCCTAAACCTAAGGGAGTGAAAACTCACAAAGATTCACACAAAATTTCAACCAACTTCTTCCACAATCCCAAGTGCTACACAACACACAATACTTATTTAGCACAATTATTGAAACTCTTTTTGTTTCCTTTCTCAAGGATTTTTCTTTTTCTTCTTTTTTCTTTCTTTTTATCTTTCACAAATTTTTCTCTTTTTTATTTTCTTTTTCAATCCTCATAGAATCCAACCAATGAGTATACAATCATCCTCTCCCCAACTTGAATTCAACCGCACCATCGTGTGAATACTCCCTACTTTCTAAGGCAAGGAAAAAAATCCATACAACAACACAAAGTTGAGGTCCAAGAAAAAAACAAAATCCATTCAAAAATAAATGAACTAAATACTCATAGACAAGCATTAAGTTCAAATAGAAACATGGATCAAAAAGCTCAAAGGGGTTACGAATTCTCACACACTCACAAGGTGAATTGACTATTTGGCTAAGGTAGTTGTGCTCATAATGAAACAATTGCCTTGATCCTTTTCATGCATTCATATAATCAACACAAACAAAAGATTCAACATAATAAAATCCAGTTAGAACAAGAATGTTGGTTCTCCGTGCATATATGAACAATAGAAGGCTTCCTTACAAAAAGGTTGAGAACTAAAGTGATTCACAATAGAACAAGTATACAAAAGAATGGATGGCATGGAAGTTTGTAAAAAGCCTAAGTATCATGAATATGCTAAAGTATAGAAAGCGATAAACACATACCTTGGACGTGTACAAAACTTAACAATATCATTACCATGCATTCGCAAGTTGAAATGAACCAACTTGGAAAATCACAAAAGCATCCTCAAATAAGTCGACCAAGACTTGCAACCAAACAACAAACAAAACATTAGAAAAGAAAAACTATAAAACATGCTTGTTTTACGTCGTAAGCTCGACGCCTTTATGGTGCTTAGCTAGAAACTTCCTTCATTCATGCCATAGTGATGCCTCACCGCACAAACCAAAAGCAAGTGCCCTAACCAAACACTTAAACAAACATTACGGGAACAAAATGTATACAACACTTGAACAAACATAATGGAAATAGAAAATATATACGATATATACAAAACTCACAAATAAAGAAACTATCGCAATGCGATTCAATATCAAAACCAATCCCCGGCAACGGCGCCATTTTGTTGAATGCAGAATAGGGCAAGCAACAAAAATATTTATTTTCGGAAGAATTCCCTCCGGGATTTATGTCGTGTCCACAGAGATCGGTTCGAGGGAAAGAATGTCGTTCGACAATCTCTCGCGTTTATGAGTTTGGTTTTAAATGGTTTCAAACAAGAAAATAGAAAAGTAAACATTAAAACATAAAACAAATTCATTCTTCAGCAAGACAAACTTATCCGGCATGCACATAATCGACTCCTCACAAACTTAAACTTACCGACCAGTTATACTCAACCTACAATACTCCTCAATATCACCCAGCATCGCTCACAACACAGGTTATGTCTAACGCAAAGTTGAGAGAACAACCGTGTTACCATTGCCGATACTTTCGTACGCTAGCTCAAGGCACGGAGGCATTAAGTTTCGACGCCTATTGAAGATTACTAGCCCTAAATCTATCTCTAGAATCTAGAAACTAACAGACAATTATCCCTAATCGACGTTTGCGACGGTTATCTCTAACGCAACCCAAACCCCGCGCATAAAGCAAAAATCAGAGACAATCACCAATAGAGATTTGTAAAGCAAGTTTTATACAATGCCATGGGTGACAAATATACATGATATCATAGTCAATACATATACAAAACCCAACAAAGAAGAAAGACATGAAGAAAATCAGAAATGAACCAAAGACTTCATGGATTGTCGGAGCCGATCGATGAGAAATCCACCTCGGATCATCCGCATGCAAGCTTCCATGATGTTTTCTAAGCTAATCTACTGAAAAAATGAAGTTTGATGGAGCTGGAGCAAGAATCCCCAAAACCATCCTCTAAAAAATGCTGAAAAATGAAGTTTATAGGCAAAAGTTGCTGCCCAGGTTCGCACTGCGAACCCCCGTTCGCACTGCGAACATATGCCGCCTTAACTTCCTCCATAATGGTGTTTTTCATGCTTCCAGGCGCTATTTATTCGCCCCAGGTTCGCAGTACGAACTCGCTAGCGAGTGCTCGCCACGGGGGTTCGCAGTACGAACATGACAGCAAACCAGAATTTTTTTTATCATAACTCATGAACCGTAACTCCGATTGACGCACGGATTGAAGCGTTGGAAAGCTTATTCAATGCTCTTTATGAATATGGAAAAATCCCATTGCTGGAACACCTATAAAAATAAATGAAAATCAATTAAACTCAATGATATTTACACGGTACCGCACTATACACCGAAAACGTAAAGTAAACGTATTTACGAACAAAGCGAGGTTTATTCAACCAATTTTAACACAAAGTAATGATAAGTGCAACAAAAATTATATACAAAAATAGGTACATTTTGCACTTATCAAACTCTCCCCAACTTACATAATTGTTTGTCCACAAACAAGAATCAAACAAACTTGAACATGCACAAGCAATATCCAAAGAATGACGAATCAACAGGTTTTGAAAAACGGAAACGAATGAATGGTTCAAATGAAAACGATACACACAAAAAGTAAATACTTACCACTAAACTACGACGACAACATAGTCACGAAACAAATGTAAAATATAAAAATTCATGCCGAACATTCTTAAACAACACAAGTTCCAAAGTGAATCACACCTAGCAAAAACAATCATCGGTAGATGAAAAACACACAATAAGGTACTTTACACTCACACAACACTCATGCAAATGAAAGACTAAATTATGCATACATCCACAAATTCACATTGAAAATACAAAGGCAAGAATCACAAGGACTTTCAAGGTTGTAACGTGGTCGGGTAAACAAACAAGGGGAAATTTTTAAAGGTAATTGAAACAAAAACTTGCCTAAACCTAAGGGAGTGAAAACTCACAAAGATTCACACAAAATTTCAACCAACTTCTTCCACAATCCCAAGTGTTACACAACACACAATACTTATTTAGCACAATTATTGAAACTCTTTTTGTTTCCTTTCTCAAGGATTTTTCTTTTTCTTCTTTTTTCTTTCTTTTTCTCTTTCACAAATTTTTCTCTTTTTTCTTTTCTTTTTCAATCCTCATAGAATCCAACCAATGAGTATACAATCATCCTCTCCCCAACTTGAATTCAACCGCACCATCATGTGAATACTCCCTACTTTCTAAGGCAAGGAAAAAAATCCATACAACAACACAAAGTTGAGGTCCAAGAAAAAAACAAAACCCATTCAAAAATAAATGAACTAAATACTCATAGACAAGCATTAAGTTCAAATAGAAACATGGATCAAAAAGCTCAAAGGGGTTACGAATTCTCACACACTCACAAGGTGAATTGACTATTTGGCTAAGGTAGTTGTGCTCAGAATGAAACAATTGCCTTGATCCTTTTCATGCATTCATATAATCAACACAAACAAAAGATTCAACATAATAAAATCCAGTTAGAACAAGAATGTTGGTTCTCCGTGCATATATGAACAATAGAAGGCTTCCTTACAAAAAGGTTGAGAACTAAAGTGATTCACAATAGAACAAGTATACAAAAGAATGGATGGCATGGAAGTTTGTAAAAAGCCTAAGTATCATGAATATGCTAAAGTATAGAAAGCGATAAACACATACCTTGGACGTGTACAAAACTTAACAATATCATTACCATGCATTCGCAAGTTGAAATGAACCAACTTGGAAAATCACAAAAGCATCCTCAAATAAGTTGACCAAGACTTGCAACCAAACAACAAACAAAACATTAGAAAAGAAAAACTATAAAACATGCTTGTTTTACGTCGTAAGCTCGACGCCTTTATGGTGCTTAGCTAGAAACTTCCTTCATTCATGCCATAGTGATGCCTCACCGCACAAACCAAAAGCAAGTGCCCTAACCAAACACTTAAACAAACATTACGGGAACAAAATGTATACAACACTTGAACAAACATAATGGAAATAGAAAATATATACGATATATACAAAACTCAAAAATAAAGAAACTATCGCAATGCGATTCAATATCAAAACCAATCCCCGGCAACGGCGCCATTTTGTTGAATGCAGAATAGGGCAAGCAACAAAAATATTTATTTTCGGAAGAATTCCCTCCGGGATTTATGTCGTGTCCACAGAGATCGGTTCGAGGGAAAGAATGTCGTTCGACAATCTCTCGCGTTTATGAGTTTGGTTTTAGATGGTTTCAAACAAGAAAATAGAAAAGTAAACATTAAAACATAAAACAAATTCATTCTTCAGCAAGACAAACTTATCCGGCATGCACATAATCGACTCCTCACAAACTTAAACTTACCGACCAGTTATACTCAACCTACAATACTCCTCAATATCACCCAGCATCGCTCACAACACAGGTTATGTCTAACGCAAAGTTGAGAGAACAACCGTGTTACCATTGCCGATACTTTCGTACGCTAGCTCAAGGCACGGAGGCATTAAGTTTCGACGCCTATTGAAGATTGCTAGCCCTAAATCTATCTCTAGAATCTAGAAACTAACAGACAATTATCCCTAATCGAAGTTTGCGACGGTTATCTCTAACGCAACCCAAACCCCGCGCATAAAGCAAAAATCAGAGACAATCACCAATAGAGATTTGTAAAGCAAGTTTTATACAATGCCATGGGTGACAAATATACATGAGATCATAGTCAATACATATACAAAACCCAACAAAGAAGAAAGACATGAAGAAAATCAGAAATGAACCAAACACTTCATGGATTGTCGGAGCCGATCGATGAGAAATCCACCTCGGATCATCCGCATGCAAGCTTCCATGATGTTTTCTAAGCTAATCTACTGAAAAAATGAAGTTTGATGGAGCTGGAGCAAGAATCCCCAAAACCATCCTCTAAAAAATGCTGAAAAATGAAGTTTATAGGCAAAAGTTGCTGCCCAGGTTCGCACTGCGAACCCCCGTTCGCACTGCGAACATATGCCGCCTTAACTTCCTCCAGAATGGTGTTTTTCATGCTTCCAGGGGCTTTTTATTCGCCCCAGGTTCGCAGTACGAACTCGCTAGCGAGTGCTCGCCACGGGGGTTCGCAGTGCGAACATGACAGCAAACCAGAATTTTTTTTTATCATAACTCATGAACCGTAACTCCGATTGACGCACGGATTGAAGCGTTGGAAAGCTTATTCAATGCTCTTTATGAATATGGAAAAATCCCATTGCTGGAACACCTGTAAAAATAAATGAAAATCAATTAAACTCAATGATATTTACACGGTACCGCACTATACACCGATAACGTAAAGTAAACGTATTTACGAACAAAGCGAGGTTTATTCAACCAATTTTAACACAAAGTAATGATAAGTGCAACAAAAATTATATACAAAAATAGGTACATTTTGCACTTATCAAACTCTCCCCAACTTACATAATTGTTTGTCCACAAACAAGAATCAAACAAACTTGAACATGCACAAGCAATATCCAAAGAATGACGAATCAACAAGTTTTGAAAAACGGAAACGAATGAATGGTTCAAATGAAAACGATACACACAAAAAGTAAATACTTACCACTAAACTACGACGACAACATAGTCACGAAACAAATGTAAAATACAAAAATTCATGCCGAACATTCTTAAACAACACAAGTTCCAAAGTGAATCACACCTAGCAAAAACAATCATCGGTAGATGAAAAACACACAATAAGGTACTTTACACTCACACAACACTCATGCAAATGAAAGACTAAATTATGCATACATCCACAAATTCACATTGAAAATACAAAGGCAAGAATCACAAGGACTTTCAAGGTTGTAACGTGGTCGGGTAAACAAACAAGGGGCAATTTCTAAAGGTAATTGAAACAAAAACTTGCCTAAACCTAAGGGAGTGAAAACTCACAAAGATTCACACAAAATTTCAACCAACTTCTTCCACAATCCCAAGTGCTACACAACACACAATACTTATTTAGCACAATTATTGAAACTCTTTTTGTTTCCTTTCTCAAGGATTTTTCTTTTTCTTCTTTTTTCTTTCTTTTTCTCTTTCACAAATTTTTCTCTTTTTTCTTTTCTTTTTCAATCCTCATAGAATCCAACCAATGAGTATACAATCATCCTCTCCCCAACTTGAATTCAACCGCACCATCATGTGAATACTCCCTACTTTCTAAGGCAAGGAAAAAAATCCATACAACAACACAAAGTTGAGGTCCAAGAAAAAAACAAAATCCATTCAAAAATAAATGAACTAAATACTCATAGACAAGCATTAAGTTCAAATAGAAACATGGATCAAAAAGCTCAAAGGGGTTACGAATTCTCACACACTCACAAGGTGAATTGACTATTTGGCTAAGGTAGTTGTGCTCATAATGAAACAATTGCCTTGATCCTTTTCATGCATTCATATAATCAACACAAACAAAAGATTCAACATAATAAAATCCAGTTAGAACAAGAATGTTGGTTCTCCGTGCATATATGAACAATAGAAGGCTTCCTTACAAAAAGGTTGAGAACTAAAGTGACTCACAATAGAACAAGTATACAAAAGAATGGATGGCATGGAAGTTTGTAAAAAGCCTAAGTATCATGAATATGCTAAAGTATAGAAAGCGATAAACACATACCTTGGACGTGTACAAAACTTAACAATATCATTACCATGCATTCGCAAGTTGAAATGAACCAACTTGGAAAATCACAAAAGCATCCTCAAATAAGTCGACCAAGACTTGCAACCAAACAATAAACAAAACATTAGAAAAGAAAAACTATAAAACATGCTTGTTTTACGTCGTAAGCTCGACGCCTTTATGGTGCTTAGCTAGAAACTTCCTTCATTCATGCCATAGTGATGCCTCACCGTACAAACCAAAAGCAAGTGCCCTAACCAAACACTTAAACAAACATTACGGGAACAAAATGTATACAACACTTGAACAAACATAATGGAAATAGAAAATATATACGATATATACAAAACTCAAAAATAAAGAAACTATCGCAATGCGATTCAATATCAAAACCAATCCCCGGCAACGGCGCCATTTTGTTGAATGCAGAATAGGGCAAGCAACAAAAATATTTATTTTCGGAAGAATTCCCTCCGGGATTTATGTCGTGTCCACAGAGATCGGTTCGAGGGAAAGAATGTCGTTCGACAATCTCTCGCGTTTATGAGTTTGGTTTTAAATGGTTTCAAACAAGAAAATAGAAAAGTAAACATTAAAACATAAAACAAATTCATTCTTCAGCAAGACAAACTTATCCGGCATGCACATAATCGACTCCTCACAAACTTAAACTTACCGACCAGTTATACTCAACCTACAATACTCCTCAATATCACCCAGCATCGCTCACAACACAGGTTATGTCTAACGCAAAGTTGAGAGAACAACCGTGTTACCATTGCCGATACTTTCGTACGCTAGCTCAAGGCACGGAGGCATTAAGTTTCGACGCCTATTGAAGATTGCTAGCCCTAAATCTATCTCTAGAATCTAGAAACTAACAGACAATTATCCCTAATCGAAGTTTGCGACGATTATCTCTAACGCAACCCAAACCCCGCGCATAAAGCAAAAATCAGAGACAATCACCAATAGAGATTTGTAAAGCAAGTTTTATACAACGCCATGGGCGACAAATATACATGAGATCATAGTCAATACATATACAAAACCCAACAAAGAAGAAAGACATGAAGAAAATCAGAAATGAACCAAACACTTAACGAATTGTCGGAGCCGATCGATGAGAAATCCACCTCGGATCATCCGCATGCAAGCTTCCATGATGTTTTCTAAGCTAATCTACTGAAAAAATGAAGTTTGATGGAGTTGGAGCAAGAATCCCCAAAACCATCCTCTAAAAAATGCTGAAAAATGAAGTTTATAGGCAAAAGTTGCTGCCCAGGTTCGCACTGCGAATCCCCGTTCGCACTGCGAACATATGCCGCCTTAACTTCCTCCAGAATGGTGTTTTTTATGCTTCCAGGCACTTTTTATTCGCCCCGGGTTCGTAGTGCGAACTCGCTAGCGAGTGCTCGCCACGGGAGTTCGGAGTGCAAACATGACAGCAAACCAGAATTTGTTTTGATCATAACTTATGAACCCTAACTCCGATTGACGCATGGTTTGAAGCGTTGGAAAGGTTATTCAATGCTCTTTATGAATATGGAAAAATCCCATTGCTGGAACGCCTGTAAAAATAAATGAAAATCAATTAAACTCAATGATATTTACACGGTACCACACTATACACCAAAAACGTCAAGTAAACGTGTTTACGAACAAAGCGGGGTTTATTCAACCAATTTTAACACAAAGTAATGATAAGTGCAACAAAACTTATATACAAAAATAGGTACATTTTGCACTTATCAGGTCTTCGGTGGAGATTTCAGACAAATTTTGCCGATCACTCCACGAGGGAGTAGGTCTGACATTATCCACTCTGCAATAAACGCATCTTACATTTGGGATTCCTGTGAGGTTCTGGCTTTAACTCGGAATATGCGTCTCCAATGTGTTTCCAATGACCGAGACTCAATTGAAATTACAGAATTTTCTGATTGGCTTTTAAAATTGGGTGAGGGGAGGTTAAGTGAACCGAATGACGGATATGTCGATATTCAAATCCCACCAGATATCCTTATTTCTGAGTTTGATGACCCCATTATCACAATTGTCGATAGCACTTATCCTGCCCTGTTGCAAAATTATACTTCTTATGACTACCTCAAATGTCGAGCCATCTTGGCATCCACTCTCAATATCGTTGATAAGATCAATAATCACATTCTCAAAATGATGCCCGGTATTTCCCCTATATTTTTTTACTTTTTCTGTATGCCATAACCACTCCGCCACTAAACCTCTTCCATTAATTACTGTGATGAATTCATTTTTTTGTTGCCATTTCATAGGCGATACGAAAGACTATTATAGCTCCAACTCAGTTGATCGCTCGGAGATACATGACAATAGCATTATGGAAGTCCTTAGTCCTGAGTTTCTTAGCTCTCTGCGGACTTCAGGCTTGCCCAACCACCACATTAGATTGAAGATTGGGACTCCAATCATGCTTATGAGAAACATTGATCAAGCTGAAGGATTGTGCAACGGCACGAGACTCATTGTTACCCGAATGGCTAACCACGTCCTTGAAGCTGAAATAATGGGAGGCAAAGGTCATGGAAAAATCATATACATACCACGAATGGATATGTCGCATTCACAGTCACCTTGACCTTTCAAACTAAGCAGACAACAATTCCCAATCATCGTATCCTATGCAATGACGATTAACAAGTCTCAGGGCCAGTCTTTGGATTGGGTTGGACTCTACATTCCTAAGGACCTCTTCAGTCATGGCCAACTTTACGTCGCTATATCGAGGGTAAGTCGCAAAAAGGGTTCAAAATCTTGATACACGACGATGACAACAAACCGAAGTCAACTACTGCTAATGTCGTCTATAAGGAAGTATTCAGCAATGTTTAGCCAGTACGGATATTTCTGTTTACAATGCAGATTTACATTAATTCTTTTTCCTACCAATTGCATAGTTTGACTGTCACTGGCTTCTTTGTCACTTCATTCAGACTCTATTGCATGTTCCGTCTTTGCTTACCAGTCTTAGGTTTTCTTTTGTATTTTCCTAACCATTTCGTTTCATTCTTGCTTCCTCTACTCATTTATCTTGCTCATTTTGTTGCCTTATGCTAATTAATCTATTTTCTAATCGATATTGTGTCCGGTTTTTGAATCCATTTTCCATTTTCAGATTTATATTCGGTATTATTCCTAACGACTTTGACCTCGCGTCTCGCAACTGCTATAAATTTCATGACACATACACTAATAATTGTTGTTTTTTCCTCACAGGCACATCCATAATTCTACATTTTTTGGGGAATGTTTCTGCAATCCTTACAGTACATGACATGATACTCTTTCTATTCACTCACACGATTCACCCCTATTTATTTCACCCTCTTTTACAATATTTGAGTTATATACCTTATTATCAAACCCTTCCTTTGTATCTGAAAACATTATTTTTATCATCATTGCCTATCTCACCACTATTGTATCACACTTTTAGAGGCTTAATTATAACACCATTGTTTTGATGTATGTGATTACGATTATATAATTATTTTCAATGCCACTACGTTTACAACATTTCATTATCTTACAAACGATAACTATATACAACATTTCATTATGTTACAAACAACAACTATATACAACGCTATTATATTAACTACATTCATGACACACATTATTCAATATGCCACGTTAAACTCATGCCATGCTACTTAGAAGTAAATAGTTATTAACAACTTTTCGGAATATTTAATTTTGGAACAACACTTTTATTATCATCTTATTATACTTTTCTGTCAGTTATATAACAGTTTTTTTACAACCTGCAACAATGACCCTGTATAACATAATTCTGGAATACAACTCATTTTTTCAGAACAACAATAACCGTCTTCCATTCCTCATTTCGCAAAACATCATTCTTACATTTTCATATAATCTGCGTCTTACATAACCACACAAAATAACCAGTACCAGACATAATAGCCATCATTCTACAAGGTCTTCACAAAACAAAAACAAAATAACTACTAAATTACGAATGTCTCACCAACTACTAACCCAAACCGTACTAACATCCTAATACGACACCCAACTTCGACATTCCAAATTACTTCAATTTTCCCTTCTCAAAACAGACACATAAACTCTATCTCGTAACGTTGTTATACGAAAACGAAGCTTATCTCCCCTCCCAAGCCTCCTATACAGTGCGAAATGGTACCACCCACAGCCCATGAACTTTTCCGTCTTGACTGTCTTTTTGTCACGCCTCGCAGAAATCACCTTCGCATGGTACAGTCTGCCATTGTCCAGATCAACCAACTCGATGGTCCTCTGCTTCACTCCTAAGATATTCTTCGAAACGTATGCCAGAAAGTACTGCAATATAGTCATGTCACATTTTTTCAGTCACTCATTCAGCCATATTTCATACATCTACTCAATCATATTCAATTGAAATATTTTTAACAATTCTTACCATCACATTTTTCATGGCTTTGTATCCAAAGCTCAGGGTCTTCTCCCAGCAGTATTCTTCCTCTGCATCATCTTCGCCTAAACCATCAACCTCATCCTCAACTTCAATAGGATTAGAATTTTCAGTTCCTACATCAACCTCTCTGGCGGGTTCAACATCTCTCATGTCTAAGACAGGGTCTCCCACAGCACTTACCCTGCATTTCCATATTAAATGTATTATCTCAACACACCCCTTTTCCATGAATCAAACAATATCAATACCGCACTTTTTACTATTGCATACCACTTGACAAATTCAATAAACCTATCAATAACTGACTATACAATGAAATTCATGTCTTAGTATACTCAAACCTTTCGATAAAACCCTCATTTTGTTATATTTTCTACAATATTCAGACATAAATTCCTTTTTTGTTTTTCGAGTCTATTATATTCGGCATATTCCGTACCTAAGAATACTTCGGTGACCTCTTTGCCCACTATTCCCACCGTCTGTCTTTCTGCCACCGATCACTTCCACTGTACCTTCCCCGAATCTAACTTTTTTCATAGCCTTACCTTGCTTCCCTTCCGACGTTTCGCCGTATGGTTCCGCCCCTAAGTCACGAAGCTTACCATCGATTTCGTGTTTTTCTTTCAACCAGGTTTCAACATTTCTACATAGCCAAAATTACAATAAATAAATTATTTTCTCACACTACCATATCACACCGTAAATACTGGATTACGGACTTAATTCCTAAACTTTTAACGACCCTTCTATACTATACATAAATCATGTACCTGGCTCTCAGGGTCTTCAGCTTTTCAGCATCTGTATCTTCTTTCTCCAACAAGGCGACACTGACTTCGACTTCTCCGACGTTCCTATTCAATATCAAAACGTCCTACATTTAATAATTAATACATATTGTACAATACCCATTCAAAATTACCCCTGATTTTTTATTTTTGTATGTCATACACAAGTTCCACTCATGTATCCTTCGCACATATGTCTCCATCGCATGCATGTCAAGATCAACATAGATGTTTACCTTCCCTTACTGTTGCATGTCTTCTCTACCACATTGCATCCACCTTCTGCACTTTCAACGGTGAGATCAACAAAATCTATCATGCATGCCCTTGCCCTTCCTTTCCAACGACCTTTCGTACTACCAGATACCTCCTCAATCATACGCTTCAGGGTCTCTTCGACATCAATTGTGTCTGGGACCTATTTTAACACTATCATTATCAGTTATCATTGGTCTCAACAAACAGCATAATAATGGTCATCTCAAAATTTATACATGGAACCCATTACACTTACGCCGGTTGATTGTCGTTTCCCGTCTGCTGCGCCATTCCTCAAACCTCCGCTACCTCTTTCGATACACTTGAAATCAAAAAGAAAACAACCCACTTGCTTTCCTTTACTTCTCCACGTCGTGAAGTTTTAAGTCGTCTTATGTCATATTTTCTCATTGACAGAACGTCCCAAATTTATAGTTTTTCCAACTGTATGTATTACTCTTTTAACCTTACCTTTATTTGCCCCTTCGCAATGTTTGGAATCCAGATAGTGGCTACAATTGAACTTTAACATATTATAATCCCTCACTTTTCCTTTTTTTATGGCATTGTAAACAAACGGGTTTCAATTACAAACTGCCATATTTTGGCGCTTTTTACTGGGTCCATAGTATTCGTGCCCGGGCCCAATTCATTAACCCCTTATCCTTTCTTACTGTTTTACCTTCCCCTTTACTCCATTTCACCTCAGACTTCACTTTGACATTTACAACACTTTTTTCACCGACGTTCCTGAAAATGGCCAACAACGTCACCTCCTCCTCTCCAATCGGGTAATTCTCTTCAATACTTTCACCATGCTTTACTCCATTACTGTGGATTCAATATATGTTGGGCAGGTCAAACATTTCTGGCTGAATGCCGTGTGGATCGTCTCACATTAAACAACGAAATCGTGTTCAAGTTTAAACAATAACGGTTCAAATATGGTTTAAATCTTCTTCCTAACTAATGGATTTCATCGGCCGTATCACATGTTTCTCTGAAAGTCTTACCTAGGGTTTCTGCGTATTTTATGTTTCTGAACATTACCTTTTTGGTCTGCCGCTATATTTTTCATTCTTCTTGTGCAAAGCTGTAAAATTTCCTCGCCATTACGCTGTTCACCCATCACTTTGTGTTTTAACATTCATGCAGGGTGTCTAACGATCGAATGGCCAGAGAGCGTAAACGCAAAGACCTTATGATGCAACTTTATTATCTCGAATACGAGGAAACATAGCAGCTTAAAAAACACCGACAAAAAATCATGTCGTTTGAGGAATTCCAAATGCTACGTCGCGATGGCGAATCTTCTACAACATCTATAACCATTGCAGGGTACTTCTACTCTTACACTGACTAATATGTTATGTTTTACATCATTTTATTTTTACGGATGTTTACATATATCTAATTTCCATACTGTTGTTATAAATTAGACCGTCTGAAGTTCAACGATCACCTCCGGTTTCTATCCCACCGCATATCATTGACGTTGATAAAGAACCAATGCCTAAACCTCCCGTTCCAGTCACACTAACACCCGACAATCATCTGCAACTCAACTCACCTCCTCATACATCCCGCATGACTGTTTCATCCAATAGTGAACGGTAATACGTTGTACACTACTTGATAGACTTTTATATTTCTTGATTCATAATGTTTCTTTATATTTTATAATTTCTGTATGAAGTTTACCAAACCTTACTTCCTTCTCTAAATGTAACATGAATGCTTCGGAGTAGTTCCGATGCGGAGGCCTGTGCAACCATTTCACGCGGTGGTCCAAAGTATTTTGTTTGGAAATGTAAAATCAGGTCTGGGAAAACTTCAACAAACAACGTCCTTGTAAGTCGCAACTTTTTGTTTTTTACCAACTTCACTACTGACTTTTACATCCCTTCGCTACTATTTTCATACTTCTGTTTTTTGTATAGCAAATCCCCCACAGAGCCATTAAGGAATGCTGCGATTTTGGAGTCAGGGGTATTAAATTATTTGATGCGGATACTCAGGAACATTACGAGTCTGAACTTCACAGATCCGAAAGAAAGTATGGGGTTGATATGTTCATTGGCAAGGGATGGTATCAGTTTGCGAAAAAGAAGTGTCTGAGAAAGGGTGATCGCCTAGCTTTCATTGTCAGGGATCCTCGTGGTGACACCGTTGTTGTCAAACTTTTAAATCGCTAATGCTTTGTTTAAATTTTTCCTTTCCTACTTTGTTTTTTGTATGATGGATTGATGTCCAAACAAGCTACGTTACTAAATTCTGTTTGTATTAACCAACCTGTAGCGGTTATTTTGTTCTACTATTTCATTACTCTCCTTAGTTTGTATGCTTAACTTCCTTTTTATTTATTTATTGTACTACCTTCTATTAAAAACACTACTTCAATGAATTATATTTTTCATTCTGCATTCATATATCCCTATTCATTTTATGTAATGTAACTTCGTTTTTCTTCTTCATTTTTATTTTTTCTTCAAAGTAACCATGCTTTTTTATTTACATTATTCTTATTTTTTTTCCTCCAACAAGACATGTATTTCGATGTTTTTTTTCTTATGTCGCAACCAATGCGCATACCATACCAGTACCCGTGCAATGCACGGGTCTCCCACTAGTCCGTTTCCGAAAATGAGTTGTGTATATCAGTATGTCTTATGGGTTTAAGTTACTAAACTGTAATTAATAATTATAAAAAACTTATTTTGAAAATATTAATTATATTAATATTCAATATAAATCATAAGACAATTATTCATTCATTTTTTATACATTTCTTTATTCAATTTAATTATTTACAACATGTTATGGACATCTCACAAGACCCATGATTCAACAAGGTTGAGCACTAGAAAGAAAGATGCAAGGTGTTCCAGCAAACACTTTAATGCTTAAGTTAGTAACAATTATAAGTGTGAAGATTAAGGTTTAAAATATTGTATATCAATGTCTCAATCATTTTTTAAGTTTTATAGTTAGAGTTTAGGGTCTAAAGGTATATAGATCCTTCTTAGGAACAATTGTCTTGTATGATGAATTACTCTTTGGGTTTCCTTTTTTTTTCCTCTGGGACCGTCCATATGACTTATGTTGGCACATATGAGTAAACAAATAAGGTTTCACTTATTCTGGGCCTAGTTTAGATGGAAGATTGAGCTAGCACGTCCTTGAAATCGGTGAATATGGCCTTACACTTTGGCGTCCACTCTAAAATTATTTATTTCCTTAAGGGTTTCTTGAATGGTAGTGCCTGATGGGTCGACCTAGTAATAAACCTTGAAAGGGAAACCAATATCACGTTTATCTGTTATATTCCACGTTTTGTTCTAGGATATCTATAACAGTCTTACATTTGTCTAAGTTGACTTTAATCTCATTTTTTATGAGATAGTACCCTAAAAATTTCCTTGTTCGAATGTCACACACACATTTCTCAAGGTTCAATGGCATGATGTAATTATGAAACTCTCTAAACACGACCTTTAAATGATCATGGAATATATTTTTCATCATCTCTTGATATGGAACCACAACGTTCTTGAACCCAAAGAGCTATTACCTAGTAACAAAAAGAATAAAAAATGTTTGTCGGCAATCCTAAAGGTTATTTTTTAGAAATCGTTGGGATCTATTAGTATCTTGTTGTATCTGAAATAAGTGTTCTATGTTGGGTAGAGGTATGTATTATAGAATAATGCTCTGTCGAGAATCAAGTAGTTGAAGGTGGCGAGAAACACAAGAATGGGGGTTTGAATTGGGTTTCTAAAAACAAAAGCTTTTTCAAAACCAACTCAATAAACAAAACACAAACAATAAAAATAACATGTTATTTTTATACTGGTTCATTGTTAACGAAGCTACCTTTAGTCCACCCTATAAAGGTGATTTTGCTTTCTCAATAAGGACTTAATTCACTATAACTGAAACTGATTACAGACACCACAAAGACAACCATCTTTGTCTTCTCGAGTATATCTGACTAAATCCTAATCACTCAAGGAAACCACTCAAACAATATTGAGATTTACAATATGTGTTTACAAAGAATGCTTCTTAGAAAGCAGATTAATGCAAGTTAATACAATGAAAATCTCACACAAATAACGAGTAACAACTCTATATGTGTTTACAAAGAATATACACAAAAAATAATATTTACTTCAGCAAAGTGTGTATTTTCAATAGCGTGAGCGTTTTTCTTGCATGAACAATGATTAGCAATTAGCAACTTCTTCCAATCATCCAAGTCTTCTTTATATATGCAGATAAAAGATCTGTTGGAGGGTAGAATTGGAAAAGAAATTTGCAGCTGTCTTTATCATAATGGTTTGCAAATTGGAGGCAAAATGGTACAATAGTACTGTCCTTAGCCCACAAAATCAGGGTAGTGGGGGAATGGGTAATCTTGTATTGTGTCCTATTTTCCTGACACAAAACATTTTTTATCATATCTTCTAATCTTCAAAGGCTTATGATAAAATGATGTTGAAGCATGCTTAGAAGGATCAAGTGACATTTGAGAGAATCTTCAGAACCTTGGTCTTCAGAGTCTTGACACAGTTCCTCAAAACATGGTCTTCAAAGTCTTCAGATCTTGTTTGTTAGAATCTTCAGAACTTAAGTGCAGAATCTTGAAGGCAGACAAACCTTCAGAGGCTCTTCAATCAGAGTCACTGTCATAAGCTTTAGCAAAAACGTTCTTTAAAACCGTTGTCTAACAGCTTTCTAGAGCTTGACAACATCTTGTAAAGCACTTGTATCTCTTCAGAGTCAGAGTGTGTTGATTTCAGAATCTGATGATGTCACACGTCAAATCTTCAGAGTCAGAACCTGTTTAACAAAATCTACACACTAGAAAAAAACCATTACTGTACAAAATTGTTCTCTAAGAAACAATGCATTGTTATCATCAAAACTAAATGTCAGATGCAGAACTAAATCATGGTCTAACAATCTCCCCCTTTTCGATAATGACAAAACCATGTATTTTGATGAACAATTTTTACCTGGTTTAATCACATAAAAATATCAGAGTGAGGTTTGTAAGCCCCCCCTGAATTTTATACTGTTAAAAATTATTTTTTAGCTTAGAATATCAGAGTTAGGTTTGCAAGCTCCCCCTGAATTTAAGACTTAAAATAATCGTAACACATATAAAAATGTAAAACAACATGAAAGAAATAACTTCCCATAAGGCAGAAGCATGGTTATTACTACTTTTTTCAGACAAAAGTCTGGTTACTATCTTCCCATAAGATAGAAGCCTGGTTGTAATGGATAAAGTAACTACCCAGAATGCAACAGCTTGCGTGCAGAAGTATTTAATTTAGAATCCTTGCTTGAGTGTCAGGAGGTCTGGTTATCAATCTCGTCACAAAGCATGATTTGTCAGAGCTTTCAGATGCCAGGTTGTATATCATAAGTTTGGTTTTAATTAGAGCTAATTCAGAGCACTAGTTTCAAAGCCATGTCTTGTTCAGAACTTGTATACGCCTGGTTCACTTTAGATTAAATGAACACATTTTCCTAGAACCTGAAACACTTGGTTAGAATGGTGAACTTTCACAAAGTTCTCAAAAATATTACTAAGTTTGAAAACAATTAGAACTATGTTTAGGTATCAGAATGGAATTAGATATATCAAAATTAGTCATTCTTTCTCCCCCTTTGTCGTCATTCAAAAAGAAACATAAAGAAAAAGTAAATAAGCCAAACTTCATTTCATTAATGATAATCATGCAGGTACATAAATGAAAAAGAAGTACAAAAACAAAGACAACGCAACGTTTAAAAAAATTAAGGTTTAAGAGGGTTTAGGTAGTCTTAATAAGATCTCTCCAAGCATCCCTTCAATCTTTGATGTCCTTTCCTTCACTTCAGAATTCTCAGTAGCCAGATACTCCAAATTCTTTAGAATGTACTCCTCAAAATCAAAAGTCTTCTTGTCGCTAGAGTCACTTGCAACTTCAAGAGGAATCACTTCTGGAGCAGGGAGCAGAAGAGTAGCAAGAGCCTTCTAAAGTAGAGATTCAACAATGCCAGAGAGTTTGGCTTGGATGTTCCTCTTAGCTTCCTTCATTCAGGAAAATTATAACTCTTCAAAATTGACCTTTATCCATCTTCTGAAGTCGTTGGCCAGATCACACACTTCAAATAGGTTTGCATTATCTTTACAAGCCTCAATGAGAGTATCGAGTCTACCATCAGCAACTACTTCAAAATGAGCAAGCAGGTCTTTCGAGGGTGTTAGACGGATGTTGGTTTGAGCAGAAGACAAAGCAGAATATGGGCGAGAAGTTCTATCTGGGATGGCTATGAGCTCAACATCTGCTCATTGTCGGAACTAATGGGTGATATGTGAGTATGGATGATAAAATGAGAGGTGTTTGTTGGTTGAGAGGTTTTATAAGGAGTTATGGAGGGAGAGATTCAAAACTGAGATAGTTGGGATAGTTGTGAATTGGTTAAGAGAAAAGGTGGAAAGGTTAGAAGTTTAGCAATTGAAGGTGGGGGTGGTGTGTAACACCCCCAATCTATACCCCCAATTAATAAAAAGCAGTAAAAGAAAATTCAAAATTTCGTCAGAGTATATTTAAATTATCATGGCATAGACCGGGAGGGTCACATCTCATTGAAACAATTCATACAACACCTGCTCATAAAGATATGCAACAGTGGGGTAGCAATCAACAGAGGAACTTAGTTCCTTACACCCACATTTCAGAATTTAGAATAAAAGCGGAAAATCTAAAACTGAATAACATATATATATATATATATATATATATATATATATATCATGAAAAATTTGTCATACATCAGGTTATACATGCACAAGCCAAAATATATACATATACATAATATACAATTATCACAAACGGCCTCCCTAACTACCCGGTGTCACATATCAGAGCCGATCGACAAAAGAATGAAGATGCAAAGCTTCACAAAAATACCTCCAGCAACTCTAATCTGCAATGCCTCATAGAGCATTATAAAACAGCATAAGGGTGAGAAAAACAACCATAATATAATTGCATACAATTATACATATAACACGAAATATACACAAGTATACGGTTCTCACCACAACTCACGCTATAATTCAAAACACAAGGCATTACAGGACACAATATATATTTCCATCACCAACACATATCCATATATCAATTAGTCCACAAATCCACACATAACCAACCATAAATGATTTATGCAAATGCAAGAGACCGACACAACGACTCTATGCATATGCACATGCGGTACGACTTCCATTATTTCTCATCACTAGTTCACTCAGGAACTCTGCTAGAACCATCGCTCGTTACATCACTGTAACTCCCCGTCGGGCCTACGATGTTCCCCACCGCTCACACCCCACACGGGCACATGGTGTTTATGGATAGCTCACACCCCACACGGGCACACGACCCGATCGCTCACACCCCACATGGGCACACGAAGTTATAGCGAATTCCCTCTGGAATCCAAACCTTCACTCAGGACGTTTCAACAATGCATATCATGATGCTTGGCATACAAAGACCCATAACATTTGATATGCACACGTAAACACATTTACATCGGCAAAAATCACACTTTGCACAAAATCACACTTTGCACTTATGCCCAAAACAATGCATTTAATTTCCATACGGCCACAAATCGTCACAACATCATCTAAACACATACATTTGCATAAACAATAGCACTATGCATAATACATGTCAATTACGCACAATTATAACGACAAAAGTCGACAACCGACACTATTTCCGACTTTCCGACATAATTTAATCAGCTAACAATTTCTAAATCATCATAATAAGAAAGTACAGCTCAATAGCTACGCAACGATACCAAGAATGTAAAAATCGGACAAACGGATCAAAAGTTACGAACGAAAACGAAAAACGATATTTTGAAAAGTCCCATTTTGCAAAAGTCCTGTTCATACGCGTACCACCATGAGCCATACGCGTATGAGCAGAGACTCATTTTTCCCAAAGTTCACGTTGAAATATCCGTACGCGTAATGCCCAAGCCCGTACGCGTATTGCCCTAAAATGCTACGCGTATCATACGCAAATGGGCAGATGGCCGAGAAAACAAGCAACCCATACGCGTATTGGCCCTATGGCTCACCCACCATACGCGTATTGCCAAGGTTCATACGCGTACGAACATGCCCCATACGCGTATGACCTGGAAATCTCAGAAAAAATCTTCTGCATAATTGTTCATACGGGTTCCAATCCAAAACCCTCCAAATCATCACTCAATACCCAGAAAAACACCAATACACTTACTAACAACATGCATCTATCATATACTGACAATAAGGAACACTAACAACATAATTTTCAACACATTTAATCAATTTCTAATCAATTTTACCAAAAATGGGTTTACTAAAATATTTCCATTTCAATCCAACAAACATCACAAATATACATACATAATCATATACAAGTATACAATAATTGAATTTCGCACCCTTACCCGATTAAATCGATACTAGAAGTTGATTTCTCTTCGATTTTTCCAAGTTTTCCACTATTTCTCTTCTTCTTCTCTTTTCTCTCCTTTTTCTTTCTTTTCCTTTTCTTTCTTTCTCTTTTTCTCTCTACTATTTTCTATTTTTTTCTTACTTAATCAAAAATATCCTAAAATGACCAAAATACCCCCACACTCAAATATCTTACAAACGATCCCAAAACCCGATAAAATATCACAACATTGAAAAATAACATATTTTCAGATAAAAGTCGAAAATAAAATAAAATAATAATATAATAATCAAACGACTCGATTAAATAAAACACACACGAAAACTGGGTCGTTACATGGTGAAGGGGAGACATTTGGATTTGTGGATTGGGGAGCAGAAAATATACTGGGTTCCAAAACAAAAGGTATGGAGTAAGTAATAGTGGTTGAAGGGGTGGATGCACTATTTACAGTAGAAAGTGGACTAGAATCAGAAGGAACAACAGTTCCAGCAAGGACAAAAACAACAACAGTTCTGGGTGCTTTAAAAGAAGTCTCCAGAGTTTTCTCAATAGCCTTAGCCCTTTAAAGCAAAATTTCTTATATACTTCTCTATAATGCTTTTAGACAAACTTTCTTTTCTTCTTCTTCTTAGTAGATTCAGAGGTTGTGGGGGCAACACTTGCAGGGTTGCTGTGAAGATAACTTCCCACATAATCCACAGATAATGGATTAGAGAAGATGGGAAAATCATCCAGAGGAATCCTTGTGATGCGGGTTTCTTCCTTGGGGATTTCAACAACGGGACTTGTAAATGCAGAAATCATGCCCATATTTTACAAGCTCTTGGCATTGAAGGAATTCCCAACGATAGATACCAGCCCTTGAGACTTTTCATCATCTATTAGAGAGTCTATTAGTTGGCTCTCCATTAGAATGTCTAAAATAAGATTACCAAAATGAATCCAGAATTTCATCTTTATGCTTCCATTCCTTGTCTTTTCACAGTATCTCTTAAGAACCGAAAGAGAAGCCCAGGAAGATTCATCGTCTTATCACCGGCAATAAAATGAAGAACATATTACTGATCGATGTTGATATAATTAGGAGAGTTGGTTGGCTTTCTGTGATTTATGCAACCAAGAAGAAATCTTGCTCAAATCCTCAGAATAGGGTGAAGATTCTTGATCTTGCTAGCAATAATTGCAGAAGTGGAAATAGTTTTGGCCATCTCAACCTGATCATTTCTCCTTTCTCCCATCAGTTCACACCTTATACCAGATCCATCATGCCCAATAAACTTGGCAATAAGTTTCTCATTAATGATAATCTTCTTTCCAAAAACAAATGAAATAACTTGTGAAGAAGGCGTCTTAGCATGAATCCATAATTTTCTTACAAAAGATGGGAAAATTGGGCCATGAAGACGATCAAAGAACTTCTCCCAACCTTGAGTTTCGATAGCAGGTAGAAGGTCAAAGCCATGATCTTTCAAGCTGTCAAAATCAACCATAAGTTTGTAGAAAACTTCCAAGTCTTCTTCAGGTGTAGATAGAGTGTACCATACAATTCTTCAGTGTACATAAACTTACCAGGATATAAAGTGGGTGGTGTCCTATGAGATAGGAGAAGATGAGGAATATATTCTGGTGCTTGTGACGACAAAGCTCTACGAACAACCCTTTGAATAACAGTGTTGCATTGTTGAATATCAGATACTTATGGAAGTGGTTGTTGTGCTTGTTGTTGTGAAGCTATTGATTAAAAGATAATGGGTTTTAGAATTTGTTAACTTTTCGGTTTGAAAATAAGAAAGTTTGGGAACTGAGAGTAGCGACGGTGCGTGAAGTGAGTAAGGTGATTTTAAATATAAGTTTTTGCAATCATGACAAAAATAAACAATAATGACAAAGGAGTAAAGCGTGAGGATTTTACCTAATCCCAAGGTTAATGATTTAACCCCAATGTGTCACGCAAACGTTAGAAACGATTCAGTTTTCTAAGACATTTGTCTTTAAAAATTATCACATTATCCAAGACTAATTGACAACTATTAAATGCAAAACTTGTTCAGTATCCATAAAGCAGATTTGTCTAACCAAACAAATTCTGGCTGGATACATCTGAACCTATGACACCTTCTCACTTCAGAAGGCTCACATGTTCAGAACCAAAACAAATCTCAGAGTCTCATTTAACCATTCTGAGAGTTTAACATTCTTAGAACATCTTTTTCACTCTGGACATAAGTTAATTTTCAAATTTTTGATAATGAAAACAAATCTATCTTCAGCAAGGGGTTTTGTAAAGATATCAGCCCATTGATGGTTTATATCAATAAATTTTAGATCTAAAACTCCCTTCTGAACATAGTCACACATAAAGTGATGTTTTATCTCAATATGTTTGCAAAATAGGATTCTTAGACAAATAAATAGCATAAGTATTATCACAGAGTATAGGAATGTTACTCTCATATATCTGGAAATCTTCTAGCTGAATTTTCATTCAGAGCATCTGAGTGCTGCATCCAGAAGTTGCAATATATCCAGCTTCAGTAGTTAATAATGCTATAGTTGATTGCCTTTTGGTGGACCATGAGATCAGGTTATCTCCCAGAAACTAACAGCTTCCAAAAGTGCTTTTCCTCTCAAGTCTATATCTAGTGTAGTCAGTATCATAATAACCCACTAGCTTGTAATCAATAGATTTTCTGTAACACAAGCCAAGGTTAATAGTACCTTTCAGATACCCGAAGATCCTTTTAACAACTATTAAGTGAGACTCTCTAGGATCTGATTGGAAGCGAGAACACAAATAGACTCTAAACAAAATGTTAGGTCTAAAGCACTCAAGTATATGATAAAGCCAATCATACCTCTATATAGCTTCTGATCTACATTAGAACTTACCTCATCCTTCTCAAGAATACATGTAGGATGCATAAAAGTCTTAGACATCTTGCATTCTGACATGTCAAACTTTTTCAGAAGTTCCTTAGTGTACTTGCTCTGATGGATGTACCTTCCTTCTGGACTCTGATTGATCTGATTCCCTAGAAAGAATTTGAGTTCTCCTATCAGACTAATCTCAAACTCTTCCTGAATTGACTTAGCAAATTCCTTGCACAAAATAGCATTAGCAGAACCAAATATAAAATCATTAACGTAAATTTGAACAACAAGAATGTCAATTTTGAATGACTTACAAAAAAGAATTATATCAAATTTCCCTCTGGTGAAATCATTTTCAAGAAGAAAATTGCTTAGTCTTTCCTACCATGCTCTGAGAGCTTGTTTCAGACCATACAATGATTTTTTAAGCTTGAAAACAAAGTCTGGATTTTTACGATTTTCAAAACCAGGGGGTTGGTGTACATACAATTCTTTAGTAATGCAAACATTTAGAAATGCACTCTTAACATCAGTCTGATATAAGATGATGTTATGATTAACAACAAAAGAAATTAAGAGATGAATAGACTCTAACTTGGAAACTAGTGCAAAGGTTTCTATAGAGTCAATCCCTTCTTGCTAACTATAACCTTGTGCAACCAGTCGAGCCTTATTTTTTACTACCTCTCCTTATTCGTTCAGCTTGTTTCTGAAGAGTATATGAAACAAACTTCATATTTGGCAGGCCTCTGACTAAATTAAGCTTGTCAAACTGAGAAATTCTCCTCATGCTAACATGACCCAATCGTTTATGCCATGTCCATCGCTCTTGATTAACAGACATAAGACATTTAACATTCTGATTTTTCAAATCAGAAAGTCTGATCTTATAAATGTTGTTCTTCATCTTTCCATTAATGAGAACTGAGCCATCCTTTTGATTGACAACTTTACAAGACTTTTGATTGAAAATAATGTCATAACAATTGTCACTTAATTGACTTATGGACATAATGTTATGCATTAGTTCCTCAACAAAAAGAACATTAGTAAAGGAAGGAAGATAACTATTACGTATTGTTTTGGAGCCAATGATCTTCCCTTTCTGATCACCCCCGAAACCGGTGATGCCTCCAGGCTTAAGTTCCAGGCTTTGGAACATATGCCTTCTTCCCATCATATACTGCGAGCATCCAGAGTGCAGGTACCATGACTGACGTCTTAACTCCGCTGTTAAGGATATCTACAACATAGATTATCTTATCCTTAGGTAACCATATCTTTATGGGTTCTTTTGGGTTAGTCTTCCTAGAGTTTTTCATAACTTTGGGATTATGTGCAGGATATTTATACATGAATGTATGATTAAAACGTGCATGAGTTTTTGCTTTAGTCTTAGGTTTAGAAATAGTTCTACCTTTAGGCCTAACATCATTTTATTTCCCAGAAGGAACAAAATGAGATTGAAGAGTATTAGGCTTATCATCATTTTCAGAATCAGATTCGTCATCAAAATCATAGCCTATACCCCTTGTTCCGTTTCTGCTAACGCCATAAATCATGGAAGCCATTAAGCTTCTATTCAGGCTTCTAGCAAGAAATTTCTGGAAAGACTTATCATACTTCTATATGATATCACCAGAACCTGTAGAGGCTTTAGAAATGATTTTCTTCTCAGGTTTGAGACTCTTGCTTTGAGGCACAAAGTTGTTTTTCAAAATAAGATTTTCTTCACTTAAACTTGAATTTTTTTTCTGAAGCTTACGTTATGATTCTATTTCATATACATGAATCTTCTTCAGATCCTTGTATTTTTCCAGAAGATTCTGATATTTTTCCAGAACTTTTGATAAACTTGATTCAAGCTTAGATTGAGAAAATTTAGAAAATACCTCTTCAGAATCTGACTCTGATTCTGATTCTGGTTGACTCGTTTCTACATGAGCTTATATGCAAGCCATTAGAGCCATGTTGGCATGCTCTTCCTCAGAGTCGTCTTCAGAAGATTCCGAAGTATACCATGTAGCCATAAGACCCTTCTTCTTCCCTCAGAAGTATTTCTTCTTGGCTCTGTCCTTCTTCAGCTTAGGGCAGTCATTCTTGTAATGACTTGGCTCCTTGCATTCAAAGTAGATGACTTATTTGTTGGCTCCAGCTTTTTTCAATCTAGAAGTGGCCTCAGAACGACCACTAGTCCTTTTTTGTGCTATGAATTCGCCTTGCCTTTTCTTCCACCGCTGATTCATGGGTATGGACAGAAGAGACAATTCATCATCTATTTCTGATTCTTCTTCTGATTCTTCATCAGTTTCAGCTTGAAGAGATTTTGTCTTCTCAGATCTTCCTGAAGACTTCAGAGCAACAGACTTGCTCTTTCTCTTGGGTTCATCTTCTTTTAGCTAAATCTGATGGCTTCTTAAAGAACTAACCAATTCTTTAAGAGAAGTATTGTTGAGGTCCTTTGATAACTTCAGAGCAGTTACCATTTGTCTCCAAAGCTTAGGTAGACTTATGATTATCTTTTTAACATGATCATCAGTAGAATACCCTTTGTCCAAAACCTTAAGTCCTGCATCAAGAGTTTGAAACCTTGAGAACATATTCTCAACAGTTTCCTCGTCCTCCATCTTGAACGTTTCATGTTTTTGTATCAAGGCAAGAGCCTTGGTTTCTTTGACTTGTTAGTTCCCTTCATGTGTCATCCTCAGAGAGTCAAATATGGATTTAGTAGTATATCTGTTGGGATTTTTTCATACTCAATGTATGAAATAACATTTAGCAAGATGATTCTTGCTTTGTGATGATTCTTATAATCTTTCTTCTGTTGGTTCGTCATCACTTTTCTTTCAAATTTGTTGCCACTGACATTTACTGGTTGTACGTAGCCAACGACTACCGTATCCCATAGATCAACATCGTGATCTAGAAAAAAGCTCTATATTGTATCCTTCCAATAGTCAAATTTGTCTCCATCAAAAACAGGAGGTTTAGCATTCTAATTATCTCTATCATTTGTTTGAGCAACTGGTTGTGGAACAACAGTCATTATGTTTCACATTGGATCTTAATCTGACACTGTTAAGTGTTTGATAATCTTATCAAGAACAGAACCAGAGCTCTGATGCCAATTAAAGATGGCGAGAGACACAAGAAAGGGGGTTTGAATTAGGTTTCTAAAAGCAAAAGCTTTTTCAAAACCAACTCAATAAGAAAAACACGAACAATAAAAAATAAAAAGTTATTTTTATTCTAGTTCGGTGTTAATGAAACTACCTCCAGTCCACCTTACCAAGGTGATTTTTCCTTCACAATAAGGACTTAATCCACTATAACTGAAACTGTTTACAGACACCATAAAGACAATAATGTTTGTCTTCTCGAGTATATTTGACTAAGCCCTAGTCACTTAAGGAAACCACTCAAACAATATTGAGATTTACAAGATGTGTTTACAAAGAATGCTTCTTAGAAAGAAGATTAACACAAGTTAATACAATGAAAATCTCACACAAATAATGAGCAACAACTCTATGTGTGTTTACAAAGAATATACACAGAAAATAATATTTACTTCAGCAAAATGTGTATGTTCAATAGCGTGAACGTTTTGTCTGCATGAACAACGATTAGCAATTAGCAACTTCTTTCATTCATCCAAGTCTTTTTTTTATAGGCAGATAAAAGACCCGTTGGAGGGTAGAATTAGAAAAGCAGTTTGCAGCTGTCTCTATCATAACAGTTTGCAAATGGGTGGAAAAATGGTACAATGGTAATGTACTTAGCCCACAAAATCAGGGTAGTGGAGGAAAGGGTGATCTTGTACTGTGTACTATTTTCCTGATTCAAAACCTTTTTGATATTATTTTCTAATCTTCAGAGGCTACTTATATTATTTTCTAATCCTCAGAAACTGGTCTTAAGAGTCTTCAGATCTTGTTCTTTAGAATCTTCAGAACTTGAGTGCAGAATCTTGAAGGCAGACAAACCTTCAGAGGCTCTTCAATCAGAGTCACAATCAGAAGTTTTAGCATAAACGTTCTTTTGAACCGTTGTCTAAGAGCTTTCTAGAACTTGACAACATCTTTTAAAGCACTTGTATCTCTTCAGAGTCAGAGTGTGTTGATTCCAAAATCTGTTGACATCACTCGTCAAAGCTTCAGAGTCAGAACATGTTTAGCAAAAGCTACACACTAGACAAAAACCATTAGTGTACAAAATTATTCTCTAAGAAATAATGCATTGTTATCATAAAAAATAAAGACTAGACGCAGAACTAAATCTTGGTCTAACAGTAGTCATGATATTCACAATTGGTGTTTGATTTATTGACAAGTCCTACATTCCATAGCCAGGCGGTGTATCTTGCCTCAGTCTCGAAGTCGGCCCTCAAGAAGTCTTTTGTTGTTCTCATGGTTGAATTTTCCTTCATGGGTGACAAATTTTTACGGTAATTGGCCACATACGGTACATTTTTTCTAATAGACATGGAATGACAGGTGACCATGGGGTCCATGTCAAGCATAACCCTGCATCCCAAGTAAATAGTTTTGTATTGGCCTACAAGCATCTTTTGGGTTGATCCTTCACTTCCTTAGGTAAGAGGGCCTCGATCTTGACAGCTTTTATCGGATCCTCTATTATCACGATCTCCAGTAGATGTATGTTTGGTTTCTGTTGTTATGTTTTCCTATGTGCTTTCAATAGTATGGTTTATTTATGATCGCCATCATCGCTAATGGGACAAAACTTTAGACGGACATCAAAATTAGTCAAATTAACACCAACAACCTTAATAAGTATGGGTTATTTTCCCTTCCTCTTACTTATCAAGCAATGCAAGGAAATTGGTGTAAGATGCCTTCAATTCAACTTCAAAAGATAATTTAGAGACTCACTAGGATTTTGTAATACTGAAATATAAACCTATTATGGTTTCATATTTTGAATAAGAGTTAGGCATATTGAGTGTTAAATGACTCATTACTAGATTAAATAGTTAAAATCCACATTCAAATTTCCGATTACAGTGATCTACATATTTGACCATAAAAAAGTCCAAATAAGATTTAGGTCCAACATAGTAGTTATAAGTCTGCTTTTAGCTTTCAAATCATCATCACAAGTTTCAGTCAGACATAACATAATCTGAGATATGGCTTGTAAAGCGAAATAATATAAAGGTTATGTTAAATTTTAAAAACTACTAAAGCCTAATTACGACACGAAGTTTATAAATAAGCTAAGAGGAAAGTGCCATGCATTATAAGTGCTAAATAAACATCTATTAAAATGTTATAAAAGTGTGTTACAATGCATTGATCATCAACCCACCGTGTTGTATTCCTTTTCTCTAGTTAGATATGTTTGTCTCATACGACCATTCTGCTTTTAAATAACTTTTGACTCCCTTCGAATGGTTGCTAAAAAGTTTTTAAAAGATCGTTGACGTCCTAGACGATCATTGAATTTTCGTTTAGCGCATAGAAAGGGTTCATCATCAAATTATATTAAAGTGGAAAGGTTGAAGAAAATTTCCCACAAACGACATCAAATGATCTAGTAAGATTGTTTTTTTTCAAATGTTATTGGTGATGGTGATGGTGATGACGAACTTCGATACGATACACATGTGTATATTTTTTATAATAGATATGTACTTGTAAATACTTCAATGATCAAGTTAATAACGACCAATGATCAAGTTAATATCGACCGTTAGTATGAGATTATGACTTATAATAGTGTACACCAGTGTCTAAAATCATGTGATTTCGTTATCCAATGGAAAGTGGAAGGCCACCCAACTGCATCCCTTATGTTTTTAGGGCGTGTCTATTTTCGGGTCCACCTTGTATCTTGAAATTTAGATACCCAAAATTTGTTGGATTCGAACTTTACCAAATCTAAAACACTTTAATTAGATCATAGCTTTTATGTTAGATATTTAGTTGTGCTTGTAAGTAGCACAAATAAATTATATTTCATGTATAAAAATTTAGTTGAGTTGAATGAATGAATTTCCTTCGTATTTTTTGAATCAAAATTTTCTCTCAATTTTCTTCAAAGATATTGTTGTTCAAAATTTTAATAATTTTTTATATTTATCTGCCACAACTAGGAGATTGAGTTCACAGAAGCTTGGTCTTTTACAACTCTTTCCATTGTAAAAGTGTAAGCGGATCAGAAAAAACAATTAAACCGACAATTTAAACTAAACAAAACAAAAAAATTTATTTTTTGGTTCGGTTAAAAAATCAAACCAAACCAATGAAAACCGAGATTGCTTGGTTCGGTTATCAGTTTTAATTTTTATGAACCGCCAAATCGGTGAACCAACCTGATGGCTATAATTATCTTTGTTGGATTTAGATTAATAACGATTAATCAAAATATACATGCTCAAGAAATTATAATATATAATTTAGACGCGGAAATCAAGCATGTATAAAATTAAAGGATCGATAAATTGATTTTAGAAATACCTGGATCCATTGAGAAAAGAAATCCCTTTGACGGTAATCCTAAACCCAGAAGCTGATGGCTTTTGTGGTTTTTCCTCAACCAGTACTCCTTATGCCTCGAATTCTCTTCAGATGGGGGAGAAGAGATAATTTGCTTGTTGTACGGTATATTGGGGATCATAGCCTATGTGAGACTTTGGGTCGAACTCTAGCTCTGGCGAGGAATAACTTTCATGTGTTTCGACAGGAGACAAACTTGAAGTCGAAGCTGGGTCACATGCTGATGTCGAAGGGTTGCATACTGTAGTCGAAGCTAGTTCTAGTATGTAATTTCGAAATATATTGTTGACTTATTATGTCGAATTAGGCCTTATGTTAAGGATCCAATTGTTTTAGTTAGCTTGTATTGTGAGTTAGCTAGTTAGTCTATAAATAGGCTAGATCACTCAGGTTGTTGAGTGAGGTCAATTGTGATATTCATTTGTAATCATTTGTAAACCCTTATGAGAAAGTGAATAGGAAACAATTTACCCTAATCCTTCTTCTTCTTTCTTCTTTATCATTTCTTCTTTCTCTCTTTGTTCTAACCATTTTCATTGTTCACCCAAGAATTCTGTTTCTCACTTTATTTGTTGAAAGGTATTGTTTGTGATCACAACAAACTGGTGCGGTGAGGGTGGAGAAGATGCCGTCAACAAAGTTTGAAATTGAGAAGTTCACCGGAGTTAATGATTTCGGTTTATATGTGATCCCTTCTTGTTCAACAGGGTTTGCTAGAAGCGTTAAAGGGAGGAGATGCCATGGATGTTGCATTGACGGAGAAGGAAAAGACTACGATGATCGAGAAAGCCCACAACGTAATTGTTCTAAGTCTTGGTGATAAAGTTCTCAGTAAGGTTTCGAAGGAGACGACGACATCTGATGTTTGGCTGAAACTCGAAGGATTGTATATGACAAAATCATTGGTGAATCGTGTGTACTTGAAGCAATCTTTGTATTCATTTAAGATGACTGAAGATAAAGCATTGACGGAGCACCTAGATATGCTCAGCAAGCTGATTCTTGATCTTGAAAATATTGATGTTACCATCAATGATGAAGATCAATCGTTGTTATTGTTATGTTCTTTACCTAAGTCTCATGCTCACTTCAAAGAAACCCTCTTGTATGGAAGAGAGTCACTGACCTTTGAAGAAGTTCAAGCAGCCTTGTATTCGAAGGATTTGAACGAAAGAAATGAGCAGAAACCATCATCATCATTTGGCGAAGGATTGTCCGTGAAGGCGAAATCCTCGAAGAGAGATGGTAGGTTTGAGAGGCAGAAAGGTAAAACTCAGCAGAAGTCTTATGGTGGTGATATTTCTTGGATTAAGTGTTATCACTGTAACAAGGAGGGTCACACAAGAAAGATGTGTCCTGAGCGCCTGAATAATCATGGAAGTAAGGACAATGGCAATGCAGCTATTGTGTAAGATGATTATGAATCATCTGATGTCCTTGTGGTGTCAAATAATAATTCTTGCAAAGAGTGGATTATGGATTCTGGATGTACTTGGCACAATACTCCAAACAAGAACGTGTTTGATGAATTATGTGATCAAGATGGTGGATCAGTGCTGCTGGGAAACAATAAAGCTTGCAAGATTGCAGGTATTGGATTTGTAAGATTCAGGCTCCATGATGAGTCAATAAGGCTATTGACTGGGGTTAGGTATGTACCTAAACTTAAGAGGAATTTAATTTCTCTTGGTGAATTCGACAAGAAAGGATATGTCTTCAAAAGAGAGCAGTGTATCCCAAAAGTCATGAAAGGGTCGAAGGAAGTCTTGAGAGGCGTTAAGAAACAAGACTTGTATACCCTTGAGACTGAGGTTGTAAGTGGTTCAGCAGATTTTGCATCCACGAAACCAGTGTCGAAGACAGAATTATGGCACATGAGATTGGGTCATGTCAGCGAAAGAGGCCTGGTCGAATTGGGGAAACAAAACATGTTAGGTGGTGACAAAGTCGAGAAGTTGGAGTTTTGTGAACCTTGTGTATTTGGAAAATCATGTAGGGCGAAGTTTAACAAAGGTAAACAAAGAACACATGGATCCCTTGATTACATCCATGTTGATCTTTGGGGGCCTGCAAGGAATCCTTCACATGCAGGTGCAAGGTATTTTCTATCCATAGTTGATGACTATTCCAAAAAATTATGGGTATTCATTCAGAAGACTAAGGATGAAAATTTTGAGAATTTCAAAAGTTAGAAGGTTATGGTCGAAACTCAAACTGGCAGAAAGGTTAAGAGGTTGAGAACCGACAATGGCCTTGAGTTCTGCAATGAAACTTTCGACAGTTACTGTGTTGAGTCTGGGATTGAAAGGCATAAGACTATAGCAGGTACTCCTAAAAAAATGGCTTAGCTGAGAGATTCAATCGAACAATCCTTGAAAGAGTTAGATTCATGTTGGTTAGTGCTAAATTGAAGAAGGTGTTTTGGGTGGAGGTTGTTTCGACAGCAGCTTATCTGATAAATAGATGTCCCTTGACTGCCTTGGGAATAAAGACACCTAAAGAAGTTTGGTCTCAGCCACCAGATCTCGATAAACTAAGAGTATTTGGTTGTTTAGCCTATACTCACATTAGGCAAGACAAGGTCGAACCTAGAGCTCTGAGACGCATGTTCCTTGGATATCCTAAAAGAGTCAAAGGTTATAGGTTGTGGTGCTTAGAACCAGGTCACAGAAGATATATCACAAGTCGTGATGTAGTTTTCAATGAAGTTGAGATGGCGTTCAAGAAAACTCGTGATGCTGGTCGAAGTGTAGAAACCTTTGAAAAGGAGCTGGAACAAGTTGAGATTCCTGTTGAGGTGGAGCATGGGGATGTTGAAGTGCATAACCCGAATGAAATCGAAGAAGAAGAGCAGGATGCTAAAGAGACTGAGGAAACTGTCGATGACTACCTACTGGAAAGAGATAGGCCGAGAAGAGTCATCAAGCCACCTCAGAGACTTGGTTATGCAGATCTTATAGCTTTTGACTTAACCTCTGCAAGTGAGGTATTTGAGGAAGAACCTAGAGATTACAAAGAAGCTATGAGGAGTCGAAATCAGATTGAATGGCGAAAAGCCATGGATGACGAGATGAAATCTCTTCATGATAATAACACTTGGGAGCTGATTAAGAGGTAATTTGCTTGTTGTACGGTATATTGGGGACCATAGCCTATATATAGTGTGATGGTCAATTAGGATTTCCATTATTCCCAAATGGGTCATCCTAACATCCACTCATATTTGAGTCCATGCCAATTATTTAAATAATTAATTAAATAAATAATTCATAAATAAAATCTAAATAGTCTTTTTAACATTATTTGATCACTTAATTATTTACACTATGCCACAGAAGGGAAAAGACAGCGTTTTTTTGGGCTTTTAACAGCGCTTAAAAGCGCTGCCTGAGGTGGCGCTACTATAGGTAAAGACAGCGCTTTTGTTTTATGCAAAAGCGTTGCCTTATGTAGGCCTTTAGCAGCGCTTTTTCTGGAAAAGCGCTTTCTAATGTAGGCCTTTAGCAGCGCTTTTTCTGGAAAAGCGCTTTCTAAATTGGGCCTTTAGCAGCGCTTTATTTGACCTTTTATGCTTTCTAAAGTGGGGCTTCTTGTGTACGTCTAAGTGATTGAGCTAATATAAAGTCTCAGAAAACAAAAAGGCAAAAAAATAACGCTTGGTACATAAAAGGGTAATTCCTTGCAGGAGGAAAAACGACATATTATATAAAATGCCTCAGATGAGCCAAAACATTGTACAATTAAAAAGAGACAATAAAAAACAACAAAATAACTCCTGAAAGGGTAATTCCTTGCAGGAGGAAAAACGACATATTATATAAAATGCTTCAGATGAGCCAAAACATTGTACAATACAATTAAAAAGAGAGCCTGAAGGCCATAAAAATCACTAACACCCATATAAGGGGACAATCAAAACAACAACAAAATACAGCTTCCCCTCTAGAAGCTAATCGCTCTCTCTCTAGCCTCCTGAATGAAGAAAATTGAACCAGCCTTCATCCCAATCCTCATCAACATCTGCACCAAAATCACGTTTCTGAGCGCGGTCTTTTGTGAGGGATTTCATCTTTGTCACAGATTTCTTCCCGGACAAGGTTGCTTCGATTGATGATGCAGTAGATATTGCAACATTTGGACCGTCCTTCTTCATTTTCTCGGTCACTTTCTTGGCCGCGGAGTTTTTTGAGGAAGTGCTCATGTTAAAGTATTGCGCAGGTCGTTGAAACTTCCTATGTCATTGAAACTTGTTTTGTTAAAACTAATCTACAACAACAATTTCAAAATCAAAACTAATCTACAACAACAATTTCAAAATCAAAATCAAAATCAAATTCAACACATTTAAACTAAAAACAAAACAAAAACAAAACAAGATGCTCAAGAACAAACCCTCAAGAGAAGACGATGAACAGTGCCGGTCGGAGAAGATGGAGATACGAACAGATGAACAGTGCCAGTCGGAGAAGACGGACAGAGGAATGCCGGTCGGAGAAGACGAACAGTGCGGAGGGAGAAGTCGCGAGAGAGGGGGAGAAACGGTGGAGGAAGAAGTCGCGAGAGAGAATGAGAAAGAAAAGAAATGATTAGGGCTTCTGAAATAATGAAAAGCTTTTTAATATATATTTATGAAATAATAACATAAGACAGCGCTTTTGGAAATCGCTTTCTTATGTATTAGCTTTAGCAGCGCTTTTTCTATGAAAGCGCTTTTTTTAATTGCCTATAGCAGCGCTTGCAGAAAGCGCTTTCTAAAGTGTGACCCACGTAAGGCCTTTAGCAGCGCTTTTTAAAAGCGCTTTCTAAAGTGTGTCTTTAGCAGCGCTTTCCTGAAAGTACTTTCTAAGGTGTCACATTTGTATGGCTTTTAACAGCGCTTTTAGGAAGCGCTATCTAAAGTAGGCCTTTAGGCAGCGCTTTTTTTCAGCGTGCTTTTTTTTTAAAATATATAGCAGCGCTTTTGATCAAAAGCGCTGCCTATGTTGTGCTGCCAAAAAGCAATTTTGGCGTAGTGTTAAAGGCACTTAATTGATAAAATAACTAATATAATAAATAAATATATTTGACCACATAGTTATTGGAATATTAATATATTACTATATTATTAAAATATTTTAACAATCTTTTCGTGTTTCAAGTTTTCTTTGTTAATTTTTATCTTTTTTTTATAACTTTTTTGCTTCTTATTCTTCAACAAAATTCCTTTTAGTCATGTTACAAAATAGTTTAGATATATATTTTAGGTGAAGTATGTTAATTTTTGTGTATGACAATCTTTTGTTGGTATTGTTGTGTTTATTTGTTATTGTTTTGTATTGATTAAGTATAACGTGTAAGTTGTTTGAAAAGTAGAGTATAAAATAGATGAAAAAGTTATATATAAATGAATTATTTAAAAATAATAATAACCGTAAATACATTAAAAAATTATTAATAAAAAATCAGTCGAAATCAAATTGATTACACCCCTAATCCATTATACTTGTTTTTTGCAGCTATTTTGTGACCGAAATATTGTATTTACGATTTTTTTTATTTGACTGGTAAAATACATATGAAATTAAATGGATGAGGTTAATACAACAATTTAAAAGATTGCATAAAATTAATCATTAAAAATAACATATAAAGGATATTATGTACATGAAAAAATTAGCACTCTAGGGGTATATATATATTGCAATAACCATGCATGTTTAGATATTGCTAAATTAGTTGTGTGTATGTACTTTTCATGTGTGATTCCTCAAAATCACAGGAATCAAAATCTCATCAATCCACTCTGCATGATAGCAAGTGGAACCGTATGATTCATACTATCCTGTGATGATGTTCATTCAAAGCCGGGGAAGGAGCGGCACTGGCGCGGCAAACGGGACAACTCGAATGAGAATGAAGCCACATGTCAATACACGGTACATGAAAAGAGTGCAAGCACTCCGGCATAGTCTTCAACTCATCACCCTCCTCAAAATCTCCCAAACAAACAGCACAGGTGCCGCCTTCGCCTTCGCGTTCATCATCCGAAACCACTTCAACTTTATTTCTCTTATGATACCTGTGTGTTGGAATTAGGTGTACTATTGACGAGGATGCACTTTCGCCGAGGCTCAGTGTTGCGGCAGACCGTGGCAGTCGTGGAGGGTTTTGATCTGCGGTGGTGCTTTGGTGGTGACAAAACCAAATGGTCAGGACACGATACATTGAGACAACAACAAATATTGCTGAACCCAAGACAAGGAGTAGGACTATAACGTTGTGATACAAGGGATGATCATCATCATTTGCCATAAATCAATGATCACATGACATAAGAAAGAAAGAAATGGCATTATTGATATAAATTACACTTTATCAGAGGTGACAAAGCCGGCCAAAGAGGATGAGATTTATGTTAAATTTATTATGTACCATTCGTTATCAACGTTTTTGCACCGTTTTCTTGATTTGGGAATAATATAAAGAAAATTGTGATTTTACTACTGATTAGTTAATTAAAATTGGTAGGAAATTCATGACATTGAATGAATAAAGAATAAACAAAAAAAGCTGATTCGGAATAAGGATAAGGATGATGATGATATTCTTCTCTCTAATAGGTGGTACTAAAAAGTAACATCTCCATCTTCCGTGAATATTTTACTTCTATGAAAGTGCTAATGAAGTATATAATCAAGTTCTTGGTTAAATTCCTTGCATTAAAAGTTTCTCTTTGTTGAACGAATAGAAAATTTACTTGTGAGTTTTTAATTAATAATATTGATGTTAGATTTTATCTTTTAAGTGTTGATGACGATGGTGGTGGTGAAATACACCTAACGTAACATGTTATTATCACGGTTATTAAACTAACTGAGATAATAGCTCTTATTTAAAAGCTTGTTTTTATATTTCTTTTATTAAAAGAACTTTTCATTACGATTCATAAGAATAATTATAGTGATATTTTAAGGCTTATATATTTCGATTCTCAACATCAACTTTTTTTTTTTTTACAACATAGACGTGTCACTTATCTTAATAGTTGTGCTTAAATAGTTTTTTTCATGTAAGCCTTTCACTATGTATCGAACTATATGAAATTGTCAATAAGCCCACCTGGCTTCTTCAACTAGTTTAGGAGGTTGTCAAACCTAGTACCTTCAGGGGTAATGAGTCGGTTTATTTTAACTTTAAAAAAATAATTATATTTTTAAAAATTATTTTTATAAAAAAGTTTCAAAATATTGCAAGTTTTTAAAAATTATTTTTTATAAATTGAAATACTAATATTGACATTATATAAAATAAATATATATTATTGAAGATTAAAACATAAAATTACAATTTTTTAAAGAGATATCTCAAAAATAATTTTTATGAAAAACTATTTGAAATAATTTCAAATTTAAGTGATTTTTTAAAATTTTAATATCCAAAATAGTTATAACAAAAGGATGAAATATTTAAAATATTATTTTAAAAAAATAACTATTTAAATTAATTTTTATTTAAATTTTTTTCACTAAACAAAATAATACCATTATTAAAAAAAATTAAATTGAAACTAACGAACTGTATACCATTTAATAGTCGCCAAAGGTTTTTGAAAGCCTTTACGATTCTCATACAAAATTTCAAGTTTAGATATGACATTAGGGGAATATTTAGGACATTCTATAGATTACTACCACACTTTCGTAAAAATACAATAACACTCCTGATTGTACCTGATCAGAAAAAAATAGGTGGTCAGCAACACGTCGTGAGCTCCGTTACTCCGGTGGTGGTGAAAAGGTGGGGGGTGTACCTGCAAGGTACTCCGATGCTAAAGTTAGGGACGAAGCAAACAAGTATAGAAAGGTAGTGGGAGTGAGAATTAGAATACCTGACTCTCTAGTGAAAGAGGGTATTTACAGTGTGCCCCCAGCGTTGGGCCAACGGTCATCTGCACTAGGTTGGATCACTAGGCCCAACGCAGACAACTGCCAGGGCTTACGTGGCGTAGGAAAGACCAGCACGTGGTCTTCGCCCTGGAGAAATTGTCTCGTGATCTTCGGAAGGTGAGTTGACCAGTTCTTCTGGAAGTGGATAGTTACTTGATGACGTGTCCCCGCGTGGGGGGCACGTGGAGACGTGTGATTTCTCCTCGTACCAGGTAGTGATCTGCTCAATGATGGTGGGCGCTGAACGTGCCCGACGATGGCCAGAACTGGGCATTAATAGGCCACTAAGCGTGACATTGGGTTGGGCCTGCCCGACTGATGGGCAGGCGCCGGCCCAGTCCAGAACAGGAGCCCCACAAGTCGTTGCTCCGAAGAGTCGGAGTAATGACTTAAGGGTCATCCCATTCATCGGGGACCCATTTAGTAGGGACAGCGTGCCCGAAACGCCGAGTTGGTGGAGGATGCAGGTGATTGGGAGCAGATAATGTTTAACGGGGCAGGAGTCACGGGGCCGTATGTCCGTCTGGCGCCCTAAAGGCCATACCTAGTCGGGGATTGCCGTTTGGTGCTTCGGTTGGCGACATGGGGAGATGAAAAGAGACGGGCGTGTTTATCACGCGAGCACAGAGGGAACAGAAAGGACGCGTGCAGGGTCCCGAGCGCCCCGTGTCATGCGCCAGCAATGCCTATGGCAGCTAGGAGTAGGGTACTCAAGTGCCTAGGGACGCCTCGAGTCCCGTGACAGTCCTATAAATAGGAGTTGAGTTTGTGCCATTCGCACGTTTCTGCTCTCCTGCTCAGACCTTTTTTCTCTCTCTCTTCAACTTCCACCGCCGTCTGTCTGCCGCACGCCTCCGTACCATCGATCCACAACCACCATTCCAAGTAAGTTTTCGGCTCCCTCTCTTTGTTTAATGCGTTCTACGGTGGTTCCTCAGGTGAATCGATGAAGTTCCCGGGGAGACCACGGAGTTTCCAGTGAAAACGGCGGGACTCCTTTAAATTTCCGATGAATGTCTCGGGGAGCTGGGATGAATGATTCGGGGACCTGATGAAGGTCCCGAGGACACGGGTTGAATCTCCTGAGGTTATAGGATGAAGAACTCGGGGATCTGATGAAGGTCTCGGGGACGTGAGATGAATATCCTGAGGATGTGGGAAGAAGATCCTGAGGGCGTGGGATGAAGGCCTCGAGGACGTCAGGTGGAGGTCTCGAGGACCTTAGCTGACGGTCTTGAGGGGGGTCGTGCCCTACTAACCCAGCATCGACCTCGGCCAGGAGGTCCCTCCATGATTTCGTGGCCGTGAAAAAGTTTGGTCGGAGGGAGTATATGTCGAGGAGAGTTTTGGATTATGCACGGGTAGAGTCTTGTCTCACTTTCTTCGCCCCCTCGCCTCCTTTCCTCGCCATTTCACTTGATTTGCGGTGGAATGGTGGATTTGATCTAAAATGTCGAATTCACCGTTTTCCTCTGCTTTTTAGGTAAAAAATGGCTGCCAGGAGAATTGAGAGGGTCATTGAGACCGACGACGAGCCCGACTCACCAGTGGCGCAGACCAGCGGTGTTCGGAGACGAACGCCTGACGATTGGGCCGGGGAGGAGCCTCTGGGTGTCCCTTCTTTATTTGCAACGAATGATTCCGAGGCCTACGCCACTGTCGAGGACCTTTGTGAGGGCTTCCGGCAAAACTGGCAGGCGTACAAGCCCTTGGAGCACTACCGAATATGTTCGACATTCAAAGGAATGAGATTTCCTATGTACGAGTTCACCTTCCTAGAAGCGGGCTTGCGTATGCCCTTTAGCGACTTCCAGCGGGAGGTGTTTTCCTGGTTGCGTCTGACGCCATCGCAGTTTCATCCAAATGCAACCGTGTTCGTGCGGGCATATGAGCTCATATGTAAATAACTTGGCATCGGGGCCACGATACCCCTCTTCTTCCGTATCTTCCATCTGCAGAGACAGACGGTCGATGGTCTGCATAGTTGGGTTTCCTTTAAGCAGGCGAGGAGGCTGTTTCGGGCTTATCTAGATTGTGTCCGGAATTTCAAACATCGGTGGTTCGTCGTCAAGCCCATCACCCGCGTAGCCACCAACACATTGTATGACTGTGTTTTCAGGGAGACGGAAGATGGACGGCAGGAAAAAGTCCTCGAATCAAAGTGTCCCCTGGAGTGGATGGAGGAGCACTTCAAAAGAGGCACAGACAGTTATAATATCAGTCCTGGTGTGTTGGCTGAGGAGGATCGGCTGGCCTACCAGAAGTTAGTCATGTTTGTCGCCGGTTTCACTCGCGCAAAGTTGGTGACTCCGGACGGAAACTTCAAGCGCAATGATCTCGGGGAGATCTTAACGGAGGCTCGACTGATAAACAAAAAAGCCCTCCTCGAGTGCAAGACCGACGAGGAGGTTGTTCGGTTCTTAGGTAGCGGGCATACCCTTTACTCGAGCCTCATCAATGTTTCTGCCGTTGGTTTGCTGATGTTTATTTTCTCTTTTTGCAGGTCCAATGTCGAGCTTGGAAGAATACGTGAAGAAACTGGCGGCTGCCCGAGGTCCGAAGAAAGGTGGAAATGGGCGAGTCGATCAGGTTCGACAGCAAATGCAAAGCTCCCACTCGACACCCAGGGACTCGTCTAGCTCCCCACAGTGCAGCCAATCTCTGACTTCGCATGGATCTCTGAAGAGGCAGTGAACCAGTGAACCTATGCATGTCGACCTCACCAAGAGCCCGCCTAATGAGAAGTTCTTGCTCCCGCCCTGCTACCTACGGCCTAACTTCTTCTCCGGGGCCAACTCCCCGACCGTTAGCACTGCTAAATCCAAGGTCATCTTGGGCGTTGATCGGGTTGCGACAAGGAAAGTCTTGTCAGAGGATATGGTAGCGATGATGTGGGTCTTTGCCACAGCTTTGGTCCTAAACGATGAGACCTGCCCCTCGGCTGAGCTGACCAAACTACAGAACAACTTCGCGTCAGTCGAGGCTGAAATGAAGAAGCTAGCACAAGACCTTTATGAGTGCAAGAAACAGAACGAAGCTCAGGTCGAGCTCCACGGGGAGATGTAGAAGAAGATGAAGGACGCTGGTGAGGAGAGGAAGACTCTCTTAGCCAGGATTGCTGAGTTAGAGGCGGCTGTCAGGCCTGCCGATAGTGAGACCGACGAGGACAAGCTTCTGACTTCTCGGGCCAAAATGATATTGAAGATCAGGCTGCTCGAGCAGGATGTCTTAGGGGCTGTCAAGGTGGGTTTTGCTGCCGCTGTGAAGCAGCTCCAGCTTGTGAACCCAGGTGTTCAGCTCATCACCAAGGGGACAGGTCTTTACCATCAGGTGGTTGACGGTTGGTTTTGTCGCGCTAGAAATCGAGGAGGAAGAGGACGATCAGAGCATGGCGGACGAGCAACCTGAGGAGAATGCAGCTGTCTAGTTTTCTTTTTGTCTAGTTTGTTTGGCCTGCGCGCCAGTTTTTGTACTGACTTTTGCCCGGCCTGCTGTCGCACCTCAAAAAAATCGCTTAATCGAAGACACGACCCTTCGCGCGAAAGGCGCGGAAAACGGTTCGACAGAGTCTCCACCGAACTTTATTTATCCCAAAAGAGGGAAAGGAAAATATCGATAAAACCTTTAAGGGAAAGATAAGAACATGGTCGTCGCAACTACATTCTGGGTTCGGGAGTCGGATACGTGATGGGAAGGTACGCGCACCCCCTTACGTCCATTGTACTCAACGGGAACCTCTTGATTCGAATCGCGATGCTCGTTAGCTAAGCTTATTTGTTTTCTTCTCTAAAATAAATGCAAAACGGTAAGATAAAAGGAAATGGTGCTAGGGGAAATGGGGTGGTTTAAGGATAGGGTGCTCGGCAAGATCATCGCGACCTCGGGCCTACGTATGCTCATTCGGACGAGAATGAGGAATCAGAGCAATCGTAGTTCGACTACGGGGTTTGACGGAAAAAGATGGTAGTGTGCTCGCCAAGATCATCGCAATCTTGTGCATACGAATCTTTACTCGGACGAGAATAAAGAATCAGAGCAGCCTTAGTTTGTGGTACGCCCACGAAACAAGGGAGTTGGTTTATTTTTAAAAGAGGCGTCAATTGCTCACACACGAGTAAGAAAACTCGCACCCAAACAATCAAAGGAAGATCAAAGACTTGAACCCCCATTTTTCACCTTGAAAGAGTTTCGATAGTTGTTAGTCATTTTGAGGTTTGATTCTGAAAGTCTGTGAGATCAAGGGTTTATTGTATGCGCTTGGTTATTTTGAAAAGGATTTGATTTGTTAAAAGAAGAGGCGTCAATTGCTCACACACGAGTAAGAGAACTCGCACCCAAACAATCGAAGGAAGATCAAAGACTTGAACCCCCATTTTTCACCTTAAAAGAGTTGCGATAATTGTTAGTTGTTTTTGAAGTTTGATTATGAAAATCCACTTGACGTTGGATCAAGGGTTTATTTGTTATGAAAAGAGTTTGGTTTGGAAAAGAGTTTGGTTAGAGGTTGATTTGAAAATGGCTCGACGACGAATCGAGGGTTTGGTTGAAAATGGGTTTGTTTGAAAATGGCTCGACGACGAATCGAGAATTAGTTTGAAAATGGGTTGTCTATGCTAGTCCCTAGGGGTGCTCCTAGTAAACAAACCACAATCAAAAGAACACTAAATGCGTACATCGGAATGGGAGAGGGGTACATGTAAATTACAAGGGATGACATGAAATAAAGGGTCTCATTGTAAGGTAGCCCAAGAGAAAGTCGTGTGTGTGCAAGATGTCCTAAACTAAGCCTTGATCGAAAGTCGCCAAACAACCAACAGTCCATCAATTATTGTTTTAGGGTTTCGATATTTTTAGTGTTTTTTGATTAATGGTGAACAAATGAAATGGTTAGATAAATATGAATATGGATATGAACAATATGATAAGAGTATGAATAATATAATCGAGATAATATGAACAAGGTATAATATTGACATAAAATAAAATTGGTCTCGTCTTAATCGGAATTTAATCGAGAAATCGATAATCAACGATTTTTGACTTTCATCGACCAAAAGTGAAAATAAAGGAATATGTGGAATGTAAATCGTAAGAAATGAAATAAAATCGAGAAAAAGAAGAAAGGTCTCACCTTTATCAAGATTTTAAATCGAAAATCGATAAATCTTTGATATTTGGTTTTCATTGACCAAAAGAATAAAGTAATAAAAAATATAATAAGAAATGAAATAAAAAATCAAAAAAGATAAGAAAAAGAATAAAGGTCTCACCTTTATCAAGATTTAAAATCGATAAATCGATAAATCTTAGATATTTGGTTTTCATTGACCCAAAATGAAAAATATAATAAGAAATGAAATAAAAAAAATCGAAAAAAGATAAGAAAAAGAATAAAGGTCTCACCTTTATCAAGATTTAAAATCGATAAATCGATAAATCTTGATATTTTGGTTTTCATTGACCCAAAAATGGATAAAATAATAATAATAAATAAATAGTAGGCCTCATATTAATCAAAATTTAATCGGCTTGAAAAAAAACCGATTATATCATGAATAGTGTTATATCATTGGCCCTTAAAAAAAAGAAATCAAAATGGAAAGAAATAAATTTCTAAACCATAAATAAAAAACAAATATCACACTTTTGAAGAAGTATATTAAAATACTTTTAGAAATAAAACTAAGAAAAAAGTCAAAGAATTAAAAATAAAAAAACAAGATTTAAAGGGTGTGTAGAAATTCATTATGGGCTCTAAACCTATAGCCCAAGATCCAACGGATCTATTCACCAACACAACAAAAACAAACTTGGTCAGTATTAAAACAAGGTTAAAAAAAATAAAAGTTAATGCTCAGCAAAAAAAAAAGAAGAAGGGTCATCCCTCTGAATGAAACACGGTTTAGGTTTTGATGTTACACAACACAAGGCCATCTTTATCTCGGTAAATTACAATCAGAAACAAACTCAGAAGAGGAATTCTCTTCATCATCTCTTACGAAGAACAACAAAGACGGCCATGGCAATGAAAACAAAACGAAGACGAAATAACAACATCGACGCTTCCCACCTTCTTCGCGATGCTTCCAATTCTCCTTCCGCTCATACTCGATTAGGTCTCAGATTCGCAAGGTTTGTGGTTCAATCTCAGTTTCTTTTCATTTCTTTGTTCTTGGTTCTGGTTCCATCTCCTTCTGTTCGATTTCGATCTGGTTCTGTTTCAGATTTGTTCCTTTCTCTTCCGTTTTTTCAATCACTCCTCATCTCAACTTCCATTCGGTTTTGAAAGGGGTTCTGAGATTTGTGAAGAAAGTTTTGTAAGATTTGATGTTGTTTGATTTGGAGGTTGCAAAGGTGGAATAAGGGTTTGCGGTTTGGTAAAGATTGGAGGATTTAAGGTTGTTTTTTGGTTGGATAAATTTTTCGGAGTGAGAAGGTGTTGTGATTTGTAATTTGGAAAAATGAGTGTTGCGTTGTTGTTGTTGAGCAAGTCGAAGCAAGCGAAGAAGAAGGTTAGGGAGGAAATTATGCAGTTTTTTTTTAGCGGTTGACAGCTTGTATATGGGAGAGGTTTTTGCAGGGTTTCATGGCGGCTAGGGCTTTTTTCAATGAAGGAAGAAGTGGCTTTATTTGTAGAGGAATGAGAGGGTAGAAATGGAAGAACGAGAGGGGAAAAAATTGGTGCATTACTTACTGCGTTTGGAATTGTCGTACGGGTTAGTGTGTAGGTTGTGGAGTAGCAGCAATGGTCACGCATGGCATGAGGCTTTGTGCAGAATTTTTGGTGTATTGTTGGTACAAGTTCATGGCATATGGTCTGGTGTGGCATTTTTTGTAGCAGGATAAAGCAGGTCGTACGTGGGGTCAGGTCGGTTGTGGAAAAGGTTTTGGGATTGTGGTGTGTCGTTTTGGTTGCTGCGTGAATTATGCTGAAAAGTTTTGTATGTATACATGAACCATGGTTCTGCAAGGACATGTTATGGTTATATAGTGATGGCTGCAGGTTTATGTGAGACTGCGAGAATTGGTGCGGTTTGCTTCGTGATGTTTGCAGGATAGGGGACTGATTTGCGAATTCTGTTGCGCTGTGTACGGGTCACTCTTTTTCTCTTTTATTTCCTGCAGGTTTTGGTTCATTTGTTGTAATATCTTTTTATCTCCTTTTTTTAATTTATCCTTTGTAATGAACTTTAGACATTTTTGTGGCTTTTTATTTTTGTAGAATTTTTTGGTAATTGCAAATGGGTTTGAAAAACGTTAATGGGCTTTTGGTTTATAAATTTGTAAAATGAAAAAGGAATATGGATATAAAAAGAAATGGTGATTTGATTAAAAAAAGGCAAATTGGACTTTTTTGGATTTTTGTTTTAAATGGATAAAGGGATAAATGGATAAAAAAGAGTGGTTTTATGGAATGGATATTGAGATGTTTTTTTAGAAAATGGATATTAGAAAGATTTGTGAAATGAGTTTAAAAATGAAAATGGTTTATGAAGGAAATGGATAACCAATGGATTTAATGGATAAAAAAAAAGTGGTTTTTGAAATGAATATTAAAAGTGGATATGGTTTAATTGATAGAAAATAATGGAAATTGATAAGAAATAGAAAGTGGAAATTGATATGGACATTGGATTTTATATATGGATATTAAATGGATATAGAAATGGTTTAAATGGATATTTAATTGGATGAAGGATAAAAATGGTTAAAAGATAGATATGACTAAAAATGAAAATGGATAAAAAATAAAAGAGAGATGAAGTTGAAGACAACATATTTTTTTGGATTTTTCTGAATATGGTTAGTGGGTGGATGTACAGATGAAAAGTATATACAGGTAGGACAAATTTGGGGTATGACACCTGCGTACCAGGGGCTTGGATTTTTTTTGTATCTTTTGAACAATGGGCTTCTACCCGGTTGAATGCATTGTCTTTCCTTATCTTATGTGTGATGTTTGTATGTTGGTTATATATTTGCTATTTTCGTTTCTGTCTAAGTGTTTGGGGCATTCGCTCAACTTTGTTGATCCTCGATAGTGTAGGGAACTGGTCGAGTGGTCGGAGCTGTGTTCTGACCTTCGACGAAGCTAAGAGCTCGATCGAGGTCTTAGCTTCGTGGCATGAACTTCCCATCGTGAGCTGGGTGTCCTGCCTAGTTGGTACGACGACAGTGGAGCTCGATCGAGGTATCCCCGTCGGATCAAAGGTCCTCGCGTACACACAACGCGAGCCCTTGTCTTCTTGTCTCGAGGTAGGGAGTCGCACTTATACCTTAGTCCGCTCCCGTGGTCGCGACGCGTATGGGTCACGGGAAGTGTTTAACTATAGTAATGTTTAAGTTTTTCGGCGTTCCATGGTCGAGCAAGTTCCTCCCCGTGCAGATTTTTGAGGTAGTAGGCTCCCGTCCCTATTTTCACGCGGACGCAATAGGGGCCCTCCCAGTTCGCGGCGAGCTTGCCCTCGTGCGAATCTTTCTGGTTCCTTTGCAGGACGAGGGAATTTACCTGAAATTCGTGTTTGAAAACTTTGCCGTCATGTTGCAGAGTTATCTTCTGTTTGAGCGAGGCTTCGCGGAGGGATGCTTCCGACCGTATCTCTTCGACCAGGTCGAGCTCCTTCCTGAGGGCCTCATCGTTCATCTCCTCGTCGAGAGGAGACTCGGTCCTTCTCGAGGGTTTCCTAATTTCCACTGGGATTACCGCCTCAGTTCCGTAGGTCAGTCGAAAGGGGGTATCCCCGGTAGTGGAGTGCGGGGTTGTCCTGTAGGCCCAGAGGACGTTGTGTAGTTCCTCGACCCATCTTTTATTGGCGTCACCCAGTCTCCATTTCAAACCTCGCAGGATCACCCTGTTTGCGGCTTCGGCCTCCTTTTCGTTTGTGGGTGTTCGACCGACGTGAAGTGTTGCTTCATGCCCAGCTTGGTGACAAAGTCCTGAAAGTTCTTGTCGTTGAACTGCGTCCTATTGTCGGTGATAATTTCCTGAGGTACTCCGAACCGGGCCAGTATATTCCTCTTGTAGAAACGAAGTATGTTGTGGGCCGTGATTTTGGCCAAGGCTTCGCCCTCGATCCACTTGGTGAAGTAGTCGACGCCGACAATCAGGTACTTATTTTGGTACGACCCTACGGTGAAGGTTCTGAGGATGTCCATCCCCCACCAGGCAAACGGCCATGGGGACGACAGCGTTTTGAGTTCACTGGGCGCTGTCAGGTGCATGTCCCCGTGTCGTTGGCATTTGTCGCACTTCTTGACGTGCTCCTTGGCGTCCTGCTACATGGTGGGCCAGTAGTATCCTTCTCGCAACGCTTTATGGGCTAGGGACCGTCCGCCAAGGTGTTGCGCGTTGATCCCCTTGTGGTTCTCTTGGAGTATGTCGGGAACCTTAGACTCCTCGACGCACCTGAGGAGGGGGATCGAGAATTCGCGTCGATATAGCTTATCCTCGACAATCGTATATGAGCAGGCAGGTCGCCTAACTACTCCGGCGTCCTTGGGGTTGTCGGGTAGTTTTCCCGTGCTGAGGTACTCGTATACCGGGGTATTCTAGCACTGGCTGTCTCCAATGGCATGCACGTCAGCCGTGGGGATGGGTTTCTCGATGCTCGGGCGTGGAAGCACTTCTTGAATGATGGACTTGTTCCCGCCTTTTTTCTTTGTGCTCGCGAGCTTCGATAGGACGTCTTCCCGAGTAATGTGTTCGCGCGGGACGTGACTTACATCCGCAGAGGTGAACTTTTTCATCATTTCCTTCACCAGAGCCAAGTACTCGATGAGGTTGTCGTTCTTGGCTTGGTACTCTCCTCGCACCTGGGAGGCCACGAGCTGGGAGTCGGTGAATATTTTTACTTTCTTGGCGCCGAGATCCCCGACCAGTCGTAACCCGACAAGGAAAGCCTCGTATTCGGCCTGGTTGTTGGACGTCGGGAAGGACAACGTGAGGGAGGCCTTGATCAGGATACCTTCCTCGTTCTCTAGGATGATGTTCGCTCCACTTTCTATCTAGCTGGATGCCCCGTCGACGTAGATCGTCCATTTTTGGGATCCGTCGGACGAAGGTTCTGGGATGGTCATCTCCACCACGAAGTCGGCCAGTACCTGAGCTTTTAGGACCTTTCTCCCATCGTATTGGACGTCTAACTCGACGAGTTCGAGCGACCACTTGAGTATCCTACCCGTCATGTCTGGCCGGCCGAGGAGTTGTCTCACGGGTTGCTCGGTCCTTACCATGATCGTGTGGGCCAAGAAGTAGTGCCGCAGTCTTCTGGCCACGGTGACGAGGGCCAGGGCGACTTTTTCTATCTGCTGGTATCTAAGTTCAGGACCTTGGAGGGCTTTGCTGGTGAAGTAAATCGGCTTTTGCCCGTCGGGGGTTTCCCGGATTAGAATCGCGCTGACCGCTTCGCTCGTGATGGCGAGGTATAGGAACAACGTCTCCCCGTCTTCTGGTCGCGAGAGAACCAGGGGTTGCGAGAGGACTTGTTTGAGGTGGAGGAGCGCTTGTTCGTACTCCTCGGTCCATTCAAACGTGGCCTCCTTGCTTAGGAGTTTGAAAAATGGAAGTGTGTATTGCGCCGATTTGGCCACGAAGCGGGAAAGTCTGTGAGCATCCCGTTTAGCGATTGTATCGATTTCTTTGAGTTCGGTGTCGGGAGTTGGAGAATTCCCTGCACTTGTCGGGGTTTGCTTCGATCCCTCATTTTGTGAGGTAGAAACCGAGGAACTTGCCTGCCCGAACGCCGAAGGTGCATTTCTCCGGGTTGAACCTCATCTTACATTTCCTCGCCGTGTCGAAGACCCTCTTTAGGTGGGCTGCGTGGTCGACTTGTTCTGCAGATCTCTCCCCAGAAGACTTTATTCATCATCCGCTGGTAGGTCGCGTCGATATTCTTCAGGCCGAAAGGCATTACATTGTAGTAGTAGTTGCCCGACTCGGTCATGAAGGTTGTGTGCTGCTTGTCTGCCTTTGCCATGGGGATTTGGTTGTAACCGGAGTAAGCGTCCATGAACAACAATAATTTAAAACCTGCAGAATTGTCGACCAGTTTGTCGATGTTAGGCAGTGGATAAGCATCTTTCGGGCATGCCCAGTTAAGATCAGTGTAATCAACACACATTCTCCATTTCCCATTATTTTTCTTATTAAGTACAACGTTGGACAGCCAGGTGATGCATCGGGCTTCCAAAATAAAGTTTGCCTCTAAGAGGTCTTTTTCAGCAGCCTCCGCTTTCTCGGGAGACTGCCTACGCCTACGTTGCACTATAGCCCTAGCGGCTGGATCTACAGTAAGCTAGTGGCAGATCACATCTAGGTCGAGGTCGGGTATCTCAGACGCGCTCCACGCGAACAAGTCAGCATTCTCCCGGAGGCAGGACATCAACTACTTCCTCGCCAGGTCGGGGAGCCCAGAACCAATCTTCACATTCCTGTCTGGATTGTCCCCGAGAGTGATGAGCTCGAAGTCTCCATCTGGAATGGGGCTCGTTGGGTGGAGAGACTGTCTGTTGCCTTCGACTGGGAGGTCATTGCCCACTGCTTCTCCTTGTTCCTGCTCGATGGGGAAGCGGCTGTCGAGGTCCACTGCGTTGACACGCGGGAGTGGCTTCTGCTCTGCGTCCGGGGATGGCTTCTCTGCGGTCTTGGACTTGACGTTGATCGAGTTCAGACCCTTGGTCGCAGCTTCGAAGCATCTTCTAGCAGCTTCAATATCCCCGTGGAGGGTGACGACCCGACCTTTGGTCGTGTAGTACTTCATCTTCAAATAGACTGTAGAGGGTACCTCTGTGAGTTCAGCCAGAGTCGGTCTTCCCATGATGCAGTAGTATAGGGAATGACACTCCACCACCAGGAAGCGGGTCTTGACTTATCGGGCAGTTTCGTCACTCCCAAAAGTAACCATCAGCTCGACATAGCCCCACGGTCTGGTGGTGGTGCCGTTGAAACCCTGGAGGTCTGAGCCCATGTAGGGGGTAAGATGTGTTTCATTGAGCTGAAGGATCTCGAAGAGGTTGGCGTACATGATGTCCACCAAACTCCCTTGGTCGACCAAGATCCGGCAGACATCGAAGTTCGCCATCTGCACCCTGATCAGGAGATGGATGGTGGAGTTGGGGACGCCGCCTGGCAATTCCTCGAGGTAGAAGGTGATGGGGTTCGACCTTCATTGGACCTTCTCGAAGGTGGCAGTCTGCGCCGAGCTCACGTCAATTAGCTCGTTGAACTTCCATTTGATCAACCCCACAGAGACCTTGTTGAACCCCCCGTTGGATATAACCATTGCGGCTGGGAAACTTTCCCACGAGCTGCGAGCGGTCACAGAAATCTCGGGCTCGTCAGGGAAGTAGAAGTCCTCTGGTCAGGTGACACACAGAGCGACTTGCAGTCCGTTCTCTCCGGAGGAAGGGGTCGCCTCCTCGATCTTTTGCGTCTCCCGGGCATCTTGTCTGGAGGCGTCGTTCCTCTTCGTGTACTGCTTGAGGTGCCCCTCCTTGATCAGGATTTCTATCGCATCCTTGAGGTGGATGCAGTCCTCTGTAACATGCCCGTGGCTCCTATGGAACCTGCAGTACTTGGACTTGTCAACGTTTGGTTTAGGTGGTGTGGGTTTCGAAAAGCGGACACCTACTTTCTGGAATTCCGAGTTGATGCACTCGGCCAGAATTTTCTCGCGGGGAGCAGTGAGTAGCGTGTACTCTGTGAACCGGTCAGCTGATCCTCTCGGCTCATGAGAGTCTCTGGGACGGTCTTCTCTTCTTCTTTCTCCCCCTCTTCGGGGGGCGGTAGAGTCCTCGTGCCTGAAGCTTCGGGGGCCCTCTTGATTCCGCGAGTCGCGGGCACAATGTGCGACCTCTATCTCCTCATACTGGATGTATGCTTGGGCCTTGTGGAGGAGCTCTTCCAAGGTGCGGGGACTTTGAATGCCCACAGCCTTGGCGAACTCGGTGCAAGGTTGTAGTCCTCGCTCGATCAGAAACTTCTTCATGTCGTCCGTGGTGGATACCTGGACGACTTCTCGATTGAATCTCTCGATGTAATCCCTGAGAGATTCGTCTTTTCCCTGGATGATGGCTTCTAGGGAGGCTTCCGTCTTCGGGTGGCTTCGAGAAGCAGTGAAATGCCTGGAGAACTGTCTTTTCAGTTCCTTCTAGGTGGTGATGGACTCCGGTGCGAGGCTTTTGTACCACGCCATGGCACCCTTCTGGAGGGTGGTCGGGAAGAGCCTGCACTTGATAGCTCCTCGGACGTTCCTGTAGTCGAGCATTGCATCGAAGCTCTCGACGTGGTCGTCCGGGTCGGCGATGCCGTCGTACGTCGCCAAGGGTTGAGGCTTCTCCATCCCGACGGGCAAAGGGGTCTCCATGATTTCCTTGGATAGTGGGGTGCGTTGGTCGTCTTTGTCACTCCTGACGGGTGATTGTGATGGGGATTGGTCACCCCGGTCGTGCCTGCTTCGTCGGGGGGGACTTCTGGGTCGGCTCTTTAGCTTCTCGCCGTGTACGTCGGGCTTGCTCCTCTTCTGGACGGGGGAACGTTGTTCCTTACGAGGAGGGGACCGGTCTCGCTTCTGGGTGACCACGGTTTGGGATCGCTCCAGACGCGGGCGGCGCCCAGGTCTCCTGGGAGAAGGGCTCCTGGAGTCATCATGTCCTGTCCTCCGTGGGGCAGGAGAGGGGCTGTGAGAGATGGGGCGACGATGTCTCCGCGGAGGAGAGTGATGTTGTCATTCCCTCTCAAGCACTCCTATTCGTTTGTTCTGCTGAAAGATCATCAGATTAGTCTGATTGATTGCTGCGAACAGTGCCACCATGTTTGGATCAGCGTTAGGTGGCGGGGGGATCGGCTGGTAGACGGTCGGGCTATCAATGCGTCGGGAAGCATTGAAGACCGCATCGTCAGAGGAGGGGGAGGCAGTGCGCCCGTCCCTATGGTCACCTTCTTCGACGTGGACGACCACGTTGGGATCATGGTCGTCTAAGTTGTTGAACAGGACCAAGGCATTGTCCAGAGTGTTGGTGTCAGTTCGAGGGCTGGCCATGATCGTCAGAGATTGGAGGTTGCTTTGGTTTTTATGGGAGAAAAAACGGGGAAGCAAAGGGTTCCCACAGACGGCGCCACTGATCGTACCTGGTCAGAAAAAGATCGGTGGCCAGCAACACGTCGTGAGCTCTGTTACTCCGGTGGTGGTGAAAAGGTGGGGGGTGTACCTGCAAGTTACTCCGATGCTAAAGTCAGGGACAGAGCAAGCAAGTACAGAAAGGTAGTGGGAGTGAAAATTAGAATACCTGACCCTCTAGTGAAAGAGGGTATTTATATTGTGCCCCCAGCGCTGGGCCAACGGTCATATGCACTGGGTTGGATCACTAGGCCCAACGCAGACAACTGTCAGGGCTTACGTAGCATAAGGAAGACCAGCACGTGGTCTTCGCCCTAGAGCAACTGCCCCGTGATCTTCGGAAGATGGGCTGACCAGTTCTTCAGGAAGTGGGTAGTTTCCTGATGACGTGTCCCAGCGTGGGGGACATGGAGACATATGATTTCTCCCCGTACCTGGTAGTGATCTGCTCGACAATGGTGGACGTTGAACGTGCCCAACGATGGGCATAACTGGGCCTTAATGGGCCACTAAGCGTGACATTGAGTTGGGCCTGCTCGACTGATGGGCAGGATCTGGCCCAGACCAGAACAACTCCTAAATTTTAAAAATATATTTTAAGATGCACTCACAACACACAATTCATATGTTTTTGACCTACGCTCCAAATAGTAGACTTGATTTATTGGAAATATACTTCCAAAAACATATGCATTATTTGAACAACTGCATCACTATTGTTTCATAATAATAAATCTGACGGCTTCATTACTTCAATCTAAACTTTCAGGTAGAACTCATTTACCTTCTTGTGCTGGTACACATAAACATAACGATAATAAAAATTTATGTTTATTCATTTATTTACATATCATCTTTTTAATGGCATCTGTTATTTTCTAGAACCAAACTAAAAATATTTAAATTATCAAGTTTTTAATTCATCCCTAACAAGTTTAAAGAGTTTCAATGAATCATCGATTTTAATTCGACGCTCTCTTTCATTTAACTCTAGTCAACAACTTCTTGTTCATAGGAAATTATATGCAGAATCCCAAATGAAAGGATCTAGTTTTCAAAAGTTCTTGGAGCCGAAGCTCCCTCATCTTCCTGGAATTGTTCTGAAAGAGTGTGTTTGGCATAAATGTCAACACGTTGAAAGAACAAATAGATTCGAGAAATGCATTTTCAAAAAATAAATTTAGTCATATAATTGAGCCATAGCTCAAAAACAAATTAATTGTGTGTATAAGAATGTGTCCGAAGATACATTTTTAAAACCTGAAATGTTTTTGAATTTTTGTAAGGCACTTTTCCACCTTATAGGTTGAATTAGTAATTCCCATGACATTATTTGGCCTTTGACTGAAGCAGCCTTTGTCGGGGTCTATTGTCGTTTTCTTATGGAGACCCTTAAAAAAACCATGTACTCTTGCAAATCGTGTTTTTCCCGTTGTCGGTCAACTGTTCATTTTCCACAACATTGAAGCGAAATGGCATGTGAAGACGATATTTTTGAAGAGCGGTACATAGTATATTGTTAGTCCACAAGATGAAGAAGATGAAGATGGAAGAAGAGAGGGAGAATAACAAACTTCTACTACTCTTACAAAGTGGCTATAGTGAATGATTATGCATTACCTCTATTGAAAGCTCCACTTGTTTATATACACAAACAATAATGCCACGTAGGCGAGAATGCTAACCTACATTATCTATGTTAAGCTTAACAAAATTAATACTACTATTGAATATGAATTACTTCTAACATAATCCCTTAATTTATATTCAGTGAATCAAAACTAACAACACCAATTACATCCCTCAAGTGAAGAAATTGATCAGTTTTGATTGCTTTCGTCAGAACATATGTCAGCTTCTTCTGGGGTGCGATAGTGCATAACTTCTAGCACTCCATTCTGAATCTGACTTCTCAGAAAGTGATACTTAGTCTCAATATGTTTGCTTCTCTCATGCAGCACTGGATTCTTGACAAGATTAATTACAGACTTGTTATCAATCATCAACGTCAGAGGCTTGTTTACCTTGATTTTCAGATTCTGCAATAAATTCAGAAGCCAAACAGCTTGACATGCAGGCACAGCATCTGCAATGTATTCAGCTTCACAAGTTGACCAAGCAACAACTGGTTGCTTCTTGGAACACCAAGAAATATGACCTCCCAAATACTTAAACAGATATCCATAAGTACTTATTCTCTCAACTTTGTCTCCACACCAATTAGAGTATGAGTAACATATCAACTTTGAATTAGTTTTTTCACTAGAAGGGAACAAAACTACATACTTCAAAGTCCCCTTAATATACCTCAGGATCCTGAAAGTAACTTGGTAATGAGACCACTTTGATTTACTCATGAACCTACTAACCATTCCAACTGCATAACAAATATCAGTTATGGTATTACACAAATACCTCATAGAGACAACTAAGTGTTTGAAAGTTGTAGCATCTACGTCATCACCCTCAGGATTAGAATGCAAATTGTGATTTGTTTCTGAAGGTGTGACATCATCCTTAGTGAAATTCTAGTACCAGATATGTGATGTTACGTGTGATGTCACAACAACACACTCTGCAATGGATAATGTAAAACAACAGAAGAGTACACAAAGAATTGTTCACCCAGTTCGGTCTAACTACTTACGTCTGGGGGCTACCAAGCCAGGGATGAATTTCACTATCAGTAGAATTAATTTACAGACTCAACAACCCAGTTGACATCTCTTAAACTTAATCTCTACTTAATAAACCTTCTACCTAAGAGACCACTTAGGTATGAGAACACTACTCAATCCCTAAATCACTTCAGTGATATACTTCAAAGATCACACACTTTGAAAAACTCAACTTGATTCTGCTTCACAGCTTTGATCAAGAACAACTCAAAACAACAACACCAATTCACACTCGAATGGTTTACAATACAAACACAAAGACTCAAACGACTCTCAGTCTTTGGCACTCTTTCTTCGTTACTTTTCCTTCAAGATTGATGCGCTTTATATAGCTATTTGATCTGGTCTTGGACCTGCTACAATATCTGACCTGATTTGTTATTTAAAACTGAATCTTCGACAGATTTTCTCTCTCAAAATCTTCTTAAATCTCCAGCCTTTAAATTCTCCTACAAATCTGCATCAAATCTGTTTGTAACAGAAAATATCTCCTCCAAGATATTCGCATCCAATTACTCTGCCAACTCTTCCAAAATCCAGCTAAAATGCTTAACCCTAAAAACATCTCAGACCTGATGTTTTACTGATCTGCATATCTGATGTCATGGCATCGCATGTGACATCAGACTTCAAAACTTCAACACTTAACATACACCAATGTTAAGACTCAATGTTAAGACATCACCCATGTGACATCAACATTGAACAATTTGTTTTACCAAAATTCTAGCCAATCCAAGAACCAACAATCTCCCCCTTTGGCTAATTTTGGCTAAAACAATCTCTGCAACATCAGAGACTTCAGCAGCGGATAAAATTTTAAAACAGTTAAAACTCCTAGCAGATAGCAGAAGCAGCACTCCTTCAAAACAGCTCTTACTACAAAATGCTGCACATACTTCATCAGCTCAGCAAAGGGTCAAGCTCCCCCTCAAAACCAGAATCATCTTCCAGCTGCACACAGCTGCACAAACTCCCCCTCAACTTCTGCAGCACATATGGGGCTTGGCTAGCTTGGCTAACTCTCCCCCTTTTTAGCCATAATTGGACAACCACCTACTAACTACCAGTTAGTCCTAAGCTAGCTCTCATTGTCAGTCTAAAGCCAGCATTCAAGACAAGACAAATCACAGAACATAAAAAGTGCTTAAAACACCACAATATTCAAATAAGCACATCAAGTGCAGAACAAAACAAACTACAAAAAGCAACAAAAAAAAAACTAAAGAAACAGCAATTTAATCTTCATCAGCATCAGAACCATCTGCATCATCTTCCTCTGAACCTGAATCTTTAATGTTGGCACTCACATCATCTTCACCTTGTTCCAAGGATTTGATCATCTGCTCAATTCTCGACTTCCTAGCAGTGCTAGTACTGATAACCACATCTAGATCCTTGCATGTTGCCTTCAATTCTTTAATCAACTCAGCTTTAGTATTGGCCTTTTTAATACCAGAACTTGATGTTACAACAATGTCTGGAATATGATTCCCAACAAACAGCTTGGGATGCAAGGATAGAGCTGACTCTCTCTTACATGCTACATCTGAACTGGTTAGAATTCCAGGATGTTGATCTAAGATCATTCCACAGACAAGGGAAGGGAAAGCTATAGGCATCTTGATCGCATTAGTGGCACCATGCTTCACAACTTGCTCAAATATGTAATTCCCATAATTGAACTTGACCTTTTTCCCAACAGCATAAATGAACCTTCCTAATCCCACAGCTATGGTGGTTTTGTGATTAGTAGGCACCCAGTTAGTAGCTCCAATTCTGTGTAAAATAGCATACTTGATACTGAGTTTGCTAGCTGTCAATTTACCTTTCAGTGGCCAAACCTTTACCTGAGCGGCTGAGATCTCTTTACAAACACATTATCAGTCACTTCCAGTTCACAACCCTCTTGATCATCTCTTCCCAGATACTTATTGATGGTACTAGGAGAGAAATTAATGCACTTACCTCTAACAAACACCTTCATGAAGTCCCCACTTCTTTTATCAGCAATGTCTATGGGAATGTTAACAACAAATTCCTTAACAAGCCCCCCATAGCACTTAGAGAATTTTGTCACAGTCTTCAACAGCCCAGCAGCATGAATGAGCTCCATAATTTCTTTCATCTCCAATGCATCTTTGCCCAGCTCTCTTTCCAAAGCTAATCTCCTTTGGCACACAAATTTCCACATCGAAGCACTGCTAGTATAATGAAAAGATATGTTGTCTACTGGCACTTCAGGAACCTTATCAGAAATTCTCTTCAAAATGGACTTTCTGACAGGTATGATGTCTTGAACATCTTCCTCAACATCATACTCAAATTCAGATTCTTCTCTAACCTTCCTCTTTTTGGAGGACACAGTCACCTTGCTCCAAGATTTAATTGGGCCAACAACAAATGCCTTTTTCTTCTTGCCTTCAGCTGTCATCTTAGGAGAAGATTCCACGGTTTTTCCTTTTCTTATCTTTAATCTATTGACAATCCCAGGAACTGCATTACCAATTACTTCATTATCAGATAAGTCACCAACATCCACCACATCAGCATTCTTCTTCCCTTTGGGACTAGGAGTAGCATCCCTAGCAGGTGATGTTTCAACATCATGTCCAACATCAACTTCATCTTCAGCATGAGTCTCCCTTTCTCTTTCTGCTTCAGCTTCACCTTCATCTTCAATCTCAGCATCTTCAATGACTGAAACAGCTAATTTATGAAGATTTGTCTCAGAAGTCTCAACGTCACCCTCTTCTCTAACAGATTCAGCAGGCCTTTGACTCAGAGGTCTAGATATTCCCTTCACAGGGATCCCTTTCTCAAATATTTTTGTGACAATCTGATCAATGCTCTTGTCCACATCTACCCTTTCTTCAACAGCTTGAGGAAGAGGGGTGGTAGTCCTAGGAGTAGGGTTAACTCCAAACAACACACTAGTGACAAAGGCCCTACTTTCGCTATCATCAAATTTACTACTTGCAGATTGATTAGAATTATTACCTTTTGATGGTCTCTTGGGTTGATACTTCTCAGGTCTTGTCTTTACAGAAGCTGGAATCATAGAGATAGGAGCAATGTCCATAGCTTCATTCACAGACACCTCTTCTGGCGAAACCCTAGAATTAGCATGAGTGGAACTTTTGGACGCAACCTTCTTGAATGGAGATGACACTTGTTTAGACATCGTTTCTGCACAGCAACTGGTGATCAAAGGTGTTTTGTAATTTCTGTTCTTGGGGGGGAAGATGAAAGGACTTGAAGTGTGGAGAGTGAAAGAGCGTGAGAGAGCAATAATAGGGAATGATAGCCTAAGGTAAGGGCCTCATTTTTTTATTTTAATAAATTCACTCCATAAGCCACCAACTTCAATTTTCTGCTTAAGTCTTCACAACTAATGTTACAGTCTGATGTCACAACATCAACCTTAACATTACTTGATAAGCTGGACTCTTGAGGTACCCATAGATAACAGTTATCTATGGATCTGACTCCCTTCATAACACCATCATTCTTCCCATTAGTCACTAAACACTCATCTTTAGTGTAGCTGACCTTGTATCCTTCATCACATAGCTGACTGATGCTAATCAAATTAGCAGTCAATCCTTTGACAAGAAGAACATTTTCCAAATTTGGTCCATCATGACACCTCAATTTACCAACTCCCTTTACTTCCCTTTTCTCTCCATTACCAAAAATAACATCATTTGTGGAGCAAGTCTTGATATCCACCAAATAATTTTTTAATCCAGTCATGTGCTTTGAACAGCCACTGTCAAAGTACCATCCATCCTTAGCAGAGTGTCTATCTGAAAAGTGAGCCAATAGACATTTAACCTCTTCTTTAGGAACCCACTGCTTAACAACCTTGGGCCTGTTATCATTTTGTCTAGGTTGAGGGATAGACTTTGGATAACCATGAAGCTTGAAGCAAGAAAATTGCATATGGCCAAATCTTCCATAATAGAAGCACCTTACTCTTTCTTTTCTGAAGTTGTTAAACTTCCTGCCACCTTGATGATGAAACTGCTGTGGCTGCCAGCCATAGTACTGGTGTTGTTTTCTTCCATAGTTTGCCTGTCTCCTGTAGTGAGGATTTTGTCTCTTAGGTTGTCTTCTATGGTGATGTGGCTTCCTTCTTCCGTAATAATGAGGCACAGCATTATTATATTCAAAGCCATACATATTCCCCTGATGTTGGGACATCTGATGGAACATGTTGAACCTAGGAGCCTGCATACTCCTATGGTATTGAGGAGGCATATACTGCCTAGCTCCATAAGTGTGTACCTTCCCTTGATGAGGACCATGAGCATCCCTTATCCCAACATTCTGATGCTGTTGGTGAGCACCCTGCTTGGGTTTAGGATTATGTCTCTTTTTGTTCTGTTGAGACATTGGTTGAGACATGTCCTTTTTGGTTCCTAAAGTACTAGCTTCAGCAGAAACCTGCTCCTCAACGAATCCTAAGCCAGATTTGTCTCCTGCTACTTTTTCAGCCTGAAGGATCTTATCAAGAGTATCAGATCCACTGTTCAACATTCTAACAGATTTTGTCATTTGATCAAGATGAGCTTTGACCAATAAGACTTCATTTTCCAAATCAGCTTTAGCAGTCTCAAGCTGAACAATCCGTTTCTTCTGTTTTTCACTTTCTTGACAGATTTCTGCACTCTTCAGACATAACTCATGATAGGAGGCTACTAACTCCTCAAAAGTTAGTTCCTCATCACTTGATTCTCCATCAGACACACATGTCCCTGTCAATGCTCTGATATGCTTGGCTGACTCTTCTTCACTTTCACTGTCAATATCAGACCAGGAAACTATCATGCCCTTCTGCTTCTTAAGGAATGTAGGACATTCTTTCTTGACATGTCCATAACCTTCACACTCAAAGCATTGAATCCCTTTGTCTTGAGCAGTCTTCTCTTCATCCTTCTCTTTTGATTTGCTTATGTCAGAGGAGATGTTCTTAACATTGGGTTTGTAGTTTCTATCCATTCTCTTGAACACTTTGTTGAACTGTCTTCCCAGCATAGCAATATCCTGAGACAGCTCCTCCTGAGAATCATCCTCTTTCCCATTCTTGGCTTCTTCAGAACTGGAAACCAAAGCTATACTCTTGGACTTCTTCTCAGGTTCCTCTTCACTTAACCCTAGCTCAAATGTTTGAAGAGATCCAATAAGCTCATCAACCCTCATTTTGCTGATGTCTTGAGCTTCTTCAATTGCAGTCACCTTCATCTTGTACCTCTTGGGAAGGGATCTAAGGATTTTCCTTACCAGCTTTTCTTCAGTCATTTTTTCTCCAAGAGCACTAGAGGCATTAGACAACTCAAGAATACTCATATGAAAGTCATGAATAGTTTCATCTTCCTTCATCTTTAGACTTTCTAACTTTGATGTCAGAAGCTGAAGTCTTGACATTTTAACCTTTGAAGTTCCTTCATGAGTAGTCTTCAAGATGTCCCAAGCTTCCTTAGCAACTTCACAGGTATTGATCAACCTGAATATGTTCTTATCCACTCCATTGAAAATAGCATTTAAAGCTTTGGAATTACCAAGGGCAAGCTCATCTTCTTCCTTGGTCCATTCTTCTTCAGGTTTCAGTTTTGAGCTGCCTTCTTTTTCTTTACCAGCATCATCTTTCTCAACAACAACAGGTGCTTTCCATTCTTTTATGATAGGCTTCCAAGCCCTGCTGTCCAAGGATTTTAAAAAGGTAATCATCCTTGGCATCCAATAATCATAATTAGAGCCATCCAAAATAGGGGGTCTATTCACAAATCCACCAACTTCCTTGTCTATCTTTACCAGAAAGTATCAGCCCTAGATCTCACCCAGATGCAGAACAGGATGCCTGCTCTGATACCAATTGAAATTCTGGTACCAGATATGTGATGTTACGTGTGATGCCACAACAACACACTCTGCAATGGACAATGTAAAACAACAGAAGAGTACACAAAGAATTATTCACCCAGTTCGGTCTAACTACCTACGTCTGGGGGCTACCAAGCCATGGATGAATTTCACTATCATTAGAATTAATTTACAGACTCAACAACCCAGTTGACATCTCCTAAACTTAATCTCTACTTAATAAACCTTACCACTTAGGTATGAGAACACTACTCAATCCCTAAATCACTTCAGTGATATACTTCAAACATCACACACTTTGAAAAACTCAACTTGATTCTGCTTCACAACTTTGATCAAGAACAACTCAAAACAACAACAACAATTCACACTAGAATGGTTTACAATACAAACATGAAGACTCAAACGACTCTCAGTCTTTGGCACTCTTTCTTCGTTACTTTTCCTTCAGGATTGATGCGCTTTATATAGCTATTTGATCTGGTCTTGGACCTGCTATAATATCTGACCTGATTTGTTATTTAAAACTGAATCTTCGACAGATTTTCTCTCTCAAAATCTTCTTAAATCTTCAGCCATTAAATTCTCCTCCAAGATATTCGCATCCAATTACTCTGCCAGCTCTTCCAAAATCCAGCTAAAACACTTAACCCTAAAAACATCTCAGACCTGATGTTTTACTGATCTGCATATCTGATGTCATGACATCGCATGTGACATCAGACTTCAAAACTTCAACACTTAACATACACCAATGTTAAGACTCAATGTTAAGACATCACCCATGTGACATCAACATTGAACAATTTATTTTACCAAAATTCTAGCCAATCCAAGAACCAACACTTAGAATTCAGAAGCTTAAATCTCTTTAGAATCTCAAGTTCATACTCCGGCTGATGCAAGATTATACCTTTCTCAGAGTACATAATCTTCATCCCTAGAAATATGCCATATTTCCTATATCAGACATCTCAAACTCATTCATCAACATATTCTTGAACTTAGCTATCTCATCTGAACACCTCCCTATTAGCAATAAGTCATCAACATAGAGACATACCATAGTCATATTGCCTTCAGAAGTATGCTGAACATAAATGTCATACTCCATCTCACACTTTCTGAATCCTTAGAGCTTGAAAAATAAATCAATTTTCATATTCCAAGCTCTAGGAGCTTGTTTCAGTCCATACAACGTTTTATGTAACATGTACATCATCCCTTCCTAATTCTTTTTCACAAATTCAGGAGATTGTGACACGTATAGCATCTGTCATCCAACTTCCTTCTCTTAGCATCTGGAACATATTTGTAATAAATAGAACCAAACACCTTCAGATGACTCACACTTTGCGTATCTCCAGTCCACTTCTCTAAAGGAACAATTTCCTTCAACTTCTTTGTTGGACATTTGTTAAGCACATATGATGTAGTGAAAACAACTTCTCCCCACAAGGTGTGAGGGAGCTTCTTCTCCTTCAGCATACTCCTTTTCATATCAAGCAAAGTTTGGTTTCTTCTTTCAGCAAGACCACTGTGTTGAGGACTGTATGGAGAAGTCACCTCATGCTCAATTTCATTCTCCTCACAAAAATTATTGTACTCTGTAGAGTTGTACTTACCTCCACCATCAGTTCTGAGAACTTCAGCTTCTGGCCACTTTGTTTTTCAGTCTTCGCCTTGAACTTTTAAAACTCAACAAACACCCCATGTTTAAACTTGATGAGTGTTACCCATATCATTCTTGTGAACTCATCCACAAACAACACAAAATATTTGTTTCCTCTAAGTGAAGGTACTTCAAATGGTCCACAGACATCGGAATGTACTACTCCCAAAGCATGCTTTGCTATTGGGGCTACTTCTGATGCAAATGGCAATCTAGGTTGCTTGCCTTTCATGCATATCTCACATGACTTCTTAGGCTTCACAATCTTGGGAATGCCATATACCAACTTCTTAGAATTCACATGCCCTAAGCTTCTGAAATTAAGATGCCTCGAGCTCTTAAGCCACATCTCACTGTCACCTTCAGTGCCTTTTGCACTAAGGCATTTAGTTTCAGTTGTCTCCATATTCACCTTGAATGTTCTGTTGCTTCCCTGCTCATATTGTATAATTAGCTTCTGATCATAATCATACAACTTCAAGAGATTGTTCTTCATAGTAACTGAGAAATCTTTCTTAATGAGTTGACCTATACTCATCAGATTAATTTCTCTACATGACTTCATCTCATTTGTGCCCAACGTAGCCTTCGTCGTCGTCGTCGAATCAACGATTTTCTCAAACATGTTCGCATTCACACACTGATGGATGTAGTACAAAGCCTTTTGATCCTTCTTCCTCATATCACGCTGAGCATTCCTTTGTACATCTGTTGCATTTTTCGAAAGTGCAACCGGAACATAACTGTCGTTGACGAGATCAAGAACATCTTGAGCGCCAAACAACACACGCATCTAAATCATCCATCGATTCCAGTTTTTGCCATTGAACACTAGAAGCTTAGTACTCAGATTACCGTTTTCGTTCATCTTCAACCTTGTGCAATTCACGTAGATCTCACCAAACACTAATGTTTCCCAATCCCACATAATCAAGAAATGTGATTCTGTTATGATTCCGATCAAAAAATTCAACACGAATTCTAGAAACGAAATCAATCACACAACATCGCACAGTTCACTCGTGTAACCTTGTGGATCCGAACCTGAACGCTAGATACTAATTGTTGGTGCACAAGAAGAAGAAGATGAAGATGGAAGAAGATAGAGAAAATAACAAACTTCTACTACTTTTGTAATATGGTTACAGTGAATGATTACGCACTATCTCTATTGAAAGCTACACTTGTTTATATACACAAACAATAATATCACGTAGGCGAGAATGCTAACCTACACTAATTAGGTTAAACTTAACAAAATTAATACTACTACTGAATATGAATTACTTCTAACATATATGATCTAAATTCAAGATTTTGTGTGTGAATTTGATAAAAACAACCTTCTGGACAAGAAGACCAAGTTAGAAGAATAATATATTGACATTCAAACCTTATACTCGACTGCTAGTCTTAATGAGGAGACTCTATTTAAATGTGTCTCTAAAGCGTGTCCATGATATTGTAGCTAGACGTTGGAGTGGCGTGCTCTTGTTTTGCTGTTGGATTGAGTTTGCTCTAATTAAGATCAATACTTATGAAATTAAATGGATTAGATGTGAGTTTATTATAATAAAATTTAAAGGCTTGAACAAAATTAATCATTAAAAAATAACTTACAAGGGATATTATTTTTGCTTGAAAGTATATGCAAAGGATATAATTTACAAAATTGAATTGCAATAACCATGCATGTTTTTTATATTGCTAAATTAGTTGTGTATGTACTTTGCCAGTATGACTCCTGAAAATCACCATAATCAAAACCTCACCATGGCAACAATCCACTTTGCATGACAGGACCAAGTGGAGCCATATTCATATTTATGCTGTGATGATTTGCACTCACCGCCGGCAAAGGGGCAGCACCAGAACCAGCACCAGCGCGACAAATAGGGCAACTCGAATGCGAACGGAGCCACATGTCAATACAATGTACATGAAAAGAGTGCAAGCACTCCGGCATAGCCTTCAACTCTTCACCCTCCTCAAAATCTCCCAAACACACGGCACACGTGCCGCCTTCATCATCAGGAACAGCGTCACCTTTATTTCTTTTGTGGTACTTGTGTGTCGGAATTCGGTGTGCTACACCTACTGATGAGGTTGTCCTTTCGACAAGACTAGGTATCACAGCGTGAATTGGTAGTTGTAGTTGGTTTTGATCTGTTGATGTTCGTCCTCGGCGACACAAACAAATGGCTATGACACGGTACAGTGAAGTAACAACAAATGCAGCTGAAACTGCGATTATAATTTGGAAAATAACCTTGTGATTATAAGTAGGATCGCTCTCATGATCTGCCATAAATCAATGATCATGCTATGCTAGAAAGAAAGAAAGAAATGGTTGTGATGTTTAATTAAACCTTATAACAAGTGACTAAGCCGGCCAAAGACGGCAAATTTTATCTTATACTGATATATTATAATGAAATTGCCTTAATTAATTATTAATCTACCTATATAGTGACGTTGAATGTGAATGCAAAATTAGAAATAGATACGAGGATTTGTGTGTTTTCTGTTGTGGTTTTTTATTTGATACAACTTCTGTTGTGATTTGTTGTATGAGGAATCTTCAACATTATGATTGTTTCTGTTACATTTGCATGGTTTCATCTCCAAATTGACAAATGCATTAAAGATTGATGTGCTCGTGGGGTGTGAAGAAAAGCATATATTTAAGATGCCAAAATTAGCGTATGATTACATTTCACATGGATATCCCAACTACCACTTTTATGCACTACAACAATTTACATGCCAAAAGAGCTAACTTGTTAGGTTGAGAAGTCAAGCTTCCTACCCTACTAGTCTCAGATTCTATTGAACAAAAGGATATCTAGAAATGTAATATTCTCTCACACGAGACGCACCGTCCCTTGCAAGAATCCCTTCGAGATCGCCGATGATTCTGGCCAACCATATCTCTAGATTTCGCTGGAGTTCTCTGAAGTTGTTACGAATTGAGTCCAACGATCGTCTTGTGGTTAGTGTGGTCTCGCCTCTTAACTCGTCCCTGTAATGGGTCTTCCCAACTTCCGTATGCAATGCCATTAGTTTCTGTCCAGTTTCAGATGCACCCTGTTGAAGACGGAATGCTTCTAGTAAAAACTCTGTTTGAGTTTGGGTTCGAAATTCTGAACCGAGGGAGGGTTCACATGGATCACTAGCCTGCTCAATAAGAGAGGAAATGTCAGGCATAAAAAACTGCCAATGGCGTCCCGTGACTGGGAAACATGTGACAGGTTTAAGTGAAACAATAGAAGATAATGTCAGTGTGCGCCATATTGTAATGTGACCATTGTTTTGGGTAACTACAATTTGCAAGATAACAAAGATCCAAAACAAAAACAATAGAACATGAGTTACTTACTATTCGTCTGCATAAATCGTCAATTTTTTCTGAAAGCGATTGAAATCTCTTTGCTTGCTTCTTTATTGAGGATGACACCTTGGATGGAACATCCTTACTAATCTTCTCCAGATTTAATAATTCCTGTTCAAGTAATTTAAGTTTAGAGGAAACTCCAGCTGAATCACCGTCTACCTTCCAGGGGGACTCCCTTCTGAGGGGGAAAAACAATTTACCCTTCATTTAGTTGAAGATTAATGCTAAGTGCTACAAAATTTATCTGCATTTAGATTATCAAATATTTACCTTGCTACAAATTGTTTTGTATTATACATCGATTCAAGGGATTCATACTGCACATCCTGCAAGCATAATGAACATTTGAACATTTAAGGATCAGAAATCTACACCGCCTTTTAGTTGATAATAAGTTGCATATATGATTTACCAGGTACATTACAGACACAAAACCAAACAACATTATGGTTCTTTCTTTTTGCATCGAGTCCTCTTTTTTGCATTGAATCATTTAGGGAGAAAAAATCAAGTTCAACAGAGAAAACAGCTAAAACACTGATTATACAAGAGCTGTAAGAAGATAAAACTCATTTCCCTTGGCAGGTGCTTTAAGAATATTCTTATTCTTTACTGCGTCTTTCTAAATTTATAACTCAATCACTCTTAAAATATAAACATGCATATTCCAACCACATGCCCTTAGCAGTAGCAAACAGGAAAACAGTGTAAGAGACCAGTGTTTGCAAATAGCAAGCAGAAGGATAGATAGATATCTCTATATCACAATAATACACTCCAACCAACAAAAACATCTGTAGCTTTATCAATTTGCAAGCATGTAACAGGTACAGACAGAAAAAAGGCCTAGAGAAGGATACCCTGGATTTCAGCACTAGATAGAAACAGTGAATGGTGTAAGTGCCTGTTGAAAATTATAAAGTGGACCAGTAAAGCAAAGCAATATGGGACACATTTGCTACAAGAGAAGGTGCAAAAAGAGACAAACAACAAATGAATGGTACACGGCTCCACCACTAAACTTCAAAGATAAAAAAAGCTAAACAAGACCTCCCGAGGACCCCAGCTGCCATCACAAATACATAAAAGAATCAGGTCCAACTCTACCGTACCCAAGGATAGGAATCTCCTAAAGCCACCTTGAAACATGAGTAAAAAGCTGTGCGGTAAAAAAACAGGGGAAAACAAAAAAGGTTACCACAAAACTAAGTAGGACATCCTAAAAAAGATGAACATGATGTCTTACATGTATTTGGTGTCCAGCACAACAATGACATGTGTGATTGATTGCATTCAATCATTTTCATTTTCTTCAATTATTTTATCGGTGGTTATGAAGCAGATTGTGCTTTATAGTCAGGCCCATTTTTAAGAAGTGCAAGACGAGCTACCGCAATGTGCCCAAAATTTGACATGTTTAACCATGGTTAAAAAGTGTTTCATAAAATATTTGTCAAGGTTCAACCTTGATAAAATAGGGTCCCTATTTGTTGTGCCACAGGTTATCTGTGGCTAATTTACACGGGATCTCAGAAAACTTAAGATATTTGTGACTAACTTACACAAGACCTCCGAATAACGTAAGACATTTGTGGCTAACTTAGACAGGGCCTCTGAAAACTTAAGACACCTCTGTTCATAGCCACCAAGCATGTCATCTATGTAACACCAACACCTCTTATTGAAGAGTTTATTGAAGGGTGTTTAAGACGATATATTTAGTTACATTTAATCACTTTTTATCTTAAATTATAAACTGGTGTCAACTTGGAGTACTGTGACTGTCACTGGTGTGGTGTCAAGGTTTTCCTAGCATGTGGTCCTCCTCCTCCTCCTCCTCATCATCATCATCATATTTTATTTATATAAAATTTGTCCTATTTCTTAAATTTATCAACTACTTTTAGATTAAAAGAACAAAATACATATAAAAAAATTGTAACCAACACTTTCTACTGCAATAAACTTTCAATGATTGAAAAGAAAAGGAAAAAAAAAGAGAATCAAAGGGTAGCATGTGGTAATTTTGAAAGTTGATTGTGATTTAACAAACCTGCCACAGTGATGCTTTTTCAGCCCAAAACTTAGAACCAGAAGAAGCAATAAACTCAGAATCAAAACCATTATTAAGATGCTGTTGATAAATAACATCAACTTCCTCATCCACACGAGAATCAGCAGTGGTCCCCACCATTTCATCCTCCTCTTTATGAAACCACTCCCCACCACCACCACCACCAGTACCACCGCTGTTATTATAGTTATTCCCACCGTAATGCTCCCTGCTCCCGCAACCACCTAATCCCTCCTCTTGAAACCGCCTCGAAATAAACCTAATCATCTCATCCCTCTCAACAACCTCACGCTCCAACTCCTCCACGCGCGCCTTGGAATCGTCCACCATTGCTCTTAGCCTATCGATCTCTTCCGACGCGGCGTCGATTCGTCGCAAGAGACGTTTCTCTTCGTCGCGCCATGAGTTTCGGTGAGAAGCGAAGATCTCAGCTACTCTGGCGTTTGCTTTGTAATCCTCCTGGCGGCGTGATTTTATCTGGCTCAGCTCTTCCTCAGCGCGAAAGGCTCTGAGAGAATGTTCCCGGAGTTTGTTGGGAAGAAGCGCGAGGAAAACGGAGAAGCTGAGACCGATGTAGGAGGAAAATAGCTTCTTCATTTCGTCGTGTTGTTCTTCTTCTGCCATGGAAATGAGAGCTAGTGAGATAGAGTGATGGTGATAGTGTGTGTGAGAGTGTGAGGAAGAAAAGAGTGGAGGGGTTTGTTTTTTTGTGGTGGGGTGAAAAGAGTGAAACGGAACAGAGAAAGAGAAAGAGAAAGGGAAAAGGAGTGTTTCTTTTATTGGTTGTGTTTGTTTGTTGGAGTTAGAGAAAAAGAGGTTTGGGAAATAGAAAGGGGATCAGCGGTTTTTTGTTGTTTGGTTTTGGGTAGCTGGCAACGACCTTAAATGGTGTTGTGTTGGGTGATTAATTACAAAATGGTTCTGTCTCTCGTCATTTTATATGATGCTAATAATATTCCATCCGTTTCTAGTACCAAATTAAAAAATAAATAATACTCCATCCGTTTTTTAAATAATTATTTTAATATTTTACACATAAATAAATAAAAAGTTATAAAAAATATTTAATATTAAAATGTAAATGGGAGTACTATAGGCGATGTAATTTTTACATCACTGACTATATTGTTGCAATCTTCATGCTGTTTGCTTCTTGTTCTACTTTTTTTCTAGGTGAAGGGGGTGTCTGTGCATAAAATACTAGGACGGGTAGCAAATGAGACGGTGTACTAACGGGTAGCAAGTGAGTAGATTTATTACGATAATATACGTAAGATTTATTATGATTATATGCTTCATGTAATTTCTATTTTTACTATGGTGAGTTTTTTTTAGTGGATGATGTATGATTTAATTTAGAGCATTGCTACCTTGACATCCAACCCTTACACTACACCGTATGTCCGTACGATACGGACGGCACTATTTATCATCCGTATCGTACGGACGGTACTATTCATGTACGATCAAAACAGTTTCGTTACTATTCATGAACAGTAACTTTAAAGTAATGAAGCAACTTGGTTAATAAGATGTAAAAACTTGGTTAATGCAGTAATGAACTTGGTTAATGCAACATCAAAGTATTAAAAATAATTTTTAGCAGTCACCAAACTTAGTTAATGCAGTGTAAAAAGTTGGTTAATTCAGTAATGAACTTGGTTAATGCAACGTCCAGGTATTAAAAATAATTTTTAGCAGTCACCAAACTTGGTTAATGCAGTGTAAAAAGTTGGTTAATGCAGTTATGAAGTTGGTTAATAACCATTCAGATATTAAATTTATTTTTTTTAATTTTTTTTAAATTAAAAAAAAATAATAATAATAATAATATTATAATATTTCACTGTTCACCGTATTGGTGAACAGTGAAATACAGTGTAGGTGTAGAGGGTGGTGTAGGAATATCATTTCTCTTTAATTTAACCTAAGGTGTATCGATGATGTGGTGCATCTGACCCCTACTATACTTGAGGATTTCTTTTTACACCCCATAAGTTTTTTAGGTACCACGCGAATTTTTGTTTGTGCCCTCAATTTTCGGATATGCACATTCAGACGCACCATTTTTTTTAAAAACGTTGATTTGTTCCGGATGTGCATATCAGAAATAATTCCTAATGTGCAAATCCGAAAAAATAGCAGAACTACTATTTTTCTTTGAGCTTTCTACGTTGATTTGTACCCATGAAAAATAAAGTTCTGCTATTTTTCCGGATTTGCACATTAGGAATTATTCCTGATATGCACATCCGAAACAAATCAACATTTTTAAAAATAATGGTGCTTCCGAATGTGCATATTTGGAAACTGGGGGCAAAAACGGAAATTCGCGTGGTGTCTAAGAAACTTATGGGGTGTAAAAAGAAATCCTCCTATACTTAGAGCTCGTGCATGAGATGAAAGTCTAAGAACTGTATTAGGTTGGATCTCTTGATTTTACTTGACACCTTTTAATTGCAATAATTGAATCTAGACTATTTAAAATTGTTGATGTATGATTCTCATTAACGATTTTTATCCTCTCTTTCTATTTCCATCTTTTTTAGGTTTTGCGTTATTCTTTTAAACTTTAAACATCATTTCTTTCTTCGTGCATCTCACTTCTCCATTTGTCTTCTGGTACGTTCGATTTTTGTCTCTCTGTTCACGCTCGTGAAGTTTTACAATGGTCAATCCAATCTAATTAAACTTATTTGTAAATCATCCTTCGATTGAGGTATATTTTTCAAGGATTAAAATGAGGTTACCTACGTGTTTCTGATAAACACTTTTGAATAATTTCCCTGAAGCTGGTCAGGTGAGGCCACAAACGCAATGGAAATTAGGTGTTCGAGAGGCTTGTTTAGAAGAGAGGAATGACCTTCATTTTTGTGGTCTTTTAAGTTTTCATGTGTATCAGTCTATCTCCCCTTGTATTCTCTTTGGAGCCTCTTATATAATCTTCCTTTTAACTCTCTAACTCCTTCCACAATAGGTCATGGTGAGCGGCCCCTACGTTTCTTATGTTTAAATGCTCAAGGTAACGTCCATCGTCTCACTAATGACTACTAATCATGAGTTATAATGATTCAAACATCAATTTCGTAACCTCCATGTGACCCTTAGTCTGCCTCTTAATAGTTAAGGTGGGTTACTAACCCGACCATCCGACATCTATCAGGGGTCGGCCTATGTGTTCTGCCCAGACTTTTGCATGACCATCTCAGCCAACACTAAAAATAGATATCCCAACTAAGCTAACAATTCTAGGATATACATAAGCTCCCAAAGCACGAGGCCTGTAAGGGTGAAGTGTTTTTAGTTCATCCTAGATCTCACAAACTTGATCTACATGCACGTTAATTTAACGCATTTTGATCAAGTAAGCTCCCGTAAATTCGTGGTTTTTTATGATGAATCAATTCTGGAGGATTCATCCAGGCACATATTGGGAAGATTTGTGACTTTAACGAAGTCGAAAAAATCTATGATTTTAATGAAGAAGTCAGAGAACCCTGGTGTATTCGTGATGTTGAGAGATCAAAGATCCCATATGAGATCTTGAGTCATTGGCGTCGTATAACCCGATAGGTTATAGACATGGAGAAGTCGGGGAGCCCCTATGGGATCTCGACCTGTTGAATTCGTTTTAAATATGCCAATGCTTGGCTTTGTTATTAGAATATCCATAACCCATATGGGTTTTCGAATATCAATAATGACCAAATCCTGAAAGACTTAAAAATATATAAGTTTTGGAAAATCCCGAGTAGATCTTGTTTCATTCTTTTTTGACGATTTATCTCTTTGATAAAATCAAAACATAATGGCCAACCCCGGGAAGATCTTAGTTTATCCCTAGCTGAGGTTTGTACCTTATAGATTCAAAAGCCTCAGTGGGTCAGGCCCTACTGCCAGGGAATCCTGATGGATCTCAGCATATTAAACACAAACCGGTCAGTCCTAGGTGGATCATGGTGGATTCTCGGCCCCATTGTCGGAGATAAGTTAACCAATCTGCTTAATGTCAGAGGTATATTTAGCTATTTATTAATAGTGAGAGGTATATTAATGTAACCTGATTTTCCAGAGGTTCTTATTTACTTGGACTTTTGATTTGGTCAGAGGTTTAATTAACATAACCCAGTCAGAGGTTTCTATTTACTTGACTGATTTGCCATATGTTCTTATTTCCTTAGACTTTTGATTCGGTCATAGGTTTTAATTAACATAACGCGGTCAGAGATTTCTATTTACATGACCGATTTGCCAGAGGTTCTTATTTACTTGGACATTTGATTAAGGTCAGAGGTATATTAACTTGACCGAGTGATAACTTCTCGGCAAGTCTATAGATAGTGTCGCAGTAATAAAAGATAGAATCCACAAGGATTATGTTCGAACAAGACAATAATTGTGCAATGTAAAAGAAAATAGTAAATAAGGGGTTTCAGGTTGTAGAACGGGAGAAAAAAAAGATTTTTTAACAGAAATACTAAGGCGGCCAGGTTGTGTATCGAATCCCCTTATTCTCTCTTGTTGATGTATGACGCCTTGTATGAATGATCTTATCCCTATAATCTCATGGTAAATTAACAAAGTTATTATAATCGATCCCTCATGAAATAACTCACTAATCACTACTTGCAGCTTCCTATTCCTAGTCCACCAGCGTAAGCAGGATTAGGCGATGTACAAAATGTTAATTTCCTATACCACTACTCGGGGTCTTCTATCCCTATTCAACCAGCGTAAGTAGAACAATTTCCCTAGGTCCAACACATAGGCTAAGGGTCAGTTATCCATATGTGTCCAATATCATATTAATAGATTATCTCGTATAAAAAACATTAAGAACGATAAGAAATTGAATAAAATTATAATTCAAATGATCCATACAAAGTCAAACCAACGTATAATCCAACAAGATTAAAAAAAGGTTCACCTTCACACAGCCTAACCTAGATGAGCTAAGCTACTCATAATTCAGATAACAATGCCACAATCGATAAATGAAAATAACATATGAATTCCCTTGAAGTAATGGCCTCAAATGGCTTCAAATGCCCTAAAATTCACCCTTGATGCTCTCAAAATCATGCTTTGCTCTCCAATTTTCATAACCCTGGTCCAAATGCTGAATCTCCCTTAAAAAGAGCTCAGAACGCGTCAGAAAAAGCCCAGAAAAGTCCTCATTGTGTGCACAACATATACATCACGCGCGGGATGTATCACGTACATCTCTATCGCGTTCGTGATATTGAGTGATGGTGCGCGTGATTATTCTAGTAGTTGCACAACAACACACCCTTTTTCACCTGAATTTTCACTAAGTCTCATTCTTCCATACTTAGCTCATTTTTCCTCATTCTTGGTTCTTTCTTCTTCCTTTTGGCTCATCTTTCGCTTGTTTTTCTCTGATTCTTCGCCAAATTTAATTCAATGACAAACTATCATCACAACCCTAAACTTGAATCGTTGTTTGTCCTCAAGTAACTCGCATGCAACTCATATTTCAACAGAAAACGAGTCGTACAATAACAATTGAACATCACTATATATTTTTTCTTTACCTGACCATTGTTCCAGCTTCCAACTTCCAATTGGCAAATTTAGAAAAAATCCTCAACATTGACGAGTACTTAACTTATCTCCCACCTCACCTTAACTCGCTCAATTAATAAGGCCATCTCTCAATCAACATGCAAAATAAATTATAGTTAGCTTGATCATGTTCTAAAATAATTCGCCATAGAAATCATAACACACACATTAAAGCTCTTTTCTGGTTGTAACTTAGCTTATGTTCGGCTAAGATATTTTTAGGAAAGTAGGTCTAAACCTTTGGAGTTAGATGTTTATTTCTCCTTCTATTCTCATACCCCTTTGTTCCTTCTTTTCAGTACTAGAGATTCGGTTGTTCTTTTTTATTCTTTATCTTTTTTTTAGAAGTGACTTTTTCACTTCTTTATTTCTCAAAAAATTTGAATTTTTTACCATTCTCTCTAGTACCCCAACCCCAAACTTAGAACTTTGCTCACTTCCAAGAGCAACCTCAAACTTAATCTTTTTCATATCACTTAATAACTAAAGTTATACCTAACTACAAAGAGCGGGTAGAAAGAAAAAGTCTTTCAAGTCATATGGCTAAGAATTTGTAGGCTACGTCATCGTAAAAGACTAGGCTCAAAGTGGTTAGCAAATGGATATTCCTATTACTACAGGGTGGTTACAAAGGCTCAAAGTTATAAACAAAGAACTGCCTCAGAGTGTATCAATCAAACTAGATAAATTTAATCATAAACAAATCTAACTAGATAAAATAACAATGCATGGATACACTAAAAAAAAGTGAACACTGGAATTTATTTAGGCTCAGACCTTACAAGATGAGGTATCTGAAGGTTGAGTACATGTCTTTTGATTCTTTTCTCTTTGTTTACCTTCAAGTTGCCAGTTGTTTTCATCATTACCAAGTTCTTTTTCTTTTTCTCTTGGATCATTTGTCCAATGCTAAAGTTAGACTTTGTAAATCTGGAGAAAATAAAACTGCTACAAACTTGTTTATTAAAGACAATATAGATCTTCCTGCCAGGGTTATTCTTGAGTAGCTAATTTCTCTTGTGGATGGTCTTGAATAAAAATAACGTAAATTATGTAAAACAAAAACTGAATAAAAATGATGTGTTGCCTCCCTTCCAGCGCTTCTTTTTCGTCATTAGCTTGATGTCTCATGCTCAAAACACGTCAGGCACAAGAAATATCCTCGCGCTGGTGAAAACTCTTTTTTTCATTCTTTTGTGAACTTCACAAACTTTTTCTTCCAATTGGTAGCATGTCTCTAAATCCATCACATATGGTGTCCATTTATATGCATTCAACACCACATTCTATTTGTTAAACTTCAAAATCAATTCACCTGCCTCCACATCTATTTTTGCCTTACCGGTTGCCAAAAATGGGCGCCCGAGAATCACTGACCCTTCTGAATCATTCTTCATGTCAATCACTACAAAACCTGCAGCGGCATAACGTTGATGCTCGATCCCAAGTCACATAAAGCATGTGGGATTTTCAACCCACCAATGGTGCAAATGATGTTGAACTCCCCTGGATCCTCCATCTTTGGTGGAACTTCCGACGGGTTTGTCGTATCTTCTTTCTCTGTCGTGTTGACATGTTCTTAAGTAAACTTCTACTTTTCACCCTTCAGCAATATCTGCGTAAACTTAGCAAACTTGCGAATTAATTCCAAAATTTCATGAAAAGAGATACTTACGTAAAGTTATGTAAACACTTATTTAAATTTTTCAAACATTCCAGCCTCATCCTCATGTACCAGTTTCTTCATAATGATGGGATATGGTGGTTTCATGTAATCTGGTAAAGGTGGGTTCAGTTCATTCAGGATTTGCTCCTTTATTCTCTTCCAAAGAGAGTTTTTATCTATGAGTTGATCAAGGGTGACTCCTCTTTCCTCTTTGTCCTCTTGGCTTCCACTCTCCTCTTTTTCAATTCTTCCTTCTTCTTAATTTCATCCTCTTGAACTGTTTCATCTTCCCTCTTTTTAGTAACTACTCCAAAATCCATTTTCACAACCTTGCATGTTTCATTCTTAGGATTATCAACAGTTTTACTAGTGAATCCTCTACTTGAGCTTGGCAGAGCAGCTATTTGTATGGATAATTGGCCAATTTGTGTCTCCAAATTCTTGATTGACGCATCATTGTTTCTACTCATTATTTCATGGTTCTTATTTACCTGATCAAAGTTACTTTGAGTGACTCTAATAAAATTATGCAAGGTATCTTCCAATTGTGATGGTTTCCTTTGTGCAAAAGCTTGTTGGTTTTGTTGCATTCCTTGGTTTCCACTTTGGTTTTGGTTGTTGCTCCAACGGAAATTTGGGTGATCTTTCCACCCTAGATTATAAGTGTTGGAATAAGTGTTGTTCTTTTGAAATTTTTCAAATTGGCTTCTTCACTTGACCCTTCCAAATAGCATATTTCGTTCTCATGTCCTCCTCCACAAAAGTCACGCCTAAGTGCTTGTACCTGGCTCACATTAGATTTATTTAAGTTGCTTTCAGCTAGCTGTTTATTTAACAATTTAATTTAAGCTAACAATGCAGTTTGAGTATCAACAGTTAACATACATTTGGGTGTCCCTACCGTTTCAACTGTTACGGATCTTTCGCTCTTAGAATGGTATTCGTTCAAACACATCTTCTCAATTAGATCCTTGACTTATGGTTCGATCATTTATCTAATTATGCATCCCACAGAAGCATCTAGCAACATCTGTATTTGACTCTTTAGGTCTTTAATGAAATTTTGCATATGCTCTATATTATTCATATTATGATTGGGTCATCTGCGTAGCAATAATTTGAACATTTCCCATGAGTCTTACAGATTTTGGTGTCTTGTTGCTCAAAGTTTATAATTTCAGCCCTTCTCTCAGTAAACTGGTTGGTGGTGAAAAATCTTTCTAAGAACTTATCCTCTAGCTCCTTCCATGTTCGAATGGTTCTATTTAGAAGGTATAATAACCAATATTTTTCCCTTCCAATAAGTGAGAAACCAAACAACCATAACTTCACTTGATCTTTCATGACATCATCTGGTTTGCACATCGAAGCGGTTTTGTAGAAGCGTGCAAGATAAGTCCACGGGTCTTTGATACCATTTATGTCGAACGAATTATCTCTTAAACCTGAAGCACATAATTCTTAATATCAAAGTTAGCAGGGTCTACCGGTACAAACCCTCTAGAAACATGTTCGTCGTCAGTCGTTTTACAGTAATCCCCCATGGTTTGGGGTATTGGAGCTGCCTTGGTCTCTTCCTCTTCAGTATCCGAAGAAAGTATATGTGGATCTACTTTTGGTTGGTCCCCTTCAGCCATAATTGCTTCTCCAGATACTTTTTTGAGAGCACGTGCGGTTCTTTCAATTTCTTGATCAAATGGTAGTAATGTCGATCTTGAACTGCGCATAAACAAACAGAAAATACCTCAATAGCACTATGATAAACAAGAAAATAAACAAAAAGCAATAAAAACTAAAAATAAAAATATGTTGCACAAAGTGTTGCCCTGTTGCAATCAACAGTCCACAGCAATGTGTCATACCCCAAATTTGTCCTACCTGTGTATAATTTCCATCTGTACATCCACCCACTAACCATTATTCAGAAAAACCCAAAAAATATGTCACCTCCATATCCATTTCTATTTTTCATATTTTATCCATCTTTTATAAGATATCCATTTTTAAACCAATCTAATTTCTACCAAAAACCATTTTATCCATATTGTATCCATTTTTACCTTTTCTAATCCATTTTATTTTTTTAGTATCCATCAATTTCTATAACCATTTCTTTTCTTTTTCATTCCAATTATCCATTTTTCATCTATTTTCAATTTTCATTCCACATCCACATCCATAACCCATAAATATCCATTTTACAATTTCTAAACCTCTCTTAATTCATTTTTTCTTTATATCCAATTTTAAATAATCAACATTCACATTTTTAGTCATTTTAATTCATATTTTCTAATCAATTGTCGTAAAAGCCCAATCCCATTTCAAGATTCATTTACAAAATAATTGTTACAAAAGTCCATCTACAACATTTCCACAAAAAGTCCATGTTACAATCCCATTTCAAGTCATCTTACAAAGAATTCAAAAATAAAAACCAAAGTTTTATATAAGAATCCATTACCAAATTCCAAGTTCATGCAATAAAAATCCTTACAAGAAGAAATGTAGGCCCATTCTATTTACCATTATACTTCATAATCCATGTGGGTCCATCAGAAATTACAAAAGGAAATAGCAAAAATGGACAGTAGACTAAGGGACTCAACCATCACGCCAACCCATCAAACGCACAAGCGGCCAAATAACTGCGCCATGCTGCGACAAACCGTACTCCTCCACAAGCTTCAACCAAAAATTACACCAAATTGGAGCTAACAAAGAACCTGCAACACAAAGTAAGTCTGTTACAAACTTTCACCTGCTATGAAAAAGATGTCTCAAAAGCAACAAGACAAAGTGTATTGTATTTGAAAACTTAACAAACAAGTTTGGTTGGTTTTAAAAAGAAAAGAACGTCTACAGCGGTTACCCTGAACTCCAACATTTTTTGTCCTCTCTCATTTTTTAGACCGGACTTCATTTTCCATCCAAAATCAAACCTCACCACTTACAGCCACCACACCGTGTGAAACCCCGTCGCCTCCACACACCTCCAAACACATTCAACTACTACCACAATTCCTTTCACTTTCGAACCACCTTCGACCATCCTTTCATCACTTACAAACCTTCATCAGTCATCACAACAACAACCTTCAACAACATCAAACCCATTCATACAAAACCATACTGTAAACCTTCTCCATTTTTCTTTAACCCAAACATTCATAAACCGCAAATCAACAACCCATAAGACCCAACGGAACTCAAAAAACCAAAAATAGAGAAAGAATCACGAGATGAGGAGATTAGGAATCAAATCGATTAGAGAGACGAGGGAGGAAGTCGAACAAACCTGTTCATGTTAGAGAATGAAAAAACTGAGTCGGAGGAGAACGGAAGAAGGAGTCGTGCGTGAGCCAAGTCACGAACGGGGGTGGGCGAATCCGAAGGAGAAGGTCGCGCGTTGCAGATTCTTCTTTGACCCAATGTTCTTCTTTTGTTTTTATTCGAAATTTTGGTGGTGGTGACATTTTGTTGCTTTACCATTATCTTGTTTCTTTTTAAAAAAAAAATTATAAACTTGATCCAATTTTGTTTTGGTTTAGTATCAGACCATAAGCCCATTCTTTTTATTTGCATACCATTCTTTCTAGCCGCGTGTGGAAAGTGGATGATGGGCTTGACGAAGCCCAAATGATTCCACTTGTTTCTATTTCTTTCAAAAAGAATACACTACGCTGCACCCCTCTCTTGTTTTTCTCATTGACTTTGTTTAAGCTTCCTATTGGGTTCTAAAAAGATTTTTTTTTTTTTTAAAATAGCAGTTTATGTTTAGCTAGTTCATCTCAATATTTCTTAATTCCAATTTCTATTTGATTTTCTTGTTTTTTGGGGCCAATGACATAACAACCACCACAAATTAGATTTATAAAAGTAGATCTATGATTTTGGTTAATATGAGGCCTACCATTTTTTTTATTCACTTTTATTTCGATTTATGTAATATTAATCATTTTAGTTCATTTATTTCAATTTATTTTGTATTTATCATTTTATTTATTCAGATTTTTTTTAGTATTTTGGGTCAACGAAAACATATATCGATTGATTTGTCGATTTTTTTGACTAAATCTCGATAAAGGTGAGACCTTTATTATTTTTCATGTCATTTTCAATTTTATTTTATTTTTGGTTCATTTACATTTATTTTAGGTCGATGAAAACCAAATATCGATCGATTTATCGATTTCTCGATTAAATCTCGATAAAGGTGAGACCTTTATCCTTTGTATTCATTTTCTCGATTTTATTTCATTTTTTATTGTTGTTTATATTCATTTTGGGTCGATGAAAACCAAATATCGATCGATTTATCGAATTCTCGATAAAGGTGAGACATTTATTCTTTGTATTCGTATTTTCAATTTAATTTCCTTTTTGTCATTTTATATTCTTTTATTTTCATTTGGGTCAATGAAGGTCAAAAATCCGATTATCAATTTACCGATTAAATCACGATTAAGACGAGACCGATTTTATATCCATATTATATCTTGTCCATTTTATATTATATTATTGTTGTAAATATTATCATCATATTGTATCCATATTCATATCCATTTCATTTTACTCACCTTTAATCGAAAACAAATAATAAAATATCGAAACCATAAAAAAAATCAATGAACGGACTGTTGGTTACGATTCTTATTTGCTTGACGACGCATATTCAAGGTTTAGTTTAGGACACTTTGCACACACACGACTTTCTCTTGGGCTACCTTACAATGAGACCCTTTATTTCATGTCATCCCTTGTAATTTACATGTACCCCTTCCCCATTCCGATGTACGCATTTAATTTTCTTTTGATTGTGGTTTGTTTACTAGGAGCACCCCTAGGGACTAGCATAGGCAACCCATTTTCAAACTAATTCTCGATTCGTCGTCGAGCCATTTTCAAACACACCTGTTTTCAACCAAATTCTCGATTCGTCGTCGAGCCCATTTTCAAACAAACACCTTTTCAAACTAATCCTCGATTCGTCGTCGAGCCATTTTCAAATCAACCTCTAACCAAACTCTTTTTCAAACCAAACTCTTTTCATAACCAATAAACCCTTGATCCAACGTCAAGCGGATTTTCTTAATCAAACTTCAAAAACAACTAACAACTATCGCAACTCTTTTAAAGTGAAAAATGGGGGTTCAAGTCTTTGATCTTTGTTCGATTGTTTGGGTGCGAGTTCTTTTACTCGTGTGTGAGCAATTGACGCCTCTTCTTTTAACAAATCAAATCCTTTTCAAAATAACCAAGCGCGTACAATAAACCCTTGATCCCACGTCAAGCGGATTTTCATAATCAAATCTCAAAACGACTAAAAACTATCGAAACTCTTTCAAGGTGAAAAATGGGGGTTCAAGTCTTTGATCTTCCTTCAATTGTTTGAGTGCGAGTTCTCTTACTCGTGTGTGAGCAATCGGCGCCTCTTTAAAACAAATCAACCAACTCCCTTGTTTCGTGGGCGTACCACGAACTACGACTGCTCTAATTCTTTATTCTCGTCCGAGTAAAGATACGTAGGCACAAGATTGCGATGATCTTGGCGAGCACACTTTTTCTTTTTTCCCTGTTTCCACACTACCATATTCCCTCTATCCATCCCGTAGTCGAACTACGATTGCTCTGATTTCTCATTCTCGTCCGAATGAGCATACGTAGGCCCGAGATCGCGATGATCTTGCCGAGCACCCTATCCTTAAACCACCCCATTCCCCCCTTAGTATATTTTCCTTTTATCTTTACCTTTTCCGCATTTATTTTAGAGAAGAAAATAGATAAACTTAGCTAACGAGTATCACGATTTGAATCAAGAGGTTCCCGTTGAGTACGAAGGACGTGAGGGGGTGCGCGTACCTTCCCCTCACGTAACCGACTCTCGAACCCAGAATGTGGTTGCGATGACCATGTTCTTATCCACCCCTAAAAGGTTTTCTCGATATTTTCCTTTCCCTCTTTTAGGATAAATAAAGTTCGGCGGCGACTCTGTCGAACCGTTTTCTGCGCCTTTCGCGCGAGGGTCGTATTTTCGATGAATTTTCGAGGTGCGACAGATGGCGACTCTGCTGGGGATGTTTGCTCCATGCAAGAGAGAGTCAAGCCTATCTTGATTCGAATCGCTAGCTCTTTAGCTTTGTTTATCTTTTTCTTCTCATTCACTTACTTTCTTGCTTTCCTATTTCCTTATTTGTGTTACCTTTTGAAACATTATTGGGGTGTTCGGATATTGGGAACTTTGTGAGATGGATCTACACCCGAGTCGAGAAAAACCCTAGGATTAGGATGGTGGTTGTGTAGTGTAGGCTTGCGTGGTCTCTTCCGCGTGAGTTGAAGCGAAAGCCACCGCTTGGAGTAGATTCCCTTGGAGATATTATTGTTGTGGTGAATCTTTGCCATGGTGGTAATACTTTCGAGGTGGGTCGTTGATCCCAAGGACCATTAACCCAATTTACCCATGGTGGTTGGTAGCGTTAATTCTATGTGAGTTAATGCGAACGCCCCAATCAGATGAGATTCCTCGAATGTATTACTTCCTGACAGTAATATTTTCGACCTCGATCTAGGATTCTGAGAACCCTATTTAGAACCCGTGTGTCGATGGTTGTGTAGTGGGCGCCTCCGAGGAATCTTTCTCGTGGGGAAGAAACGAAGACCTCACCTAGACGAGATTATTTCGAGGATATTATAGTCGGATGTCTCTTCGTCTTGGTTATAATGTTTTCGAAATATATCCATAACTCTAGGCACCTACCCGTTTTAGAAACCTACCTGTGGGTTTTCTTGATCCTAGATGTGGTTCTTGACCCGTTTCTCCGGCCAACCTCAAAACTGTTTGAAGCTGTTTGATCCTGCGATCCTGGATCTTGTATCTTGTATTGCATCTCATGTCATTGCATTGCATTGCATCTGTTATGCATCTTGCATTGCATTTTCAACCTCAGAATCTCACCTCAACTTCCTTCCTTCTCTAGTAAATTAAGCTGATTCCTCGACACCAGTACGCAACTCGAGCCAACATAAGAAGAACGATGGAGCAGATTCAGCAAGAGCAAGCTGCCTTCAGAGAAGAAATGGACTCTATGAAGGGAAAGAATGATCAGATTCTTGAAGCCATCATGATGGCGAGAAGAGAAAAAGAACTACGTGAAGCCGCTGCTGCCAACAACAATGCACAGGTTCAAGGGTCACCCTCAAGGCTCTCAGCTCCTGTTCCCAACCCCATCACTTATGGGATACCAATGAACTTCACTCCTGCCGCTGAAGGAGCCATTTCTCAACCACTTCCAACATCTGGAGTCGCTGTTGGTGTTATTCCACAAGTCCAACCTGTTGTCACTCAGGTTCCCATTCCTCATGCCGAAGAAAATCTAGTGGATCAGTATGATGAGGTACAGAACTACCATGCTGCTATCCCAATTGTCAATCCTACTGCTGCTCAGGATTCTGAAGCCATCAAGATATGTCGCGATCTAGCTGAAAAATTCTGAGTCATGGAGGGGCGCAACTCAAAATCTCTGAACGCTCTGGAAATGTGCTTGGTTCCAGATGTTGTTATTCCTCCCAAGTTCAAGGTACAGGAATTCCCAAAGTATAAAGGCCTCAGTTGTCCCCACATGCATCTAAGGATGTACTGCCGCAAAATGGCTGCCCATGCTAAAGATGAAAAGTTGATGATCCATTGCTTCCAAGACAGCTTGACTGGAGCATCACTCGAATGGTATATGCAGCTAGAGCGTAGCAATGTGCGCACTTGGGATGATCTAGCTGATGCATTTGTCAAGCAATACAAGTACAACACTGACCTTGCTCCGAATCGTACTCAACTTCAGAGTATGGCTCAAAAGGACAACGAATCCTTTAAGGAGTACGCGCAACACTGGAGAGAGCTAGCTGCAAGGGTGCATCCACCTCTGGTTGACCATGAATTGATTGACATCTTCATGGGTACTTTGCAAGGCCAATACTATGAGAAGTTGATTGGTAATGTCTCTGCTGGATTCTCTGATTTGGTGATTGTCGGTGAGAGAATCGAAGAGGGTCTGAAGAGCGGAAAGATCCAAGGAGGTTCTAGCAGCCAGTCTCAAGCCAAGAAACCTTTCAACAATGGATTCAAAAAGAAAGAGGGCGAAACAAATGTTGTCTATGCTCAGAAGGGGCAAGCTCCACAAGCACCCCCTCCAATGCCTTATCAAATGCCATACTTCCAGTATCCGTATGTTGCTACTGCGCAATATGCTCTGATGCCTTATCAGTCAGTTGTTCAAGCTGTTCAAGCTCCGATGCCTCAGCAACAGGCTCCTCAGCAACAATCCTACAACCAGCAGGGGTATCAATATCCTCCTCAACATCAACAACAAAGAGCTGCTCAACAACATCAGCTTAATCAACAAAGGACAAGGAGGTCTGATAGAGATTTTGATCGTCTGCCGATGACCTATGCTCAGATATTTGCTTAATTAATGGAGAAGAGGGCAATCATTCCCAGGGACCTAGCTCCTCCAACTGTCATCCCCCCAGATTATGATGTTAATGCTCATTGCGAGTTTCATAAGGGTGCTCCAGGGCATACGATCGAGGACTGCAGAGCTTTCAAACACAAGGTTCAAGACATGATCGACTCAAAGTATCTCGTGTTCAATGGGAAGGCTCCAAACGTCATCAACAACCCTATGCCACCGCCACGCTAGTGCCAGCATCAAGTCAAGTTAAGTCAAGTCAAGTTCATTCCCCGAAGAAGGCAGTCATGTTGCCATCCCATCACTTTGCATTCTTGTATTTTGTCTCTATTTGTTTAAGTACTGTACGCTTTGAACATTGTCGTTTGTATTTGGTTTTCTTAATGTATTGATTATGCATGTTTTGAATCAGTTATGTCGTATTCACTCATTGTTTCCTTTTACTGCAAATCACCGACACATCTCTATCCACTTCACTCTCTTTATCAAACTGTTGTTAGCAATGATTGAAGGGAGGATGATGACAACGAAATACCCATAATTGCAAACCGTATGCTTTCGGACAAAATCTCGCCGATGATGTACAGGCATTGTTTTAATCCCCAAACACTGGAGAGATAAGGAGTTAATCCCTAGTAAACCACTTCGAGCCTAGAAGTAGTAGTTTCCTTCGGATATTCAAACCCTTACACTTAACCTGGGGCAGGGTAGTGTTCAGTTAATCCAATTACGCACTCAAATCAAAGCCAAAGACCAAAAGACATGACAGTTGTTTATCAATACCCATGACTTGGCAGTCACAATCATCCAACAAAATCAAAAAAATCAAAAAATCAAAAACCTGCTAAGTCGAGCACCTCAAAGGAGACTTAGGCAAAAATCAAAGCAACCCTGATGGACTCGAAAAGCAAAATCAGTCCATGCAAAAGATAGGGAGCAAAATCAAAAGAGGCCCTCGAATCCTCAACAAAAACAAAATAAGACCTAGTGACCACCAAATCGAAATCAAAAGGGTCACTGACATCCATCAAAAACAAAATAAGGTGACTGCCATGTCGAGCATACCTTGAATCATCACGCTTACACCATCAACCCTTTGGAATACAAACACGTGTGAATTAACTGAACGTAGGACTGGAGATCATCATGAAGAAGGGGTGGGTACGAATCATGTTTGGTGCCTATTATCCTTTGTTTCATAAACCATGAACCAGACCACGTTACAACCCTCGAAAGACCTAATTGAGGCGAAGTTTATTCTAAAAGCATACTATCGCAAGGTTACGTAAACTGACTCCCCATATTTGCTAATCTTCAGCATTGGTGTTATTCTCCTTACTATATCTTTCACACCATCAAAATCAGCACACGTTTGGGCTAACAGTCCATTCGTCTCACTATCACGACACTCGAATAAACGACTATTTTTCAAAACTTGCATGAGTATTGCATTAAGATTACCATTTGTGAATATACAATTTTAACTGCAAATTAGTGCTAGACATCAAGGCAATTCCAACAAGGGGCAATCAAAGAGGAACTTAAATTTTCAGTGGTGTCAACCCGAAGCAAGACTACCTCAACAGCTCAATCAGAGGGCAAAATCGTCAACAGCTCAATCAGGGGCAAGCCATCTCAGAAGCACATCAAAGCTCAACTTTCAAAGATTAAATCACTTCAGAACTGGTTAATCAGAGGCAGACCATTACCATGTTCAGACTGGGGCAAGACCCATTGCAGCAAGCAACCCTGACCATCAAGCAAAGTTGTGGTTCTCTCAGAAACGAACTCACGACTTATCATCAAGCAGTCAAACTCAAAGTTTCAAAAGCATCTTCGTCTGCATCAATCATGGCATCTTCAACGAACTGAATGTCGAGGAAATCAAATCCCTCCCACGGCCCAAAAGTCTAACCCGTATTGGTAACCACCCAAAAGTCCACCTTGCTGGCACCTCCAAAATTATCCAATCACCCGTCTGCAATCATAAGCATCGCATTCGACATCATATGCATCGCATTCATCATCATAAGCATCATCTGCATCATATGCACACAAAAATCAAATCATACTTCCCCAACACTTGCATCTCCGCGCGTCAGCATTTGCATTGCACAACATTACAAAATCAAGCATTCGAACATACGCATAGTCAAGATCCAGGATCAATCTCAAGCTCAAGACAATCTTCAGCCCAGTCAGGGGCATCTCCATCATTTCATGGGCGTTCCTCATGAAGTTCCTCAACCTTTCGTTGATAAAGTTGTCACCCTCAGCTCAATTAATAAACATTTCTCCGAGTCAGCGGGCGTTCCTCATTAAACCGATTTCCGCAGTCGAACTACGACTGCCCTGATTCTTTATTCTCGTCCGAGTAAAGATACGTAGGCACAAGATTGCGTAGATCTTGGTGGGTTACCTTCTCCATTTTTCGTTGTTTACCTTCTCCATTTTTCACTGTTTACCTTCTCCATTTCTCACTATCTCCCTTTTCTTTTCGTGGGCTCTCCTCATTGATTTCTTTACTTTAACCTTTGTGTGTGTGCCCTATTATCTCGTCGATAATAGCAGGCTGTGTTGTGTGCCCTATTATCTCGTCGGTAATAACAGGCTGTGTGTGTGCCCTATTATCTCGTCGGTAATAGCAGGCTGTGTGTGCCCTATTATCCTTTTGGTAATAGTAGGTTGTGTGTGTGTGCCCTATTATCCTTTTGGTAATAGCAGGTTGTGTTGTGTGCCCTATTATCTCGTCGGTAATAGCAGGCTGTGTTATGTGCCCTATTATCTCGTCAGTAATAGCAGGCTGTGTGTGTGCCCTATTATCTCGTCGGTAATAACAGGCTGTGTTGTGTGCCCTATTATCTCGTCGGTAATAGTAGGCTGTGCGTGTGCCCTATTATCCTTTTGGTAATAGCAGGCTGTGTTGTGTGCCCTATTATCTCGTCGATAATAGCGGGCTGTGTTGTGTGCCCTATTATCTCATCGGTAATAGCAGGCTGTGTGTGTGCCCTATTATCTCGTCGATAATAGCAGGCTGTGTGTGTGTGCCCTATTATCTCGTCGATAATAGCAGGTTGTGTGTGTGCCCTATTATCCTTTTGGTAATAGCAGGCTGTGTTGTGTGCCCTATTATCTCGTCGGTAATAGCAGGCGGTGTTGTGTGCCCTATTATCTCGTCGGTAATAGCAGGCGTTGACCTCATTTCCATCCTTTTGGTGGAAGGGTCTCTGTGTGTGTTCCCTATTATCTCGTCGGTAATAGTAGGCTTTGACCTCATTTCCATCCTTTTGGTGGAAGGGTTAGTGTGTGTGTGTGTGTGTGTGTGTGTTCACTATCATCCTCTTGGTGATAGGTCTGTCATCCTTTTGGTGTCAGATTTCTTGTATTTCAACTTCCCAATCCTTTTTCTTTCTTTCGGACAAATTTGTGGTCTTTTTTATATCTAATTGACTTATAATTCGAAATAACGGATACCGTGGCAGTTCATTTTACTCGGTTTAAGCCAATTAGATAGGGGCATCTGTCATACCCCAAATTTGTCCTACCTGTGTATAATTTCCATCTGTACATCCACCCACTAACCATTATTCAGAAAAACCCAAAAAATATGTCACCTCCATATCCATTTATATTTTTCATATTTTATCCATCTTTTATAAGATATCCATTTTTAAACCAATCCAATTCTACCAAAAACCATTTTATCCATATTGTATCCATTTTTACCTTTTCTAATCCATTTTATTTTTTTAGTATCCATCAATTTCTATAACCATTTCTTTTCTTTTTCATTCCAATTATCCATTTTTCATCTATTTTCAATTTTCATTCCACATCCACATCCATAACCCATAAATATCCATTTTACAACTTCTAAACCTCTCTTAATTCATTTTTTTCTTTATATCCAATTTTAAATAATCAACATTCACATTTTTAGTCATTCTAATTCACATTTTCTAATCAATTGTCATAAAAGCCCAATCCCATTTCAAGATTCATTTACAAAAATAATTGTTACAAAAGTCCATCTACAACATTTCCACAAAAAGTCCATGTTACAATCCCATTTCAAGTCATCTTACAAAGAATTCAAAAATAAAAACCAAAGTTTTCTATAAGAATCCATTACCAAATTCCAAGTTCATGCAATAAAAATCCTTACAAGAAGAAATGTAGGCCCATTCTATTTACCATTATACTTCATAATCCATGTGGGTCCATCAGAAATTACAAAAGGAAAGAGCAAAAATGGACAGTAGACTAAGGGACTCAACCATCATGCCAACCCATCAAACGCACAAGCGGCCAAATAACTGCGCCATGCTGCGACAAACCGTACTCCTCCACAAGCTTCAACCAAAAATTACACCAAATTGGAGCTAACAAAGAACCTGCAACACAAAGTAAGTCTGTTACAAACTTTCACCTGCTATGAAAAAGATGTCTCAAAAGCAACAAGACAAAGTGTATTGTATTTGAAAACTTAACAAACAAGTTTGGTTGGTTTTAAAAAGAAAAGAACGTCTACAGCGGTTACCCTGAACTCCAACATTTTTTTTCCTCTCTCATTTTTTAGACCGGACTTCATTTTCCATCCAAAATCAAACCTCACCACTTACAGCCACCACACCGTGTGAAACCCCGTTGCCTCCACACACCTCCAAACACATTCAGCTACTACCACAATTCCTTTCACTTTCAAACCACCTTCGACCATCCTTCCATCACTTACAAACCTTCATCAGTCATCACAACAACAACCTTCAACAACATCAAACCCATTCATACAAAACCATACCGTAAACCTTCTCCAATTTTCTTTAACCCAAACATTCATAAACCGCAAATCAACAACCCATAAGACCCAACGGAACTCAAAAAACCAGAAATAAAGAAAGAATCACGAGATGAGGAGATTAGGAATCAAATCGATTAGAGAGACGAGGGAGGAAGTCGAACAAACCTGTTCATGTTAGAGAACGAAAAAACTGAGTCGGAGGAGAACGGAAGAAGGAGTCGTGCGTGAGCCAAGTCGCGAACGGGGTGGGCGAATCCGAAGGAGAAGGTCGCGCGTTGCAGATTCTTCTTTGACCCAATGTTCTTCTTTTGTTTTTATTCGAAATTTTGGTGGTGGTGACATTTTGTTGCTTTACCATTATCTTGTTTCTTTTGAAAAAAAATTATATAAACTTGATTCAATTTTGTTTTGGTTTAGGATCAGACCATAAGCCCATTCTTTTTATTTGCATACCATTCTTTCTAGCCGCATGTGGAAAGTGGATGATGGGCTTGACGAAGCCCAAATGATTCCACTTGTTTCTATTTCTTTCAAAAAGAATACACTACGCTGCACCCCTCTCTTGTTTTTCTCATTGACTTTGTTTAAGCTTCCTATTGGGTTCTAAAAAGATTTTTTTTTTTTTTTAAAATAGCAGTTTATGTTTAGCTAGTTCATCTCAATATTTCTTAATTCCAATTTCTATTTGATTTTCTTGTTTTTTGGGGCCAATGACATAACAACCACCATAAATTAGATTTATGAAAGTACATATATGATTTTGGTTAATATGAGGCCTACCATTTTTTTATTCACTTTTATTTCGATTTATGTAATATTAATCATTTTAGTTCATTTATTTCAATTTATTTTGTATTTATCATTTTATTTATTCAGATTTTTTTTAGTATTTTGGGTCAATGAAAACATATATCGATTGATTTGTCGATTTTTTCGACTAAATCTCGATAAAGGTGAGACCTTTATTATTTTTCATGTCATTTTCAATTTTATTTTATTTTTGGTTCATTTACATTTATTTTAGGTCGATGAAAACCAAATATCGATCGATTTATCGATTTCTCGATTAAATCTCGATAAAGGTGAGACCTTTATCCTTTGTATTCATTTTCTCGATTTTATTTCATTTTTATCGTTGTTTATATTCATTTTGGGTCGATGAAAACCAAATATCGATCGATTTATCGAATTCTCGATTAAATTTCGATAAAGGTGAAACCTTTATTCTTTGTATTCGTATTTTCGATTTAATTTCCTTTTTGTCATTTTATATTCTTTTATTTTCATTTGGGTCAATGAAGGTCAAAAATCCGATTATCAATTTACCGATTAAATCACGATTAAGACGAGACCGATTTTATATCCATATTATATCTTGTCCATTTTATATTATATTATTGTTGTAATTATTATCATCATATTGTATCCATATTCATATCCATTTCATTTTACTCACCTTTAATCAAAAACAAATAATAAAATATCGAAACCATAAAAAAAATCAATGAACAGACTCTTGGTTACGATTCTTATTTGCTTGACGACGCATATTCAAGGTTTAGTTTATGACACTTTGCACACACACGGCTTTCTCTTGGGCTACCTTACAATGAGACCCTTTATTTCATGTCATCCCTTGTAATTTACATGTACCCCTTCCCCATTCCGATGTACGCATTTAATTTTCTTTTGATTGTGGTTTGTTTACTAGGAGCACCCCTAGGGACTAGCATAGGCAACCCATTTTCAAACTAATTCTCGATTCGTCGTCGAGCCATTTTCAAACACACCCGTTTTCAACCAAATTCTCGATTCGTCGTCGAGCCCATTTTCAAACAAACACCTTTTCAAACTAATCCTCGATTCGTCGTCGAGCCATTTTCAAATCAACCTCTAACCAAACTCTTTTTCAAATCAAACTCTTTTCATAACCAATAAACCCTTGATCCAACGTCAAGCGAATTTTCTTAATCAAACTTCAAAAATAACTAACAACTATCACAACTCTTTTAAGGTGAAAAATGGGGGTTCAAGTCTTTGATCTTCCTTCGATTGTTTGGGTGCGAGTTCTCTTACTCGTGTGTGAGCAATTGACGCCTCTTCTTTTAACAAATCAAATCATTTTCAAAATAACCAAGCGTATGCAATAAACCCTTGATCCCACGTCAAGCGGATTTTCATAATCAAATCTCAAAACGACTAAAAACTATCGAAACTCTTTCAAGGTGAAAAATAGGGGTTCAAGTCTTTGATCTTCCTTCGATTGTTTGGGTGCGAGTTCTCTTACTCGTGTGTGAGCAATTGACGCCTCTTCTTTTAACAAATCAAATCATTTTCAAAATAACTAAGCGTATACAATAAACCCTTGATCCCACGTCAAGCAGATTTTCATAATCAAATCTCAAAACGACTAAAAACTATCGAAACTCTTTCAAGGTGAAAAATAGGGGTTCAAGTCTTTGATCTTCCTTCGATTGTTTGGGTGCGAGTTCTCTTACTCGTGTGTGAGCAATCGGTGCCTCTTTAAAATAAATCAACCAACTCCCTTGTTTCGTGGACGTACCACGAACTACGACTGCTCTGATTCTTTATTCTCGTCCGAGTAAAGATACGTAGGCACAAGATTGCGATGATCTTGGCGAGCACACTTTTTATTTTTTCCCCGTTTCCACACTACCATATTCCCTCTATCCATCCCGTAGTCAAACTATGATTGCTCTGATTTCTCATTCTCGTCCGAATGAGCATACGTAGGCCCGAGATCGCGATGATCTTGCCGAGCACCCTATCCTTAAACCACCCCATTCCCCCTTAGTATCTTTACCTTTTCCGCATTTATTTTAGAGAAGAAAATAGATAAACTTAGCTAACGAGTATCGCTATTTGAATCAAGAGGTTCCCGTTGAGTACAACGGACGTGAGGGGGTGCGCGTACCTTCCCCTCACGTACCCGACTCCCAAACTCAGGATGTGGTTGCAATGACCATGTTCTTAGCCACCCCTAAAAGGTTTTCTCGATATTTTCCTTTCCCTCTTTTGGGATAAATAAAGTTCGGTGGCGACTTTGTTGAACCGTTTTCCGCGCCTTTCGCGCGAGGGTTGTATTTTCGATGAATTTTCGAGGTGCGACACAATGGCGCCAAAAACTTGATGAATTATCGGCAAGTGTACTGATAGTGTCATAGTAAGAAAAATCGAATACATAGGGACTGTGTTCGAACAAGATAAAAATTGTGCAGTGTAAAGCAAAACAGTAAATAAGGGGGTCATGTTTTAGAACGAAAAACAAAATAAGAGTTTTTAACATAAATACTAAGACGGTCAGGTTGTGTATTGAATCCCCTTATTCTCTCTTGTTAATGTATGACGCCTTGTTTCAATGATCTTATCCCTATAATCTCATGGAGAATTAACAAAGTTGTTATAATAGATCCCTCATGAAATAACTCACTAATCACTACTCGCAACTTCCTATTCCTAGTCCACCAACGTAAGCAAGATTAGGAGACGTACAGAACGTTAATTCCCTAAGCCACTACTCGGGGTCTCCTATCCTTATTCAACAAGTGTAAGTAGAACAATTATAATCCAAATGATCCATACAAAGTCAAACCAACATATAATCCAACAAGATTAAAAAAGGTTAATCTTAACACAAGCTAACCTAGAAGAGCTTAGCTACTCATAATTCAGATAAAAATACCATAATCGATAGATAAAAATAACATATGAATTCCCTTAAATTAATGGCCTCCAATGACTTCGAATGCCCTAAAATTCACGCTCGATGCCCTCAAAATCGTGCTTTGCTCTCCAAATTTCATAACCCTTGTCCAAATGATAAAATTCCACTTAAAAAGAGCTCATAACAGGTCAGAATGACTCAGAAAAGCCCAAAAAAGTCCTCATCATGCGCACTACGAATGTATCGCGTGCGCGATGTAATACATACATCCCTATCGCATACGCGATGGTGCGAGTGATTATTCCAGTAGCTGCACCAAAAATCACCATTTTCACCTGAATTTTCACTATGTCTCATTCTTCCATACTTAGCTAATTTTTCCTCATTCTTGGGTCTTTCTTCTTCCTTTTGGCTCAACTTTCTCTTGTTTTTCTCTGGTTCTTCGCCAAATTTCATGCAATGATGGATTGTCATCACATGGTCAGAGGCATGTTAACTTGAAAAGGGTTTTATTTACTGTTGTAGGTGCAAATAGAGTGGGTTGACTATATCTGTGACCATTTTTTCTCACCTTTTTTTATCGACTCTCAAGGAGATAATACATTACAAATTATGGTATTTTACCCATTGTACACTCCAAAATTCTCAAAGACGAGTGTACATCCTGGATTTTGATATGGCTGGGATGGCTTACTTAGCCAGGATTGACTCAACTCGGATTCTAAAAGGCGCACCTAATAGCATTTCATCATCAAAATACCCAAGGGTTAAACAATAATCAACGGTTTGTTACGGTATTAGGGCCATTGGTAAAAGTAACTGATTAATCTGTTATACCATTTTAAGGGTCATTAAACCTTTTGAAATCATGTCTATGTAGGGGAAATATATAGAACACATCAACGTGAAATTGAGGGAGGAGATAGGGGGATACACAGGAGAACCTAAAAGATCACAAAAATGGTGTTCATTCCTCTCTTCTAAACAAACCTCTCGAACATCCAAGTTTTATATCGTTTGTGGTGTCTCCTAATTCACTTTTGAGAGATTATCCAAAAGTATTTATCAGAAACATTTGGCGTCCACCGTAGGACTTTGGTAAAAACTAATATGAGCCACACCTCTTTCATCATCATCCATTCCATCTTCACTCGAGGATGGATTTCATCTCCATTATTGTATTTCTACAAGGCTTGGATGGATAACTTTGAGATCTAAGACTTTGCTGAAAATCAGTATCCTCCTTACACCACTATCACATGTTACAGTCAACCACGTAAAGAAATGTCAATCGCTTAAACCTCATCCATCAAGAGGGAAAAATCGAAGACTTACAATTAACCCTTGCAGAGTCTTCTAGTTGACACCGACATTAAACGTGGTATTATTCTTTTGCAGTTTCACCACTAAGCCCAAATAACCCACTGGCTCCATGATTTCAGAGTGTGCGATGATATTGTCGTCGGATTAAACACGATTGGCAATTACCATGACGATATTATCGAGTTATAAATATAAGAGTTCTGACGTCGTTCAATGACGAACGTTTGAGAGAAGTTGGCTAATGGAAGAAAAGCCAGCAATGACGAAGTAGATGATATTAAACTGACAATGTATCTAAAGCAGCCACGGTAAATGAGCACACATTTTCGGTCGCTGCAAAATCTTGGTTCTATCACGCCACTAGTTGTAGCAATCAAATCCGTTCGAACCCAAAATTATACCCGACAAAACAGTTTATGGCAAAAATGATTCTGGGATTACTTTAAGAACTTAATGCCAAAAATAGATTCTGGGATTGATCTTAGTGTGTCAGATTTAATCTTGTGGTCAAGGACCCTTCTTTTGTTGATTGACTTTACCCTAAACACAGCTTACCCAATTTCACATTAAATTGAAGATTTGTTTGATGTCTAATGTATTAAAGGAATAAGACAAACATAGGAGTTGAAAATGCATTATGAAATTGATTGGACCTTTGTGATGAACATAAGCATACTTTAATGAGTTGATGTTAAGTGTTTTACAGGACCTAATATACTATAAAACTTGACCTACGAATAACATCGTCATTGTAATCAGGGCCGGTCCTGATTTTTAGAGGCCCTGGACAAATAATAAAATTGAGGCCTAATAAAAAAATTGAGCAATTAACCTTGAACTTTTATTTTTATTTTTGGGTTTTGTGTTTCCCTTTTATTTCAGAGACAGAGAGGAGAAAGTCACTGTGTCAAACTCAAAGGGAAGGGTGGTGATTGTGATTGTCATTGAAGGTGGCGGAGGCGCGGTGCAATGGCTGGCGCGTGGGAGGAAAAAGTTTGACGGTGAAGAGCTAAAAGGGAGATCGATACGTGAAAACGTGAAAATGTATTGAGGAAGGAGAAGTGAGATATTGGCATCAATGCAGTCAAATCAATGTATTGAGTTAGAGACCGTTACACAAAATAGTTGTTGAAGATCCACTTTCACAAATGATAATGAATGATATTTAATCATTAAATTTTAATAATAAATTATATGGTCGTATGATGAATTTTTAAATATTTAATTATAAATAATATTAAAATTTATTTTTAAAAATTGAAATAAAATTTAAAAATTATAATAAATAATCATCAAGAACAAAGCTTGAGTTATGACCCATTATCAAATTTAAAAAATTATATCAAAAATTCATTTGTAATTGGAGATATAAAATAAAATTAATCCATTAAATTTTATAAAATTATAAAATGAAAATATAACACGTCAAGAAAAAAACTTGCCTTGAGAGCATATTATGAATCTAAAGGGTTTATTATGAATTTCAAAAACATTATATAAAAAAGTCGTTTGTAATTGAAGAAATAAAATAAAGAAAAAAATATATATATATGAAATAAAATTTATAACAATCTCACATATGACTTTGTCAATTAAATCTATTTCTCTCTTAGTTTGACGTATTTGTCGAAATTCTCGAATCTTTGTCTCTCTATTAATTTATCAAACTCTAAATATGAAGAAAACAAAATTAAAAATATTTTTTATATTTAAATTATAAAAAATATTAAAAACTAAAAAATAGTTTTAAGTATTTTGATAGAGTCTCAAAACTTTGAAAAATAATAAAATATTTTATTAAAATTATATATAAGCACAGGAGAAACTAAACAAATTTTAAAAAATTATAAAATTTTATAAATACTACATCAAATTAGATTAACTCTAATCAAATTGTTCAAATAATAATTTATTATATTTTATCATATAAATTTAATAATAAATAAATTTGTCATATGATAAATCTTTTTAAATATAAATTAAATATAATTTATATATATTATTCAAAATTTATTTTTTAAAAAATGAAAAGATCTGTGCGATGCATATATAATTGTTTTTTACTTGTATTAGTAGAAGTTGTCTTTTTTAGTAAAATAAAAAAGATAAAACTTATTTATAGTTTCATTAGTAAATTGTTTCCTATTAAGTTAAATTTTATTAATTAAAAACTATAATTATAACAAATATGGGCTTTTACAGCATTTCAATTACCATTTGAAAACAACACAGGAAGTTTGGTACAAATAAAAATATGAAATTGTGAAAATGACTGGTGTTAAGAGTTGAACACAACACCATTGTGTTCCAAAACATAACTGATCGTACCTGGATCAGACAATTGATAATGGCCAACGACGTCTGGACTTGTTGTTGCTTCAATGATGATGAAAGACGGCCGGGGGGGGGGGGGGGGGGGGGGGTGTACCTGCAGGACACTCCGATGCTTAAGTCAGTGAGTGCACATCAAATACAGAGAATATGAATGAGCGTAAGAAGTTAACTTATCTTGACCCTCTCGAGTGAGAGGGTATTTATAGGAGACCCCCAGCGCGTGGCCAACGGTTACTTGCAACGGGTGGGACCAGCGTGTGACCCGTTCCAAGTAACTGCTAGGGCTTACGTGTAGTAATAATGACCAGCTCGTGGTCAACACCCTAGTGTAACTGTCTCTTTAATGCTATTATTAGACGGTTACATGAAACGTATCTGTGTAGATAAGACCGTTGATGGGCTCCTCGGGGGAGAGTCTATAATGTCGAGGGGATGTGGTGGTCGTGGTTTGGACATGACTCAATGGAGGCGGACCGTGTTTGTCGGGGACCCATGAGTCAACGAGGATTGGGAGTATTCTCGCGGGGAGAAGTTAATCTGTCGAGGAAGTCCATTTCATCAGGGTGTGGTGTCTTTTTTTCCTGTTTGTCTTCAACTCCTCGACATTATCAAGGAGTCAGGTGCCCGACATATTTTTTGGCCTTGTGTAGGGCAGTCATGTGTCCTACTCTAGGGCTTTATTGGGCTTCTTCAAGTTGTGTGGATTGGGCATGTTTGATTGTAGGAAACCACGGCCCAGTCCAGAACAGGAGCCCCCCAAGTCGCTGCTTTGAGGTATCAGAGTAATGACTTGAGGGTTAATAATCGTGTCGGGGAAATGCCAAAGGGTAATCCGAGGAGGATATCGGCATAGTCGAAATTTCCATGGCGTCGGGCATTTGTGGCTTGCGGGCAGTTAAGAGTTGCATCTGGTTGAAATGTTGGGGAGATGAGAAGTTTCCGTTTTGAAACGATGGGATGACGAAAGGACACGCATGGATTTTTTACCGGTGTAAGTGTGCCACGTGTCACTAGTCATCATTGCATAGGGTGGCTGCCTAGGGTAGAGTACTCGAGTGTCTCAGGCTTCTCGAGTTTCGTGATTTGTCTATAAATAATCTTATTTCCCTTCATTTCTCATTTTTCGCTCTTTCGTTCAAGAATCGCTTCCTCTTCTTTCTCCATTTTCTCATCCTCTGTTTTCCGCCGTCAACCACCGCAAGTTCGCCGTGAACCGCTGTGTTGCGCCGTGCCTGAACCCTATTCCACCATTTACAAGGTAATTTCTTCAAAACTGTTATTTTCTCTGGTATCTTTTTTTAAGTTTGACTTGCTTGAAATCATTTCTTTGATGAACTGGTGAAGTTCTCATGAGAAATGGAAGGATTCCTGGCGAGTACGACAGGGATCTTTGGTTGTTTCAAGAGAAATAGTGTATGAAATTTTCTCTGTTTCCGTTGAATAAAACTGGGGAGCTGGATGAATATTCCGGGGATTTGTAGAAACTTTTCGGGGAGTGTGATGAACATCGCGGGGACCTGATAATGTTTTGGGTCCCCAACAATTACTCTTTCTCGTCGATTTCGAGGAGAAAGGGGCAAGATTATCCGGGGAAGCGATGGGTTTCCCTGGGATATCTGTTATTCGTCTCCGACTGGCTAGTTTGGTATGACTCGTCGAATTCACCTGTTCCCTTATGTTTTTCAGGTTGATGGACAGATTGGCTGCTGAAGTGGCCGTAGGTGAATTCGAGGAGGATAACCAAGCTGAAATTCCGATTGCCCATATGGCTTTTAGGCAAGAGCGTCCGTTTGAGGATTGGGTGTGTGATGAGGCCCTCACTATGTCGTTCGTCTTCACATTTCCCGACGAAAATGGGTTTTGCACTGTTGAGCATAGGTTGCTCGGTTCTGAGCAATCTTGGAAAGTGTACCGTCCCAATGAGGACCAGCATATATGTACACCTTATATAGGAATGCGCTTCCCGGTGTATGAGTTTATGTTTCAAGAGGCGGGGTGGAGGCTCCTCTTCACAGACTTCCAATAGGGGGTCTTCAAATGGTTAAAATTGGCTCCATCGCAAATCCACCCGAACTCATTGGCCTTTCTCCAGGCTTTTGAGCTCGTTTGCAAGTATTTGGAGATCAGGGCAACGGTGTCCCTTTTCTTCCGAATTTTTCATCTGCAGCGGTCTACAACTGATGGTCGACACGGCTGGGTGTCGTTCAAACAAAATAAAGCTTTATTTCATACTTACTTGGACTCTGTTCGAGATTTCAAGTGGCGTTATTATTTTGTGAAGTCGGTCACCCCCGAGGCCGTTAATTCGGTATATGAGCGAGTGAGTCAAGAAGTGGATGGGCAGTCTACAGAAGTGCTGGTGCCAAAATTCCCCCTCTACTGGACATAAGAGCATTACAAAGAGGGGGTGGACAAATATAAAGTAAGACATCATAAGCTCAACGTGGAGGATCACGAGGCTTATGACAAGATTGTCGAGTACGTGGAGAGTTTGAATAAACTCTCCAGCGTATCCGAGGACGGAGAGACCTCGACTGATGGTGAGGGACAGGTGACGAAGACCCGTCGCCTGATTAATACTTGTGTTCTGCTCGAAACTTTCTCCGATGAGGAGGCTGTCGAGCTCTTAGGTGGTGCACTGATCCTCAACTTTGATTTTTCTCATTTTTACGTATCTTGTTTTACTAATATTTTTCTTTCTTTTTGTAGGGAAAATGGTCAAAGCTGCAGAAAGATATTCGAGGTTGAGGGCAAAGAGAGCTAGGGAAGAACAATCCCGTCCGATTGAACAAAGCGCCTCTCTGCATATCTCTTCCACGATAGTGCCTGAGAGTATTCCCTCTACCGCAGTGCCCGAGGGTTCTGAGCAATCTCTTGCTGTTTTAACTGTAACTTTGAGCTCTGAAAATCAGTCCCCGGGGGCCCAAAGGACATCTAAGCGGGCAAAGAATGTTGGTCCGTCCATTGTTGATGTGGAAGGTAGTTCCCCTCCTCCTCCTGCAAGCTTCGAGATTCCTCTGTGTTATCTTCAGCGTCGCTATTTCTCCGAGGTTACTTGTCCTCGTGTTGCCCCTGCTGAAGTCCAGACTCTGTTGAGGAGTACAGCGGAAGCGAGAAGGAAGACAATTCTCAAGGATATGTCTGCCATCATGCGGCTCTGTTCGGCTGCCCTTGTTATGAATGACGAGAGTCGCTCTGCTGCTGAGCTTTCTCGACTGAAAGATAGACTTCAGATATTGGAGGCTGAACTGCTCGGTGTGCAGAAAGATTTGAAGGACTGCAGGGAGCTGAACAGAAAGCAAGGCGAGCAGCACGAATAGTCGGAGAGGAAGCTGAGGGAAGCTGAGGATGCGGTGAAGGACCACCTTGCTCGGGTCACCGTGTTGGAAGAGGAAAAACAACGTCTCAAGGATAGGGTAGCTAAACTGGAAGAGGCTGTTCGGCCAGCAGAGAATGAAACCGAGGAGGATAAACTATTGACTTCTCGAGCAGCCCTGATAGCCAAACTCAGGGAAGTCGAGAAGGATCTTCGGTTGGCTGAAGATGATGCTCTAGAGTTTGCAGATGTCGGGTTCCAGAACGCTGTGGCGCAGCTTAAACTCTTGAATCCGGACCTTGTAATCGATGGAGCTGATTCTAGGTTTGAGGTGGTTGACGGACAGATTGTGTTGGCCGGACAGATAGTAAATGCTGATGGGGGGAACGGGGAGCAGGAGAATCCCGAGGCAGCCGATGCTGCTGCGAATTGATAGTGTAGTCGGTTTGGCCTGCGTGCCAATTTTTTGTATTGATTGGCCTGCGTGCCAAACTTGTTGATTTGCCCGGCCTAATGGCCCGGGCTTTTTGTAATATTTTGACAATGGGCTTGCCCGATATAGAATTTCCATTTTGCCTCTTTATCTGTTCTGTGTGTGGTTTTTTACTTATTTTTATTTAAGTTATTTTGAAATTGCTGGATACTTGGGAGTTTGCTCGACTCTAGTGATCCTCGACCGCGAAGAGAGTTGGTCGAGCGGTCAGGGGTTGTATCCCGACCTTCAATGAAGCTAAGAGGTCGATCGAGGTCTTAGTTTCATGGCGTGAACTTCCCATTGCGAGCTGGGTGTTCTGCCTACAAGGTATGTCGATGATGGAGCTCGATAGAGTACTCCTCGTCGAGCCAAAAGTTAACGCACACACAACGTGACTTTTGACTTTCGTTAGTATATAGAGGTGTCATGCTCGCACCACGGCACGCTCCCTGTAACGGTAACTTTTGTGTAGTTACATGCAGTGTTCAACTGTAATATTGTTTGAGCTTCTCAGCAATCCATGATCGAGCAAGTTGTTCACCTTGGAGGTTTTCGAGGTAATAAGTACCTGTCCCCGCTTTGCAATGACGCGTTAGGGGCCCTCCCAGTTTGCGGCCAGCTTTCCTTCACGTGAATTTTTCTGATTTCGCCGTAAGACAAGACTGCCTACTTGGAAATCTCGTTTGATGACTTTGTCATTATAACGCAAAGTTATTTTTTATTTTAAAGAGGCTTCTCGGAGGGATGCACCCGTCCTTATTTCTTTGACCAGGTCGAGTTCTTCACGAAGGGCTTCGTTGTTCGCCTCTTTGTCAAGGGGAGCTTCTATCCTTCTCGACGGTTCCCTGATTTCCACGGGGATTACTGCCTCGGTTCCATATGTTAACCAGAACGGGGTCTCCCCGGTCGTGGAATGAGGGGTAGTCCGATATGCCCAGAGGACGCTGTGTAACTCCTCGACCCACCGTTGTTTGGTTTCACCGAGTCGTCGTTTGAGTCCTCGGAGTATTACTCTGTTCGCTGCTTCGGCTTGCCCGTTGGTTTGCGGGTGTTCGACTGACGTAAAATGTTGTTTCGTACCCAGTTTAGCAACGAAGTCTTGGAAGTTTCCGTCGGTGAACTGTGTCCCATTGTCCGTGACAATGGCCTGAGGCACGCCGAATCAGACGAGTATATTTCTCTTGTAAAAACGTAATATGTTGAAAGCAGTGATCTTGGCTAATGCTTCTGCCTCGATCCACTTTGTGAAGTAATCTACCCCGACGATGAGGTACTTATTTTGGTATGATCCTACGATAAAGGGTCCGAGGATATCCATTCCCCACCACGCAAAGGGCCACAGGGATGACAATGATTTAAGCTCATTTGGAGGAGCGAGGTACATGTCCGCGTGCCTCTGACAACGATCACATTTTTTAACGTGTTCCTTTGCGTCTTGTTGCATCGTGGGCCAGTAATATCCTGCTCGGATAGCTTTTCGAGCTAAGGATCTTCCGCCTAGATGTTGTGCGTTGATTCCTTCATGTATTTCCTGGAGAATCTCTGAAACTTTACCCTCCTCGACGCACCGGAGTAAAGGGATTAAGAATCCTCGACGATATAGCTTACCGTCGACTATGGTGTATGCACATGCTCGTCTCTTAACTATCCCGACTTCTTTAGGATCGTCGGGCAATATGCCTGTCATCAGGTATTTGTAAATTGGAGTCATCCAACAGTTTGCATCCCCGATAACGTTTACTTCCGTGGTTGAGGTAGGTTTGATGATGCTCGGATGGGTCAGTATTTCTTGGATCACTGATTTGTTCCCTCCTTTCTTCTTGGTGCTCGCTAGTTTGGAGAGCACGTCTGCTCGAGTGTTATGCTCGCGCGGGATGTGAGCCACCTCCGCGGAGACAAATTTCTTCAACTTTTCTTGTACCAAGGTTAGGTATTCAATGAGATTATCATTTTTGGCCTAAAATTCTCCCCGAACTTGTGATGCTACGAGCTGAGAGTCTGTAAAGATTTTGACTTCTTTTGCGCCGAGGTCTTCTACAAGTCAAAGACCTGCGAGGAATGCCTCGTACTCGGCTTGGTTATTTGATGTTTTGAAAGATAGCTCTAGTGAGACTTCTATCAGGATACCCTCTTCATTTTCAAGGATAATGCCTGCCCCGCTGCCCTTTGCACTGGAGGCTCCGTCGATGTAAATTGTCCATTTTTGGGAGCCATTGGTCGAAGGTTCGAGGATTGTCATCTCCGCTACGAAGTTGGCCAGTACCTGAGCTTTTAAGGATTTTATTCCTTCATATTGAACGTCGAACTCGGATAGCTCGAGAGACCACCAGAGCATTCTCCCGGCCATATCTGGCCGACTACGGAGCTGTCTGATAGGCTGCTCAGTCCTTACCACAACTGTGTGGGCCAGGAAGTAATGGCGTAATCTTCTGGCTGCAGTTACGAGGGCTAAGGCGACCTTTTCAATCTGTTGATATCTCAGTTCGGGACCCTGAAGAGCTTTGCTCGTGAAATAAATCAGTTTTTGTCCGTCAGGGGTCTCCCGTATGAGGACAACACTTACCGCTTCGCTGGCGATGGCCAGGTACATGAAAAGTGTTTCCCCGTTATCTGGTCGGGACAAGACCGGGGGTTGTGATAAGACTTGTTTTAGATGGAGGAGGGCTTGTTCGCATTCTTCACTCCATTCAAATGTTGCTTTCTGTCGGAGAAGTTTGAAAAATGGGAGTGCGTATTGGGCAGATTTAGCGACAAAACGAGAGAGGGCAGTTAACATCCCGTTAAGTGATTGTATCGTCTTCTTTGACTTCGGAGTAGGAATCTCAGAAAAAGCCTTACATTTGTCGAGATTCGCTTCAATTCCTCTCTCCGTAAGGTAAAAGCCAAGAAATTTCCCCGCTCGGACACCGAAAGTGCACTTGTCGGGGTTGAACCTCATGCGACATTTCCTCTCCGTGTCGAACACCTTTTTAAGATGAGCAGCGTGGTCAACTTCCTCTGCGGATTTGACGATCATGTCGTCCATGTAGACTTCGAGCATGTCACCAATTTCTGCTCGGAAGACTTTCTTCATCATTCGTTGATAGGTGGCGCCAGCATTCTTCAGACCAAAGGGCATTACATTGTAATAGTAATTGCCCGACTCAGTCATAAAAGTTGTATGCTTTCTGTCGGCCTCATCTATGGGAATTTGGTTATATCCCAAATAAGCGTCCATGAAGGACAACAGTTTAAATCCTGCAGAGTTGTCGACCAGTCGGTCGATGTTAGGCAATGGGTGAGAGTTTTTCGGGCATGCCCGATTAAGATCCGTGTAGTCAATGCACATCCTCCATTTTCCATTAGATTTTTTAACGAGTACAACATTGGACAACCAAGTGGTGTACTTGGCTTCCAAAATAAAGTTAGCCTCTAGGAGGTCTTTTACAGCTTTTTCAGCAGCCTCCATTTTTTCTGGAGACTGCCTACGCCTACGTTGAACTACAACCTTAGCATTTGGATCTATAGTCAGCTGGTGACAAGCCACTTGAGGATCTAATCCGGTCATCTCCGTAGCGCTCCAAGCAAACAAATCTGCATTTTCTCGGAGACATACCTTCAGCTGCCTCATCGCCAGGTCGGGGAGTCCACGGCCGATCTTCACAGTTCGCTCTGGGTCGTCGCCAAGAGGAATCAGCTCGAAATCTCCGTCTGGGATGGGGCGTGTTGGGTAGGGAGGTTGCCTGTTGACTTCAACTGGGAGGTCTTTATCTGCAACTTCTTCCTGTTCCCCGGTGAACCTGCTATCAAGGTCGACCGCACTGACCGGCGGTAGTGGAACCTGTGCGATATCTGAAGTTGCTCTTCTGGGGTGGATGCAACCGACAACATTTAGACCTTTGATCGCTGCATCGAAACATCTTCTAGCTGCTTCAATATCCCCGTGGAGGGTAACCACACGTCCTCGTGTTGTATAATACTTCATTTTTAGGTGGACAGTGGATGGTACGGCTGTTATTTCAGCCAAAGTGGTCCTTCCCAATATGCAGTTGTAGAGGGAAGGGCAGTCGACCACTAGAAAATGCGTCTTCGCCTGTCGAGTTGTTTCACCTACTCTGAATGTGACCACCAATTCGACGTAACCTCGAGATCTAGTAGATGCGCCGTTGAAGCCTTGCAAATCAGATCCCACATATGGGGACAGGTGATGTTTTGTCAGCTGGAGAGTGTCGAAGAGGTGAGTGTACATGATGTCCACCGAGCTTCCCTGATCGACCAAAATCCGATGCACATCAAAGTTGGCCATTTGTGCCCGAATTAGGAGGGGTATATTAGCATTCGGGGATCCACCTGGTAATTCCTCGAGATAGAAACTTATAGGACATGATTTTCCGCGAGATAGGCTGAGAGTTGGGTCTCGAGGAGTGGATGTCTTTAGCTCGTTAAATTTCCTCTTTTTCGAACCGACGGTCGCTCGTTCAGGGTTTCTGCCCGATATGACTAGGGCTTGGGGGGAACTTTCCCAGATGCAGCGAACACTTACTAAGTCTTCTGCCGGGAAGCTTTTCCACAAGTTTTGAACAGCTTCGGCATCGCTAACATTTCCTTGGAAAACGAAGTCTTCTGGTCGTGTGATGCTTAAGGCAACCTGCAGTTTTCCAGTGTCCGGTGGACTAAACTCCTCGGAGTTTAGAGCTTCTTGGCCGATGGGGCGAGGAGCCTCGTCTTGTTTGGCGTACTTTTTCAGGTAGCCCTCTTTAATCAGTGTTTCGATTGCGTCTTTTAAGTGGATGCAATCCTCAGTAACATGCCCGTGACTGCGATGGAATCAGCAGTACTTGGATTTATCAGTATTTGGTTTGGGAGCTGTTGGTTTTGGGAAGCGGATTCCCCCTTTCACGAACTCGGAATTTGTACATTCACTGAAAATGTGTGCACGAGACACGTTAAGTGGGTGTAGTCTTTGAAAAGACCGGCAGGTCCCCGGGATTCGCGGGAGTCATTATTCCGATTTTCCTTTTTTCTCTCCCCGCCTCGCCTAGGTGGAGGGGAATCTTCTCTTCTCCTATCCCCTCCTCGCCTAGGTGAAGGGGAGTCTTCCCTGTTCCGGCCGCGGGGGCCTTCTCTGCTTCTTAAATCCAGGGCAATCTGGGCTGCTTCTGCTTCCTCGAACTCAATGTGTGACTGAGCTCGTTCGAGGAAGCCTTCGAAGCTGCGAGGACGGTGTAATCCGACAGATTCTGCGAACTTGGAGCCAACTCTTAGCCCTTTGATGATGAGATATAATTTTATATGGTCGGTCGTATGGACCTCGACCGCTTCTTTGTTGAATCTTTCTATGTAGCTCCGGAGAGATTCCTTCTTATCTTGGAAGATGGCCTCCAAGGATGATATAGTTTTTGGATGTCTTCGAGAAGCTGTAAAATGCTTCCTGAAACGTTCTCTTAGAGCTTTCCACGACGTTATTGATTTAGGTGCCAGGTTTTTATACCAAGCCATGGCCCCTTTCCAACGAGTCGTGGGGAATAATCGACATTTGATAGCGTCAGAGACATTTCTAAAGTCGAGAAGAGCCTCGAAGCTCTCGACATGGTTGTCCGCATCAGACGTTCCATCGTAAGTCCCCAAGGATGGAGGTTTCTCCAAGCCTTTAGGAATAGGAGCTTCCATTATTTGTCTGGACAGAGGAGTCCGGTAGTCGTCATCATCGCTGCCTCCCGGGGATACAGAAGGAGAGTTATGAACATAGTGACGTCTCAGGGAGTTTTCTTTATGACGGCCTCATGGCTCCTCGACATCAGGCTTATTCCTCTTAGTCTTCAAGGGACGAGTGTGCCCTTTTGGTGGCGGGGAGCAATGACGCTTCTGAGGATGCTCAGTCTGATTACGCTCCAAACGTGGCCTGCGACCTCTATTTACTGGGGAGGGGCTGCGAGATTCCACTGGAGATTGTGGATGTCCGGGATAAGGAGGTGGTGGATGTTTTCGCGGGGAAGTTCGACCACGACCTTTTTCTAGCTTCTCGATCCGTAAGCCTTGGTTGAAGATCATTTGGTTGGTCTGATTGACCAACGCAAATAAGGCAGCAGTGTTCGGATCTGCATTTGGTGGTGGATCCACAGGATGGTAGGTGGGCTGGAAGATTGCTTCCTGTCCATCTTGTTGAGCCGTCTCGTATTCCACCTCATCGGAAGATGGGGAGGCAGTGACTCAATCTCTGAAATCATTCTCCACGACCGGCTGAAGAACATTGTTGTCGCCATGGGTGTTACCACCAAGTTGTGTGATGACATTGTCGACAGCTTGATTCGCTGACGGGTTGGCCATTGCTGGTAGTTGAATAAGGAAAGTTTGGTTTATCGCGAGGAAAACGGGGAAACGTATGAAATTCCCACAGACAACGCCACTGATCGTACCCGGATCAGACAATTGATAATGGCCAACGACGTCTGGACTTGTTGTTGCTTCAATGATGATGGAAGACGGCGGGAGGGGGGGTGTACCTGCAGGACACTCCGATGCTTAAGTCAGTGAGTGCACAGCAAATACAGAAAATATGAATGAGCGTAAGAAGTTAACTTATCTTGACCCTCTCGAGTGAGAGGGTATTTATAGGAGACCCCCAGCGCGTGGCCAACGGTTACTTGCAACGGGTGGGACCAGCGTGTGACCCATTCCAAGTAACTGCTAAGGCTTACGTGTAGTAATAATGACCAGCTCGTGGTCAACACCCTAGTGTAACTGTCTCTTTAATGTCATTATTAGACGGTTACATGAAACGTATCTGTGTAGATAAGACCGTTGATGGGCTCCTCGGGGGAGAGTCGATAATGTCGAGGGGATGTGGTGGTCGTGGTTTGGACATGACTCAATGGAGGCGGACCGTGTTTGTCGGGGACCCATGAGTCAACGAGGATTGGGAGTATTCTCGCGGGGAGAAGTTAATCTGTCGAGGAAGTCCATTTCATCAGGGTGTGGTGTCTTCTTTTCCTGTTTGTCTTCAACTCCTCGACATTGTCAAGGAGTCAGGTGCCCGACATATTTTTTGGCCTTGTGTAGGGCAGTCATGTGTCCTACTCTAGGGCTTTATTAGGCTTCTTCAAGTTGTGTGGATTGGGCCTGTTTGATTGTAGGAAACCACGGCCCAGTCCAAAACAATAACATTGCCATTGGGCTACAGATACATAATATTAAATAATTAGTAAACGTTTTATATATTATTTATTTGTCATTATATTTTTTCTAACTCCCCCGATTTTTTGAGACCCTGGGTCGTGGACCTGGTTGCCCTGACCCAAGGCCGGCCCTGATTGTAATATGATAGGAGTATGTCGTGGATGTGATTGAGCAAAGACATACTCCGAAGATGAGAAGTTGGTTGTGCACGGCTGATAATGTCGATGTAGCATCTCTCCCTTGCTGCAAGTGTATAATCTGGAGAAACTCTAAGAAGCCTTCATTTCGTCACCTTGTCAAAAGGGGTTTGATTCAAACTATTATTTCTTCTCAATTTTTAACAACACATGTTTCCCGCTCCCCTGTTTCTTCCTTCGGATCACGCCCGAATAAACGGAGTTGGATAACAGCTTTGATACTGTCCATGAAAAATAACTTGTTTTTGCACCTTGCATCAACGGTAACCGACCCCGTTTTGATATTTTTTTGAGAAAAAACATCTTTGTATATAATTTTTGGTATTTAACTTGAAATTGGCCTTACAAGTAGTTATATTTGTTTGATATTCATCAAAAAAACATTATTGCCAACGAGTGGGTAAGCATGGACGATCAATAATATGTTATTGTAGTTTAAAACTACTGACTGGATATTTTCACGATAATTGTTATTATTACTTTGAAAGTCTAAGTTGAACCATAGTTATAAGGAATCATGTGAGTGTTCAAAGCCTTAACTCTGTTTGTTTGCGTTAATGAAATTGGATTAGGTGAACATTGATTCGTTTTACCTATCGAGCCAATATTTCACTCGCGATTTGTCGATTTAGCAACAATGGTTGTGAAATATGATTTTCTATTACATATCTTTTCATTTTATATTCTTATAGCTAAAGCTTACTAAATGTGGCTAAGTCACAACCCGAAGATATCATTGCTTTTTATGCTTATGTCTCCTAAAATTATTCAATTTCCCGTTGATATAAAACAACCTGCATTCGAAGGAGGAACATGGAAACATGTACCTGAGTTTGAGGAGTTCCAAAATATAAGCTAATAAAAATCATGAATCTATCAAGCGAGGCCGCCAATAAAACTAAGAGGCTCGACACATACAAGTGTATACTTTAAATTAATTATCTTTATTGTCGGAAACATAAGACGCGTCTTCATGTCTTCAAGAGCACACCCTCTATTCAACTCACCTGCTGAACGCATTCACCTAATGCTTGACCCTCAAGCAATCCATGTACCACACCAGTACACTTAACAGACAGAAGTTCTCCCCTTATCTCTCTCAACTGATGCTTCTTCAGCAAGAAACACCTCAAAATCACCATATGATATCCCATGACAATTTCATGATCACACAATGAGAGTACCTGGAACATATCCTTTTACCATAACTAACAAACTCTTGGATTGAGACCAAAGCTCCATTGATCCCTCTCGTCCAGAAACCATCTATACACCACACGAATTCCTCCTGAATTCTCATGTATAGATCTCTTTGTTCCCTGAGATACAACCCAATTAAATCTAGAATACTTCACATTCCTCAAAGAGACATACAGAGCCCCTTAGTTTGCTAGCTCGCCCAGATGTTCTTCACATTTGAAGGACATCAAACACATGCTCCAAAAATCTTCAGCCCATTTGCTCGACAAGCACTAAACTGATATATTTCTAGCATGTAACATTCACATCAGACTTCCAAGATAATCCTTTACCCATCATTCTCCGGTACGATAAGATAAATACCTCTTAGACAAGATGTGAACTCAGAATCCTACTCCAAGGATAACAAACCCAGAAGATGTTCTAACATCAGTTAGGACATCCTTCACATATCATAGTTCTTGATATGCTCCACCACTAGACTTACTATCTGCATAGTAATCCAACTGAATATCTTCAAACAACACTGCGCCACCAGCTTGATCAACAAGAACTCCAGTAACCAAAGATAGAAATAAACTCTCATCCACCAAAAGAAGGTAATCCTCCATCATCAACTTAGAACTTCTACCACAAGCTCCAAGATAGACCTGGACCAGAACCTCCTCACGTCTTCAACCAACTACCCTTTTTCCCAAGAGTAATTAGTTCCAAGCATCTTGCTTGAATACACACTAAAGATCAACCAAATGCCACTGTTTGATTCATCTTAACCTTTCTTTAATCCACATATGAGAACTACCAAATGCCACTCTTGATTGCCTCATCCTTCTTGAATTCAAATATGAAACCAACCAAATGCCACTTTTTGACTGATTTCACCCTTCTTCAGAACTCCCAAAAGATACATTGATCTACCAATGGAATCTGATCTTCAAGTTACATGAACTACTTGCTCCATAGCAAGCCATCTTGGATCCACCAAGCCTTAGACATGTAACATCTTCTCCATCCACAGCTCCCGCAAACTGCATGAGATAGACCTTTTTGAAGCATCCATAACTTCCATTCTCCTGTAGATCAACTTATCTTAAGTTAATGTGCCACATCACCAGCTGAGATCCTAATCTTAAGCTTGATGTCAGAACATTCTAATATGACATCCAGGTGCTGAATTCAGCTCATCCTTCTGCCACTTAGAAGAACCTCCTCCCTTTAACAGAACAAGAGTTCCATGCTCTCATAGACTTAATTCAACAACCAAGTTTGAGTAGACAACCTTTATCATGCTTAATCTTAACACATGTATTCTATTCAAGCTCACACATTGATGAATATCTGCTTCACAATTCCAAAGAACTCAACGTGCCAAGTCTGATTCTTCAGAGAAAGTAGTCATAGACTACACCATAGCTATACCAAAGGATTCTACTTTCCTTAAGTAGAGAAGATTGTAGAAAGTCAGAGATAACTGCCACTTAACCTTGACCTCCAAGATGAGCAAGATCACATGCTCCTGTGTACCTAGAACAAAAATAAACTTACCCAAGCTGTGCTATCACCAACACCATATTCTGGACAAGTCTCTTGCCAGGACACTTTCCAGATAAACATCAGATGCTTCTAGTAACAACTGGAACATACCTATTGCACACCAATACTCCTATATCAGAAATAAAGTGATCCAAGAACTAATCATCAAGATTATTATGTCTTCTTCTTCATCTTCAACATCACTACTGTCTAGACCAATTTCTTACCGAAAACTATCCAGAGATCAGATGCTTCTGCCACACCAAACTGAAGCAGATTCTTAGGTCAACACCCAAGAGAAATAGATCCAAAAGCTTATGCAGTACCCCTCCCATGATTCTGCATAAACCAGATGAAGAGATGTTCCAACATCGTGTTGAACATCAGCAATCTTGAACTTCACATACAAGGATAGTCAATTAAATACTTGTGAATATCACAAATAGAAATTGATCTTAAATCCTTGTCCAATAACCCTGCTTCACTGTTGAAGTCATAATCCAACAGATCACTCCATGAACACTTATCAAGTACTCAATCTTTTGCAAGTATCTTCTTTGACAAACAAAGTGTTGAGATACCAAGGCTGCCACCCTTGACTCAAGTAACTAAGATTCTCTCTGAACGAATCTTATTTACCTCAACAGTTCTGAAATTTCCATTCAGATTGGATCCACCCTTAGGATTAAGAGAGATGAATCCTTCCTTGCAGTTTTGGATGGTGAAAATAAATCACCTCCACTTTCTCCAGGTTTATGTTTCACATAAACACCCATTAGTCAGAAGAATAACTAGAAGACTCTAGATGCACGACTGATAAGCCTTTATGAGTGGACTTGAGAGACTTCTCAAGTATCTTTGACAACTTAGCCGATCAATAATTTACCAAATTCCTAGAGCAAGAACTTGATAAACCTAATCTCAACTCCCCTTCTCTTCAACTGACTTTAATCTGCACAATGGAACTAAGCTTCCAAGTACCAAGTCACCATAACAGACATCTTCCAACAACTCTCTTCATTCCATCGTCCTGACTTTGGAATAAAAATATACATATATCTTTAAATATAGAGGCCGACGATTAAGATCTTCCACCATCTGTCTTTAGTAACAACTCCAAAATCCCGTAAATTCCAGAGCTCTTTCATCAGAAACATATGTAGCAGAACCACCAAGGAACAAATTCAGCTTGCCCTAATAAGATGTCAAAACATCTTATAAGACGCCCCAACAAGAGAACTAGCCATTTCTCATGCAGTTGTTATAGAACCTCCTCAGCAACATGAACAACCACCGGGTTGTTACCTTCGATCCAGAACTTCTATCCCATCCATTAATACCCTTGATTATGTCTGAGTTGATTGATCTGATCTTCAAAACTCCTCCCTGTTTAAACGCTAGAAAGTATCTCCCAAAGATCTCATCCAGAAACAGACAAGATTCCTGCTCTGATACCAATTAAAATTCTAACATAGCAGACAACAGATGTCCTAACACATGTCAAGACATTGTTCTGCATAAATATTAAACAAGGACAGAATAGACAAACTGATATTTTGAATATCAGCAACAGCAGTAAGACAGACGTTTACAAATTGCAGAAAGTAAACGAACACACAACATTGTTAACCCAGTTCGGTGCAAATCACCTACGTCTGGGGCTACCAAGCCAGGAATGAATTCACTATTAGTAGTATTAATTTAGAGCTAAACTCCCCCATTTACAACTCCTCACTTAATCCCTACCCAGTACAATTCTATCTAGAAATCATCATCTAATTAAGAGAAACCAATCTCAATTCCTAAATCACCTTAGTGATATCTAACTGTTACAATCTGCATCAATCTGTTAAATTGAAAGACATTCCTTCCAATAACAATATTCAGCCAAGATTCTTGACTAACAACAATACTCGGTTTTGCTTAAAAGCTTCAACCAGGAACAATACTCAACTTTTGCTTCAAAGCTTCGAGTGAGAACAATTTACAACAACCTATGTCGACCACATATTATCAACAGATACATGGGTGACTTACAAACTACACAAGAGACTCTCAAAACCCTAAACCCTTATGTTGCAATGAAGGATTGTTGTTGTGTGTGCTTGCTATTTTAGGTCTAGCAAGTCCTTATTTATAGGCTCTTGCGGTATGGGCTTGGACTCTTCAATCAGGTCCAATCTTCATGTTTTAATTCAGCTGCAAGATCTTCTCAACAAAAATAGGAACAAATATCCAAATAGTTTCCTAAAAAGTCTCCAAGATCCTTTTTATGAAATCCAATTAAATCTGCACTTTATTCCTAATAAATCTCCTTAACCTGCGTATAATGATGAGACATATCCAAAATATTCTCATCAAAATAAAACAAATCTGCCAAGAAATATACAACAGCAGCACCTGTTGTACCAGACAAAGATGTCGTGACATCTCATTTGACATCTTGATTAAGAGTCATATGACAGCAAAACAGCAACACCTGCTGTACTAGACTAAGATGTCATGACATCTGACTTCGAAATCTGTCTAAAACACATAACAGCAGTACCTGCTGTACCAGACCAAGATGTCATGATATCTGTCATGACAGTTAATGAAGATGCTTCAACATCTTACTCGACATCTTGCCAAGTATTATAACCACATCTGTACTGATGTCTGATCAACCATGTCAGGACATCTTACCCAACATCTTGATGTAAACTTGATTTAGCCAAAATGTAGCCAATCAATGACCTAACAGACATCAAGCTTATTAAAGCCTTTTCTGGGAGATGTGACTCTGTAGGAGGAAAGAAGACGTCGTATGAAGACCTAGCTGTCGCGTACAAAGACTTATGTGTCATAATTGAAGAACCGTGCAAGGAGGGTGAAAAACGAAAGCTTGCCATAAGACACTGCAGGTTGAGAAGAAGGAATTGCTTACTAAAGTGTCTGATTTTCAGAGTCAAGTATCCATAGTGACGTCTAAGCTAGAACATATGACCTAGCCTGTCAGAATGTTAAACAATGGAACTTATGTGTTGGATGACATAATCAAGACTGGAAGAGATGCTGAAAGTCCAACAGAAATTGAATATAGCAAAAAGGAAAAATCATTTGTGAAATTCTGGTTAAGCAGATCACAAAGATGTCAGACAGGGTGTCGTGACACTTGATCTCTGTTTCTCACAAGGATCTAAGGAAGAACAAAAGTAAACAGCAGAATGTAAACAACGCACAGAAGTTGTTAACCCAGTTCGGTGATCAACAACACCTACGTCTAGAGGCTACCAAGCCAGGAATGAAATCACTAAGTAGAATTGGTTCTAAGCTAAACTCCAACATTTACAACTTAGCACCTAGAAACTACCCTTCCTAGATTTCTACCTAAGACACTCCTAGGTATGAGACCCTTCTCAATTCCCTTCCAATCACAGCAGTGACTGAAAATATTACAACTCAATAAAAAGTCCTTCTCAAGTATTCACACAATACACGAGAGGCTCACAAAAGTACAAACCCTAGTACTTCTAAAACAACTGCAATAATCAACCAACTAACTAGGTTAACTTTAACCTATTTATATTGCAAACCACGGCTGGACTTGGGCTTCAAAAGCGCAACAATTCTCCTCCTCAGAATTTGCGACCTAATCCTTTCTTCAATCCCAAGTTACCAAAAATGTCTCCTTACAAGGAAATCGCATATTCCGATTAGAATCAGAATCTCTGATTCCACAATCTCAGATGCCACCTGGAATCAAGTCATATTCCAATCACACCTGTTACTAAAAATAGTTATACCAAAACTGTAACAGACAAAGATATCGAATCCACCTGATAGGACATCTTGTCTAACATCTTAACCTGTAGTTAGTTCAACATGTTAGGACATCTTGTCCAACATCTTTCTACTAAGTTAGTTTTACCAAAATTAATGCCAACCTCAAAAGTAGGGACTCAACAATCTCCCCCTTTGGCAGATTTTGGCTAAAACTAACTTTCATTGACCTGAAGAAACATATCAGGGAGACCACTATTAGAGCAGCAGCGGAATCATAACATGTCTCCCCCTCAATCAGTTCAGATCTACTCCCCCTCAGTGGTTAGTAGACAATCAGCAGTGGTTAGTGATGTTAGTAATTCTCCCCCTTTTTAGCCACAATATGACAAAGGTAGAAGGACTAACTCAAAAACTAATAAAATAGTTCATAGTAATTAAATTACACACCCAACAAAAACGAAAAATATACTGGGCATTCAACCCTTATACAACCAAAAAAAAAAAAGTGAGAGAGAGTATTGAAAAACCCTCTCAATATGGTGGGAATACATATTCAGAGACCAGAATACCATTCCCACAACCAATGGAAAGTTATGCCTCATCAGATAGGCAAACTCCAAGCTTGCCTCTCAATGTCTCAAATTGATTTGCATCCAAAGCTTTAGTGAAAATATCCGCAAGTTGATTTTCAGTGGCCACATGCTCCAGAGTGATGACTTTATCTTCCACCAGATCTCGAATAAAGTGATGCCTAATGTCAATGTGTTTAGTTCTGCTGTGCTGGATGGGATTTTTAGAAATATTTATTGCACTCAAGTTGTCACAGAAGAGTGTCATAACATCTTGTGGGACATTGTATTCAGTCAACATTTGTTTCATCCACATCATTTGAGAGCAGCTACTCCCTGCTGCAATGTACTAAGCTTCAACAGTAGACAAAGAGACACAATTTTTTCTTTTTACTGAACTAGGAAATTAAATTGTTTCCTAAGAAAAAGCATCCACCAGAGGTACTTTTTCTATCATCTGCATTTCCAGCCCAGTCAGCATCACAATATCCTATTAATACAGAGTCAGAGATGTGTGTAGAGTAGTCCATAGTTACGTGTTCTATTCACATACTTCAGAATCCTCTTGACCTGATTAATATGGATGGCTTTGGGTTCAGCCTTATACCTTGCATAGACTCCTACTGAGAATGTTATATCAGGCCTACTGGCTGTAAGGTATAGGAGACTTTCAATCATGCTTCTGTATAGACTCTGATCAACACTTACACCATTCTCATCTCTTGTCAATTTTAGGTGTGTAGAGGCAGGAGTCCTCTTGTGATTTGCATTTTCCAAGCCAAACTTATTAACAATATTCTTGGCATATTTCCCTTGACAGAGAAAAATGGAATCTTCCATTTGTTTGACTTGGAGACTAAGGAAGTAGGATAATTCTCCGACTAAACTCATTTCAAACTCAGACTGCATTTGCTTAACAAAATGTTGGACCATCTCTTCAGACATTCCTCTAAAAACAATGTCATCAACATAGATTTGTGCTATCATGAGGTTAACTTCCCTTTCTCTGACGAAGAGAGTTTTATCAATTCCTCCCTTTCTGTAGCCATTTGTAACAAGGAACTCAGTCAACCTTTCATATCAGGCCCTCGGAGCTTGTTTCAACCCATATAAGGTTTTCTTCAGCTTGTAGACATGATATGGAAATGTTGGATCAATAAAGCCTTTGGGTTGTTCCACATAGACCTCTTCATTGAGATATCCGTTCAAAAAGGCACTTTTAACATCCATTTGAAAGAGTTTGAACTTCAGAAGGCAGGCTATTCCAAGGAGTAGTCGCACAGATTCCAGTCTAGCCACAGAAGCAAAAGTCTCATCAAAATCCACTTTCTCTATCTGGGTATATCCCTGTGCAACGAGTCTGGCCTTGTTTCTTGTGACAACTCCATGTTCATCAGACTTGTTCTTAAATACCCACTTAGTGTCGATCACATTTGATCCTTCTGGTTTGGGTACAAGATCCCAAACATCATGTCTCTTGAACTTCCCAAGCTCTTCTTGCATCGCATTAATCTAAAATTCATCTGTCAAGGCCTCCTTGACATTTTTTGGTTCCATCTTTGACACAAAACAGGAACTCGCTTCCACATCCCGTGATCTAGTCATCCTTCCTCCATTTGGATCCCCTATTGTGAGTTCTTTAGGGTGATCTTTCTGTATTCCGGTGGAAGGTCCCTTGTTAACTCTCTCGGTCACAGTAGACTCATGATTATCATCGTTAGGTACTGCACTATCTTCAAAGTTGTCTTGAGGTGTTTCAACATCTTCTGTGACATCTTCCTCTTCCATTGGAAAGAATGCTCCAATGTCATTTGTAGCTTCAAACTCCATAGGAGAGTCATCAACCACAACATTTATGGACTCCAATACTACTTGAGTTCTTGGATTGTAGACACAGTATGCTCTGCTATTTGTGGAGTAACCTAGGAAGAGTCCTTCCTCACTCTTGGGATCCATCTTTCTCCTCTACTCACGGTCTGCCAGAATATAGTATTTGCTTCCGAAGACATGGAAGTATTTCACCGTTGGTTTTCTACCCTTCCATAATTCATACAAGGTAGCAGAAGTTCCCGACCTGATGGTTACCCTGTTTAGGATGTAGCAAGTTGTGTTCATTGTTTCAGCCCAAAAGTGATACGGGAGTTTCTTTGCATGGAGCATGGCCCTTGCACACTCTTGAATAGTTCTATTTTTCCTCTCAACCACACTATTCTGTTGAGGGGTGATGGGTGAAGAGAATTCCTTCTGAGGAGCAGAACTCATCAAACTTACTATTTTTAAATTCCCTCCCATGGTCACTTATGATTCTGATTATACCACGGTCATTTTCTCTTTGAAGTCTCTGGCACAACCCCTTAAAAACTTCAAACACCTCTGATTTCTCCTTGATAAAGTGCACCCAAGTGTATCTAGAAAAATCATCAACAACCACATAGGCATACCTTTTTCCTCCAAGACTTTCGACCTGCATAGGTCCCATTAAATCCATATGGAGATGCTCTAAGTTCTTTGAGGTGGTTTGTTGTTGAAGCCTTTTGTGTGACATTCTAGTTTGTTTACCAATCTGGCATTCCCCACATATCTTCCCTTCATCTATCTTAAGATTTGGAATTCCTCTGACAGATTCCTTAGATATGACTTCTTTCATTCCTTTTAAGTGCAAATGGCCCAGTTTCTGATGCCACAACTTTACTTCATCCTCCCTTAACACCAAGCAGGTGGAGGGACTCTGAGTTTCGTGAGGAGCCCACAAGTATCAGTTATCCTTAGATCTGGCACCTTTCATAATAAGTTATTCTTTATCATTTGTAACCAGGCACTCAGATTCAGAGAAGTTTACCTTAAGACCTTGGTCACACAGTTGGCTGATGCTTATTAGATTTGCAGTTAATCCTTTGGTATACAAAACTCTATCAAGGCAAGGTTGACCTTCAGACTTCAGCTTGCCAATACCTTTGATTAATCTTTTTGAGCCATCTTCAAAGGTGGCATGGCCAGTAGGATGGGGTTTGATGTTGTAAGACCCTAATTTTTGACCCCCTAAGATTCCACATATCATTCACATCTCATTTTGCATCTTATACCACAAACAAGATCATGCTTTGGTTCCTTTATCCCTCTCTTCTTTGGGTTTATGCCTTGCAGGGATCACTGAGCATCTGTGTCTTTCTAATTTGCCTTAATTTACTCATGTTTACTAACCTTTAATTAAAATCCAAAAATATGTTTGTTTTTGTCTTCACTAACCTTTTCAGGAGAGGAATCAAGGATATCAAATACCAGTCCCTCAGCTCGAATGAATTTCATCTGAATAATGTCAAAGTTGATCTGCAAACAATTCAAAATTATCTGATCAAGAGTTTCCAAGATTTAATTGATTATTATTCAAGAGACTCCAAGGTTCATGTGTTTATTTCCATGCCTTCTTTGACAAATCAAGCAAATCGAGCCAGAACTAGTACAATCCAGCCAACAGGGCATTTTTCAAGTTTTTCAACTGTGCAATCGATTGCACTATTGGTCCAATCGATTGCACCATGCATTTTTTTCCTTGATTTTGAAGTTTTCAGCAGTGCAATCTATTCGCGCTACAGTGCAATCGATTGAACAAGGACAGAATTGGCCAAAATCAGCATTTTTCAAATTTTGAAGCATTTGGCACCAATTTCATCATTTGAGAATATTCTAGATCACCCAAAAATAATTCCCCTACATAATCACAATTAATTCCCACCATACACCTTCACTAATCACCACTTGATCTTAATTTCCCTCCAAATTCAAATTCCAAGCCTAATTTTCATTTCCAAACCAAATTCCAATCCACCAAATTTTCCAAGCCTAAACTCTATAAATAGAATCCTCATTTCATTCATTCTTCAAGCTTTTGATAGCCAAATTCACCTTGCTAAATTTTCTCTTGAAGCTTTTGATAGCCAACAAACCTCTTGCAAATTCTATCCCCAAACACAAATTTCACTAAAGCTCACTTTTCTTCTTTTGAAAATTAACAAGAATTCACATTATATCTTGTTTAACTTTGAGCTAAACCTTCATCCAAACTTGTTTTCTTCATCAATTCTCATAGATAAAGGCTTTGGTGTTTAGATCTTGGAGTAATTTGAAGCAATTTTCAGATTTTTGAGTGGGAATTCATCTCTCACCATTGTTGAAGCTTCAATTTCATCATCCACAATGTAGATCTTTGTTGATCTTGTTTGCTTGATCTTTGGATCTTGCAATTTGTGTTTAATTACTGGTATTTATTGTAATTTACTTTGAATTTTCATGCACTTTTGATTCCATGATCATGAGGTGTTTGAAGAAAATTTTAGATCATGATCATGTTGAATTTTGCAGAATTTTTGCTGTCACAGCAGGGTGCAATCGATTTGCATTTTCATGCAATAGATTGCACAGTGCTGTTTTTTGCCTTGCTTTTGCAATCTGTCAGTGTGCAATTGATTCGCATACTGGTGCAATCGATTCACACTGAACAAAATGGTGTTTTCACCTATTTTTGGGACTGTTTTGGTTGTTTCTTCATTCCTAACCCCTTCCCTTTGTTCTTAGCCTTAGATCACATAGTTTTGTGGTTTAATTTGGCTTTCTCTTCATCTATTTCTCCTTTCTTTTAATCGATGAAAGTCTTATGGATCATAGAATTCCGTTGTTGAATTTTGATCAAGACTAGATCGCTACCTTCTTTTCTTTTCGTGCGGTATTGCTTTCGGATGATGATCTACACATCGTTTATCTAGCATGCATTGGCACAAACATCACTATTGATCGGCCTCATTGTAGGGTAATTACTACGTAAATTACTCGGCGGTTGCTTAACAAAGCACTACATTTGTCCCTCTTTATCCAATTCGGAATTTGAACTTTCGTGGTCCGGACCTTGATTGGTCGCGTCAACCCAATGTTGATTAATTTTTTGCATTAGGTCCATAATCTTTGAAACTTGGTGTTGTAGAGGCTTTGGTTATACCAATCTTCTATCAAGTTCATTAACCTAGACCTAAGTGCATTGTTTAATCACTATAGTTCAAAACGCGAAACGAAATACTCAGTGAAGGCTTATGGCACTAGAGCCCTTGTGCTACTAATTACTAACTTCTAACCTTAATTTTATGCTTCCTTCTCGCTCCCTATCTCTCTTTTACTTTTATGCTCCATTATTATCATTTCATATTATGTTTATGCTTCCGCAATTTTTCCTTTGTCCGTTGGACATATGTTTATGCTTCCGCAATTTTTCCTTTGTCCGTTGGACATATGTTATTGCTTCCGTCATTTTCACTTTGTCCACTTGGACACATGTTTATGTTTATGCCTTTTTCTCTTTGTCCACTTGGACCAAAAACATTAATAAAGGCCAAAACCTCTAAAAAAACTTGTGCTTCTAATCTTGGACTATGGTTACTATCCTTTGCAATGGACATGGAGTTTTGCACCTAGACCTTGGACTTCAATGCTATTCTTGGATCCTTGGACTTAGAACTAGGACTTTCTCCCTTTGCTTTGGAATTATGGTTTGAAGACTTTGGAGCTTGCTTGTGTGGTTAGACTATTCTCATCCTTAGCTTTTACTTTATGCTTTAGGATAGTCACTTTTTCTCCACCCATTCTTCAATTTTCAAAACTTTCTCCCTTTTTCAAAACCTTCTTGTTTTCAAACTAACACCTCTTTCATAATCAACCCTTGACTTTGTCAAGTGATTTTTACTCTTTTCTTTTCCTTTTCTTAATAAATGCTAAACTACATAAGCATATTGACACCTTTTTTTAAAAGACTTTAAAAAACACCAAACTCATCCAAACCTCTTTTGTGCCCTTGTGCACTTTTCCTTTAACTTTTTCATAAGTTTAGACATGATTCATTTCTTTAAGCAGAATTATTTGCTTGGAAATGACGACTTGTCTTTACATTTAAACCAACCAAAACAAACAAATTTCATTCTTTGTACCACGAACTCCGAGGTTTTGATCCTACATTGCACTTCGTGGGTACGTAGGCATGAGGCGACAAGTCTCTCCAAACACAAAAATCTTAAAAACAATTTCTCTTCTCATCTCCTTAATCACTTTTCAAGCAAACTTTTTCAGACCAAAAGCGTAACTATTTCAAAGGGTTCCTATAGAGTACTATAGACGTTTTGGGTGCTAACACCTTCCCTTAACGTAACCAACCCCCTTACCTAGACTCTGTTCACTTGTTCTTGTTGTAGAGCTTGTGTAGGTTTTGTTCGCTCTTTTCCCTTTCCTTTTGGATAAAATAAAAGTGTGGTGGCGACTCTTGCTTCTCGAGTTAAGTTAATCAATAGCTTACACTCACGATTTTGCCGCTACAGAAAAGTGGCGACTTTGCTGGGGAGATCAAAGTCCCTTGAGGGATTTAGCCTACTTTGATTTATTTACTGCTTTTTGTTTGATTTGCTTGTTACTTGCTTGTTCTGTTTGGGAGTTCCTCTGTGTGTGCGAGATAGGTCCTATACCCGGACCAGAGTGTACTTTGAGATAGGAGGATGGTATAGTCAAGAGAGCTTTGAGGGAGTCGAATCCCGAAAAAGCAAACCTTGAGAATCTATCCACTCAGTGGTTGCCTCTTTAGAATTACTGATGCCGATCGAGCGATCGTTGAAGGCATTACTTTTTCCATAGAAGCCTATAACACTGAGGACCGTAGTAACCCTTAACCCATCTTAGCCTTTTTAGGATCATGGCGCGGAAGCTATGAGGATGCAAATCCGACTTAGCTGTTACGCGATGCCACACTCAGGTTAGATTCTCTTGAGGATAACTACCAACCTCCAAGTAAATCAGTGCGCTGGTGTGTCTGATAGTGGATTGTGGACCCTGGGCACTCTGTTAGAACCGCTGTTTTCTGCAGGTACCATGAAGACAAAACTTTAGTACACACCTTTTGTGGGATTGGTTCTTACCCTTGGCTTCATGCTCGTGACTTGAACCTTTGAACCCGTGTGCTTTGCGTGATCTTGTTTGTGGTTGTTGCATCCATGCACTCTTGCATCCATGAGCATACATCTGCATTTATCCTAGTCGCCTCAGAAACTCATTTCAACCGTCTCCTTCTCCAGTTATTTGTTCACCGTCAAGTTGTTTCCTCAACACAACTACGGAACTAGAGCTGCTGTCAGATTGAGAATGGAAAATCAAGAACAACACAATGCCGAAGTCAGAATGGAAATTGATGAGTTGAAGGCCAGCATGACCAAACTCACAGAAATGATGCAAGTTCTGATTGCTAGAGGTGAACCACATCAGAGGGCTGCGATCTCTGAAATCTCACCTGCTGTTGTTGACCCTCGACTGACTCAGCAACCAGCTTCTACTTGGCCAGAATTTGGGTTACCTCCGAATTACTCGCCACCCTTTCCAACTACTCCTGTGTTTGTCCCGTCTGTACTGCCAGTATCTTCAGCTCCATTGTTCTCTGAACCTCAGCCTGTTGTGCACGTTGTTGCTCAAGCTATTTCTGAGAATCCTCCTTTCGTGTACCATGTTGCTGGTCCACAATCTGAAAGTCAGGGAGAACCTGGATACATTGAAGAAGTCAAAGAGCAATGGCAAACTCTAGACAAAAGGATAAGAGCCGTGGAAGGAAGTGATGTCTTTAGTGCTGCCGCAATGGACATGTGCTTGGTTTCAGACTTGGTTATACTTGCAAAAATAAAAACTCCTGATTTTGAGAAATACAAGGGGCACACCTGTCCCAGAAGCCAATTGGTGATGTACTGCCGCAAGATGTCTGCTTATACCAAAAATGACAAACTGCTCATTCACTGTTTCCAAGACAGCTTGAGTGGGGCTTCAATGAAATGGTATATGGGACTTGAGAAGAACTGTATCCAAAGCTGGAAGGACTTAGCTGATGCTTTCTTAAAGCAATATAAGTATAATCTGGACATGGCACCTGATCACCGTCAATTGCAAAATATGTCTCAAAAAGAAAAAGAATCCTTTAAGGAGTATGCTCAGCGCTGGAGAGAGCTAGCTGCTCAAGTGGAGCCACCCTTGGCTGAAAAGGAATTGACTGGATTGTTCATGGACACTCTTCAGCCACTCTTTTGGGAAAAGATGATAGGCAGTGTATCATCTAGTTTTGCTGACCTAGTCACTATTGGAGAAAGACTAGAAGAAGGTATCAAGAAAGGAAAGATTGATAATGCTGAAGCCTTTAGTGGTGCTAAAAAGTATGCTGGGAGTTTTCAAAAGAAAAAGGATGGCGATACCCATGATGTTTCAGTTGAAGGGAAACCTCATCGCAAGCAACAATAATATGTAGCTGCAGTTGCTCCTGTTGTCAATGCTCAAACAGTTCAAGCTCCTCGACAAAATTAGAATCGCAATAGGGTTAACTATGATCCTATCCCGATGTCCTACACTGAGTTGTATCCATGTCTTGTAAAGAAAGGTTTGATTACAACGAGGGCTCCACCACCTCCTCCAAATCAGCATTTTTCAAATTTTGAAGCATTTGGCACCAATTTCATCATTTGAGAATATTCTAGATCACCCAAAAATAATTCCCCTACATAATCACAATTAATTCCCACCATACACCTTCACTAATCACCACTTGATCTTAATTTCCCTCCAAATTCAAATTCCAAGCCTAATTTTCATTTCCAAACCAAATTCCAATCCACCAAATTTTCCAAGCCTAAACTCTAGAAATAGAACCCTCGTTTCATTCATTCTTCAAGCTTTTGATAGACAAATTCACCTTGCTAAATTTTCTCTTGAAGCTTTTGATAGCCAATAAACCTCTTGCAAATTCTATCCCCAACCACAAATTTCACTAAAGGTCACTTTTCTTCATTTGAAAGTTAACAAGAATTCACATTGAATCTTGTTCAACTTTGAGCTAAACCTTCATCCAAGCTTGTTTTCTTCATCAATTTTCATAGATCAAGGTTTTGGTGTTTGGATCTTGGAGTAATTTGAAGCAATTTTCAGATTTTTGAGTGGTAATCCATCTCTCACCATTGTTGAAGCTTCAATTTCATCATCCACAATTTAGATCTTTGTTGATCTTGTTTGCTTGATCTTTGGATCTTGCAATTTATGTTTAATTACTGGTATTTGTTGTAATTTGCTTTGAGTTTTCGTGCACTTTTGATTCCATGATCATGAGGTGTTTGAAGAAAATTTTAGATCATGATCATGCTGAATTTTTGCTGTCACAGCAGGGTGTAATCGATTTGCATTTTCGTGTAATAGATTGCACAGTGCTGTTTTTTACCTTGTTTTTGCAATCTGTTAGTGTGCAATCGATTCGCACACTGGTGCAATCGAATCACATTGAACAAAATGGTGATTTTCACCTATTTTTGGGACTGTTTTTGTTGTTTCTTCATTCCTAAGCCCCTCCCTTTATTCTTAGCCTTAGATCACATAGTTTTGTGGTTTAATTTAACTTTCTCTTCATCTATTTCTCCTTTCTTTTGATCGATGAAAGTCTTATGGATCATAGAATTCCGTTGTTGAATTTTGATCAAGACTAGATCGCTACCTTCTTTTCTTTTCGTGCGGTATTGCTTCCGGATGACGATCTACATATCGTTTATCTAACATGCATTAGCACAAAGATCACTATTGATCGGCCTCATTGTAGGGTAATTACTATGTAAATTACTCGGCGATTGCTTAACATAGCACTACATTTGTCCCTCTTTATCCAATTCGGAATTTGAACTTTCATGGTCCGGACCTTGATTGGTCGCGTCAACCCAATGTTGATTAATTTTTTGCATTAGGTCCATAATCTTTGAAACTTGGCGTTGTAGAGGCTTTGGTTCTACCAATCTTCTGTCAAGTTCATTAACCTTGACCTTAGTGCATTGTTTAATCACTATAGTTCAAAACGTGAAATGAAATACTCAGTGAAGGCTTATGGCACTAGAGCCCTTGTGCTACTAATTACTAACTTCTAACCTTACTTTTATGCTTCCTTCTCGCTCCCTATCTCTCTTTTACTTTTATGCTCCATTATTATCATTTTATATTATGTTTATGCTTCTGCAATTTTTCCTTTGTCCGTTGGACATATGTTTATGCTTCCGTAATTTTTCCTTTGTCCGTTGGACATATGTTTATGCTTCCGTCATTTTCACTTTGTCTACTTGGACACATGTTTATGTTTATGCCTTTTTCTCTTTGTCCACTTGGACCAAAAACATTAATAAAGGCCAAAACCTCTAAAAAAAACTTGTGCTTCTAATCTTGGACTATGGTTACTATCCTTTGCAATGGACATGGAGTTTTGCACCTAGACCTTGGACTTCAATGCTATTCTTGGATCCTTGGACTTAGAACTAGGACTTTCTCCCTTTGCTTTGGAATTATGGTTTAAAGACTTTGGAGCTTGCTTGTGTGGTTAGGCTATTCTTATCCTTAGCTTTTACTTTATGCTTTAGGATAGTCACTTCTTCTCCACCCATTCTTCAATTTTCAAAACTTTCTCCCTTTTTCAAAACCTTCTTGTTTTCAAACTATCACCTCTTTCATAATCAAACCTTGACTTTGTCAAGTGATTTTTACTCTTTTCTTTTCCTTTTCTTAATAAATTCTAAACTACATAAGCATATTGACACCTTTTTTTAAAAGACTTTAAAAAACACCAAACTCATTCAAACCTCTTTTGTGCCCTTGTGCACTTTTCCTTTAACTTTTTCATAAGTTTAGACATGATTCATTTCTTTAAGCGGAATTATTCACTTGGAAATGACGACTTGTCTTTACATTTAAAATCATCCAAAACAAACAAATTTCATTCTATGTACCACGAACTACGAGGTTTTGATCCTACATTGCACTTCGTGGGTACGTAGGCATGAGGCGACAAGTCTCTCCAAACACAAAAATCTTAAAAACAATTTCTCTTCTCATCTCCTCAATCACTTTTCAAGCAAACTTTTTCAGACCAAAAGCGTAAATATTTCAAAGGGTTCCTATAGAGTACTATAGACGTTTTGGGTTCTAACACCTTCCCTTAACGTAACCAACCCCTTACCTAGACTCTGTTTACTTGTTCTTGTTGTAGAGCTTGTGTAGGTTTTGTTCGCTCTTTTCCCTTTCCTTTTGGATAAAATAAAAGTGCGGTGGCGACTCTTGCTTCTCGAGTTAAGTTAATCAATAGCTTACACTCACGATTTTGCCGCTACAGATGTCAGCCAAGAACTTTTTCACACCAATCATGTGTCTGGAGCAACCAGTGTCAAAGTATCAGTCTTCTTTGGCGGAGGCTCTCAGGGAGGTATGTGCAATGAAAGCTACAGTTTGATCCTTAGGGATCCATTTCTTCTTCGCTTTGGGGGTCTTCCTTCTTCTTCTGGATTGTTTTGAAGATTTAGGATATCCATTCATCTTGTAACAGTGAGCCCTTATATGACCAGACTTCCCACAGTAATAGCATTGTTTGTCCTGTTTTTGTTTTCCTGGAGAGTTGTTTTGAGGCCTTTGGTGATGTTGAGACATCTTTCTTGACATCACCTGGGCTGAGTTCCCTCCAGTCCTATGTCTTTTGATCTCAACTTGATCATTATAGCCAAGACCCTTTCCACTTCCGGAATTTCTTCCTGACATAAGGATTTCATCTAACATATATGAGCTGTTGTTCATCATCCTTATATACTTAGTCATATTGTTGTGCTTGGATTTTAACCACTCCACTTTATCCTCTAAATTCGAGATCGTTTCCAGGTGGTTCAATCTTTCATCACACAGTTGTGAGATAAGATTATGTTGATCTTGTCTTAGTTGATACAATTCAGCAAAGTCCTTAGGGTTGAGTGATCTGTTCTCTGACTCCTTGTCAGAATCATACACTCCATTTAATGCAGACACCTTCTTAGTAGTCTCTCCATCGCTTGAGGAGTCATCCTCCGACCACGAGGTGGATAGACCCTTTTTCTCCTTCTTGTGGTACGTGGGATACTCACCTTTTGTGTGTCCAAAAGCTCCACATTCAAAGCACTGAATTCCCTTCCCTCAATTGGGTTTTCTATCATAGCTAGGTCTTCTCCCAAAATTTCTTGATCTATGGATGCCAGATGTCTGAGCCTTGAAATTTGCATTCGACTTCTCATCCAATTGCTTTGCCAGTTGATGAAATTGTTTTCCAAGGAACCCTACAGCTTTGGACAAATCCTCTTTAGTGTCACCCTCTTCTTGATTGGTCACAAGGGCAAGACTTTTCTTCTTTTCATCCTTTTGGATAATAGCCATCTCAAAGGTTTGAAGAGATCCCATAAGCTCATCTACCTTCATGGTATTTATATCCTGAGCTTCTTCAATTGTTATCACTTTCATATCAAACCTCTTGGGGAGAGACCTTAGAATTTTCCGAACCAACTTGACTTTAGGAATTTTTTCTCCAAGGTCACTGGATGTGTTGGCAATATCAACAATATTCATATGAAAGTCATGTATACTTTCATCTTCTCTCATCCTCAGGTTCTCAAACTTAGTAGTGAGAAGCTGAAGTCTTGAGGATTTGACTCGAGAGGTGCCTTCATGTGCAGTCTTCAGGATTTCCCACGCACATCCTTTGCAACAGTGCAAGTTTTTATGAGTCTGAAGATGTTCTTGTCCACCCCATTAAACATGGCATTCAGGGCTTTGGAGTTTCCTTGAGCAAGCTTATCATCTTCATCGTCCCAATCTTCTTCAGGTTTCAGCTCCTCAGTGAGCTTCCCATCTTTGTCTTTGATCTTTGGTGGATCCCACCCTTTAACCACAGACTTCCAAGCCTTGTCATCCATAGACTTGATAAACGCCACCATGCGAACTTTCCAATAGTCATAGTTGGAACCATCTAGTATTGGTGGTCTATTCAGAATTCCTCCTTCTTTATCCATCGAACCAGAAAGTATCATCCCGGAATCTCACTCAGATACAGAGCAGGATGCCTGCTCTGATACTAATTGAAATTCTGGTTAAGCAGATCACGAAGATGTCTGACAGGATGTCGTGACACTTGATCTCTGCTTCTCACAAGGATCTAAGGAAGAACAAAAGTAAACAGCAGAATGTAAACAACGCACATAAGTTGTTAACCCAGTTCGGTGATTAACAACACCTACGTCTGGGGGCTACCAAGCCAAGAATAAAATCACTAAGTAGAATTGGTTCTAAGCTAAACTCCAACGTTTACAACTTAGCACCTAGAAACTACCCTTCCTAGATTTCTACTTAAGACACTCTTAGGTATGAGACCCTTCTCAATTCCCTTCCAATCACAGCAGTGACTGAAAATATTACAACTCAATAAACAGTCCTTCTCAAGTATTCACACAATACACGAGAGGCTCACAAAAGTACAAACCCTAGTACTTCTAAAACAGCTGCAATAATCAACCAACAAACTAGGTTAACTCCAACCTATTTATATTTCAAACCATAGCTGGACTTGGGCTTCAAAAGCGCAATAATTCTCCTCCTCAGAATTTGTGACCTAATCCTTTCTTCAATCCCAAGTTACCAAAAATGTCTCCTTACAAGGAAACCGCATATTCCAATTAGAATCAGAATCTCTGATTCCACAATCTCAGATGCCATCTAGAATCAAGTCATATTCCAATCACACCTGCTACCAAAAACAGTTATACCAAAACTGTAACAGACAAATATGTCGAATCCACTTGATAGGACATCTTGTCTAACATCTTAACCTGCAGTTAGTTCAACGTGTTCGGACATTTTGTCAACATCTTTCTGCTAAGTTAGTTTTACCAAAATTAATGCCAACCTCAAAAGCAGGGACTCAACAATTTGTGTCTAGACATGTCTATCCTGAGAAGAGAAAAACACTTTGGTCACAAAGAGAAAGTTCCAACATCCTATTCAACATCAGAGATCTTTCATCAGATCTGAAGACCACTGTAACTTATGGAAGCATTTAGAAAGGGTCTGGATAACCTCTATGAGAAAAGCTTGTGATGAGTGTAAAGCTGAGAGGAAAATCTCAGAAATATCAAATGTCACACAGAATGTTATAACATTTTACTATGATCACATGAAAGGTCTCAATGAGGTGAAGGTCCTTACTTCTTATGGAATTAAGGAATAGAATAACATTTCTCATCCACCCCTTAATCTGGATAAAGTTGGGGTCATTAAAAGTGTAGTATTGAGAAAAACTCCTGCAAACAGTTTTATTCTCAATAAATACCAATTTGAGAAGCTGAAGAGTGTTGTTAGAATTTGTATTGCGAAAAAAAAGGAGGAAGTAGTAAGGCGCAGACATGCAACGAATAGTTTTTTACTCCATTTAGTGACAAAATTAGAAACATCATTACCCAGCCTTGGGTTTCTCACGTCTACATGCTACGCAAACCCTTTCACGTATTGTACTAATCACTCACCTTATTTGTTTAAACTTTAGTCTCAACAGTGGTTAAATTTATTCTTCCACAAAGAACTTGCTCAGAACATCATTCTTGATATCTCTTCCTCAGGATTTCAAAAACAAAATATGTCTAACAAAGAAGACATGTCTGCTTCCACTCCCTATACCCCGAAAATTTCTGAAGAAATACCTAATGTGATAACGGACACTGTTCTTCTCTCTATCATTCCAAGTGAAACTCTGAAGAAGCGCAGAACAAAGATCCAGGCGAGAAAATGACTCCACTCATCTGGTGTAATTACTCCTACTAAAAAGATCTCTAAGGAAATCCTATCTGTTGATGTGCATAGTGGTTCAACTAAACCTAATGTCACTAACATAATCAAGGAGTCTGAAAAACCTGATATTGAAAAAGCTCCTGAAAGATCCAACCAGGCGAACATTGAAGTTGATCGAAGCACACGTAGGTTATTGTATGACATTCTGAGTGGGAAGGCCACTCCTGGTGATGCACCTGATGTTGGGACATTAATGACAAAGTCATCTGGTGCTGAGAATAATGAAAATTCGGAGGCTTGTGAAATTGAGCACAAGGCTACTGCTGAAGCAGATATTGAAAAGAATGTTGATAAGAATGAGGTAGTCAACATTGACAGTATTATTTTTGATGATGAACCCATTAGTAAAAGGTTACCCCCTGGCATTGCCAAGAGATTGAAATGCAAAAGAAAGAAAAGGCTAATGATATGTCTAAAAGTACTCCCTCAAAGAAAAGTGTGAGTGTGGACCCAACAAAGGGATGAAGCAAAGTTTTGACTCCTGCTTCTATGAAAAAGAACCTGAAAATGAAGGATGTTCCTTCAAGTGACTCAGAGTGTGATGTTGAAACTGATGTCGAGGACATCGTGCATAAGGGCAGAGGAAAGTCTGTAGTAAAAAGAAACTTTGTTGAGATTTCTGATATCCCTTTGGATAATGTATCCTTTCACTCATTTGAAAATGTCGAGAAGTTGAAGTATGTCTACCAAAGACGCGTAGCCCTTGAAAGATAACTGGGGAAGGAAGCTTTAGAATGTAAGGAAATTGTGAATCTCATTGATCAAGAAGGTCTGATGAAGACTATTTCCAAACTTGGTAAGTGTTATGAAATGTTGGTTAAGGAATTTGTTGTGAACACCACTCAAGGGTGTGATGATAAAAGAAGCTTGGACTTTAGGAAGGTTTGGGTGAGAGGGAGATGCGTGGAGTTTTCTCCAGTGATAATCAACAGGTACTTAGGAAGGTGTGAATCAGAACGACCAGAAGTTGAGGTATCCAATAATCTCATCTCTAGAGAAATCACTGGGAATCAAGTGAAGCAATGGCCTAGGAAAGGAAAGTTGTATGCAAGTTACTTAAGTGTGAAGTACGCAATCCTTCACAAAATTGGAGTTGTCAACTGGGTGCCCACTAATCATACCTCCATAATAGCTACGAGATTGGCTAAGTTTATATACATAATTGGATCCAAAATAGACTATGATTTTGGTACTTATATTTTTGAACAAACCCTGAGACATGCCACATCATTTGCGGTAAAGCTACTCATAGCTTTTCCAACCTTAATCTGTGGCATAATTCTGAATCAATACCCAGGAATCCTGGCCGAGTCAGAAGGTTTTACTAAGAGGGAATGTCCGTGTATTTTTCTCTATAAACTCTTTGAAGAGACACGTGTTGCAGACATTGTCACGACCTCAAGAAAAGAAAGGGTACCTTCCACTTCCAAGGTTGGTGTTATAGCTGAACTAATGGCCACATATAAAGAATTGGATGAGACCATCAAAGTCTGTACTGCTAGAAAAATCAAACTGGAAGGACTTATTAAAGGTTTGTTTGAGGAAGGCATAAATGATGACCTGGATGGTGCAGAGAAAGAGGAGGAAAATAATGATGACCAAGATCGTAGCAGTGAAGATGAGAGCTCTAAAGATTAGAGTTAGTTGAAGTTTTTTTTGTATTTTTTGTGAATGTGCCCCTTTTTGTCTTTGTTTTTGTCTCTATATGCACTCTTGTGCCTTTTGATGTAATTCCTGACAAAGTATTGCGTGCTTCCATCTGTTACATTTTTGTTTCCATTTGTAATTATGCTTTATGCATTTTGTTTTTGTACTTCCATATTTGTGATTCCATTTGTTATTGTTTACATTTACTCTTTGTTTTCTTTTTGTCAATTTTTTGCTAAAAGGGGGAATGTTGATTATGTGTGACATGAGGAGTTGTGCACCTGTCTGATTTGTTGTTACAGAGTTGCAGTTTATACAAAGCTTACATGTTCTCATGTAGCTTGTGTTGTTTGGTGATGTCAGACTTGATGTCTGGACATTGTGATGTCAGATGTTTCTCTATTAGTTTGACAACATGATGGTTCTTGAGGTTCTTTGTTTCTGCTTTGTTTTCTCTGATGTGTGCTAAGGTTGATTTAGCCAAAATTTTCCAATGGGGGAGATTGTAAGCTCCGTGTTTTTTGGATTGGCTACATTTTGGTAAAACAACATGTTGTTAGCAAGATGTTAAATCAGATGTCCTGCCATGAGAGTCAGACATCATGTTTTGCATGATGTTTTGACATGTTCCAGGACATGTTATACCAGAAAGTTAGTGCATGACTATTTTGGTATTTTTAGTGTGATTTTTTAGTGTGTTCTAATTCACACACGTGCGTTTTTTATGGGAGTATATTATGGGATTTTCTGTTATGACAGATTCTATTACTTTTCATAAAAAGGATCATTGAGCCTTTTTAGAAAAGTTTGTATTTTGCTCCTACTATTGTGCAGGATGATTTGCAGCCAGATAAAACTGATTGCTGCTATTTGTGTGCCTCAAGAAGCCCAAGTCTATTAGGTCTGAAGGCTATTTAAAGTGAAGACCAAACCCTATTGAAGAAGAGAACACAACGTGAAGATTTTGGGAAATAAGGATTAGCCGTTTTTTGGTTGGTCTTTAGGGTTTAGTGTGTGTTAATTGTATGTCACTCATGTATCTTTTGATGCATTGAGGTTGATTAATTGTTCATTGTTAATTGTCCACTTTAAAGCTTTTAAGCAAGAGAGTATTATTCTTGATTGAAGCTTTTAAGCACAATCAAGTATTGTCATGGAAGTGTGCTACTTCTATTTGTTGGGTATTGTTGAATTGTCACTGGGACTGTGACTGATTAGGAAGTGAGAGGGGGATCTCATATCTAGAGGGTGTCTAGATAGAAGTTTCACAAGGTAGGGATTAGGAGAGTAGTTGTAAACGGGGGAGTTTAGCTTTGAACTAATACTATCATAGTGAATTTCCTTCCTGGCTTGGTAGCCCCTATACGTAGGTGAGTTGAACCGAACTGGGTTAACAATTATGGTGTTGATTTTATTTTTATGTCATTTAATTTCCTGCATCTTTTAGTAGTGTGATCAAGCTGTTGTTGATCTTTGTGTTGTGACATCTGTCTCGACATCTGGTATCTGCGTGCCAACATTTCAGATCGTATGTCTTACTCTACATTAGGAAAGACATTCATACACCTCAACAAAGGTTATTGCATTATTTAATTCAAAATACATTATATTATAAGGCATTTTCTTTTTTGACTTTCATTTCTACATCCTGAGGAGTAGGGGTGGAGATAGGCTAGACTAGGCTTGGCTTTAGAAGGCCTGAGTTTGGCATACGATAAACTTACAAGACCTAAACCTGGACTATGGCCTACTATAGGCTCTTTATTTGGTCTGACCTGGTCTGAAATCCTATTTAAGAGCTTGTTTCTTATTAAGGTTTTCAATAAATCCATATTACATAATAGGCCTTATGCGCAGGTCTATATATGCATATATAGGTTGGCCTATTTAGCATTTTTCTAATATATATACATATGTAGGCCAACATATATAGCATTTTTTCTAATATATATGCATATATATGTCGGTCTATTTAGACTATTTTTAATATATATGAAAGTATAGGCCGACATATAAGGCTTCATAGGCTTTTTTAATAGCCTAAGTCTGACATATTTAATTAAATAGACTTTTAAAAAAGCATACGCCTGACTTTTTTATTAAATAGGTCTGGCCTGGCCTGACCTTAAATAGGCTAGACTATATGCCCATGTAGACTGGTATGGCCTATTTACATCCCTACTGAGGAGGCGAAAATCTTTGTGCCTATCTGTTTACTCTATCTTGTTAACGCTTGTTTTAAAAAGTTTTTAATAGTTTACGTTTTGTAAAAACCCAATTCAAAATCCTCTTTCTTGAGTTTTTCTCTAGAGTGATATTTGAGTCTTCAGTGTCTTTGAAATCTTTAGAAGTGATGTCTCTAGAATCTTTAGAATACGTTCAACAAAACTTTGTATTCAGAGTCTTCAGAATAATTTATCAGAACTGGAAGCAAAGCTTTTCTTAGAAGCATGTATCTTTCTATTTCTTCAGAGGCATTCAACATTCATCAAAACTGCTGACGGTTCTTTAGAAAAGAACGAAGTAGATTCTTTAAGGCATGCCAGAGATTCTGATTTAAAAATCTTGAGAGTTATCCAGAATCAGTTTTAATTAAACAACTACATACATTAAGAAATTCATTGGAGTTCCGAATTTTTACATAAAAATTATATGTATTGTTATCATCAAAACTAGAGATTATATGCAGAACCAAAATCTTGTTCTAACAGAGGAGACTTAGCTAAATTCCCACTTGAGTTTATTAGAATTCCATGCTCTTGGTTTTGGTTCTCCTTATAAGGTTTTCGTAGTGTAAGATATATTTCATGTGCTAATCCTAATCATGTATGATCCTTCCCAGTTGGTTGCAAGTCCACCGTATATGGAATTCTTTCCCCCAACGTCGGCACGTCTCGGTACAAGGTCCCTTGGCGAGAAGCTCTAAGGTCTGAACCGTTTGCTATACTTGGCACTGGTTGTCTACTTTATGAAAATACTCATGAGGGAGGAGGAAGCTCTTATTTCTTCTAGGAGGTCTACCTCTTCCATGATGGCTCAAATGATATCTTCTCAAACTAATTTCTCATAATACGACTGGGATAATGACTTCAATGCCATAAGTAATTTAGAAGGGGGTCTCACTCGTTTTCAATGAGGTGTCATCTTTTACGCCCGGAGGACATTTGGGGTTTCATCTTCCCACTTCTCGTTGGCTCTTTCGAGTCTCATTTTTAGTCTTAAATGAACTCATTTTGTTGAGTTTGTTTGCCCATTTTGTACGAGGATGCAAAATGATGCTTGACCTTCAAATATTCAAACAATTTCTTCAAATTTTTATCTATAAATTGAATTCTATTATTGATATTTGGAAGTGGTTAAGTGTGTTCCAGGCAGGCTAGATTGATGTTGATGTAGTCAACACACATCCTTCATTTCCCTATTTTCTTGTCGAGCTATACAGCTTTGAAGTTACTGTCTGGAACTGGTCTCGAGAATTTTGCCTTGGTCCCAGTGGTGAGCTAAGTTCATTGCATCATAGGATTTCGTCTTCTCGTACGTCAAAGTCGATTACGATGATGGATTAGACGACCTCCTCATAGATGGACCAAAATGACGTCTGGTTCCTTAAAATCATTGTGATGCTTCATCTTTAGATGGATAGTATAAGTTAATGCATTTAACGTTGCGAGAAAATATCTCCTGAGATACAATTGTATATGCCTTTGTAAGGAAATACCAAGAAATACATGTTCACAATCCTTTCATCCCTCCCTTCTCTGGAAAAAAATGGTAATTCCATGGCCTTGCAAGAGTAGAGGTGGAGTCTTTGACTGCTTGAATGTTCCTGCCTTCATATGGTATGAGTTCCCTATCGAATAACCTAGCCTCACAAAGAAATTTATGTACATGACATCGTAAGAACTCGTGTCATTAATAAGGATCCTTGAAACTAAGTGGTTTGTTATAACGACAATTATGACCAACAGAAGCATCACGTTAGGAATCTTGTTCACCTTCATGTTATCTTAGAACCTGTTCCGGACTGGACCAATGGCTAGGCATGGCCCAATCCACTTCTACTCCCAGAACAACCCAATTGCCTAAGTCCAGCTGAGGAAGGGCAATATTTACCTTTTTGCCCCTCTACCAGACACATGTGGGCAGATGAATCTCAAAGTCATTTGCTCCTCCCCGGTATTTCTGTCCATTACGCACGACTTAACCATCCAAGAATGGTCATGATGCCTGTGACCGGAACTACGCCCTTGGGCACCGATGCCCATCATAACGGCTAGTTTTTGGCAGTTACCTATTCTTTAGGAAATAATTATTCTGCCCCGAAAATAGGGACCGTTGGCCACGCGCTGGGGGCATTATATAAACCCTCTCATTTGAGAGGGTCAGGTATCCAAAAATCATCCTAAGAACTCATACTTTCGTACTTGCCTTTCTCTCCCCGATTCTTACTTTAGCCTCGGAGTGCCTTGCAAGTACACCCCTTCCTTATCTCACGCACCCAGCATCGCAGACGTTCTTCTTGGCCCATCATAAGATCTGATCAGCCTTCACGACCAGTGGCGCCGTCTGTGAGAATCTTGTTGTCCCCGTCTTAACATCCACCTCAAATTCTAAGACCAAAACACATTCTCTGTCCAAGATTACGATCATGGCTTCCTAAGATCACGTCAAAGGTGCTAACCATCTTTATGTCCTCCCCGTCAACAAAACTAATGCTGACGAGCCCTCATTCCTCCTCAGAGGAGACACCTGCCATCTGAGAGACGGAGCTACCACGTCTCCTTCCCCTACTCCGGCTGACCGTGTTGACGACCAGCTTGTGCTGGCCCTCCAGCCCGTTCCAGCTCCACCCAACACCGACCGGGATGTGGTGGCCCTCCTTGAAGCTATCAATAAGACCAACCTCCTGCTCCTCCAACAAAACAAGAGGATCGGGGTGTTGGAAGAATCTTCCCATCTGAGATCCCCCCAGCCGAGGAAGAATCGACGATGGTCCAAGAGCCCGCAACCCCGACGAGAAACTGACCATCGGGGGCGCCAAGAACCAGAGTCTCATGTTATTCGGAAGCGCGATCATGTTTCCTCGCGAAACCAACCTTCCCCGGGCCACAAGAGAACCCAGAGAGATCAACGCTCACCCCCTGTCAGACCAAAGGGCCGGGCACATACACCATCACCCCGAAGAAGTCGCCGTCATGAGAGAATCATCTGCTCCCCGCCCTAAACCAGTTCAAGCAACGACGAGGTGTCCCATGACCCATTGTCTCAAGAGATATTGGCTACACGCCTCTCCAAAGGCATGGAAAGAACCCCATCTTTGGGCACTTACGACGGGACGACTGATCCAGATGAGCACATCATGAACATCGATGCGTTGTTAGACTATCGTGGCATCCAGGGCGCCATCAACTGCCCGAGGAGTCCGTCACCTCGTGGAAATAGCTGGGCAGGATATTTTCCAGGCACTGTACGACATCACGCCGCCACCCAAAGACTGGAGCCTCCCTTGAGGCCATAATTCAAGGGAAGGATGATCCTCTCCGGACATATATTAAGAGGTTTAATAAAGAAGTTGTGCAAGTCCCCACTACCGACGACATGAAGAAATTCCTGCTCGAACGGGGACTCCGCCCGCACTCAGAATTTTCTAAAGCTATTGGCCTTGCACCTCCAAGAAGCCTGGACGCCTTCCTCCTCAAGACGCAGTCGTATATTCAATACGAAGAAAAGGAAGCGGCCAGCTCCGCCCGAGCCTCCCACCATCAGGAGAACGCCCGGGCCTCTAAAGGCGATGAGCCCTCGACATCTCGTCGAGGGGAAAGAAGGCGCAAAGATCGTCCCCGGGAGTCCCGGGACAACAAGGGGCCCTCCGACCGGTTCCAAGACTATACTCCCCTGACTGTCTCCTGGGAAAATATTCTCTCTAAATGTACTAACTCAAAGTTTAAACAGGCGGGATTCCAGTTCCCTAAACAGGTACCCGGCCAAGCCCAAAGCCGATAAATCAAAATATTGTTGTTTCCATAAGAGTCACAGCCACACCACAGAAGATTGCATCCACTTGAAGGATGCCATAGAAATACTGATCAGGGATGGCCACCTGAAACAATTTACAAAAAAGAAAGATGCTCCCCGGCAAGACGCCCAGGAGTCGAAGAAAGTAAAGGAAGAGGTACCTTCCTCGGAAGAAACCAACCTCCAAGTCGCCATGTGTATATCACAACTGGAGGATTTCTACGTTCCAGATGAGCTCAGCGCTCCCGCGTATTTTTCAGCCCACAGCCCATGGGAAACTTTCCCCTCCGTGATGGTCATCACCGGAGGAGGCTTCAACAAAGTCACTGTGGGCTCCGTGAAGAGAAAGTTCGAGCACCTGATCAACACGAGCTCCAGTAAGGTGACGACGCTCGACAAGGCCCATAAGGGATCGGTCCCCATCTCCTTCTACCGGAAAGAGCTCCTCAGAGGGTCCCCAAACTCAAGTATCCCACTGCTCGTTCGAGCCCAGATGGCCAATTTTGATGTTTGCAGGATTTTAGTCGACCAAGGCAGCTCAGTCGATATTATATACTCTCAGCTATTCTCGACTCTCCAGCTGGACGAATCGCACCTCACTCCCTACGTGGGTTCCGACCTCCAGGGTTTCAATGGGTTGGTCACGAAACCCTGAGGGTACGTCGAGTTGATCGTGACCTTCGGATCCGCAGAGACAGCTAGATCCATTAAAGTACAGTTCCTGGTAATCGATTTCCCATCCCTCTATCAATGCATATTTGGGCGGCCAACTTTGGCCGAGCTGGTCGCTGTGTCATCCACCGTCCATCTCAAAATAAAGTACTACACTTCGAAAGGTATGGTCGCTACATTGCACGGGGACATCGAAGTTGCGCGACGATGCTTCGAAGCGGCCACCAAGGGACTCAACGCCATCGCTTCCAAGCCAAAGACGTCCAGCAAGCCAGCCTTTCCCAATAGCTTAGAGGAAGTCAAGCCACTGCCACGCGTCGACCTCGACAGCCGCTTCGCCGAAGATGACCAGAAGGAGGACCAGGCCAGCCTGAACAGCTCTTCCGCCTCGACCAACAATAACTCTTATCCGATGTGCCCTATCCCGGATGGCGACTTTGAGCTCGTCCTACTCAGCGACGATCCTCAGAGGGGAGTAAAGATAGGGACTGGCCTCCCCGACATCGCACGGAAACAACTCAACGCCTGCCTTTAAGAGAACGCTGACTTGTTCGCCTGGAGTGTCGCAGAGATGCCCGGCTTAGATCCTGCCGTCGCCTGCCATCAACTCACGATTGACCCCGCCGTCAAAGTAATAGCACAACGTAGGAGGAAGCAATCTCTGGAGAAAACGGAGGTTGCAGAACAAGCTGTAAAAGACCTCCTCAAGGCAAAGTTTATCTCGGAAGCCAAGTACACCACTTGGCTGTCCAACGTTGTACTCGTGAAAAAAATCTAATGGAAAGTGGCGCATGTGTGTTGGTTATACTGATCTTAATAAGGCATGCCCAAAAAATGCCTACCCCCTCCCCAATATTATCATTCATGGACGCCTATTCGGGCTACAATTAAATACCAATGACAATGAGCGATAAAAAATACACGGCCTTCATGACCGAATCGGGCAATTATTACTACAACGTAATGCCCTTTGGCCTGAAGAACGCCGACGCCACCTACTAGAGGATGATGAACAAGGTTTTCCGGGGAGAAATAGGCGACATGCTCGAAGTCTATATGGATGATATGATCGTGAAATCCCACGAGGAACCCGATCACATGACCCATTTGAGAAAATTCTTCGAATAGGCCAAGAAATACCGGATGCGTTTTAACCCAGAAAAGTGCACGTTCGGAGTCCGGGAGGGCAAGTTCCTCAGCTTCTATCTGACAGAACGAGGAATCGAAGCCAACCCCGACAAGTGCAGGGCATTCTCCGAATTTCCAACGCCCAACTCGAAGAAATCTATCCAGTCCCTCAACGGGATGCCCGTGTCTTTGTCTTGTTTTGTGGCCAAGTTTGCCCAGCACTCCCTGCCCTTTTTCAAGCTCCTCCACAAGGAGGCAGCGTTTGAATGGACGGAGGAACGCGACCAGGCTCTCCTCAATCTGAAACAGGCACTGTCAGAGCCACCAGTCCTATCTCGACCAGACAACGGCAAAACTCTATACCTATATCTCGCCGTAGCAACCGAGGTCGTAAGCGCCGCCCTTATCCGTGAGACACCTGACGGGCAAAAGCGTATATATTTCACCCGCAAAGCGTTATAGGGACCTGAGCTGAGATACCAGCAGATAGAGAAGGTAGCGATGACCCTCATCAACGACGCAAGAAGACTGAGGTACTACTTCCTAGCCCACACGATCGTGGTTCGAACAGATCAGCCCATAAAGCAAATGCTGGGGCGGCTAGACATGGCTGGCAGAATGCTTAAATGGTCGTTAGAGCTGTCTGAATTCGACATTCAGTATGAAAGCAGGAAAGCCCTTAAAGGCCAAGCTCTGGCCGACTTCGTCGCAGAAATGACATTCGCAGATTCCCCTATCTGCGGAGCATGAAAGTGGACCATTTTCGTAGACGGAGCATCCAGCTCGGCTGGGAGCGGGGTAGGCATCATCTTAGAAAATGACTAGGGAATCATCGTGGAGGTATCACTCACCTTATACTTCCCCACGTCTAATAACCAAGCCGAGTACGAGGCCTTCCTCGCCGGCTTGCGCCTGGCCGATGACCTAAGGGCAGAAGAGGTCGTCATCTGCACAGATTCACAACTCGTGGCCCTTCAGGTTCGAGGAGAATACCAGGCCAAAAACGACATCCTGTCAGAGTACTTGGCCTTGGTCAAAGAAAAGATAACAAAGTTCGCCGCAGTAGAGGTGAAGCATGTTCCCTGCGAACATAACGTCAGAGCAGACGTATTGTCTAAACTAGAAAGCATGAAGAAAAAGGGCAGAAATAAGTGCGTCATCCAGGAGGTACTTCCTCGACCCAGTATCGAGAAGGCATCTTCGACACTCGACGTACAGGTAATCAGCGACACCAACTGCTGGATGACCCCCATTTACAACTACCTCGCTAGGGACGAACTTTCGTCCGACCCCAAAGAGGCCAGCACAGTTAGACACAGGGCCTGCTCCTACGTCCTAGTCGAATATAAACTCTACAGGCGAGGGTTCTCCATCCAATTACTTAAATGCGTCGAGGAGGAGATGGTCGCACACGTCCTGCGCGAGATACACGAAGGAATCAACGCTCAACATCTCGGGGGGAGATCCCTCGCCCAGAAAGCCCTTCGAGTAGGGTACTATTGGCCAACCATGCAGCAGAATGCTAAAGAGCACGTGAAGAAGTGCGACAAATTCTAACGACACGGGGACATGCACCTAGCTCCACCTAACGAGCTCAAAGCTATGTCCTCCCTATGGCCATTCGCCTGGTGGGGCCTAGACATCCTAGGGCCATTTGTAGTAGGATCAAACCAGAATAAGTACTTAATAGTAGGCGTTGATTACTTCATAAAGTGGATAAAAGCGGAAGCTCTAGCCAAAATAATTTCCCTTAACATACTTCGTTTCTACAAACGAAACATCCTTGCACGCTTTGGCATCCCCTAAGCAATAGTCACGGACAATGAGACACAGTTCACGGACAGGAAGTTTCAGGATTTCGTCGCTCAACTGGGCACGAAACAACACTTCGCATCTGTCGAACATCCCTAGACTAACGGGCAAGCTGAAGCAGCAAATCGAGTAATCCTTCAAGGCCTCAAGCAAAGGCTGGATGAAACAAAGAAGGCTTGGGTCGAGGAGCTGCACAATGTCCTATGGGCATACCGTACGACTCCTCACTCTTCAACCGGGGAAACTCCTTTTCGCCTGGCCTATGGGACCGAGGTTGTAATCCCATTGAAGTACACGTACCATCCAAGCGAACCGAGTCGCCCCTGGACGAGGAAATGAACGACGAGGCACTACGAGAGGAACTCGACCTCGTCGAAGAAGTCCGATCAGGAGCAGCTCTCCACGAAGCCTAGTTAAAATAAAAAATTGCCATCTGGCATAACGCTAAAGTGATACAACGAGAGTTCCAAGTGGGCAAGCTTATTTTGAGAAGGAACCACAAAGACTCTCGGGAAGGCAAACTCGCCGCTAACTGGGAGGGACCCTATCGCATCCGAGCAAAGACGGAAAATAGGGCCTACCACCTAGAACATCTCACCGGGGAAGAACTTGCTCGACCATGGAACGCCGAAAAGCTAAAACAATACTATAGCCAAGGCCCTAACTGTCAGTTCGCTTCGTCAAAGCATCGAACATAACATCCCGACCACGATGCACGCCTAGGTACATGCGTTGCATGCCAGCCAAGGCAGGACCTCGCTCAGGATCGAGCTAGGTCCCTGCCCGACAACGGTTCCTCAACCGAGCCCACCGTCGTCAAAGTACCATGATAGGCATAACACCCAGCTCGCGATGGGAGGTTCACGCTGCGAACTCAGGCCTCAAACGCGACTTGAGCTCCGCTATCTTGCCCAGATATTCCCAGGCTGTTCAACCAGTCCCCCTCACTGCCGAACACCTCTACGTCGAGCAATTCCATGAAACTTTAAACAAACTAAAGTGATCCCTATAACGGGCACACACGCTAAGATATAACACTTAGCAAAAATAATCAAAGAAAGCCATGCGCGAATAAACAACTTACAAAACCGGCCACCATGACAGGATACATACATTTAATTAAAGTGGCCACAAGGACCACGAGTGTGCATATTACAAGGCAAAGGGGCCACGTCCCCCGCCGAACAAAATACTGCCAAACAAAATAAAATTACATCAACAGTGGCACGCAGGCCAGATACATTACAACAAAATAAAAAAAGATCACTCCTCCATCTGCTCGGGCTGCTCAAGGTTAGGATCACGCGGCTGGGTATCCTCGTTCAAAAGCTGGGCATGCTCGTCACTGATGTTGAAGAAGTCCGGAGCAACTATCTTTCCATCCTCAACATGGCCCAAGAAATTAGTACCCTCCGTAGATATCTGGACCTCTGGGTTCACTAGCCGGAGTTGGGCCACGACGTTTTGAATGACTCTTCCCCAATGGCAATGACATCGTCATCTGCCCGTATAAGACGAGCGACAAGCTCGGCTCTAGTCTTCAATGCCTTCACCTCCTCAGGCTCATCTTCAGTCGGGGCCGCCACAACCTTCACCTGTTCAACCAGCTCCTCAGCAGCTTTTGTAACGACCCAGTTTTCGTGTGCGTTTTATTTAATCGAGTCGTTTGATTATTATATTATTATTTTATTTTATTTTTGAATTTTATCTGAAAATATGTTATTTTTCAATGTTGTGGTATTTTATCGGGTTTTGGGATCGTTTGTGAGATATTTGAGTGTGGGGGTATTTTGGTCATTTTAGGATATTTTTGATTAAGTAAGAAAAATAGAAAATAGTAGAGAGAAAAAGAGAAAGAAAGAAAAGGAAAAGAAAGAAAAAGGAGAGAAAAGAGAAGAAGAAGAGAAATAGTGGAAAACTTGGAAAAATCAAGAGAAATCAACTTCTAGTATCGATTTAATCGGGTAAGGGTGCGAAATTCAATTATTGTATACTTGTATATGATTATGTATGTATATTTGTGATGTTTGTTGGATTGAAATGGAAATATTTTAGTAAACCCATTTTTGGTAAAATTGATTAGAAATTGATTAAATGTGTAGAAATTTATGTGTTAAGTGTTTATTCTTGTTGATACATGATAGATACTTGTTATTGGACATTGTATTGGCAATTTTCTGGTGTATAGGTAAGATTTGGAGGGTTTTGGATTGGAACCCGTATGAACAATTATGCAGAAGAATTTTTCTGAGATTTCCAGGTCATACGCGTATGGGGCATGTTCATACGCGTATGAACCTTGGCATTACGCGTATGGTGGGCGAGCCATAAGGTCAATACGCATATGGGCTGCTTGTTTTCTCGGCCATCTGCCCATTTACGTATGATACGCGTAGCTTTTTAGGTCATTACGCGTACGGGCTTGGCCATTATGCGTACGGACATTTCCACGTGAACTTTGGGAAAAATGAGTCTCTGCTTATACGCGTATGGCGGAGGGCAATACGCGTATGGACAGGACTTTTGCAAAATGTGACTTTTCAAAATATCGTTTTTCGTTTTCGTTCGTAACTTTTGATCCGTTTATCCGATTTTTACATTCTTGGTATCGTTGCGTAGCTATTGAGCTGTACTTTCTTGTTATGATGATTTCGAAATTGTTAGCCGATTTAATTATGTCGGAAATTCAGGAATAGTGTCGGTTGTCGACTTTTGTCGTTATACTTGTATGTAATTGATGTGTATTGTGCAAGGTGCTGTTGTATGATGTAAATGTATGTGTTTAGATGATGTTGTGATGATTTGTGGCCGTATGGAAATTAAATGCATTGTCTTGGGCATAAGTGCAAAGTGTGAGCGATCGGGTCGTGTGCCCGTGTGGGGTGTGAGCGATCCATAAACACTGTGTGCCCGTGTGGGGTGTGAGCGGTGGGGAACATCGTAGGCCCGACGGGGAGTTACAGTGATGTAACGAGCGATGGTTCCAGCAGAGTTCCTGAGTGAACTAGTGATGAGAAACAATGGAAGTCGGTACCGCATGTGCATATGCATAGAGTCGTTGTGTCGGTCTCTTGCATTTGCATAAATCATTTATGGTTGGTTATGTGTGGATTTGTGGATAAATGGATATATGGATATGTGTTGGTGATGGAAATATGTATTGTGTATTGTAATGCCTTGTGTTTTGAATTATAGCGTGAGTTGTGGTGAGAACCGTATACATGTGTATTTTTGTGTTTTATATATAATTGTATGCAATTATATTATGGTTGTTTTTCTCACCCTTCTGCTGTTTTATAATGCTCTATGAGGCATTGCAGATTAGAGTTGCTGGAGGTATTTTTGTGAAGCTTTGCGTTTTCATTCTTTTGTCGGTCGGCTCTGATATGTGACACCGGGTAGTTAGGGAGGCCGTTTGTGAAAATTGTATATTATGTATATGTATATCTTTTGGCTTGAGCATGTATAACCTGATGTATGACCAACTTCTCATGATATATATATATATGTATGTATGTTATTCAGTTTTAGATTTTCCGCTTTTATTATAAATTCTGAAATGTGGGTGTAAGGAACTGAGTTCCTCTGTTGATTGCTGCCCCACTGTTGCATATCTTTATGAGAAGGTGTTGTATGTAATTGTTTCAAATTGATGTGACCCTCCCGGTCTATGCCATGATAATTTAAATATACTTTGACGAAATTTTGATTTTTCTTTTACTGCTTTTTATTAATTGGGGGTATAGATTGGGGGTGTTACAGCTTTCTTTTCTGCGACCAGAGTGTCGTTATCCCCCCTCAGCCTGACAACCTCCTCGTCCGATTTTCTCTTCACGTTGTTGGCAGCCTTGGCCTCCTCTTTGGCCTTCTTCACCGCCTCCTCCAGGGATGATATAGTCGCCTGGGCCTTCTTGAGTTCAGACTCAGAGGAGGAATCCCCCTCAGCATACACTGCCGCCATCTCCAGGACACGAACCAACGCAGAGGCATCCTGCGCCAGCATGGGACGGTCCATGCCTTCGAGCTTGAGAGACTCTGCCCGAGGAACCACCAGAGACGTCCCCTAAAAAAACTTCTTGTCGTGGAGGCATGAGGGAAGTTCAAACTTGCCCTTCTCAGCCGCCCGACTGAGGTCCACCAACTCATTGGCTCTGGTCCGCTTGAATCTCAAAGCCCTGAGCAACGGAGACCCCTGGGCAGGCGAAGGAACGGCCGAAGAGCTCCCCACAGCCGATTGGGGAAGAGGCACACACTGTGTAAACTAGGACTTAGAGGTGGTCACACCGGCATTGCCGCTCGCCATGGCATTCTTCACCATCCTCTCGTGGGCAGAAGGCATCTCACCTGCAAAAACATAACAAACATGTCAGCCATCGAGGATGCTATAATTCGGACAAGTTAGAAAAGGCTAAAACTACCAAGTAGCTTAAAAGCATCTGCGGGGGTCTTATACTCCAGAAGCGCCTTCGTATTTATGTAACGGTACTCCACTCTCTGCCCACCATATTCCTCAAAGATCGGGGCACCCTTCTTCGTCCAACACTCGGCGGGCCTGAAAGAGTTAACATACTTGACCAGCGTCTCATAACCGGCTATGTCCTGCTCATCCAGCATATTCGGCTGGGCAATATAATGGCCAGTACCCCGAGTAAAGTGGCTCCCACTCCAACCAAAAGGGAATTTGAACACCCTGTCCACCAGCAACTTCCCTTCCTCGTCATACATATCTCGACCCTCCTCGTCTATTGATACTTCCCAGGCATATGTGGTATCTCGGGCCGCCTCAGACACAGGTTCGACGAAATAGAACCTCTCTTTGAAGGTCCTGATCGACTTCGAGAAAGGATTAAACAACTTTCTTGGTTGCTTCAACGAGACCCAGCCATACCTCTTCCCCGAGACCTGCCTTTGGAGGTGGAAGATGGTGAAAAACAAAGGCTTCGTAGCTCCTATCTTCAGGAACTCGCAAGTCAGCTCGAAGGCGCGAATAAACGCCAACAAATTTGGGTGCAGTTGTGACGGGGCTAAATCCAGATGAACGAAGATAGATTGTTGGAAGTCAGTAAAGGGCAGCCTCAACCCTATTTCCTTGAAAGCGTACTCATACATTGAGAACCTCACCCCGTAATCTGTGCATATCTGATCGTCTTGATTGGGAAAGTGTATTTTCCACTCCCCCTCTGGCCCTACGTCCGTAAAAATATCTCTGGTATAGGACGCGAGATTAGACGCATGCTCAGCTGGCTCCGCTATAGCCCATTCCTTCACGAAATCTTGCCCGTGTTCCTCCCCAACATCGTTGGGGGCAGTTGAAACCTCAGTGTCGCTACTCTCCGAGGAGCTTTCCTAAGACGAGTCTATGAGAATCTCTCTCTCGAGCTCATGCGCCACATCGTTCACCTGAAAAGCAGAGGACAAAAGTGAATTCGACTGCAAAATCAAATCCACCCTTCCACCGCTAGTCAAGTGAAAGGACGCGCAAAGGGCCGAGGACGGTGTCCCCGACCTAAGCCCTAGAACAAATAACACAAGAGTCTCACGCGAGGAGATGCCCGGAGGCAACCCCTCATGCGCATACGAGGAAATCTCCCTGACCTACTACCCAGTTTTCGTTTGAAACTCCACCGAAAAATTCATATATTCATCAGAAAATTCAGCAGAGCAGCAGAAAACTGGGTAGCTTCACCAGTTACACCTACGCCATCGTCGCGATAGTGTCACACCCTAATTTTTGACCCTATGATCCCTGACTTGTTCTTTGCATAGCATGTTAGGTCAATTATTCGTGCATAACTAACCACTTTGTCTAGTTTTTGCTTGTTTGTTTCATTTGTGAACACAAGTACTGATGTCGAAGATTCAAAGTCATAGAAGTTGTGTGTGTGTGTATGTGCTTGTGGATATTCTAGTCCTTGCAAATCGTGGTGAATCCCAATAAAGGTGAAGGGAGAACATGCCTTTATTCTTATGAGGCTTCTCAAGGAGGGTTAGGGCTTTCATTTTATTTGAGGACTGGTCTTGGATTTTGCACTAAGTTCATCATCATCACGATCATATTCTTATGGAGGTTCATCTAGTATCGAGTTCAGTTTCTCCAAAATAACTCAAAGATCCCTGTGCATGTCTCAAGAAGGACGAGGGTTACCCTTTCGTTGGAATGTGATTGATTTGTGATCAAACTGAGGGTTGGGGATAACGAACCCGTAAATTTAGGATTGCTTCAAGCGATATTAAATTCTTGGGCATTTATTTAATAGGAGGATGTTTTGTGTGGCTTGTTTGAGATTCAAGTAAAGGAGGTTTTTTTAGATCATCGTTGTCTTAGAATTCTCATTTATGATACGAACTTGTGGACCAATTCAACCTGTGGATACAAAGTGCAAGCTCAATGTTCCTACATTTATTTAAGTCTACTCAAAGTTCAAACTCAAGAATTTCTATCCATTTCAAAGCTCAAGATTCATAAATATGTTGGTAATTTCGTTATGAGCACAAAGTCCATACTAATAAGGGTGAGAGTCGTTTAAATGGTCAGCGACTTGGAGATTGCTTGAGAAATCTTATTAGTTCTGAGGCCGAGTTCGCTTTTCATCCAAGGTGGCATAAATAAATGGCAATGCTAACAACATATGAGTTGATGTGCTCCTATTAGTGAACGTTTAACGCAATGACTGTAATTGTGGAATATGGAGTTCATGTGACATAACAGCCTCAGCTCACTTTGAATTTTGGTTGACCAATTTCTTTATGGCCATGACAGTATGCAGCACATGCAGTTGGTAAAAGAAAACAAGTCTAAATGGTATGGAATGCATGAATTTCATTTCCATTAGTATTACACTAAAGTCTTGTTTACAAGTAATTTTACAAAATTAAAATCATGCTGGAACTGTAATGTTGAACATAGGACGGGATGCGACGACGCTCCACGGTGACCGAATTTCACAATTGCATTCATACTTTGAGATTTTAAAAAATACGTAAACTTATTTAAGCCTCAAAGTTTCCTTATCTTGTTGAATGCACCGCTGCGACCCTGTCAAAACCGACGACCCTTGTACCTCAGCTTCACCCCTTTCTCATGGATTTCAAAGCAATCCTAGAATTTCAAAATCCAAATTCACTGCAATTCAATTTAATTCCAAAATTCTAAGGCTCAAATCCAAGATCAATACAAGGTTGAAAAAATAAAAGTGAAAAGCTTACCGCTGTTCCTTAAAACTCGGCTCTCCGCAAGGAATTGAAATCCGCTTGATGAAGTGTAAATGCTCCAAAATTTGGAAGCATACAGATAGTTGATTGAGGCCTTGCAAGCTTTCGAAACACCAAAACATAAGAGGCAAATTCAACACAAGAATCCAAGAGTTCTGTACAAGATGAATTCTAATTTACATTTCCCAAGTACAAATAAAAGACACTACAAGATACAAATTGGAATCATAAAACTTTTTGAATTTAGTATAAGTTAAGCCCATTTGAAAAATTGCAAAAAAGGACTCAAGTCACCATTCCAAGAGGATTTAAAATTTTGGACCCAAGGATTAAAATTCACACTTTTTAGGTTCACATGTTACAAAAGGACCTTAATTTACTCATACGAATAAAATGCCAAGAATAACACTCAATTGGAAATGTCGGAACTTCTCTTTTAATGTCCTCCACGTAGAATCATCCTACATTTTGCTAAGCTTGCTGCTTTGTGATGGATAGCAGGTGTACTTTCCTTATGGACTACTGGGCTTCATGTACTTTCGATGGCAACAGAGGTCTTCAGAAAGCATTTAATTCTCTTGGCAAGTAGTAGGATCTGTAAAGAATATGTGGCAGTTAGCACAAGATTAAGATTTGACAATTGTATGGGACCCCCCAAAGAGATATAAAAGAAGACTCACAAGATAAATCTATTACTACATCATAGAAGCAGGCCCAAAACATGATTAGACAAATCCAAAACACGTTTACAGCAGGTTTCAATGAATTAATCACCTTTTGATTCATTCCAAAATAAGGACTAAACACCTTCATTATGATTCCAAAATTAGTTTCAGACACTGAAATTCAAAAGGGAAACGTATCAAAGATCTTAATAATCATGTTCGCAGCAGCTAAGATAATTTCCAAAACCATTCACAGGCATATTTAGTCTAAAAAAGGAAAAGTTAGAACATGTTCCAGACAAGTATCAGACAACATTTAACTAGTTTCCAAGACAATTCCAAGACAGTATTCAAAGGTTTTCAAAGATATTACTTCTGTTCTTTCATCATTGGCCTATATATAAGAACACTCACACGCATCAGAGGGGGGGAACCCAAAATTCACCAGCCAAATATCACGATGCAAAACCCACTCATCAAAATCATTCTCCAAATATCATATCTAATTACACCAAAAGTCCTCACTCATCAAACCAATCCATATTCCAGAAGTTTACCAAACAACATATACCAGAACACATAAAAAAACAACATTCACACATACCAAAACAACAGAGAAAATTCACCAAAGAATACCTTCAGAAAATCACAACAAATCTCACGGCAGTAACCAGCAAATTCACACAAAAAACATCATAAAGGAGAATTACACCCGAAACCAAGTCATCATCATCAAATCAACACACCTGAAACCAATTCATTTCATTAACAACCAGAAGATCAAACATCAAATCATATAACAATCAAAAAACCATCCAAAGCAAACATACACACATTCATGGCATACGCAACCAAGCATCAAACCAACATATCATACGCAGAGACAAAGACACATCTACTCACCTTGCTGAGCCAGCTTTCCATTTGGGTACAAGACCTTTTCGTTGCCGTAAGCCTCGCTCGTCGTCGCTCCGTTCCCTTTCCTTTTTACTTTTTCTTATCATGTAATTGTAATCATGGAAATATAGTGAATTGGGGTATCGGGACTGTGTGGGATTAGGGTTTTACTTTGTTTGTTTGATCGAGAGAGACAGGAGAGATGAGAGAACCGTTTAGGGTAGCGGCGGCCGCTAGGGTTTCCAACCCTATTTTTGAGAAGAAGGAAAAAGGAAGAGACGAGAGTGTCCGAGTGAGGATGAGAGTTTTTTTTCTTTTGTTTTTATTTTGGATGCATTATTCTGTACACCACACACACTTAACAAACACCATGCACCCTCAATCACTTGCGTTTGATCTCGCTAGGATTACATCCAGTGGCTATGATATGAGGGTCCACGATGGACCCTCTCCCCCCTATGCGCGTGGGATCCCTCCGTTTTATTAAATCTTTTAAACCTATCTTTTTTTATAATAATAATCAAAATCGGATTTTATTTTTAATTAAAATAAGTAGAACCTTTTAATCTTTGATAAAAATATAACTTCTTTCATATTAATTTATATTTTTTAATTAAAATATAACTAAATTAATAAATTTAAAACTTTTATTAACCTTTTTTTAAAAGCTTTTACAATAAAAACTTTTATTTATTAAAATACTAAAATTAAAATATGTTTCTAATTAATAAGATTTTGTTTAATATAACTTTAAAACTAATAATAAAATCTTTTAAAAATAATTAAAACCCTATTTATTAATAAGAAAAACTTTATTAATCTTTTAATATAACTTTAAAACTAAATAATAATAAAAACTTTAAAATAATTAAAACCTTTTTCATTAAAAACCTTTAACTCTTTCAAATTAAAATAATCTTTAACATAAAATTCTCAAAGTAATAACCTTAAATCAAAACTCTTTTTCTTAATAGATCGTTCCCCATTAGGATCCCTCTCGCGCTTAGTTGTACGCTTGTGTGACATAGATCTAGGACCTCGGATCGATATCATGCCTTATTTATGCGTCTGTGTGTTTACTATTGTATGTGATGTATGCATTCTATTTTGTTATAAACTTTTTCAAAACATTAAAACTCTCGATCCAATGTCGAGCCCATTTTCTACTCATGTAAGTCGATTGCCTTTGGGCATCGCATTCAACTTTTTGGTCACTAGACACAAGACTAGCACCACTTTGCTAGTACTCTCGCTTAAATATAATAATCGATTGCATTAATATCCAAGGGAAAATCCCATGCATGATAATCAAATTATTGTGCATGGCGCATAACCATTTGCATCATAAGTCTCGATACCCTTAAGATAAGTTTATTAGACAACTTTAGGATAAACTTCCTAAGTTAGTCCCCCTTAAAATCAATCAAATATCTTTAGCTCACCTAATTCTCCACACAAGAGAATTAGATGTGAATCATCTCAAAGAAGGGACATACAATCCCATACCCCACAAAATACAAACAATTTTCCAAAAAACTGTGGTGGTTTCTTAAGATGATGACTCATCTTCTCTCATAAACTTTCAAACAAACCTTAGTATCCTTCTGAGGAACTACAAGTGCTCTGATTCCTTCCTGACAGGATATGTAGGCACAAGATGAGATATCTTGTCGAGCACACTTAGGAATAGAATTCTAGGTCACCTACCCTTAAACCCTTAGCAAAACAAAAAACAGATAACATAATTAAATAAGAGGTTCCTGTAGAGTACTACAGATACCTAGGATGCTAATACCTTCCCTAGGTATAACCAACCCCCGAACTTTAGAATCTTAGTTTGCATTTGCATTGCATTGTGGGTAATTCGATCTTTCTCCCTTCCCTTGGATAAATCAAAGACGGTGGTGAAATAAATGATTTGCGATTCAAGTTAATCAATAGCTTGATATCCAATTCTCACCGCGACAGAAATGGCGACTTCACCGGGGATACTCTCATAAGAGGGTTCCCCCTAACTTGTTTCTTTTATGTTATTTGTTTATACTTGTATATATATATATATATATATATATATATATATATATATATATATATATATATATATATATATATATATATATATATATATATATATATATATATATATATATATATATGTATGTATACTTGTTTATCTGTTTGCTTGGATTTTCTGTTTGGCAGGGTTATTATGCTTGAGTGGTGAGATAAGTCCTAACCCGGACTTGAGAGCACATATAAGATAGGATCGTCGATATAGTCGAGGAGATTTCGAGGGAGTAATCCCAAAGAAGTCAATTTGAGATTCCATACTCAGTTGTGGCCCTCTCGAAGGTGGTATTTGTTGAACGAGCTATCGTGAATACACTACTACTTTCGACCTAGGAGCCCGGGATATTGAGGACCATAGTTACCTTTAACCCAACTTGGCCTTATAGGATGTAGTGCGATGACTATGAGGGATTAATTCCAAAATGGTTGATACACGATGCTACACTCAGACGAGACTCTCTTGAGAATATTATTGACTACCAAGTAATTGGGAAATTGATAATATCCGAAAGATGGGTTGTAGACTCTGGGAACATTGTAGAACCCGTTCGGCAGGTACATTTAAACCATAGTACACACCTATTGGGATGGTTAGACCTTGGCTCCATGCTCAAGACCTTTCAAACCTAGGACTCTTTGTCTGTTTGATTGCTTGTGTGTGCTTTGTGCTTTATGCGTTTGCATACATGAATTCATAAGCATCATTTCATAAAGTTTCATGGAACTTAGTTTTGTTTGTAAACATCATAGGATATCATGGACTCTGGAAAAAAAGGGGAAACGCTGAAGTACCCTTACAAGAGTCATGATCTGGACGATCTAAGGAGACTGGAGACCTTGTTAACAGATAAAGAGGAGCTCAATACCAGATATGGGAAGCTTGATAAGGAACCTCTATCAACTCTATTGCAGTTTATGACCCAGCCTATGACTGTTGGTGCCGACCCTTGAAAAATAATCTCAGCTAATGGAGTTACTTATTTAAGACAAGCATCCATTCCCTATCTTCGGTTAATATTCAAGCTAATATGACTACAAAACTTGTGGAAAGAAGTTATTTCTTGCAATAAACAGAAAGCTCAAGAAGACTTAACTTACTCTAGTCCTCATTCAATACATTGGAAGCTCAATTGGAGGAAGAATTTAAGCGACTCAAAGGAAGACCGTTGGAAGAGTCTCCTTAGATCCATCATTACTGGCTTTTATTTAGCTTTTATGACATGATTCTTGTAAGGTGTACAGACGCGTTTGTAATCAATTTTGTAATAAATCATTCTTTTAGTCTTCCGATGCTAATGATTGTAACCGCTTTTTTTATATAAAAAAATGAGTCTCTTGATATTCTTTGAGGATTATAAATAGCTGAGTTCCATGAATCTTGTTGCATCGCATTTGCATTTGCATTCTTTGCATTCCAGATTCTCATTGGTGTTTCCCTTCTCAGACAAGCTGAATCATCGATACAATACTCGAGCCGATCGCAAGAAAATAATGGATCAACTCGAGCAGGAAAATAGAGCACTCCTGGAAGAGGTTTCAACATTGAAGAAAAGTCTAGAGAAGATCAATGGGATGATGGAAGCTTTGATGGCTACTCAGAATCAGTCATCACATAGTGCGCCATCACACAACACTGTTATCTCTGAGATAATATCTGCACTGATCCCAGTGGTGACCACTACAAGTGAAGTTCAGTATTCTATGCCTCCTGGTTATCCATGGGGTATGCCTCCTAACTTTACTCCAGCTGGATACCACCCACTGGTTTCTCAAGTTTTTGCCACAACTGCTGTAATGACTGTGCCACCACCTGTGGAAAATGCTACTTCTTTCCACCTAGAAGAACCTGTGTTTCGTGCTGCTCCTAGTGAAAGTATTGGGATGGAAGAACGAATGGATGAGTTCTAGGACAAGCTTTTGGAAATACAAAAAGAAATCAAAGCCCTTCGTGGGAAAGAGCTGTTTGGAAAAAGTGACTCTGTGTTGTGCCTGGTTCCAAATGTTAAGGTTCCTCCAAAGTTCAAAGTCCCTGAGTTTGAGAATTATAAGGGAAATTCTTGCCCACAGAGTCATATGGTTATGTATGCACGAAAGATGTCTACTCAGAAGGATAATGACCAACTACTGATACATTATTTCCAGGATAGTTTGACTGGTTCGGCCCTTAAGTCGTACATGGGGCTAGATAGTTCAAATATCCGCAACTTTAATGACCTCTGTGATTCTTTTATTATGCAATACAAATATAATATCGACATGGCACCAGACAGAGACCAACTGAGAGCCATGGCCCAGAAAGAAAGAGAGAATTTTAAAGAGTATGCCTAACGTTGGTGTGAACTAGCTGCTCAAGTTACTCCACCTCTGGAGGAGAAAGAGATGACCATAATTTTTCTGAAAACACAGAGCCCATTTTCTATGAGAGAATGGTAGCAATTGACCCTAGTGATTTTAATGAGATAGTAAACATGGGGATGCATTTGGAAGAAGGAGTCCGTGAAGGAAGACTGGTTAAAGAAGGAAGTGCTTCCAACAATGCCAAGAAATATGGAAGTAACTTCGGGAAAAAGAAGGAACAAGAAGTAAGTGTTGTGCATCAGGGACGATAAAAAATAAGAAGGTATCAGCAACCTCAACTTATCGCTGCTATATCTCCCGCCACCAACACTACTGCTCATCAACCACAGGCTCGTCTATCATTCAATAATCAAAACCGTGTTCAAAAACAGTTTGATCCGATTCCGATGACCTATGCGAAATTGTATCCATATTTGATACAAAGAAATATGGTGTAGACACGAGCTCCACCAGCCATACCAAAGGAACTCCCGTGGTGGTATAAACCTGAGGCTCGTTGTGCTTTCCATCAAGGTGCACCCGGACACGACATCGAAGACTGTTTTCCTTTGAAACACGAAGTACAAAGACTAATGCCACAGGGTGTCTTGTCTTTTGAAAACTCTGGACCTAATGTGAAAACTATAAGCTCAGACTGAGACAATCTCCTCAAAGCTTTAGTTAATTTACTGCTTTTCGCATGTAATGCTATTTTTTTGTTAATGCATTTGTTATTTGCGCGTAAGGACTTGTTTGTTTTGAATGATTAATGCAATAAATAATGTTTGTCTTGAAGAAATCCATTTGTTTCACTCTTTTTAAAATGCTTTTTCTATTTTATAATGCCAATACTACCTCGATCTCTTGCCTTGGCAGAGAATTGAATGGAGGATGATGAAATCAAACACACGATCTCTTGTTGTATGCTTTTGAATAAAACTCTGCTAGTGATATAAGGCATTGTTTCAAAATCCTAAATACCGAAGATATAAAGAGATAAACCCTCGTTAACCCTTTTGAACCTTTGAAGTATGAGTTTTCTTCTTCCAAATCAAAAAACCCCTCATTCTTAACTTGGGGCAGGGTAATTTAAAAAAAAAGGAGTAAAATATCACGAATATTGGGTGGGCACAAACAAACTTTGAGCCTTATATCCTTTGTTTCTTAAACCTTGAACTAATCCATGATACAACCCTTTAAAAGACCTAATTGAAGCAAGGTTTATTTCAAAAAGCACACTCATTGAGATATCGTTTCCTGACTCCTATAAGCTATGCTCAAAATTTGCGTTGGCATTATAAAATCGGTAATTCGACCACCAAGATATTTTTAAATAGAATTTTCAAGACAAACATACGTTGCATTATCAGTTTCAGAATTAACATTTTTCTGCTTGCTAACATTGCTTGACATCATAGAAGCTAGCATACGAGCATCAGCGATGAGCTATCTTTTGTGAATTGAAGCTCTGATGAGGAAATGACGGATCATTTCAAAGATGACCATATCCAGGGGTACATTACCTAAAGGCTTTGCTGAGCAGGGGCAAGTTGTTTCTCAGCTATTACTCCACAGTCTGAAGAACAAGTTTGAAGACTCAGAATACAGTTAATCTGGGGCAATTATGTCGAGATTTGATAAATCTCTCTAAGTAAGGACTCGGAACACCATCAATCAGGGGCAGTTATGTCGAGATTTGATAAATATCTCCAAATGTGAAGACTTAGAATACCATCAATCTGGGGAAGTTACGTCGATATTTCGCAAATCTCTCCAAGAGTTTGAAAACATTGGAACATGTTGGATGCCAAGTTTTCTGTAAAATCCGCTTGAGATGACTTCTTCTCATAAACCATGTGACCCGGGGCATTTGAAAATTGAAGATTATTTCATCCGGTCACAGCAAATGTTTGTTCAAGATGGCGACTACCACGCAATTCACTAATACAGGGCTACCTTGTTCTCGTAACATCCTTCACCCATGCCCAAAGGGTTTCTATCCCAAGTAATGTGACGACTCCCCAGTAAGCCTTTGCTCCAGGTAGTCACGACTATTCCCCGGTAAATTTTCGTTTCAAGAAGCTATGGCATATTTGACGCAAGATTTCTCCAGTCGCCGACCTAAGAATCCTAAGTGATTGTCTTTGATTTCAACCTTCCCCGGCGAAGCGAGTGTTTATTTCATTCCCCGTTGGATTTTCTCTCTATCAAAATCTTCTCCAGTGAAGGCGGATGTTTATTTCATCCCCTCAAAGTTTTATCCCCGACATTTTTCTCCGTTGAAGTGGATATTTATTTTATCCAGTTACAACTCTCATCCAGACTACTTCAGCTCACAGTGGATACTTATTTTATCCCCCATGAAGTCTTTCCGACCATTGAGTTTGATTCGTTCCCAGTGAATATTTCTCATCCCCAATAGAATCACAAGGTTCATCTTAACAAACCCAAGTGAAGTCATGATGTTCATCCCCAAGTGGAGTACTCTCTTTTCCCCAGAGGAAGATTGAAGCCTTTAAGTGGGATTTGTTTCCATATATGGCTCTCCTTTCATCCCCAGTGATGCTTCTACCTTGCGAAGATTGGCCGAGTATCCGTATCGAGATGCTTGTTTTCATCTCCAATTTGTTTCTTGCCGTTGTTTTGTCAGTATAAGCATAAGCATAGCATGTCATTCTTTCATGTAGATTCATGGCATGTGCGCATTCTTGCATCTTGCATTTCTTTGTGTTTGTTTGTTTGTTCTTTCACTTTGGTTGCGCTTATCTCCAAGTGACGGGATTTTGTCCTCTCCCTCCAAGTAGAATAGTCAGCCCTAGGCAGTAAATGCACATACTTTCTAAACTCCCCACTGAGTTCGATCCTCGTGGAAGATGGTTGCTTCAGTTTTCTTTTCCATATGTGGATAAAGATAAACCCGTTGAGTTCAGTCCTCAATGGATGGAGTCTTGTTTGACCGTTGCTTTCCAGTTATTTCCTGGATTGAACTTTGGTCCCTGACAATCACAAATTTTGGATATTTCTAGACTTTTGAACCCAGATCGAGCGTGCATTTATTTTGCACTTTGTCTCCCCAAGAAGAGTTTATTTGAAGATCTCTATGGAAGACATGAATTATTTCTCCGACGGTTATTACAACATTTTCTTGGAGTTCATACCAAACAACAAGTGGCGGCCTCTTTATTTGAGCAACTTGTTTTGTTCTCGAGTTTTTATTGGGACGACGAATGGCAGTCTCCTCAAAATAGTTTGTCTATCCCCAGCAGATAATATTTTCTCTGTAGACTACCCAGCAATCGGTAGCAGTAATCTTTTCTTTGCTGACTACCCAGTAAATCGGTAGCAGACAATATTTCCTTCATGGACTACCCAGTAAACCGGTAGTAAAATTACGTTTTGCGGACTACCCAGCAATCGGTAGCAGGTAACATTTTACTACCTAATAAATCGGTAGCAGTAATCTTTTCTTTGCTGACTACCCAGTAAATCAGTAGAAGACAATATTTCCTTCATGGACTACAAAGTAAACCGATAGCAAAATTACCTTTTGCAGACTACCCAGCAATCGGTAGCAGGTAACATTTTACTACCCAATAAATCGGTAGCAGTAATCTTTTCTTTGCTGACTACCCAGTAAATCGGTAGCAGACAATATTTCCTTCATGGACTACCTAGTAAACCGGTAGCAAAATTACCTTCTGTGGACTACCCATCAATCGGTAGCAGGTAATATTTTCTTGGCGGACTACCCAGTAAACCGGTAATAGATATTATATTCTCAAAGAAGAAACTGAGACCAGTCAGTGGCTTATGACCCGAGACTATGGGAGGTTTATTTTTACCCTTTTCAAGTGAAATACTTGATTAAAGAAGAAACTGAGACCAGTCTGTGGCTTAAGATCCGAGACTAGGGGAGGTTTATTTTTACCCTTTTCAAGTGAAATACTTGATTAAAGAAGAAACTGAGACCAGTCTGTGGCTTATGACCCGAGACGAGGGGAAGTTTATTTTTACCGTTTTCAAGTGGATTTTGGCTCGAGGCAGACAACCTCGTAACATTTTATTTAGAGACGTTGCAACATCTAGTTAAATAAGAAAATGAATCATATTTGGACCATCCGAAGCTTATTTTGGTTCACCACCCCGCTTAGGACACCCTGTGATTGTCAGTTGGTAGTCTCTTTCCCTAGTGGAGTTGGATTTTTCCCTGTGGAGTCTTACTTTGCTGAGCTGTTCCTCGTCGGGTCTTCCTTACTTTGGATGTTGTTTTAGCGTTTCAACCTCAGTTATCCCCTGTGACATTACTCCTCACAGGATCTTTGTCCTGCATTTCATATCATATCATGTGCATTTGGCGACATCTTAGGGCCAAAGTTTTTGTGCATGTTTGTATTTAAGTCGCTCCTATCCCGTCGAGACGAAGATTTCAATCTCCATATCTCCGGATAGAAGAAACTTAAATAGGGGCATCTGTCACACCCTAATTTTTGACCCTAAGATCCTTGCCTTGTTCTTTGCATAGCATGTTAGGTCAATCATTCGTGCATAACTAACCGCTTTGTCTAGTTTTTGCATGTTTGTTTCATTTGTGAACACAGGTGCTGATGCAGAAGATTCAAAGTCATAGAAGTTGTGTGTGTGTATGTGCTTGTAGAGATTCTAGTCCTTGTAAATCATGGTGAATCCCTGTAAAGGTGAAGGGAGGACATGCCTTTATTCTTATGAGGATTCTCAAGGAGGGTTAGGACTTTCATTTTATTTGAGGATTGGTCTTGGATTTTGCACTAAGTTCATCATCATCACAATCATATTCTTATGGAGGTCCATCTAGTATCGAGTTCAGTTTCTCCAAAATAACTCAAAGATCACTGTGCATGTCTCAAGAAGGATGAGGGTTGCCCTTTCTTTGGAATGTGATTGATTTGTGATCAAACTGAGGGTTGGGGATAACGAACCCGTAAATTCAGGACTGCTTCAAGCGATATTAAATTCTTGGGCATTTATTTAATAGGAGGATGTTTTGTGTGGCTTGTTTGAGATTCAAGTAAAGGAGGTTTTTTAAGATCATCGTTGTCTTAGAATTCTCATTTATGATACGAACTTGTGGACCAATTCAAGTTGTGGATACAAAGTGCAAGCGCAATGTTCCTACATTTATTTAAGTCCACTCAAAGTTCAAACTCAAGAATTTCTATCCATTTCAAAGCTCAAGATTCATAAATATGTTGGTAATTTCATTATGAGCACAAAATCCATACTAATAAGGGTGAGAGTCGTTTAAATGGTTAGCGACTTGGAGATTGCTTGAGAAATCTTATTAGTTCTGAGGCCGTGTTCTCTTTTCATCCAAGGTGGCATAAATAACTGGCAATGCTAACAACATATTGGTTGTTGTGGTTATATTAGTGAACGTTTAACGCCATGACTATAATTGTGGAATATGGAGTTCATGTGACATAACAACCTCAACTCACTTTGAATTATGGTTGAACAATTTCTTTATGGCCATGACAATACGCAGCACATGCAGTTGGTAAAAGTAAACAAGTCTAAATGGCATGGAATGCATGAATTTCATTTCCATTAGTATTACACTAAAGTCTTGTTTACAAGTAATTTTACAAAATTAAAATCATGCTGGAACTGTAATGTTGAACATAGGACGGGATGCGACGACGCTCCACGGTGACCGAATTTCGCAACTGCATTCATACTTTGAGATTGTAAAAAAAATATAAACTTATTTAAGCCCCAAAGTTTCCTTATCTTGTTGAATGCACCACCGCAACCCTGTCAAAACCGGCGACCCTTGTACCTCAACTTCACCCCTTTCTCATGGATTTCAAAGCAATCCTAGAATTTCAAAATCCAAATTCACTGCAATTCAAGTTAATTCCAAAAGTCTAAGGCTCAAATCAAAGATCAATACAAGGTTGCAAAAATAAAAGTGAAAAGCTTACCGCTGTTCCTTAAAACTTGGTTCTCCGCAAGGAATTGAAATCCGCTTGATGAAGTGCAAATGCTCCAAAATTTGGAAGCATACGGATAGTTGATTGAGGCCTTGCAAGCTTTCGAAACACCAAAACATAAGAGGCAAATTCAACACAAGAATCCAATAGTTTTGTACAAGATGAATTCTAATTTACATTTTCCAAGTACAAATAAAAGACACTACAAGATACAAATTGGAATCATAAAACTTTTTGAATTTAGTATAAGTCAAGCCCATTCAAAAAATTGCAAAAAAGGACTCAAGTCACCATTCCAAGAGGATTTAAAATTTTGGACCCAAGGATTAAAATTCACACTTTTTAGGTTCACATGTTACAAAAGGACCTCAATTTACTCATACGAATAAAATGCCAAGAATAATACTCAATTGGAAATGTCGGAACTTCTCTTTTAATGTCCTCCACGTAGAATCGTCCTACATTTTGCTAAGCTTGCTGCTTTGTGATGGATAACAGGTGTACTTTCCTTATGGACTACTGGGCTTCATGTATTTTCGGTGGCAACAGAGGTCTTCAGAGAGCATTTAATTCTCTTGGCAAGTAGTAGGATCTGTAAAAAATATGTGGCAGTTAGCACAAGATTAAGATTTGACAATTGTATGGGACCCCCCAAAGAGATATAAAAGAAGACTCACAAGATAAATCTATTACTACATCACAGCAGCAGGCCCAAAACATGATTAGACAAATCCAAAACACGTTTACAGCAGGTTTCAATGAATTAATCACCTTTTGATTCATTCCAAAACAAGGACTAAACACCTTCATTATGATTCCAAAATTAGTTTCAGACACTGAAATTCAAAAGGGAAACGTATCAAAGACCTTAATAATCATGTTCGCAGCAGCTAAGATAATTTCCAAAACCATTCACAGGCATATTGAGTCTAAAAAAGGAAAAGTTAGAACATGTTCCAGACAAGTATCAGACAATATTTAACTAGCTTCCAAGACAATTCCAAGACAGTATTCAAAGGTTTTCAAAGCTATTACTTCTGTTCTTTCATCATTGGCCTATATATAAGAACACTCACACGCATCAGAAGAGGGGAAGCCAAAATTCACCAGCCAAACATCACGATTCAAAACCCACTCATCAAAATCATTCTCCAAACATATACCAGAACACATCAAAAAAATAACATTCACACATACCAAAACAACAGAGAAAATTCACCAAAGAATACCTTCAGAAAATCACAACAAATCTCACGGCAGTAACCAGCAAATTCACACAAAAAACATCATAAAGGAGAAGTACACCCGAAACCAAGTCATCATCGTCAAATCAACACACCTAAAACCAATTCATTTCATTAACAACCAGAAGATCAAACATCAAATCATATAATAATCAGAAAACCATCCAAAGCAAACATACACACATTCACGACATACGTAACCAAGCATCAAACCAACATATCAGACGCAGAGATAAAGAGACATCCACTCACCTTGCTGAGCCAACTTTCCATTTGGGTACAAGACCTTTTCGTTGCCGCAAGCCTTGCTCGTCGTCGCTCCGTTCCCTTTCCTTTTTACTTTCTCTTATCATGTAATTGTAATCATGGAAATATAGTGAATTGGGGTATCGGGACTGTGTGGGATTAGGGTTTTACTTTGTTTGTTTGATCGAGAGGGACAGGAGAGGTGAGAGAACCGTTTAGGGCAGCGGCGGCCGCTAGGGTTTCCAACCCTATTTTTGAGAAGAAGGAAAAAGGAAGAGACGAGAGTGTCCGAGTGAGGATGAGAGAGTTTTTTTCTTTTGTTTTTATTTTGGATGCATTATTCTGTACACTGCACACACTTAACATACACCATGCACCCTCCATCACTTGCGTTTGATCTCGCTAGGATTACATCCAGTGGCTATGATCTGAGGGTCCACGATGGACCCTCTCCCCCCTGTGTTGTGCGCGTGAGATCCCTCCGTTTTATTAAATCTTTTAAACCTATCTTTTTTTATAATAATCAAAATCTGATTTTATAATTAATTAAAATAAGTAGAACCTTTTAATCTTTAATAAAAATATAACTTCTTTCATATTAATTTATCTTTTTTAATTAAAATATAACTAAATTAATAAATTTAAAACTTTTGTTAACCTTTTTTTAAAAGCTTTTACAATAAAAACTTTTATTTATTAAAATACTAACATTAAAATATGTTTCTAATTAATAAGATTTTTTTTAATATAACTTTAAAACTAATAATAAAAACTTTTAAAAATAATTAAAACCCTCTTTATTAATAAGAAAAACTTTATTAATCTTTTAATATAACTTTAAAACTAAATAATAATAAAAACTTTAAAATAATTAAAACCTTTTTCATTAAAAACCTTTAACTATTTCAAATTAAAATAATCTTTAACATAAAATTCTCAAAATAATAACCTTAAATCAAAACTCTTTTTCTTAATAGATCGTTCCCCATTAGGATCTCTCTCGCGTTTAGTTGTACGCTTGTGTGACATAGATCTAGGACCTCTGATTGATATCATGCCTTATTTATGTGTCTGTGTGTTTACTATTGTATGTGATATATGCATTCTATTTTGTTCTAAACCTTTTCAAAACATTAAAACTCTCGATCCAACGTCGAGCTCATTTTCTACCCATGTAAGTCGATTGCCTTTGGGCATCGCATTCAACTTTTTGGTCACTAGACACAAGACTAGCACCACTTTGCTAGTACTCTCGCTTAAATCTAATAATAGATTGCATTAATATCCAAGGGAAAATCCCATGCATGATAATCAAATTATTGTGCATGGTGCATAACCATTTGCATCATAAGTCTCGATACCCTTAAGATAAGTTTATTAGACAACTTTAGGATAGACTTCCTAAGTTAGTCCCCCTTAAAATAAATCAAACATCTTTAGCTCACCTAATTCTCCACACAAGAGAATTAGATGTGAATCATCTCAAAGAAGGGACATATAATCCCATACCCCACAAAATACAAACAATTTTCAAAAAAACTGTCGTGGTTTCTTAAGATGATGACTCATCTTCTCTCATAAACTTTCAAACAAACCTTAGTATCCTTCTGAGGAACTACAAGTGCTCTGATTCCTTCTTGACAGGATATGTAGGCACAAGATGTGATATCTTGTCGAGCACACTTAGGAATAGAATTCTAGGTCATCTACCCTTAAACCCTTAGCAAAACAAAAAATAGATAACATAATTAAACAAGAGGTGTCTGTAGAGTACTACAGATACCTAGGATGCTAATACCTTCCCTAGGTATAACCAACCCCCGAACTTTAGAATCTTAGTTTGCATTTGCATTGCATTGTGGGTAATTTGATCTTTCTCCATTCCCTTGGATAAATCAAAGATGATGGTGAAATAAATGATTTGCGATTCAAGTTAATCAATAGCTTGATATCCAATTCTCACCGCGACAGATAACACCGGAAACGGCCTGACTTTAGGGTCCCTAAAGAACTTCGGCGACCACATCAGCAACAGAAGATGGCCAAACCACCGTCTACCACCAACAGACGCCGGAAAAACACAACGATCCCACATATGTCAACCTAACCACATGCATTCTAACTAAACAGAGGTGAAAAAGCCAGAAATAAAGAGGAAAACAGGTAACTTACGTGGCCGAAGAGAGTGTGGAGATCCGAAGAAGTTGCGTGCAAAATTTTATATAAGAAAGGAGATTTGAACTATTTTGGATTATCAAACGTAAAATACGACGGATCCTTCAATTAAATTAGACAATAAAAAATCATCTAAAGACAAAGATTAAATGTTGACTTTTTATATGCATGATCATTCAACCTTCGTCAACTCAAAGTACATACCTTTAAATTAATCCTTCTTATATTAAAATTTCTTCATTTTTGAATCTAATGTCAGCCCGAAACAATATCTATGTAAACTTAGAAAAACAATTTACTATCAAAATTACAAAATAATCCATATAAATACCAATCTGTGTTAAACATGTGTAACTTTTTTTTGGAATAAATGTGTATTTGTTCAACAAACACAAATAAATGTATATTAAAATATTGTTTATGCTATTTTATTTAATAATAAAAGGCTATGACAGAAGCAACATTTTTATCTTCTTTTTAATGTGGGTAAAGTTTGTAATTTTATTTAAGGGCTTTTTTAATCAATGAATTATATATATATATATATATATATATATATATATATATATATATATATATATATATATATATATATATATATATATATATATATATATATATAATGTGTTTAATTAATATAACTAGTAGAAGACCCGTGCGTCCGCACGGATAAGTTCATTCATATCTTAGATCATTCGATAAAGTTTGATTGTTGTTGATATATATTTATTATTATAAATGCACTAATAACTGAAAATATTTAAAAATAAATATGTAACAAATCACCAACATGATAAATCCAATATGTCTAATAATTATAAATATTTACAAATATGACTAATAAGCATAAATATTTAGTTGATTAAAATAAAAAAGATATTGTGGTGATAGTGACTTGTGAAAATAGTGAGTTTCAATAATAAAATTCATAGGAATTGTTAAAATGTATAAATATCACGCTCATTATTTTTTTAGAAAACAATAATAAATTGATAGTTTTAGTGATAGAATTCCCATGACTTGTATATATTCTTGTTCTAGTGATCATTTCTTTATATAATAATTTTGAGCTTATATCTAAGATTATGTCATTTAATGTGATTGTCTAAGTATTCATTTGATTTCTTAAGGGTAACAGACAATAAGACTTGATTGCCAAATCTCAAGGCATAATGCTCTCAAATCAATAAACCATAAATGTGTTATCTCAATCAAATATTAGTTCTATATTAGCCTTGGGCCAGCATGATCAACCTTAGACATTAGCTACTTAGTGTGAATAAACAAAATTACAATCTCAAGCAAACAATTCTACGAGCATCATCGATCAAGAAGGTTGTGATGCAAAAGAGGGGGACATATAGTCCAGTATTTGAGAACATCCTTTTAAAAGTCACCAACCTTAACTAATCAATATGCACAATTATTAATAAACTCTGATTAATTAACTCTGATGAAAGAAAGAATCCAATATTGCTAGGTTTATGCAAAACCAAACACTTATTTTGAGACTTTCATATATATTGTAAAACACTTAATTTGGAAGAGATTGAGTATAAAATAAAATAAAATTTGAAAGTATCATCAATCTCTATCTCTCGCTCTCATTATTTCTTCATTTTATAACAATGGAGTAGTAGTGCAAATATAACAATATTAAATTCTTATATTTCAAGAAACAAAAACAAAAGAAGTATCACTTTAGTACAAGAGCCACACCACTTTAATTACAGATCACCTAATTCAACTTATAATTTAGTTAAATACCAAATTCAGAATGTCCTTTGTTGCCAAGAATTGGTATTTCAAAGAAAAAATATCTATTTCAAGCAACTACAAAAGTGATACACCACATTCGCGCGTCTTTTAAATCAGTTACCAATTCCAGTTATTACACTTTCACCCAAAATTTCTTTATTCTTGTATGAGTAACCATCAAAGTTAATGATAACTTTAGATGGAAGCATCTGCAACAAATGAAGAACGCCACTTGGTCAGCATCTTATAAACCTCGACATAACAGTGAAAAAATGGAATATAATTAATTGTCTTTCGTGCCACATCAATGAATGTTTTCTTGGGCGGAATTTAACGGATTGTGTCCCGTGTGAGTTCGTCATTGACCTTGGTATTGAATGTCTTCTTTTGCTCCTCTCATTAACCAAATTGCAATGCCTCAGAAGTCGAAGCGTTTCATCAATAACCTGTTAGTGAAAAACAAAATGAGATTATCGATCATTAGTATCTTTTAATAGAGTTCAATTTAATCAGTTATTAAAAATAGTTGAAGGTTAATCGCTTATGGTTGTTTCATTGCCCGCAAAGAAAAGATTGATGAAGTCCACAACAACCTCATCTGGCAAGTTATATTCTTCTAGTAATCTTCCAAGTACACCATTATTAATACCTTCTTTTGCAGAGCCTATTTTATGTGTATCTCTGCAATCTTATAAAGTTATGTATCAGTGTCGGTGTTTGTCGGTGTTTTGTCTGTAGTAAAAGTGATTAAAAAAATTTATTCATGGTACCTTCATAGCAGTGTAGTATGAAGAGCCAGGAATGTTGATTGGAATGGATAAAGAACCATCAATAAAAATCAGAAAACATTGAATGTTGAGCAACTACTCCAACTTCATCATCTACTTTCTGAAAAAAGTTGAACAATACTTTCTTCCAATCTTCCTGCCAATCATTTCTCCCGTTTGTTTTGGCCAATACTGATTGTTGAGCTTAAATCTCCTCAATCAACACTGAAGAAAACATTCCCTGTAGTAATTAGCAACTTATTTAAACAACACACTCTCAGATAGATAAATTAAATTTTCAATAAACAAATTGTATTTATTGCTCTCCACTTCACAACATGTATTGAACCTTCACCAGAATGCAAAACCTCTCTTCATCCAATAGCTCTAATAATGACTCCACAACTAATGAATCCGCTGAAATGACAAACAATTCACTATATAAAAAAGCTAACAGGATGTGAACTAATAAAATGAGATGACACTGCATTATTTGTTGATCAGATACTCGGAAACATCATCAGTAAGCACAAAGAGGCTAAGTCAGAAACCAAATATGACAAAGGTGAATCCGATGAAGATCTCGTAGATGTTATCATAAAATATGAAGGCTGTAACGCCCCAGTTTTGCCCATTTTATTTTATTGAGTCTTTTGATTATTTTATTATTATTTTATTTTATTTTCGACTTTTATGTGAAAATATGTCATTTTTCATTGTTGTGATATTTTATCGGGTTTTGGGATCGTTTGCGAGATATTTGAGTGTGGGGGTATTTTGGTCATTTAATAATGTTTTTCATTAAGTTAGTAAGAAAAGAAAATAGAAAATAGAAAAGGAAAAGAAAGAAAAATAGAGAGAAAGAAAGAAGAAAGAAGGAAAAAGAGAAGAAAAGAGGAGAAGAGAGAAAAATTGGGAAAGTGTGAAAATCATCAAGATCAATTCCTAGAATCGAATTAAATCGGGTAAGGGTGCGAAACTCGATTATACTATGCTTGTATACGATTATGTATGTATGTGTTTGGATGATTCTCTTGCTTTCTATGTTTTTCACTTTTAGGTCGAAAATGATAAAATGAGCAGAATCGATGGTTTAACGGTTGGAAATCGATGTAAAGGTGGTAGTTTGCTTGTTGACATGATTAGAATAGGTTCTGATTGAAATATGTTGATTTGGAAATGGTTTGGGTTGGAAAATATCATTTTTGGGTTTTCAACAGCGCTGAAGGATTCTGAGTTTTCGCAGGTTCGCCTAGCGAACCATTCAGCGAAGGGTAGCGAAGGTTCGCTACGGGTATTCGCCTAGCGAAGGCATGAGCGAAGGTTCGCTAGAGTGTTCGCCTAGCGAACTTTGGGTGTTTTTGGCTCTGTTTGGTTCTGACTTGGTTCGCCAAGTGCTCGCCTAGCGAACTTAGTGTCTGTTTTTATCTAACAGTTGGTTCGCTGGAACATTCGCCTAGCGAAGGAGCTAGCGAATGCTCGCGAGGGATGTTCGCCTAGCGAATGCTCGCGAGGGAGATTCGCCCAGCGAACAGTGCTGTTCGTGTAATTTTGTTTTCTGCATAACTTTTGATATGTGATTCGGTTTGAGGCGTGGTTTGATGCATTGGAAAGCCATTGAGCTGTACTTTCTTATTATGATGGTTTAGAATTTGTTAGCCGATTTTATTTTGCCGGTAAATGTGAATAGTGTCAATGGTCGACTTTTGTCGTTTTAATGATGCGTATTTGACTTGTGTTATGCTTTATGGTGTTGCTTCGAATGTGGTATGACTTATGTGCTGTTGTGATGATGATTTGTGGCCGTAAGGCAAGAAAATGCTAAGTGTGATATTTAATAACATATGCATGATTATGAATGTGTGTATGCATGCAATGTGAATGTCAAGAGTCATTGTATGCCAAGCATCATGATATGCATTGTGAAAACGTCCTGAGTGACGGTTTGGTTCCAGAGAGAATATTCTATAACATCGTGGGCCTCGAAAATATGAGGCGATGCCTGAGGACTTAAAGCGATGGGTATAGACGATTGTGGGCTCCTTTGGAGACTTAAAGCAATCCTTAACGTCGTGGGCCTCGAAAATACGAGGCGATGCCTGAGGACTTAAAGCGACGGGTGAACATCGTAGGCCCGACGGGGAGTTACTTAACTAAGCCTCAGTAACAAGCGATGGTTCCAATAGTTCCTGAGTGGACTAATGACGTGACATAACGTGACAAAGGAAGTCGGTACCGCATGGCATGTGCATAGAGTCGTGGTGTCGGTCTCTGTGCATTTGCATTCATCATGAGTCATTTGTGCATGGAATTGTGAATGTATGGAATATGTGTGATTGTATTGTGAATGATTGATGTGCAGTGGTAATTGATACGTGTGAATTGTACTGTGTGTTGTTATAATTTATCTATGTGCTTTGGTGGTGAGAATACGTTACTTGTGCATTTTTGGTGTTAATATATAATCTTATGCAATTATATTATGGTTGTTTTTCTCACCCTTCTGCTGTTTTATAATGCTCTATAAGGCATTGCAGATTAGAGTTGCTGGAGGTCTTTTGTGAAGCTTTGTGTCTTCACACTTTTTGTCGGTCGGCTCTGATATGTGACACCGGGTAGTTAGGGAGGCCGTTGGCTATTATTATGTATTATGTATATATTATCTTTTGGCTTGTACATGTATAACTTGATGCATAACGAACTTTTTACATGATGTATGTTAATCAGATTTTAGATTTTCCGCTTTAATTCTAAATTCTGAAATGTGGGTGTAAGGAACAAAGTTTCCTCCATTGATTGCTACCCCACTGTTGCATATCTAAATGAGCAGGTGTTGCATGTTATGTGTTTGGTTACTTTGATGTGATTTCCCCTTTCTATGCCATGATGTTTCAAATATACTCTGATCAAATTTCGAACTTTCTTTTTATCGCTTTAATTGCGTGTTAATTGGGGGTATAGATTGGGGGCGTCACATTAAGTGGTATCAGAGCCAGTCTGTGTCAGTCTGTGTCTGTTGTGTCTGTCGTTTAGGCGAGTTGCGGTTGTGCAGCAGTCGTGTGCTGGTGGGTTGTTGGTTAACCATAGTTTCTGTATTTGGATGAACAGAGTATGGCCAGAGCTGTGCAGGATGTAGCGGATGTGATGGGTAATGATGAGTTCGGAAAGAATAAGCTGCCTATCTTCAAGGGAAGATATGATCCGGATGGTGCACAATTTTGGTTTGAAGAGGTTGAAAGAATCTTCCGTATGATGGATTGTGCTGAAGAGCATAAGGTGAGATTAGGTACTTGCATGCTGGAGGAAGAAGCAGCTGATTGGTGGGTTAGTTTGCGCCGAGTGTTGGAAGAGGATAAGGAAGAGGTTACTTGGAATTTATTTGGCCGAGAGTTTCGGAGGAGGTATTATCCTGAGGGAGTGAAGGAAAAGAAAGAGATTGAGTTTTTGGGATTAAAACAAGGCAATATGTCCGTTGTTGAGTATACGACTAAGTTTGTGGAACTGGTGCAGTTTTATCCTCATTATCCGGAGGCGACTGCTGAATTTTCTAAGTGTGTGAAATATGAGGACGGATTGCGTCCGGAGATTAAACGGGCAATCGGTTATCAGAGGATTAGAAGGTTTCCTGAATTGGTGGACAATTGTAGGATGTATGAAGAGGATTGTAAGGCGCGTTCCACTCGCGATAAGAGTGTTGATGGCAGGAAAGGGAAACAACAGTCTCGAAGTGGGCCTTATGTGACACCCGTTGATAAGGGCGAGCATAAGGGAAACTTTGAAAAGAGATCTGGAGGGGGTTCCGGTTCCGTTAAGTGTTTCAAATATGGTGGGCTTGGTCATCGTTCATTTGAGTGTAGAACAGATGTGAAGAAATGTTACAAGTGTGGAGAAGTAGGGCATCGACAGATGGATTGTAGTAGGAATAAACTGAAATGTTCCAATTGTGGAAGTTCGGGACATGTCGCAGCGAATTGTAGGAAGATTAATGTGCGATGTTTCAACTGTGGTGAAACAGGTCATATTAGCACGGGATGTACGAAACCGAAGGGAGCTCAGACTCGTAGGAAAGTTGTTGCATTGGCAGGAGATGGGACTACTGGTGCGGATCGTCTGACTCAAGGTACTTGTTTTCTTAATAGTACGTCTTTATTTTCTATTATTGGTACTGGAGCGACTCATTCGTTTATTTCGTATGAGTGTGCGAAGTGTTTGAATTGGGTTGTCTTCGATGGATGGTAAATTGGTTATTGATACTTTGGTCTAGGAGTCGGTAATTACTCTTGGGGTTTGTCTTTTTGTTCTTTGACCATTTAGGGTAAAGGCTTAGGATGGAATTAGTGTGTTTACAGTTGGAAGGATTAGAATGAGATAAGTGGGGGAGCAGCTGGTACTTTTCCATGTTGTTTCAGGTGTAGGGCGCTGGCTCAATGTGTTATGTGATGCACAATTATAAAGTGTGGGTTTCTGGTTCAAGAAGGAATGCAGAAGTAAGGGTTACATCAACTCAGGATTAGTGCCGTAGGTGGTTTTGTGTATAGGATGTAAGGAATGCTATTATGGGTTGGTGGAGACGGTTTATGCTTCATCATGGTTGTCGGCTGTCTATTGACAAATTGAGGAACTGATCACCCTTAATCTCTTGTTGATAGCAGACGGGAATTATGTTGGATGTAATGGACGTGTCTTTCCGGCTTTGATAGTGGTGTGGATTGGATTACTTGAAATTTAAGGAAATGTTGCGGATTGTTTTGTCAAGTTGACAAAGATTTTATATCTGACGGTGATGCAGAATTAAGGTTTTGTATGGTGGGTAACGTGAGAAGTCGTTGAGAGTCCTTTTGGTTGATTGTTGTAATAGGTTGGAATTTGGATTATCAAGAGAAGGAATTGTGTATGGATTACGGACAGTGGTATAAGATGGCGATTGAGATTAAGTATTCATTTTCGGGATTAGGTAACTGTGATGGTTTGGTTGAGTTGATTAGAATTACAATTGTTGGGATGTTTGATAAGAGTAGTGATTTGCTTGAGTTGAGGCTTCGATCGACTTGTGTGACGGGTTATGTTTGTTGTCATCAGAAGTAGATGCGGTGTTACTATGAGAGGCTCTGAAGTTGGTTAAAGTGATTAGAAACTTTTTGGACTTTTGTTGATTATTACTGAAGGGTATGGAAGACTTTTTCCAAGACTAGCGTTTGGTTACTTCATTTGGCTTGCAAAGATGGAGTCAATTGTTTGGGGATGTATTTTGGATGAGTATGGTTAGTGTGTTAAGATAAGAGAGTAAGTAGTGGCTTATGTTTTGTTGACATTTGAGGATTCATGGAAAGATCAGTATTGTTTTGGAAATCGGAATTGTTTGCAGTTGTAATTGTGTTGGAATATTGGGAGTATTATCTTTATGATTCTAGATTTGAAGTGTTTGGTAATTACAAGAATATTGAGTACTGGTTTGGTCTGAAGGAATAGAGACAACGAGATTGGTTAGAAGTTGAGTAGAGTTATTGTTGTGTCTGAGGAGCTAAGCTGAAAGTTTCTATGTATGGTTGTTTTGGTGGTCCGAGGATTAGAATTGTTTGAACAGTTCAGAGGCTTGTATCTGGTGTGTAGGATAACACGAAAGAATGTGAGGCTAGAATATTAAAGGTGAACAGCGGTTTTTGGAAGGTTCGTGAAAGAATTAGATTTTGGGAGAGAGATTGGTAGTTTTGATGGTTACGAGTCATCAGAGTGCGCAGCGGAGATGTGATGTAGCACATTTCGTATATGTGTGTGTGACTTGTAAGAGTTTTTAGGTTGAACATTGGAAATCTATAGGAATGAAGAAACCATTGGATGTTTCAGAGTGGATGTGTTAGGAGAAAGGTTCTAATAGTGTCCGTGTGCTGCTAAGTTGAGGGATGTTTTGGTTCAAGAGTGAACCCGTGAGTTGTGTTTTGTGTATTCCTTGAGTTGTGAGTTGGTCATCAAGTGCATTGTATGGGCTTTGCATCTTGTCGTTGTTGTCGTCGTGGTCGTGTCCTCGTTGTGATTAAGGTTAGCAAGGTGGTTTGTCAGTTGTATTATTCGTGGTGTGCCTTTTTGTAGGCTTGAGGTTTGTTGGTCGGATGCGGGAGTCGTATCCGGAGTTGTTTGTATCAGGTAAGATTTTCGAGGACGAAAATTTCTAAGTGGGGGAGAATTGTAACGCCCCAGTTTTGCCCATTTTATTTATTGAGTCTTTTGATTATTTTATTATTATTTTATTTTATTTTCGACTTTTATGTGAAAATATGTCATTTTTCATTGTTGTGATATTTTATCGGGTTTTGGGATCGTTTGCGAGATATTTGAGTGTGGGGGTATTTTGGTCATTTAATAATGTTTTTCATTAAGTTAGTAAGAAAAGAAAATAGAAAATAGAAAAGGGAAAGAAAGAAAAATAGAGAGAAAGAAAGAAGAAAGAAGGAAAAAGAGAAGAAAAGAGGAGAAGAGAGAAAAATTGGGAAAGTGTGAAAATCATCAAGATCAATTCCTAGAATCGAATTAAATCGGGTAAGGGTGTGAAACTCGATTATACTATGCTTGTATACGATTATGTATGTATGTGTTTGGATGATTCTCTTGCTTTCTATGTTTTTCACTTTTAGGTCGAAAATGATAAAATGAGTAGAATCGATGGTTTAACGGTTGGAAATCGATGTAAAGGTGGTAGTTTGCTTGTTGACATGATTAGAATAGGTTCTGATTGAAATATGTTGATTTGGAAATGGTTTGGGTTGGAAAATATCATTTTTGGGTTTTCAACAGCGCTGAAGGATTCTGAGTTTTCGCAGGTTCGCCTAGCGAACCATTCAGCGAAGGGTAGCGAAGGTTCGCTACGGGTATTCGCCTAGCGAAGGCATGAGCGAAGGTTCGCTAGAGTGTTCGCCTAGCGAACTTTGGGTGTTTTTGGCTCTGTTTGGTTCTGACTTGGTTCGCCAAGTGCTCGCCTAGCGAACTTAGTGTCTGTTTTTATCTAACAGTTGGTTCGCTGGAACATTCGCCTAGCGAAGGAGCTAGCGAATGCTCGCGAGGGATGTTCGCCTAGCGAAGCAGCTAGCGAATGCTCGCGAGGGAGATTCGCCCAGCGAACAGTGCTGTTCGTGTAATTTTGTTTTCTGCATAACTTTTGATATGTGATTCGGTTTGAGGCGTGGTTTGATGCATTGGAAAGCCATTGAGCTGTACTTTCTTATTATGATGGTTTAGAATTAGTTAGCCGATTTTATTTTGTCGGTAAATGTGAATAGTGTCAATGGTCGACTTTTGTCGTTTTAATGGTGCGTATTTGACTTGTGTTATGCTTTATGGTGTTGCTTCGAATGTGGTATGACTTATGTGCTGTTGTGATGATGATTTGTGGCCGTAAAGCAAGAAAATGCTAAGTGTGATATTTAATGACACATGCATGATTATGAATGTGTGTATGCATGCAATGTGAATGTCAAGAGTCACTGTATGCCAAGCATCATGATATGCATTGTGAAAACGTCCTGAGTGACGGTTTGGTTCCAGAGAGAATATTCTATAACATCGTGGGCCTCGAAAATATGAGGCGATGCCTGAGGACTTAAAGCGATGGGTATAGACGATTGTGGGCTCCTTTGGAGACTTAAAGCAATCCTTAACGTCGTGGGCCTCGAAAATACGAGGCGATGCCTGAGGACTTAAAGCGACGGGTGAACATCGTAGGCCCGACGGGGAGTTACTTGACTAAGTCTCAGTAACAAGCGATGGTTCCAATAGTTCCTGAGTGGACTAATGACGTGACATAACGTGACAAAGGAAGTCGGTACCGCATGGCATGTGCATAGAGTCGTGGTGTCGGTCTCTGTGCATTTGCATTCATCATGAGTCATTTGTGCATGGAATTGTGAATGTATGGAATATGTGTGATTGTATTGTGAATGATTGATGTGCAGTGGTAATTGATACGTGTGAATTGTACTGTGTGTTGTTATAATTTATCTGTGTGCTTTGGTGGTGAGAATACGTTACTTGTGCATTTTTGGTGTTAATATATAATCTTATGCAATTATATTATGGTTGTATTTCTCACCCTTCTGCTGTTTTATAATGCTCTATAAGGCATTGCAGATTAGAGTTGCTGGAGGTCTTTTGTGAAGCTTTGTGTCTTCACACTTTTTGTCGGTCGGCTCTGATATGTGACACCGGGTAGTTAGGGAGGCCGTTGGCTATTATTATGTATTATGTATATATTATCTTTTGGCTTGTACATGTATAACTTGATGCATAACGAACTTTTTACATGATGTATGTTAATCAGATTTTAGATTTTCCGCTTTAATTCTAAATTCTGAAATGTGGGTGTAAGGAACAAAGTTTCCTCCATTGATTGCTACCCCACTGTTGCATATCTAAATGAGCAGGTGTTGCATGTTATGTGTTTGGTTACTTTGATGTGATTTCCCCTTTCTATGCCATGATGTTTCAAATATACTCTGATCAAATTTCGAACTTTCTTTTTATCGCTTTAATTGCGTGTTAATTGGGGGTATAGATTGGGGGCGTCACATTAAGTGGTATCAGAGCCAGTCTGTGTCTGTTGTGTCTGTCGTTTAGGCGAGTTACGGTTGTGCAGCAGTCGTGTGCTGGTGGGTTGTTGGTTAACCATAGTTTCTGTATTTGGATGAATAGAGTATGGCCAGAGCTGTGCAGGATGTAGCGGATGTGATGGGTAATGATGAGTTCGGAAAGAATAAGCTGCCTATCTTCAAGGGAAGATATGATCCGGATGGTGCACAATTTTGGTTTGAAGAGGTTGAAAGAATCTTCCGTATGATGGATTGTGCTGAAGAGCATAAGGTGAGATTAGGTACTTGCATGCTGGAGGAAGAAGCAGCTGATTGGTGGGTTAGTTTGCGCCGAGTGTTGGAAGAGGATAAGGAAGAGGTTACTTGGAATTTATTTGGCCGAGAGTTTCGGAGGAGGTATTATCCTGAGGGAGTGAAGGAAAAGAAAGAGATTGAGTTTTTGGGATTAAAACAAGGCAATATGTCCGTTGTTGAGTATACGACTAAGGTTGTGGAACTGGTGCAGTTTTATCCTCATTATCCGGAGGCGACTGCTGAATTTTCTAAGTGTGTGAAATATGAGGACGGATTGCGTCCGGAGATTAAACGGGCAATCGGTTATCAGAGGATTAGAAGGTTTCCTGAATTGGTGGACAATTGTAGGATGTATGAAGAGGATTGTAAGGCGCGTTCCACTCGCGATAAGAGTGTTGATGGCAGGAAAGGGAAACAACAGTCTCGAAGTGGGCCTTATGTGACACCCGTTGATAAGGGCGAGCATAAGGGAAACTTTGAAAAGAGATCTGGAGGGGGTTCCGGTTCCGTTAAGTGTTTCAAATATGGTGGGCTTGGTCATCGTTCATTTGAGTGTAGAACAGATGTGAAGAAATGTTACAAGTGTGGAGAAGTAGGGCATCAACAGATGGATTGTAGTAGGAATAAACTGAAATGTTCCAATTGTGGAAGTTCGGGACATGTCGCAGCGAATTGTAGGAAGATTAATGTGCGATGTTTCAACTGTGGTGAAACAGGTCATATTAGCACGGGATGTACGAAACCGAAGGGAGCTCAGACTCGTAGGAAAGTTGTTGCATTGGCAGGAGATGGGACTACTGGTGCGGATCGTCTGACTCAAGGTACTTGTTTTCTTAATAGTACGTCTTTATTTTCTATTATTGGTACTGGAGCGACTCATTCGTTTATTTCGTATGAGTGTGCGAAGTGTTTGAATTGGGTTGTCTTCGATGGATGGTAAATTGGTTATTGATACTTTGGTCTAGGAGTCGGTAATTACTCTTGGGGTTTGTCTTTTTGTTCTTTGACCATTTAGGGTAAAGGCTTAGGATGGAATTAGTGTGTTTACAGTTGGAAGGATTAGAATGAGATAAGTGGGGGAGCAGCTGGTACTTTTCCATGTTGTTTCAGGTGTAGGGCGCTGGCTCAATGTGTTATGTGATGCACAATTATAAAGTGTGGGTTTCTGGTTCAAGAAGGAATGCAGAAGTAAGGGTTACATCAACTCAGGATTAGTGCCGTAGGTAGTTTTGTGTATAGGATGTAAGGAATGCTATTATGGGTTGGTGGAGACAGTTTATGCTTCATCATGGTTGTCGGCTGTCTATTGACAAATTGAGGAACTGATCACCCTTAATCTCTTGTTGATAGCAGACGGGAATTATGTTGGATGTAATGGACGTGTCTTTCCGGCTTTGATAGTGGTGTGGATTGGATTACTTGAAATTTAAGGAAATGTTGCGGATTGTTTTGTCAAGTTGACAAAGATTTTATATCTGACGGTGATGCAGAATTAAGGTTTTGTATGGTGGGTAACGTGAGAAGTCGTTGAGAGTCCTTTTGGTTGATTGTTGTAATAGGTTGGAATTTGGATTATCAAGAGAAGGAATTGTGTATGGATTACAGACAGTGGTATAAGATGGCGATTGAGATTAAGTATTCATTTTCGGGATTAGGCAACTGTGATGGTTTGGTTGAGTTGATTAGAATTACAATTGTTGGGATGTTTGATAAGAGTAGTGATTTGCTTGAGTTGAGGCTTCGATCGACTTGTGTGACGGGTTATGTTTGTTGTCATCAGAAGTAGATGCGGTGTTACTATGAGAGGCTCTGAAGTTGGTTAAAGTGATTAGAAACTTTTTGGACTTTTGTTGATTATTACTGAAGGGTATGGAAGACTTTTTCCAAGACTAGCGTTTGGTTACTTCATTTGGCTTGCAAAGATGGAGTCAATTGTTTGGGGATGTATTTTGGATGAGTATGGTTAGTGTGTTAAGATAAGAGAGTAAGTAGTGGCTTATGTTTTGTTGACATTTGAGGATTCATGGAAAGATCAGTATTGTTTTGGAAATCGGAATTGTTTGCAGTTGTAATTGTGTTGGAATATTGGGAGTATTATCTTTATGATTCTAGATTTGAAGTGTTTGGTAATTACAAGAATATTGAGTACTGGTTTGGTCTGAAGGAATAGAGACAACGAGATTGGTTAGAAGTTGAGTAGAGTTATTGTTGTGTCTGAGGAGCTAAGCTGAAAGTTTCTATGTATGGTTGTTTTGGTGGTCCGAGGATTAGAATTGTTTGAACAGTTCAGAGGCTTGTATCTGGTGTGTAGGATAACACGAAAGAATGTGAGGCTAGAATATTAAAGGTGAACAGCGGTTTTTGGAAGGTTCGTGAAAGAATTAGATTTTGGGAGAGAGATTGGTAGTTTTGATGGTTACGAGTCATCAGAGTGCGCAGCGGAGATGTGATGTAGCACATTTCGTATATGTGTGTGTGACTTGTAAGAGTTTTTAGGTTGAACATTGGAAATCTATAGGAATGAAGAAACCATTGGATGTTTCAGAGTGGATGTGTTAGGAGAAAGGTTCTAATAGTGTCCGTGTGCTGCTAAGTTGAGGGATGTTTTGGTTCAAGAGTGAACCCGTGAGTTGTGTTTTGTGTATTCCTTGAGTTGTGAGTTGGTCATCAAGTGCATTGTATGGGCTTTGCATCTTGTCGTTGTTGTCGTCGTGGTCGTGTCCTCGTTGTGATTAAGGTTAGCAAGGTGGTTTGTCAGTTGTATTATTCGTGGTGTGCCTTTTTGTAGGCTTGAGGTTTGTTGGTCGGATGCGGGAGTCGTATCCGGAGTTGTTTGTATCAGGTAAGATTTTCGAGGACGAAAATTTCTAAGTGGGGGAGAATTGTAACGCCCCAGTTTTGCCCATTTTATTTATTGAGTCTTTTGATTATTTTATTATTATTTTATTTTATTTTCGACTTTTATGTGAAAATATGTCATTTTTCATTGTTGTGATATTTTATCGGGTTTTGGGATCGTTTGCGAGATATTTGAGTGTGGGGGTATTTTGGTCATTTAATAATGTTTTTCATTAAGTTAGTAAGAAAAGAAAATAGAAAATAGAAAAGGGAAAGAAAGAAAAATAGAGAGAAAGAAAGAAGAAAGAAGGAAAAAGAGAAGAAAAGAGGAGAAGAGAGAAAAATTGGGAAAGTGTGAAAATCATCAAGATCAATTCCTAGAATCGAATTAAATCGGGTAAGGGTGTGAAACTCGATTATACTATGCTTGTATACGATTATGTATGTATGTGTTTGGATGATTCTCTTGCTTTCTATGTTTTTCACTTTTAGGTCGAAAATGATAAAATGAGTAGAATCGATGGTTTAACAGTTGGAAATCGATGTAAAGGTGGTAGTTTGCTTGTTGACATGATTAGAATAGGTTCTGATTGAAATATGTTGATTTGGAAATGGTTTGGGTTGGAAAATATCATTTTTGGGTTTTCAACAGCGCTGAAGGATTCTGAGTTTTCGCAGGTTCGCCTAGCGAACCATTCAGCGAAGGGTAGCGAAGGTTCGCTACGGGTATTCGCCTAGCGAAGGCATGAGCGAAGGTTCGCTAGAGTGTTCGCCTAGCGAACTTTGGGTGTTTTTGGCTCTGTTTGGTTCTGACTTGGTTCGCCAAGTGCTCGCCTAGCGAACTTAGTGTCTGTTTTTATCTAACAGTTGGTTCGCTGGAACATTCGCCTAGCGAAGGAGCTAGCGAATGCTCGCGAGGGATGTTCGCCTAGCGAAGCAGCTAGCGAATGCTCGCGAGGGAGATTCGCCCAGCGAACAGTGCTGTTCGTGTAATTTTGTTTTCTGCATAACTTTTGATATGTGATTCGGTTTGAGGCGTGGTTTGATGCATTGGAAAGCCATTGAGCTGTACTTTCTTATTATGATGGTTTAGAATTAGTTAGCCGATTTTATTTTGTCGGTAAATGTGAATAGTGTCAATGGTCGACTTTTGTCGTTTTAATGGTGCGTATTTGACTTGTGTTATGCTTTATGGTGTTGCTTCGAATGTGGTATGACTTATGTGCTGTTGTGATGATGATTTGTGGCCGTAAGGCAAGAAAATGCTAAGTGTGATATTTAATGACACATGCATGATTATGAATGTGTGTATGCATGCAATGTGAATGTCAAGAGTCACTGTATGCCAAGCATCATGATATGCATTGTGAAAACGTCCTGAGTGACGGTTTGGTTCCAGAGAGAATATTCTATAACATCGTGGGCCTCGAAAATATGAGGCGATGCCTGAGGACTTAAAGCGATGGGTATAGACGATTGTGGGCTCCTTTGGAGACTTAAAGCAATCCTTAACGTCGTGGACCTCGAAAATACGAGGCGATGCCTGAGGACTTAAAGCGACGGGTGAACATCGTAGGCCCGACGGGGAGTTACTTGACTAAGTCTCAGTAACAAGCGATGGTTCCAATAGTTCCTGAGTGGACTAATGACGTGACATAACGTGACAAAGGAAGTCGGTACCGCATGGCATGTGCATAGAGTCGTGGTGTCGGTCTCTGTGCATTTGCATTCATCATGAGTCATTTGTGCATGGAATTGTGAATGTATGGAATATGTGTGATTGTATTGTGAATGATTGATGTGCAGTGGTAATTGATACGTGTGAATTGTACTGTGTGTTGTTATAATTTATCTGTGTGCTTTGGTGGTGAGAATACGTTACTTGTGCATTTTTGGTGTTAATATATAATCTTATGCAATTATATTATGGTTGTTTTTCTCACCCTTCTGCTGTTTTATAATGCTCTATAAGGCATTGCAGATTAGAGTTGCTGGAGGTCTTTTGTGAAGCTTTGTGTCTTCACACTTTTTGTCGGTCGGCTCTGATATGTGACACCGGGTAGTTAGGGAGGCCGTTGGCTATTATTATGTATTATGTATATATTATCTTTTGGCTTGTACATGTATAACTTGATGCATAACGAACTTTTTACATGATGTATGTTAATCAGATTTTAGATTTTCCGCTTTAATTCTAAATTCTGAAATGTGGGTGTAAGGAACAAAGTTTCCTCCATTGATTGCTACCCCACTGTTGCATATCTAAATGAGCAGGTGTTGCATGTTATGTGTTTGGTTACTTTGATGTGATTTCCCCTTTCTATGCCATGATGTTTCAAATATACTCTGATCAAATTTCGAACTTTCTTTTTATCGCTTTAATTGCGTGTTAATTGGGGGTATAGATTGGGGGCGTCACATTAAGTGGTATCAGAGCCAGTCTGTGTCAGTCTGTGTCTGTTGTGTCTGTCGTTTAGGCGAGTTGCAGTTGTGCAGCAGTCGTGTGCTGGTGGGTTGTTGGTTAACCATAGTTTCTGTATTTGGATGAACAGAGTATGGCCAGAGCTGTGCAGGATGTAGCGGATGTGATGGGTAATGATGAGTTCGGAAAGAATAAGCTGCCTATCTTCAAGGGAAGATATGATCCGGATGGTGCACAATTTTGGTTTGAAGAGGTTGAAAGAATCTTCCGTATGATGGATTGTGCTGAAGAGCATAAGGTGAGATTAGGTACTTGCATGCTGGAGGAAGAAGCAGCTGATTGGTGGGTTAGTTTGCGCCGAGTGTTGGAAGAGGATAAGGAAGAGGTTACTTGGAATTTATTTGGCCGAGAGTTTCGGAGGAGGTATTATCCGGAGGGAGTGAAGGAAAAGAAAGAGATTGAGTTTTTGGGATTAAAACAAGGCAATATGTCCGTTGTTGAGTATACGACTAAGTTTGTGGAACTGGTGCAGTTTTATCCTCATTATCCAGAGGCGACTGCTGAATTTTCTAAGTGTGTGAAATATGAGGACGGATTGCGTCCGGAGATTAAACGGGCAATCGGTTATCAGAGGATTAGAAGGTTTCCTGAATTGGTGGACAATTGTAGGATGTATGAAGAGGATTGTAAGGCGCGTTCCACTCGCGATAAGAGTGTTGATGGCAGGAAAGGGAAACAACAGTCTCGAAGTGGGCCTTATGTGACACCCGTTGATAAGGGCGAGCATAAGGGAAACTTTGAAAAGAGATCTGGAGGGGGTTCCGGTTCCGTTAAGTGTTTCAAATATGGTGGGCTTGGTCATCGTTCATTTGAGTGTAGAACAGATGTGAAGAAATGTTACAAGTGTGGAGAAGTAGGGCATCGACAGATGGATTGTAGTAGGAATAAACTGAAATGTTCCAATTGTGGAAGTTCGGGACATGTCGCAGCGAATTGTAGGAAGATTAATGTGCGATGTTTCAACTGTGGTGAAACAGGTCATATTAGCACGGGATGTACGAAACCGAAGGGAGCTCAGACTCGTAGGAAAGTTGTTGCATTGGCAGGAGATGGGACTACTGGTGCGGATCGTCTGACTCAAGGTACTTGTTTTCTTAATAGTACATCTTTATTTTCTATTATTGGTACTGGAGCGACTCATTCGTTTATTTCGTATGAGTGTGCGAAGTGTTTGAATTGGGTTGTCTTCGATGGATGGTAAATTGGTTATTGATACTTTGGTCTAGGAGTCGGTAATTACTCTTGGGGTTTGTCTTTTTGTTCTTTGACCATTTAGGGTAAAGGCTTAGGATGGAATTAGTGTGTTTACAGTTGGAAGGATTAGAATGAGATAAGTGGGGGAGCAGCTGGTACTTTTCCATGTTGTTTCAGGTGTAGGGCGCTGGCTCAATGTGTTATGTGATGCACAATTATAAAGTGTGGGTTTCTGGTTCAAGAAGGAATGCAGAAGTAAGGGTTACATCAACTCAGGATTAGTGCCGTAGGTGGTTTTGTGTATAGGATGTAAGGAATGCTATTATGGGTTGGTGGAGACGGTTTATGCTTCATCATGGTTGTCGGCTGTCTATTGACAAATTGAGGAACTGATCACCCTTAATCTCTTGTTGATAGCAGACGGGAATTATGTTGGATGTAATGGACGTGTCTTTCCGGCTTTGATAGTGGTGTGGATTGGATTACTTGAAATTTAAGGAAATGTTGCGGATTGTTTTGTCAAGTTGACAAAGATTTTATATCTGACGGTGATGCAGAATTAAGGTTTTGTATGGTGGGTAACGTGAGAAGTCGTTGAGAGTCCTTTTGGTTGATTGTTGTAATAGGTTGGAATTTGGATTATCAAGAGAAGGAATTGTGTATGGATTACGGACAGTGGTATAAGATGGCGATTGAGATTAAGTATTCATTTTCGGGATTAGGTAACTGTGATGGTTTGGTTGAGTTGATTAGAATTACAATTGTTGGGATGTTTGATAAGAGTAGTGATTTGCTTGAGTTGAGGCTTCGATCGACTTGTGTGACGGGTTATGTTTGTTGTCATCAGAAGTAGATGCGGTGTTACTATGAGAGGCTCTGAAGTTGGTTAAAGTGATTAGAAACTTTTTGGACTTTTGTTGATTATTACTGAAGGGTATGGAAGACTTTTTCCAAGACTAGCATTTGGTTACTTCATTTGGCTTGCAAAGATGGAGTCAATTGTTTGGGGATGTATTTTGGATGAGTATGGTTAGTGTGTTAAGATAAGAGAGTAAGTAGTGGCTTATGTTTTGTTGACATTTGAGGATTCATGGAAAGATCAGTATTGTTTTGGAAATCGGAATTGTTTGCAGTTGTAATTGTGTTGGAATATTGGGAGTATTATCTTTATGATTCTAGATTTGAAGTGTTTGGTAATTACAAGAATATTGAGTACTGGTTTGGTCTGAAGGAATAGAGACAACGAGATTGGTTAGAAGTTGAGTAGAGTTATTGTTGTGTCTGAGGAGCTAAGCTGAAAGTTTCTATGTATGGTTGTTTTGGTGGTCCGAGGATTAGAATTGTTTGAACAGTTCAGAGGCTTGTATCTGGTGTGTAGGATAACACGAAAGAATGTGAGGCTAGAATATTAAAGGTGAACAGCGGTTTTTGGAAGGTTCGTGAAAGAATTAGATTTTGGGAGAGAGATTGGTAGTTTTGATGGTTACGAGTCATCAGAGTGCGCAGCGGAGATGTGATGTAGCACATTTCGTATATGTGTGTGTGACTTGTAAGAGTTTTTAGGTTGAACATTGGAAATCTATAGGAATGAAGAAACCATTGGATGTTTCAGAGTGGATGTGTTAGGAGAAAGGTTCTAATAGTGTCCGTGTGCTGCTAAGTTGAGGGATGTTTTGGTTCAAGAGTGAACCCGTGAGTTGTGTTTTGTGTATTCCTTGAGTTGTGAGTTGGTCATCAAGTGCATTGTATGGGCTTTGCATCTTGTCGTTGTTGTCGTCGTGGTCGTGTCCTCGTTGTGATTAAGGTTAGCAAGGTGGTTTGTCAGTTGTATTATTCGTGGTGTGCCTTTTTGTAGGCTTGAGGTTTGTTGGTCGGATGCGGGAGTCGTATCCGGAGTTGTTTGTATCAGGTAAGATTTTCGAGGACGAAAATTTCTAAGTGGGGGAGAATTGTAACGCCCCAGTTTTGCCCATTTTATTTATTGAGTCTTTTGATTATTTTATTATTATTTTATTTTATTTTCGACTTTTATGTGAAAATATGTCATTTTTCATTGTTGTGATATTTTATCGGGTTTTGGGATCGTTTGCGAGATATTTGAGTGTGGGGGTATTTTGGTCATTTAATAATGTTTTTCATTAAGTTAGTAAGAAAAGAAAATAGAAAATAGAAAAGGGAAAGAAAGAAAAATAGAGAGAAAGAAAGAAGAAAGAAGGAAAAAGAGAAGAAAAGAGGAGAAGAGAGAAAAATTGGGAAAGTGTGAAAATCATCAAGATCAATTCCTAGAATCGAATTAAATCGGGTAAGGGTGTGAAACTCGATTATACTATGCTTGTATACGATTATGTATGTATGTGTTTGGATGATTCTCTTGCTTTCTATGTTTTTCACTTTTAGGTCGAAAATGATAAAATGAGTAGAATCGATGGTTTAACGGTTGGAAATCGATGTAAAGGTGGTAGTTTGCTTGTTGACATGATTAGAATAGGTTCTGATTGAAATATGTTGATTTGGAAATGGTTTGGGTTGGAAAATATCATTTTTGGGTTTTCAACAGCGCTGAAGGATTCTGAGTTTTCGCAGGTTCGCCTAGCGAACCATTCAGCGAAGGGTAGCGAAGGTTCGCTACGGGTATTCGCCTAGCGAAGGCATGAGCGAAGGTTCGCTAGAGTGTTCGCCTAGCGAACTTTGGGTGTTTTTGGCTCTGTTTGGTTCTGACTTGGTTCGCCAAGTGCTCGCCTAGCGAACTTAGTGTCTGTTTTTATCTAACAGTTGGTTCGCTGGAACATTCGCCTAGCGAAGGAGCTAGCGAATGCTCGCGAGGGATGTTTGCCTAGCGAAGGAGCTAGCGAATGCTCGCGAGGGAGATTCGCCCAGCGAACAGTGCTGTTCGTGTAATTTTGTTTTCGGCATAACTTTTGATATGTGATTCGGTTTGAGGCGTGGTTTGATGCATTGGAAAGCCATTGAGCTGTACTTTCTTATTATAATGGTTTAGAATTAGTTAGCCGATTTTATTTTGTCGGTAAATGTGAATAGTGTCAATGGTCGACTTTTGTCGTTTTAATGGTGCGTATTTGACTTGTGTTATGCTTTATGGTGTTGCTTCGAATGTGGTATGACTTATGTGCTGTTGTGATGATGATTTGTGGCCGTAAGGCAAGAAAATGCTAAGTGTGATATTTAATGACACATGCATGATTATGAATGTGTGTATGCATGCAATGTGAATGTCAAGAGTCATTGTATGCCAAGCATCATGATATGCATTGTGAAAACGTCCTGAGTGACAGTTTGGTTCCAGAGAGAATATTCTATAACATCGTGGGCCTCGAAAATATGAGGCGATGCCTGAGGACTTAAAGCGATGGGTATAGACGATTGTGGGCTCCTTTGGAGACTTAAAGCAATCCTTAACGTCGTGGGCCTCGAAAATACGAGGCGATGCCTGAGGACTTAAAGCGACGGGTGAACATCGTAGGCCCGACGGGGAGTTACTTGACTAAGTCTCAGTAACAAGCGATGGTTCCAATAGTTCCTGAGTGGACTAATGACATGACATAACGTGACAAAGGAAGTCGGTACCGCATGGCATGTGCATAGAGTCGTGGTGTCGGTCTCTGTGCATTTGCATTCATCATGAGTCATTTGTGCATGGAATTGTGAATGTATGGAATATGTGTGATTGTATTGTGAATGATTGATGTGCAGTGGTAATTGATACGTGTGAATTGTACTGTGTGTTGTTATAATTTATCTGTGTGCTTTGGTGGTGAGAATACGTTACTTGTGCATTTTTTGTGTTAATATATAATCTTATGCAATTATATTATGGTTGTTTTTCTCACCCTTCTGCTGTTTTATAATGCTCTATGAGGCATTGCAGATTAGAGTTGCTGGAGGTCTTTTGTGAAGCTTTGTGTCTTCACCCTTTTTGTCGGTCGGCTCTGATATGTGACACCGGGTAGTTAGGGAGGCCGTTGGCTATTATTATGTATTATGTATATATTATCTTTTGGCTTGTACATGTATAACTTGATGCATAACGAAATTTTTACATGATGTATGTTAATCAGATTTTAGATTTTCCGCTTTAATTCTAAATTCTGAAATGTGGGTGTAAGGAACAAAGTTTCCTCCATTGATTGCTACCCCACTATTGCATATCTAAATGAGCAGGTGTTGCATGTTATGTGTTTGGTTACTTTGATGTGATTTCCCCTTTCTATGCCATGATGTTTCAAATATACTCTGATCAAATTTTGAACTTTCTTTTTATCGCTTTAATTGCGTGTTAATTGGGGGTATAGATTGGGGGCGTCACATTAAGTGGTATCAGAGCCAGTCTGTGTCAGTCTGTGTCTGTTGTGTCTGTCGTTTAGGCGAGTTGCGGTTGTGCAGCAGTCGTGTGCTGGTGGGTTGTTGGTTAACCATAGTTTCTGTATTTGGATGAACAGAGTATGGCCAGAGCTGTGCAGGATGTAGCGGATGTGATGGGTAATGATGAGTTCGGAAAGAATAAGCTGCCTATCTTCAAGGGAAGATATGATCCGGATGGTGCACAATTTTGGTTTGAAGAGGTTGAAAGAATCTTCCGTATGATGGATTGTGCTGAAGAGCATAAGGTGAGATTAGGTACTTGCATGCTGGAGGAAGAAGCAGCTGATTGGTGGGTTAGTTTGCGCCGAGTGTTGGAAGAGGATAAGGAAGAGGTTACTTGGAATTTATTTGGCCGAGAGTTTCGGAGGAGGTATTATCCTGAGGGAGTGAAGGAAAAGAAAGAGATTGAGTTTTTGGGATTAAAACAAGGCAATATGTCCGTTGTTGAGTATACGACTAAGTTTGTGGAACTGGTGCAGTTTTATCCTCATTATCCGGAGGCGACTGCTGAATTTTCTAAGTGTGTGAAATATGATAACGGATTGCGTCCGGAGATTAAACGGGCAATCGATTATCAGAGGATTAGAAGGTTTCCTGAATTGGTGGACAATTGTAGGATGTATGAAGAGGATTGTAAGGCGCGTTCCACTCGCGATAAGAGTGTGGATGGCAGGAAAGGGAAACAACAGTCTCGAAGTGGGCCTTATGTGACACCCGTTGATAAGGGCGAGCATAAGGGAAACTTTGAAAAGAGATCTGGAGGGGGTTCCGGTTCCGTTAAGTGTTTCAAATGTGGTGGGCTTGGTCATCGTTCATTTGAGTGTAGAACAGATGTGAAGAAATGTTACAAGTGTGGAGAAGTAGGGCATCGACAGATGGATTGTAGTAGGAATAAACTGAAATGTTCCAATTGTGGAAGTTCGGGACATGTCGCAGCGAATTGTAGGAAGATTAATGTGCGATGTTTCAACTGTGGTGAAACAGGTCATATTAGCACGGGATGTACGAAACCGAAGGGAGCTCAGACTGGTAGGAAAGTTGTTGCATTGGCAGGAGATGGGACTACTGGTGCGGATCGTCTGACTCAAGGTACTTGTTTTCTTAATAGTACGTCTTTATTTTCTATTATTAGTACTGGAGCGACTCATTCATTTATTTCGTATGAGTGCGCGAAGTGTTTGAATTGGGTTATCTTCGATGGATGGTAAATTAGTTATTGATACTTTGGTCTAGGAGTCGGTAATTACTCTTGGGGTTTGTCTATTTGTTCTTTGACCATTTAGGGTAAAGGCTTGGGATAGAATTAGTGTGTTTACAGTTGGAAGGATTAGAATGAGATAAGTGGGGGAGCAGCTGGTACTTCTCCATGTTGTTTCAGGTGTAGGGCGCTGGCTCAATGTGTTATGTGATGCACGATTATAAAGTGTGGGTTTCTGGTTCAAGAAGGAATGCAGAAGTAAGGGTTACATCAACTCAGGATTAGTGCCGTAGGTGGTTTTGTGTATAGGATGTAAGGAATGCTATTATGGGTTGGTGGAGACGGTTTATGCTTCATCGTGGTTGTCGGCTGTCTATTGACAAATTGAGGAACTGATCACCCTTAATCTCTTGTTGATAGCAGACGGGAATTATGTTGGATGTAATGGACGTGTCTTTCCGGCTTTGATAGTGGTGTGGATTGGATTACTTGAAATTTAAGGAAATGTTGCGGATTGTTTTGTCAAGTTGACAAAGATTTTATATCTGACGGTGATGCGGAATTAAGGTTTTGTATGGTGGGTAACGTGAGAAGTCGTTGAGAGTCCTTTTGGTTGATTGTTGTAATAGGTTGGAATTTGGATTATCAAGAGAAGGAATTGTGTATGGATTATGGACAGTGGTATAAGATGGCGATTGAGATTAAGTATTCATTTTCGGGATTAGGTAACCGTGATGGTTTGGTTGAGTTGATTAGAATTACAATTGTTGGGATGTTTGATAAGAGTAGTGATTTGCTTGAGTTGAGGCTTCGATCGACTTGTGTGACGGGTTATGTTTGTTGTCATCAGAAGTAGATGCGGTGTTACTATGAGAGGCTCTGAAGTTGGTTAAAGTGATTAGAAACTTTTTGGACTTTTGTTGATTATTACTGAAGGGTATGGAAGACTTTTTCCAAGACTAGCGTTTGGTTACTTCATTTGGCTTGCAAAGATGGAGTCAATTATTTGGGGATGTATTTTGGATGAGTATGGTTAGTGTGTTAAGATAAGAGAGTAAGTAGTGGCTTATGCTTTGTCGACATTTGAGGATTCATGGAAAGATCAGTATTGTTTTGGAAATCAGAATTGTTTGCAGTTGTAATTGTGTTGGAATATTGGGAGTATTATCTTTATGATTCTAGATTTGAAGTGTTTGGTAATTACAAGAATATTTAGTACTGGTTTGGTCTGAAGGAATAGAGACAACGAGATTGGTTAGAAGTTGAGTAGAGTTATTGTTGTGTCTGAGGAGCTAAGCTGAAAGTTTCTATGTATGGTTGTTTTGGTGGTCCGAGGATTAGAATTGTTTGAACAGTTCAGAGGCTTGTATCTGGTGTGTAGGATAACACGAAAGAATGTGAGGCTAGAATATTAAAGGTGAACAACGGTTTTTGGAAGGTTCGTGAAATAATTAGATTTTGGGAGAGAGATTGGTAGTTTTGATGGTTACGAGTCATCAGAGTGCGCAGCGGAGATGTGATGTAGCACATTTCGTATATGTGTGTGCGACTTGTAAGAGTTTTTAGGTTGAACATTGGAAATCTATAGGAATGAAGAAACCATTGGATGTTTCAGAGTGGATGTGTTAGGAGAAAGGTTCTAATAGTGTCCGTGTGCTGCTAAGTTGAGGGATGTTTTGGTTCAAGAGTGAACCTGTGAGTTGTGTTTTGTGTATTCCTTGAGTTGTGAGTTGGTCGTCAAGTGCATTGTATGGGCTTTGCATCTTGTCGTTGTTGTCGTCGTGGTCGTGTCCTCGTTGTGATTAAGGTTAGCAAGGTGGTTTGTCAGTTGTATTATTCGTGGTGTGCCTTTTGGTAGGCTTGAGGTTTATTGGTCGGATGCGGGAGTCGTATCCGGAGTTGTTTGTATCAGGTAAGATTTTCGAGGACGAAAATTTCTAAGTGGGGGAGAATTGTAACGCCCCAGTTTTGCCCATTTTATTTTATTGAGTCTTTTGATTATTTTATTATTATTTTATTTTATTTTCGATTTTTATGTGAAAATATGTCATTTTTCATTGTTGTGATATTTTATCGGGTTTTGGGATCGTTTGCGAGATATTTGAGTGTGGGGGTATTTTGGTCATTTAATAATGTTTTTCATTAAGTTAGTAAGAAAAGAAAATAGAAAATAGAAAAGGGAAAGAAAGAAAAATAGAGAGAAAGAAAGAAGAAAGAAGGAAAAAGAGAAGAAAAGAGGAGAAGAGAGAAAAATTGGGAAAGTGTGAAAATCATCAAGATCAATTCCTAGAATCGAATTAAATCGGGTAAGGGTGCGAAACTCGATTATACTATGCTTGTATACGATTATGTATGTATGTGTTTGGATGATTCTCTTGCTTTCTATGTTTTTCACTTTTAAGTCAAAAATGATAAAATGAGTAGAATCGATGGTTTAACGGTTGGAAATCAATGTAAAGGTGGTAGTGTGCTTGTTGACATGATTAGAATAGGTTCTGATTGAAATATGTTGATTTGGAAATGGTTTGGGTTGGAAAATATCATTTTTGGGTTTTCAACAGCGCTGAAGGATTCTGTGTTTTCGCAGGTTCGCCTAGCGAACCATTCAGCGAAGGGTAGCGAAGGTTCGCTACGGGTATTCGCCTAGCGAAGGCATGAGCGAAGGTTCGCTAGAGTGTTCGCCTAGCGAACTTTGGGTGTTTTTGGCTCTGTTTGGTTCTGACTTGGTTCGCCAAGTGCTCGCCTAGCGAACTTAGTGTCTGTTTTTATCTAACAGTTGGTTCGCTGGAACATTCGCCTAGCGAAGGAGCTAGCGAATGCTCGCGAGGGATGTTCACCTAGCGAAGCAGCTAGCGAATGCTCGCGAGGGAGATTCGCCCAGCGAACAGTGCTGTTCGTGTAATTTTATTTTCTGCATAACTTTTGATCTGTGATTCGGTTGAGGCGTGGTTTGATGCATTGGAAAGCCATTGAGTTGTACTTTCTTATTATGATGGTTTAGAATTTGTTAGCCGATTTTATTTTGTCGGTAAATGTGAATAGTGTCAATGGTCGACTTTTGTCGTTTTAATGGTGCGTATTTGACTTGTGTTATGCTTTATGGTGTTGCTTCGAATGTGGTATGACTTATGTGTTGTTGTGATGATGATTTGTGGCCGTAAGGCAAGAAAATGCTAAGTGTGATATTTAATGACATATGCATGATTATGAATGTGTGTATGCATGCAATGTGAATGTCAAGAGTCATTGTATGCCAAGCATCATGATATGCATTGTGAAAACGTCCTGAGTGACGGTTTAGTTCCAGAGAGAATATTCTATAACATCGTGGGCCTCGAAAATATGAGGCGATGCCTGAGGACTTAAAGCGATGGGTATAGACGATTGTGGGCTCCTTTGGAGACTTAAAGCAATCCTTAACGTCGTGGGCCTCGAAAATACGAGGCGATGCCTGAGGACTTAAAGCGACGGGTGAACATCGTAGGCCCGACAGGGAGTTACTTGACTAAGTCTCAGTAACAAGCGATGGTTCCAATAGTTCCTGAGTGGACTAATGACGTGACAAAGGAAGTCGGTACCGCATGGCATGTGCATAGAGTCGTGGTGTCGGTCTCTGTGCATTTGCATTCATCATGAGTCATTTGTGCATGGAATTGTGAATGTATGGAATATGTGTGATTATATTGTGAATGATTGATGTGCAGTGGTAATTGATACGTGTGAATTGTACTGTGTGTTGTTATAATTTATCCGTGTGCTTTGGTGGTGAGAATACGTTACTTGTGCATTTTTGGTGTTAATATATAATCTTATGCAATTATATTATGGTTGTTTTTCTCACCCTTCTGCTGTTTTATAATGCTCTATGAGGCATTGCAGATTAGAGTTGCTGGAGGTCTTTTGTGAAGCTTTGTGTCTTCACCCTTTTTGTCGGTCGGCTCTGATATGTGACACCGGGTAGTTAGGGAGGCCGTTGGCTATTATTATGTATTATGTATATATTATCTTTTGGCTTGTACATGTATAACTTGATGCATAACGAAATTTTTACATGATGTATGTTAATCAGATTTTAGATTTTCCGCTTTAATTCTAAATTCTGAAATGTGGGTGTAAGGAACAAAGTTTCCTCCATTGATTGCTACCCCACTGTTGCATATCTAAATGAGCAGGTGTTGCATGTTATGTGTTTGGTTACTTTGATGTGATTTCCCCTTTCTATGCCATGATGTTTCAAATATACTCTGATCAAATTTCGAACTTTCTTTTTACCGCTTTAATTGCGTGTTAATTGGGGGTATAGATTGGGGGCGTCACAAAGGCAGCAATAAAGAGTTTCACAATATCACTAAAACAAATCAAAGAATACCCGGGTTGAAAAAATATACCAGGTGGCAAGAGATCTAGAGTCAGCTTGAATGGCAGAATATTCAACTGATTCATCTGCCAAAATCAATATCTGCAAAAAGCAACGTTTCTATCATCGCCAACTTGCAGACATTATAATTGCTACAGACAAGTCCTAAATATTTCACCATATCATAATTTAACTGTAAGTCTAGCCCCAACTTGCTACCAAATAGTCAGTATAATTATATTATTGCTGAAAGAACACTACAGTAAATAATATAGCAGAAGCCATAGGTGGTTCCCACACAAAACCAACTTCACTACCTAAGTCGAGGTGAACTTTCTCTGATTGAAACACGACATAGAACTCGACTTAAATGCAAGGATATTACATTGTCCAAAGACGACACATTTACAGTACTATCGGCAAAAACCTCTATAATATGATGCAAATCCAAGTCCATAGTCCACCACATTCACGAACAACACCTGCTATGGCGAACTCAACCTCTGGATCCTGAGACTCCTCTCTATCTTCTTCCAGTTCTTTAATCATGGGCTCAATGGCCTCACCATCCAATCCCTAGAAATTGCACATATAGAACAGATAAATTCAAAACCAAATCTTTAAACAAATGAGCTGACTCGTAAGATCACTGAAAGCGAAACACACTTGGAGGCGATAAGTCACTGTCATAGGTAGGCAATATCTATCAAAATTATACTGTCCTCAAAATAATTAAAGTATTGGTGTATAAAAATTGAGGACAGAAACATATTGGTGTATAAAAATTAAATGCCTCATAACTATCCGCACTTGTTCTTTCACTGAATCACCGTCCACCAATGGCATCAATCTCATCCATGAATATGATGCAAGGCTAAGCAAAATGTTAGAAATAGTAAAAATCAATTTTGAGTAGATATTTAGAATGAAAACCAGTTTGAAAGAATAAAAGTTCTTCCTACCTGATGATCACAAGCATATCCAAACATTTCCCTAATCAGTCTTGAACTTTCACCAATATACTTATCAAGTATAGCACTGGATACAACCTGAAATGAAGTACAAGCAGTTAGCTTCAATATTGTTGGCAATTGCTCTTGCTAATAATGTCTTCCTAGTTCCAAGAGGTCCGTAGAGAAGAAGACCCTGTAAGAAGTAAATTCGGTTACTTTTCCTTCAATAAATATTTATTCATTAGTCATATAAAATTATGTGCAATATAGGATCATTACCCATCAACAGTTTGCTCATATGATGAAGTTCCAAAATATTTAATATATGAATCCTGCACCATTGTATCAATTCAGCTTTATGAATCATGCTCCAATTGAGGCATGTCGCTAAATGTAGAGAAGGAAAAGTGGAAAGATACGAAAATACATAGAAATATATGATAAGACAGATACGAACTTTAGTAAAAATATGGTAAGAAATGCGAGGGATCCGTGCAATATTATTTGCCCGGTCAACTGCAACAAAAGTCTAAACTTGGGACCATATCCATCAGCCCAATCCCAGTTATCAAAAATAGTCCAGAAGAAGTAACCAAGCACAGGCACACCCTGTAGAACAATAACAAGAAGGTATAAGATGCAATTAGTGTTTTTGAAAGAATAGTTCAATGTTAAAAATGAATTTTTCAGAGTCAAAACCTTGATCATAGCTACATAAACGGGAAGCAAATGCTCCAACAGATACAACCGGCGGATCAAATCAGTCTCATCTGAAACTCCATTTTCAGCAATAATAAAGGGGACATTTAGATGCTTGAATCTTTCATGGAACTGGAGCAACATGCGATATAAGCCATAGGATATACTCCACGCCCAGATTCACTGTACTCGTCATTTTCCACTAGCTTCAGGCCAACACCCGAGACCGCTTCCTGAAATACATGTTAGAATCTCCATGTGAGTATATGTCTGGTATCATACAGAATGCATAATCATGTTCAATAAATCAAATCTGGCCATAATAGTTAACACCTATAAAGTCCTGCTTTTTGGATGTTTCATCAATGTTTCTGAACCAAAGAGTCGGCGCCTTGGATTCGCATTATGTCAGTCATAATAATCAATAATAGTATTCTTCCATGGATATACATTTGTTGCAACATGTATCAATCAAAGAATCAAGCATGTAGAAATCACTAATCGGGTTTAGAACACCAGCACATCTGTATAATACCATCAAAATTCGACACTATCCATTAATATAAATCAATTAAAGAAATGTAAAGGGAAACAAATTCCACTCCCTAACACTAACCTTGTTCTGCTATAATGCAGATTCCAAGGCTCCAACATCAGCAGGATCAATGACAGAGGCCTGCTCAGCAAAATGTTTGTTAGTTTAAACACCATAAAAATTCGAACAGTTAGAGACCGATTTAGAAATGAACATAAAACACATCTGCAACATCCAACCAATTAGAGATATACATTTCAAATGTGATATATAGATTAAGTGTTTCTATCAAGCATTAACTTTCAAAGCAGTTTCTTTTTCTCTACATAAAAATATCCAGAAAAGACGGGTTGAAGCGAATTATGGAACCAATGAACACCAAAACAGAAGCGAATAACCAGTTTCTTTTTCCTGACTTATCCCTCGATTGCGTCAAGAATCAACTGTAATTACATGATGGCATCAAGAAATTTCAAATTTTAGCGCAAAAAACATGACAAAGGGTATCTTTATTATTTACAGAAATGTTCCAGCTACTTTCAAAAATTAAAGTTCAATTCATACCTTCACAGCTTTGTCGGCTGCCATACAAGCCACAATTGTTGCTTCGATGTCTCCTGTATGTCCAACCATGTCACCGTTTGGTAGGTTGACACGAATCTGCACAACAGAAAAAAAAGAAGATAAAACCTAAAACTTTATCATTAGACAATGAATCTTAAACGTGAGACGGACAAGTAGATCTCCATCTTCTTCTTGGTTTGAAACTCAGACCACAATCCACACCCAAATCTCCATCTTCTTCAGTTGTAGTTAAAATCGGAACCATGACCCATAAGCTTAAGAAGAAATATTGAGGAGAAGAAGAGTGTAAAACAACAATGAAGATGATTTTAAGTTGGTTGCGTAGAGGAAGGAAGATGAAGAAAAATGGAGAAAGAGATAGGGAGAGGATACGAGAAAGAGAGAGAATTCTGAGACGAGAGAGAAAGAGAGAGAATTCTGAGAGAAAAAGGGAAGAAAAGGGCACAAGAAAGAGAGAGAAGGTGAGAGAATTTTTCAAAAAATGTCTGCCATCTGAAAATTTGAGGTCTTTTAATTGGGTAATGAATTATTAGTTAGTCAATTACATAAAAGGGTTTGTAATGGTGTAAATGAAAAATTAATGAAAAGGTAATTAATGATGTTTAGTAGTAGTTTTCAATAATAGGTAGATAGTTGAATATAGATAAATATTTGTGATTAACTAATTAAGTTAGGATTAATTAGTAAGAAGTTGACCAACACGGAAAAGTTTATGTTCAACTTCTATATCAAAAAGTTGCATGTTTAACTTCTATTATCCAATTGACCACTTTATCGAAAGTATATCTTGAATCTCCCTTGAGGCAAATTCAATTAAATTTGGCTTAATTGCAATTTTGGTCCCCCCTATTTTGGTTTTTTCACGGTTTTAGTCTCCCTATTTTGTTTTTAAGCAGTTTTGGTCCTCATCCCAATTTTGACCCAACTGTTCATGAACGGTCGTGTACTGTTCATTTTGTCCGTACATGAACAGTGCATGACCGTACATGAACAGTACACGACCGTACATGAACAGTTGGGTCAAAATTGGGATGGGGGACCAAAACTGCTTAAAAACAAAATAGGGGGACTAAAACTGTGAAAAAACCAAAATAGGAGGACCAAAATTGCAATTAAGCCAAAATATTATAAGACAAATTTCTCATCATGAAAAAAAATACCTTACAAAAATACATATATACACAAGAAAAACTTTGTTTGTCACTAAATAATTAGTAATTATTGGTATTTTTTATTTTTAAATAAAAAATTATAATATATTGATTTTTGTTGATTATAAAAATAAAACACAGGATAAATATTTATGACTAAGAAGTAAGTTAAAATTAATGTTTTTTTATTTATATTTATCAACATAAAAAAATATTAATTATTATACAATTTTAGTGTCTTGACATCTTACATGGTCAATTATCATAGTTATTCTTAGGTGATATTTAGATCTAATTAAAGAAAAAGTCATTAAAAGTCAAACACATGATATTGTAAAATTAAATCTATATATAGAATAATTATGATATAATAATAATAATTATTTTTTTACACTTCAAAATTCTTAGCGTTTTTAGATAAAAAAATTAATTAAACCAGTATTTGGCACATACATCAAGAGAAAAATGTTTATTTTCTACTGAATAATTAGATAAATTTAATATTCTTAAAATTTTTAAATAAAAATAAGAATAATTGTAAAAATAGTCACTTGAGTTTTCATATAAGATATAATCATACATATTTGACAAATGTCTCTATCTAAAAAAGTAATTAAAATTAAATTTTTGCAAATGTATTTAAATAAAAATGAGAATAATTATAATTTACAAACTAATTTCATTTTACCCTTCAATTTTATTATTGACTCTCCTATTTTTATCCGAATTATTTTTCAATCAATTTAATTATTTTAACAATAACTTACAAGAGCAAAAAATCATTCTATATTCGATCCTTAAAAATAAAATATACAATACATATAATTTTTATCATAGTCGACATATTTTTTATCCTAGTACATTTTAATCATGGTAAAACAATCTTTATTGTTGATTAATACAAAATAAAGTTAGGATAATTAATTGTCATCAATAATTTTAAGAAAATATGAAGAAAAAAACAAATATTTTGTAATGATATATAAATAAAAGAAAAAAAATACTTATCACCATTGATACATAAAAAAAAAAGTAGAAGACAAAAATTAATATAGAATCACTGGATTATATTTATCACAAAAAATGTACGAGCCAAATTTTGGTCTCTAACAAATATATTAACAAATACAAAATACTGATTTGCCATTCATTCATTAAAAAAATATGTGAGATAAAATTATTAATAATAATTATAAATAAAGTATGGAATAAATTTTTTGTTTTTATTTATAAAAAAAAACAAAAATTTGAACCACAAAATCAAATCACTTTTAAATTTACAAAATTTAATCCAAATAGTTTGACAAACATATTTAAAACAAAATCATATTACATATAATCATTCGGTTTAATTATTTTGAAAGTACATAATTATTTGATTTTTTTTATTAATATTATCTAATTTAAATTTATCAATTAAATTATATATTATATTTATTTAATTAATAAAATATTATACAATATATATTACGAATGATTAACAACAATATCATTTGATTTTTTTATTGATATTATTTAATTTTAAATTTATTAATTAAATTATATATTATATTTATTTAATTAATAAAAGAGATGTGCTATTTTTACACCGAATATAACAAGACAATAAAATGGTTCTGCACATAAACCAAAATAAAAATAATTATTAAAAAGTAAATTTAATATATTTAATGTATACAATTACGGTGTAATGTTAATAAACATTCTAAACATATCTATTCTCTTAATAAAATATTATACAATACTCCTATATATTAAGAATGATTAACAACGATATTTATAATAAATCCGTGTGAGAGAACAGGGTATTTGTCTAGTTCTCAATAATATACTACTCCTACTTAGCAAAAACAATAGCCACCATATAATACATGTACTAGGGTATATAATTATAGTAATTACTAGTGTATCAAAAAATGTTAGTAGTACTACTACTGTAGATATGGTGTCCTATTATTTCCACGACAAAACGGAACACACCACACGTTAATCGTTATACATACACAGTTACACACACGAGCACATGAGTACCATTATAGTTTTAGAAATAAAGGTTTGGTGATTTTGTACAGTAGCCAAAATGACCGTGTTTGCGTTTGGGATGGAATAATTGGTTAACCCAACTAATAACAGTTGAGTTGTTTTGTGTCAGAATTGTACTGCATTTTACAGTGGCAATTGCAAAAGCAAAAAAGCAGAAAGAGAAATGTGATTACTGTTTAGATAGATGACAAGTTCAGAGCCATAAAGACGTTGTAAATGTAGCTTGATTAGTCATGTCATGTCATAGGCTCTTATTTCGCTTCGCCGGCTTCTGCTTTTTTACACTGTGTTTGGATCTTATAAATATTACTTGTAGGAAAGAGACGAGTGTATATTTTTATGATTTTTTTTATCCATATGCCATCTTTTGAAATTTTATATGTCATTATTTGAAATTTTTTTTTTTAAAATGTTACGTTATTCATGAGTTCGTTTTTTCAATAGACGAATCATTGAAACAAAAAAAAAACCTCTTCAATAGTTCGGCTAATTATTGGCCGATCCCATGAATGGTTCGGAAAAACTTCATTGTTGGAATTGACCCAAAAACTATGGGAATTCCTTCTATCACGCAACAATTATACAGAAAAGTAGAAAGAAAATAGGAAAGAAGAGGATGAATAGTGTTCTTGCTGCCCACAAACTGTGAGACTTTCTCTCTTCTTATTACTCACTCTGCAACTGCAGAATTCTGTGAGAAATTACAAAGTGTTGTAATTGATACAAAATAATGAGGGAAACTCCCTATTTATAGAATTAGGTTTGCTTGCATCTCAAGACAAATCCCAAACCATAAAAGCCCAAAATATCAAATCTAATCTAAATCATATCAAATCAAATCTAATCTAATAAAAGCAAAATCTGAATCCCATCTAAATGAATCTGTCGAAACACTTTCGACAATTCGACACTAAGCAATTCGACACATGCTAGTTTTCGACACTATGAATTATAATTTAACACACCACCTAATTCATTGTGTCTAAGCTGTCTACATTCATCATCGATCTTAGTCTTCTGAAGGCTTCGACCTGCACTCCCTTCGTCATGATATCTGCAATCTGATTCTCAGTTCTGCAGTGTTCCAACTTCATCTTCCCTTATGCTACCTGCTCTCGAAGATAATGGAACCTCATTTCGATGTGCTTGCTTCGACAGTGTGCTATTGGATTCTTCGCCAAATTGATAGCTGACATGCTGTCGATCTTCATGGTAATTGCTCCATGACTCATTGATGTAATTTCTTCGACCAGATTCACCATCCATGTTGCTTGCCATGCACAGAGAGAAGCAGCAATGTATTCTGCTTCGCATGATGACAATGTCACTACTGGCTCCTTTCTCGAACTCCAAGCAACTGGTGCACCACCTAACATAAACACATATCCAGCTGTGGATTTTCTATCCTCTGCATCACTACACCAGCTAGAGTCTGTGTATCTCACTAACTTGCATTCTTTCCCTTCATCAGCTGCTGGAAACAAAATGCCATAGTCGAGAGTTCCTTTCAGATACCTTAGTATCCTCTTCACCGCTGCTAGGTGTGATACCTTTGGCTTCTGCATAAATCTACTTACCATACCAACACTGTATGCTAAGTCAGGCCTTGTGTGACAAAGGTATCGAAGTGACCCAATAAGTCTTCTGTATTGGGTTGGATCGACATCATCTTCATCTGAATTTTTCGACAGTTGCTGTCTGGGCTCAGCTGGAGTCAAAGTTGGGTTGCAATCTTGCATCTCAAATCTCTTCAATATTTCGCCTGCATATCTTCTTTGATGCATCATCAAACCTCTACTACTCTTGTAGAATTCGATGCCAAGGAAATATGAGAGATTTCCCAAGTCTGACATTTCAAACTCTTCACTCAGGTTACGTTTGAAATCTTCGATCTCCTTCTTGCAACTTCCTGTTATCAACAGATCATCGACATAGAGACATAGTATAAGCAATTCGCCATTGCTTCTTCTTACATATACTCCATGCTCAGTTGTGCACTTCACAAATTCCTTCTCCCTTAAGAAGCTGTCGATTTTCTTATTCCAAGCTCTTGGAGCTTGCTTAAGTCCATACAGGGCTTTATGCAGCCTGTACACCTTTCTCTCTTTGCCTTGTTTCACAAACCCAACTGGTTGTGCAACATAAACTTCTTCGTCTAAGGGGCCATTCAGGAATGCACACTTCACGTCCATCTGACATGTGTGCCAATTATTCATATTTGCTAGACCAACAACCAACCTGATTGTTTCGATCCTAGCAACTGGTGCAAAGACTTCGTCATAATCAATTCCTTCCTTCTGAAGAAATCCTTTCGCTACGAGTCTTGCTTTGTGTCGAACTACTTCACCTTTTGGATTCAACTTTACTTTGTAAACCCACTTCACATCAATTGTCTTCTTGCCTTCAGGAAATTCGACAAGTGACCAGGTGTTGTTGACTTCGATGGATTCTATTTCCTCATTCATTGCTTTCACCCACTTCGAATCTTTCAATGCCTCAGCTGCATTGACGGGTTCGACATCTGCATAGAAAGCATAGTGTACCAGTTCACCTTCTTCATCGACAACATCATCTGATGTAATCACACATTCCTGCAACCTTGCTGGCATTTGTCTTGTTCGACGAGGTCTACTTGGTCCTGCTTGGTCTTCGACACTTTCTTGTCGAACTTCTCTCTCAGCTTCTCTAGCTGGTTCTTCACAACTGATTCTTACTGAATCTTTGTTGACATTTTCTGTCCAGTCCCACTCCTTAAGCTCATCAATGATCACGTCTCTACTGATCACAATCTGCTTGTTCACTGGGTCGAACAACTTGTATCCACCTGTCGAATGATATCCCACCAGGATCATTTGACTTGACTTGTCATCTAACTTTCGTCTCAACTGATCTGGCACATGCCTATGTGCAATCGATCCAAAGACCTTAAGATGACTTAAGCTTGGCTTCACACCAGACCAACATTCTTCTGGCGTAATCCCCTTTAGCTTCTTTGTCGGACACCTGTTCAAAAGATATGTCGAAGTCGAAACAACTTCTCCCCATAATTCTTTAGGAAGATGTTTGCCCTTCAACATACTTCGAACCATGTTCATGATGGTTCGATTCTTCCTTTCTGCAATTCCATTCTGCTGTGGAGTGTAGGGTGGCACCACCTCATGCACAATCCCTTCTTTCTCACATAGTCTGTCGAAATCTTTCGACACATATTCTCCACCACCATCAGTTCTCAAAACCTTGAGCTTCCGACCACTTTGTCTTTCGACCATAGATTTGAACTTGGCAAATACCTCAATCACTTCACTTTTCTTCTTGATTAGGTAAGTCCACAGTTTTCGACTGAAATCATCTATGAATGTGACAAAGTATTTGTTACCTCCCATAGAATCGACCTGGATTGGACCACATACATCAGAGTACACAACATCAAGAATTCCCTTCGACCTGCTTCCTGCATCCTTACTGAAGCAATTCTTGTGTTGCTTTGCCTGCACACATTCCTCACAAACTTTATCTGGAATGTTAATTTCTGGCAAACCTGAAACCATGTTCTTTCTCTTCAGATCTCTGATGTCTTTGAAGTTGAGATGGCCTAGTCGAAAGTGCCATAACCACTCATCTCTACTGGCTGCTGTTGCTAGACACTTGTGCTTCATCACATTGAGTTCAATCTTGAAGGTCCTATTCTGAGACATTGGAGCCTTCAAGATCAACCTACCACTTGCGTCAAGAACTCTCATCATCTTGTCTTCGACAACTACCTTGTAGTTCTTTTCGACAAGCTGCCCTATACTGAGCAAATTACTCTTCATGCCTGGATTGTACAACACATTGGAAATTGTTGACCTTTTGCCATCTTTCCTCATAATCAGAACATCACCAATACCTTCAGCTGCTAGAGTGTTGTCATTTGCAAACTTCACCGTGTTCTTCGACGAGGGCTTCATGTTGACAAACCAATCTTTCCTCCCAGTCATGTGTGATGAGCATCCTTAGTCCAAGTACCACTGGTCCTTGAAACTCTCATTATCTCTGGTTGTAACCATCAGCATCATACCTTCTTCTTCTTCATGCTTCGCCAGCTTTGCATCATCTTCTTGATTCTTTCTTTCAGGACATTTTGTCGAATAGTGACCATACTGGTGACAATTATAACACTGAATGTGGCTTTTGTCAGGCTTTCGACCACCACCTCTTCCTCTACCTGCAGCACCACCTCTTTGGTTGCCTTGGTTCTGGGTCCTTCTATGGTTCGACCAATTCGCCTCTTGCTGATTTCCTCTGCCTGTCGAATTGTTGTAGCTTCCTCTACCTTTGTCGACCATCTTTTCTTTACCCTTCTTTTCTTTCGCTGATTGAGCTTGCAAGGCCACATCATTCTTCGACTTGCCTGCAGCTCTTTCAGCCATTCTTTGTTCATGAGACTCAAGTGTCCCTTGAAGCTCTTCCTTCGTCACCTTCGACAAATCTTTTGATTCTTCTATGGCTACTACCACGTGATCAAACTTTGGAGCCAACGATCTCAAAATCTTTGAGACAACTGCTTTCGTCGCCAACACTTCTCCACACACCTTGATTTGATTCACAAGTCTCGTAACTCTTGTGAAGAAATCTGTTATGCTTTCATTGTCTTCCATCTGAAGCAATTCATACGCCCTTTTGTGAGTTTGTAACCTCACCTCTTTCACCTTCTCTGCGCCTCCAAACGATTTTTCCAGAATCTCTCATGCATCCTTCGCTGTTTCTGCATCACTAACTTTCTTAAAGTTATCTGCATCAACACATTGATGGATTATAAAGAGAGCTTTATAATCTTTCTTCTTCAATTCTTTGAATGCAGCCTTTTCTTGATCCGTCGCACCTTCTTCAAGAGTTGTTATTCCTTCCTTCACAAGATCCCACAAATCTTGATAACAGAAAACAACCTTGATTTGCTTGCACCAATTCTCATAATTATCTTTCTTGAGAATTGGAAGGTTTGCTGGAAAATGGCCGTTTGGATGATTCGTAGCCATCGCGTTCTTGCGATTTCTTGCCCTTGAATCTCTTAAACCGGAGCTCTAGATACCAGATGTTGGAATTGACCCAAAAACTATGGGAATTCCTTCTATCACGCAGCAATTATACAGAAAAGTAGAAAGAAAATAGGGAAGAAGAGGATGAATAGTGTTCTTGTTGTCCACAAACTGTGGGACTTTCTCTCTTCTTATTACTCACTCTGCAACTGCAGAATTCTGTGAGAAATTACAAAGTGTTGTAATTGATACAAAATAATGAGGGAAACTCCCTATTTATAGAATTAGGTTTGCTTGCATCTCAAGACAAAACCCAAATTATAAAAGCCCAAAATATCAAATCTAATCTAAATCATATCAAATCAAATCTAATCTAATAAAAGCAAAATCTGAATCCCATCTAAATGAATCTGTCGAAACACTTTCGACAATTCGACACTAAGCAATTCGACACATGCTAGTTTTCGACACTATGAATTATAATTTAACATTCATCAGTTCGTCTTTTTATTAGACGAGCCCACACAGAAAATGTGGTATTTTAGAAAAAAAAATTGAAATGGTGGTATTTTGAAAAAAAAAATTCAGATGGTGGTATTTTGGTACATAAAATTTCAAAAGGTAGTATTTGAGTAAAAAATTCTATTTATATACTTAATTTTGATGTATTGTTTTTATTTAAAGAACTGTCATTTCTTTTATATTATTTTCTTTGCAACTTTTAAAATATTATATAATGTTTGATTAACAAATCAATAAAATCATATTGGAATAGAAATATGATATTGTATTACAATAAAACAACAATGACATTATAAAAGGTATTTATTTTGATTTGATTTATTAACATTATTTACTTCCTTGTCATCATCTAAAATTCCACCTTCCTTTTTAACAATATGTTCAACTATTAGAGGTTTTTGAAGTCTATCCTTTCTCATTTGGATGTTAATTTTATAAAAACCTATGTTTTTATTTTACTCTGCCCATGTGTCTATCCTTTCTCATTTGGATGTTAATTTTATAAAAACCTATGTTTTTATTTTACTCTGCCCATGTGACAATGAGATGTCTACAAGATGTTCTTTCTCTTTCTTAGAAGTCTTATTTCCAACTTTGCTATAGGCATTTTTCAGACCAAGAACAACAAGTTCCTATATGAATTACTTGAAGAATTATCTGGAGCTATCCATGGAAAAAATATGAAAAATGAACCAAAAGTTACTGGCTAGTAACATAAATTTGACTGCATCAAAGCATATAATCGTCAACTGATATATACTTCCATATTGTTTGACCTAGTATACCTCCACAGTGTTTAGACTAATATACTTCCATATTGTTGTTTGGCATAGTATGATTTAGATCAGCTCCTTTCACACTTTCAACTGATATACTTCCATATTGTATGACATGTAATATAATATGGAAGGAAGAGTTTCATTGATAGATAACTTCAAATATAATGGCATTTTTAACAGGTATAGAAAAACATACCATTCCAAATAAGTTGTCTAAAATCGTCACCAAAAAGTATTTATGTTCCTCGAGTTTCGGCTTCACATAATTGGAAATTATGTAAGCCATATAAAATAATAAATAAACTGTACATGTTTCTGGAGTATAAATATGTTACAAAAGGTCAATGCCTACAAGCTTTTCATAATCTAGAAGTTAGTTATCTGAATTAAACCTACATCTAAAAGAACAATGTAATTATCAGCTGAAAGCCATAAACAACCAAGTAAACAATCGATATTGCAGCACGAATTACTAATCTTTTCAAATTACAAGTACTAATAGGTTTATTTTCAAAACAGAAACCAACCTGATTTAATAGAATCATGGATTAACAACTCATGTTCTATTCAGGTTCACTGTGACCCTCCATCAGAACCCCTCATCCTTTCCCGTGCAAGGGAAAATTCAAATAGCTCAAGCAATGATTCTGACTCTTCATCAAGCAATGATTCTTACAAAATATTATAAGCTAGTAACAACATGAGGGTATATAAAGGGGTCACAAGAATTAACTTTAACAACTAGTTGATTGCTATTTAACTAGTTACTCTTGAAGTCTTAATCCTCAAATATAATGATTATGATTTTGTGCCAACGTCATATGCCAAATCGAAGAGCTTTTATATTTTCCAATATAAATTACTCTAAAATCAAAGGTCTCCCCTAGATATGAATCACCACTAGTATTGGGATTTTATTAGCAACAAATATTATGATTCTAGCTCCATTAAATGGGATTACAATTTATAAATTATCACCTCCACACATTGCATAGAAACCTTCATTAACAATTGGCAACATAAAATAAATTGCATCATATGATATATCTAAGGATACATAGTATATCATGCATCTTTCATTTCACTAGTTAACAACGACTAAGCTGCCGGTGGATGGAAAAATTACTGACAGGCATAGTTTATCACGATTACCAGAGGATAAAAACAGACCAAATATTCTAAATATTTTTTCTAGCTCTCGACCTCCTATGTAGTATGGGAAAATCAAACTTCAGAGGCAGAGTTTCTCACGATTACTAGAGAATTTTTTTTATAAACAACAATATAATTATAAGAGAATATTAGGAGGACACCAATCTATTTATAAGTATCACTACTAGAACACCAACAACACCTCACAATCTACAAATCACTCATAAATCAGAAAATTCAAGGGAGATTTAAACCAATCATAAAAACTACATTTAGTTTTAGATTTAGAACTAAACTCCAACCATGACCAAGAGATTTGCATTACCTTCATTGTAATATCTGCTTGGTTTCCAATCAAGTCATTGAAAATCACTTGGTTGCGAGTGGACTTAAAAGTACTCCTCACAACTTTCATGAATCAATCCATCAAATGATCACACACATCAAATGATCACACACAGTCTTCCTAACAATCCAAGGTATACCCACCCAATCTGCTATTTTCCGCCAAACAATGCCAAATTTATTACATTGTAAGCATTTATAAATGGGGCAATTCTTTTTCTTATTATTTAAGCATTTAATAGATGCTCTATCTAGTTTGAATCCTAGTCCATTTTTATTTAAAGAAAGCCTTTAACTTGATAAGATAAAGTTATTGTTTTCTTTCTCCTTAATAAATTTACTTAGGATTTCATACAAATCTGTCACTTCCTTTTTCAAATAGACTTAAGTATCACATATTTCTTTTGAGTTTCTAATATTATTTATCTTTAACTTAAGTGATTTATTGTTGTTTGCAAGAAACCCTAAATACTTCTTAAGGTCTAAGTTGTGTTTTTTAATCCTATCGTTTTCTTCAACCGGTTTAGCACTCATTTTAAATATTTGATTATAGGATGGTTTAGTTACCTGATAATCATCTTCCTTGTAGGATGTCTTTAAGCAAACTTTATCATTTTCATTTGAAGAGGATTCTTCTATAGTTTTTCCAGAGGTTAATTCTTCTTTTCTTGTGACTGTTTCGTCTTCTCTTCTTCTTTCGAAGATTCAAATAGATGACACTTTTTATTCTTCACACGCTCTCTTAAATGAGGTTCACTCATTTGATGTTGAATCTTCCCAAAGATCGTTCAACTACTGAGTATGTTCTTTCGAAGGAAGACATGCGAGTTGTTTGATAGGAGTTTGATGAAGTTCATGATTCTTCATTCTTTGAGCTTGTACCTTCATCTTTAATTAATTAAACTAGTTCGTTCATTTTTTTGTGATCCCCTCCTTCTTTGTTTTTTCTTGAAATTTACAAACATTCCCATTTTTTATTTAAGGATTGAATTGTGTTTCCAATTCTCAACTCTTAGATATCGATTAGTAACAAACGTTCCAATATGATTTCTAAAAATTCTTAACTTTGAACAACATTGATGAATGACATCTTCATCTTCTTTGCCTCGTGTGTTTATTTTCACTTGTTTGATACTTGGAGAAACTTCATATATCATTTCAAGAGTCACTAAAAGAAAAATGTCATTTTGTGACACATAGGTTACGACAGTTCACTGAAAACCGCCATCTTATATGTATTACGACGGTTCCTACGACGGTTTTTTGCAACCATCATTTAATTTTTGCTCTCCATATGTGTCCAAAATTAGATTAACAGAGTATCTCAAATAAAAAGTATTAAGATTAAGCAACAACTGAATATAATTATAGATCAAAGGTTCATACAAAGGTCAAATCAACATATAATCCAACAATAGAAAAATAGGTTCATCATAACACAACCTAACCTAAGAGAATTTAGCTACACATTATTCAGAAAATAATACCATAATCGATAGATGAAAAAACATAAGAAGTCCCTTGAAGAGATGACCTCCAATGACTTTAAATGCTCTAAAAATCTCCTATTGTGCTCCCAAAATTGTGCTCTCTTCTCCAATTTTCGTAACCCTTTTTAAAGCAGTCATAACGGGCCATAAGGCGCACGACACAACGTATTCGCCTCTATCACGCACGCGATGGCGCACGTTATTATTCCAGTAGTTGCGTGAAAATCAACCTTTTTGCACCAGAATTTTCACCAAGTTCCATTCTTTCATACTTGGCTATTTTTCACTCATTCTCGGGTCTTTCTTCATCATTTTGGCTCATCTTTTGCTTGTTTTTCCTCGATTCTTGGACTAACTATATGCAATGACGAACTGTTATCACAACCTGAAACTTGAATCACTGTTTGTCCTCAAGCAACTCACCTGCAACTGCACATTCCAACAGACAACAAGTCATACAATAACAATTGAACATCACCATATTTTTTCGTTACCAGACCATTATTCCGGCTTCCAACTTCCATCAGGCAAATTTGAAAAACTTCCTCAACATTGACGAGTACTCAACCTGTCTCTCAGCTCACTTTACTCGCTCAATGGACCGGGTTATCACTCAATCAACATGCAAAATAAATTATACTTAGCTTGATCATGCTCCAATATAGCTTATCATAGAAATCATAACACTCAAATAAGAGTTTTTTTCAGGTTGTAACTTGGCTTATGTTCGGGTAGGATATTTTTAGGAAAATAGGTTTACACCTTTGGAGTTAAGTGCCTAGTTCTCCTTCTCTTTTGATACCCATTTGTTCCTTCTTAATGGTACTATAGATTTGGTCATTCTTTTTTATTCTTTCTCAATTTTTTTTCAAGAAGTGACTTTTTCCACTTCATATTTTTTCAATTTTTTTTTTTTAAACTTTTTGACCACTTATCTCTAGTACTCCAACCCAAACTTAGAACTTTACACATTTTCAAGAGCAACCCCAAACTTAATATTTTTCATTCAACTTTAAGACCCAAAATTCTACCTAACTCTAAAAAGAGGGTGGAAAGAACGAATCTTTCAAGTCAAATGGATAAGAGTTGTAGGCTACATCACTGAAAGAAAGGCTTAGGCTTAAAGTGACCAACAAAGGATGTTCCTAAAACTACAGGTTGGCTACAAAGGCTCAAAGTTATAAACAAGAAACTTGCCTCGTATGTGTTAATCAGACTAGAAAAATTAATCAGAAATAGATCAAACCAAATAAAATAAAATTGCATGGATACACTCTAAGAAAGAAAAAGTGAACAATGGAAATATTTAGGCTCAAACCTTACCTGATGAGATATCTAAAGGTTAAGTACAAGTTTGTTGATTCTTTCCTCTTCCTTTGCCTTCAAGTCGCCAGTTGCATTCATTACAATCAAGTCACTTTTTTTTCTTGGATCATGCGTTCAATGCTAAAGTTAAATGTGTTAATCTGAAAAAGAAACAGTCGCAACTAAGCTTATAAAGAACAATATAGGTCTTTATGATATGGTTCTTCTTGAGTGGCTAATTTCCCTTATGAATGACCTTGAATAAAATAAGAGCAACTTCTGCAAAAAAAAACAAAAATAATTAAATATTGATGGGTTTCCTCCCATCCAATGCTTATTTTTTGTCATTAGCTTGACGTTTGGCATTATGGCTCAGACAATAGTAGGGAGGCTGTTTTGCCAGGAACCTCTATACCATAATAATGCTCTAGTCATTGTCCATTCACTTTAAATCGTCTCATATCACAAGGATCCTGAATCTCAATGGCTCTGCTTTGACATACTTCTGTGACTACGAATGGTCCTGACCACTTGGATTCCAGCTTTCCTTGGAATGATCTTAGCCTCGAATTAAACAACAAAACTTGTTGGCCAACCTGAAAGTCCTCCTTACAAGCTTTTTATCATGGTATCTCTTTGTCCGTTCCTAGTAAATGAGTGCATTTTCATATGCCAACAATCACATCTCATTCAATTCATCCAGTTTCAACAATCTCTTCCTTCCAGCTAATTTTTCGTCGAAGTTAAAAAACTTTACTTCCCATTATGCTTTATGTTCCAATTCGACTGGGAGATGACATGCTTTTCCATATACCAATTGATAAGTAAAGAACCCTAAATGCATTTTGAAGGCCGTCTTGTATGCCCAGAGGGCATCATCCAATTTAGTTGACCAATCTTTCCTTGAGGCTGCCACCGTCTTTTCCAAAATTTGCTTAACTGTCTATTAGATACTTCCACCTGACCACAGGTCTGCGGATGATAAGGTGTGTATACCTTATGCTTCACATTATATTTTTCTAATAGTTTTTCTAAGTAGTTGTTGCAAAAATTTGCTCTACCATTACTTATTAAGACTTTGGGCACACCAAACCTAGAAAAATATTCCTTTTTAAAAAATTAGTAACAGTGCGGGTTTCATTAGCACTGCAGGCAACCGCTTCCACCCATTTGGTAACATAATCAACACACACAAAAATATAAAGACATGCATTTAAAAGGGGAAGCGACCCATGAAATCAATTCCCCAATATCAAATGGTTCTACCTCAAGCGTAATATTTAGAGGCTTCTCGTTTTGTTTTGAGATGATACCTGCCTTATTGCATTCCGGACATGTAGACACATACAACTTACAGTCATGAAATAAGGTAGGCCACCAAAACCCACTTTGTAGAATTTTTGCTACCGTTCTCTCACCACTATGGTGTCCTCCATATGCTGAAATATGACAGTGCCACATAATGCTGTCTACCTCCTTACCTGCAACACACCTGCGAAGTAAACCATAAGGACTTTTCTTATAGAGATATGGATCATCCCACAGATAAAAAATTGTTTTTTTATGGAAGCGTTTTCTTTGTTTCCATGTGTATTCTCCAGGCACATCATTTATTGCCTTATAATTTTTATGTCTGCAAACTAAGGTCTTTCACTAATCGCCATTATTTGCTCATCAGGAAATGTCTCTATAATGTCATGCTTATTCTTTGTCACCTCCTCAATTTCTAATCTTGACAGGTTATCTGCCACCACATTCTCGACTCCCTTTTTATCTTAAATTTCCAAATTAAATTCTTACAACAGTAGCACCCATCGTAACAATCTTGGTTTGTAATCACTTTTGTTGAATAAATACTTCGGAGCTACATGATCTGTAAAAATAATAACTTTGGAACCAATTAAATACGAGAAAAAATTTTCCAAAGCAAATACCACGACTAGCAATTCTTTTTTAGTAGTGGTGTAATTAACTTGTTTTTCATTTAAAACCTTGCTAGCATAGTAAATTGTATGAAAAAAATTCCGAGTGTCTTTGGTCAAGTACTGCGCCAACAACATAATCACTAGCATCACACAGAATTTCAATTTCAAAAGGGAGCTCCCAGTTTGGTGAAACAATAACTGGAGTTGTTACTAATTTATATTTGATTACCGAAAAAGCATGTAAGCACTCTTTGTCAAAGTTAAAGTCATTTTCTTTGACCAGTAGGTTGCACAATGGCTTTGAAACTTTTGAAAAGTCTTTAATAAATCTCCTCTAAAAATCTGCATGTCCTAGAAAACTTCTAATCCCTTTGACATTTACTGGTGGTGGGAGTTTCTCTATTACCTCAGTTTTCGCTTGATCGACCTCTATCCCCTTCGCAGAGATTTTGTGTCCAAGAACAATACCCTCAGTGACCATAAAATGACATTTTTCCTACTTTAACACTAAGTTTGTCTCGGTACATCTCTTAAGGACCTTGTTCAATCAATCAATACAACTATCAAATGACTTATCAAAAACAGAGAAATCATCCATAAATACTTATATTGAATTTTTAATCATGTCAGAAAAAATAGAAAGCATGCACCTTTAGAATGTTGTGGGCGTATTACATAATCCAAACGAAATTCGTCTATATGCAAAAATTCTAAATGGACATGTGAATGTGGTTTTCTCCTGATCTGCGGGGTCAACGGCTATCTGGTTGTATCCCGAATATCCATCCAGAAAGTAATTGTAAGCTTGTCCAGCGAGCCTTTCAAGCATTTGGTTTATAAATGGTAATGGAAAATGATCCTTCAGTGTAGCTAAATTTAACCTGCGATAGTCAATACAAATTCTCCATCTTGTAACAGTCTGGGTTAGGATTAGTTCCTTTTTTTCATTACGAATAACATTGGTGCCCCCTTTTTTCGGGACTACGTGCACTGAGCTTATCCACAAACTATCAGAAATAAGGTAAATCATACATGCTTCCAACAATTTCAAGACTTCCTTTCTTACCACTTCCTTCATTTCTAGGTTTAATCGTCGTTGAGGTTGAACTACTGACTTGAATTCCTCCTCAAGCTTGATTTTATGCATATAGTATGATGGGTTGATTCCCTTTAAGTCTGACACTCTCCATCCCAATGCTTCTCTATTTTCCCTTAGCACTCATAATAGCTTCTCTTCTTCAACTTTGGATAAAGTGCTACTAATAATAGTCTGATGCTTATTTCCTTGACTTAGGAAGACATATTTCAGATGTTTTAGGAGTTCTTTTAGTTTAGGATATGCAAGTTTTTCTTCATTACTACTTCCCAATTCTCAGAATCTCTTGTAAGTACGATCTACATGTGATGCTTACAATTGTAGTACAACCTCGTTTACCTCTTCCTGCTCATCATCCGATATTGCTTCTTCAATAGATTGTACTAAAACTCTTTCTGTTGGAGATGAAGGGTTATTTTCTTTCGAGATATTCTCTATCAACTTATCAGTTAAATCAATTTGGTAGCATTGCAAATCTGTTTGAGCATGTTTCATAGCTTCAAAAACATTAAATGTTACCTGCTCTTTGTTGAACCGAAGAATCAATTCACCCCTCTCCACATCAATTAATGCTCGCCTCGTTGAAAGAAAAGGTCTTCCCAACAACAATGGCATTTCAACATCTTCTGGTATTTCTAGTATGACAAAATCGGCAGGAAATAGTAAATCATCAACCTTTACTAAAACATCTTCTAGAATTCCATATGGATAGGTTACAGATCAGTCATCCAGAGTTAGAGTCATTTTTGTTGGTTTAGGTTCTCCACAATTAAGTTTCCGCATCATAGATAATGGCATCAGATTTATGCTTGCTCTTAAACCACAGAGAGCCTTGCCAATCTTTAATGGACCTATTGAAAGAAGAATAGTGAACCTACCTGGATCTGTTAGTTTAGATGGCAATTTTCATTGAATGATAGCACTACATTCTTCTTCTAAAGCTACATTCTCATCTTCCTTTAGTTTGCGTTCACCTTCAAAATTACCTTCATGAATTTAGCATATATAGGCATTTGTTCCAAAGCTTCACAAAAAGGGATGTTCAATTTTAATGATGTGAGCATCTCCATGAATTTTTTAAACTGCCCCACTTCTAATTCCCTTTTCGGTTTCTTTTTATTCAAAGGATAGAATAGCTGGATGTAATCCGGTAAAGGAGGGTTTGGTTCATTTATGATATGGTTTTTTCGTTCTTCTAAAAGGTGAATCTTTATCAATTAATTTATCGAGTGTATCTCCTTTTTCAGGATCATTTCTTGAACCTTCTTTTTCAATTGATGTGGATTTTGATTCTTCCTCCTTATTCTTGTTCTTTTCCAATACTTTTTTCTATGTATTCCTAACCGGGGCTAAAGGAATTGTGCAATTTATCAATTCTATTGCGTCACAATTTTCCTTTTCCTTGAACAATAATGTGATTTGCTGTGACAGACAGGACATTTTCCATTTTATTCTTCTCATTGACTCCTCATGCATTTTGCTTAGCAAGTTCAGTGATCTATTGATCCTCGCAAGTTCATCTTCAGTTACCAACATAAATTTAGCCAAGGTTTCTTCCAATGATACGAATTTGCCTTCTGTAGCCTTTGGTGGTGTGTTCTAAAGAGAAGTCTTGGTGATAGCTTGCATTTCCCATGTATGTTGTTCTTTAGTGCATTTACCTGCAAAATGTTCTTCCTCACAGTTAGTACTTAAGACAAACATTACATCATTTACAGATTCTAGAGCTTTCTTTGCCCCCTGCAACTTTTGATTCAACCCCTCCAACTTCGTGAGAAGCTCTTCGTAACCCACTAGAGTTAGCTTATCATGAGAATTATTTTTTCGTTTCCATACTTTAAATACCTATAGTATTTGCAAAGTTATACTCATTTAGACTCATTTTCTCTATTAGGTCATTCACTTGTGGCTCAGCCAATGTTTTGATTAATCCATCGGCGGATGCATCTAAGAGCATTGACACTTGCATTTGCAGGCCCTTCACAAAAATCTGCATTTGTTCCATACTGCTCATATTGTGATTAAGACACCTTCTTAATAACAATTTAAACCTTTTCCATACATCGTATAGAGATTCGGTCTCTTGTTGTTCAAACTGTGTAATTTCCGCTTTTTTTCGGTGAATTGTGCTATAGTGAAGAATCCCTCCAAAAATTTGTCTTCATATTCTCGCCAAGTGCTAATTACTCCATTCAGAAGACATGATAATCAATCCTTTACTCTTCTAGTCAACGAGAAGCTGAATAACTTTAGCTTAACCTGATCCTCTGTAATACCTTCTGGTTGACACATCAATGTTGTCTCGTAAAATCCGGCTAGATGTTCCCACGGGTCATTAAGTGTGTGGCCATCAAATTGTTTATCTCTCAATCCTGATATCACAAAGTGTTTAATGTTAAAGTGCACATGATTTTCCAGAATGAAACCCAAGGAAACCTGTGATACATCGGTAGGCCTACGGTAGTCCCTCATAGTTTGCGCTATTGGTGTGGCCATAGTCAGGGTTCCTGAAACCTGAGTTGCGTACACATAAACAACAATACCTCAATAGAACCATGATACACAAGAAAGTAATAAAAACTACAAATAAAATAAACTTAGAAAAATAAATGTTGCACAAAGCGTTGCCTTGTTGCAATCATTAGTCTTTGACAACGGCGCCAAAAACTTGATAACTTCTCGACAAATGTATTGATAATGTCGCAGTAATAAAAAGACTGAACCTACAAGGACTGTGTTCGAACAAGACAATGATTTGTGCAATTTAAAATAAAACACTAAAAAAGGGGGGTTTTGCAAGTTTCAGTGCGAAAAGTAATTAAACGAGAAAACAATATCACGAAAGCGGTCAGGTTGTATTGTAGAATCCCCTATTCGTCTATTGTTGATGTTTGATGCCCTGTATGAATGATCTAATCACTATAACCCCACGACGAATTAACAAAACTGTTAAAGTCGATCCCTCACGAATTAACTCACTAACCACTACTTGGAGCTTTCTATCCCTAGTCCGCCAGCGTAAGCAGTGTTAGGAGAGGTATAGACCATTAATTCTCGATGCCACTACTCGGGATCACCTATCCCTATTCAACCAGCGTAAGTAGAACAGCTGCCCAAGGTCCAATACATAGGCTAAGGGTCGGTATTCCATATGTGTCCAAAATCAGATTAACAGAGTATCTCAAATAAAATACATTAAGATTAAGTAACAGATGAATAAAATTATAGATCAAAGGTTCATACAAAGGTCAAATCAACATATAATCCAAAACTATAAAAATAGGTTCATCCTAACACAACCTAACCTAAGAGAATCTAGTTACACATTATTCACAAAATAATACCACAATCGATAGATGAAAATAACATAAGAAGTCCCTTGAAGAGATGACCTCCAATGGCTTCAAATGTTCTAAAAATCTCCTTTTGTGCTCCCAAACTCGTGCTATTTTCTCTAATTTTCGCAACCCTTATCAAACATCAGAAAATCTCCTTTTAAAGTAGTCATAACAGGTCATAACACGTAAGAAAAAGCCCAAAAAAGCACCCATCGTGCACATTATATAAGCATCACACGCGTGATGTAACTTATTTGCCTCTATCACACACGTGATGGCGCACGATAGTGCCCATGATTATTCCAGTAGGTGCGTGAAAATCACCCCTTTTGCACCCGAATTTTCACTAAGTCCCATTCTTCCATACTTGACTATTTTTTCACTCATTCTTGGGTATTTCTTCATCATTTTGACTCATCTTTCGCTTGTTTTTCCCCGATTCTTCAACTAATTAGATGCAATAACGGACTGTCATCACGCGACCACTTTCCTTCTCATCGAACTTGATGAACATGGAAGCATATCCCATCATGTGTCTTGAACATCCTATATCTTGAAACCACAATCTTTTTGTGGAGGCAAGACTTTCATGTGACAAATCAATAAGGTAATTTAGATCCCCAACTAATGGGTCCTTTAGGGTTAGTTGAGTTATATTTAGGTATCCATGTCATTTTACCATTGGCAACTTGAAAGTTCCTAATATGACAAGGAGGCCTAATGTGACCCTTATCTCCACAATAATGGCAAATAGCTTTAGATGAAACACTCGTATTTCTCCTTGTGACGGGAGTGTTTTTTCTTTAAAAAAACCTTCCTTCTTTCACTTGAAGAACTAGAACAAGCATTAGATAGTGAGGCAGCATGTGTCAAATGTCCTTTAAGAGTTCAAATTTCAAGTTTTAAAATTGGACAATCAGCACATTCAACAACATCTATCTTTTTAGCTAAAACATTCTAAACAATACAAAATTATTCCATAAGAGATGTATGAGCTTCCTTTAAACAATCTAAAGCACGATTACTATTCATTATCTCCTGTTCAAGTTTATCAATGATTTCTTTTTGGAGAGAAATTTTCTTAAACACTTTAATGGAATCAGCATACATGTCATTGAAAGCATTAGAATATTAAATATAAGTATACTAATTTCCAAAATATGAATTATATACCTTTGAAGTTCCACTTTTCTTTCGTGTTATCAAGCAAAATTTGCCACACTCATGATCTGAACTCGAGCAGGAACCGAAGGAGAAGCTCTCTACCTCTTCTTCCCACGCGACGTAGGCTCTACGAACTTTGGAATATTTTTCATTTGTCTTGTTGAAAGCCTTGTCTTTGCTTTTATGATGTTTGGTGAGGTTTGGACATGTAGTTCTATAGTGTCCTAATTTACCATATTCGTAGCATGTGATCTCATAATCTTCTTTCTTGTGATCCTTCTTTGGTGGATGAGTATTTCTGAAATTCATTATACCTTTGTCGGTGTGCTTGAGCTTGTTTCTCTTAAGATATCTATTGTAGCATCTGACGAATAAACCCATTTCTTCCTTTTTGGAAACTTATTCGTTATAGTTGTCACTTTCTTCCTTTGACTTATTCCTTTTATAAGAATCTTTCAAATAAAGATCTTGCTTTTCTTCTTTTCACTTCTCTTTATTTTTTGACTTTACTTTGCTATCAGCGAGTCGTTTTGGCTGATTCTCATGCTTGGCTAACATCCTAAACACTTTTGTAATATCCAAAGTACTAATATCATTTGCTTCCTTTATAGTATTAACTTTTGGTTGCCACTCCCTGCACATGGATCTTAATATTTTGTTAGTACGGTCTTTGTGGGAAAAGGTTTTACCTAAGTATCACATTTTGTTTATTAAATGGAGGAATCTAGATTGCAAGGAGTCCACAGATTCTCCGGGTTCCATGAGAAATAGTTCAAACTCCTTTGTAAAGATATTGATTTTAGAATCCTTGACGTCCTTCGTTCCCTCATAAAAGTTTAGAGAGCATCCCACATACCTTTAGCACCCATATGATGTGAAATCGAATAGAACTAATTAGCACTAAGTTCTAAAATAATTATGTTCCTCGCTTTCAAATCATATGAAGCCTTTTTGGTTTCATCATCATTCCAATCTTTTGGATGTTTAACAACGTCATTATCACCCTTGGGAATAAACGATCTCCTAGTGACGGCACACCATAATTTTTTGTCAACCGATAACAAGTGTACATACATGATCGATTTCCAATATGTATAAGTTTTTCCTTTGAAAACTGGTGCTCTATTATACACTTCCTTAGGATCGTTGTCTTCTGACATATTCACAAACTTTTGGATGTAAATTAGACACAACCAAAAGACCAGCTCTTGATGCCAATTGTTGGGTGTAAATATGGAAGTAGAAAAACGATCTAGAGGGGGGTGAATATACCCAAATTAAAAATTCAACTTCCGTTTTCCAAAATTAGAGTGTTTTCAAAAATGAGTTGCGAGTGGAATGTTTGAAGCGAAAATGAAAATTATACAGTTAATTATTGATCAAGCTAACACAGTTTGTTTCACAAGTATCCAAGATTATAAAAAAGAAACACTTGGAATTAATAGATTCAATTTGTGTAGTCACAAGAAGTGTACAAAATTGATTCAGTGTGGAATTCTAATATTCAATTCGTTTTCAGATTTATCAATCATAAGACTAGCTTGACTAGTTGTCCAATTCCAACAAAACCTAAAGCTTTACGTAATAAATCACTATTAAGAACAAAATGATATAATACGAAGGAATTTAAAAACCTAGCATGCAATCACTACGAATTTAAATTCAAGAGTAAGAGTTAAAGAGATGACACCAAGATTTATAGTGCTTCGGCGTTTGTCTCCGCTTGGCATACGTGCACTCTTTAATGGTTTCCCATTGGAACCTGCATAGTTCCTTGTTATTTGACAAATATTTATAAGAGTTCATACAATCACCAATCCACAATTACAACTAATAAAATAAATCTCCTAATTTAGATCTTGACTTGTATACAACAAAATTGCCAAACTCTTATACGTAATCTTTACCCGACTAATTTTCTTTAGTCTTCGAATGGAACCAATTCTGCTTCAAGCCTTCGTGTGTAGAAATCAACCCCTTTATCCTATCGATTCCTTGAGCATTGAAATTATCCAAAGATCCGAGAAGAACTCCGCCTTATCTGTAGCCTTCCACACAATTACTACTAGAAAGTGTTAGAGAGAAGAACCTACTTCTTTTTAATGGAATTTGTCACCACTATTTACAATCCCTAAATCTTGATAATAATCTGGAAACTCAACAAGATATCAGAGAACTGTTAGTTTCAAGTACACGACTTCTTCAATCAATCTCATAACTCTCGCTATCAAGATCTGAACTCAGTTGAAGTTAAAGATGTGAGAATTTTGTAGCAAGTCTTTGAACACTCAAAACAGAGGAAGTTGATTTTCACACAAAATCACACTGAAAAATCTTAACAGAATGATTGATGTTATGTGAAGAATGATGACAAAAATGATTTATATATGCTTGAGATAAAGCACACAAAATGGTCGAAAAAAGGTGGTTAGATTCGAATCAAGAAAAATATGATTTGGATCAAATGAGCAAAATGAGGTGGAATGAAAGAAATAACCAATATTTGAAAAATATGCCAGTTTATTTGGATTAGAGAAAACATGATTCGAATCAAGCACAAAAGTTGATTTGGATCAAATGACACATAACTGACAAGGTTTTTAGGCAAAAGGATTTGATTCGGATCATGTTCAAAGTCTGATTCGGATCAAATCAAACAAAATCAAACATGAATTTTAAAAATTGAAATTGATTCGAATCATGTACAAATTTTGATTCGAATCAAACTAGGTAAAATGTTTTCCCAAGAAAATGATCAGGATCAAGTATAAAATTTGATCACAATCAAATTGCTGAGTTTAGCTACTGTCCACTTTGATCAGGATAAAAAATTCACTGTAAAACTGAATGATTCAAATCGATATTGTAAAATCTCAAAATTTTAAAATTTCAAAAGCTGTTAAATGCCAAATTGTGCATATTTTAGATAGTATTTTGTGGCCCTTTTCAATGGTTTCCTTGATATTTTAGTAGTAAATCTATTAGTTTTAGTGTAAATATGCAAGTTTCAAATTTTATTGTAAATATTGTGAATATAGATCACTTTGATGTTTTTTTGACAGGTCTTCTTGCTTATATTTGATGATAGGAACAATTGGTGAAGGAAAGAAGGACTAAAAGTTGATTTTCGAGAAGTCGTGTCGGTAACTCGCGCTAAGCGAGCTTTTTAGCGTGGTATCAGCATGCATTTTCTGCCAGAGGCAGTAGCTAAGGTTCTTGACCATGATTAGCGCGGGAAGAACCGCGCTTAGCGTGCTTTAAGGCGGTTTAGTGTATTTTAGGTGAGATCGCGCTTAGCGCGGTTGTAATAAAATTTAATTCTTTCTAATTTTATTTTATCTCATTTTTGTAGGTATTCAAGCTAGGATATTTTGTCATTATTGTATAGAGCATTGAATAAGCTTTCCAACGCTTCCGACGATGCGTCAATCGGAGTTGCGGTTCGAAAGTTATGAAGAAAACAAGAATTGTGATTTTGCTGATGGCGCTAAGCGCGCTTAGCGAGGTTCGCGTCTTTTCAGCCCCTATTTAAGTCACTTTTCAGCATTTTTAGGGTATGGTTTGGGTATTGTTTTCTCCCACTCCATCAAACTTCATTTTTTGATAATTTAGAGCTTAGAAAAGCATCAATGGGGGTTGCAACTCGACGATTGGGGGTGGATGATTCTTGGATCGTGATTGACACCGCGAGAGATTTTGATTCCTCTCCTCTCTTCCTTTTGTAGTTTCCATTTTTTGTGAGTTTGTATGTAAGTTTACCTTGATTATATGTATATTTATTGCTCATGGCTTTGTATACGAGCTACTTTACAAATCTTCTACGGTGTTATCCTTGTTTTACTCGCTTTATGTTTGGATTTGAGTTGCGGTAGACATATCCTTTTCGAATCTGGATCTAGGATGAACATCTGTTAGTTTCTAAACTCTAGAGATAGATTTAGATCTAACATTCACTGTGGGTGTCGATTCTTAATGCTCCGTGTGGTCGAATTGCGTGAGACATCATCGATGAGGCAATGCAGTTATTCTCTCAACTTTACGTTAGACATAACCTTTGTTGTGAGTGATACATGGGGGTATTGATGAGTGATTTAGGTTGCGTACAACTGGGTAGTAAGTTTAAGTATTTGATAGGGTAGATAAAATGTAAACCCGAGAGTTCTCTACTCTCCAAAGAATGAATTCTTTTTCTGTTCATAAGTTTTATTTCTCGCATTTAAGTTAAACCCATTTTAAACCTAAACTCTATAACATTTAAATTGTCGAACGACAGTTCAATAGCACCGATCTCTGTGGACACGATAAATTCCTGGAAAAATACTTCCAACAACTTTTGTTGCTTGCCGCTTTACCGCCTCAACAAAAGCATTTTGAGATTTTACCTTACAATCAATTTTGACCAAAAACACAATGATTTCATTCCATTAACATGTGCTATTGATCAAAGAACATTTAAATCAAGATCAAATCTAACCAAAGTTTTATGCATGCTAATAACAATAAATGCAATCATGAAGAAGACTTAACGAATCGAAATAAAACAAAGATGAAAGTGATAAGACAAGCAACAAATAACTAGATAGTAGGGACATGCAACTATGTAAATGTTTAATGTGTAAAATGTATTGATCATTATTTAGTGCCAAATACTTTTGAGAAATAATATTTTTAGTGGTGAAAATATTTTGCAACTTATGACAAGTATTTGATCATAACTTTGAAGAAGATTTTAAACAGGAAAACTTTTACTCTGATTGTATTTTAAAAGAGACCATCATGAATTCTTTATATTATATTGTTGTTTAAAATAGAGAAAAAAAATACACTCCCACGGTTAAAAATCGGGGTGTTAAATAAGGTCATTTTTTGTTGATATATTGCAAGTGGTTAATGTTATTTTATAAGTTTAATCAATTATATTCTCACTGATTATAGATGTATAACTTAGGATCTCTGCTTGTTGTATTTACTTTGATCACAATGAGGTAAAACTCATCTGTTGGAGAATGTGAAATTTCATGAAATAGTAATATTTTAAATATTAATTAATGTTTGTGTTGTAATATGTTTATTTCTTGTGATTTATTGCCATATGTTTATATTTGAGTTTGATTACCTTAAAATGAGATACCAATTTGTAAGGTTGCGGTAGCGTTTAACAAGTGGATTTCATGAACTATTATGGTAAAGTAACGAGTAAACACGCATTGGTTACTTATTAAACAAAACAAGTTTGACTTGAAGTGTATTGGTACTATTATAATGCTTAGACATAAGCTCCATAATTACTTACTACATGTTCTTATGTTGTTAACAAACACCACAAGGTTTAGCTTTGACTTCACCTATCACGACATCATATGTCATATGAAACAATTAGATGAATTCATGAAATTGATAACTGTACAACATGATTTCTCAATCTATTTAACCACATGGAAAATTCAGTTATTTTGTCACTTGCTATTAGTTTAATTGTGTATACTCGCACACGTATAACAAAATAACAACTTTTTGGAATCATTATCGAGGATTGTGTCTAGGCACGGATCTAAGTGTAATGAAATGGGGCAAGTGACCCCACTTGATTTTTCTTTTTAAAACAAATAATGACTAATTTTGGTATATTGACCCCACATTAAATACACCATTGTCCCCCTAACACTCATTTGATTTAAATTCTAGGAAGCATAAATCTGACTATTAATTTTATTTTATTATTTTAAAAAAAGAAGAAAATACAAGTTAAAAAGACATGAGGAAGTTATATAGATTCTTTTAATTATAAATTAATCTGCATAGTACAATAACATATTGTTTTCATTTGTACTCTCTTTTTTGTCTTCTTCTTTCTTCTACACACTACTTTATTTTTTCTTCATAAATCTCCTACTTTTAAATCTTTTTTTAAATCTTTTTATCATAGTGGAGTTAAAATACAATATTCAAGTAAGTTTCTCCTATCATTCTTATTTTTTTGGTATATTGTATTATTATGTTGTGATTTCATATTTTTGTCTCAATTTTTATCATGTTTTTAATTTTAACCTTATGCTTGTAGTTGTATCAGAATCAAGTAACTAATTAGTGTTAAATTTTTATTTGTTAAAAATGGAGAAATATTTTAAAAGAAAATCAACATTAGAGTCTCAACAAGTTAACGAAGTGGAAAATGCATTTGCACAACAAGTAGGGCCATATTTGAAAGAGGAATCAAATGTCATGTTATCATCCAAATGATCGAGATGAAATTCAAAGAGCTTATTTACAAAAAGAGCCTTGTCAACCAAAGGACCATAATTTTCTACAACGCCAATTTGGTACGTCTTTATGTAAGTTTAATCCAAATTGGTTTCTTGAATTTGGTAGATGGTTGGAATATAGTGTATCAAAAGATGTTGTTTTTTGTTTATGTTGTTACCATATGAGACAGGAGCTAGGAGAACCCAAAGGTTGAGATGCATTTGTAACTGAGGAATTTTCAAATTGGAAAAAGAACGATAGACTCAACGTCCATGTTGGAGGTTCTAATAGAGCTCACAATCAAGCTTGGAGAAAATGAAATGCACTAATGAATAAAAAACAATATATTAAAGTTGTTATCAACAAACAATCTGACTTGATCAAGAGAAAATATCAGACTTATTTAACTACAATAGTTGATTGTATTCGACTTTTATTAAAGTTGGGATTAACATTTCACGGTGATGATGAATTAGTGGATTCAAAGATAAAGGTAATTTTCTCAAGATTCTACAATTTCTTTGTAATCATAATGAAGAAATTAATAAAGTATTGAAAAAAATCTCAAATTAGTGTCACCTGGCATTCAAAAAGATATTGTGAAAGTTGCTGTTTCTGAGACCACAAAAGTTATTATTGATGATCTTAATAATGGTTTGTTCTCTGTTTTAATTGATGAATCTCGAGATGTTTCATTTAAAGAGCAAATGGCTGTTATTTTACGTTATGTGGACAAGAAAGGATGTGTCATTGAGAGGTTTCTTGGTATTGTCCATGTTGCAAATACAAGTGCTATATCTTTAAAGTTAGCACTGGAGTCCTTATTGGCAAAGTACAATTTAAGCTTGTCAAGAGTTCGTGGACAAGGATATGACGGGGCAAGTAATATGCAAGGAGAGTTTGATGGCCTCAAAAGTTTGATATTGAAAGAAAATAAGTGTGCATTCTATGTTCGTTGTTTTGCTCACCAACTCTGGTTGGCACTTGTAGCGGTTGCTAAAAAGCATGATGACATTGCTTGGTTTTTCTTGCAGTTAACAATTTATCTAATGTTGTTGGAGATTCATGCAAGCGCGGAGATGTTCTTAGAGAAAGTCAAATTCTTAAAGTAATGGAAGCATTAGAGAATGGAGAAATTTTAACTGGTCGTGGCTTGAATCAAGAAACTACGCTAACAAGAGCTGAAGATACTAGATGGGGATCACATTATGGTACATTACTAAGGTTGGTTTCTTTGTTTCCTTCTGTGTGTGATGTGCTAGATATGATTTTAAAAGATAGTCTTAGCGCAAAGCAACAAGTTGAAACTCGTCAATTATTGAATACTTTGCAATCCTTTGAATTTATTTTTAAATTGCTTTTGATGAGAAATATATTTGGAATTACTAATGATTTATCTCAAGCACTGCAAACAAAAGATCAAGATATTGTAAATGCTATAACATCAGTTAAAGTATCAAAGGAAATATTGCAAACTATGAGAGAAGATGGTTAGTCAAGTCTACTCGATGAAGTGTCATTGTTTTGTGAGAAGCATAGTATTGACATTATAAATATGGATGATGCCTTCGTGTTACATGGAAAACCAAGTCGTAAAGTTGAAAAGTTTCAAACTTGCATCACTTTTAATTCGAGGTATTTTATCAAGTGATTGATAGACAACTTCAAGAGCTGAATAATAGATTTATCGAGGTGAATAGTGAATTGTTTATTTGTGTAGCAAGTTTAAGTCCACGAAATTCATTTTTTTTTCCATTTGACAAGGAAAAGTTGATTAATCTGGCTTGATTTTATCCGTCCGAATTTTCTTTGGTAGAGCTTATGGGACACAACAATCAACTTGAAAATCACATCAGGGATGTTTGTTCTAGTGAGCAATTTTCTAATTTACAGGAAATTAGTGATCTTTCAAGAACGACGGTGGAGACTAAAAAACACATTGCTTATCCAATGATGTACTTACTTTTGAGGTTGGCATTACTTTTTCCTGTGGCTATGACAACTATTGAAAGAAGTTTCTCAGCTATGAATTTTGTGAAGAATCACTTACGCAACCGCATGAAGGATTAATTTTTGAATGATTGCTAGGTAACATACATAGAGAGTGATATATTTGATAGTGTTGAAAATGAAAAAAATCTTACAACACTTTCAAAATATGAATACACGTAGAGAGCAATTATAATTTTTGAATATTATGTTATCTTCAATTTTTTTATATACATTTCTACTTTGTTTTGTAATATTTAACTTTTTAGATATATATTATCATCATTATTTTATGTATAAGTATTAATATATATATTTTTTATGAATATTTATATTTTTTTTTATTTTGATTTTTGTATAAAAAAATTAACCTTGACTCCACTTATTAAAATTTTTGGATATGTCCCTAATTGTGTTATTAATATTTTGATTTTTCATTAAATATGGTAAAATAACTCATTTGAGTATTTGGTCTATTTTTATCCTAGGCTTTGGTTTCTTCCTTTATTGCACTCATCCCTTAAAGAGAAAATCCACAGAGCTTAGAAGATTATAGATCAATTGGTTTGGTTGAGTGCATTTACAAGGTGATTCCAAAGATAATGGCAACAAGATTGAGTAGAGTTATAGGAAAGTTGGTGTCTAAAACACAAACAACCTTCATACTAGGAAGACAAATGCTAGATTGAGTGGTTCTAATGAATGAACTATTAGACTTGGCAAGAAGAAGGAAAGATAGATGTATTATCTTCAAAGTTGATTATGGACAAGCCTATGACTGTGTAGACTGGGCATTCCTAGAGGAGGTTTTAAGGGCAATGAATTTCTGTCCTAAATGGATAAGTTGGATAAAAGGAGGAGCCTTAAATTGCTTTCTATCTGTCATTGTTAATGGTGGAACAACTAGTGACTTTAAGGCATCAAGGGGCCTTAGACAGGGGGACCCCTTGTCTCTCTTTTTGTTTTCATTGGTAGTTGAGGGTCTTGTAGAGATGATGAGGCAAGAAAATTCAAGAGGTATTTTGAAAGGTTTCAAGGTGAAGGAGGAGGAATATGTCAACCTTGTCAGTAATGGCTCGTGGGAAGACTTATGGGGTATGAAATCAATCTTGAGAGGTTTTGAATTGCTTTCAGGCCTGCGCATAAATTTTGAAAAAGTAGTATTTTTGGAATTGGGGTAGATTCTTCATTCTTGAGTTATGCTGCACAATTTACGACATTCAAAGTCGGGTCCCTACCTTTCAGATTTTTGGGGTTAGATGTTGGTGGGCAACCATAGAAGAATTTATTTTTGGAATCTGGTGTTGGACTGGTTTAGGTTTAGATTATCAACATGGCGTGGGAAGTTGCTATCTGTGGGGGCAGGGTGATTCTCATCAACTCACTTCTTACCAACCTACCAGTGCACCATCTATCTTTCTTTAAAGTTCCGTCAAAAGTGGTTAAGAAGTGTAATACTCTAATTTTTATCCCTAAGATCCCACATTATCATTTGCATCTTATACCACAAACAAGATCACAGGCTTTGGTTCTCTTGCCCTCCTTTGTAGTTTTGCTCTTGAGGGAGATCACCAAGCACCCCTATTTTCTTGTTTGCTTTATATTTGTTTATGTTTATGTTTACTAATCCTAAATTAAAATCCAAAAAAATATGTTTGTTTTCCCTTTACTAACTTTTTCAGGAAGAGGTTAGGATCAAGAATGTCAAATACCAGTTCCTTAACACGAATGAAATTCATCTGAACAAAGTCAAAGTTGATCTGCAAACAATTCAAAATCATTTGATCAAGATTTTCCCAAGATTTGATTGCTTATTGCTCAAGAAACTCCAAGGTTCATGTGTTTATTTCCATGTCTTCTTTAACAAGCAAAAAAATCGAGCCAGAGTCACAACAGTGCAACAAAAAGGCAATTTTTTCACAATTTTTTCTGTGTTAATCGATTAACATTATATGGTTAATCGATTAACATTGTGGAAAATTGAGAAAAATGAGCCAAATTCAAATTCTACAGCATTTTGGCACAAAAATTCACTTGTTTCATCATGAGAATATTCTAGACCACTTTCAAATAATTCCCCTACATAATCATAATTAATTCCCACCATACACCCACATTAATCACCACTTGATCTTGACTTTGCCTCCAAATTCAAATTCCTAGCCTAATTTTGGCTCCAAACCAAGCTCCAAGCCACCAAAATTTTCAAGCCTAAATTCTATAAATAGAGGCCTCATTTCATTTATTCTTCAAGCTTTTGATAGCCAAATTCACCTTGCAAAAATTTATCTCAATTCTCTTCAACTAACAAATTCACCAAAAGCTCTTCCTCCATTAAAGTTAGTAAGATTTTCCTTGAAGCTTACTAATCTTTGAGCTAAACCTCCATAAAAACACTTCTTCAACATCAAATTCTGTAGATAAAAGCTTTGGAGTGTGGTTCTTGAAGTTTGATTTGAAGCATTTTCAGATTTGCAAGTGGTAATCTCTAGTTCCACTATTGTTGTACTTAATTCTCATCTTCCATAATGTGATCTTTTGTTGATCTTTGTTGCTTGATTCTTTGAGCAACATTTTATTATTTCATTGGTGTTAATTGCTCTTAATTTAATGGAATTTTCGTGCTCAATTACATCCATGATCATGAGGTGTTTGAAGAAATGATTGAATCATGGAATGCTATTTTTTTAAACTGTTTTGTGTTGTCATAGCAGTGTTAATCGATTAACCATATGCTGTTAGTCGATTAACACAAGTCAGAATGTGTTTTATTGGCTTGTTTTGGGACTGTTTTGAGTTTTTTTTCTTCCTTCTTCCATTTCCTTTTATTTTGCCTTGAATTGTGGTGTTTGTTGATCAAATTTCTCTTTAAATTCCATGGACTTTGGGTGTTTGATGAGGTTGGATAAACCATCATTAGTTCAAATGTATCTTTAAGTGGATCATTGGATTCATTTTATGTGCTTTGAATTAGTGATGGGTTTAGTACCTTAATCCACCAAGAAGAGTGATGGAACTTAAAGATGGAATGATTCAAATATTGTAATTTAATTTAGCTTCCCTTCCCCCTCTTCTCTTTTTTTCTTCTTTTGGTCAATGAAAATCTTACATATCATTAGACTTCTCTTTGAAGTTATGATCAAGATGAGACCACTACCTCTTTTCTTTTAGTGTGGCAAGTTTTAGGAGATTGACCTACATGTCATTTCTCTAACTTATATTAACACGAACATTGTTATTGACTGGCCTCAGATAGTCGTGGCTTCTACATAAGTCTGATTACAATTACTTAACATATCGCTAAATTGTTCCGAAATCGGAAATCGGTTCGTTTTTGTAAGTGAGTTGTCAATCTCCTACTCTTCATAGGGAGGTGTGAAATAGATTGTCTCCTTGTTGTTAAGGGAGTTAGTTGGCATACTAACACTAACATACTAACTATATGATTGCACTAACTTTACTTTGTGCCATTTAATTTTTGCTCTTTATTTTCTTGTCATTTACTTTATGCCTTTACTTTTAGCATTTTTTATTTCATATTATCATTTTATTTTCTCTTTGTCCACTTGGACACATGCTTATGCTTTTGCTCTTTTTATTTTGTCCACTTGGACCATACTTCTCTTAAGACACTAATAAATACTTAAACACTAAAAGACTTGGTTCTCTTAATCTCGGACTGTTATGATCTTATGCTTGGAACTTGGACTTTGGACTTCATATTTAGATCTAAGATCTTTGCCCTATGCTTTTGGAGACTTGAGACCTTGGACCTTTGTGTTGCTTTTGTCTGTTTGTCTGGAAGTTTTTTGTGTGAAGGTGTTAATACTCTGACCTTGAAAACCATCTGATACATGACTCTCATATTTAGCTTATAATCTTTGGGAAGACTTTGCTTTGATCTTGCTATGGCTTAACTTGGGATTTCCTCGGATGCTTTAATTCATTTGGTTATTATGCTTGTGGTTTAAATCCAAAAGGAAGAGGAATGTTCATGTTGACTTCTTGTCAAGTGTTTGCTCCTTGTGTGGTTAGATATTCCCTTCTTTATCTTTTATTTTATGTTTTAGGTAGTCACTTCTTCTCCTCCCCTTCTTCAATTTTCAAAATCTTCTCCCTTTTTTTTCAAAATCTTTCTTGTTTTTCAAACTATAACCTCTTTCACAATAAACCTTTACTTTTATCAAGTGATTTTTAAACTCTTTTTTTAATAAATGTCAATCAATGTTAATCATATTTTGACCATTTCAAAAAGACTTTAAAAATACAAAAACTCATTCAAACTTTTTGTGCCTTTGTGCACTTTTTCATTTAAAACTTTTCAAAAAGTTTAGACATGAGTCATTTTCATAGTTGAAATATAATTCTCCTATTCCCCATAGTATTTAAAACATTGACATTTTCCACTTAGATGTTGAGTGATAGACTTGTTGATTTTAATCTAAGCAAAAATCCTCCATCTTAAGATGATGCAAATGTTATTTTCTTATACTTGTGGGTGACTAGTCGTAGTTTTCTCCTTAAAATGACGACTTGTATTTTCATTTAAAATCAACCATAACAAACCAATTTTTGATATTTGTACCACAAACTACATGGTTTTGATCCTATATTGCACTTTGTGGGTACGTAGGCATGAGGCGATAAGTCTTTCCAAACACAAAAATCTTTAAAAAAATATTTCTCTTCTCATCCCCCCAATCTCATTTCAAACAAACCTTTTCAAACCAAAAAACGTAGATATTTCAAAGGGTTCCTATAGAGTACTATAGATGTTTTGGGTGCTAACAACTTCCCTTAGCGTAACCAACCCCCTTACTTAGTCGCTGTTCATTTTGTTCTTGTTTTAGAACTTGTTTAGGTTTTGTTCACTCTTTTTCCTTTCCTTTTGGATGAAATAAAAGTGCGGTGGCGACTCTTGTTTTATGAGTTAAGTTAATCAATAGTTTACACTCACAATTTTTACCGCTACAAGGAGTTGATTGCAATCCAAAGAAACTTCTTCAGGTCAGACACTCACGATAAACATTGCATTGCTTGGGTAAGCTGGGACAAAGTATGCTTGCCAAGGAATTGTGGTGGTTTGGGTATTAAAGACCTATCAATCTTCAATTTTGCATTGCTTTCAAAATGGTTATGGCGTTTCATCATGGAACCTTGTGCAATCTGGCGTGGAGTCCTTGAATGCAGGTATGGAAATTTAATTTCTAGAATTTTTCTCAAGAAAAAAAGTAAGGGCTTCGATGGCTGAGTCTTTATGTTGGAAGGACTTGATGAAAATTGGTGATTCAATGATGAATGGGGGATTTATTCGTCAACTTTCCTGCAAATTGGGAGAGGGCGGGCAAATATCTTTTTGGAACAACGGTTGGCTGGGGCAGATACCATTGAGAATCTTATTCAAAGAGCTGTTTGATAAATCCTTGTTGAAGTTAGCTGCTGTATCATATATGGGCATTTGGGAGCAGGGTATATGGTCTTGGAATTTTGATCTATTGATGCAGGATTTGCCTTCTGATTTGACAGAGGATTTTTTAGGCCTTGAAAGTGATGCTATTGGAGGCCACGCCTTACTTGGATACTGAGGACAGGTTTGTTTGGAAATCTGGTACTGATTATTCTTTTACTATTAAGTCTTGTTACAAATATTTGTGTCATCATTCTGGTTCTTCTGTATTTGAGATTATATCCAAGACTGCATTGGATGTTTTATGGCAAATGAAGGTTCCATTGAAATTTAGAGTTTTTGGTTGGAGAGTTATGCGAGATAGACTTCTAACAAGAGTGAATATGGCAGCCACATGTATAATCTCCAATCCACATGACATTGTGTGTGTTTTTTGTTTCAATGCCGTGGAGGATATCAATCACCTATTTTGTGTGTGTCCATGTATTGGCACTTAGAGCCTTTATGTTTTGACAAGTTGAAAAGGTCTAAAGGTAATAACTTCAGACCTTCAGAAAATCCTAACGCACATGGACCCAAGAAAATTTAGGTACCAAAAATGAAACCCTAACATGTATTTGCAAAAATGTTTTGTAGATCAAAGCTTTAATGGATATCAAATGGAGTTGTGCAAAGAAAAAAGTACACTTTTAAGTAAACAATATTTTTGAAGTCTCTGATCCAAGAATAATCGATGATGATGAATATAAACGATTGTGATAAAAGCAAAGTTTTTTTCTATTAAGGATATCTCAACATTTATGACCCTCAATGATTAATAAACCTTATTGTAGGTTAAGTGGAAACACATATGATGGACATGTTCATCTCGTTGTTTGAACCAACTCTCCTATCCAACGATACATAGAGAAAGAAACACCACAATGTGTTGGTGTTACCTTTTAAGGGAAAGTTTATCAAGACTTATTGATATTTGAGGTAGTACACTATTTTAAAGATGAAATGATCGAAAAACTCTGATTAACTCTTTACAATAATGGATTTATTTTTAGATCATCAAATAAAATATTTTTACTAACCAAATAAATGAGTTTCTTACATTTTCATAAGAAAAAGATGTATATAAAGCTAGGCAGAGGTGCAAAATAAAAGAAAAATCCAGCACAAAGGCCAAAAATCACATTTTTGCTGAAATGGGCTAGCTAATCGATTGGCATCATGTCCTAATCGATTGGATGATTCCAAGATTCAAATATTTGAATAATGGCACACACAATAACGACTAGTTGGTTAGGAATTAAGTACAATGACTAATTGCTACAGTCATCTCCTAAAATTTAAAGATGTCGATCGATTGAAACCTTCATTCAATCGATTGAACTGTGGCTATAAATGAGGTAAACCTTTAATCTCTTCTCATATCATTCTATATCTTTCATGTTGTTCATTAGAAACCTTAAGCTTTCTTTTATTCTCTCATCATCGCCTCAAATGTCATAAAAAAGAACTTGATTATCTGAAGCCTCTCCATCATGCTTCTCTGAAAACTTCTTCACTCAAGAACAAGAGAACAATTTCAATTGATACTTTGTCGGAAGAGAATTGTACATATCTCATTACTTGGATGAGGAGCTCTTCAAATATTTCCTCTTCTTAGAAGCCTTCAACTTTTTCGTCCTATGGAACTTCATCTTTTAAGTTCCTCAAGAAAGGTATCCTGAATTAGTGAGAATGTTCTACTCAAACTTAAAATACTCAAACAGTGTTATTAGCTCCAAAGTAAAGAAAAACTTCATCTCTCTATCCCTTTAAGAGTTCGCACAACCCTGCAACTTACCCTTCATCAATCAATAGTACAATCAAAATGATGATGAAGATAATGAATTCAACTTTGACCTTCATGCCCAATCTCTTTTAATTGATCCATCTTCTGGGATTCCTTTTCCATTCACTAGCGGCATTGTACGCTCAGACAGTAGTTTGACTCACTATATAATGAATCATGTTCTTTTCCCAAGGAAAATAAACTCTAACATTATCCAAAAATTAGATGTTACTGTAGTTTGGTTTTTGGAAAATCAAGTTGAGAAAAATTAGGTGATGTTATGTTTTATCACACGTTGAATAGCAAAAAGAAGAACACGACTGTGCCCTATGCTGAATTAATCACAAAAATCCCATTGTACATCGAGTTTTACTTAGAAGAAGAGGAACCGGAAAATGTAGACTCGAAAATAGGAAAAGTTATTTTGAGCAAAATGAGATATATTATACAAGGAATAGAGATTATTGCACCACCTCAAAGAAGAGGAAGACAACGAATAAGCAATGACCTTCCTTCATCCTCCTCAAACATTCTCAATGTCATCTGTGATGATCAAATAACAATACACTCAAAGATTGACAAACTCATCAAAAATATGGAGAAATCAAACCTCAGATCTCTAATGATGCCCAACGAGGATGATGTTAAGATGAATTAATTGTGCTTGTTATGTTTTCTTTCCTTCTTTGAAATTTCCCTTTTTAATGTTATTTGAATTAAATAAAATATTTAATTTTATTTCCTAAATGTTTAAGTGACAATATGTTTGCATGTTTAAATTTTTGCAATGTATCTTTGCCTGCCTTTTGATTTTGACAAAGGAGGAGAAGTATACTCTCAGGGGAGTATAGTATACTCTCTACATAATTTAGGGGGAGTTTAACTACTCTAAACATATATATGTTATTTATTTTACCACCTCTCTGAGAAATGTGTTGTCATCATAAAAAAGGGAGAATGTGGAGCCATGTTTTGCAGGTTTTGAAGCTCTAGACAACATGCTCTTGGGAATGAACATGATTTTGATGATGACAATTCGCTTTTGAAAATAATAACAAAAGTGCAAGCATAACAAGCAGTTCAATATGCAAGCCGACTAAGCTAGGGTTTAATGATCATTGCAAATGTTCTTTAATGATAGCACTCAAAAAGAATAAATTTCAAACCTTATCTTTAAGAATAATTCAAGAATGTGTATGTATAACTGAATTATTTGACAAGTTTTGAAGCTACAAAGTATGAAAGAAGGAAGTATGAGAGAGAGAGGGAGATAGATAGATAGATAGATAGATAGATAGATAGAGAGAGAGAGAGAGAGAGAGAGAGAGAGAGAAAGAAAGAGAGAGAAATTGCAAAGAATTAGAGAAATATCAAATTTTGGTGTGAAATGAAGAGAGAGGGCGCGAACTTTATATAGGAAAAGAATTGGCTCAAAAAGGAAATGATCCATGGGCCAATTAACTCATCTAATCGATTAGGTCATAAGTTTAATTGATTCGGTAGCTCAAATAATCGACTATTTATGCCTAATTTGGAAGGTTTGGATAGAGAGTCGTTAATAATCATTAAGACATCACCATAATCAACCGTGCAATTGATTTTGCTTCCTCTAATCAATTAGCCTTAGGATCTAATTGATTAGGTAGTTCAAAAATTTCTTCTAATAAAGTCGATAGTCTCCTAATCAATTGGATTGGATTTAAAAATATTTTTAGGTGTTTTGTTAGGTAAAATGAGGTTTAAAAATTGTTTTAAGTGTGTGTGTGTGTGTGTGTGTGTGTGTTGCCTTAGTATATTAGGAGTTACTCTCCTACTTTCACAAGATTATATCCACTAAGATAAATATGACCAGGTAAACTTTCACACTTCCTCTCTTTTACAACTCTAAGGTGTTCAAGTTCATTTTCCATATACACTGATCATATAAGCACTTCAATAGAACCTTGATTATCCAACTCGACGAGGCTTGATATATCTTTAAGTTAATCATTATCATCAAAGAGTCAAAAATATATTACCATCGACTTCAACAATCATTAGTGTTGTCGTCTTCAAAACACTTAAGAAGGTTGTCAACAGGATCATCAGCAAGCACATAGATCCACATAATGTTGAAAAGGCTAGTGGCGAACATCTTTATGTGTATGCTTGTTGCAAATTGATAAACTAGATTCTTCACTAAGTCCTAGTAATTGGTGACTGAGAGCAGAGGCATACCTATGTACCTGTTCGTCGGCGCGAACAACCGCTGGCCTTCCGTCGTAGGTTCACTTACGGGATCGGCCAAACATATCCTAGAACAAAGGAATTGAGCGCGTATGTTTATGCTGCATTTCAGTTTTTCTGTGTTCTTTAGTGCGAATGTCACACTAAAGTGACCTGGGTGACGCAAAGGGTTTCTTAACGGTTGCGAGTTGGATGTAAAACAACACAAAGAAATACAAAGAAAAAGCTGAGCAAAAGAGCAAGAAAAGCAAAGACTTTAAATTATATGCGGAAAATAAATTGCATTAAGTAAGATTTAGACGCAAATGTACATTTGTTTGCGGGAGTGAACTCGTTTCTCTCTAAGCTTGGTACTTTGAGTATTTTCCCCTTACAGTGTGAAAAATACGACCCCTAAAATGAAAAGAACAATGCCTTATATAGGCCTAAAAAATAACTGTTTGTCTGCCAAAACGTTTTCTGACGCTGACACGTGGCACCCCACTCTTTTTTCAACTTCCCATAGTCTTGGAAGTTTCAAACTTTTCCCGCCTAAACACTTGTTCCTTGAAGTTGAAATAAGCTTGTCACCACATTCCCTTCCGACGTCAAAGCTTGTCGACGCTTCTCCGACACGCTTTTCTGCTGGCGTCGACTCGACACCTTATCGTACCTCTTTTACGCCGACACGCCCTGGGAGTCTCCAGACACCACCGCCAGTCGAAATCCAGTGTCAACAAATTGCCCCCTCAAAAGGCCAGTTTCGACTGAATATTGTGTCGATGGAGAAATCTGGCTTTTTGGTTTCTCGCAGGATTTCGACGGTTTTCCTTTTGGCACTTTTGCCAATCGTTTTGTCTTCTTTCTCAACACGTGGCAAGCGCCGCCTGACATGATGATGGCAATCTCATCCCACGATTTCCAAGAAAAATGCCATGATGGCTAGTCTCGTCCAAGGTATGGGCTTTGACACCAAACCCCACTTACTTTCAGAAGTTGAAAAGTTTTGATTTTTCATTTTCTGCATGCGCCCTATAAATAGTCCTCTTTAGAAACCTTTTCCACTTTTCGTAACTCCTCTTTTGCGAAACCCTCATTTGCTCTTAACTCAGACTTTGATTTTTTTCTTTCCTAATGCTTTGCACCTTTTTGTGTCTCTTTCTTCCAATGGCTTCATCAAGAACAGCTACCACTCGCATTCCTCAAACCACTGGCAACAACCCGATTGCGCACGTACTTTCAGAAGCAGAAACACGTCATCCTCTTCCTCAACCATCTTCAGCTGATGAGACGGTGGTGGCAAACTAGTGCCGTCAAATGGTTATTCCATTCGCGGTGGAGAACACGCTGTGTGGTTTCCATGGTCCCCTTCCAGACAACAAACCTAATCCTCAAGAGCTTCAAAAGTTCTTCCCTTGCTTCGACCAAACAATCCCACCCACTTTCGAGAAAGGGGGTACCTTGGATCTCAAATACATGGCACCAAAGTCTAGAGTTTTCAGGTCCATGCCAACTCCAGGTAACAAAGATTATCTCGCCTGGCTCGACAAAGTCGAAGGGAAACATCAACAACAATGGAAGGATTATGGTATCTTCGACGCCATCCAACTCTCCAGAACCGCCCACAGGGTTAACCCTTATTTGCTGCTGGCGTCGATGTACTTCTGGGAAGGGTCGACAAACACATTCCACCTTCCTTGCGGTATGTTCGCGCCGACACACTTTGATGTGGTGGCTATCACTGGCCTTTCGCCACTGGGTGACACGTTCGACCCGACTTAGGAGACGGAGAACTCCTTCGACTTCGAGCGTGCTAGTTTCCATAACTACATCGAGGATCATCATGACAAACACTCTGAAGAAGTCTCCGACGAGGAACACATTGCCTTCTTAACCCTCTGGTTATCGTACTACATGTTTTGCCCCGGCTCTTTGCAAATAGCCAAAATTTTCATCAATTTGGCCATTCAGATTCATGAAGGCCGACAAATATCTCTGGCTAAACTTCTGTTGGCTTCCCTTTATTATTCTCTTGGCCTGTCGGCCATGAGACTAAAACTCCTTCACCAAACCACTAAATCCTTAAACATCTCAGGGCCTATGTGGTTGTTGCAACATTGGCTCAACGCCACCTTCAAGCACAAATTAAGGTATCCAGCCTCTGCAAAGATGGAACGCCTCAACAAAGCACGTTCTGTCGAGGGACTGCGACTGGCCTTGATGACCACTCAAGAAACTCCAAGACAAGCCCTCTTTATGAGGTATCTCAGTATGTTTGTGGAAACTTCCTCTTTCGTCCCTGACATGGCACCATTTGTGGAACGTAAGTTTGGGCCTGACTGGTTAGAAACCCATTCCCTAGAGTCTCACCTCAAGCTGCTGCGCTGTCGAATGCTATATGGCGGGCGTTTCTTACTCCTACCATGATTTCTTTCCGTATCGAAATAGGGAACAATGGGTATGGCTTTATGAACTATTGTCCAAATCTGGTGGCCCGACAATTTGGCTTGAGCCAAATGTTGCCAAAACCCTTAGTGAGGCATCCTGAGGACATAGTCCGGTCTGGTCGACGCCTAACTCACGTTGGTCACAAAGCTTGCATGAGGTTCGTTAGATCCTCTCAACACTTGGAGCTACTGGGTTTCTCCTTCCGGCCTTCCTTTTTCACTACTCAGGAATTTGAGGCTTGGTGGTTGGAGTACCAAACTCAAGCTTTCACTCCCAATCTCTTCCTGGCAAACGTGGTCGACACCTTTGCTTCTACAGCTGGCATCCCTAAACCATCGACCACAGTAGATGTCGATCCTGCAGATGAAATTTCGACAAAGGTAGATCTTGGACTCTTGATCTTGTTTTTTTCGTAAGTCTGGACTAAATAGTGGCAGTGTTGCTTTCAGGGGCGCAAACGAGAAACGACCAATGTGTCGACTTCCACCAGACCCGCCAAAAAACCTAGGGCCAACCTTGCACAGGTATGTTTATTTTCTTGTTCTGTGCCTTTGTCCTCCCTTTGTTATCACATTATTTTTGCGCAGGTTTCTGAGAAAGCAACTTCCCCCGAACGGACTGAATTGAATGATAGTACTCATTCCCGAGTCTTTACTGCAACAGCTCCAGCATCTCCTCCCTCTACCCCTTTGGTGAGGAAGAAAAATTCCATAACGCGAAGGACACCTTCGAAAACCAGCGCCTCGACAGCAGCCCCAGTCGTCCCGAGGAACCTTGAGGACGTTTTCAAACCAATTCCTTCTGTTGCCCTCCCCAAGACAACAACTCCTGCGTAGGTAATCCAACTTTATTTACGTCCCAGATAACCTTGGGGATGACGAAGCTCACTGGTGTTTTATCTTTTGCAGGAAAATGTGGTCACTTCGACCACTGTTGGTGAGGGTGATACCGGATTGGCCGCAGACGCTCCTACTGTTAGCGCAACCATTACACCAAGTCCCCAAAAGATTGATGAATTTCCTTCCCTCGTGCCCGAGGAAAACGTGGCGAAGACACCTCCTGCTTCAACTGAAAACGTCGAGCCTGATGATACACTCCCTGGGGTCACTGTCACTTCTTCGCCTACCGTAGATACTGTCGTCGGAGAGAACCTCCAGATCCCTGAACACTAACCAGAGAAGGCTTCACCTGCTGTTGAGGAATCTCCTACTCCCGAGGCACTCTTGGCAGACAAGGCCACAAATCCAGCGGCGACTCTAAGAATGCTTCAAAAACTCCGACAGATAGCTGAAGAGATTCAACCCACTAGTTCGACCTCAATCCCCACTCCAGAAGTGGATGCTTCTTTCAATCTCAAACTCCAGCAGCTACGGTCTTACCTTTTTGAGGAACAGTTTCTGGCGGCCGTTGCTGAGGAATCCGACATAGCTAATGACGTCTTCAACCTTCTGAGTGAACTCTCTGAGTTCCAGCTTCCTGCCCCCATAGCCACCTATCTAATCGAGTTCGAAGCTTTCTTGACTCAACTGGCCAAGGACCTCTCGACGCATCATCAGGCCGACGCCCAAATTCGGTTCCGACGTGAAGACATGAAGCGCAAGTGGCATCTTAGCCCCGTCTGTGAACAGAAGCTTGGAGACTATGAAACCAAGAAACAAGAGCATTCCAACAAACGCCAAGCCTTCGATCAGCAGATATCTGAGTATCAAGCCCAGATCACGGAGCTAACAAAAAGGATAGCTGAGGTCGAACATCAAAAAGCCTCTTTGGATTCAGCTGAGCCCCTGCCTTCTCAAGAAACCATCGACCACGAAGTCACTCAAGGCCTTGTACATGTCGAAGCGGCAATGAAGATTAAGGACGCTATCATCCGCATGCAACGACGAAAGGTTATTCTTGAGAGAAAAATAACTCACGAGAAGGTCCTTTTGATGATTTTAAGGCTAGATTCCCTGAATTCCCTTAGGTTGTATTTTGGTATAATGTAATGCACCATTTTTGCAAGCCATTCTTGGCCTTAAATTTAATGAGAATTATGTTTTGATGTGAACCTCTTGCAGCATGGGTCTGTATTTTTTTAAATATTTCCCATTTACTCTTAATATTCGTTGGTCTGCCCCCAACTCCTGTACTTCGTATGCGTTGTTACTAAACACTCGTGTCACCTGAAATAGTCCCTCCCAGTTAGGCGACCATTTTCCCATCGTTTGATCTCGTCGATCCATGGGCAACACCACTTTCCAAACATAGTCATTTGCGGCAAATGTTTTCCCTTGGACTTTCTTATTGTATGCCCTGGCGACTCGAGCCTTTTGGCGAAGTAACACATTTAAAGCTACCATTATTTCCTCGTCTAAGTCTACGAGTTCGTATAACATCATCTCCCAGTATTGCTCCAACGAAATCTCATATTGTCGTTGCACTCTGACGGATTGCAAGTGTACTTCTGCGGGTAACACGGCGTCGTGTCCGTAGGTTAGACGGAATGGAGTCGAGTTTGTCGACGCTTTGGGTGATGTCCGACAAGCCCACAACACTTGACTCAACGTCTTATGCCAGTTCTTTGGCTTGTTCGCAATGTGCTTTTTGATTAAGCCAATTATTATCTTGTTGGCTGCTTCAACCTGACCATTCGCCTGGGCATAGTATGACGTCGACGTAACCAACTTGAATCCCGTTTCTGCCGCAAACTCTTGCATCTTCTGTCCCACAAACACAGAACCCTGATCTGTTGTGACTGTCTTGGGTATCCCAAATCTATACAAGATATGATTCTGGATGAAGTCTATCACGGCCTCTTGATCCACTTTCACCAAAGGCACAACCTCTATCCATTTCGTGAAATAGTCTATTCCTACGAGGATAAATCTTTGCTGCTTTGACGAAGCTGGCCGAATCTCTCCTATTACATCCAAAGGCCATCCTCGAAAAGGACATGGTTTGACAATCACATGTAATTCGCTGGTTGGGACATGCTGGATGTTGGCGTGCTTTTGGCAATCCTAGCATCCTTTCGCGAAATCTATACAATCCTTAAGCATGCTGGGCCAGTAGAAACCTTGTTGGAAAAAAAGCCATTTCATTTTTTGGCCAACCTGGTGAGCCCCACAAGCCCCACTGTAAACCTCAGAAATTGCCAAATATGCATCAGTGTCCCCCAGACACTTGAGCAATACCCCTTCTGGAGTTTTCTTCAGTAACTCGTTTCCCACTAGGACATAGCTCATGGCTCTATACTTGGTCTTTCGATCGGTGCTGCCCAGTGGATTCTCCAGATACTCTATAATTGTCATTCGCCAGTCTGTTGGTGGCATATCATTAATGAAAACCTCACAACTTTCTAAACCTTCGACCAAGCTCATCGAGACTTTGGGTGTCGACCATCTTGGTGGTGCGTGTACATTCGACACCATCTTTTTCCTAGTTTCAACGAAGCCCTTCAACTTACCTTCTGACACTTTATACCCAGAAGCAATTTGTGTCAGCTCGTTAGCTTTCTGGTTTTCCATCCTTGGCACATGCGAGATGCCGACAATTTTGAAATGTTCCAACAAACGCTTCGCCAGCGAAAAGTAACTTAAAAGATGTTCCCTTACGCATTTATACTCTCTTGTAATTTGTTTAATCACCAATTCTGAATCTCCTTTTATCTCCAGCTCTTTGGCTCCCAAGTCTTTGAGTATCTTAAGACCAGTAATTAAGGCTTCGTATTCTGCCTCGTTATTTGAACATTTGCCATCGACTTTGCATTTAAAGGTAGTTGGAATTCCCTGTGGGGAGATTATTAGGACTCCAATACCTGCCCCGTTTTTATGGCTCGACCCGTCAAAGTACAATTTCCATGGGGCGACGTCGATGCTATGCATCGACATTTCGATTACAGCGTGGTCGACAATGAAGTCCGCCACTATTTGACCCTTCATCGCCCTTAAAGGGACGTATGTCAGGGAGAATTCAGTTAACGCTAGTGCCCATTTCCCAATTCGACTATGCAATATAGGTTTGGACAACATATGCTTAATGACATCAAAATGCGACGAAACATAAACATTAACTGGTTTGATATATTGCTTCAATTTCATACATGAGAAGTACAAACATAGGCACAACTTTTCAATCATAGTGTATCTAGTCTTAGCATCTATCAATATCCTACTAAGGTAATAGATGGGTCTTTCGACACCACCATCATCCTTTTGTACTAACATACTGCCTATGGTCGTATCCGACGCTGCAATGTACAACTTCATGCTTTTATTTATACTAGGTGGTAATAAGATTGGAGGCTTCGTAAGGTATTCTTTGATTGCGTCGAAAGCCTCTTGTTGTTCCTGGCCCCAGCGGAATTCACTTTTTTCTTGGTCTTGAGTAGCGGTGAAAACACTTTCGTCTTGCCACTTAGGTTTGAGATGAACCTCCTCAAAAATTTATCTTCCCCAACAAATACTGGAGCTGTCTCTTTGTTGTCGGAGGCTTAAGATCTAAGATTGCCTTTGTTTTATTCTGGTTGATCTCGATGCCTCGCTTGTGGACTACGAAACCCAGGAAATCCCCTGCACGAACACCAAAGGCACATTTTAGTGGATTCATTTTTAATCCATATTTTCTCATTCGCTCAAATGAGCGTCGGAGGTGGTCGAGGTGACCATCCTCTGATGACTATTTTATGACTATGTCATCAATGTATACCTGTATGAAATTCTCAATAAAATCATGGAATATAGCATTCATAGCCCTTTGGTAGGTTGCCCCAGCGTTTTTCAACCCAAAAGGAGTCACCACCCATTCATATGTCCCCAAAGCTCCAGGGCATCGAAATGCGGTTTTTGGGGACATCTTCTTCGGCTATAAGAATTTGATTGTAACCGGAATAGCCGTCGAGCATGCTCAAATACTCAAATCCAGCGGCTGAGTCGACTAGCATCTCTGCTACGGGCATTGAATATTCGTCTTTAGGAGTAGCGTTGTTCAAATCCCTAAAGTCAATGCATACTCGAAGGGTCCCATTTTTCTTAATAACAGAAACTATGTTTGCTATCCACTCTACGTACCTCGCAGTTCTGATGAACCGACTTTTGAGCAATCTTTCATTTTCTTGCTTGATCTTCGACGTCACTTCTGGGGCGAAACGTCGAGGGGGTTGCTTTACTGACCTTTTGCCTGGCTGGATTGGGAGACGATGCTCAACTACACTCCGACTCAAACCAGGGCATTTCGCCATAATCCCAGGCAAAACAGTCATTGTATTCTTTCAACACTTTAACCAGTTTAGCCTTCATTGTTGGTCCTACCTTGGTACTCATGTAGGTGGGGCCTTTTTGTTGTTCCATCCCCTAAGTCGACTTCCTCAAGCGGGTCTTGGGCTTGAATTTTCTGCAGTTCATGATTTGGCCCCTTTTCAAGCCCCAGAGGCTCATCATCGTAAATACCATCAAGCCTCTGATTTTCTTTGTCATGGTCGGCTCCCTCAGTTGCTCAGAGAGTCTCGTCTTTTTCGAGTGCCGACATTTTTCTGTTTTCAGCCAGATAGGCCGAAATCCAAGTCATGCTTTCTGACTCAATAGTCATCTTCACCAGTAGTGGACCACCTTGTCGGTGGCATTTCCATTGGCTCCATACCTTCGTCGGCAGCGTCCCAGATGAACCCATAGTCGGGGTCTAGGTTTAGGACACGACCCGTGTCGACGGAGGTGTAAGATCCTGATCCGTCATCACAAGGAGCCACATTGGCTAGGTGCTGGTCAAAAGATTTCTTGGTACCCTTAGCTTCGTCGACTTTGTAATAGCTTTGGTCTGCTTCAATATTCTCGACGATGCCATCCTTCCTCCAAATGATCAACCTCTGGTGCATAGTTGATGGTACTGCCCCAATTCCATGGATCCACTCACGTCCCACCAACAGATTGAAGTTTGCCTTCGATTTGATGACCATGAAGAGTGTCAGCCTGTTAGTTGTACCCACTGCCAAGTCCACTTGGACAACCCCCAGGATGTTACTGGTCTTGCCTTCGTAGTTGGACAAGACCATGTTGTGCTGTCGGAGGTCAGCCTCCATCTTTCCAATTCTTTTAAACAAACTGTGAGGCATTAGGTTCACAGTCGCTCCACCATCTACAAACACTTTGTTGACAGACACCCCATCAATCTTTGCCTTTATGAACAATGGCTTCAAATGATACATCATCCCAGGGGTGGGACGTTCGAACATAGCCATTTGGTCCTCGACCACGCCACTGTTCATCACATAATAACATAGTGGCTTGTCATCCTCATTTTCCCCTGTGATGAAGTCTTCTTCAGTCTCAGAGATCTTAGATACCACATTATACTCAACCGGTAGCACCGACACGATACCACAATTTACCACGAAATCTTCGCCATAGGTTTCATCGTTGGTGTCGTCGTATATGTCTTCATAAAAATCCCTTCGGGTGACGGGTCATACTCTTCATCGGAACCGAGGAGAGTATTTTGGCTCCTCTTCATCTGAATGAGGAGTATACTCTGGTTCTCTCTTACTTTCTGCCAATGAAGTACACTTTGAGCTCTGGGTCGACACCACTTCCTTTCCTCCTGAAGCGTTTACAGTTACTGCCATGGTCTGGTTTGTCACCACCTTGTTCTTTTCTACCCATCTTCCCTTAGGGTACTGGCGCTTCTGTACAGATATTCTGACATTCTTCACTTTTGAAGTTGTAGCCTCTCTTTCAGCCTTCTTATTATGCTAATAGCGCCTCCATTGGGTCCTAGTCATAGGGTTCTTTCCTTTTTAGTTAGGGGACACCCTATATCCTGCTTGTTCGACCCTTTCATCAGCGACATTCTCCTTCTTCTCCAAATCAAGAGCTTTCCACTTTGGTCTTTTGCTTCCTTTCTGATTTACCGTGCCATCCACCTTTCCTATGGGGAGTCTGATGGGGGCACGAAAGTTTTAGGCCTTGCCCCTTGGAACAGCTTCCTGTACTCTTCATTTTGACGAGGGACCCCGCTCCTGTCGAACACAAACCTTGGGACAGGTGGCTCGCTCTCTGGCAGCACTTCTTTCTTGCTTGCCTCATACCTCTCAGCAGCTTTCTCATCGAACACAGCATTGCACATGGGGCATAGCGTGGCTTTGGAGCCGCTTATCCTGCAGTTTTCCTGAAAATCTTCCAAACTTTCACCAGCCTGGGGGTACACTGCTTCGAGTTTGCCCTTTGCTTTCTTGTCTAAACCTTTAGTAGTTTTGACCATCATGCATTCTACCACTTCAGCCATTGGTGGTTTGTCGAGGCCCTCAGTAGCTTCGACCATCAAGCATTTATACACTTCCGAATACAAAGCTTGTTCAACCTTTAGTGGGTCGGTGTCAACCTACATCTTCGGCTTCTCGCCAAATTGGAGTCGACCCTCCTTCAAAGCCTTTTGCACCAAATCCCTGAAAAGAACACATTGAGCTATTTTATGACCAAGGAAATTATGAAACTTACAAAATCCCCTCTTTTTCTTTTGTTCTAGAGGGGGATCTTTCAAACCAGATGGAATAATAATTTGACCATCTTTAACCAGTAAATCAAATATTTCATCACATTTCGAAACGTCAAAAGTATAAGTTTTAGCGACGTATTTATCCGTCTTGTTAGTTTTGGTGGGATTTTTCCCATTCGATGGTTTCAATAGCTTGCATGTATAGGGAGGTCCTGGCTTAAGCTCAACCACGTGGATCTCACTTTCGTCGACGGATTCTTCGTCGTCGGACGAGTATTCGTCAGCAGCCATATAAGCTACTTTTTCTTTTTTACGATATCTGTTAGACTGGGCTTTTTCAGCTTTCAATCTTTCGACCTGGCGAACCTGGTCAGCCAGTTGCACCATATCTCTAAGATATTACGTGTCCAACTTCTTCCTGATCGAATAGTCCAGGCCGCCAGTGGCCATTTTGACTAACTCGTGTTCAGGTACTTGAGTAAAGCAACGTGCTTTCAAAAGTCTAAATCTATTTAAGTACTGGTCTACCGACTCCGCGGCCTTGCGTTTGACGCTTGCCAATTCTTTCAAACTTATTTTTGACTGTCCCATATAGAATTGTTCGTGAAATAGCCTCTCCAATTGTGCCCATGTGTGAATGGACTGAGGGGGGCAACGTGGTGAACCACGTGAACACATTCTTTGTGAGGGAACTTGGGAAATATTTCATTTTCAAATCCTCATTGTTCACTATGTCGCCCGCTTTGGTTTGATACCTAGCGACGTGTTCGACGGTGGACTCTTCTGTTTCCCCAGTGAACTTGGTAAATTTTGGCACTTTCCATCCCCTGGGTAACTCTGTTTGTAAGACAAAATCTGGTAAAGGGGACGTATATGTTGGCCGTCGAAGGCCGCCCCATTACGGACCATGATACGTTCGACCACAACTTCCAAGTTATGTTCTCCAGCCAGGGCGTCCTGTCGAACCTGTTGGACAACAAAATCCGGGTCTTGGTGCCTATGGACAATCACAGGTGGCCTTTGAACCCTCCTAGGAGTTTCTTCGAACTTGTGGGGTTGTTCTATAGTTTCGTCGAAGGCTTCATCCTTACGAAGGGGCGTCACCGGTCGCGGCGGTGGGGTCTGTCGACCCTGAGCCCTATGGGCGCCTAAGAAATCACCGATCCGTGTCATCTGAGTCGCCATTTGCTGGTAACTCTGGGTTGATTCTTGTATCAGTGGTCTTAATATTGTACCCATCTGCTGAGTCAACATGTGAACCATCTCATGATTATTCTCGTCCATTTGTTGCCTCATGACCGCGACGGAACTAGAAGTAAAGGTCGGTATGGATTGAGAGGACAGGTTGAATCCTGGAGGTCGAACCATCGGGTTCGACAAGTGTCCTATCCCTAGATAAGTCGAAAATACCGGGGACGAACTTTCTCCAAACAAATGTCCGCCAGAATGCACACTTGACATGAACTCTGGTGGCATTCCATACGATCTAGGTATGGGCATAGTGATACTAGGCATATATTTCCCCGTAGTCCCAGCCATTGTCGACCTTGGGGTCGTTTCGACGCGGGTGTTGTAATTGGTCCGCAAGGAGAGGTTGACACTGCTGATATGGTACCAGAGCCAACATCAGTTGTGTGTGTCCCTACCGCGGTTTCTGTCGGAGACGGTTCTTCGTTTGGTTGTGGTATTACCATCTTAGCACTACGCAGAAACATATACTCAATTCACACGGGTTCCACCGGGCGTGCCACTTTGTTCGCCGGCGCGAACAACCGCTGGCCTTCCGTCGGAGGTTCGCTTGCGGGATCGGCCAAACAAATCCCAGAACAAAGGAATTGAGCGCGTATGTTTATGTTACATTTCAGTTTGTCTGTGTTCTTTAGTACGAATGTCACACTGAAGTGACCTGGTTGACGCAAAGGGTTTCTTAACGGTTGCGAGTTGGATGCAAAACAACATAAAGAAATACAAAGAAAAAGTTGAGCAAAAGAGCAAGAAAAGCAAAGACTTTAAATTATATGCGGAAAAATAAATTGCATTAAGTAAGATTTGGACGCAAATGTACATTTGTTTGCGGGAGGAGTGAACTCGTTTCTCTCTAAGCTTGGTACTTTGAGTATTTTCCCCTTACAATGTGAAAAATGCGACCCCTAAAATGAAAAGAACAATGCCTTATATAGGCCTAAAAAATAACTGTTTGTCTACCAAAATGTTTTCTGACGCTGACACGTGGCAACCCCACTCTCTTTTCAACTTCCCATAATCTTGGAAGTTTCAAACTTTTCCCGCCTAAACACTTGTTCCTTGAAGTTGAAATAAGCTTGTCACCATATTCCCTTCCGACGCCAAAGTTTGTCGACGCTTCTCCGACACGCTTTTCTGCTGGGCGTCGACTCGACACCTTATCGTACCTCTTTTGCACCGACACGCCCTGGGAGTCTCCAGACACCACCGCCAGTCGAAATCCGAGTGTCAACAGTACCACCTTAAGAATGCATCTCTGAAGGTGCCATATAGAAGCTTAAATTTCAAAGAATTAGAAGCTTTAATAATTTCCATTTTCATGTTGATGCATATGACATGCTCATATAGGTCATTTCGAACAACAAACTTAGCCAACAAGAGCGGCTTGAAGCTCTCTAGCACCAGTGCCCCACATATCTCATTTGAGAGAGGTTGGGGGTATGGTTTTAGTCTCTTATGGTGGGTTAACCTCATGTTGGAGTTGTTGGATGTGGTGGATGTTATCCTCCAAGGTTTTATTCTGGTGGCGTAAGTCGTTTATGAAGGCTCACATCTCTACCATGAGATTCTCCTTGCTGTCAGACTCACTGTTGGCCAAATTTGTTAGACGAAGGTGAATTATCTAGTGGGAGTGAATAGATCCCAAGTTTAAAAAACTTCAGAAAAACGTTTTTGAAAAATTTAACAACTAACGGAAGTGACCTGGATCGAATCGTCTAAATCGAACCTCTATCGAAAAGCTCGGATATGCGTATATGAAAACCAATTGATGATAATGATAAACAAATCAATCAATATGCTTTTAACAACAATCACTTGAATGCTACAATAAGATTGGAGTCTATTTCCAATGACAAAATACACAAAAACGCAATTGAGGGAAAATTATCGAACACCTTGTGTGCAATCAATTTTCGTTTAGAATTTTCTATGGTTTTGTTAATTTGAAAAAGCAACTACAATCTAATAGATTGTAATCTACACAACAAAACCATTTTCAAAATGTTATCAACAAAAGTTTAACCAAACGTATTGATCGCACAATCGACTAATTTAACAATTTGCAAATGAATATATATATATATATATATATATATATATATATATATATATATATATATAGAGAGAGAGAGAGAGAGAGAGAGAGAGAGAGAGAGAGAGAGAGAGAAAGAAGAGAGAGAGAGAAAGAGAGAGAGAGAGAGAGAGAGAGAGAAAGAGAGAGAGAGAGAGAGAGAGAGAGAGAGAGAGAGAGAGAGAGAGAGAGAGAGAGAAGAGTACACAAGGATTTGTTTATGAAGTTCCCCAATCGGCCTCGCCATGGGTACGTCTGACCTCAGTTCGAACTTGAATTGAGATGATCAATCTTACTTTGTAAATGTAGTTTTACAAGAGAATGTAGCAATACAACTCCACAATCCCTATGTTTGATGTTGATCTAAACACTTTCTCTTCCCTTGATCATAGCTTGATCAAGTCACCCAACAATACCATTTTGATCCACTGTCTAATTCTACTCCTTTGCAAGAAAATCCGTTCTTCAAACCTTTCACTCGATCGAATCTAAATTGCGAATTGTTGTCCCAAAGATTTACCAATTTGATTCACCGTATCACGCTACGCCTTTGCAAGAAATGCCCGTTCTTCAAAGCTTTCACTTGATCAAATCCAAATTGCGTAATCTTGTCCAAAACCTTCAAATCCCCAATTGATATTAAAGGAAAACCCCAAATTGGTTTTCTTATTTGAAACCCCCAAAGATTCTCAATCCAATTTACAATTCAACAACCTAAATTGGATGTTATCAACTTGATTCTAGATGGCACCAAACAAACAATGATTATGGGTAATTTATTTGTGTGTATGCATAGAACATGAATTAAAGATGAAGAGAACTCTTTGTATCTGGTTTCATGTCTTGAAATGATGAACGTATGAAGTATATATGTGTGTGTGCAAGTTTGAGGTAAAAAAGGAATGCAAGAGGTTTAGAAAAAATGTAAAATTTTCAAGATTTTTATTGCATGTGTCGACCTATGTAAGTCATGTGTCGACCTGTATAGGTCATGTGTCGGCTCATAGAAGAAAATGTTATTTTATGTGTCGACCTGAAATCCTTCCATAGTCGGCACATCAAACAGAGGCTACGGGCTTTACAAATCATCAACATGTGTTGACCCATACAACACATGTGTTGACTCATAGAAGAAATTTTTCTTCTATGTGTCAACTTGTATACTGCATGTGTTAACACATGCATAAACAAAAGCTACAGACTTAAAAACTTCACAACATGTATCGACCTATACAACGTATGTGTCGACACATAAGCCGGTGACTTGCATAAAAACACATTTTTACCATGTAGAATCATTTCTAACATTTTCTAAATCATTTCCAAAATGTTTTTATGCTTCCTAATACTAAGATGCACATTAAGACTCGGAGGATACCGTCCAATATACATAACCGCCAAAGTATCCTAGTTTTGACATGTAGAATCATTTATAACCTTTTCTAAATCATTTCCAAAATATTTTTATGCTTCCTAATGCTATGATGAACATTAAGACTCAAAGGATATCGCCCAATATACATAAACTCTAAAGTATCCTAGTTTTGACATCCTACAGAACAATTCTAATAGGAAGGTGTACTCACAGAAGTTGCTGCCTTATTTACCACGATGGACGGAGAAATTGAATGCAATGGTAGCAATCTAGCTGAAATGTGTAATGGTGGCCCATGTGAGTTTTACTAAACCCCATAATGAGAACCCTTTTGTACTCGCTAAAAGTACAATACGTGACAACCCCTTGTTGTGTAGGGTTGTCTGTGGTTTTTAGGGTTGTTGTGTGTTATAGCAAGCTCACGTAGGGATGGTAATAAGATATGTATATGGTGTTTTAAGTAATGAATTAGATGTACACCTCAACCTCAAGGTTGAGGTATTTATAAGGGCGTTATGGGCCCGGACCTTAAGTCCCGAGAAGATAGATTTCGTACTCCCCATTCTCAAGAGTGTGGGAAAGATATTTAATACCACTTGTTTCTTTAGGGAACATGACTATATTTATTTGACTCTCTCTTCCATGTTGTTATAAGTTGAGACATGTTACCTCTATGTATTCACATAAAGGCGAGTGATATGAGAAATGTGCACCATAACCAAATGAAAGACGCTTGTTCAAATAAATGGGCACCCGTGCAGCTGGTGTGGGCAACATGCTAACAGAATCTTCAGATACATCAAAGGAACTTCGAACTATAATGTAGTCATGCGAAATTAAAAGAAAACTAAAAAGGAGGTCAATGCATATGGCTATTCAAATTCAGATTGAGGATAAGATAAAAATGATCAAACAAATACAATATTATACTTGTTCATTATTAGAGCAACTCCAATTTCACGGAGCTCAAAGAAACAAGGGAAATGACTATGTCATCTTGTGAGGTAGAGTATGTTGCATGCTCTTATGTAGTTTGCCAAACATTATGGATGAAAATGTTGTTAAAAGAGTTGAAGTTTGTTGAAGATGTGAACGTCAAGTTGTCGTTGGATAATAACTCAATAATTGATTTTCCTAATCATCCAATGAGTCATGGAAGAAACTGTCAGAATTTTGGATCACAAGTGTAATATTACATGTGTTAGGGCCATTATTTAATTAGTCAAAACTAAAGTGGTCTAATTGATATTAAGTCTATGGCTAGGGGCATATATGTAATGAAAGGTTATCGTGTAGATAAATAAGTTGATATCTAATTTGAAGAGAGGCCAAATTAGAATATTTAAAACTAAGAAATAACTCTAGTTATGGGTTAAGATGCTCATTTGTAGAGCATATCGAAATAAATGGTTTATTAAGATTCTCTCTTCATCCCCGTCACAATATTTAAGGAACCCTAAGGAACTCTACAAATCAGAAGACCACATATCTGCAAACTTTCAACGATTTTAATGGCAAACTCAGGTACACTTCCGATTTCATTCTCTAATTGAATTATGATACGCGTTTAAGGGATACGAGTTTATGGGATATTGACTCATAGGATTAGTTTAGAGTTATGTTCTTGATTTCTATATCGATAGAAATCATAAAGTTATGAACATATCAACCAAGTGGTCTCAGAATTATCTATAACTTATTCAATTTGAATTTGAGATTATTTTTTAGATTAGAGTTTCAAAATTGGAATCATTTTGATCTTCCAATTCGTGTCTATGCATTTTTATTATGTTTTTTATTTTAATATGGTGGAATTTTGAATAGAATTGTGTATAATAATACTACTAATTTCATTTTTAATGGTGTATATTTGCGACCTAATTTTTTATTGGCAACATATACAGTTTGAGATGGGAATTGAGGCGGTGGATTCCGATAGTTTACTGTATATTAGAAGCATTCGTGTACATGGCTTTCGCACCAATTAAAAATTATAATTAATTTTGTGTAAAAAATTATTATTAATATATAATAATTATATTGTCAATTTCTTATTGCTTTTGTTTACGGTGAAAATTAAGTTTTTGTTTCAGATCAATAAAGAAGAAACAGACTTAAAAATTATGGCTTTTGTTTGCAGTGATTTTTGTCCAAATCAAATCAAGCTTTTTGTTTCAGTTAAATTTTTTTTTAGTCAATTTCTTCTTGATTTGATAATATATAATGAGTATATTATCTATTATTATAATTAATAATATATGTGATTTAATGTCAAAAAAATTCTTAAGTTTTTTTGACCTTTTGCACAATTTGGAATTGCGGTGGGTAGCGGTAAAAAATTGAAAATTAAGCTATTGATTAACTTAACTCACAGAGCAAGAATCACCACTTATTTCCAAAGGAAATAGGAAAAGAGCGAATGAAACTCACAGAAATTTTAAAACAAAATTAATAAAACAAAGAGACAAGGGTAATGGGGTTGGTTATGCAATGAAGATGTGTTATCACTGAAAACATCTATAGTACTCTATAGGAATCTTTTGAAAATATATGTTTGGATTAAAATAGGTTGTTTGCAAAAGATTAGGGAGATGAGAAGAGAAATATTTTTTAAAATTTTGGTGTTTGACAAGACTTCCCGAGCCTCGTGCCTACGTACCCACAAAGTGTAATAGAAGATCAAAATCTCGTAGTTCGTGGTAAAAATAACAAAAGTGTTTGTTTTAATTGATTTTAAATGAAAAGACATTTTGTTATTTTAAGAGGAAAACTCAACTAATCATCCACAAGTATGAGAAAATGGATCTTTGCATCACTATTAAGAAGTGTTCCAACTTGGACAGAAATCAACAAGTATGTCACTAACTCTCTCAAGTGGAAAAAAAATCAACATCACTTCAATCATTACTATAAGGATATGATAATCACATCTCAACTATAAAAATGACTCATGTCTAATTCTTGAGAAAAGGTTTTTAAAAGGAAAAATGCACAAAAGGTACAAAATAGTTTGAATGAGTTATGTTTTTTTAAGTCTTTTGAAATAGTTTTGATATGCTTAAGATGAATTAGCATTTATAAGAAAAATATTTTGAAATCACTTGACAAATTCAAAGTTTATTGAGAAAGTGGTTCAAGCTTGAAAACAAGAAGGTTTTGAAAAAGGGAGAAGATTTTGAAAATTTAAGAAGGGGAGGAGATGAGGAGACTACCCTAATAAAAGCAATAAAGTGGAAGTGTGTGGAAGTGTACTAAACTGAATCTAGCCAGCACTTGACAAGGGTCAAGACCAAAATCCCATTCCTCTGGAGTAAGCCACAAGCAATAAGTAGATAAACACAAGAGGATCCAGACAAATAAAGTCGTAGAGAAACAGATAAATCCAAACTTGATTCAAGGCCACAAATATCAGAGGAACTCAAGGTCTCAGGCAAGGCATGATATCAGATGAACATCGAAGTTTCATTCAAGAAAACTCCAAGCCTGGGAAACCCTAATTCTATGTCCACAGGCCAAACTTCAATCAAGCAAGGGATAATAGCCATAGTTCAAGAGAGATTAAAAGTTTTTTTTAGGGTTTTTCATTTATTAATGTCTTTAAAAGAAAAAAGAAAATGTCCAAGTGGACAAAGGAAAAATAAACATAAACATAAACAATATGAAATGTAAATGCAAGAAAATAAATGACATAAAAGTAAAGGTGCTAGAAAAGTAAAAGTTAGCACAGTAATATTGTTAGTATTGATGTTAGAGTTAATGAACCGATTTGGAACAAATTTAGCACTATGTTAAACAATCATAGCACAATCTATTGGGAAGATCATACTATGGGAGGCCGATCAATAACAACTTATGTACCATACATGTTAGAGATATGATAGAAATCATATTCCAAAAACATGTAGCATAAGTAAAAACCAAGGAGGGATCGAGCACTAAGGCAAGGAGATTGGTCAATTACATCAATCATCCTTCATGATAACTTAGGACAAACTTATGCATTAATCCAAAGTACCTTCGATGATCATTGATCAATTGAAAGGTAGATTTGAAATGATGAAAGTTCATCAAGAATCAATCCAAACATCATGAACAAGATGGACAGAAAATCATTCAATTGATCAAGAGAAAAGAAAAATAGAAAGAAAGAGAAGGAGAGATGAAGAGAGAAACCAAATTGAATCAAGACTTAAGATCCATTTATCATCAATTTCAATCACCTCTCTTTGTGGATTAAGGCACTAAACCTATCATCAACTCAAAGCACAAAAAATGAATCAATTATTCATTTAATGGTAGATTTGAATTGAAGAAGATTCATCCAACCTCATCAACACCTAAAGTCCATTGAAATTTAGGAAAATTTTGATCAAGAAACCATGATCCAAGGCAACAACCAATAACCAAGTCAAAATGCAACATTAAACAAATAAAATGCATGAAATAAGATTTTAAAATGATTTTGAAATGAAAAAAAAAAAAGAGAAAATGAAAATGAAGCCTCTAAACAACAATCAAAAGCTCAATAAAATCAAGATAGGTCAGAAACAAATCAAGGATCACACAATAATTTTTGGAGATTTATAAAATACACAAAATAAAATATGAGAAAATTAATGAAAAATAGCAAAATAAAAAATAAATATGAGAAAAAATAACACTAGGTAAAAAATATTTTTAGAAAATTATGAAGAAAAAAATCTGAGTGAAAAATCAATTAGGAGATATTTTTAATGATTTTTTGAAATAAAAGAGAATTTAAAAACAATTTAAAACAAAATAAAATGAAACAAAAAACCACAGACATCAGATCAATCCAACGATCGTGGAAATGAGCACTATAGGCCACATGATCTGATGACTGAGTCAGAGTCAAAGATCTGAGGGTCAGGATTTAAAGTCAAAATGCGCTCACCAATGGATCACTGCACGCAATCACAACGGACAAAAAAATTTGAAAAAAATGCGTGTCAACACGCTATTGGACAAAATTTGAATTTTGGTTCCAAAACGCGAAAACCTCAACTTCATCTTCTTCCTCAGTTCAATTTCTGCAAATTCATGAACTAGCATTTTTAGCTCGAATCAGCCATGGATTCAGTGGCTTAACACATCATCGTTCATGTCTCTTTGCTTCAGAGCAAATTATTTGATCTGGGCAGAGAGAATTTTCTCAGAAAACGCAAGAACCCTAAAACTTGAAAGTAATATAAAATCCCAAATACGAAATATAAATACAAGGTAAGAGACGGTTATTGATCAGTGAAGCAAGACGAAGCTACTGGTAACTAGTTAGAGGTGTAATTTTATAGTTATCTACCTTTTCAGTTGAAGCCCGAAGGTTCAACAATGGTGAAATGGAAAGTTTGGATTCAAGTTATTTCAAGTCACGACAATGCTTCAGTTAGCTTCAGATAAGCTGATGATGGATTATGGGCAAAGAAACAAAGAGAAACGAGCTTGATTTTGAAAAATGAAGATCTGGTTTGAGAGAGGTTTTAGGTTCTATGGAGGCGGAGTTTCTTTGGCTATTCAAGCTTGCCAATGAAGGGGAAATGATCCTCTATTTATAGGGAAGTGAGTGAGATCATTTCTTGTGCAAAATTCCCTCTCAATCGTGCGAACCGAATCAAGAATTTTCTAGATCTAGAATGTGTGAAAATTTGTTATGAAAAGTATGATTCTTAGCACATTCAGGTCGTTTCAAGTTGTGCCATATGTGTTTTACCATTTAGAGTGAGTTTGCACAGGCTTTAGGTGGTCCTAAAATTGAGTTTGCTCACGCTTTCTAAAATTGTAAGTCACGGTGTAAGCAAAGTTCAGGTCACCTTGTTCCATCTAAGGCCAAATGAAATTCCCTCGTGCATTTTGTGATTTTTCTTGAGCCAAATGTTCCTTTCATGGCAAGGAAAACAATGTAAAAAGAATAAACTCAATTGGATGTCTGATGAGAAAATTCCAAGCTTGGAAAGTTGAGAAAAAACCATTAAAAATTAGGTCTAGCATTAGGTCAAACAGGCCATGACCTAATTTTGTGCACAAATGGCTTTCAAGATTTTAGGTCCTTGAAGCATGAATTGATGTTTGATTTCTAAATTAAAGTTGTAAAGGACATTAAGAAGGATATTTGGCAAAAAGAAGCACCCATAAAAGTTGAAAATTGAAGGAGTTATAATCCTTGGAACATAGGCATGCCATACTTGAGTTTTAGATCAAATTTTTCTAAGTCTACAAAATGATCTCCAATGTCTTCAATTCTTTCATGACCTTCCAAGCATAATTGGATCTTGACTTGTGAAGAGAAGTTGGAGGGGATGTCAAAAAGAAACATTTTTCCAAAGAAGCACTAAAAAATGTTGAAGTATGAAGAAGTTGTGATATTTTGAACTTGGACTTGAAATGCTTGACTTTTAGGCCAAACCTCCTTGGACAAACTTGCAACCTTGGACTTTTCCTTGCCTTTAAAGGTACATTAATGATCATATCAACTCAAAATGATATATTCCTGATTTTCCTTTGATGAAACTTGCAATGGCTCGAGGAAACTTGTTGATGAAGGCATAGAAATAAACACATGAACCTTTGAAGTTTCTTGAGAAACAAGCTATCAAACTTTGAAATATCCTTGTTCAAATGAAGTTGAATAATGCTTAAGACTCCATTATTTGAGATTAGAGGTCATGCTTTAATGAATAGTCTTTTAAAATCAATGGTTGACCACACTTTGACTTGAGGGACTCAAACCCTAGCTGAGGAGACAATAACTTGATGCTCTTGATTCCAAACCCTACTTTGCAAAAGAAAACAAAAGGGACAAGGCATATTTTTTTGTACTTTAATTAATGGTTACTGAACTATAAAGAATATGAGTACAAAATTTAAATGATATACAAAGAGGTGTTTGATGATCTCTGCAAAGGCAAACCCCAAAGGTGAGATGGTTAGGAGACAACCAAGGTTGTGATCTTGATGCATTGCAAGGATGTAATGAGGTGGAATCTTAGGGATAAAAATTAGGGTATGTCACGGTGTTTTTTTTGTGCTTCACATAACAATGAATACATGGATTGGAATACAATCAGGTTGTGGTGGTTTGCGAGGTTGTGTCACTTAGTTGTCTTATCCATTAATTTTGGTACATTTATGTTTAAATTTTGGCTATGGTTTATATTCTATACATTGGTTTAACATTTTAAATGATTCAATTAAAATTAAAAGACACTCAAGTGGCCTCTTTTATGGAGATTACTTATGACAAATGTTAGACGATATTTCGGTCTTGAGTTTATATTTATCCATGCGAGTATCAAATAATCCAAATGACAATTGGTGTTTGGTCAGATTTCATACATGCCCGATGGAAAACATGTGATAATTATAACGTCTCATATGTTAATAATAAATCAATCCACAGAGGGGTTTATTATTTGACATGTTTTATTGTCAATGTTTGATCATTACAACAAGAGTACCACTAGCAGTTAATATAAGTGTCTAGAGACTCAATATTGATGGTGCACTAGGTATCTTGAAATGGGCTATGCCATTATTTGAACAAATTAATGATTTAGTTTTTCTTTTATATGAGTATGTTTAAAGTTTTTAATTTTTTTCTATTTTCAGCTACAATTGCTTCAATATCTGCTAATCTGAATTCAGTTTCGATCCTTAATGGAGAAAATTTCAAGGATTGGAAAGAGAAAATGAAAATTGTTCTTGAATGCATGGATTTTGACCTTGCATTACGGATGGAGCAACCAACTTTCCTTTAGAATCTATTACCTCTAAATATAGGATAGAATATGAGAAGTGAAATCACTCAAATCACATGAGTCATTGTTTGTTCTGCTCTGAGGTCAATATAACTTTAGTACCTGGAAACACTCGGTGGTTAGACTCTAGTGTTAGACGATGGCAATGATCTAGAAGGAGAGTTGAATAGTTCACTAATTCATAACAAGAGTTAGCGCTTAAAAATGTTTTCAAAAATGTGCGGAAGCGGTCATGGATATAAATCATCTAAACGAACCATTATTGGTAAGATCTAATATGCGAAACCAAATGAAATTAAATTCAATGAGAAAACGAATCAATACGTTGCCAATTAATCAATACAAATGATGATCACTTTGCATTCTCCAGTTTTCAATGAATTATAGAATGTAAAATTTAAATTGACAATTTCACAAACAGTTTGTGTGTGATCAATATGTCGAACACTTGGTGTGCACCACACCCCAAGTTGAATTTCCTATGAAATGATAGTGCAAAATTTTTCACAATTACAATCCAAGTGATTGTAATGAGTTTTCAAAAAAGAATTTTAGCACTACACAACAGTGGAAATTTATCGAACAGTTGATATCACACAAACGTTAACAACACAAATTAAAGAGATAGAGAAAGAGAGAACAACGCCAAATTTGTTTAGGCAGTTCCCCTTTCGTCCTCGCTTCGGGTACGTTAGCCCCCAATTATATTACTAGAATTGAGATATGTATTATCAAGTTGCAAAGTTTGTACAAGAGAAGTTATAGTCACCAAACACTCAAGCCTAATTGTTAAAGTTGATATTATTCCCTTCTCTCCCCTTGATTCAAGTCGAATCAAGTGCATCAAACGCTTCGAACAAACCTCCGGTTACCGCTACTTGTTTGAAAGAACCCATCATTCTTCAAACCTTTCACTCGGCTGATTTCGATCACAAGACGTTCGACCCCAAATATTTTGACACAATCCTCTAGTTACTGCTACTTGTTTGAACAAACCCACTGTTCTTCAAATCTTTCACACGGTTGAATATATGAAGCAAAGATTTGTGCAAAAACCCCAAAATCCTCAAGATCTTGGAGGACAAAACCCCAAAGGTTTTATTCAAGAAAAGCCCATTGAATTCTCAACCCAAACTAGATACACAAATCCTAAGTTTGGACGTTATTACCTCGACAATGCAAAAGATCAACAAAAATGATTATGTGTAATTGTTGAAGAATGCAAGTGTGAGAATGAAGATGATGAGCAAAATTTAGTGTATATTTGCACTTTTCTTGTTCTATTCTTGTACAATGATGAAGCAAATGAATATATATGAGACCAAATAACTGAATTAACAGCTTTTTGAAACACAAAGAATTAGAAAAATGAGTTTACACGAGCGAGAGGTCGACTAAAGCACTCTGTGGGTCGACCTAAACGCACCCGAATACAAATCTGCACAAAACTTAAAGCGATGCGTCGACCTGAACCAGGTCATGCGTTGACGCAAGGGCACCTCAAAATAAAGGATTATTTTTCTTACAGTATGCGTCGACCGCCACACACCTGTGGGTCGACGCAAGGACACCCGAGAGCAATAATTTGTTTAATCAACAACATGCGCCGTCCTTCATATGTGTGTGAGTCGACACAGACTCCAGAATGCTAAAAACGCATTTTTGTGAGTATTTGAGACAACCTAAAGCCCTTTTTGAGGTGACTTAAGGTATCCAACATGATCAAATGCACAAATTTCATATATGGGATGATCTGATATGTATAGACACACATATGTGGATTATTATATGCATATTAAAGGATGAATGCAGTCTAAGATGCGATGATACCGTAAAAAATACAAGTACGAGATAATACTAGTTTTGACATCATTAAAACAAGGACTAAGGAACCTTGCCCTCACATACTCCCCCTTTTTTATGATGGAAAAACCTTGGCAAAACCTTCGACATATTAAGTACTTTGTGAAGCATCCTCCCCCTGATTTTATGCATTTCTCTATGTAAAAATATTCTAATATATCTTTGTGAAGCACTTGATTTTGCATTCTCCCCCTTTGACAACATCAAAAAGAGTGAAGTAAGAGGTCATTATTAATCAAAACATATTCATATGTACACAATCATACTCTTTGCAATAGATAAAACATCAACAATCATCCACATAAAATGTTATTAATGCAATAGATATAAACATAAATAAGACATGAAACATAAAGAAGGAAACTTAGTGAATTACACAACAAAAGTAGTTCAATACAAGTTTCTAGTTAACAAACATAACCAAATAAAGGACAAAACAAAACGCACAATAACATGCTAAATGAAACATGAAATGCACAACACCAACACAACTCAACAATCTATTGTCTCCTCCCCCTATGTGGGTGACCCCTCCCTCTGAAAGAGTAATCTGGATGTGGTTCTCTTTGGTCCTCTTGGTGTTCAGTGAAGTCAAGAACAATCCTATTTAGCGTATTGAAGTAAACAGAGAGAGATCGATGCTAATTTACAGCAGTCTCAGTCATAGTATCCAAACTTTATAGGACTGTGGAAGAAAACAAATCAAAATTGTAACTTTGGGCTTGGATCTGACCCTGCATAGATGTGAACCTCTCCTCTTGAAGAGTAGCAAATTTTTTTTGTTGAAGCTGCATATTCCTTAACATCTTAAGGACTTCATAATTGTCTAGTTGATATTGAGGTGGAGACAGAGGCCTATAAGATGTGCCTTAGTTAGTCTAACCTGTGTGTTGCCATTCTCCCCGGCCTTGATTAGCATAGGGATCCTGTAACACCCCCAATCTATACCCCCAAGTAAACAAATAGATAATTCAAAATTCAAAATTTCATCAGAGTATATTTAAATTTTCATGGCATAGACAGGGAGAATCACATTATATTGAAACCAAACATACAACACCTGCTCATAAAGATATGCAACAGTGGGGTAGCATTCATTCAGAGGGAACTCAGTTCCTTACACCCACTTTTCAGAAATTAGAATAAAAGCGGAAAATCTAAAATCTGATTATCATATATATATCACATGAAAAGTTGGTCATACATCAAGTTATACATGCACAAGCCAAAATATATATATACATAATACACAATAATCACCAACGGCCTCCCTAACTACCCGGCGTCACATATCAGAGCCGACCGACAAAAGCATGAAGACATAAGCTTCACAAAAGACCTCCAGCGACTCTAATCTGCAATGCCTCATAGAGCATTATAAAACAGCAGAAGGGTGAGAAAAACAACCATAATATAAATGCATATAATTATATATATCAACATAAAAATACACATATCAAATTTTCTCACCACAATTATCACATGCCTACACATAAAGAATATACAGATTATATTCACATAATCCCATATTCACACATCATGCATATGTTTATACACACAAAACATATCATTCATAATTCAAGGCATTTAACACGAATGCACATCAATTCACAAATGCTATCACAAGCTCAATCACACAATGTCTCCATCCCCAATTGCATATTATTCATGCCCAATACATTTATCACAAATGCATATCACAACATCTCGCACATAATCAACTAAATCATGATTTTCCACATATAACCAATGCAATCATAATTCACGCAGATGCAAAGAGACTGACACAACGACTCTCTATGCAAATGCATATGCGGTACCGACTCCAAGATTTCATATCATCACTAGTTCACTCAGGAGCTCTGTTGGAACCATCGATCGTTACATCACTGTAACTCCCCGTCGGGCATACGATGTTCACCCACCGCTCACACCTCCACCAAGAGAGGCTCACGGTGTTTATGGATCGCTCACACCTCCACCGAGAGAGGCTCATGACCCGATCGCTCACACCTCCACCAAGAGAGGCTCACGATCGTCTATAACCATCGCTTTCAGTCCTCAGGCTATTCATACCTTCATATTTTCGAGGCACACGATGTTATAGCTGATTCCCCACCAGAACCGCTGTCACTCAGGACGCAACAACAATGCATATCATGATGCTTGACATGCAAGAACTCATGACAACCAATGCAATTTCACACATATATGCAACCATAAACATGCATATATAATCAAATACAACACATTGCATTTATTTGCCTCTCGGCCACCATTCATCACCACAACATGTCATCACATGCATTCACATCATATAACATCATACAAGTCATGCGATATCCATATCAAAAGCACATTGCATGAAACACATCAATTACGAACACTTACAACGACAAAAGTCGACAAAATGACACTATTCCAAATTCTCGACATAATTAAATTGGTCAAAAATCTCAAAATCATTTTAATAAGAAAGAACATTTCATTAGTTTTCCAACGATATAAAGAACGTTCAAAACGGATAAACGGATCAAAAGTTACGGACGAAAACGAAAACGACATTTTCAAAAATCACGTTTTACCATTTTCCTGGCCATACGCGTATTGCCCTAGGCCATACGCGTATTGCCCAAATTTCTTGCCATGCCATACGCGTATTGCCCAAGGCCTTACGCGTATGGGCAGAACCATTTTCTTCCCAAATTTCCCATTTTGAACCCCATACGCGTATGCCCAACACCATACGCGTATCACCATCTCTCATACGCATAATGACCCAAACACAGGCCAATGTTACGCGTAATGCCGAGTCCCATACGCGTATGGACATGCCCCATACGCGTATGACCAGAGCAAACCCAGAAAAATTCTGCAGAAACGAGTTATGCGTTTTCCAACCAAAACACACTCAAATTCATCACCTAAATCCAGAAAATTACCAATTTGATTCACAACAACACATATCTATCAAGTATCAACAACAAGGAACACAAACACATCATTTCCAACACGATTAAATCGAATTCCAACACTTTCTACAAAAATGGGTTTTATTATATTTTTCATACAATCCAACAAAACATCAAACAAACACATACATAATCATACACATGTATAAGATAATTGAATTTCACACCCTTACCCGATTAAACCGATTCCTAGAAGTGATTTTCTTTGATTTCCAAGCTTTTCTCCCAATTTCTCTCTTTTTCTCTTCTCTTCTTTTTCCTTCTTCTCCTTTCTTTCTTTCTATTTTTCTTCCTTTCTAATTCTCTCCCTTTTCTCTCTTTTACTAACTTAGTAAAAATAATGCAAAATGACCCAATTGCCCCTACTCTCAACTATCTCGCAAATGTTCCCAAAACGCGGTAAAATATAATCATGATGTAAAATAACATATTATCACACCAAAGTCATAAATAAAAATAATATAATACTCAAAATAATTAAATAGACTCGATTAAATAAAATGATCAAAATTGGGGCGTTACAGATCCTGCACAGGTGAATTACCCAACCAATCACCATCATCCTGATCATCAATAGGATGGTCAGCCTCCATTTGATGAGCTTCCTCATCCTCCTCTTCGTCTTCCTCTTCATCCTCATCTAAATTCTGAACCCTTGCACCCGAGGCTTTTGTCTTGACCACATACCTTTGCCCTTGACGATCCCAAAGGTAACCCATCAAAGTCATGGTCTTTTGGCTAAATTCTTGATCACTCGTAATGGATATGTATGGAATATATTGAACAATAATCCCAGCCCTATCAAGAACACTTTGAATGAATGAACTATAGCATAAAGATGTCCCTCTACCTGATTCCTTTAGAGCAAAAATTCTACTAGCAATGTAGTATGTCCAGTTGACTTTCTTTTTATTCTTGAGCACATAGACCAAGTGCACTTCATCCTGGCCAACTCTTGAATAACCTCTCTTCTTAGGACGGAGAATATGAGCCACAATCCACTGTGGAATCCTGTCAACATGCTTCAACCAACGGTAGTAATAGATTTAGGGAACAAATCACTAGCAATAATATCTTCAGGATAGGGATCCCTCAACATTGAATTCAGAGCAGATTTGAATTCATAATCCAGAGCCAATTAGTATCAGTTATATTGAGATCAGGACACAAAATTGGACAAATACTAAATAGGCCTCTCCAAACAGCGGCATCAACTTGTAGACTCTTACCACCTATCTTATAACCAAAGTCATAATCACGAAACTTTCTGTGTATACCAGTGTAAAACAATCTGACCATGTCTTCATTATAATTTGTACCATGTTCTAGAAAATTATTAAACTGTTGATGATTAAGCATATCAATAATTTCTGGGATGTGCATACGTTCAACCACTTTAGGATAGTAAACAAATTGCTTTATAACTGACCCTTTCTTAAAATTATTTTCATAAGTTTCAGCCAGTTCATCATAAAGTAAAGACATAACATTTACCGGAATATTAAATGGAGGTTGTGATGGAGGTTGTGAAGTTCCTGCCCGAGAAATGGAGGCTCGAGTGGACCTCTTTCCTATTGTTCTTGAAGAAGCCATGGAAACTCTTGATTTTGGGATTAATGAACAGTACCCGAGTGGAGATTGGTGCTGAGAGACCCACTAGTTCACTAATTTGAACTTGAAGTTTCTGATTTGAGAGAGTTTTGGAAATGGGTTTTAAGGGTTCGTAGAGGAATTGAGAGAGATGTTGGTGAAGAGTGATGGAATGAATATATGCAAATGATAATGATAATGAGAATATGAAATGAAAAGGCACATTGAATGACATTTAGTTCCCAAGAGAACAGTTAGCTTCAATTTTCAAGGAAAATATCTGGGTCACGAAGCGATGCGTCGACTCAAAGCATTGGATGCGTCGACGCATGCAGTTTAAATTTTTTAAATTCTGAAGCGTACAGTAAGATTTGACGCATGGGGGTCGACGCATACAAGGCCGAATCAAATATTGTTAAAATGGGAAGGGAATGAGTCGACCTATACCCTGCTCAGGTCGACGCATGCAGTGCAAACATAAAAAAAATGCAAAATCATGTTATGAATGCATCACACAAAGATAAATAACAATCCCACTCATATTTCAAACATAAAAATGGACTAAAACGAGGATCTAAACAATCAAATAAGCATCAAGATAACACTAATCACACACACACACACACACACACACACACATATATATATATATATATATATATATATATATATATATATATATATATATATATATATATATATATGATCAAGATAAGTCAAATAAATATGAATGTTATTACCTCTAATGAAGATGAACGATGAATGCCCTCACATAGCTTGCGCTTTTCAATGTAGTTAATTAAAGTATAGACAAGCATAGATATAGAGCATACAACCATTCAATTTAAACACGATCCGAGATATCGATAACGCCAAGTTCCCTACGGATGTTAAAGAAGGGTTTTGTCGCAAGTGTTGTTATAAAAATATCGGCAAGTTGATTCTTGCTATCAACATGCTCGAATACGACATCACATTTCTCTATATGATCCCTAAGGAAATGATGGCGAATTTCAATATGTTTCGTGCGTGAATGTAGTACTGGATTTTTGGTTAAGTTAATGGCACTTGTATTGTCACACAAAATGGGAATACGTTTAAGTTTAACATTAAAGTCGAGTAATTATTGCTTGAGCCACAAGATTTGGGCACAACAACTACCGGCTACAACGTACTCCTCCTTGGCTGTTGACAAAGCAACATAAACTTGTTTTTTGCTATGCCAACTCACTAAGGAATTTGAGAAGAAAAGACAAGTGCCACTAGTGCTCTTCCTATCCGATTTGCAACCTACAAAGTCGGAATTGGAATAGCCAACCAAAGTAATATCACTTCCCTTGGAAAACCAAAACCCATACTTTGGAGTACCACATAGGTATCTAAGTATGCGATTGACAGTTTTTAAATGTGATTCCTTGGGACATGATTGATATCTAGCACACATACATACACTAAACATGATATCCGGTCGAGATGCAGTAAGATAGAGAAGAGAAAATATCATACCTCTATACTTATTTACATCCACGACCTTACCATTCTTATCTCAATCCAAGTTTACACATGTAGGCATTGGAGTGTCAATTGCTTTTGAGTTAGCCATATCGAAGCACTTGAGTAGCTCATAGTAATACTTCATTTGACTCACGAATGTTCCTTCTTTGAGTTGTTTGATTTGGAGTCCGAGGAAGTAATTTAGCTCCCCCATCATGCTCATCTCAAACTCACCCTACATCAACTTAGAAAATTCCTTGACTAAATGCATGTTAGTAGATCCGAACATAATGTCATCTACATATACTTGTACTAAAATGGAGTGTTTTCCTTGACGCTTAATAAAGAGGGTTGTATCAACCTTCCTTCTTGAGTATCCTTGTTCTAGTAAAATTTTGCTAAGACGCTCATTCCAAGCCTTATGGGCTTGTTTGAGACCGTACAAGGCACATTTAAGCTTATAAACATTATTAGGATACTCATGAGATTCAAAACCAGGAGGTTGAGATACATAGACCTCTTAATTAATGTATTCATTTAGAAAAGCACTCTTAACGTCCATTTGAAATAATTTGAAATTTTTAGAACAAGCGTAGGCTAGCAAAAGGCGTATAGCCTCAAGTCGGGCAACATGATCATAAGTTTCCTCATAGTATATGCCCTCATCTTGGTTATAGGCTTGCGCCACTAAGCATGCTTTGTTCCTTGTTATAACTCTGTTTTCATCAAGCTTGTTCCTAAACACCCATTTGGTTCCAATTACTCGATGGCCTCGCGGAGGGAGGACAAGGTCCCAAACCTCATTTCTTTTGAATTGATTTAATTCCTCTTGCATTGATAAAAGCCAATGTTCATCGAGTAAGGCCTCTTTGGAGTTTTTAGGCTCAATCTGAGAGACGAAAGCAAAGTGATAACAAAAGTTACTTAGCTTGGATCTCGTAGTTACTCCCTTTGACATGTCTCCGAGTATGTTGTCGATGGGATGATCCTTAGAGGATTTCCAAGCTAGAGGAAGGTCATCGTTGCTAATTGGATGATCCTCCTCAATCTTTTCAGGATTGTGATCTTCCTCCTCCTCCTCAACTTTCACCGATTCAGGTTGATCAATCCCTTTTTCAGTGTCTTTGAGTATGTCTTCTGAAGATACACCTGCACCATGAAAAGAAATACCTTTTCTGACATTTTTCGGATAAGATTCATCAAAAGTAATATGTACGGATTCTTCAACAGTAAGTAACCTTTTATTGTATATCCTATATGCCTTACTAGTTTGAGAGTATCCAAGAAAGATACCTTCATCGGCCTTTGAATCAAACTTACCAAGGTTCTCCTTACCATTATTCAACACAAAACATTTACAACCAAAAACACGAACATGTGGTACGTTGTGCTTCCTTCCTTTTAAAAGCTCATATGGAGTTTTGTTGAGAATGGGACGGATAAGCACCCTATTCAAAACATAACAAGCGTACTAATAGCATCGGCCCAAAAGTATTTAGGAAGGCCACTCTCATTGATCATAGTTCTTCCTAATTCTTCCAAAATTTGATTTTTACGCTCCACTGCTCCATTTTGTTGAGGAGTACGTGGTGCGGAAAAATTATGATCAATGCCATGCTTATTATAAAATTCTTCACAGAGGTGGTTTTTAAATTAACCTCCATGATCGCTTCGGATTGTTCCAATGCTTGTATTTAATTTATTTTGAGAGAGCATGGCAAACTTCTCAAAAGCTGAAAAAGTATCACTCTTACTTGCTAAGAAAATAGTCCAACAAAACCTAGAGTAGTCGTCTACAATCACAAAACCATAGTAGTTACCACCCAAGCTTTTAATCCTAGATGGTCCAAAAAGGTCCATATGGAGGAGTTCAAGGGGTCTCGTTGTTGAAACAATATTTTTAGATTTAAACGAGATTCTTGTTTGCTTCCCCTTTTGGCACGCATCACATAAGGGATCTTTTGATTTTGGGTAAGCTGACCACTATATCCTTAAAGACTACTTTATTTAGCAAATTGAAGTTGACATGTGCTAAGTGCCTATGCCATAGCCATGAATTTTCACTCATGGTGACAAGACATTTAGTGATAGTCAACGATACTTCACTCAAGTCAAGCATATAGCCATTGTTAACCCTCAGGCGTTTCAACACATCATCCTTCTTATCATTATTTTCAATTATGCAACAATCTTTTGAAAATGAAACTTTATAACCTTTGTCGCATAATTGACTAAGGCTAATAAGGTTGTGTTTAAGACCCTTAACTAATAGTACGTCTGAGATAGTAGTAGAAGAGGGATTACATACACTACCTTTGATGAGTATTACCCCCTTGTTGTTATCACTGTAGGTCACAAATCCTTTCTTCTTTTCCACAAATTCAATGAATAAGGAAATGTCTCCCATCATGTGTCTTGAGCATCCACTATCGAGAACCCATCTTCTTTCCGTAGACTCAATACATTGTACCCACATAATCAAACAAGGGAAATAAGTACCCAATTTTTATTGGGTCCTTGGGTCTGAGTGAATCTTCGGTTGCATTTAGGCAACCATTGGAAAATGCTTTTAGGAACTAAGAACCTTCTAAAACAACATTTGGTAATGGTATGACCCCTCTTGCAACAATACAAATAAGTAAGGTTAACATTGGTGTTACTTTTGCTAACTTAATCCCTAATCACATAAGTATATTTTTTATAATGATTATTCATGCTTTTTCTAAAATGTGATTGATCAATAGCAAAAGTGACTTTAGGTTCTAAAGCCTTGTTTAGTTTGGCTTTAAGAGTTCTCACCTCTTTTTGCCAAATATGACAAGTTTCACAACCTGCCCAATTTAACCAAGTACACTTGTTATCCTCAATTTTTTCTTTTGTTACTTCCATCATAGAGTTCTTAAGAGCTTCTAATTCCTTTTCGGGATCGAAAATCTTTTTCTCTAAATGTGAGAAAATTTGTTTGTTTGACGCTAAGCACTTAAAAGCTTCTTTAGCCTTATGGTGTAAAGTATCAAAAGCATTTTGTAATTCAGAATGAGACATTTTATTAGAGTGTTCATACTTAGCATGTCTTACCTTCTTCTTCTTCTTTTGATGAGCGGAGAGAAAAAGGTTGACGAAATCGTCTTCATCACTAGACGACTCACTATAACTTTCCCAAGCAATGTAAGCTCTTCTAGGTTTGCTCGGTTTCTTTTATTGACGATTCTTTTCTTTTCCCTTGTCTTTCTTCATCAATGGATAATCCGACTTATAATGAACAACTTTCCACAATTGTAGCAAGAACCTTTTGATTTACCATTCTTCTTTCCTGGACTTTATTTGTCGTCGAAAGTTAATGAGATTCTTGTCCGAATATTGAATTCCATTTCTCCCTATATAACGATTATATCGTCTCACAAACAACCTCATATCTTCATTCGTATCTTCATCGTCATCACTTGATTCACTATCACTTAGATCTTTTGCGGAGGACTTTGAGCTAGAAGCCTTTAGAGCTATAAACTTCTTGTCCGTGTCTTTCTCCTTCTCTTTTTTTCCTTTTTCTCGTGTTGGTAGAGACTAATAAGTACTTGCTCATGCTCCTCAAGCTTGCAAAATAAAGTTGCGATGTCCAAAGTCATGAGGTCATTAGCTTCCTTTATGGTCGCAACCTTAGTAAGACATCTCAAAATTTTATTTGTAGCAACATCATTGGAAACGGGTCTACCAAGTGAGTTTAGTCAATTGATTAGATGAGTAAATCTCTTTTGCATTTCTACAATGGTTTCACCATGCTTCATCTGAAAGAGATCAAACTCTTGTGTCAAAGTGTTGATTTCAGCTAGTTTGACATCATTAGTTCCCTCATGGGCAACTTACAATGCGTCCCACATAGCTTTAGCAGTAGTACAATGTGAAACTCTATAATATTCATCAACTCCTAAAGAGGATATGAGAATATTTCTAGCTTTCCAATCGTAGTTGTACTTTTTTCCATCTTCTTCGTTCCATTGCGCTTCCGGCTTAGGCACAACAACGTTACCTGCATTGGTCATAGTTATTTCAATATGACCATTTTGTATATCTTTCCAATAACCGTAGTTTTCACCGTTAAAAATTGGTGCTCTATTATATGTTCCTTTTGGTTTGTTAGCCATTTTCTAAAAGTTATATGCGAAGCACTAGATGGACCGGTGCTCGTGATACACTTGTTAGACGATGACAATGATCTAGAAGGGGGTTGAATATATCACTAATTTTTAACAATAGTCAGTGCTTAAAAAATGTTTTCAAAAATGTGCGGAAGCGGCCGTGGATTTAAATCGTCTAAATGAACCGTTATTGGTAAGATGGGATATGCGAAACCGAATGGAATTAAATTCAATGAGAAAACGAATCAATATGTTGCCAATTAATAAATACAAATGATGATCACTTTGTATTGTCTAGTTTCCAATGAATTATAGAATGTAAAATTTAAATTGACAATTTCACAAACATTTTGTGTGCGATCAATATGTCGAAAACTTGGTGTGCACAACACCCCAAGTTGAATTTCCTATGAAATGATAGTGCATAGTTTTTCATAATTACAATCCAAGTGATTGTAATGAGTTTTCAAAAGAAAATTTCAGCACTACACAATAGTGGAAATTTATCGAACAGTTGATATCACACAAACGTTAACAACACGAATTAAAGAGATAGAGAAAGAGAGAACGACACTAGATTTATTTAGGCAATTCCCCTTTCGTCCTCGCTTTGGGTACGACTGCCCCCAATTCTAAAACTAGAATTGAGATATGTATTATCAAGTTGCAAAGTTTGTACAAGAGAAGTTATAGTCACCTCACACTCAAGCCTAATTGTTGAAGTTGATATTATTCCCTTCTCTCCCCTTGATTCAAGTCGAATCAAATGCATCAAATGCTTCGAACAAACCTCCGGTTACCGCTACTTGTTTGAACAAACCCACCATTCTTCAAACCTTTCACTCGGCTGATTTCGATCGCAAGACGTTTGACCCCAAATCTTTCGACACGATCCTACAGTTACTGCTACTTGTTTGAAAGAACCCACCATTCTTCAAACCTTTCATTCGGCTGAATCTGTGAAGCAAAGATTTGTGTAAAAACCCCCAAATCCTCAAGATTTTGGAAGACAAATCCCCAAAGGTTTTATTCAAGAAAAACCCACTGAATTCTCAACCTAAACTAGATAAATAAATCCTACGTTTAGACGTTATCACCTCGACAATGCAAAAGTCAACAAAAATGATTATGTGTAATTGTTGAAGAATGTAAGTGTGAGAATGAAGATGATGAGCAAAATTCAGTGTATATTTTCACTTTTCTTGTTCTATTCTTGTACAATGATGAAGCAAATGAATATATATGAGACCAAGATAAAATAACTAAATTAACAGCTTTTTGAAACACAAAGAATTAGAAAAATGAGTTTACACGAGCGAGAGGTCGACCAAAGCACTCTATGGGTTGACCTGAACGCACCTGAATGCAAATCTGCACAAAACTTCAAGCGATGTGTCGACCTGACCCAGGCCATACGTCGGCACAATGTCACCTTAAAACAAAGGATTATTTTTCTTACAGTATGCCGAGAGCAATAATTTGTTTAATCAATAACATGCGTCGACCTTCACTTGTGTGTGAGTCAACGCAAAGACTCCAGAATGCTAAAAACGCATTTTTTGAGTATTTGCGACAACCTAAAGCCCCTTTTGAGTTGACCTAAGGTATCCAACATGATCAAATGCACCAATTTCATATATGAGATGATCCTATATGTATAGACACACATATGTGGATTATTATATTCATATTAAAGGATGAATGCAATCTAAGACGCGATGATACCGTCAAAAGTACAAGTACGAGATAATACTATTTTTGACATCATTAAAACAAGGACTAAGGAACCTTGCCCTCACATCTATAGCAATTACTAACATCAGGGTTTCAATGAAAGGTTGCCTGAACTGCCAAAAGCTAAATGACGTTGAAAGATACATCTATGTGAAAGATGGAAAGTCGATGGACGTGGAAGTTATGGGGAATTTTAGATTATTGATGTGTACCATATTTTATTTGGATTTGAAAGACACTTTTGTGGTTCTGTCATTTAGATGGAATTTAATTTCAGTTTCTTATTTGGAAAAATCAGGTTATTTATGTTCATTTGGAAATAGTATGTTCAAGTTGTATTTTAATTCACACATTGTTGAAACTTGTTCACTTATGGGTCATGATAATTTATATTTGTTTAACACAGTAGCTGCCTATGGCGAATCCTTGAATATGGAAACATGTGATACTAAGGGTAAAATTGATGATAATAAATCATGAGCATTCTGGCACAAACGTCTAAGTCACATCTCTAAAAATAGAGTCGGGCGACTAGTTTTAGATGGAATTTTGGATTTGATTGACTTCACAAACTTTGATGTTTGTGTTGAGTGAGTTAAAGGTAAACTGACCAAAACAAAAAATATGGTGTATATAAAGCTATTGATGTCTTAGAATTGATACGTACGGACATTTGTGGACCATTTCCCACACCTTCTTGGAACGGTCAACAATATTTTATATTATTCATAGATGATTATTCTATATACGCATACATGTTTCTTATACATGAAAAGTCTCAATCATTGGATGTGTTCAAATCATTTAAGGTTGAAGTTGAGAATCAACTCAATAAAAGAATAAAAAATGTCAAATATGACTGTGGCAGTGAATATTACGACAAATATGATGATTCAGGTGAACAACGTCCATAGACCTTTTCCAAATACCTAGAGGAATGTGGAATCGTCCCAAAGTACACCATGCTAGGGTTGCCTAGCATGAATGGTGTGGCTGAAAGACAAAACCAGGCTCTTAGGGATATGGTAAGGAGAATGATTTTTCATTCTACCTTGCCAAAGTCAGTATGGGGAGAGACATTAAAGACTGCAACTTACATTCTAAATAGAGTTCCAACAAAGGCAATTGATAAAACACCTTATGATCTTTGGACTGGCCAAAAGCCTAGTCTGAAACATTTTCATGTATGGGGATGTCCAGCCGAGGCAAGGCCTTATAGGAAAAATGAAAATAAATTGGACTTCTGAATAATGAACAACTACTTTATTGGTTATTTTGAAAGATTTAGAGGCTACAAATTTTATGATCCTAAATTAAACTCGATCTTTGAGATGAGAATAACCACATCTTTAAGGATATTGAGTTTGGGGGAAAGAATAAGGTTAAAGATTTTGTTTTAGAGGAAGAATCAGTAACGATTCCATAACTGATTCATACAATTGCTTTTGATCAAGCAAGTATGGAACCTCCACAAGATATTGTTGAATTTCCTCAAGAAGAACAAACTCAAAATCCTCAAGAACAAGTGTTATAAGAACCAATACCTGTATGGAGATCCACTGGAGAAATGAGAAATGTTATTCTAGATGATTACATAGTCTTTCTCCCAGAACATGAGGAAAATAATGGTATGATGGAAGATGATTCAATCAACTTTCACCAAGCTATGCAAGATTCCAACTCGGAAAAGTGGATTGAAGCCATGAAGGAGGAGTATAAGTCCATGCAAGATAATAAGGTTTCAGAACTTGTCATATTACCAGAAGGTGTGAAACCTATTGGTTGCAAATGGATTTTTAAGACTAAGCGAAATTATAACCGTAATGTGGAGAGGTATAAGGCTCGTATTGTGGCTAAGGGTTATACCTAAAAGTAAGGGATTGACTTTAAAGAGTCTTTCTCTTCGGTTTCATCGAAAGACTCTTTTAGGATAATCATGTCTCTTGTTGCACATTATGATTTGTAAATCCATCAAATGGATGTCAAGACGGAATTCCTCAATGGAAATATTGATGAAACTATCTATATGGTGCAACCAGAAAACTTTGTGTCAGGAGACTCAAAGAATATGGTTTACAAAAATTGTCAAAATCCATTTATGGACTAAAGCATGTGTCTCGTTAGTGGTGCCAAAAGTTTCATGAAGTAATTATCTCATTTTGTTTTGAGGTGAATGTTGTTGAAGATTATGTGTATCATAAATTCAGTAGGGAAAAGTACATTTTATTGGTCTTGTATGTCCATGACATACTGCTTGCCGCTAATGATATATACATAATGCACGAGACCAAGAAATTTCTATCAAGAAAATTTGAAATGAAAGATTTTGGTGACACCTTCTTTGTATTAGGAATTTAGATATATTGAGATCGATCTTGGGTATTCTAGGATTATCACAAAGGAGTTATATAGAAGAAGTACTTAGAAGGTTTGGCATGCAGGAACGTAAGCCATGAGATACTCTAATTGCTAAGGGAGACAAAGTTAGTCTCAGTCAGTGCCCAAATGGAAATTTAGAAATTCAAGAAATGTAAAAGATTCCTTACGCGTCAACTATAGGGAGTCTGATGTATGCCCAAGTCTGTACGCGTTCGAATATTGAGGTCATAATTGGGGTGTTCAGAAGATAATTGAGAAATCCAATAATTAATCATGGAAAAGCAGCCAAAAAGGTTATGAGGTATTTAAATAGAACAAAAGACTATATGGTCACATATAGGAGGTCAGACCAATTGGAGATCACTGGATACTCTAACTCAGATTTTGCTGGATGTCAAGATTGTAAAAGATCCACTTCAGGCTATATCTACGTATTGTTTGGTGATGCATTTTCTTGGCGCGGTGCCAAGAAAACTTTTATAGCTTCATTCACAATGGCAACATAATTTATAACCTATTTTAAGGCATCTAACCATGGGATTTGGCTGAGGAACCTTGTCACTAGGCTGCGAATTATGGAATGAATTGAAAGGCCACTTAAGTTATAATTGGACGATAAGTAAGTCATCATATACTCTAATAACAGGAGTCCCACTAAGTCAAAACATATTGACATCAAGTTCCTAGTTGTTAAGGAAAGGATACAAAGTGGACAAATTTCCATAGAGCATTAAAGGACAAACTCCATAATTGAAGATCCTCTTACAAAAGGTCTTCTACCCAAGATATTTCATGAGCACATTTCTCACATGGGTGTTTTACAGTTAGTGGAATCTTTAGTTTATTAGGAATTAGTCATTTATGAATTTTATGTTTTATGTTTGGTATTATGTATGCATACTCTGGTTTTGAATATTTTGGTTTATAAAGTTTTACATTCATCTATTTATACTTTATATAATAAATTTATTGAATTATCTCACTAATGTAAAGTAGGACCAATTGAAAATCAACATGTACAGACCAATTTCATGTGATTTTCATGCTACACGTTTCATGATGAAATTATGTGATTTAGTTGTGTCACTATTAGTGATCATTGATGGGTTTAGTTATGATTGATATAACAAAAATCACATTCATTATGTATATTAGCATGATTAATTGACGAGATAATTTGGATATGCTTAAAGAATATAATGGCAAATTTTTAGCTCATAAAGTCTAAGACGTGCGTAAAGTTACATATGTGACCAGTGAGAGACTGTTAAAATTTTGGGTCACAAATGTAATATTACATGTGTTAGGGCCATTATTTAATTAACCAAAACTAAAGTGGTTTAATTGATATTAAGTCCATGGCTAGGGGCATATATGTCATGAAAGGTTATTGTGCAGATACATAAGTCAATATCTAATGTAATAAGGGTCAAATTAGAATACTGAAAATTAAGAAATAACCTAGAGTTATTTATATGGGTTACGGTCCCCATTTGTAGAACAAAGTGAAATAAACGATTTATCATAATTCACTTTTTATCTCCATCAAAAGAGATTCAAGAAACCCTAAGGAACTCTATAAATCATAATATCACATACCCGCAAACCTTCAACGATCTCAATGGCAACCTCTGGTACACTTTTCCTTTTCTTATCTGATTGAATTCTGATATGGATTTAAGGGATACAAGTTGATGGGTTATCGAATCGTAAGGATTAGTTTAAAGTTATGTTCATGATTTCTATATCGATAGAAATCATAAGGTTATGAACAGATCAAACAGAAACAAGCATATTGAGAAAAATAATATTGTTTCTTAAGAGATCAAGTGAGCAAGAGTAAATTGGAAACTTAATAATGCAAGACAAAGTTAAAGTGTAACACCCCGATTTAATTTTAAGTAGTGTTAATATTATTTTACTATTGTTATTATTATTTTTAATTATTTTAATTGGATGTTGGGGTATTTTAAATAATTAACTGAATGTTTTGATTAATTAATTTTACTTAATTAGTTTATTGAGATGGTTGAGTTTATTAGAAAAATTAGAGATTTGTTTTATTTTAATTAAAGTTGAGTAATATATGAATTAAAATAAAATGATAGAAAATTGAGTTTTAGAAATAAAATAGAGAGAGTAGGGGTGTAAGGAGAGTTGGGGGGGGGGGGTGAGAGGAGATTCAGATTAAGTTAGGGTAAATAAATAGATAAGTTGAGGGGGAACTTTAAAGAGATCGTGAAAATTTTGGAAAACAGGCAAGAGGTAGAGAACCTTGAGCGATCCTTTGGAAGGAATAAAGAGAGAATCCCAAAAGGCAAAAGCTTCACCGATTTGCAAATTCGAGGTAAGGGGGAAATTATACATATATGGGTAGCTAAACAGAGGGATAATGAGGGTTCCTTACCCTCCTGTCTTCTCCTTTTCTTTTATCTGTAATTGATGTTTGTGGTAAAAAAGGGTTTGTGCAAAACCCTTTTGGGACGATCAATTGATAATGTTTCCTTTTATTTTTGAGTTATATCATGTGAATTCTTATTTGATTTATGGACTTTGATATGATAACCCTGTTGATGCCTTTTGATAATTGAAGGTTGATTGAATGAATGGTGGAGGCACCATAAGGCGAAAATAATAAAGCTGGAATAGTTGCACTATATTTATGTATGGTGGTTTATCTGGGAGTTGTAGACATGTTCAATAAGGAAAAGTATAAAAGTTATGAAGTAATAAAATATATTGTTGTTAATCCTAATTCTTGTGCCCTTTCAATGGCTTTGTTTATCTGTATGTTTTTGGGGCGGTAAGAGAATTCAAATAGGCGAGTTTCAGATATGTTCAATAGAGAGAAAAACGCAAAAAAAACAAAATGCAGGTAAACATAGAAGGGAATTGATCGTCTTATTTCATGTGTAACTTGAGTTTCATAAATTCGTTTGAGGTGTCGTCAATTGCGTTAGAAAGCTAACGCAATAATATTTCTTTTGAAGAGGGAAAATCGGGTCTAAGAGCGCTACAACAATAGCAGTTCTCTGGTTTTTATACCAGAGGTGTAGTCAAATTTCAGTCATATGTTGGTCATCTTGTTTCACGCGTAACTTAAGTTTCGTGAGCCCGTTTGAGGTGTAGTAAGTTGGTTAGAAATAGGAATTAATGATATTTTAAACTATAGAGTTTCATAATTTTATCATAATTCTATAATTTTTGGTGTTATTTTAAAGTCAGACATTCTGTTCTAGAGTTGATTTGAATTAAAAAGGTTAAATCTTCATGAGTTAAGGTTCAAATGTGATGCAAACTAATGTTTAGCCAAAATGGGCAGTGACTAATGTGTTAATGAGTTGAATTTGAGTTATTTGATATTTTTAGAGTTGAGCCTGAAATAATCAGGGATGAGTTAGGGTAAATAAATAGATAAGTTGAGGGGGAACTTTAAAGAGATCGTGAAAATTTTGGAAAACAGGCAAGAGGTAGAGAACCTTGAGCGATCCTTTGGAAGGAATAAAGAAAGAATCCCAAAAGGAAAAAGCTTCACCGATTTGCAAATTCGAGGTAAGGGGAAAATTATACATATATGGGTAGCTAAACAGAGGGATAATGAGGGTTCCTTACCCTCCTGCCTTCTCCTTTTTCTTTTATCTGTAATTGATGTTTGTGGTAAAAAAGGGTTTGTGCGAAACCCTTTTGGGACGATCAATTGATAATGTTTCCTTTTATTCTTGAGTTATATCATGTGAATTCTTATTTGATTTATGGACTTTGATATGATAACCCTGTTGATGCCTTTTGATAATTGAAGGTTGATTGAATGAATGGTGGAGGCGCCATAAGGCAAAAATAATAAAGCTGGAATAGTTGTACTATATTTATGTATGGTGGTTTATCTGGGAGTTGTAGACATGTTCAATAAGGAAAAGTATAAAAGTTATGAAGTAATAAAATATATTGTTGTTAATCCTAATTTTTGTGCCCTTTCAATGGCTTTGTTTATCTGTATGTTTTTGGGGCGGTAAGAGAATTCAAATAGGCGAGTTTCAGATATGTTCAATAGAGAGAAAAACGCAAAAAAAAATGCAGGTAAACATAGAAGGGAATTGATCGTCTTATTTCATGTGTAACTTGAGTTTCATAAATTCGTTTGAGGTGTCGTCAATTGCGTTAGAAAGCTAATGCAATAATCTTTCTTTTGAAGAGGGAAAATCGGGTCTAAGAGCGCTACAACAATAGCAGTTCTCTGGTTTTTATACCAGAGGTGTAGTAAAATTTCAGTCATATGTTGGTCATCTTGTTTCACGCGTAACTTAAGTTTCATGAGCCCGTTTGAGGTGTAGTAAGTTGGTTAGAAATAGAAATTAATGATATTTTAAACTATAGAGTTTCATAATTTTATCATAATTCTATAATTTTTGGTGTTATTTTAAAGTCAGACATTCTGTTCTAGAGTTGATTTGAATTAAAAAGGTTAAATCTTCATGAGTTAAGGTTCAAATGTGATGCAAACTAATGTTTAGCCAAAATGGGCAGTGACTAATGTGTTAATGAGTTGAATTTGAGTTATTTGATATTTTTAGAGTTGAGCCTGAAATAATCAGGGATGAGTTTAAAGTCCTTTTGACAAGTTTGTAGTTGGAGATATTTATTACTTAAATTTAGGATGAGAACATTGCCAAATAGCAAAAATGTTGTGACTTTGGAGTTTGAGGCTAAGGTTAAGGTAACTCTTGCCAAATGTATAAGGTAGTATTAGAGTTAAAGGTAAATAATGATGTTTTGTAATGAGTGATCTGAAGGGTTATGATTTGACCCTTTTGTGTGTAAGGGTTATAGGATATTATTCTTACCCCGTTGACGAGTTTACATAAGTAATAATATAATTACTCTGTTGATGTGTGTTATTGAGTACATATGTTAATATTTTACCTGTTGGTAACTGTTGTATATATAAGTATATATTGAGTTGTGATTAGATATATATTAACGAGATATAATTATATGCATATGTTAGGAAATGTAGTTAGATAAAACTACTATGGTGGCCTTATTAGGCGATGATTTATGGATCGAAGAGGAAACTGTGGTGATTATTGCACATATATATTGTTGTTGTTGTATATCATGCATCATGTGTGTCAGTGATAGATGTAAGGACCTCGGTCCAGTGATGAGTCTCTGGTTTAGAAAAAGGGATTAGTGACAAGTCGGGGTTTGAAAGGGAACCATCAGTGAGTGGACAAAATCAATAACATAACTTGATGTCCAGGATTGGTACCACATGCATTAGAGTTAAGGTGTTAATAACATTGCAAGCATATTTGCACTATGAGGTGATTATTATTATTGTGAATAATCCATGTGTTGGTGAATGTTATGTATGATATTATCCTAACTATTTATTACACTGTTAACATTATGAACGCATTTCTCACCCCTTATTATTTGCTTGTGTGGCTTGTTGGGTCGATGATATATATACTCTGGTAGAGGAGCATTAGTTACTGTTGTGTGGAAGGATTGTCGTAAATGCCTACTTCATTTATTTATTGTTTTGTTGAGTTTACTTAGTATTTATGCATTTCGCTTTGATATGTAACACTGGTGATGGGTTATTTTTTTTAATTGTTATGTTTTCTCGAGTCATTTGGATTATTTTATTAACTAAATAATGTTGAGACCAATAAATAAATTATTTGAATTTTTTATGTTTTACTTTGCTGCATGTTTTATGTTATTACATTGATGAAGGATGCGTGTTGAGCATGTGCAACACCTATATTTGAGAAATTATATGTTTTATCTTATATATATATATATATATATATATATATATATATATATATATATATATATATATATATACATACATAAAGAAACAGAGTTTTAGGGTGTTACATAGTTGGTATCAGAGCAGGTCGATTCATTCGACCTATGTTTGTGAATTTGTTTGTACCCTAGTGTGTGACATGTGTGTGAAACACTATCGATGCTTTTTTTCTAACCGCTAGTCAGCAGGAGTGAGTTTGAAACAAATGGGGGAGGATCCGTTGAGGTTAGTGGGACGTGGGAGTTAGAGAATTAGATGAAGAAGTCTTATCCAGAGTTGTTTTCTTTAAGTAATTTTTTAGGGCGAAAATTCTTTTAAGTGGGAGAGTGATGAAACACCCTAATTTTATTTTAAATATTGTTAATTTATTATTATTATTATTATTAATTATTTTAATTGGGTGTTGGAGTATTTTAAATAATTAATTGAATGTTTTAATTAATTAATTTTATTTAATTAGTTTATTGGGATGATTGAGTTTATTAAAAAAATTAGAGATTTGTGTTATTTTAATTAAAGTAGAGTAATATATGAATTAAAGTAGAGTTTTAGAAGAAAAAATAGATAGTGTAAGGGTGTAAGGAGAGATTAGGGGTGAAAGGAGATTTGGTTTAAGTTAGGGTAAATAAATAGATAAGTAGAAGGGGACCTTTAGAGGAATCGTGAAAATTCTAGAAAAGAGGCAAGAGGTAGAGAATATAAAGCAGTCGTTTGGAAGGAATGGAGAGAGAATCCCAAATGGCAAAAGTTTCACCGATCTATAAATTTGAGGTAGGGAAATTATTCATTTATGAGTGGCTAAACTGATGGATAGTAAGAGTTCTTTGCCCTCTTGCCTTCTCCCTTTTATTTTATTTGTAATTGATCTTTGTGGCCAAAAAGGATTTGGGTAAAACTCTTTGGGGCGATCAATTGATAATGTTTCCTTTTATTCTTGAGTAATATGATATGAATTCTCATTTAATTTGTTGACTTTGATGTGATAACCATGTTCATGCTCTTTGATAAGGAAAGGTTCATTGAATGTAAGGTGGTGACGCCATAAGGCAAAAATAATAAAATTGGAATAGTTGTACCCTATTTGTGTACGGCGGTTTGTTTGTGAGTTGTAGATATGTTCAATCAGATAAAGTAGAAAAGTTACGAATTAATAAAATATGTTGTTGCTAATCCTAACTTGTGTGTCCTTTCAATAACTATGTTTATTTGTATGTGTTTGGGGCAGTGATAACCCAAATAGGTGAAATATGCGAGTTTTGGATCGGTTAAATAAAGAGAAAAACATATAAAATCGCAGGTACACATAGAAGGGAATTAATCGTCTTGTTTTATGCGTAACTTGGGTTTTATAAGTGTGTTTGAGGTGTTGTCAGTTGTGTTAGAAATATAAGACAAAAATATTTCTTTTGAAGTGTGGAAATTGAGTCTAGGAGTGCTACAACAATAATGGTTCTCTAGTTTTAATACCACATACGTAGTCAAATTTTAGTCATGTGTTAGTCATCTTGTTTCACGTGTAACTTGAGTTCTGTGAGTTCATTTGAGGTGTGATCAGTTGAGTTATAAAGAAAGTTTAATGATATTTTAAACTGAAGAGTTTTATAATTTTATCACAAGTATATATTTCTTGGTGTTATTTCTAAGTCAGGCATTTTGTTTCAGAGTTTATCTGAATTAAGAGGGTTGAGTGTTGATGAGTTAAGGTTCAGATGTGATACAAATCAATGTTTAGCCCAAATGAGCAGTGACTAATGTATTAATGAGTTGAGTTTGAGTTATTTGATATTGTTAGAGTTGAGCCTGAAATGTTTAGGGATGAGTTTAGAGTCCTATTAAATAGTTTAGAGTTGAAGATATTTATTACTTAGAGTTATGGCGAGAACATTTCCAAATAGCAGAAATGTTGTGACTTTGGAGTTTAGGGCGAGCGTTCAGGTAACCCTTGCCAAAGATATAAGGTAGTATTAGAGTCAAAGGTAAATAGTGATGTGTTGTAATGAGTTATATGAAGGGTTATGAGTTGACCATGTTGAGTGTAAGGGTTGTAGGATATTATTCTTACCTTGTTGCTGAGCTTGCATAAGTAATAATATGGTTACTTCGTTGATGAATGTTGTTGAGAACATATGTTAATATTTTCCCTGTTGGTGAGTGTTTTATATTGTCATGCCCTAATTTTTACCCCTAATATCCTACATTATTTTCATCTTTACAATGCATCAAGATCACAAACATGGGATCCTTCTATCTCCTTTTTTCTCTGGGTTTGCCATAAGGGAGATCACCAGGCACCTTTGTGTTTCTTTATTTCTTTATTTCTTGTTTATTTCTAAAGATTAATCAAAACACAAAAATATATGCCTTGTCCTTTTGGTTCTTTTACAAGGTAGGGTTTGGAATCAAGAACATCAAGTGATTTTCTCCTCAACTAGGGTTTGAGTTCCTCAAGTCAAAGTGTGGTCAACTGATAACGTGAAAATGTATCGTATACTCTGACCCGATTCACATGATATTTAGTGTCTTTGTATTATGTTATCATAGTATTATGTCATGTTTTGTTTACATTTCAGGTACTTATCAAATATAGAGTATCCATGCGAGAAAACCAGAAAACGAGCAAGAAAAGGGAGTTTTTTTTCCAGAATTTACTGGTTTATGATGTATGGCGTTCGCCACCACCTCATGGTATTCGCCATACACCTTAGCCACGTCATAAGTAACTTAAGCCCATGGAGTTCACCATGAACGCGCAGAATCAGCAGATCGTGGAAAATAAACTGGACTCATTCTCCTCCATTTCCCTACATTCTCTCAATAATTTCTATACATTTTGAAGCAGTTCTGCAGCATTGGACCACTATATAAGAGCAATTTTTCTTAGTTTTCAGAATCCAAGTTTATGCGCAGAAGCTCTGTCAATTTAGTTTTAGGCAAATATTTACTTTCAATGTGATAATCGCTTAACATTGAAAGTTTATCTCACCAATAGTTTTAAGCTTTGTATTGTACTCTTGAATCGTAATCCTGCCGGCACATTTGAAGTTATTTTGCTTCCATTCCTCGCACTTGAAGTATTCAGAATTTAATTCAAGTTTTTACAGGTTTTTATATCATTGATATTAATTTTCGTTTATCGCTTTTTAGTTTATTCATCATGTTGTTCTTAATTTCAATTACCATGAATTTTATGTTTAAGTCTCAAAACATGTCCGACTAAATCTCTTTGAGTCCGTATGTGAGGACCGTCATTCCGACGGAACTCGGTAATAAAATTGGCGTTAACTTTTCATAAATTTCTCTTCTGGCTTTAATTTTGAATCTTAATTCAAATTGTTTTGTACGAGAGTGAAAACAAATAAAGGTTCGACCCTATAGCGCGAGAGTGTGAGAATTGAACCGGATAGTGAAAATTGGGCATTGATCCTAAATACAGCGAGCGCGCTTTAGGTATTAATTAGGACTTATTTAGTTATCAAAAAATACTTTTTAATTGAAATTGGCGAGCGAGGGCAAAATCTCATGGTCATAGAGTGTAGCCTTAATCAATGGTGCGAGAGTGTGAGATGGAGTTTTTAATCTGATATTTTCTACTGAAAGAGATTTAACCGTAAACTAACACCAATGAATTACAGAGTTCCCAAGGTGCACATAATCCACATTCTGGCCTCTCTTGTCTGATATATTTCTCAAATCTTATTTTAGTTTTAATTTTAGTTTTAGTTTCCCCAAATCCAAATATTCATTAACCTTAGCTTTACACAATGGATAATAGTAGATTGATTATTAGTCCATGTGGGTTCGATATCTTTTAAAACTACACGATAGACTGTATACTTACAGTTAGATAATCCAATAGACTCATAAAGTCGCGACCAAGTTTTTGGCGCCGTTGCCGAAAACTAATTTAGTCAATATTACGATTTCATTATTGCACAGTATAGACTAAGGCAACAAATTTTCCCTTAATTCGTCAATTGTATGTCAAGCACTCGCTCACAAGGTGAAGAGTTAGAGCTACCGATTGACGAAGTCGAGCATTTTATTAACCTAAGACGCTGAATCAAAGAATTCCGAATAAAATATAATCTTTCTGATCTAGATATCCCACAACCATAACCAGAACCATAACCAGCTATGGCTGAAAATCAAAATCGTCCTCTTAAGGAATATGCTGCTTCATCACAAGATGAGCCACACAACAACATTGCAGCCCTTGCTATCGATCAAAATGATTTCGAGTTAAAACCTTCTTTGTTATAAGCCGTACAACAAAACCAGTTCTCTGGTAGCCATACGGACGATCTGAATCTTCATTTATCCATGTTTGTGCAATACGCATACACAATGAATGCAAATGGTGTTAGTCCTGAAGCCATAAGACTACGTATTTTTCCTTTTTGTGTAAGAGCTAGAGCTAGAGCTTGGCTCCAGTCTTTACCATCAAACTCTATCACTACGTGGGACGAGTTAAAGAAAGTCTTCTTAGAAAATACTTTCCACCTAGCAAGACTATTATGCTAAGAGCCCAAATCAACAGATTTAGGCAGAAAGATAATGAATCTCTTTTCGAAGCTTGTGAGAGATACAAGGATATGTTGATGCTTCGCCCACATCATGGAATTGAACCATGGCTGATTATCCATACTTTCTACAATGGTTTATTGTACAACACCAAATTAAACATAGACGTTGCAGCTAGTGGTGTAACATCCTACTCTACCCATTCGTATAAAAATCAAAAATATGAAAATATTGCGGAAATAAATCATAGTTAATATACGTAGGATGCCACATTACCAAAAATAATCACTATGAAGTATCAAATCACTTCATATCTTATTCATTAATAAAAACAAGTTCTCTGATTAAACAGCAGAATTAATTCAAATGGTTTTTAACATGAAAACTCCAATTACACCAGATCTCCACATAATAAGTGGTTCAACAACAATAATCAAAATAACCCATGATACATAACAAATAACATAAAGAAATCACAAAATCCCCATCATGCTCGTGTTACGTATCAGAGTGACTCCTAAGACTCAACCAAATAGCAACACATGCTCCAATCACTACTCAGGTACCTGATCATTTATACTTCCCAACGAGCACAGACACAAGAAACAGAAAAGGGGTGAGAACTACATTCAATAATACACTGTAAAAATCACATGCTAAGGAGTAGTTAACACACAAATCACGCCAATTATACAATTACAACGCACATACAAGTGCCACATTAATACTCGGCATAATCAACCCACATTCAATCATATACATATGCAATGCGACTCAACTGACACGAGACAATTCATGTGGTACCATAACAATCACTTACGGTTCACCCTAGAACTTGATTCCCGTCGAAATTTAGATATGTCGTATATGTTCCTCTGAACTACAACTTATCTCCACACGACTCCCACATAGAGTCCGGACGAGACTAGGAACCCATCATGGATTCCAACCTAGCTCATCTCCACATCACATGACATGAATCCATGACACAAATTATGCACAATATAATAATTATTCAAGCATAATTCACGATCCTCCTGGATCCCACGTGAGCCACATACTCACCGTAATTCCTTCCGAAATTACCACCATAGCACAAGATCGTCCACACACGACAATCTTGGCTCACACACATCCAACACGTCTAAACCATACATTCTCATAAAATCCCACGTTTCATCCTATTTACCATCATTACTAGTTTCTCCTATGTCCAATTATATTATCTCAGTCTTACGGGTCAAGAGAAACTGCATTACACGCGAAATCGGGGCAGAACTCGCGAAAATAGGAAATCGTCAACCACAGCCCTGGCCATACGCGTATGACCATGCCCATACATGTATGAACTCAATTCCCTCGCCTTAGGCCTGCGTATCGTATGCGTAGGGCTCATCTGCCCAGGCCTCATACGCTTATTTCCCTGGGTCGTATGCGTATCACCAGAGAGTGATTTCTCTCTCAAAACTCCTCAAAACTTCCCTACGCGTATGACCCTGCCCATACACGTGTGGCCACTCTCTCATACGCGTCCCATACGCGTTTCAGCAGAGTGTCATGCTGGCTCTGTGTACGGGGTGCATATGCTACGCGTATGCCCCTGGGAGTGTCCCCTCATACGCATATGGCCTCCCCCCATACGCGTATGTCCAGTGAGCATACCAAAATCCCAGATTTCGCATCAGTGCAAAATTTCCCCCATTAGAGCACTTCCAAGCTCCCAATTCAGACCCAAAACCATCTTTTATTCAGTACCATCTCAAAGTCCTAATTCTACTTCATTATTTCATTATTTTGTCAGCATTTTCTATCATTCAAACATATTTTCGTTAACCCCATAAAACCCCAAAATTTCCAGATCTGGTTTAATGTTCAACCCAGCAACAACATATATTCCATACGAATTTCACAACAACATCAGCATCCAACACGAATTCATAGCAGACATTACATACACACGATTTCATAATAATCATCATACAATCGTGCAGCAATTCAAGAAGGAGAAGAAAATACACAGAACCTAAGAGGGAAAGGACCCCTCACTACCCTCTCATATTTAGATCACCCTTATTGAATCCCATTCTCCCCCCTTACCTGAAATTTCCAAGCTTTGATCCTTCAAAAATGGTGGAAAATTCCCTTGCCCTAGCTCTCTTTCTCTTTTCACGTAGTAGAAAACTGACAGTAACCCCCCACTAATCCCTCCTAATTATGTTATATCTCCCTTAATTAATTCCTAATAATCATATTACTACTACTACTAATAATAATAGCAATAATAATAATAATAATAATAATAATAATAATAATAATAATAATAATAATAACAATAATGTTACTAATATTTCCCACCTATTATTAATGAATTATCATTATCATATTATCCTAAAGTTTTATTTATATTATTCCGTTAAGGCTAACTCCTCACACTCACCCTTAACCACACACCCTTAATTAAGTCTATAAAATCACAACAACATACAAAATAATTACAACACGACTAAATAATTAAATAGGGTGTTACAACTCTCCCCCACTTAAAATATTTTCGTCCTAAAAAATGTACTTGACGAGAACAATTCTGGATACGAATCTCACATCTTACCCTTCAATTCCCAGGTCACACTTCCTCCAGCAGCTCCTCCCCAAGCTACTCTCACTAAAGGAATGTCTTTGTCCCTTAGCTGTTTCATCTTGCGATCCTCGATTCTTATCGGCATCGCCTCCACGGTAAGATTATCCTGAATCTGTACTTCATCCCTCTGAAGCACATGGGATGGGTCAGCAATGTACTTCCGAAGTTGCGACACATGAAACACGTCATGCAAATTCGAAAGTTCAGGTGGCAGCGCCACTCTATAAGCAACCTTCCCAACTCTCTGCAAAATTTGATACGGTCCAATGAATTTAGGATCCATCTTCTTTGATTTCAGTGCATGACCAACACCGGTCATAGGATTGACCATTAGAAACAAATGGTCGCCTTCGTTGAATTCCAAGTCTTTTCTCCTATTTTCATGATAACTTTTCTGTCTACTCTGGGATGCCTTCATCTTCTCTCTAATCATTTGAATTATCTCAGTAGTCTATTGCACAATCTCGGGCCCAAGTACAGTACTCTCGCCGACTCATACCAACATAGAGGTGTCCTGCACCTTCTACCATACAATGCTTCAAAAGGCGCCATTCCGATACTAGAACGGTAACTGTTATTGTAAGTAAATTCAATCAACTACAAATGAGTATCCCAAGCACCTCCCTGCTTAAGTGTACAAGCTCTCAATAAGTCTTCCAGCCACTGAATAGTCCTCCCAGACTGTCCATCTGTCTGCAGATGACAAGCAGAACTCAACTCTAAACTAGAACCCAAAGCTTCCTGCAAGCTCTTCCAAAAACTAGAAGTAAACCTCAGGTCTCTGTCAGACACAATGCTCGACGAAACCCCGTGCAACTTCACTATTATCCTGATATAAATCTCTGCTAACTTTGCCAAAAGAAAACTGATGTTATCGGTATAAAATGTGCTGATTTTGTCAGCCTATCCACAATTACCCAAATAGCATCAAAGCCTCTCTCTGTATTTAACAAACCATTCACAAAATCCATCGTGATACTATCCCACTTCCACTCTGGTATTTCCATCGGTTGCATCAAACCAAAAGGTTTCCGATGTTCCACTTTTGACTTCTGACAAGTCAAACAAGCATACACAAACCGAGCTATGTCCTTCTTCATACCTGGCCACCAAAATAATTTCTTAAGATCCTGATATATTTTCGTAGCTCCTGGATGAATACTCAAGTTACTCCTGTGGCTTTCCTATAAGATCATTTTCCTCAATTCAGAATTATACAACACACAAATTTTGCCTCGAAATCTCAACACACAAAAATCATCTACTTTAAAGTCACCTTCTGCATCCGACCCTCCCGCGGTCATCAAATCCACCAGTTTCAAATCAAGTTTCTGACTCTCTTTAATCTCACTAAGAATTCATTATTAACTTTCAGCATACCCAACATCACACTTTCCGAAGTCAATTCACAAACCATACTTAAGTCTCTAAATTGTTCAATTAAATCCAACTCTTTAATCATCACTGTCGACATATGAATTGTCTTCCGACTCAAAGCATCTGCTACAACATTAGCTTTATCGGGGTGGTAACTCAAGCTAAAATCATAGTCCTTCAAGAATTCTAACCATCTCCTCTGTCTCATATTCATCTCTTTCTGGTCAAATAAATATTTCAAACTTTTATGATCGTTGAACACTTCAAACCTCGACCCGTACAAGTAATGCCTCCAAATTTTCAATACAAAAACCAATGCAGCTAACTCAAGATCATGATTAGGATAATTCCTTTCATGTACACTCAATTGTCGTGAGGCATAAGCCACGACTTTACCATCCTGCATCAATACTCTACCCAATCCCATTTTAGACGCATAACAATATACCACAAAAGGTTCATCTGACTTTAGTAGAATCAATATCGGTGCTGTAGTAAACCTCTTCTTCAATTCCCTGAAACTATCTTCACACAAGAGATCCCACACAAAGGCCTGACCTTTTCTAGTCAACTGAGTCAGAGGAAGGGCCAAATTAGAAAACCCTTCAATAAACCTGCGGTAATAACCTGCCAAACCGAAGAAACTCCTAATCTCTGTCACTAATTTCAGAGGTTTCCACTGAAGTACAACACTTACTTTGGATGAATCCACTATTATGCCATCACCAGAAATAACATGTCCCAGAAAACTCACCTCATGCAGCCATAACTCACATTTTGAAAGTTTTGCAAACAACTTATTATCTTTCAACACCTGCAATGCAATCCTCAGATGCTCTGCATGATCTCTTTCCGACTTGGAATAAATCAAAATCTCATCAATAAAAACTACCACAAACTGATCCAAATAAGCATGAAAGATACGATTCATGTACTCCATGAATATGGCCGACGCATTGGACACTCCGAACGAAATCACAAGATATTCGTAATGTCCATACCGAGTCCTGAAAGCTGCCTTCTAAATATCATCCTCTTTCACCCGAATCTGATGGTAACCCAATCTCAAATCAATTTTACTGAAAACACATGCTCCCTCGAGTTTATCCATTAGATAATCAATTCTTGGAAGCGGATATTTGTTTTTGATGGTCACTTTATTCAGTTGATGATAATCAATACACAATCTCATACTACCGTCCTTCTTCTTAACCAACAACACTGGAGCTCCCCAAGGCGACACACTGGGTCTAATAAGTTTCTTATCAAGCAATTCTCTGAGTTGAGATTTCAACTATGCCAATTCTGATTTCGACATTCTGTATGGTGCCATAGATATAGGTCTGGTACCAGGAACAAGATCAATTGCAAATTCCACCTCTCGTTGCGGAGGCAACTCTGAAATATCGTCTGGAAACACTTTTGGGAACTCTTTCACTACATGTAATTCATTGATAGATGTTTTTCCTTCAACAAACAATGAGGCAAACACCGGGAACATTTTAGCTTCATCTTCCAACAAGGTTCTCAATTCCTTAGTAGATATAAAACTAACCAAATTTTCTTCCTCTGGGGTGAGAAATAGCAACCTCTTCCTATAACAATCAATGTAGACATAATTGCTCTCTAGCCAATTCATCCCTAAAATAACATCCAGATCACTGAGTGGTAAGCAAATCAAATCCACTCCAAAATCGTTACCAAAGACCGACACAGGACAGTTTAAGCACACTAACGATGTAGTTATCGATCCAATAGATGGAGTATCAATCACCGCCCCTTTACTCAAAGTAGACGGCACAAGTCCTAGTTTCTTTACACAATCAACAGAAATAAACAAGTGGGTCGCACCCGTATCAATGATAGCAATCAAAGAAGTGTTATGAATGTAACAAGTACCTCTGATTAACTGATCCTCACTGGTAGGCTGAGCCCCCACCAATGTAAATACCTTTCCATCGGTCTGCGATTTCTTCGGCTTCTAACAATGGGTGCTGATGTGAACATGTTCACCGCAGTTGTAACAAGTAGGTATATTGGTCCTACAATCTGCCACAACATGACCTGTCTTCCCGCATTTGAAACACTTCTTCACCTTATTCTGACATTCGTTAGCACGGTGACCTGCGCTACCACATCTGAAACACTTGATAGGGTTGGAAGAATTTCCTCCCCTACTTGGCTTCTTGCAAACAATGGCTTTCTACTTCCCTTTATCAGACAGAGCACTGTAAGGTGTACTCCCATGTCTCTGCTTACCCCTTTTGTCACTCAGGGCCTTGCAGTGAGCAACTCGAGCCCTGATGTCTTCATCATAAATTTGACACTTGTTCACCAACTCAGGGAAGTATCTGGTCTTCTGATAACTGATACCTTATTTAATCTCGGGACACAACCCGTTCTCAAACTTGATACACTTCGAACTCATAGTAGTATCAGTATTGTAATGAGAATAATACTTCACCGGTTCCTCGAATTGGGCCGCATATTCTGCAACTGTCAAATTCCCTTGCTTCAATTCTTGGAACTCGACATCTTTCTTGCCATGAGCGTCTTTTGGAAGATACTTCTCCAGAAACCCATCCTTGAACACTGTCCAAGTAATAGTACCACCTGCAGCTTCTAGCCTTTAACGGGTGTTATCCCGCCAGTCTTAAGCTTCCCCATTTAGCATGTGAGTGCCAAATTGCACCTTTTGAGCTTCAGTGCATCCCATGACTTTAAAGATCTTCAAATTGTGGAACTCGACATCCTCAACATTTTGATTGGTACTCTGCACCGCCTGCGCAACAGCCTGTAGCGCAGCAGCAATCACAACATCATTCCTACCAGCCATACTGCTTAACACCAAAGAAAATATAGGTTAGAATAAACACACGACTATATACACTCTATAGTCATAGACTACAAAGACACTGGCCGAATGGACTGACCTGCTCTGATACCAATTGTAACACCCTACACTATGCATTTGTATAAAAATAAAAAATATGAAAATATTGCGAAAATAAATCAGAGTTAATATACGTAGGATGCCACACTACTAAAAATAATCATCATGAAGTATCAAATCACTTTATATCTTATTCATTAATAAAAACAAGTTCTCTTATTAAACACGGGAATTAATTCAAATGGTTTTTAACATGAAAACTCCAATTACACCGGATCTCCGCATAATAAGTGGTTCAACAACAATAATCAAAATAAACCAAGATACGTAACAAATAACATAAAGAAATCACGAAATCCCCATCCTGCCTATGTTACGTATCAGAGCGACTCCTAAGACTTGACCAAATAGCAACACATCCTTCAATCACTACTCAGGTACCTGATCATCTGTACTCCCCAAGGAGCACAGACACAAGAAACAGAAAAGGGGTGAGAACTACATTCAATAATACACGGTGAAAATCACATGCTAACGAGTAGTTAACACACAAATCACGCCAATCATATTGATCGTGAAGGTTGGATCAGATCCTATAGAATCAGGCCGCCAAGTGCGTCAGGGATGATGGTCATATGGAGAGGATGGGGGTGTACCTGCAAGCCACTCCGATGCTCAAGTGAGAAAGGGTCAGAGAAAAGGAGCAAGTACAAAGTATGAATTCATAGGGTGAATATTGGATACCTGACCCTCTTTGAGAGGGTTTATATAGAGCCCCTAGCTAGTGGCCGACGGTCCTATTTTCGGGGCAAAATAACCGTTTTCCCCAAAGAATAGGTAACTACCCAAACTAGCCGTTATGTCGGGCAGGGTGCCTAAAAATAGTCGTTATGTCGGGCATAAGCATGGTTTCGGGCACTTGCCCTTAGCTGTTCGGGGAGCGATGAGGCCGTGCGTAACGGACAGTGATTTCGGGGAGGAACGTTGCATTCCTTACCCGGTTAGAGGGGCAGAAAGGTAACTTTTGCCCCTCTGTGGATCGGACTTAGGCACTTTGGGCAGCTCTGGAGCAGAAGCGGATTGGGCCATGCGTAGCCATTGGTCCAGTCCAGAACAGGAGCCCCCCAAGTCATTGCTCCGAGCATGGGAGTAATGACTTAAGGACTGCTCGTTGATCCGGAGATCTAGTATGGATTCGTCGTTTGAAGACGAGGAGGATTGTCTTAAAGTGCTCGTGACCCCAGATGTTCGTGAGATTCGTGGTCGTGACCTTGTTGCCCGGAGTTCGGGGAGACTAATGGTCAGACAGAATTGGAAACGTTGGGTCACCACGTGTGCATCGAGCTCCGTGTAGCAGTTAATAGGTAATGATGGCTAGTTGGTAGCCATCATGGCCTACGAGCGCGTGTTTGCACGTGCCCCTTAGTATAAAAGGGGGAAAATCGTTCCATTTTGAACTTTTCCTTTCTGTTTCTCCTCGCTTCCTTCGAGTTCTTGCCCGTCACCGTCTTCAGCCTTTCCGACCACCGTTACAAGCTTCGAGCGACCGCTTTTTTTACTAAAAACAAGTAAGTTTTCGGATCCTTTGCTTGTTTTTGCTCCCCTTTGTTATTAATGGTAGGTTGCATGCGGTTATGGCTAGGTTTAGATGATGAAACGAGTGAGTTTCTGGTGATTGTTGGCGGTGGACGGTGGTCGTACCACTTTTCTACTTCTGACATGTAACCGGACGTGTCTGCGTGCTTCGGTTAGGAGGGTGGTTGGCGGCGTCGTCGCGATGGCGACGCCTGCGTAACCGTCGCGATTCTCCATTTTCTGAACGAATGGTGAGTTTTCCGACAGGATAACTCCAGATTTCGGTGAAGCTTCGTGATTTCCGGTGGAGCTTCGAACGGAAACTGGGATTGAGTGCGGGGAAGCTCCTCGTCAGATATGTTTCGCGCGGCTCCTCGCAGGGAGGTTCCGACCTTTCCTTTGATGTTAGGGCTTAGGCCGGGGACGCAGTCCTTAGCCCTTTGCGCGCCCTTTCACTTGATTTAGCAGTGGAAGGGTGGATTTGATTTGCTGTCGAATTCACATTCTTCTCTGCTTTTCAGGTGATCGACATGGCGACGGGGCCGGATAGAGAAGTTATTTTGGACACCTCTGAAGAGGAAACAAGATCCTCAGATAGGAGCAGCTCGACGGCATCGAGCTCGTCGTCTTCGAGCTCTCCAAGTGATGTCGGGGAAGGAGAGGTTCGGGATGATATGGACGAGGGTGTTGCTGATGATTCCGCGGAGGAATGGGAGGTGGCCGAGCCTGCTGAGCACGTGTCCAAGCTTGCGGGGGATGCTTTTACTGTAGTCGGGTCGGAGGGAGAGTGGATTGTACATTTTCCTGCCGAGGATGAACGGGTCTGCACGAATTTCGAGGACTATTTCACGATGTACGAGTACGCCTTTAAGGAGCTGGGCCTGAGATTACCGTTCACTGATTTCCAGCAGTCAGTGTTCGAGCATTTGAAGTTATCCCCCACGCAGCTGCATCCGAACTCTCTGGCCTTTATCCGGGCGTTTGAGTTGGTGTGCGACCATCTTGCTATAGGGACCACTCTTCCTCTGTTCTTTACTGTCTTCCATCTTCAGCGGCAGCTGTCGGGGAGGAAATATGGTTGGGTTTCGTTGAAGCAGCCCCACAAGCTATTTAAGCCTTTTTCGGAGTCGATAAGGACGTTTAAGGAACGTTATTACGTCGTTGAACCCTTGTCCGAAGCTGCCCAGGACAACACATACGTCTGGGAGATAGAGGTTGACGAGGATGGGAATGAGCTGCACGATGAGGAAGGGAAGTATATTGGGCGGAGACTTTACAAGTTCCCCATCCACTAGTCACCGACCACTTCACCAGGGAGCCCAGTGATTATGTTTTTCAATCGAGCGAGCTACTCGGGGAGGATACCGCGGCTTATGAGGCTTTGGTGAACTGTGTCAACTCCTTCTGGCTCGCTGAGTGCTGGACGAGCAGGGGCAGTCCGATCTTCGAGGAGGACGGGAGCCAGAGAGTTAAGCGTAGGTTCATCAATGTTAAGGCACAGCTGGAGTGCAAGGCTCCTCAAGACGTCGCGAAGCTGCTCGGTAGTCTTAGTTATTTAATTTTGTGTGTCATTTTCTTTCCTCGTAACTAACATGCTCGTATTTTGTCTGTGCAGGTGAGATGCCTCAGACCCACGACAGAGTGGTGAGGAATGCTCTTGCAAGGAATAAGACTGGGGTGGCTCCTCCGAAATCCCGATTTGGTGGTGCTCGTGCTCCACCTACTGTTCAAACTGCTGCGGGGACCTCCTCCTCCCCTACTCCTGCTCCTCAGGGGTCACCTCTCCCTCTGGCTGGTTGACCTAAGCGACAAAGGTTTAATGATGCTGTGGACCTTACACGGGCGCCAGAAAAGGGGAAGTTTGAGCTTCCTCCTTGCATCCATGACCGAAAGTTCTTCGAGGGGAACTCTCTGATTATGCCTCGGGTGGAGTCTCTTCTCTTGGAGAACATGGATCGCCCGAGCAAGAGGGCGTTGGTGGCCCAGGATGCTTCTGCCATGGTTAGGATGTTGGAGATGGCAGCTGTGTACGCCGAAGGGGATTCGGTGACTGAGGCCGAACTCACCGCTGCCCATGCTACCGTGGCGTCTCTTAAAGAAGAAGTCAAGAGCGCCGGCGAGGCTCAAAAGAAGGTTGAAGAGGAGGCGGCAAGGCTGAAGGAGGAGAACTCCACGCTGGCGGCTGAGAAGAAAGATGCCGAGGAGCTGATCAGGGAGCTGAGGGCGGTCAATGCCCCGGGTGTCGACGAGTCGGAAGACGTGAAGGCGTTGAAGACTAGATTCGAGCTGGTTTCCCGTCTGCTGATGGCCGAGGACGACGGCATCGTCGTTGTGGAGGAGTCTTTCGGGAATGCCGTGGCCCAACTGCGGGTGGTGAACCCTGAGTTAGAAATTTCTATCGAGGGTACTCACTACTTGGCGCATGTTGAGGATGGTCGCATTGTCATACCCGACGGTCTCTTTGAATGTACGCCCGAGGACCAGCCCGCGGAGGACCAGGGATCTCAGCCGGAGCCAGTCGAGCAGGCGGATGAGTAAGGAGCTTGTTATTTTGATGTTGTTGTAATCCGTCCGGCCTGCGTGTCGTTGAATCATTGTAATTTATTTTTGGGGGGCATGGCCCCCGTTTCATGTAACAACGTACAATTGTGGTCTTTGCGGCCACTTGTTAAATTATCACATATTTAGTTCTGTTGTTTGCATGGTTTTACTTGCTTTTATTTTTGCTAAGTATCGTATTCATGCTCGCTGTGAATGTATGTCCGCCCGTGATAGGGGGTATTTGACTTGTGTGAATATTTTTTTGGAGGGGAATTGCTCGTAATAGATGTGTTCGGCAGTGTGGGGAACTGGTCGAACTGCCGGGGAATTTCCTGGCGGGGAGCGGAGCTCAGGTCGCGTTTGAGGCCTGAGTTCGCGGTGTGAACATCCCATCGCGAGCTGGGGTTCTGCCAATCGTGGTACTTTGATGACGGCGATGCTCGATCAATGATCGCTTTCGAGCAATTACCCGGTTCGTTACTGAGCGGGGTTATGCTTTAATCATATGCGACGCTTGTACCTAGACGTGCATAGTGGTCGGTAGCTGACGTTCGTCGTTACGACGGGTCAAACCGATAACTTAGCTATAATATTGCTTTAGCTTTTCAGCGTTCCATGGTCGAGCAAGTTCTTCCCCAGTGAGATGTTCTAGGTAGTAGGCCTCGTTTTCCGTTTTTGCCCGGACGCGATAGGGTCCTTCCCGATTGGCTGCTAGTTTGCCTTCGCGAGAGTATTTGTGGTTTCTTCTTAGAACAAGGCTTTCCACATCGAACTCTCGCCGTATCACCTTGGCGTTGTGCCTGATGGTAATTTTTTGTTTTAGCGAGGCTTCGCGGAGGGCTGCCCCGGTTCTGATTTCCTCGACGAGGTCGAGCTCTTCTCTTAAAGACTCATCGTTCATCTCCTCGTCTAGGGGCGACTCTGTCCGCCTAGAGGGCACGTGAAGTTCGACGGGGATTATAACTTTGGTTCCGTATGCTAAGCGGAAAGGTGTTTCCCTGGTCGTTGAGTGTAGAGTTGTACGGTACGCCCAGAGCACGCTGTGTAGTTCCTCGACCCATGCCTTCTTTGTTTCGTCCATCCTTCGCTTGAGGCCTCGAAGGATGACTCAATTAGCTGCCTCAGCCTGCCCGTTTGTTTGGGGATGCTCGATGGATGCGAAGTGTTGCTTCGTGCCCAGTTGGGCGATGAGGTCCTGAAACTTCCTGTCCGTGAATTGCGTCCCATTGTCCGTTACTATCGCTTGGGGAATACCGAAACGTGCGAGGATGTTTCGTTTGTAGAAACACAGGATGTTGAGGGCAGTTGTTTTGGCTAGAGCTTCTGCTTCTATCCATTTGGTGAAATAGTCCACGCCCACTATGAGATATTTGTTCTGATTTGATCCTACCACGAAGAGTCCTAGGATGTCTAGGCCCCACCAGGCGAATGGCCATGGGGAAGACATGGCCTTAAGCTCGTTAGGTGGAGCCAGGTGCATTTCCCCGTGCCGTTGGCATTTGTCGCATTTCTTCACGTGTTCTTTCGCGTCGTTTTGCATGGTCGGCCAGTAGTAGCCTTCCCGGAGAGCCTTTCGACCAAGGGACCTTCTGCCCAGATGTTGGGCATTGATTCCTTCATGGATTTCGCGCAGAATGTGTGCGACCATTTCCTCCTCGACACATTTGAGCAGCGGGATGGAGAATCCCCGTCTGTAGAGTTTATCTTCGACCAAGACATAGGAGCAGGCTCTTCACCTGACTATGCTGGCCTCCTTTGGGTCGGACGGGAGTTCGTCTTTGGCGAGATAGTTGTAGACTGGGGTCATCCAACAGTTGTTGTCTTCGATCACTTGCACGTCGAGTGTCAGGGAGGCCTTCTCGATGCTGGGTCGAGGAAGCACCTCCTGTGTGACGGACTTGTTTCCGCCTTTCTTCTTCGTGCTGGCTAGTTTGGATAGCACGTCTGCTCGCACGTTATGTTCGCGGGAAACATGTTTCACTTCCACTGTTGTGAATTTCGCCATTTCCTTCTTCACCAGGGCCAAGTATTCAGTCAGGTTGTCGTTTTTGGCTTGGTATTCACCCCGGACCTGGAGGGCCACGAGTTGCGAATCCGTGCAAATGACGACTTCTTGTGTGCCCAGGTCCTCGGCAAGGCGTAGCCCAGCGAGTAAGGCTTCATACTCCGCCTGGTTATTGGAGGTTGGGAAAGACAGTGTGAGTGATACCTCGACGATAATTCCTTCGTCTCTCTCCAGTATGATGCCCGCGCCGCTTCCTGCAGAGCTTGAGGCGCCGTCGACGAAGATGGTTCATTTACATGCTTCGCTCGCGGGGGAGTCTGCGAACGTCATCTCCGCGACGAAGTCGGCCAGAGCTTGGGCCTTGAGGGCTTTCCTGCCTTCGTATTGGATGTCGAATTCGGACAGTTCCAGCGACCATTTGAGCATTCGACCGGCCATATCTGGTCGTCTGAGCAGCTGCTTTATGGGCTGATCTGTTCGAACTACGATCGTGTGAGCCAGGAAGTAGCGTCTTAACCTTCTGGCTGCGTTGATGAGGGCCAGCACCACCTTCTCTATCTGCTGGTATCTTAACTTAGGTCCTTGCAGCGCTTTGCTCGTGAAATAAATGGGCTTCTGCTCGTCAGGCGTCTCGCGGATGAGAGCGGCACTAACTGCCTCGGTTGCTACGGCCAGGTATAGGTACAATGTTTCGCCGTTGTCCGGTCGAGAGAGGACCGGCGGCTCCGAGAGTGCCCATTTCAGATGGAGAAGGGCCTTGTCACACTCCTCGCTCCATTCAAATGTTGCCTCTTTGCAGAGGAGTTTGAAGAATGGTAGGGCGTGCTGGGCGGACTTGGCCACAAAACGAGATAGTGACGCGAGCATCCCGTTGAGGGATTGGATGGATTTTTTGGACTTGGGCGTAGGAAACTCGGAGAACGCCTGGCATTTGTCGGGATTGGCTTCGATTCCTCGTTCCGTTAAGTAGAAGCCGAGGAATTTGCCTGCCCGGACACCGAACGTGCACTTCTTCGGATTGAAACGCATTTTGTATTTCCTGGCTTGTTCGAAGACCTTTCGTAAATGGGCATTATGATCGGTTTCCTCGTGGGATTTTACGATCATGTCGTCCATGTAGACTTCGAGCATGTCGCCTATTTCTCCCCGAAACACTTTGTTCATCATTCGTTGGTACGTTGCTTCGGCGTTCTTCAGGCCGAAGGGCATTACGTTGTAGTAATAGTTGCCCGATTCGGTCATGAAGGCCGTGTATTTTTTGCCGGACATTGATTGTAGCCCGAGTAGGCGTCCATAAATGATAGAAGTTTAAAACCAGTAGAATTATCAACAAGTTTATCAATATTGGGGAGGGGGTAGGCATCCTTCGGGCATGCCTTATTGAGATCGGTATAATCAATGCACATGCGCCATTTTCCATTAGATTTTTTAACTAATACATTGTTGGACAGCCAAGTGGTGTACTTGGCTTCCAAAATAAATTTGGCCTCGAGGAGGTCCTTTACAGCTTTTTCGGCAGCCTCCGTTTTCTCCAGACACTGCTTCCTCCTATGTTGTGCTACGGCCTTGATGGTCGGGTCGATGGTCAGCTGGTGACAAGCGACGGATGGATCCAAGCCGGGCATTTCCGTGGTGCTCTATGCGAAGAGGTCGACATTCTCTCTGAGGCATGCTTTGAGCTGCTTCCTCGTGATGTCAGACATGTCTACTCTGATCTTCACTCCCCGTTGGGGGTCTTTGTCGAACAGAACTATCTCGAAGTTGCCATCCAGGATTGGGCGCATCGGATGGGAGCCGTTGCTGGATGACGTGGATGGGCCGGCCGAAGCTGCTCGTTCCTCCTGTTGGTCCTCGGGAAAGCGACTGTCGAGGTCAATAGAGTCAACCTGGGGCAGAGGCTTGGCCTCCTCGGTGCTGCTTGGCAGTCGGAAGTTTTGATAAGAGGAAAAATGCATAAATTTATCGGTTGAATTGTGACTTATGTATTCCTACTTGTTTGTATGCTAATCTGTGATCATATGTGTGTTTTTGGACTGATTGTGAGTGAAATCGGAGAGGGATTGGGGTCTGAATCGTGCAGAATCGCAATTGCATCATTGCTGATTCGCGCAGTTTCGCCAGGTGAATGGGGTGTTTCGCCAGGCGAAGGTGACCTCGCTTGAAGGTCGCCAGGCAAACTGAGAGGCAAGCTAGGGGTAAAAATAGGGGTTTCTGGAATTTGTATAGGGGATGGAGATTCGCCCCTGCTTCGCCGGGCGAGCATGGGGCGAAAGGGGAATTCGCCAGGTGAAGGGGGATTTCGCCAGGAGAAAATGGATTCTCTGGTGCCTCGCTGGGCGAACATCAGGCGAGCAGAGCTGAGACGAACCGAACCATCTAAAACTTTAAAAATTCTTATCTTTTGATCCGTAGGTCCGTTTCAGTCACCGTTTGAATCGTTGAAAAGCTGGTTTCACATACTTTTTGTTAAAATTAATTTAAATACCAGAATTCCAACTATTTGATGCGTTAATTGGGTTTTCGTGGATGTTGTTATGTGTTGCACATTGAAATGGTGAATTCGGTTGTGTGAATGCGTGTTGTAGCGGTGGATTGCGATTGTTGTATGTTTTTGCAGGTATACGCTGCGTGTTGGACAATTATGGTGTGTTGTTTTGGCTTATTGTTAGTCATATGCATTTTGTTGATGTTGTATGTTATCGTTGTATGCATGCCATGTTGCATAAGTTGTGTGAAAAGTCGTGTGCCCATGTGGGGTGTGAATGTCTTATCCAGATTCCTTGAAATGGAATCGTATTGTTGTTATTGTTGTTGTTGAGGTAATCGTGTGACCATGTGGGGTGTGAGCGATTACGGGTAATCGTGTGCTCATGTGGGGTGTGAGCGATTACGGGTGTCGTGTGCCCATGTGGGGTGTGAGCGACTTATATGGAAATTTCGACGGGAATTATGATCATGAAAAAGGGATCGAATTGGTACCACATGCATTGAGTCGAGTTGTGAGTCTCACTGCATTGCATCATAATGTATTGTATTGTGAATCGTAAGATTATCTGTTGTGTGTGGGAAATGGTAGTTTCGTTGATGTTTTTTCATACTTATCTTATGCATTTCTTATGTTGATTTGAGAATATCGCCCCTTCTGTTTGAATGTTACCTCTATGTAGGTAACGTGTATATAATCAAGATTAGTGCGGAGTTGGAGTTAGTGAAGACAGAGTCTTCTCTTTTATTTCGTTGTGTCGGCGTCTGCTCTGATGTGTAACACTGGGGATTTGGAACGCTTGTCGTTACTTGTTTTATTATTTGTTATCACTCTATTCACTTGATGATGATTATGTGGTATTAAACATGTTATATTTTCGTTGAATTTCCGCTGCCATAGTAAAGATTAATTAAGTATGGTTTTGATTTGTGATATCTATGTGTTATATATCGTATGCATGAGTAGTTGTTTGTTGAATGTAGCATCCTAAATGTTGTATGTTTTATTTTACACTTATATTCTATTATTGATTGTCTCGAGGGATTAGGGTGTTACATAATGGTATCAGAGCAGGTCGGTCCGTCTGGCCAAGTTGTCGAGTCGTTGTCGTGTGACAGTTGATTACTGTCAATGTCGTTTCCTTAACCATTGTGTTCTGTTGTTGGTGTGTAAAAGATTTAGAATGGCTGGTAGGAACGATGCTGCTATTGCTGCTGCTTTATAAGTGGTTGCTCAGGCGATACAGAACCCTCCTCATGCCAGTGAGAAGGATGAGTTTCGGAAGAATAGGTCGCCTACCTTCAAAGGGAGATATGATCCGGATGGGGTGCAGGCTTGGCTTAAGGAGATCGAGAGAATCATCTGGGTTATGGAATGTCCTGAAGCACAGAAGGTGAGGTTAGGTACTCACATGCTGGCGGAGGAGGCTGATGATTGGTGGGTTATCACTCGTCAACTGTTGGGAGCAATGGGAGAGGCAATCACTTGGGCTGTGTTTGGTAGGGAGTTCTTGAGGAAATATTTTCCTGAAGATGTCGGAGGAAAGAAAGAGATTGAGTATTTGGAACTGAAGTAGGGTAACATGACGATTACGGAGTATGCTGCCAAATTCTCAGACCTGGCTAAGTTTTACCCTCACTATAGTACGGCAACTGCTGAGTTCTCAAAGCGTGTCAAGTTTGAGAATGGATTGAGGCCTGAGATCAAACAGGCAATTGGTTATCAGCGGATCAGAAGGTTTCTAGATTTAGTTAATTGTTGTAGGATCTTTGAGGAAGACAACAAGGCTCGATCGACTCACTATAAAGGGCTGGCCGAGAGAAGGGGAAAACAACTGATGGACCGTGGGAAGCCTTATGCAGCTCCAGATGAGAAAGGTAAACAGATACACGCTGATGGCGAGAAGCCGGGTGGGGGAGGTGCTACTGCTCCTCTCAAGAGTTATAAGTATGGTGAGCTAGGTCATTGTGTCAGTGAGTGCACGAGTGATGTGAAGAAATGCTTCAAGTGCGAACAGGAAGGACATTTGATTACTGACTGCAAAGTTAATTTGGTGACTTGCTACAACTGTGGAGAACAGGGCCATATTAGTACTCGTTGCCAGAAGCCAAAGCAAGCTTTGACTGGAGGAAAGGTGTTCGCTTTGACAGGGACTCAGACTTCCAGTGATGACAGACTGATCAGAGGTACTTGCTATATTAATAATATGCCTTTGATTTCTATTATTTATATTGGTGCTACTCACTCTTTTATTGCTGCTGATTGTGTGAGAAGACTAGGCCTTGTTGTTTCTCCTATGAAGGGAGAGATGGTTGTTGAAACCCCTGCAAAGGGATCGGTGACCACTTCCCTAGTTTGTTTGAATTGTCTGCTATCAATCTTTGATAAGGACTTTGGTGTGGATCTTATTTGCTTACCGTTGGGAGGTCTCGATGTGATCTTGGGTGTGAACTGGTTGGAGTTCAATCACGTTCATATTAACTGTTTTAACAAGTCGGTGTGATTCCTTACTCCTGAAGAAGGGGAAGAAAATGGTTTTCTATCTGCTAGAGAGTTAAGAAAGCTCTTAGAAGAAGCTCATGTGCTTGCATTGTTTGCATCCTTGTTAGTGGAAAGTGAGTCGGTGATTAAGGAATTGCAAGTAGTGCGTGAATTCCCATAAGTGTTTCGGGATGATATTACTGATGTACCACCAGGGAGAGAAGTGGAGTTTACTATTGACCTTGTCCCTGGTGCCAGACCTATTTCTATAGCACCATACAGGATGTCGGCATCAGAATTAACAGAGTTAAAGAAGCAACTAGAAGAGTTGTTAGAAAAGAAATTTGTGAGACCAAGTGTATCGCCTTGGGGAGCTTCTGTATTGTTGGTAAAGAAAAAGGATGGCAGTATGAGGTTATGTATCGATTACAGATAGCTGAATAAAGTAACGATTAAGAACAAGTATCCGCTTCCAAGATTATATGACTTGATGGATCAATTAGTGGGTGCACGTGTGTTTAACAAGATTAATTTGAGATCGGTTTATCATCAGATACGGGTAAAGAACGAAGATATTCAGAAGACGACCTTCAGAACTTGATATGGACATTATGAGTATGTGGTGATGTCGTTCGGAGTTACTAATGCACCTGGTGTATTCATGGAGTATATGAATCAAAATTTTCATACTTACTTGGATCAATTTGTGGTTGTCTTTATTGACGATATTCTAATCTATTCTAAGTCAGAAGAGGAACACGCTGAGCATTTGCGGACCGTACTGCAAGTGTTAAAGGAAAAGAAGCTATATACCAAGTTGTCTAAGTGCGAATTCTGGTTGAGAGAGGTGAGCTTTTTTGGTCATGTTATTTCAGGTGATTGTGAAGTTGCATGGAGTTTTGTTGAGTATTGTGTCGGATAGAGACCCAAGGTTCACTTCCAGATTTTGGGAGAGTTTCCAAGAGGCTTTGGGATCGAAACTGAGATTGAGTTCGGCTTATCACCCGCAGACGGATGGACAGATGGAGAGGACTATAGAATCTTTGGAGGATTTGTTGAGGGCTTGCGTGCTTGAATAAGGAGGTGCTTGGGATATCCATTTGCCGTTGATTGAGTTCACTTATAATAACCGTTATCATTCCAGTATTGGAATGGCGCCTTTTGAAGCTTTGTATGGTCGGAGGTGTCGGACGCCTTTGTGTTAGCATGAATCTGGTGAGTGTGTGGTACTTGGACCTGAGATTGTTCAGCAGACTACTGAAAAGGTGAAGCTGATTTGGGAGAAGATGAAATCTTCGCAGAGTAGGCGGAAGAGCTATCATGATAAGAGGAGGAAAGATCTTGAGTTCCAAGAAGGAGACCATGTGTTTTTGAGAGTTACCCCGGTGACCGGTGTTGGACGTGCGTTAAAGTCGAGGAAGCTTACTCCTCGGTTTATTGGTCCATATCAGATTTCTACATGGGTTGGACCTGTTGCCTACAGAGTGGTGTTACCACCCAATTTGTCGAATCTGTATGATGTGTTCCATGTGTCACAGCTTCGAAAGTATGTTCCAGATCAGTCGCATGTGATTTCGATGGATAATTTGGAAGTAAGGGATATCCTTACGGTTGAGGCCTTACCAATACGGATTGAAGACCGCGAGGTAAAGCAATTGAGGGGTAAAGAGATCACCCTTGTGAAGGTAGTGTGGGGAGGCACTTTCGGTGGAAATATGACCTGGGAGTTAGAGAGCAGGATGCGAGAATGGTATTCGGAGTTGTTCTTATGAGGTTAATTTTCGAGGACGAAAATATTCAAAGTGGGGGAGAGTTGTAACACCCCAATTTTTTTTCGTAATTAGAATTATATGATGTTGTGTATGTGTGTGTGATTATGCGTGTTTTGATCATGTTTGGGTTGCCCTTAGTAGGGGGTAGTGACCTTAGAATTATAGAGATTAAGGTGTAGGAAGGAGCGGTGTGGTTAGTAATTAGTTAATTAATATTAGGAACATTGATTAATAATATTAACGTGAATTATTAAGAAATACTGTTATTATTATTTAATTAGTAAGATAATAATAATAATATTGAGATAATAATATAATGTAAAAACAAGAAATAGGGAGGGCAAAGTGGTCCATTCGTGGTGATTAGTGAGGATAAGGAAGGAAAAGCATAATAAGGGTCTGAGGGTTATAGTAGGAAAAAGAGAAATTGGAAAGGGAGAATCAGTTTTGGAAACGATCGCATTCTGGGAGAAAAGAGGAACGGAAGAGAGGAGCAGAGCTAGGGATTAGAGGACCTTCGAAGAATCGTCACTAAGGTAAGGGTGGGGTTCATTAGTCTCTAAGGGTTGCATAATATTTGTATGAGGGTAGATAAACCTTTAGGATCATCCCTTATGTGTGGTTTGTGTTGATTTGGGAATTGGGGCCTTGTATATGGAGGTTTTGATAAGAGGAAAAATGCATAAATTCATCGGTTGAATTGTGGCTTATGTATTCCTACTTGTTTATATGCTAATATGTGATTATATGTGTGTTTTTGGACTGATTGTGAGTGAAATCGGAGAGGGATTGGGGTCTGAATCGTGCAGAATAGCAATCGCAAGATTACTTATTCGCGCAATTTTGCCAGGCGCATAGGGTGTTTCGCCAGCAAAAGTGACCTCGCTTGAAGGTCGCCAGGCAAACTGAGAGGCGAGCGAGGGGTGAAAATAGGGGTTTCTGGAATTTGTATGGGGGGATGGAGATTCGCCTCTGCTTTGCCGGGCGACCATGGAGCGAAAGGGGAATTTGCCAGGCAAAGGGGGATTTTGCCAGGCGAAAATGGATTCCCTGGTGCCTCGTTGGGCGAACATCAGGCGAGCAGAGCTGAGACGAACTGAACCTTCTAAAACTTTAAAAATTCGTATCTTTTGATCCGTAGGTCCATTTCAGTCGTCGTTCGAATCGTTGGAAAGCTGGTTTCACATACTTTTTGTTAAAATTAATTTAACTACCAGAATTCCAACTATTTGATTCGTTAATTGTGTTTTTGTGGATGTTGTTATGTGTTGCACGTTGAAATGATGAATTCGAATGTGTGAATGCGTGCTGTAGTGGTGGATTGCGATTGTTGCATGTTTTGGCAGGTATACATTGCATGTTAGACAATTGTGGTGTATTGTATTGGCTTATTGTTAGTCATATGCATTTTGTTGTCGTTGCATATTGTCGTTGTATGCATGCCATGTTGTATAAGTTGTGTGATAAGTCGTGTGCCCATGTGGGGTGTGAGCGTCTTATCCGGATTCCTTGAAATGGAATCGTATTGTTGTTGTTGTTGAGGTAACCGTGTGCCCATGTGGGGTGTGAGCGATTACGGGTAATCGTGTGCCCATGTGGGGTGTGAGCGATTACGGGTGTCGTGTGCCCATGTGGGGTGTGAGCGACTTATATGGAAATTACGATGGGAATTATGATCATGAAAAAGGGATCGAATAGGTACCACATGCATTGAGTCGAGTTGTGAGTCTCATTGCATTGCATCATATTGTATTGCATTGTATTGTGAATCGTAAGATTATCTGTTGTGTGTGGGAAATGGTAGTTTCGTTGATGTTGTGATGATAGGGTGAGCTGTATATGGATTATGTTCTTTCATACTTATCTTATGCATTTCTTATGTTGATTTGAGAATCTCACCCCTTCTGTTTGAATGTTACCTCTATGTGGGTAACGTGCAGATAATCAAGATTAGTGCGGAGTTGGAGTTAGTGAAGACAGAGTCTTATATTTTATTTCGTTGTGTCGGCGTCTGCTCTGATGTGTAACACTGGGGATTTGGAACGCTTGTCGTTACTTGTTTTATTATTTTTTATCACTCTATTCACTTGATGATGATTATGTGGTATTAAACATGTTATATTTTCGTTGAATTTTCGCTACCATAGTAAAGATTAATTAAGTATGGTTTTGATTTGTGATATCTATGTGTTATATATCGTATGCATGAGTAGTTGTTTGTTGAATGTAGCATCCTAAACGTTGTATGTTTTATTTTACTCTGATATTCTATTATTAATTGTATTGGGGGTTTAGGGTGTTACACTTTACCGCAGCAACAACGGCCGCATGAGAAAATAGAGTTCTAGATCTCCATGAACTAGAAGAACTGAGGTTAAACGCCTACGAAAATGCCCAAATTTATAAAGAAAGAACTAAACAGTGGCATGGTAAATGCATAGCGAGAAGAGAGTTCAATGAAGGAGAACTAGTCATTCTCTTTAACTCTGGACTAAAACTATTTCCAGGCAAATTTCGTTCTAGATGGTCCGGACCTTTTGAGGTTATCAAAGTATTTCAAAACGGAGCCATTGAAATAAGGAGTAAATCGAATGGGCATTCATTGTAAACAGGCAGCGACTTAAACATTATCATATTGTAGAAAACAGAGATTACTACACCAATTTCAAACTAGAAGAGTTGCCCGCTCTTCCACAAGAATAGTTTTATTCAGAAAGTGTTGAGCTACCGACATTGAATGAAGCGCTGCGGGGGAGGCAACCCACATAATTTTTTAGATTCTTATTTTTCCCCAATATATAAGCGGTATATTTAATACTTTGATCAGTACTAACTTTGCTCCTGTCTATTTTCAGGACATTGCGAAAGCTAACTTTATTACTAACTCTAGAGATGGATTACATAGACTATATGGAGATTGCTTTCAAAAACGTAGCCCACAGGCAACGTTATGAAGTCTGATTTTGGAGGGAGATGGAACTAACTATGTACCTAGATAGACCGACCATAACCACTATAGGAATTGGGGAGAGTGTACGTTTTATGCTCAGCCAAATTGGTTGGGATAGTTTTGTTGTAAGAAGAAGATATTGTACTTACCGTAAGCTGACTCTTGAGTTTTTGAGCTCGTGTTTCTATGATCCTAACCGAGGGATGGGATTCAATAGAGGACTAGCTACTTTTAGGTTGTTTAGGCATACTTACCGCTTCACACACCGTGAGATTGTTGACATCTTAGGATTTCCTAGTGGCCCCGACGTTTTTACTGAAGCACAGAAGGGGGGTTATATGGATATAGAGCTTGACTACTTTTGGGGTATCATTTCTAGAGATTACCACCCTGAACTTAATTCTATGTACTCTAACAATATACACAACCCAACCATTAGGTACTTTCATATAATCCTAGCTTATACACTCATTGGGAAAGAAGAAAACGTTACTGCTATGTTTAGGGATGAACTATTCTTTATCTTTTATGTTTTCCAATCTAGGCCTATTAATGATGTGACCTTTATGTTTGCTAACATGGATAGGATTGCACATGCCACCCAAGAACTTATCCTAATATGCGGTCTCGTTACTATAATAGCTGCTGCCATTGGTCTTAGATAACCATTGTCAACCCTAGCTCCTTTAGGAGGTATCCGACCAATGAATGTAGTATTTTGTTTCAACCACCTTTTCCTATGAAACCTAGGGCTAAATGTGTTCAAACTACTGATAGATAACTAAGTGGTACATCATTTCATCCTGCCTAATCATGAGAGGACCAGTGCGCACAATAGGGATAATTGGCTGTATGACTTAGAAGGTCAAAATGAGTCACAAACACCACTTGAGACCACTTAAGCTTATGAGTACCGCTCTGATCCTCTTCCTGATGTTCCTTCCCTTGTATCTGCCGCCCCAACCACACCTCTTGTAGACCATACTATTGCATTAGACACCCTTCAGACTGAAGTTGCTACCCTTACGGATGATGTTACCATCATTCGACAAGATTTTTATGGCTTTATGGACGTGACAAATGAGTAGATTTATCAAGAGGTGCATTCCATGAGAAGACTTTTCGAGCATGATGCATATCGAAGTGGCTGATATGTTGTTGATTCTTACCGCATTCCTTACCTTTGCTTGAACTGTGAGGACACTGCTCCGTTTAAGTGTGGGGGAAGGAAAGTATTTTTACTGCTTTTCTAAGTTTAGGATTTCCCGCTTACTGATTTAGAATTTCCCAATTTTCTTTGATTTTCGCAGTCAATTTTCAAACTTTTTGTCGAACTGGCGACGTAAAACATAGCGTTGTGTGAGAGGCAACCCACAATTTTCCATTTTTCGTAATGCAATTTTTTAGTTATTTCCAATTATTCATTTTTATTATTGCTTTAATGTTCATTTTTCGTACTTTTAATTTTTAATTTTTTTAATTTTTATTTCTTTTTGTGTTACTGCTTTTTATCTTTACCTCAATGATTTAAAAATTCACGTGTCCAAAGTCTATGGCGTTCGCCATAAGGCTAATGGCGTTCACTTAAGAATAACTTTTGAAAAGGCGCAATTTAAAGTCTGTGACATACGCCACAGACCTAATGGCAATCGCCATTGACATGCCAGTGGCAGACACAATCTTTTAAATTATTTTCACACGATTTTTGACATTCTTTCTCCCAAATCCAATGCATGCACTTGCTTTTTCAACTGCCCATGTTCCCACTATCTCATAACCTTCAAACTTACATTAACCCATTTATTAAAACTCATTCACTACCACATTTATCTCACATTCTTCCCCAACTCTCACATTCATTTCCAAAACTCACTTTCACTTTAAAAAACTCTCTACCATGCCTCCTAGAGTAGCAAGAGCAACAAGAACATCGGTAGACTTTATAGGTATCACATTTATAGATGCTGAAGACAGCGAGAAACATAGAGAGAGGTATGCCGACAAATCTGCTCTACGTAGTCTGGGTCTGTTAGATAGTGTTAATTGGATGGTAGGGAACTTAGGAATGAGTAATTTCTGCACTTTAGGCAGTCCCACTTACGTTAGACTCACACTTGAGTTCTTAAGCTCGTTCGGTTACTACACGCCGATAGTGAGCCAACACACTGTAAGCACGGTAAAGTTTAGGATGTTTGATAGAGAATATGAATTTAGCCAGTTACACATTGTCGACTTGGTGAACTTCCCTCATTGGGATGGTTTTACATGCGAAGGACCCTTGAAGGGAGATTTGCATATTGAAGCATTCCGCTTTTGAGAACAAATTATCAGTGAGGCCACCACTGATTGGGAAGGCCTCAAATCCACTGTTATTCACAACCCAGCCATTCGTTACCTGCACCGCATTTTAGAAAAAACTTTATTTGGCCGGATGAACAATGAAAAGGTGAATTCTAAGGACCTATTTTTCATGTATAGCGCACTTATACAGGCACGAGTCAACCCGAATCCGTTTATGTTGACGCGCATGCAGTCTGTTGTTACTAGAGGCTCCGGTCCCATTCGCATAGAAGGGCTAATCATATTAATAGCCCGTGTTTTGGGCCTTGACAGAGAGCTTGCGACCCTTGAGCTCCTCGATACTCCCCTTCTTGATTTAGAGACCTGCCACAACATGCTCCTAGTTAATGCTAGGCAAGACGGTAGGTATGGTTTAATGATTAATAACCATGCTATCTGAAGCATTATTTTACCTTGTTTCACGCGAACTGATGTGCAAAGCCAGAACAATTAGCTTTATGATTTGAATGCTCCTGAGCCTGGTCATCCTACCCACACTGATATTCCCATGCAGGATACTAAGGGTGGTTCCACTGACGATGAGTACGACCATATGCAGCGAGACGCTCCCACCCATGTGACTGACCCTTATACACGCACACACACACACACTACACGTGGCTTGTCTGATTCTTTTGTAGGTACCTTATCCGAACATCAGTCCTGTGAGGAATACGACTACACCACGATTAGGACCACACTTGACGGTGTCCTTAAATAGCTGTGGCACCGGAACCGTTGGTGTAAGCCCTAGAGGCCAATACTTTTGGTACTTGTATCGAATTATTAATTAATAATAAAAGGCATTTATTTATTATGTTTGTTTTTCCAAAGTGATAAAGTCCCTAGAATAACTAGTTCGTTTAATGAAATATTAAGTATGACTTAATCATGAGATTCCATTAAACATAAGGACACTATTCTTAAAGTATCTGTAGTCGAAATTTAATGTGAAATGGGATAACTTTAAAGCATTATGACTATTATGTAGATAGACTGATGATCACATCTCATGGATCATGGATAAGGAGTTATCAAGTCTTAACATAGGTATGAATATTAGGAGTAATATTTATACTGGATTGACCCACTATGAGAGTACTACATATAATGTTATGCAAAGTGTCATAAGTTACTCTCATGGTGATAGTGGTGTATACCACCCTTCGACCTGAAACCACTATGGACCTTAGATGTAGAGTCAAGTACTTTATTACTGATCAAACATTGTTCGTAATTGGATGACTATAAAGACAGTTGATGGGTACTTCATAAAGCATGTTGAGGGACATGAGTGACCTAGATGGAATTTGCCCATCCTGCATAACAGGATAAATGTCTAAGGGCCCAATATTGAACTGAACAAGGATGACACGGTATATGTCTTGTGTTCAATATAGACATAAGGGCAAAAGGGTAATTGTACACACAAGCACTATCACAAAAAGTTTTGTCAGATCACATGACAATTTCGTGACTTGGGTAGCAGTGATGTGTTGCTAGATACCGCTCACTGTTTATTATGTTAAATGCATGATTTAATATAATTGCCAATGTCGTGAAATCCTACAGGGTCACACACATAAGGACAGTTTGATAAGAGGTAGAGTAAATAAGGCACACCATAAGGTACAATGTACTTAAGTAAATATGTAACACCATAAGGTACGGTGCACTTAAGTGGAATACGGATTGTGGTAAGGTACCGCATGCTTAAGTGATATACGGTACATCATAGATATGGTGTGCATACACTTAAGTGGGCTTTTTAGCTTGCAGCCCACACAAGTGGTTCTATAAATATAACCCTTGTGCAGAAGCATTAAGACTTGATGAAAATTCAGTTGTAAAACCCTAGCCGTATTTTCCTTCTCTCTATCTCTTACTCAAAGCCTTCAATCGTAGCAGCTAGCACTGAGACTGAAGGAAGCTGTTCGTGTAGACTGAGTAGAGGAGTTGTTCATCGTACATCGCTCGTGATCATTCCTTCGATTCATAATCAAAGGTTTCACCGCCACAAGAGGTAACCATTTTATCACTGATCATGATCTTTCGTAAGGATCGCTAAAGGGAAATTTTAATTTCCACTGCATTTTGAATCGCGATTTCCCTTCGGTGGTATCAGAGCCACTTACGAAACCATGCATCAGATAAGTGTTTATTTTCTATTTTTTTGTTTTAATTCGATTAAAACACATAACAAATTAAATTAAATCATGAAATTAAATTTTGGCATGAGCCTGTGTACGATTTGGATGATCGATATTTACCATGCTTCGGAATCTTACAATAGTATGATGAAACAACGATATATTGATCGTCCTTAAGTTACACAAATATGATCGATCAAATTTTATATGTGATATAATTAACTCTGATGCAAAGATGGTATATTGGATATACTGTTTCTATTTCGTTCATTTAAATCATGTAATGATCATTATTCCTTTGAGCGATCCGTGTTCATTTGCTTCGAAATCCGACTTTAGTATGGTGAAGCAGTGGCATATGGATCAATCATACTGAATTATTGATCATGGTGTTTTGACGATATGGAATTGTTGCATTAGGGTTCATGACAGCACAAGGGTTGTGATGTCTAAAAGGTCTACGATTAGGGCAGCGGAACCCCCGTCCGCTGACCGAGCAGCGGAACCCCCGTCTGCGTAGTGTGATCATTTGTTAAAATTTAATTTGATTCATTTAATTAACAGGATTTAAATTAATAATAATAAAAGTATGTTTATTATTTTTCTCTTGTGGTGATCAGTTATGGCCTTAATTTTCCTTTATTTTGTTTTGGGATTTTAAAATATGACCTGCGTATCGTGCATCTCTTTTAATCTCTTGATGTAACTTCTTTTCTCATCTCTCTCACTCGTATGTAAAATGAGTATTCTTTAATGTAATATAATGTTATGAAGAAAAAGAAAGACTACAAGATCAAAGGAGGACAACCTTGGAGATCTTGCTTGGAGAAGTGTAGATCGTTATTAGGTTTAACTTAGGTTCTCTCATTGGCTTGGGAGAACAATTGCACTAGGGGCCATAACTGTTTCATTTTGTATGTATGTTGATGAATATGTATGTATGTTGATGCATGTGAGAGACGATTTATATGATAAATAAGCTGTTGAGATCAAACTAATGAAAATTCCCTCAAAATGCTTTCCAAGTTTTAGAACTCATCAAGACTAGTATCAAATAATGTAGGTTTCGCCTAACGTGAGGTGCATGTTCTATATTAGTAAGATGCGATGGGATAAATGTAATATCCAATTTCTAAAACATTGGGTCAAACTTAACTAAACAAAATATAATAAGATTATATACATTTAGAAGCAAGAGTTGGGAATAATCCATATGATGGATTAGAATAAGGAGTTATTCACCCAACTGAAATATTCGAGAATTGTATTGGATACAATTGGAAGGAGTTCCTACCTAAATATCTGAGTTTTGTGTAATCAGCCTAACGCTGACTTAAAACAAATTGAAATATGGATCTCGATCCACTAGAAAATCTTCCAACGGGATTTTCCGAATCAAATGGTGAGGGTCATTTGGTTTAAGTAAAATAGTGGGAGCATATTTAATTAAAGGCCTAATTGAATATGTTGTTTTAATGATACTTATATTTTTCCATTCTATTTTGTAGATTACCATGACAACAAACACATCTAACAACATTTTGCGATCAATCCTTGATAAGGAACAATTGCCTGGGACAAATTTTCTGGGTTGGCACCGAAATCTGAGGATTGTCCTCAAACATGAAAAAAAGATGTATGTCTTAGAGACACCCGTTCCTGAGGAGGAGCCTCATAGTTCTGCTCCTAAGGCTGAAAGAGATACTTATAGGAAGCATGTCGATGATGCCAATGAAACTGCTTGCCTCATGCTGGCTACCATGAATTCTGAATTGCAAAAGCAACATGAAAACATGGTAGCATTCGAAATGATCGAACACCTGAAGATGCTCTATCAAGAGTGGGCAAGGCATGAGAGGTTAGAAGTTTCAAAAGCCCTTTTTCAAGCCAAGCTATCTAAGGGAGCCCCAGTAGGTCCCCGTGTACTCAAGATGATTGGGTATGTGGAGAACCTTGAAAGATTGGGATTTCCTCTAAAAAAGGAGATTGTGACTGATTTGATCCTGCAATCGTTGTCGGAAAGCTTCAGTCAGTTTGTTCTTAATTTCAACATGAATGATATGGACAAAACTCTTCTTGAATTGTTAGGCATATTAAGAACTGCTGAGCAAAATCTGAAGTCAAAAGGGAAATTCATTTAGATGGTCAGTAATGGAAAGAAACAGAACAAAAGGCCCACCAAGCAGGGTAGTAAATGGAAAGGTAAGGAAGTTTCCAAACCCAAACATACTGCCCCTGCTTTAAAGCCTAGTGGAGGTATAGCAAAGGAGGGCACTTGCTTCTATTGCGGTAAGACCGGACACTGCAAGAGAAATTGTATAAAGTACCTTGAAGATAAGAAGAATGGAGTGGAGACTTTGACTTCAAGTATTTTTGTTATAGAAATAAATTTATCTACTTCTGCATCATGAGTATTAGATACTGGATGTGGTTCTCACATTTGTACCAATGTGCAGGGGCTAAAAAGGAGTGGAGTTTTGGCAAAAGGTGAAGTTGACCTACGAGTTGGCAATGGAGAAAAGGTTGCTGCTTTAGCCGTAGGAACTTATGTATTGACTTTACCTAGTGGTTTAATAATTTAGTTAGAGAACTGTTACTATGTACCTGCAATTAGCAGGAATATTATTTTTGTTTCTTATTTGGACAAGTTTGGTTTTTCATTTATAATAAAGAACAATTGTTGCTCTATTTATTTGAATGATATATTCTATGCTACTGCACAAATGAACAATGGATTGTATGTCCTTGATTTTGAAATGCCAATTTATAACATTAATACTAAAAGGATGAAACCTAACGAGTTAAATCCTAGTTACCTCTGGCATTGTCGCTTAGGCCATATAAATGAGAGACACGTCTCCAAACTCCATAAAGATGGACTATTAGACTCTTTTGATTACAAACTATATGATACATGCAGATCTTGTTTAAATGGAAAGATGACAAAGTCCCCATTCACAGGAAAAGGTGAAAGGGCTAATGATCTTTTGCCCCTCATACATACTGATGCATGTGGACCACTAAACATACTAGCCAGAGGAGGTTTTCAATACTTCATCACATTTACCGATGATTTCAGTAGATATGGTTATGTCTATTTAATGAAACACAAATCTGAATCCTTTAAAAAGTTCAAGGAGTTCAAGAATGAAGTAGAAAACCAACTAGGTAAGAATATTAAAACTCTTCGATCAGATCGAGGCGGTGAATATTTAAGCCTAGAGTTTGATGAACATCTAAAAGAGTGTGGGATTTTATCCCAACTCACTCCTCTTGGAACACCACAATGGAATGGTGTATCTGAGAGAAGAAATCGAACCTTGTTAGACATGGTCTGATCCATGATGAGTCAGGCCGATCTTCCAAACTCTTTTTGGGGACATGCACTACTGACAGCAGCTTACACACTTAACCATGTTCCATCCAAAAAGGTTGAAAAGACACCATATGAAATATGGAGTGGTAAGAAACTACATATGTCTTACATGAAGATTTGGGGTTGTGAAGTTTATGTGAAACGACAAATTTCAACTAAGCTTGAGCCCAAATCTAACAAATGCTTATTTGTGGGGTATCCTAAAGAAACAAGAGGGTATTGCTTCTACAATCCTTCTGAGGGAAAAGTGTTTGTCGCTCGAACTGGAGTTTTCTTGGAAAGGGACTTTATTTCCAAAGGAATCAGTGGGAGGAAAGTAGAGCTTGAAGAAATTCAAGAATCACAAAGCATTGATACACCTATGGAGGAATTAGAGCAGGAACCAGAAGTAGTTGTGGAAGAGCAACCTGCTCAAGTAGAAAAATACCAGCGTAGATCGAGCAGGATACGTCACCAACCAGAGAGATATGGATATCTCATAACTGATCAAGGTGGTGTATTACTCATGGATCAAGATGGGCCTGTAACCTATCAAGAGGCCATAAGTGGTCTTGAGTCTGAGAAGTGAATATGAGCCATTAAATCTGAAATGGATTCCATGTACACAAACCAGGTTTGGACCTTGGTAGAGCCTCCTGTAGGAGTTAATCCTATAGGATGCAAGTGGGTCTTCAAAAAGAAGACTGACATGGATGGTAAGGTACATACCTATAAGGCAAGACTAGTTGCTAAAGGTTATAAACAAATTCATGGTGTAGACTATGATGAAACCTTTTCACCAGTTGCAATGCTTAAAATCTGTTCGGATTTTACTTGCTATCGCTGAATATCATGATTATTAAATATGGCATATGGATGTCAAGACTGCTTTCCTTAATGGGAATCTTCTTGAGGATGTGTACATGGCACAACCTAAAGGATTTGACAAACCAGAAGAAGCCCAAAAGATATGAAAGTTACAGTGATCAATCTATGGATTGAAGCAAGCTTCCAGAAGCTAGAATCTTCGTTTTGATGAAATTGTAAAACAATATGGATTCATAAAGAATGAAGATGAGCCTTGTGTCTACAAGAAGGTTAGTAGGAGCATGATCGTCTTCCTGGTATTATATGTAGATGGCATATTAATCATTGGAAATGATGTTCTACCTTGCAACAAGTAAAAACTTGGTTAGGGAAATGCTTTTCTATGAAGGACCTTGGTGAAGCAGCCTATATATTAGGAATCAGGATCTATAGAGATAAATCACAAAAACTGCTTGGCCAAAGTCAGAGTACATACATAGACAAAGTGCTAAGATGCTTTAATATGCATGATTCCAAGAAAGGATCCATACCTATACAACATGACATGTGTTAATAAAAAATACAATCTCCTTCAACTAAGGAAGAAAGGGTTCGCATGAATAAGATTCCATATGTTTTGTCAATTACCCTTTTGCCCTTATGTGTACAATAAGAAAGGGCAAAAATATTGAACTGAACAAGGATGACATAGTATATGCCTTGTGTTCAATATAGACATAAGGGCAAAAGGGTAATTGTACACACAAGCACCATCACAAAAGGTTTTGCCAGATCACATGACAATTTCGTGACTTGGGTAGCATTAATGTGTTGCTAGATATCGCTCACTGTTTATTATGTTAAATGCATGATTTAATATAATTACCAACGTCGCGAAATCCACAGGGTCACACACATAAGGATAATTTGATAAGAGGTAGAGTAAATAAGGCACGCCGTAAGGTACGGTGTACTTAAGTAAATATGTAACATCGTAAGGTACGGTGCACTTAAGTGGAATACAGATTGTGGTAAGGTACCACATACTTAACTGATATACGGTACATCATAAGATATGGTGTGCGTACACTTAAGTGGGTTTATTAGCTTGCAGCCTATACAAGTGGTTCTATAAATATAACCCTTGTGCAGAAGCATAAAGACTTGATGAAAATTCAGTTGTGAAACCCTAGCCGTATTTTCCTTCTCTCTATCTCTCACTCAAAGCCTTCAATCGTAGCAGCTAGAACTGAGACTGAAGAAAGTTGCTCGTGTGGACTGAGTAGAGGCATTGTTCATCGTACATCGCTCGTGATCATTCCTTCGATTCAGAATCAAAGGTTTTATCGCCACAAGAGATAACCATTCTATCACTGATCATAATCTTTCGTAAGGATCGTTAAAGGGAAATTTTAATTTCCGCTGCGTTTTGAATCGCGATTTCCCTTCAGGAATGATGTAGACGCCGAGCGCGACTAGTTGCTTAGAAACATACAGAGGAAACAGGATGACATAATGGCTACTATTTACCAAATACAGGAGCAACAACATGATTACGCTAAACGTACAAAGCATAACATGGCGGACCTGATCGAGCAGATGTCAGGATTGCGTGTGGGGATGACATATATGTTAGAGTACATGCAGCATGTGGGTGTGCCACATCCTCAACATGGTAGAGGCAAATATGGACGAGGACGAGGCCGAGGCCTCTACTGAGCTCACCATTCAGGTTCTTTTACTCTTTTTCCGCCTTGTATCAAAACATTGAGGACAATGTTTGGTTCAAGTGTTGGGGAGGAGTTTTATCGCTTTATTTTTACTCGCTTTCTAGTTAGATTTCCCTTTCTTAGATTAGTTTATGTTTTTAAAATTTCATTTGTTTTAGTATTTTGTCGAGTCATTTGCGTGTGTTGTCAAGTCATTTATGTGTGGTTTCCATTGTTTATTAATTTTCCCTTTTCTTGAGCCATAACAAAAAGTTTGACTCTGAAACTCAGTGCACCTTTTGAAAGTTTTAGGCTATAGATGAAGCTTAGGATAGATTGTGGAGACTTGGGAAAAATCCACAAAATTGATATCATATTAACACCTTAAGTCTCCCAATTATGAAGATCGATTTGAGTAATTTTTATACCATATCCTTAAGTTCTCACCCTTTATTAGTCCTTAAGTAGTTTATTGAGCAGTCAACACCATCCTAAGCACACACTAAGTAGGAAGCTGATGCAAATAAGTGTATGATCTCAGGCTTAAAAAGAAAGTTAAAAAGAAAAAGAAAATATGAATAAAAAGAAGTGTTCATTCTAAGTTAGGTGATTCTCACCCGATCACTTAGCCCAATGGTGCAAATTCTTTCATTTGTTGATGCTTATGCTTATGTGTGAGAAAAAGAAAAAAATGAGATCATGAACACCAACAGGATATCCTACCATGAGTGTGTAAGGATAACGGGCTTAATGTGATTGCGCCGGAATAAAAAGGGACAAAAGAGGGATGCGTGAATTAGGCTTAGGTATAATGACATGATTCAGATTGGTTTGTATAAGAGGGAGGCTTAGGACCGGACAACCGCAAAATTGTGTTCCTACGATATCCTTAGTGTGCGAGAGAGTACCTATCGAAAGAATCTTAGCCAAAGTGGAGTTTGTAGCCTAGAACGAGTATCTGTGTGCATTATTTTTTATGAGTCTTGATATTACCTACTACAAAGTTTTAAATTTTTTTCCATATGTGTAGCAGTTTGCTTGAGGATAAGCAAAGGTTTAAGTGTAAGGGAGTTTGATAACGTGAAAACGTATCGTATATTCTGACCCGATTCACATGCTATTTAGTGTTTTTTTATTATGTTATCATAGTATTATGTCGTGTTTTATTTACATTTCAGGTACTTATCAAATATAGAGTGTCCATGCGACAAAACCGAAAAAAGAGCAAGAAAAGGGAGTTTTGGCAGAATTTACTAGTTTCTTGTGTATGGCGTTCGCCATACACCTCATTCACTTCATAAGTAACTTAAGCCCATGGAGTTTGCCATGAACGCGCATAATTAGCAGATCGTGGAAAACAAATTGGACTCATTCTCTTCTACCGCCCTACATTCTCTCAACAGTTTCTACACGTTCTGAAGCAGTTCTACAACATTCGACCACTATATAAGAGCATTTTTTTCTTAGTTTTGAGAATCTAAGTTTATGCACGGAAGCTCTGTCAATTTAGTTTTAGGCAAATATTTACTTTCAAAGTGATAATCTCTTAGATTGAAAGGTTATCACACTAGTATTTTTAAGCTTTGTATTGTATTATTTGATCGTAATCCTGCCGGCATATTTGAAGTTATTTTGTTTCCATTCCTCGCACTCGAAGTATTCAGAATTTAATTCAAGTTCTTACAGGTTTTTATATTATTGCTATTAAGTTCTGTTTATCGCTTTTTAGTTTATTCAACATGTTGTCCTTAATTTCAATTACCATGAATTTTATGTTTAAGTCTTAAAACATGTCCGGCTAAATCTCTTTGAGTCTAGTATGTGAGGATCGTCGTTCCGACGGAACTATGTAATAAAATTGGCGTTAACATTTCATAAATTACTCTTATGGTTTTAATTTTCAATCTTAATTCAAATTGTTTTGCACGAGAGTGAAAACAAATAAAGGTTCGAGTCGATAGCGCGAGAGTGTGAGGATTGAACCAGATAGTGAAAATTGGGCATTGATCCTAAATACAGCGAGAGCGCTTAAGGTATCAATTAAGACTTATTTAGTTTTCAAAAAATACTTTTTGATTGAAATGGCCGAGCGAGAGCAAACTCTCATGGTCAGAGAGTGTATCTTTAATTAATAGCGCGAGAGTGTGAGATAGAGTTTTTGAACTGGTATTTTCTACTGAAAGCAATTTAATGAATTACAGAGTTCCCAAAGTGCACGGAATCCACATTCCGGTCTCTCTTGTCTGATATATTTCTTAAATCTTATTTTAGTTTTAGTTTGACCAAATCCATGTATTCATTAGCCTTATCTTTATATAGTATCAATAGATAACAGTAGATTGATTATTAGTCCCAGTGGGTTCGATATCTTTTAAAACTACGCGATAGACTGTATACTTACAGTTAGATAATCTGATAGACTCATAAATTCGCGACCATCAACCCTTGATTTTCAAAGGACATTCATTAAAGCATGACCTCTAATCTCAAATCACAAAGTTTCAAGCATCATTCAACTTCATTTGATTAAATATATTGCAAAGTTGGATAACTTGCTTCTTAAGAAATTTCAAAGGTTCGTGTGTTTATTTCCATGCCTTCATCAACAAGTTTCCTCAAGCCATTGCAAGTTTCATTAAATGACATTCAAGAGTACATCATTTTGAGTTCATATGATCATCAATGTGCCTTGAAATACAAGAAAAATTCCAAGGCTGCAAGTTTGTACAAAAAGGTTTGACCAAAAAGGTAACATTTGAAGTCCAAGTTTAAGATACCATAATTTCTTCATACTTCAACATTTTGTAGTGCTTCTTTGGGAAAATGACTCTCCTTGACATCTTATACAACTTCTCTTTACAAGTCAAGAGCTAATTGTGCTTGGAAAGCCATAAAAAGTTTAGAGACATTATAGGTCATTTTGTAGACTTAGTGAAATTTGGCCTAAATTCAAGTGATATTTGCCTAACTTCCAAAGATCATAACTCTCTCAATTTTCAACTTTTGTGGGTGGTTCTTTTTGCCAATTATCCTATTTGATGCCTTCTACAAGTTTTTTTTCAAGGATCAAAGGCCAATTATGCTTGGAAATCCATGAAAGTTTGAAGACATTATATGTCATTTAGAACTTAGAATTTTCTTGACTTCTGACTATAGGTCATCGTGCGAACTTTGCAAGCTCATAAATTTTTGTCCAAGCATCCAAATGAAATATTTCTTTTCTATGATGTGAACATTTTGCAAAAAAGAATGAGCACTAAAGGTCAAGTGTACAAGATTTCTGAATGGTTTGAACATGGCTCCATAGAACTGAAATTTGCTCATGATCAATTTTACAATTTCACTCAATTCTCAATTTGAAGCCAGTGTTTTCACGTGATTAGTATCTGATGATGTTAAGTTATAGTTTGTGATGCAAAACGACCCAAAATCAGAAAGAATGCACTGCGTTTTGATGACTTTCTATTCATGCTTGGTCACACTTTGGTTCCCATGATTTCACATGAATTGCATCTGATTTCCACACGTATCCTAATCATTCTCCTTAGCTATAAATAGAGGAAGCATTTGTACTAAAAACCAAGCTTAGAAAGCCCCCAGAACCTCTGTTCGAGCTCCCACTTTGCACTAAAAATTTGAGATTTCATTTCCAAATTCTAAACTCTTTCAACCTTATTTCTTGATTCCATTAGCTCCATCGTTGTTCTCTGAAGCTTCTGCAACAAAAATCAATCTCTAAGACTCATTGAAGTGCTCTAACCAGATCAAGCTTCCAACACCTCTGATCACCATTAGGACAAGGTACTTTTGAGCATATTTTGGACTCAAACAAGTTACCATAATGTAGTATATTGCCTTCTGATCGTTTCCCCTAACTTACCTTGTGTTGATCATTCGTATTAGTCATTTAATTTCTCTTTTCGTGTTTTTTCTTTTACTGAGTTTTCCTTCAAATTCTCTCTGGTCAATTTCAATCAATGAAAATGGAGCATACAGTTGGATTCGCACTAATGAAACGATTGTAATGGTGGCGGTTTCATGCTTTGAGCTTGCCATTTTCCAAACTCCGGTGAGCAACTCACCGGAGAAGACGATCGGAAGTGTTCCACGGTGGCCTGAAGTTATTTTGATTTAAAATAAATCATGTGCGTTGTTTCATTTAGACTCCAACGTGTCTCCTTTGATCTGGACCTTTGGATCTGTTTTAATGAGATCTGATGGCTGCACGCGTGTTTGTTTACTAGCCTTTGATAAGATCTGATGGTTGTTTTTTTTTTTGCAGCATTTTATTTCATTTTATTTGTTTTATTTTCTCATTCTATTTTGAAAATTCATAAAAAATAGTTCCCTTAACATTTTTCACTCCAATTTTTTTCTCATAATTTTCTAAACATATTTTCTATTTTATGAGCATTTTTCCACATTTTTATTTCATGATTTGATATTTTCATCATTTTTCACATTTTTCATGCATTTTAATTTCTTTAAAACTACTTTTATGCATTTTAAAATTCTCCAAAGAATATCATGTGGTCCTTGACTTGTTTTTGTCTTGTCTTAATTTTCTAGAGCATTTATTTGTTGTTTAAAGGCTTCATCGTGTTTTTTTCTTTTATTTCCTTTTGTAAATCATTTTTAAAATATTTTTCATACATTTTAATTGTGTAATATTACATTTTAGTTTGGTTGCTGGTTGTTGCCTTGGATCATGGTTTCTTGATTAAAATTTTTCTTAATTTTAATAGACTTTGGGTGTTGATGAGGTTGGCTGAATCTTCATCAATTCAAATCTACTATTAAATGAATATTTGATTCATTTTTGGTGATTTGGGTTGATGATAAGTTTAATGCCTTAATCCACCAAGAAATGTGATTAAAATTAATGATAAATGGATCTTAAGTCTTGATTCAATCTGGTTTCTCTCTTCATTTTTCCCTCCCATTCCTTTTTTTTTTATTTTCTCTTGATCAATTGGATGATTTGTTGTTCATCATGTTCATGATGTCAGTATTGATGCTTGATGGTATCACTGAAACACATTGCGTATTTGGCTCGGATTGCACATGTTTATTATCCTTTAATTATTATTTTCTTGCATTATGTTTGTGTTTTGTCTTATTTTTAGGTACATTGACCGATGAGAGCCTTTCACGGAGAAACGAAGCAAAAAAGGGCGAAAAAACAGAGAGTTTAGGGTTAATTACACACACGGCGTTCCACGTGGCATTTTCCATGGGGGTAGCCATGATGTGTAGGGTTTCTCTCATGATCAAACGACTAGAAGACCACATCCACCACCATTTACACACAGGGCGGACGCCATGCCTTGGTGGCTGGCGCCATCTTCAGAAAGATGTAGTCAGTCAAGGGCGGTTGAGAGGTTTAAGCCATGACCAGAGGATTTCTCTCCCGCGTATTCTGAAGGCCCAACTTGGCGTCCAAGGCAATGTTTCACTATAAATAGGACCTAGTTTCTCATTTTTTAGGCATCCACTCTTAGTCACAGCATATGCATAGAATCACTTTGTAAAAGCGATAATTTGTCACATCGAGGAATTATTGCACCATTGTTGTGAGCGAGTGTGGAGCAATCATAGAGTAGAAGCTTGTCGTTATTTTCTTTACCAGTCTTGTACCAGATTTAAGTCTCCGATTTGGAGCAGGTTTTTAATTCATTCGCAATTTTTATTATCTCGCATCGCATTTACTTTCGTTTATTTCCCGCATTGTCTTTATTTTCATTTATTTCTCGCACTGCCTTTAGTTTATCGTTCTATTTTAATTTCTCTATTATCTCCCACGTTTACCTTGATTTATCTTATTGTTCTTGTCGTTACCTTTTCAAAACCAACTGCACACTTAACATGTTTTTCCCTAAATGACTTATTCAGATAATCAATTATATGCCATGTTGTTTACCGTAGTCATGTCCAACTAAATCTCTAAGTGCTGGGATGTGAGGATTGCCGTTTCGACGATACTCTATATGTTGTGTATGTAGAAATGCTTTAGGGGCTGTTCTGGTTTTAATACAATTTTTCTGTGGTTTATCTGATCAGATATTACGAAAGTAAATTCGTGATTACGTCAGGTAAGATCGAAAGCCGTCCGACACTTAAGATAAAAATTGGTTAGTTTTTTATTAAGAAAAATAGCGGAAGCACTTTGTTAATCAATTAGGAAAGTTTAATATTATTAAAAAGTGATTTCAAAACTATTTTCGGACGTGTTCATAGGTTTAAGATCCGGTTGGCCGAGCATATGCCGGAAACCCTTTTGTGTTAAAAGTTTCCAATCAAAAGCACTTTTTAACTGAGTCTTAGAGGTAGTTACATAAAAAAGGATTTTTCACTTTAACGCAATACACGAACAGTGTAGCGTGAGCAGCTGGTATAGATTAGAGGTCAAATCTGGTTCTGATTACGCTAACGCGACGGTTCCTTTTTAATTAACTCTTTTTCAAGGAAGAAAATATTGCTCCATAAGTAGTTCGATTTAGACACAAGAGGAGTATTGTCTGATCTATGTGAATTACATTCCAGTATTGTTTCTCTAAACTTATTTTATCTTCATTATTTTCTGTGCACTTTACAACCCTGTTTGATTAGCCTAAAATAGATCATCGTAACAATAGTTATAGATAAATTGACATTAGCCTCTGTGGCAGCGATGATCTTTTATATTACACTGACGTAGTCTGTATACTTGCGGAAGGCACTGACACACGACCACTTGATGAACTTTCATCATTTCAAATCTACCATTCAATTGATCATGGATCATTGGAGGTACTTTGGATTGATGCATAAGTTTGTCCTAAGTTGTCATGAAAGATGATTGATGTAATGGACCAATCTCCTTCCCTTAGTGCTTGATCCCTCCTTGGTTTTTACTTGTGCTACATGTTTTAGGAGTATGATTTTTATCATATCTCTAACATGTATGGCACATAAATTGTTATTGACCGACCTCTCATAGTATGATATTCCTTATAGATTGTGCTACAATTGCTTAACATAGCACTAAATTTGTCCCAAATCGGATCATTAACTCTAACATTAACACTAACAATATTATTATGCTAACTTTTATTTTATGCCATTTACTTTTCTTGCACATTTTCTTTATGCTATTTAATTTCTTGCTCTTGATATTGCGTTTATTTTCATCATTTATATCTCATATTGTTTATGTTTATGCTTCTTTTTTACCTTTGTCCACTTGGACTTTTCTTTTTCTTTAAAGACATTAATAAAGAAAAAAACTCTAAAAGACTTAATTGCTTCCTTGGACTATTGGTTACTATCCCAAGCTTGAATGTTCGATTTGTGGACTTAGATTTTGGTTCTTGATCCTTTACTTTGGAGTTTTGATTTGAAACCTTGGAATTCATCTGGTACCTTTGACCTTGGGTTGACTTTTTGAAGACTTGGCTCTGATACTTTGGTTTCGACCTTTTGGCCTGAGTTCTTCTTTCATCCAATACATTGGTTTGTGCTTTGCTTATTTGGCCTGCTTGTGGCTTAATCCAAAGGATGAGAATGCCTGGTTTGACTTATATCAATTGGCTTTCTTCACTTCTGGTTAGTTCACTTGCACACACTTGCACTTTATTGCTTTTATTAGGATAATCTCTTCATCTCCTCCCCTTCTTTAATTTTCAAAATCTTCTTCCTTTTTCAAAAACCTTATTGTTTTCAAACTTGAACCACTGTCTCAATAAACCTTGACTTTGTCAAGTGATTTTCAAAGCCTTTTTTCTTAAATAAATTCTAATTCATCTTAAGCATATCAAAACCATTTCAAAAGACATAAAAAACACATAACTCATTTAAACTATTTTGTGCCCTTTGTGCACTTTTCTTTTTAAAACCTTTTCTCAAGGATTAGACATGAGTCATTTTCATAGTTGAAATGTGATTCTCCTATCCCCATAGTAATGCTTGATGTTGATTCTTTTCCACTTGAGAGAGTTAGTGGCATACTTATTGATTTCTATCCAAAATAGAGCCCTTCTTAATAGTGATGCAAATGTCCATTTTCATATACTTGTGGGTGATTGGTTGAGTTTTCTCCTTAAAATGACGACTTGTCTTTCCATTTAAAATCAATCACAACAAACCCTTTTTGTTATTTTTACCATGAACTACGAGGTTTTGATCCTCTATTGCACTTTGTGGGTACGTAGGCACGAGGTTCAAGAAGTCTTGTCAAACACCAAAAACCTTAAAAAAAATTCTCTTCTCATCTCTCCAATCTTTTGCAAACAACACCTTTTAAGCCAAACATAGATTTTCAAGAGGTTCCTATAAAGTACTATAGATGTTTTGGGTGCTAACATCTTCCCATTGCATAACCAACCCCTTTACCCTTTGTCTCTCTGTTTTATTAGTTTTGTTTTAAAACTTTTGTGGGTTTTGTTTGCTCTTTTTCCCATTCCTTTGGAAAAATAAAAGTGCGGTGACGACTCTTGCTTTGTGAGTTAAGTTAATCACTAATTTACTCTTAATTTTCCCCGCTACATATATATAATTATATGTTGAGTTGTCATTACATATATATTGTCAAGTTATAATTATATGCACATGTTAAGAAATGTAGTTAGATAAAAACTAATGTGGTAGCCTTATTGAGGGATGATTTACAGTTCAAAGAGGGACCTGTGGTGATTATTACACCTGTATTTTATTATTGCATATCATGCATCATGTGTGTCAGTGATTGATGTACGAACCTGTTGGCTAGAAGATTTCGACTGAGCAGGAAGAAGGAAGAGATGATGAAAAGGCCAACATGTAGGTCGACTTCAGAAGGAAAAGATGGTGAGAATGCCAACACGCAGGTCGACACCCGCAGAAGATGTGTTGGAGGTCGACCCAAAAGGCTATGTTGTCAAAGGGTTTCGCCTGACGGCCAACGAAACCGACACAAAGCTGAAGAATCTTTGGGCGGGAAGAGATTTGAAGTGTTGAGAACGTGGGGGAAGTTATGACGATGGTGGGGTAACATGTGTCACATCCAGAGCCAATACTGAGAGAATAGCAGGCATTTCATTCCTCTATTTAAGCAATGTTTATTTCCATTTTGAGAGGTCGCATTTGTAACATTGTCAAAGAAATACACTCGAAATACCGAGCGTTAAGAGAAAAGAGTTCATTTCCACAAAATGTATGATAGCGTCCACATTTCCTTTTAAGCAATTTACATTACCAAGTTTAATATATCTTGTCATTTATGTCTTCGACTTGTTTATTTATCAATTCGCATACACCTTTTTCTGCAAGTTTTTTCCAACGTCCTCTAAATCAAAACCACCCTACCAACATCACGTATACTCCAACCATTTGATCTGGGATTTCGTGGCAGATCCCGCAAGTAAACATGCGGTAGGAGGCCAGAGGTTGTTCGCGCGGGAATCACGTGCGAAAAAATTGGCACACCTGGTGGGACGCGTTGAGTTGAGTGTATGCATTTACGTAGTGGTAAGATGGTGACACCACGTCCGAACGAAGAACCGTCTTCGGTGGAAAGTACAGTTGTGACGCAAACGACTGATGTTGGCTCTGGCACTGTGTCTGTGGTTTTGACCGTTCATAGTGGGTCGGCCACAACACCACGTCGGCCTGAACCTAGGCCGACAATGACGGGGACTGCGGGGCAGCATGTGCCTAGTTTCACAATGCCCATGCCTCGAGCTTTTGGGATGCCAACAGAGTTCATGCCGAGTCTACATCTTAGTGGTCCGGTGTTTGGGGAAAGTTTGTCATCAACTTTCTCACCGTATCAAGGATTAGGGCCTTTGGCAAACTAAGTTAATCGACCCCAGGGTTCAGTCTTCTATCTCAATCAGTTCTAACTATCACCTCAAGTTCTATCGCAGTCATGAGACAGCAGATGGATGTGAGTAATCATGAAATGGTTCACATGTTGACTTAGTAAATGGGCACCATATTAAGACCATTAATACAATATTCGACCCAGAGTTACCAACAATTGGCAACTCAGATGACACAGATAGGTGATTTCCTAGGGGTTCCTAGGACACCGGGTCGACAAACTCCTCCACCTCGGTCGAAGACACCAGTTCAACAAGAAGAAGTCTTCGACGAAACAATTAACCAGCAACCCCATGAGGTTGAACACACACCTAGGGTGGCCCAAAGGCCTCCCGTTGTGTTAGTTCAGAGGAACCAAAATCCAGACTACGTGGTCAGACAAGTTCGAAATGATGCCATAGCTGGCGAACTAAACTTAGATGCTATGTTGAACGGATCATGGTGCGGAATGGAGCAAACCCAGGCTTGCGACGGCCAACATATACGTCCCCACTACCGGATTTTGTTTTACAAACAGAATTGCCTAGGGGATAGAAGGTCCCAAAGTTTACCAAATTTGCCGGAGAGACTGAAGAGTCCACCGTCGAACACGTTGCCAGATATCAAACTGAAGCTGGTGACATAGCAAATCATGAGGACTTGAAAATGAAATACTTTCCAAGTTCCCTCATAAAGAATGCTTTTACTTGGTTCACCATGTTACCTCCACAATCTGTCCATACATGGGCACGATTAGAAAGATTGTTTCATGAACAGTTTTACATGGGACAGTCAAAAATTAGTCTGAAAGAATTGGCCAGTGTAAAACGGAAGGCCACAGAGTCGGTGGACCAATATGGTTTAGACTTTTGAAAGCATGATGCTTCACTAAAGTCCATGAACATGAGTTAGTCGAGGTGGCTGCGGGCGGCCTAGATTATTCAATAAGGAAAAAGTTAGACACGCAATGTCTCAGAGATATGGCGCAGTTAGCCGATAGGGTTTGATAGGTCGAGCGTTTGAAAGATGAAAAAACCAAAACTAGCAGATACCATAAGAAAGAGAAAGTTTCGTACGTAGCCACTGACGTATACTCTTCTGACGATGAGGAGCTCGTCAACGAAAGTGAGGTTAAAGTGGCTGAACTCAAGCCAGGGCCTACATACACTTGTAAATTATTAAAACCATCGAACGGGAAAAATCCCGTCGAAACTGAAAAAACAGATAAATACATTGCAAAAACTTATACTTTTGATGTATCTAAGTGTGACAAAATATTTGATTTATTAGTAAAAGATGGTCAGATTATTATCCCTCCTGGTTTGAAAGATCCCCCATTAGAGCGAAAGAAGAAAAAGGGATTTTGTAAGTTTCATAATTTCCTTGGTCATAAGACATCTCAATGTGTTCTTTTCAGGGATTTGGTGCATAAAGCTTTGAAGGAAGGCCGACTTCAATTTGACGAAAGGTCGAAGATGCAAGTTGACACAGACCCTTTGAAGGTCGAAAAAGCCTTGTACTCTGAGTTGTATGACTGTATGATGGTTGAGAATACTGAAGGTCTCTCCAAACATTTAATAACTGAATCTTTTGAATGCATGATGGTCGAGACTACTGATGGTTCCGACAAGAATACTAAAGAAGAACTAGAGGCAGTCTACCCTCAAGCTGGCGAAAACCTAACAAATTTCCTGGAGAAATGCAGGGTGAGTGGGTTGAAGGTTGGGTTATGCCCAAGGTGCAACGCCGTCTTTGACGAAAAGGCTGCTGAGAAATATGAAGTTGGCAAGAAAGAGACATTGTGAGATGGTAAGTTGCATATTCCAAGATTTGTGTTCGACCAAGGCGGTGCCCCTTGTCGAAACGAGGAGTACAGGAAGTTGTTCCCGTCAACACGACCCAGGACCTTTGTGCCACCATCAGACACTCCACAAGAGAAGTGGGTGGAACCCGTGAGTCAGAAGGGGAGCAAGATGCCAAAATGTAAGGTGCTGGATCTTGAGAAGGAGGCTAAGACCTCCTATAAAAGGGTCGAACCCAAGGGCTATGTGGTGTCTCCCAATTACAAAGGGAAGAATCCTATGACAAGGATTAAGTGGAGGCGTTATCAGCGAAATAAAAAGGCTGGGAAAGAGGCTTCGACTTCACAGTTGAAACCTGTCGGAACCTCTGGACAGAAAAGGCATTACCCAAAAGAAAAGTGGGTCGAGAAGGAAAAAATCATGATGAATCAAACAATGGTAGTGACTGTTGAAGCTTCAGGATAAAAGGGGGTGGTATCAACCCAAAGCTCGAAGTGCACATCTTTGGTCGAGAGCAAGGAAGAGCCAGAGTACACTTCCCAGTCAGATGATGAAGAACCAAAGTATTCTCCCCAGTCATATGGAAAATATACCCTGTCACCAGAAGACAACTTCGATGAAGATATGTATGATGATACCAATGATGACACAAACTGTGAAGATTCATCGTAAACTGTAGTATTGTGTCGATATTTCTAGTGGAGTATGATATGGTTTCGGAAGTCTCTGAAGCAGACGAAGATTTCGTGCCAGATGAAACTGCGGAAGACAAACCGCTATGTTACTATGGTATGAACAGTGGTGTGGTAGAAGAGCAGAGGGTCGTGTTTGAGAAAACTAGTCCCGGGATGATGTACCATTTGAAACCATTATTCATAAAAGCAAAGGTCGACAGAGCGGCAGTCAACAAAGTGTTCGTGGATGGGGGGCAGTTGTCAATTTAATACCTCATACTTTATTTAAGAAGATTGGGAAAACTGAGGCTGACCTTCGATAACATAATATGGTTTTATCCAATTACAAAGGAAAAACTAGCAACATTCTTGGGGTGTCCAAGTCGACTTAGCCGTGGGTACAACCTCTAGATCAACACTCTTCATGGTTATAATTTCGAAGGCCAATTTCAACTTGTTGTTAGGTCGAAAGTGGATCCATGGGATAGGGGCAGTGCCTTCGACTTTACATCAGAGATTAAGTATCTGGAGGAAAGATGGCATTGTCGCAAATATTGAGGCTGATCAGAGCTATTACAAGATTGACAAAACGAAGGGTACGAAAAAATTTTTTGATCAACACCTGGCCAATGTGGCACCTTGTGGCGGTGGATCGGGGTCTTATACCTCTGTCAATACGGGTCGCGTTTTGAATTTGGATCCTGATTATAGGTTTATTTGGGATGCTGCTGACGAGACAATGGAGCATACAGAAGAAAATCCACCTACTGGGCAATTTTGGATCTCAAACCTCATTCGACAAAGAAACATCTCCAATCTTTGTTGGGAAAGATAAACTTTTTGAGAAGGTTTATATCAAATCTAAGTGGCAAGACAAAGGTGTTCTTGCCATTGCTCAAGGTCAAGAAGGAAAGTGATTTTCACTGGGAACAGGAGCAGCAGGAGGCTTTCGACGCCATTAAAGAATACCTCACAAGGTCTCCCATCTTATTGCCACCTAGTATGAATAAGAGTATGAAATTGTATATTGATGCGTCGGACACGACCATAGGAAGCATGTTAGCACAAGAGGATAACAGTGGCGTCGAAAGACCTATTACCTTAGTCAAATGTTAATAGATGCTGAAACTAAGTACACTATGATTGAAAAGTTATGCCTATGCTTGTACTTCTCATGTATGAAACTAAAGCAATATATCAAACCAGTTGATGTTTATGTTTCGGCGTATTTTGATGTTATTAAACATATGTTGTCTAAACCCATTCTGCATAGTCAAATTGGGAAATGGGCACTAGCATTAAATGAATTTTCCTTGACGTATGTCCCTCTGAGGGCTATAAAAGGTCAAATAGTGGCAGACTTTATTGTCGATCATGCAGTGGTCGAACCGTCGCTATGTATGGTCGACGTTGACCCTTGGAAGTTATACTTCGACGGGTTGAGTCATAAAAATGGGACAGGTATTGGAATCTTAATAATGTCCCCGCAGGGAATTTCGACTAAATTCAAGTCTAAGGTCAACGAAAAATGTTCCAATAATGAAGCAGAATATGAAGCCTTAATCACTGGCCTCAAAATACTCAAGGATTTGGGGGCCAAGAAAGTTGAAATAAAGGGCGATTCTGAACCGGTTATTAAACAGATCACAAGAGAATATAAGTGCGCCAAAGAACATCTTTTGATGTACTTCGCAATGGCGAAGCAACTGTTGAAACGCTTCGAGGTTGTCAGCATTACTCATGTGCCCAGAGTAGAATATCAAGAGGAAAACGATCTAGTGCAGATTGCCTCCGAGTACAAAGTGTCAGAAGAGAAGTTGAAAGACTTCATTGAGATTAAGGAGAAGATGGTGTCAAACGTGCTACCATCACCAAGCTTATCAATCCCAAAACCTGGAGGGGTAAACGTCCCGACAGAGAGTTTAATCGAAAGTTTTGGAAATTATGAAGTTTTTGCTATCAGCAATCTATCACCGTCAGATTGACAAAGACCAATCATCGAGTATTTGAAGAATCCGGTTGAGGTACTGATAGGAAGACTAAGTACAGAGCTCTAAGTTACGTTCTAATCAGAACTGAGTTGCTGAAAAAGACTCCAGAAGGAGTGTTACTCAAGTGTCTGGGAGACACAGATGCATACCTAGCAATTTCTGAAGTCCATAGCGGGACATGTGGAGCTCACCAAGCTGGCCATAAGATGAAATGGTTGCTATTTCGACAAGGTGTCTATTGGCCAAGCATGCTCAAAGATTGCATGGACTTTGCAAAAAGATGCCAAGACTGTCAAAAACATGCAAACATTCAGCATGTACCAGCCAGCGAATTACATGCAATTATCAAGCCATGGTCCTTTCGAGGATGGGCGTTGGATGTCATAGGCGAAATTCGACCAGCCTCGTCGAAACAACAGAAATTCATCCTTGTGGGTATAGACTACTTCACAAAATGGATAGAGGTTGTACCTCTAGTAAAAGTGGACCAGGAAGCTGTGATCGAATTCATCCATAATCATATTTTGTATAGGTTCAGGATCCCTAAAACCATCACTACAGATCAAGGTTTCGTATTTGTTGGCCAGAAAATGCAAGAATTTGCAGCTGAAAAAGGTTTCAAGTTAAGTACTTTGACACCATATTATGCTCAAGCAAACGGCCAGGTCGAAGCAGCCAACGAAGTAGTGATTGGACTCATCAAGAAACACGTTGCCAGGAAACCTAAAAATTGGCACAAGATATTAGATCAAATTTTATGGGCTTGTCGAACATCCACTAAGGAATCAACCAACTCGACGCCGTTTCGTTTGACATTCGGTCACGATGCCATATTGCCAGCAGAGATTTGTCTACAGTCAATTTGGGTGCAACGTCAGAATGAGATTCCATCGGAGCAATACTGGAGCATGATGCTAGACGAAACCGTAGACTTGGATGAAGAAAGGATGGCAACGTTAAATGTATTAATATGCCAGAAGGCACGGGTTGCCAGAGCATATAACAAGAAGGTTAGAGAGAAGACTTTCGTAGTTAATGATTATGTATAGAAAGCAGTGTTGCCCATGGATTGAAGGGATCAAACATTAGGAAAATGGTCTCAAAATTGGGAGGGACTATTCCAAGTAAACCAAGTGTTCAGCAACAACGCGTACGAGATTCAAGAGATAGGTATGGACCAACGAATCTTAAGAGTAAATGGGAAATATTTGAAAAAAAATAAACCTATGTTACAAGAGTTTTGAATCAAAAGGTAACTTTTCATTGATAATTAGCCAAAATGGACTAAGGGCCAAGATGGCTTACAAAAGTCTCCAAACGGAGTTACAAAAGTTTGACGACTGAAAACGTAAATTAAAATTAAATAGGGAATCAGGATTTGAAGTCTTCAAAAAGAGTCTTTTCATAAGCAACCTTGCTGTCGAGGAGGGTCTTCTTTTTCTACATTTGGCTGATCGTATCCTTTAGTGCAAGGGCCATTTCGACATGAGCAATTCCCTTGGTGATTTCTTGATCAATAACTTCTTGAGCAGGCAGAGTTTTAGTGGAGTCTAGAGCGGCTTTTTGTTTCTCGACCTCATTAATTTTCCTAGTAAGTTCGGCTATTTGAGCCTGATAGTTGGAAATCTGCAGGCATGTTGCTTATCAGAACGCTCCTATTTTTTGACCTCGAAATCCCCAAGTTTCTTTTCGTAAAGGGTACTGAGGTGGCACTCACGTTTCATCTCATTGGTCTTCGTCTTGATCTGAACGTCGGCCTATCGACAAATAGTAAGATCCTTAGCCATTTGGGTAAAGAAGGCCTCGAATTCGATCAAGTACTGGGCCATGGAAGCAGGGACTTGGAACTGGGAAAGTTCATCAAGTATCTTGAAGATGTCACGAGCTACGGTTGCTTCTTCTGCGATGACTACTAGAATTTCGTCCTCAAACAGGTAAGTTTTCAACTGTTGGAGCTTGAGGGTGAAAGAAGCATCCACTTCTGGGTTTGGAATGGCCGTCAAGCTAGCGGTTTGAACGTCCATAAACTCCTGGCAAAGCTTGTGCAACGCCCTCAGGGTTTCTGCTGGATTCGTCTGCTTCGTCGCCAAAATTTCCTCCGGAGTAAGAGTTTTGTTGGCATTTTGTGTAGGCATGTTGGGGCCACCTTCTGTAGAAGCTTGAGGATTCAGGTTGTCCTCAGAAGTTCTGATAGCAGTAGCAACAGTCGAATAGTTTTCACCACCACTGGCGATTGCACCACCCTTGCCAGCCACAGTTGAGGTGTTTTGAGTTTGAGGTGTCTTCGCCGCTAGATTATCTTCTGTCGACACTCCTTAGAACTCATCAATTTTTTGGGGACTCATAAGGGTTGCCGTCTCAGGCGGGTTTTCAACATTAGCCGTTGCGTTATTATCCTCAGCGATGGTCGAATCAACCATAGTTTCCTACAAGGGGAGGTTCAGTGAGAAAATGCCCAAAAGTAAGATATGAGCCAAGATAATAAGGACGACTAATACCTCAGTAGTGTGCTTTGGAGGCGGTGTTTCATGGCCAACATGTTTGAAGACCTCAGTAAGATTTCCAGGAACAGTGGGTTTCACGGTCGAAGTGGCTGTTTTAGAGGGCGTCTTCTTGATTGGGATTTTTCTTTTCTTTATCAACGGAGTAGCCGGAGTGGACACTGAGACTTCAGAGGGAAAGATACGAGAGTGGGTGCTTTCATCAGACACGTCACCCCCAGGAGATGGTACTTTCTTAGAGGCCTAACAAACTACTGAGTATGATAACGGTTGGAATAAGTGCAAATGAACATCAAAACATGTTATACCTGTGGTTTCATGACCTTTGGCTTCTTGGCAATCTTTGTTGAGGTCGATGCAGCAGCTGGGTCCCGTTTTCGACTCTGGGAAATAAACACAAACGATTAGCTAATGACAATTAATGAAATAAAAGTGAAGAGTTCAGGAGTTACCCTCTTTGGTGGGTCTTCTTTGGCATCAGTCCCCTGGTTATTCTCGACAGGCGCAACAATTGTCAAAGTAGGTGTTTCGCCAGCAAGGGCGGCAAAGGCATCAACCATGTTTTCCAAAAACAGGTCACGATGAAAACATTGATTTTGATATTCTGACCACTAGACATCAAAGTCTTGTGTAGTGAAGAAAGATGGTTGGAATGTAAAAACAGGAAACTCAAGGTGTTGAGTCGACTTAGAAAATTTAAGGCAATTTTTGTGACCTGTCTGGTTCAAATGTCGACCAGCCCAAACAATATCAGAAGAATGTCGTACTAAGGACTTAGGCAGCATCTGGCTCAGGCTAAATTGTCGGGCCACCAAGTTGGGTTGGTAGTTTATAAACCCATAACCTGAAGTCCTCGTCTCAATTCGGAAGGATAACATGGTGGGAGTTAGAAACGCCCTCCATATAGAATTCGACATCGCTTCTGCTTTGGGAAAAGCACCAGGAAACAGATTTATGAACCACGTCGGACCAAACTTTCGATCCACGAAGGGTGTCATACCTTGGACAAACGACGTGGCTTCCACGAACATGTTGAGGTACTTCATGAAGAGAGTCTTATTGGGAGTTTTCTGAGTAGTCATCAGGGCAAGTCGAACACCTTCTATAGGACGTTCTTCGTTTAAGCGTTGTATCCTTCCAGATACAGGATAACTCAACTGGTATTCGAATAAAGCATTAAGCCAATGTTGCAATAGCCACAGAGGCCCTGAAATATTCAAGGCCTTGGGAGTCTCATGGAGAAGTTTTAGTTTCAGGGCTGATAGCCCAAGAGAGTGATAGAGGGAGGCTAACAAGAGCTTACCCAAATATACTTGTCGACCCTCATGAATTTGGATCGCCGGGTTAATGTAGCTTTTAGATATCTGCAGAGAGCCAGGACAGAAGAGATAGTATGACAACCAAAGAGTCAGAAAAGCAATGTGTTCTTTGTTCGACACTTCGTCAAAATCTTGATCATGATGGTCTTTGATATAGTTTTGAAAGCCGACATGATCAAAGTCGAAGGTGTTGGTCGTGTCCAGAGTTGGGTCAAAATTTTCACCCAAAGGTGAGTGGCAAGTAATGGCTGCCACATCGAAGAGTGTCGATATCAATATACCACAGGGGAGGTGGAATGTGTTAGTAGACCCCTCCCAGAAATACATCGATGCCAGCAACATACAGGGGTTAACTCTGTGAGCATTCCTAGAGAGCTGGATGGCGTCGAAGATGCCAGCTGTTTTCCATTGTTCCTGGCATTTACCTTGGACTTTGTTAAGCCAATCGATGTAGTCTTTGTTGCCAGCTATGGGCATCGACCGAAAGACCCTAGCCTTGGGCCCCATGAACTTAAGGTCGAAGGTACCACCTTTCTCAAAAGTAAGTGGTATGGTAGGAGCGTAGCAAGGAATGGACAATTGGAGTTCTTGGTGATTTGGCTTAGTATCAGGATATGGACCATGGAAAGCATGAAGTTTGTCAGCCACCACAAAGGGAACGATCATCTGGCGTTGCCAGGTTGCTATCACCATGTCATCAGCCGATGTCAGTCGAGGAAGGGGTTTGAGAGACTCATTTTCAGAAAGGACGTCAGCAATCATGTTGTTTCCGGTTTTGTGAGCAGCAGAATCGGTGAGAGTTGCAGAAGAAGACATTGTGATGGAAACGAAGGCAAAAGGAACTTTGGGAAGCAAGAGAGCTTGCGAAGAGGATGAAAGTATGAGACAATGAGGGAAAAGAAAACCAGACATTAGGGAAGGTATTTATAGGCAAATGCATGCAACCCAAAGCTCCAGGAAGCAACTGTTTTGATTTTGTAGATGGAAGTTAGTGGGAGTGGTTTAAAACCCATAACTTAGGGTGAGACTAGCCATGATGACATTTATTGGAAATCATGGTGCAGAAAGGTGTCATCACTATGTCAGACATCGTGTGACGCGCGGTTGAGATTCGACAGAAGAAAAAGCAATTAAGTTACTGGGTCGAAACGAAGGTACAGTCAAAATCTTGCCGGGAAAACAAAATGCCAAGTTTCACGGTCGACATAGTGCTCAGTCGAAACTGGCCTTTTGAGGGGGCAATTTGTTGGCTAGAAGATTTCGACTGAGCCAGAAAAAGGAAGAGATGATGAAAAAGCCAACATGTAGGTCGAATTCAGAAGGAAAAGATGGTGAGAAGGCCAACACGCAGGTCGACACCCGCAGAAGACGTGTCGGAGGTCGACCCAAAAGGCTATGATGTCGAAGGGTTTCGACTGACAGCCAACGAAACCGACACAAAGCTGAAGAATCTTTGGGCGGGAGGAGATTTGAAGTGTTGAGAACGTGGGGGAAGTTATGAAGATGGTGGGGCGACACATGTCACGTCTAGAGCCATTACTGAGAGAATAGCAGTTATTTCATTCCCTTATTTAAGCAATGTTTATTTCCATTTTGAGGGGTCGCATTTGTAACATTGTCAAAAGAATACACTCGAAGTGTCGAGTGTTAAGAGAAAAGAGTTCATTTCCGCAAAATATATGATAGCGTCCACATTACCTTTTAAGCAATTTACATTACCAAGTTTAATATATCTTGTCATTTACGTCTTCGGCTTGTTTATTTATCAATTTACATACACCTTTTTCTGCAAGTTTTTTCTAACTTCCTCTAAATCAAAACCACCCTACCAACATCGCGTATACTGTAACACCCCCAATCTATACCCCCAAGCTATTAAACCGATAAATAAAATTCAAAATTTCATCAGAGTATATTTAAAACATTCATGGCATAGCCTGAAGGACACATCAATTTGAAACAAAATACACATAACCCTGCCCATAAAGATATGCAACAACCAGGTAGCAATTAACAGAGGAACTTAGTTCCTACTACCCACAATTCAGATATAGAATAAAAGCGAAAAATCTGTACTGAAATCTCATATATATATATCATGCAAAGTTTGTCTGCCAAATACAATCATACATGTACAATCTCAAAAGAAACATCTACATATACACACAATTCACCAACGGTCTCCCTAACTACCCGGTGCCACATATCAGAGCCGACCCACAAAAGAATGAAGACCTAAGCTTCACAAAAAGACCTCCAGCAATCTAATTTGCAATGCCTCATAGAGCATTATAAAACAGTAGAAGGGTGAGAAACACAATCATAATATAATTGCATATAATTATATAATAACACAACATTACACACGTAAAATATTCTCACCACAACGTACAACAGAATCTAAACACAACACAACACAATACATGTCTCAACTCATCAATTCCAATCACAGTTCCACACAAAATCAATCCATTCATGAATTATGCAAATGCTCAGAGACCGACACAACGACTCTATGCAATGCATATGCGGTACCATCCATCCATCATCTTAACACTAGTTCACTCAGGAACTATTGGAACCATCGCTTGTTACTTAGTGTAACTCCCCGTCGGGCAAACGATGTTCCCCGTCGCTCACACCTCTTTGTATAAGGCACACGACGTTTATGGATCGCTCACACCTCTTTGTATAAGGCACACGACGTTTATGGATCGCTCACACCTCTTTGTATAAGGCACACGACCCGATCGCTCACACCTCTTTGTATAAGGCACACGATCGTCCATTATCATCGCTCACACCTCTTTGTATAAGGCACACGATGTTATAGCGGATTCCCTCTGGAATCAATTCTTCGCTCACACCCACTAGGGCACACGACATCTCCAGAATGCATATCATGATGCTTGGCATACAATGACTCATGACATTCAAATGCACACATATATGCAATCACCTCACTCAACATTAATCATGCTTTGCAATTCAAGCCCAAAACAATGCATTTATTTGCCATATGGCCACAAACCATCATCACACCATCTAAACACATGCATTTACACCATACAACAGCACATTGCATGATACACATCAATCACACACAATTATAACGACAAAAGTCGACAAAATGACACTATTCCAAATTCCCGACATAATTAAATCGACTAACAATCTACAAAATTATTATAATAAAAAAATACAGCTCAATAGCTTTCCAACGATACCAAGAATGCTCAAAACGGATAATCGGAACACAAGTTACGGACTAAAACAGAAAAGACATCGCGAAAAAAAACAACATTTTGCACACCTGCTGGCCATACGCGTATTGCCCTGAGCCATACGCGTATTGCCCAAAATCATACGCGTACCATTACGCGTTCCAGCAGATGGCCGAGAAAAATGAAACTCCATACGCGTATTGCCCTCCCCCCTTTAATTCCATACGCGTATTGCCTTAACCAATACGCGTATTGCCTTGGGCGATACGCTTATGGGCAGTGGAAAACCAGAATTTTTCTGCGTTTTCCCACCCCAAAATCCATCCAATTTCACCTAAACATCAGAAAATAGCCAATAGATTGCATAACAACATATATTCAACATGTATCATCAATAAGGAACACCAAAACATGAATTTTTACACAATCGGAATCAATTCTAACAATTTCAACACATAATGGTTTTTACTCTGCAATCTAATTTCAATCCAAAATCAACCAAAAACATACATACATAATCATATACAAGTATATAATAATCAAGTTTCGCACCCTTACCCAATTTAATCGTGTTTGGAAAGTCGGTTGTTTCGATTTCTAGATTTTCCAAGTTTTTCTCTCTTTCTCCCTTCTTTCTCTTTTCTTCCCCTTTTCCTTCTTCCCTTTTTCTTTCTCTCTATTTTTCTCTCTTTCTATTTTCTATTTTACTAACTTAAGGAAAATAAGGTGAAATGCCCAAAATACCCCTACACTCAAATATCTCGCAAACGTTCCCAAAACGCGATAAAATATCACAACATTGAAAAATAACATATTTCCAAATAAAAGTCGAAAATAAAATAATATAATAATAAAAAAATCAAAACGACTCGATTAAATAAAATGGACAAAACTGGGGCGTTACATATACTCCAACCATTTGACCTGGGATTTCGTGGCCGATCCCGCAAGTAAACCTGTGGTAGGAGGCCAGAGGATGTTCGCGCGGGAATCGCATGCGAACAGAACCTCAGTCTAGTGACGAGTCTCTGGTTCAGAAGAGGGGACCAGTGACGAGTTTGGGCTCGAAGGGGGACCATTAGTGAGTGGACAAAATCAATAACATATCTCTAACATTCAAGATTGGTAGGACATGCATTAGAGTCGAGGTGTTGATTGCATTGCATTCATATTTGAATTGTGAGGTGATTATTGTTGTTGTGAATAATTCATGTGTTGATGAATATTGTGTAAGATACTATCATAACTTTTTATTACACTGTTAACATTATGAACGTATTTTCACCCCTTTTTGTTTGCTTGAGTGGTTTGTTGGAACGACCGTACAAATACTCAGGTAGAGGAGCATTAATTGCTACTGTGTGGAAGGATTGACGTAGATGCCCACTTTGTTTTATTTATATTTTTGCTGAGTTTACTTAGTATTTCCGCATTCCACTTTGATATGTAACACTGTGGACGAGTTATTTTCGTTACATGTTATATTTTCTTGGGTCATTTGGATTATTTAATTAAGTAAATTATGTTGAGACCAATAAATGAATTATTTGAATTTTTTATGTTTTACTCCACTACATGTTTTATGTTATTACGTTGATGAAGGATGCATGTTGATAATGGTGTTTTACTCCACCTATATTTGAGAAATTATATATTATCTTTTATATATAAATAGTCGGGGGTTTTAGGGTGTTACATACAGCTTGTAGATATTTTGACCAAGGCATTTAAGGGGGCGATATTTGATTCCATAAAGGAGTTAGCAGGCATGAGAAAGCTAGATGAAGTGAATTAAGAAGAACATTGAAAATGTAATTCACTTGGCAAGTCACTCATGTTGCAAGTGAGTGACTTGCAACACAAGCTAATTGTCACAAAATGATTGTTTTAGAAATTAGTTAGTTAATTGATTTTTTTAATTATAAACATATTTTCCACTCCTTGTAATCATGATATATCAATGAGAATACCTTTATATCTTCTTTTATTTCACTTAGAATCTCTCTCTCTCTCTCTCTCTCTCTCTCTCTCTCTCTCACACACACACACACACACACACACACACACACACACACACACACACACACATACACACACATACACAAAACTTATTACCTTGTAAAACAAGTCATTTCAACAATAACAAAGATTTCATAAATAAATTTTGAGACATTCATATAACTATTTTAGCTAACACTTAAATGTGAATCTAAATATGATGCTTTACAATTTGAAAGATTAGAAGTTGTGGAAATTATATTATTCAATAACCTCCACTCATAGAAAAACCTTGAACAATTTTTTTTACTCCACACACAATCTCACAAATGAGATATTTCAATGCTATAACTCTTTGTCAACATTTGATAAACTTTTTGGATCGAAAATTTCTTGTCACGTGCATTCTTTCATGTTTGCCACCTATATCGATTGTACTTTCCTACAAAGAAAGCTTATTAAAATTGTTGTGAATTGATGTCGTCAAGAAGAAACCAAAATATAAGAAAAAGACTGAGTTTCTTGAATAAACACAACCCTATTAGGTTTTACAAAAGTGAGAGAAGAAGGAAGAAGAAGAATCAGAATTGGTTAAAACTACTTTACTGTTCAATTACTCAATAAGGGTTCAAAGATTACAAGTGAATAACAACAACTAACCTTTCTCAACAACCCTATAGAACTAGTCTATTTATATACTACTAAGCTAACATAGGCTACAAGCTAATTTAACATTCGGGCTTACAAGCAAGGCCCAATTCGACATGCTAATAATCCTAGCATTTCGACTACTGCATGCTTGAGCATACTTCGACTATAACATACAGGATTAGCATATGAACAAACTTCTACTACGTGTTAAACCTTTGTTGAACCATGAAGTTATCCCCATCGAGACTAGGGTTCGATCCAAATACCATAAATCTCCACCTTGGAACAAACTCTGGATTAACAAGGGAACAAACAAGCTTTCATCATGCAGATTTATCAATTGCATACAATGGAAAAATTTGCTACTTAGGAATGTCTTGGTGATCATATTAGCAGTATTGTCATCAATCAAAACCTTCAGCACTTGGACTTCTCCACGCTCGATTATCTCTATGTTGAAGTGCAATCTCACTTCAATGTGCTTGGTTCGCTCATGATAGGCTGAATTCTTCGACAGGTGTATTGCACTTTGATTATCACATTTAACATTGATAACTCGACCTTGAAGTTTTAGCTCCTTAGCAAAACCTTCAAGCTACATGGTTTCTTTATCGCTTCAGTGAAGGCAATATACTCTGCTTCAATGATTGATAAAGCAAAAACCTTCTAAAGTGTTGCTTTCCAACTAATTGTTGTGCCAAACATAGTGAACACATATCCAGAAATAAATTTTCTGGAATTCATACAACCTGCATAATTAGAGTCGACAAAATCTTCGATTTCGACTTTGCTATCATCACCACAAGCTCCACCATAAATCAAGACTCTGCTAAAAAACCCATTGATGTACCTTAAAATCAACTTTAATGCTTACCAGTGCGCCTTCTCAAGATTGGACATATACCTGCTTACAAGGCTCACTCCATACGTTATGTCTGGCCTCGTATGAACCATAACATACATCAAAGAATTTATTATAGCATATGGAATGTTATTCATATAGGTTCTTTCGACTTCAGTCCTAGGACTTTGAGTTGTACTCATCTTGTATTGAGGATTAGTCGGTGTTAGAACATGCTTTGAATTCGACATACCAAACTTGTCAAGAATCTTCTTCAGGTATGTCTCTTGAGATAGGCATAATCTCGACTAATTTCTATCTCTCTGGACCTCAATCCTAAGAATCCTGGATGCAACTCCCAGATCCTTCATCTCAAACTTCTTATCGAGTTTAGCCTTCACCTTTATAACATCTTCAACACTGTTGCTTGCTGTAAGGATGTCATCCATATAAAGCAACAAAATAACAAGTGAATTTCTAGGTTAAAATCTGAAGTAAACACAGTGGTCAAATTGGCTCCTAATGAAACCTATGTGTGTCATGAACTTGTCGAATCTCTTATTCCATTATCGAGGAGATTGTTCCAGGTCATACAAAAACCTATTCAGTTGGCACACATAATCCTCTTGTCCATTTTTTGCATACCCTTTAGGTTGCTTCATCAAGGTTGTTTCATCTAGATCACCATACAGGAAAGCAGTCTTCACATCCATCTGTTCAAGTTCTAGGTCGAACTTTTCCACCATGGATAACAATATTCTAATGGATCTATGCTTTACAACAGGCTATAACACATCATTAAAATAGACACCTTCTTTTTGAGTGAACCCCCTGGCAACCAACTTTGCCTTAATTCTCTTCGACATCACTCATTTGATTCCTTCCTTAACCTTGAAAATCCACTTACAACTGACTAACCTGGCCCCTACAGGTTTTTCAATTAGCTCCCAAGTGTTATTATCACGAAGATATTTCATCTCATCATCCATGGCTTTCAATCATTCAATATTATTTTGACTCCTCACAACTTCCTTGTAATATCTAGGTTCTTCATCAAAAACCTCGCTTGCAGAGATTAAGGCGGATGCTATGAGATATGCATAACCAAGTCTCTGAGGTGGGTTGATGACTCTTTTCCACCTGTCTCTTTCCAGCATGTAGTTATTATCAGTCTCTTCATCTTTATCAGCACCTTGTGCTTCTTCTTCGACTTCATTTGGGTTATGCACTTCAACATCACTATGCTCCACCTCAACATGAATCTCTTCTTATTCCAGATCCTCTTCAAATATCTTGGTACTTCGACCAACGTCATCAGTTTTCTTGAACGCCATATTTGTTTCATTGAAAACTACATATCAACTTATGAGACACCTCTTGTGACCTGGCTCTAGGCACCACAACCTATAAGCTTTGACTTCTTTAGGGTATCCGATAAACATACATCTCATAGCTCTAGGTGTAATACCCCAAAATTTGCCCTCTCTTTTCTTCATATCATTTAGCATGAGCTTCCATTTCATTGCATTGCATTCAAGCATAGAAAAACAAAACATCAAGCATTGCATTGCATCTTGCATAAGGGCATGGGATCAGGTGATTCTCTAAGGTGTTGATCATTCAAAGCAAAGGAAATAAGAGCCAAGGGTCTTGCACAAGCCTCAAGGGTCCCTTAAGTCATATGTCATCTCAAGTGATCCCACAAGGCATGAGAAGAGGAGAATTCATCAAGAAGATTGGACAGTGCACCATCTCCTACACAAGGCAGTCAAAGATTGGGATCTGACCCCCAAATGGGCAAGCTCTTTGAGTTTTTATCACCTTCAAATGCCATATCTCTTCTTTGTTAGATGGTATATACATCATATTCAGAGGAATTTGGATTTGGAGGATGTGATATTTCCTCCTAACTAGAGGGTGCCAAAATTAGGGTTTGACCTAAAATTAGTTTATCTCTGATTTTTTGGGCAATACTTGATCTCATGGTATTCCTTGTGTTCTTAAGTGTATAGGGATGGAAAATTGCTCATCAATTGGTTTCAGAAGGGTTTCAATTGATCAGTTGCTTGATAGTCAAGAAATTGGGGAAAAGTCAACTGTGCAGTGAAAAAAGTCAACTCTTGACTTTCTAAGGTCAAATTCATGAAATTCATGTTATATATGTTCAATGGACAAAATTTGATCAAGAAATGATGGAGGAATAATGAAAAATCAAGAATTTACAAAACTGCCAAAAATAGAAACTTTAGGGTTTCCAAAAATGGCAAGTTTGGACCATTTTGCACCCCACTTTGAGGCTCTCTTTCTCCAAGATAAAAGTTCCAAACCTCAGGCCCAAGTTGAGCCAATTAAAGTTCATGTTCTAAGCTTCAAATCCATATAAAGAACTCCTCCATTGGATAAAAATTGAATGAGTTATGGTTGATCAAAGTTTGAGAAAACTAGGTCCAAAACTAAGTCATGGCAAGGCGTGACCAAGCCCACCGGCCATAATTTTGACAAACACTTGGTGTGCCAAAAGTCAAGCTTAATTTCTTCAAGATAAAAGCTCCAAATGAAAAACTTTTCAACATCAAAGTTGTTCCTTGCCATGCCCTCTTCAATGTTGATGTTGGACAAATTTTAATTTTATCAAACTATGAGGGAGTTATGATGGTTCCAAGTTGGTGTGATCACACTGAAATTTCATGCACCACATTGCTTGCCACACCATGCCAAGTTTACACGCCCACCAACCAGTTTGGAACCTTTGTGTTCATAGTCATTTTTAAGTGTGTTTGAGGCTTCATTTTAATCCAATTCTCACACCAAATATGTTCTCCCATATTCCCTCTTTTATTTGACATCAAAAACTCATTAAATCATCTACCATGCACAAAGAAATTCACCACCAAACCACCATGTTTCCATTGGTACCAAGTTGTTACAAAATCAGAAAATGATATTGTTGTTGTTGTTAGTTCACACCAGCCCCAAGCATGCTTCAACATCATTCTCCACTTTGCCATTTTAGAACCAACATGACCTTACAAGCACGTGCTATCCATGCTACTTCATACATGAAAATGGAAAGAATAAAAACTTGCTGAACAAGTTTCTGCTACATCAGTGACCTCATCATCGCCCTTCACTTCATCACCACCATAACACCATAAACCTCAACCTCACCATAGTAAAACCCCTCACCACTCGCCCTAACTAACTTGACTCAGTTAGTTAGGGATAACTCACTTTAACCATAATAACTCACCCTAACTCACTCACTTAACCACAGGTTAACACATTAAACCACATATATAAATCTAAATCTTTCTCACATTTTGATTTTCAACTCTCATTTTCTCACTCTCCCTCTCAAACACTTCAAGTTTTCTCTCAAAATTTTCTCTCTGAGTTTTCCATTCTCTCTCGGATCTCACACGAAATTTTCTATCACATTTCATCTCCATCATCATCATTGTTCCATTTTGGATCAAGAATAAGAGTAGACAAATTCAGCTAATCAAGTTCAGCTTCAAGACAGTTGAATTTTCAGTTGGATTCTCTTCACGATTTCAAGCTCCAAAGCCTTTATTTGGCCAATTGAAGCTAAAGGAAGAAGCAAGTTCTCTGGTATTCTTGTAGATCCAAAGTTTCATCACATTTCAGGTTTTGTTTCTCAACCTTTTTCTACTAATTTAAACTTGTTTCATGTTGTTTAGAGCTTATTAGAAGTTGTGTGTGTCCTGGCTAGTTGATAGGTTCATTAGGAACTTAGTTGAAAAGTTAGGGCAAAAGTGTTTGGACTCTGTTCTTGCTATGCGTGCATGATGTGTTGATTTTATGCTTGAATTCTTGATCTACATGAGTTCCTCTTCATTTTGGTACCTTTATTGTGGATTTCTGGGCGGTTGAAAGTGTTAGTTCCTGGATTGGCTGGAATTTTGGTAAAACAAAGTATATTCAATGTTGATGTTAAGGTGTTGATGTTGCAACATTGAAGTCTTAACACTGGGCTGTGTTAAGTATTTAAGTGTTGAAGTTGGATGTCTGATGTCACACAGGTGATGTTGTAACATCAGATCTGCAGAATTAACAACATCAGGATATGTTGTTAGGGCACGCGTATTAGTTGGAATTGTGGAGAGTGGTTGACTCATTGGATGAGAATATCTTGGGATAGATATTTTCTGTTACATGGTGTAGCGAGCGATTTTGGACGCGGTTCTTAAGCGCTGGTCGCTCTCTGCGGTTTGAGCTTTGAACTACAGGTCGATTCATTTTTTATCCTATTAAAGCTGATGAAGGAAGGGAAATAGATGTCTCCAATTAACCCTGCTTTGCATACTGAGTTTAAACAGCAGTTTGTTAGGTTACGAATGCTATCAATGTGGGGGGGCCTTTGTACTGGTTATTTGTATTTTTCACCAATACTGATTTCTTTCTTTTTATCCAGACAGAAGGTTTCTGGCGGGGAACAAGGATTAGGATGTTAGGACGGATATTTTTGAATTACTGCTTTTGATTGATGGAGATATGGGATTTGGGTTTTTGTTTAGTGTGCTCGCTAAGATCTTTTCTTTCGATCTTATGCCTACGTATTCCCGTTTACCGAAACAGGGAAATTAGAGCGTTTGTAGTTCCTCCTAGTCTATGGGAGGAAATGGGTGTTTTTGGTGTCTTGTTCAAAGCCCAAGACGTGAAGCGAAAGGTGATTTGTATCTTGTTCAAAGCCCAAGATGTGAAGCTGAAAAGTCTATTTGTGTCTTGTTCAAAGCCCAAGACGTGAAGCTGAAGGACCTCGACTTTAGAGAGAATTTGTCATCTCTAAAGAAGGGTTTGTTTGTCACAACTGTTGGGTGACTGGTTATAAAGGAGAATTACTTTAACCGAGATACGCGGATCCTAGCAATGCCATAATTTCCTTTAAAGGGGATTTTAACCTGAAGGAGAAGACTTAAACTCAGTGTAGAGCAATGCTATCTTTCCCTAGGAATTTCTCATGCTAAAAGAGGGACAGTGGCATGGATGTAGATGATCCAGAGGCTTTCCGCTTACAGCGATTAGATGAAGGGGAAGGAGTTGTTGATGTTTGTGTACTGTTAATGAGGCACAGTTTTGATGTTAAAAGGTTGATTAGATCAACCAATGGTTTTCTTATACAAAGCCTAAGAGGAGGCTAATATGTGTCTCGTACAAAGCCCGAGAGAGAGGCTAAAAGGTTTTGATTCGACGAGGGAATCTTTTGGTATCTCGTATAAAGACCGAGATGGAGGCGATTTGACTCAATAAGAGAGTTTTTGTATCTCGTACAAAGCCCGAGATGGAGGCTGTTATTTATTTGGCTCAATAAGAACCTTTTTGTATCTCGTATAAAGCCCGAGATGGAGGCGAGAGGGGTGACTGACTCAACGAGGGAGTCTCTTATGTGTCTCGTACAAAGCCCGAGAGAGAGGCTAAACGTTGTTTGGCTCCGCTGGGGAGAATCATTGTACAAAGCCCAAGAGGAGGCTAACTCCACTGAAGAAGGATCATTATACAAAGCCTAAGAGGAGGCTATGGTGACTGTTCAGTTAAGTGACAGGTCCAGTATACTGATTTTGAAGAGAAAATCAGTTCTTATATGAGCAACATTGTACTCAGGGATTTGATTCGAGGATCAGGGATATTTCCTGTTCTTTAAGGAAGCGGGAAATCCAAAGGGTATTGAGACTGTCCGAGTCTACGGGTTTTCCTTCCTATTTAACGAAGGGGTCACTTGAGAATGTCTTTGAGACTCAAGGAGATTAGACTGTCCGAGTCTAGAGTGTCATCTTTGTACTATGTTTTGAGGAACAGTAGTAGACTCTATGAAAGGACTGTTCTATGCAAATGACTAAGTTCTGTTCCTATACCTCTAGGAGGTCGTCGGGACAATTTGTACGAAGCCCAAGAGGAGGCTGGAAGCTTTTAAGAAGCCGACGGGTCCTTGTACGAAGCCCAAGAGGAGGCTATCATTCCCGGAGGAAGAGATCATTATACGAAGCCTAAGAGGAGGCTGTGAATACTTCTAAGAAGCCATAGGGTCCTTGTACTAAGCCCAAGAGGAGGCGGGTTGCTTTTAGGAAGCTTGTGGGTCCTTGTACAATGCCCAAGAGGAGGCCGGTGCTTTTAAGAAGCCCGTGGGTCCCCAAACCCCGAGAAATTCAAGGCAATGCTATTCACCGAGAATAGATCAAAGTCAGGAAAGTTCGAGAATTTGGAAGAAACTCAAAGATGCCATTCACGGAGAAGACATTCATCTTGGGGAGTAGAGTTTCTTGACAATTCCTAATGAGGACAGCCGAAGAGAAGACTGTATCTGGTGATCCTATTTGGGATCTAGTTGTCTATTTCTACGAATAAACGAAACGGCGTCACCTAGTTCTAGACGTAGTTGCCGGGGAAACTCGAAATATCTATACTATTATTACACAGTTGATATGAGTTTATGAAAGAAGACTTACAGTGAAACAGCCCCACAATACAGTTATATGTATATGAAAGCGGTAAATGAAAGCAATAACCACTTACTCGGTTGTAGAGCTTCCATGCTGTTTGGTTAGTTGTTCAACAAAGAAAGATTGAAAACAACAGTATATTCAAAATCAAAGGAGAAAGTGCTTTGAAAAAGAAAGTTTTGGGGCTTACAGCTCAAGGAGAGGCCCAGGGTTTTATCAGTGAGCGCACTGTTTGAATTTGTACAGCGGGACTTATACAAGTGACTGAGGCCCAAAATGTTTTCTGTACAAAGGGATGGGTCTTACACTCTCTCAAGAGGCCCAAAAGTTTTAAAGAAAAATAGTGGGGCTTATAACACGAGGGTAGGCCCAGATGACTTTTCCGTTTGAAGTGGCGATCGCGCCGAGGTTTTCTTTTAACGCAGAGGGACTTATACAATAAGTGAGGCCCAAATGATTTTGGTTAAAAGGGGATTAGGTCTTACACTCTATTAGAGGCCCAAAAGTGTTTTGAATGGGTCTTATAGCTCAAGGAGAGGCCCAAGGTTTATTTTGAAAAGGGCGATGATCGCGCCGTTTATTTTTGACGGTATCGGGACTTATACAATGCACTGAGGCCCAAAAAATGTTTTGGTCAAGAAAGGATTGGGTCTTACACTCTATTAGAGGCCCAAAGTGTTTTGAAAATGATTTATGAGGGTTGAATTAATCCAAAAACCCTAATTTGTTTTCAAAAGATGTATTTAATTGAATAAAAATTCAATTAAAATGATCAAAATTGTTTAACATGTGAAAAAAAAATTGTGATCTTGGATTAATGCTTCAAAAATTAAGTATTGGCCTACAAAATAATTAGAAAGCATTAAAAGTTGCAAAATCAATGTAGAAAAAATATTTAATATGTCAAAAACAATTAAAATATTAATTCTTTGTAAAAATATAAATTATATGAAATAAATAATATTTTTGGGATTTTTTGTTAAAATAAAATATTTTAACATTTTTGTGAATTATTAAAAAAAGAATCAACTCAAAATCATTAAAACTCAGAGAGAAATTAATTTTTGAATCAATTAAACAAAATCACAAAATTCAAATATTTGAATTATTCAAAAATGGCGCCAAGAACACACCAAGAACACGCGCGTGTTCTGGGTTTGGCTGATTTGCGTTTTCCATCCAATCTCACTGAATACGTAATCATATCATGCAATCCACATATCATTATGCTCGTCTCAACCTCACGATCATGTCTATGTCCATTAATTTCATTTAAATTAAACATACAACAAGAAATCACGAAGAAACCTCAAGAACCCTAATTTCTGCATGAAGGCTAGGATTTTTGATACACGATTCAAACAATGCAATTAATTGAGGGAAAACATTCCATGCATGATTATGAACATATGGCCAAATTATTGTGCGAGGAAATATGCATAAATTGAGAGATGACCAAGTATGTGCTTACCTCTAGGCCGTGACAGCAAGTGCAATGTGATTTTTGATTTAGAGGTGTTACAGATGAGTGGTGATGATCTGAACAGCTTCCCTACACCCTATGGAGTGTGTTTGAATGGTTGGACTTTATTGAAATTGGTTGGATCACTTTGTGGTACCTCAGTTGCAACTTGGTTAAAACCTTGAGCAACCAGCTGGTGATTTTGTGAAATCAGTGTTCCAGATGTTATGTGAGTGTTTGGATCACTTCTATATGATGTATGTGAGGTGTGTGAGTGATTGGTTTGATTGGAAGAGCTCTCAAACTCAAAACCCGATAGTGACTTGCCTTAGAAGGCAAAATTGGAGTGAAAGAAGAGATTTTGAGGAAAACATCTGTTTGATGGCTTTGGTGTACTCAAACTGATCACAATTGAGCTCTATTTATAGTAGAGCAAGTTTGTTTTGCAAGGAATAGTGCATGACAGCTGGTAAGTAGGTTTGGCCAATGTTGGCAAATGAAAATCCAATGGCTAGAGGTTAGGGCACAGAGCTTTGGTTCCCTTGGTCTTGGATAAGTCTTGACTGATTTCATATGAGAATGGCTCAGTCCATGCCACCTTGATGCTTCCATTGAATGCTTCAATCCAAATTTGGAGTCTTGTCCCTATTTTGGCCATTCTAGGTTCAACATGCTATTTCTTGTTCCATGGACTTTGGAAGCTTGGCTCAGTGATTGTCCCCTTTAGATTCAATCCTCAGATGTGTCCAAGTGGATAGGAGCATTTGAATTTGGCTGATTTTGGCAAATTGAGCAAAATTGCAAATTCTGCCTTGCCTTGACAGATTTCAGCAAGGCAACTTGACAATGTCATATCTCATGGTGTAAGTTGAATTTGGTAATGCTCTTGACCATTTTGGAAAGCCCTTACATGATACAACAACTGATTGAACAAGTTTGGTTTTGATCTCTTTTGATTCCAAGTGAAAAATCCCTCTACATTTGGCAAAAAGTGAAGCAAAATCTGACTTAGTGAAATTTTCACTAAGTGTTGGAACAAAGTGTGATTTCTTGATTTTGATCACTTCATAACTCAAAATCCTTAATGGATTGGACTTAGGTCTAGTTGAAGTTTTTGTAAAGGGTAATGAGGGCTACAAATCCATCTTTGGATGAGAAAAAATGGCCTTGTGGTTTAGGAGTTATGATCCTTCAAAGTTAGGGTATTAGTGGTACTTTTTCCATAACTTAGAAAAATTTCTAAGTTTTATGGTTACCCCTTTTACAAGTTATCCCACTTTCTTTGATTTTTCTTGATGAATGATGATTCAAATCATACATTAACATCATTTTAGGGTTAAAAATCCATTTTGGTGAAAAATCTCAAAAAGTCAAAGTTGACTTTTGTGCACAGTTGACTTTTTATCAGATGAATTCCAAACTGTGTAATTCTTCAGGAAATCATGTCCTTGACCTAAATCAAACTTGATGGACATGTTCCATGGGTGTCATAGGGTATATTGAGGCATGTCCTAGGGTTTGGGAGCATGTCCTGGTCAAAAGTCAAAGTTACAGTTGACTTTTCTCGCGAAACCCTAATTGTGGTGCAGATGAACTTGAGACTTGTTGCTCAAGCTTCTTGGATTAATCCATTATTACAAATGGATCAATATAGCTCATTAGAGACCCTCAAATCATGTCTTGAGGTCTTGGCTCTTGATTTGTCCCAAAAGTCAACTTAGGGGTGAATTAGGTCAAGAAACCCTAATTCCTGATGTTTGATGTATGCATCCCCTGAGGTCAAATTGACTTGATGCTTGGGTCCATGAGGTTCCATGGAGTACATTAGGTTATGTTTTGGATCATTGCCTTGTGCCCAGATGAAAATTTCCATCTGGAGGCCCTGGTTGACCAAAACCCTAATTTGGTGACACTGTTGATCTTGAGACTTAATCCACCTGAAAGGGAGCATCCTTGTGCTTAATCCTTAAAGTGGGAGTCCTTTTTGATCCATTGTGGATGTTTGAGAGGTTAGACAAGTTGGAGATCATGTCATTCCTTGATTGATCATTTGTCTAAGGCTCTGAGAGGGCTTAAAACCGTAATTTTGACTGTAGTGAATGCTCAACAACCCTTGAGGCATTTAGTGAGGCATGATGGTTCATCCATATTGTGATGATGATTTGCACAATGATGGGAAATTTTAGTGGTCAAAATTTGGGGTATGACAGATGCCCCTATTTAATCTTCTTGGACCCGAAGGTGTGAATGACGAAGGTATTCGGGCATTCGGGGTGCAAGAGGATTAAATATCGGAATACCCGAAATTTTGATGATGGTTATGAATGGTAGCTTACGCATTCATCTTCTTTAGCTAAGCAATGAGGCTTAGAAAAGGTAAACTTCCCCTCGATCCTGGTTTCCTACCAAGGAACTGGTCTTAGTTTCTGATTTAAACTTCCCCTCGATCCTGGTTTCCTACCAAGGAATAGGTCTTAGTTTCTGATTTAAACTTCCCCTCGATCCTGGTTTCCTACCAAGGAACAGGTCTTAGTTTCTGATTTAAACTTCCCCTCGATCCTGGTTTCCTACCAAGGAACTGGTCTCAGTTTCTTTTGTCAATAAACTTTATTGACAAGGGACGCTATTTGTAGCGGTTTTCCTCAAACTTCTCGCCAAATTTTCCTGGAGAGATGCCATTTGACGGAAAAAACTTCTGATGTCAGACTTGCTGGGGAACCCAGTCGTTTGAGTTGTAGAGTTGCACAAACTTCTCTGTTGGAGACACCATTTGCCAATTCTACTGGGGAAAGCGAGTCTCTTGAGAGACTGTTTCCGCTTGGGATCTTACATCATACTTTTCTCAGGATCTTCCCGGAGAAATGCCATATGATGGGGTCCAATTTTGAAGTGCCGGTGACCTTTTTCATCAGTGATTTTCGGAGAAACACTGATGTACCGCCGAATCTCCGATTACGGGGCTCTCTCTATGGATTTTCTTTAATCCGGGAAAGCAAGGATATCATCTTCAATGGCGAAGAGTGACATCTGTTGAAGGTTCTCTGGCTTTTCAGAGGTTCAAGTTATCAAAGTGGTCGAGTGCCGACTCTGATCTAAAGATACACTGGTGGCGAGATTGTTCAGACACAACGTTTCCTGACGAGGAAAGAACTGACAACTCGATTGAGAGGACTTTTATCACTAAGGGACAAGACCGGCTAGAGTGATAGCGATGTAATATGAATGCAAATCAATAATGCATGATGCATGTATGTTTATGCTGACAAAACTGACGCGACACACAAACTTCAAGATGAACATGACTGGATACTCGACCATCGTGGGGCGTGTAGAGATATCGCTGGTTCAAGATAGCAATTCCACCTTGCTTAGGAGAGATAGTCCCTGTTGGGAGTTATGTTGGTCGGGCTTAGGAGATGAGAACTCGGCCGAGGGGTGTCAGACGAAACAAGGTCTCTGACACAGTTGATCCCTTCATTCAGGCGTACTGGGTTAGAAGAAGCACTTTGATTATGCACTTTGAAGTTCGCTTACTTCTGGAGAAGCGGTTGATGTTCTTCTGATGTTCCACAGTCAAAAGAAATACCATCTTTATTTTTAAAAGCAGAAAAAGTTTAACAAGTAAATTCATTTTGTTTTATTTCAAGAATCGTTAATCATGTTAACAACATCGTTCTATAAAGCTAAAACAAATAAGAATTGCAAACGAAAGCACAAGGGCTCAAATTTTATTGATAGGATGGAAATCAGCCAAGCGCGTGATTCCAAAGAGTATATACAAAGTTTGAAAATGGTAATTTACAGGGAAAAGGGCTACGTTGAAACATAACGACCACTATCCTTCTACCAACTTTGAATTCTGGGCATCCTGAGCTTCTGTCGAAGATGACCTTGACTGGAGTTTTCTTCCGATGATGCAACTGCTGCTGCCGAGGGACTTGCCTCTATTGAACATAGTTACTTGCCATTATCCCTAATTTTTGCCTGGATTGCACTATGATATTTCCAATCCACCGGGATGATTTTTTTTCATGTCTCTAACTTTTGCCTAGACCGCCCTTTCGGGTTTTCAATCCACCGAGACGTTTTTTTTTTAGTTTAGGCGAAGTATTTCTTGACTACATCAACATTCGTGGGGTAGGCAAATTCCTCTCAGTCCATGGTTGCAAGTCTCAAGGCGCCGCCTGAGAAAGATTTTGTGACCACATAAGGGCCATCATAATTCGGGGTCCATTTGCCCCGAGAATCAGTGAGAAAAGATTGAATCTTTTTGAGCACGAGGTCTCCTTTTCTGAAGACACGAGGTCGGACCTTTTTGTCGAATGCCCTCTTCATTCTCTGTTGATACAACTGACCATGGCATAGTGCCGTTATTCTCTTTTCCTCGATTAGATTCAGTTCGTCATGTCGGTAGGGTAGATGAGTTATGGTGCTCAATCTTAAACTCTGCACACAACTCCTTCATCATCTTATTGTTCAAGTTAGACCCATTATCAGTAATGATCTCCCTTGGAACACCATAACGGCAGATAATATTGTTTTTGATAAATCGGATCACCACTTGTCAGGTTACATTAGCGTACGACGTTGCTTCGACCCACTTGGTGAAGTAGTCAATGGCTACAAGGATGAACCGATGTCTGTTCGAAGCCTTAGGTTCAATCATGCCAATCATGTCGATTCCCCATATGGAAAAAGGCCATGGGGAAGAAAGAACTTTGAGATGTGATGGCGGTACATGAATTTTGTCGGAGTATATCTGACACTTGTGACACCTCCTCATGTACTTGTAGCAGTCGAATTCCATTGTCAACCAATAGTACCCTGCTCTCAGAATTTTTCTCGCCATTGTGTGTCCGTTGGCATGAGTGCCAAAGGATCCCTCATGAATTTCTTTCATAAGCATGTCTGCTTCTGGTCTGTCTACGCATCGGAGCAAGACCATGTCAAAATTTCTCTTATAGAGAGTGTCACCGCTCAAGAAGAAGTTTCCAGCCAATCTTCTGAGGGTTTTCCTGTCTTTTCTGAGTGCCCCTGATGGGTACTCTTGTTTCTGAAGGAAGCATTTGATATCGTGATACCAAGGTTTATTGTCTATGACTGCTTCGATCGTGAAGATGTAAGCGGGTCGTTCAAGGCGCATTATGTCGATCTTAGGTATGTCATTCCATTGACCTACACTAATCATGGAAGAGATAGTGGCTAAAGCGTCAGCCATGTGATTCTCGTCACGAGGGATGTGATGAAACTCAATTCTGTTGAAGAAAGACAACAACCTTCTTGCATAGTCTTTGTAAGGAATCAATCCTGATTGGTATGTGTTCCAATCTCCTTTTATCTGATTGATAACCAAGGCTGAGTCGCCGTATACATCCAAGCTTTTGATCCTTAAATCAATTGCTTCTTCGAGACCCATGATACAAGCTTCGTATTTGGCCTCGTTGTTCGTACATTTGAACGTAAGTCTAGCAGTGAAAGGAATGTGGGTACCCTGAGGGGTAACAATGATTGCCCCAATTCCGTTTCCATAGTGATTAACTGCTCCGTCAAAGATAAGTCCCCACTGGGAACCTGGTTCTGGCCCTTCACTGGGTAACGGTTCATCGCAATCTTTCATTTTTAGATACATGACATCTTCGTCTGGGAAGTCAAACCCGATTGATTCTTGCTCGTCAATCGGTTGATGTGCCAAATGACCGGCTAAAATACTTCCTTTAACGGCTTTCTGAGCGTGGTACTCTATGTTATATTCTGATAACAGCATCTACCAACGGGCAATTCTTCCCGTAAGAGCATGTTTTTCAAATACGTACTTGATTGGATCCATTTCGGAGACCAACCAAGTAGTATGACAAATCATGTATTGGCGAAGACGTTTGGCTGCCCAAGCCAAAGCACAACAAGTTTTCTCGAGCATCGTGTACCGAGTTTCGCAGTCGGTGAATTTCTTGCTTAGATAGTAAATGGCAGACTCTTTCCTTTTGGTTTCGTCTTGTTGGCCAAGTACACATCCCATTGAGTCCTCTAGGACTGTGAGGTAAATGATCAGTGGTCTTCCTTCCACTGGAGGTGATAGAATCGGAGGATTCAACAGATATTCCTTAATACTGTCGAAGGCAGTTTGGCAATCTTCTGACCAATCGCAATCCTGGTTCTTTTTCAGTAATTTAAAAATCGGCGCACATGTGGCGGTCATAAGGAATATGAATCTGGAGACGTAGTTCAAACGTCCCAAGAATCCTCTGACTTGTTTTTCAGTTTTCGGAGAAGGCATTTCTTGAATGGCCTTGACCTTGTCAGGATCAACCTCGATTCCTTTCTGGCTGACGATGAACCCTAATAGTTTCCCTGAACGGACACCGAAGGTGCACTTGTTGGGATTCAAGCGGAGCTTGAATTTTCTTAGACGTTCGAACAATTTTGACAGAAGTTCAACGTGCTCACTCTCTGTTTTAGATTTTTGCAATCATATCATCGACATATACCTCGATTTCCTTATGTATCATGTCATGAAACAGAGTAGTCATGGCCCTTTGATAGGTTGCCCCGGCATTCTTCAAACCGAACGGCATTACCTTGTAGTAAAAGGTGCCCCATGGGGTAATGAACGAAGTTTTCTCCATGTCTTTCGGCGCCATTTTGATCTGGTTATAGCCCGAGAATCCATCCATGAAGGAGAAAATTTTGAACTTTGCTGTGCTGTCTACCAGCATGTCAATGTGTGGTAAAGGAAAGTCGTCCTTTGGACTTGCCTTGTTCAGATCTCGGTAGTCGACACACATTCTGACCTTTCCGTTCTTTTTTGGAACAGGTACGATGTTGGCTAACCATTGAGGATATTCAGATGTAGCGAGGAAACCCGCGTCAATCTGTTTCTGTACCTCCTCTTTGATTTTGATGGCCATGTCCGGATGAGTATGTCTCAACCTTTGCTTTACTGGCGGACATTCCGATCTTAACGGTAAGTGATGTTCCACGATACTGGTATCCAACCCTGGCATATCCTGATAGGACCAAGCAAATACATCGGGGAATTCTTTGAGAAGCTTTATCAAACTCTCTCTGGCAGTTGGACTGAGCAGTGCCCCAATCCTGATTTCTTTTCTCTCTTGTTCTGAACACAAGTTTACCATTTCCAACGGTTCTTTATGAGGTTCAATGGACCTTTCCTCCTGTCTGAGTAGTCGAGAGATCTCTTCTGGAATTTTGTCGTCATTTTCTTCTTCAGCCTCGAATACTGGGAACTCAAAGTTGGGAGAAGGCATCGGATCGTATGTTTCAACGGGGTGTAAAACAAGCAATCTGCATGACGTGATGATTCGTGTTTAGAAGAGATAGAGAAAATGCAAGTGTGTGCAGTGTGTTATTTTACTGCTTGTTTTTATTTTTACTTGTTTTTTAGGATTACCATTTTCTGAAAAACGAAAAGAGAAAACAACAATTAATGCGGAAATTACATAACGGCGTTATTTTATTAATGAACAAGTCGATCCTTGAAACTACAGCCCTATAAAACAAAACTCTGTCGCTTCGGGCAAAGCGAAGAGGGAAATTTACAGAAAGCGAGCCCTATCAAAACATCTGTTTCACCTGGGCAGGGTGAAAGGTTAAAAGATGGCAATTACTTTGACTGGTGAACGACCTTCGGAACCTCGACAGCAACCCATTAGCGACGAACTCCTCGGTGAATCACAAAGTCTGGCACCTTCCTTAATTTGTCTTCAGAAATGACGCTGATTTCTGGTGGAGCAGGATCATTGGAATCTGTCTCCCAGGCAGAATTTTCGTAGGAGAATTCCTCTGTTGCATTTTGCATAGCATTTGTGCTCTTAGCTGTATCTCCCCATCCAGTCGGCTGGATATCTTCGAGCCTGATACGAGAGCTTTCGGGAGCGGTGTACTTGACCAAGTAGTCGAATTTTCCACTTGGTTCTCCCAGAGTGTCCCAAACTTCTTTGGAACTGGAGGAGTTATCTCTCTCAATGACGTTGACCTCGGGAAAAGCATAGTTGATGAATTCAAGTCCTGCGAACGTTGCAAATTCATCTTCATGTTGAGTAGTTTCTGAATGACCTGAGTGTTGCTCCCATGACATGATGGGGACACAGGTATTCTGTTCAATGATGCTCAGCTGAGTTTCATTACTCGGCTGACTTTCTTGCCCCAAGTTTCTTGGATAAGGTTGCCACATTGGCAGACCATCCATTGGGCCATAGTAGGTGTAGTCAAAATTGTCTTTCATCGGAGTGTCTTCCTCTAATGAATTTGGCGGAGCGCGGCATCCTTCCGGATCACAATCCCCGTAGATCATTTCGACATCTGATCTTGGTATAAATCTTGGACTTTCTGTAGGAAAGCAAAAAGGCATAGGCACCTCTTCCTGAGACATATAACTGTCCTTGTTAAGGTAGGACTTCCATTCTTCATCTGTGTCAGAGGGATCTTCCTCATTGATAGCATGAACTGTCTGAGACACTGGGTGAAGAAAACCTCCACTGTGGAATAAGTTTTGAAGGGGATGAAGACTTTCATCGTTGGCAGCTGTCTGGGTACAGGTTGCAGAAAAACCAAGACCCTTCTTTGTTTTATTGTCAGTGGGAATGATAAGTTATCCCCATCCTGTCGTATCGGTACTTTCGACCCCTTTGATAGCATCTTTGTATGAGGAAATCGAGGTTCCTCCTTTGAAATGATTGTCCTTGCTCACTGACAATGCTTGGAACTGAGTTCCAATAACCTCCTCGGGTTCTATACCAGCAGATGATGACAAGTTACTCACAAGCAAGGCTTGTTCTCCACAGACTGTGACAAGTTGATCATTCTGAACGAACTTTAGCTTTTGGTGGAGGGTCGAAGTGACCGCTCCAGCCTGATGTATCCAAGGTCTTCCTAATAAACAACTGTACGTTGCCCGGATATCCATGACCTGGAAAGTAACTTGGAAAGTGTGAGGACCAATAGTTATGGGAAGATCAACTTCGCCAATAACCGTTTTTCTGGATCCGTCGAACGCTTTGACGACGATCTCGCTGACTCTCATCGGAGGGCCCTTGAATGATAATTGCATCAAAGTGGACTTCGGCATAACATTCAGGGCTGACCCTGTGTCTACCAGTACGCTGGCTAAAGCATCGTCCTGACAGTTAACTGTAATGTTGAGTGCCATGTTATGACGGCGACCCTCTTCGGGTAATTCATCATCACTAAATCCCAAATTATTGCAGGAAGTGATATTAGAGACAATGCTATCGAACTGTCTGATTGTTACATCCTGTTCCACAAAGGCTTGCTCCAAGACTTTCTGTAGAGCCTCCCTGTGGGCTTCTGAACTGAGTAATAGTGATAACACCGAGATCTTTGAAGGAGTTTGTAACAGATGATCGACAATGTTATATTCACTCCTTTGGATGAGCTTCAGCATCTCATCATTATTTTTCGAAAGGTTGGGATTACTGGACTGACCGACTGGTGGATCGGGAGCTTCTGTTTGAAGTTCCTTTTCCTTGTTAACTTCCCCAACCCCTCGGTTGAAGATTCTACCACTCCGTGTTACTCGACTGATGTCTGCAATGTTCACAACAGAGGGTAATGGAATTTCCTTTCCATTTTGAATTATTGTTGCACCGTATTTGTAAGGGATTGCCTTAGCCGATTCATACGGTAGCGGTCGTGGTAGATAGATGACTACTGGAGCCTTTTGATTTTTCTGACCATCATAAGGAATCTCGATTCGTTCCCGATTGGGAACTTTAGATTCGTCAAGTTGAGGGATAATGGCAAAAACATCCCTGGTATGGTGATGACCAGAGATTGTGACAACATCCTCAACTTGCTCGACAAGATAGTTCGGCGACCGGTTGGTGGGTCCAGAACCCGGATATGGACGGATTTCTCCACGATCGACCTGACCCTGAAGAGCTGCTCTCACAAGGTAACACCCTTGGTTACTTTCCGAACAGACACCGCAACTGTCATAGTTGTGTGGTGGCACCTGGCCACGCCCACTTTGAATACAATGTAACCTCACTAGGTTAGCTTCGACTGATCGGACATCCTGACTCTGACGCCGAGTAGGATTCCTGTTACTGATACTAATTTGCTGAGTATCTTCATCCATGTAGATTGGCATCCACCAATGATTCAACAAGTGCTGAAGTGCCTCCTGGATAAGGGTACAACCCCGTTCATTTTCGCAACCCGCTTTACAGATTTGATAGTCATGTGATATTAAGAATCCAAGCCGGACCTGCTCAGCATGTAACTCTACCAGGTTGGTATTCATTACGCGAATATCGAAGATTTGAACCATGTTGATTTGATAGGAGTTCCTATCATGGTAGTCTTGGATCCATCCAAGATCCATCTGACGCTGGAGGGCCTCTTGTATGAAAGAGCATCCCTGTTTGTTTACCGAGAAAATCAGACAAGAACTGCAATCGTGCCACGGCAGATTATGATACTAGCTTTGCCTTGAGTGCATCGTCACCAAGTTGACATTCATTGCCCGGATGTCGTGGTTCTGAATGACGTTAGAATTCGTGTAGACCATGTTAACTCCACGAACTCGGTGCTCTTGGATCCATCCGAGATCCATCTGTTCCTGTAGAGCTGCTTGCACTACCGAACATCCTTGATTGTCTTTAGAGCAGATATTACACTGATGATAGTTATGAGGTGGCACATGGCCATATACACTCTGTCTACAATGCATCTTAACCATATTGGTTTTCAACAAGAGTACATCGTGAATTTGATAGACGTTGTTAGTCTCTCCTTCTATTAGATTGACTGCAGCCTTCTCATGCTGAGGTAGCAGATTCGTGAGAACATTAGGATTCGTATCTTTGAAGGATAAAACCCCGCTCCTAACAAGTTTTTTCACGTCGGACTTGAAATTGAGACAAGTATCTATGTTATGCCCTGGACTTCCTTGATGATAAGGGCAAGTTTGATCCACCTTAAACCAAAAAGGCGGATTTTCCGGTACTGTAAGAGGAGATTTCGTCTGAATGTGCCCCTTAGCCAGTAGTAATGGAAACAATTCTGCATACGTTACGGGTATAGGATCAAATCCTGGTGGCCGTGTTGTACGGTTGTTATTATATGGAGGACGAGCCTGCTGAAGAGGCTGTTGTGTCCTTTGCTGGTCAGGTTGGCTCTGCGTAACCTGAGGTTGATACGTAGGAATAGACGCAGGGTTGATAGCAGGAGTCACAGCTGCTACCGGTTGATAACGTCGTCTTTGCTTTCCAAGAGAGATATTCCCGATATCTTGCTTTTTTTTCTTAGGGAGAGCACTACCATATGTTTTAGTACCGCTCGTCGATCCAGTGTCTTTTACCAAACGTCCTTCTCGGACGGCTTCCTCAAGACGTACGCCCATGCCGACCATTTCGGTGAAATCACTGGGCGCACTGGCAACCATTCGGTCATAGTAAAATGAGCTTAAGGTCTTTAAGAAGATCTTTGTCATCTCTTTTTCCTCAAGAGGTGGACAAATTTGAGCGGCAATTTCACGCCACCTCTGAGCATACTCCTTAAAGGTTTCCTTGTCCTTTTGTGACATTGATCTGAGTTTATCTCTGTCGGGTGCCATGTCCAAATTGTATTTATATTGTTGGACGAAGGCAGTACCAAGATCTCTAAATGTGCTGATCGTAGTACGGTTTAAATCCATGTACCATTTGAGTGCGGCACCGGTTAAACTATCCTGAAATTAGTGAATCAGTAGGTCCTGATTCTCTGTCTGGGCTGACATCCGCCGAGCGTACATCACCAGATGGCTTTGAGGGTAAGAGTTACCCTTATACTTTTCAAAGTCGGGCACTTGGAACTTGTGCGGGACTTTCACATTTGGGACCAAGCAAAGATCTGCGACGTCCTTTCCAAATAGATCCTGACTGCGAATGGCCTGCAGTTCCTTCTGCATTTCCAGGAACTGTTCCTGGAATTCATCCATTCTATCGAACATAGTTTCCTTCTTACCAGAAGGTGTTTGTGGAATCTGTCCTTCCGGGTAAGTGTGCACCACAGGGGGTGGGACCGTGACTACGGCAGTGAGTCTTGGCGTTTCCCGAAGTTTATAACCTTCAGGAGTCTTCAGTATGCCCCTGGCATCTTCGCTTTCCCGAAGTTTGTAACCTTCATGCCCAGCGGCTTCTGTTGTGATTCCCTGGTCTTCAGTGATCGGCGGAACATATCCTTTCGGGATATAGTTAACAGGCATGCCCCAAGGACGATCTTTCGGTATCTGATACCTAGGATCATACCTCTCCATTATGGGCGTTGAGGTGATCTCTGAGATCACAGTTCTTTGTAGCTGAGCTTCTGCCATGGCTTGCATGTCGTTACGAAGCTTTCTCATATCCTCTCTCAGAGTGTCGATCTCTTCTTTCAACTCTCTGTTTTCTTCCTCAAGATCATCCATATTTTTCTGACGATTGGCCCGAGTATTATACGAATAAGACAGTTTGACTCTAAAATCGAGACACAAACGTGAGATTCGTAGGGAAGAAGAATACACGATGTGAGAATGATGAATGCAATAATTATATTAATTATTTTAGGTTTAATCAAAATAAACTTCGACAATTAGATTGCAAATATCAAATAGTGGGGAAACCCCTTTTTATTGAATTCAAAGGATTACAGAAGTGGAAATACAGTAGATTACAAGGTGCAGAAACAGAAACCTAAACTAATGGGTCCTGAGTCCTCTATGAAGAGAAATCAGGTGCTGATTCTGGTATCTTCCTTATCTTTGACCGGGGCTCTTGGGTCGTTGTCGGGTTGTCATTCCTTTGCCAAGTGAAAGGAGCGAGCAAATTCCTTTGCTCATCCTGATTATCCACAGCATGTTGCTCCAAAATTTCAATCAGAGCATCTTTCTCTTTCAGTAATTGCTGTATTTTGATGCATTCTACGTCGAGGGTGCGGTACTTGTTCTTCCAAGACCTTCTCTCCTTTTGGATTTTGTTGAGAGTAACCTGCAGCTTTTCAGTTTTCGTCATGAAGTACATGACAAATTCCCTCGGCGGAAGAATTCCGTAACGAGGATAAGGCATCTTTAGCTTGAGAGCTCTAGTTTGTACCCAATGGAGATAAGGCTCCACCGAGACACAGTCTGGTTTTCCTAGAGACTCTTGTCCTTTCTTATGAACATGCTTCCAAGCGTACACTATTTCCATCTTTAGTGCTCTGTCGTTTTCTCCTTCTTTGAAGAAAAGACCTTCCAGATGAACACCTAGTGGGATGTGTCTCATCGGGTATCCAAATTGACGGCGAACCAATACCGGATGGTAGTTGATTCCTCCTTTAGTTCCTATGAGGGGTACGTTGGGGAAGTTTCCACAACGGTCAATGATCCTGATTCCCTCATAAATCCTATTACACCAATCTATATCAGAGTTGTGAAGGACATGATCTTCTGTGACCAACGTAAGGCACTCTTGCAATCCCAAAAAGCAGCAGATTTGGGCAAGTGAGAGATAAACCATTTGTAAAGCAGAGGTACACAGCATGTGATCTCCCCTCCGTTGTACAAATTTCCCAAGTGTACAGAATGATACGCATCTGCGAGCAAAGTCGGCACAGGATTTCCAATGAGAAAAACCTTAATGGAGTTAATATCGACGAAGTTATTGATGTTAGGAAACAAAAACAACCCGTAGGTGAGCAAGACAAAGATGCTTTCAAAAGCAGTTACATTCCCGATACTGGCGAAGTACAGGGCTTTCTTCGTCAAGAACTGGGCTGGCAAACCTTGGATACCACCCTTAGTGGTTAGGTGAGTCCTAACCTCAGACTTGTCCAAATGAATTGCTCTTGCAATGGTCTGATTCTTTGGAATTTCTTCCAGTCCAGAAAATGGAGCTTGATCTGTAATGTGTAGATCGATCAGGTGAGAATACTCCTCCAGCGTTGGTGCAAGCTGGTAATCCGGGAATGTGAAACAGTGATAAACCGGATCATAAAACTGAACGAGCGCATCCATGATTCCCTCAATCACATGGACTCTTAATAGTGGTAGCAAACCTCCGTGCTTGACTCTGAAAGCCTCTGGGTTAGTGATCATCCTCGCTAACCTTCTCAAATCCTCTAGTTTTGGAACCTTGAAGGTATACTGGTGAGTTCTCCTTCTACCGAAATCCATTAGTGCAATCCTTTTCTCTGATATTTGCAATCACAGTCTTAGTTTAATTTGAAAAATAGAGAGACTAGAGGAGAAGATTTTTTGAATGTTTTAATGTTTTTTAGATGAATGCATGAATGCAGCACACAAAAACAAAGAAAAAACATGGGGTCAAAGGGTCGTTGTCATGAAGTCAAGGCTCTACCCATCCCCAAAGGTTTATACTAGGGTGATTTTTGTACCTGTACTCATTATCATTAACTCCTCCCAGGAAAGCAAAACAACAAGCGGATCGCCAGCGAGTTGTAGTGCAATCTTAGAGTAAGTTCCATTCACCGAGACTAGATCACCAGCCTCAAATGAGGGTAGTATCGCGTAACAACTATTTCTGATAGTTTCCTCACTACGAAAGGGTTTGGCTCCTCAGCTTCTCAGACTTAACAACAGGCCCATTGGCTAAGAGAGTGAATGGGTTGCATTGGTCAGCCTCTACTGAGGTTGATGGTCGACCTTGTCGCCATCACTTATCTTAAGTGTATACTCATTCTTTCCATATACGGCATCACCCGCATTCCCATTAGCAGAAAAATAAACATGTATAGCAATTAGGAAAAGTGGTATATATATTTGTCCTAGACATCCTAGACCTATGAGGCTAAGAATCCTAAGTTCCTGACAGAAAATGGCTTCCCCGGCGGAAGCCCCAATCTGTGGTATTCACACAAAAGGTAAAAAAGGAAATCAGAATTAGGCCCCACGGTGGGCGCCATTTTTCGGTAGCGAGCGATTTTGGACGCGGTTCTTAAGTGTTGGTCGCTCTCTGCGGTTTGAGCTTTGAACTACAGGTCGATTCATTTTTTATCCTATTAAAGCTGATGAAGGAAGGGAAATAGATGTCTCCAATTAACCCTGCTTTACATACTGAGTTTAAACAGCGGTCTGTTAGGTTACGAATGCTATCAATGTGGGGGGGCCTTTGTACTGGTTATTTGTATTTTTCACCAATACTGATTTCTTTCTTTTTATCCAGACAGAAGGTTTCTGGCGGGGAACAAGGATTAGGATGTTAGGACAGATATTTTTGAATTACTGCTTTTGATTGATGGAGATATGGGATTTGGGTTTTTGTTTAGTGTGCTCGCTAAGATCTTTTCTTTCGATCTTATGCCTACGTATTCCCGTTTACTGAAACATGGAAATCAGAGCGTTCGTAGTTCCTCCTAGTCTATGGGAGGAAATGGGTGTTTTTGGTGTCTTGTTCAAAGCCCAAGACGTGAAGCGAAAGGTGATTTGTATCTTGTTCAAAGCCCAAGATGTGAAGCTGAAAAGTCTATTTATGTCTTGTTCAAAGCCCAAGACGTGAAGCTGAAGGACCTCGACTTTAGAGAGAAATTGTCATCTCTAAAGAAGGGTTTGTCTGTCACAACTGTTGGGTGACTGGTTATAAAGGAGAATTACTTTAACCGAGATACGCGGATCCTAGCAATGCCATAATTTCCTTTAAAGGGGATTTTAACCTGAAGGAGAAGACTTAAACTCAGTGTAGAGCAATGCTATCTTTCCCTAGGAATTTCTCATGCTAAAAGAGGGACAGTGGCATGGATGTAGATGATCCAGAGGCTTTCCGCTTACAGCGATTAGATGAAGGGGAAGGAGTTGTTGAAAAGGAAGTTGCCAGCTAGTAAACTTAGCATCAAGTATGCAATTCTTCACATAATTGGTGCTGCCAACTGGGTGCCAACAAACCACAAGACAACAATCGCTGTTGGATTGGGCAGGTTTATCTGTACTATTGGGAAGAAGATTAAGTTTGACTATGGCAGCTACATCTTTGAGCAAGTGGTGAAACATGCTGAAACAAACGCTATCAAGTTACCCATAGCATTCCCATCTCTTGTGTGTGGTATCATCTTGGAGCAACATCCTGAAACTTTAACAAGCTCAGACATAGCCTGCCAGAGGAAGACAGCCTTGTCCCTACACCCTAAACTATTTTCAGGACATCATGTTCCAGACATTGTTCTAACTTCAACTGCTGAAGTCAAGAAAAAGACTACAAAGGCTGAACTGATCGAAGAATTGAAGACCATGTGCAAAGACCTTGATGCAGTCATCAGTACCAGTTTGGTTAGAAAAGAGAGACTTGAAAAGCTGATCCAGCAGTTAGAACTGAACAGCGGTGATGATGTTGAGAACAATGTGGATGGCTCTGAGGAAGATGAAGTTGATGCCAGTGGGGATAGCTCTGAGGAGGAGGAAGAGAATCCTGGAGAACAATCTAGTTCACAAGAAGACTAGCTTATCTTCTCTTGCCTTTAGTAGTTTCAGTTTGTAGTTTTTTTTATGTTGGGTTTGTAATTTGAATATTGTGCTGTGTTATGCACTATTTATGTTTTTAGTTTCCTTCTATGATTTATTTTTCCTGTTTACTAACTGAGAGGCTAACAATAAGAGCTAGGGTATACTGACTACAGTTAATAGGGCTTCTAACTGAAGTTTGCCTAATTGTGGCTAGAAAGGGGGAGAAAATAGCCAAGATAGTCAAGAGTGTTATTGCCATATGCTGCTAATGTGATGCAGAGATTAAGAGGGAGATAGATTGATGCTGCTAAAAGGTGTTTAGTTGAAAAGTTTGTTGCTGCATTAAGGGGGAGTTTTGACATTTGAAGAGTGCAGCCAAGCAGACATCTAGGGGGAGTAAATTGCTGCACATTATAAGCTACTGAACAGCTGTGATGCTGGTTCATGTTTTCAAGGGGGAGCACCAATTGGCTGTTGTCAATAATGAAGATGGTGTTGCAGCAGATCAAGTGATGAAGACTATGCAAAGTGTCAAACTGCTGCTAATGAGTTTCAAATTTCTGAAGATTATTCCGCTGCTGAAATCTCTGAAGGTGCAGAGTGCAGAAGTTGATTACAAAGTGCAGAAAGTGTTTTAGCCAAAATTAGCCAAAGGGGGAGATTGTTAGTTCCTGGATTGGCTGGAATTTTGGTAAAACAAAGTATATTCAATGTTGATGTCAAGGTGCTGATGTTGCAACATTAAAGTCTTAACACTGGGCTGTGTTAAGTATTTAAGTGCTGAAGTTGGATGTCTGATGTCACACAGGTGATGTTGTAACATCAGATCTGCAGAATTAACAACAGCAGGATATGTTGTTAGGGCACGCATATTAGCTGGAATTGTGGAGAGTGGTTGACTCATTGGATGAGAATATCTTGGGATAGATATTTTCTGTTACATGGGAGATTTGATTGCAGGTCTGTTGGAGAATTAAAAGGTTGAAGATTTAAAAAGATTTTGGGGATAAAATCTGTTTTGAAGATTCAGTTTTAATTAACAAATCTGATCAAATATTGTGACAAGTCCAAGCCCAATTCAGGAGCTATATAAAGCGCACAAGACCAAAGGAAAAGGTACAGAAAACATTCAGAAGATCAAGAGCAGGAGGCTTAGTGTATAGAGTTTGTTTAAAGTGCTTGTATTTACACTATTCTAGGGTTTGAATAGGTGTTGAGTTTCTGTCCTCTCTAGAAGCTGTGAAGCAATAGAGAGTGGTTGATTGATCGAAGTTGTGAAGTAAGATCAAGGGTACTCAAAGTGGTTTCTTTGAGTGTGTGTAAGGGATTGAGTGGTGTTCTCATACCTAAGTGGTTTCTTAGGTAGGAAGTCATTAGTAGAGTATAAGTTTAGGAGATTGTCAACGGGTTGTTGAGTCTGTAAATTATATCTACAAGTAGTGAATTCCATCCCTGGCTTGGTAGCCCCCAGAGTAGGTTGGTTGTAACCGAACTGGGTCAACAATTCTTGGTGTTATTTTACTGCTATTGCTGTCCATTGTGCAGAGTGTGTTGTTGTGACATCACACCTTAACATCACACGTCTGATACCAAAATTTCAGAAAGTTTGCAGGTGGTGGTTGCTCGCCGGAGAAGATGGTCGGAGGTCCTTCTCCGGCCGGTGAGTTTTTAATTCTAGGGTTTTGCAAGTTTGAATTGGGACCGTTTGATCTATTGAATCGTGTGGCTGATATGTTGCCAACACATTAAAACCCTTTTATAATCTGATTGTTTGAGTGCGTGTGTTCCATGATTATTATTGTGTGTCCTCAATGAGATCCGTTCATCATGTATGATTGTTGATTACGTTGACTGTGTGAGGTGCGTTGGATTGATCTGAAGGATATTAACTTGCCAGCGCATTAAAAATGTCATGTGTTGCTCACGTGAATTTTATTTTGTTCAGATGGTGATTTTTATGTGCCTCCCTATATTAATTATCATGTGCGTGTTAATCTGAGCCTTTCATTTGGTCAACTTTGGTTGTGTTGACTGCGTGTGAATCATTGGATTGATCTGATGGGAATGATGGAGTCAAAAAGGTTGACTCTGAGTCTAGGGTAAGAAGCGCTTTGGGCTTCTTTGCTTTTCCCACCCCCTCCTTTGGTCCAGCCCAGTTTTGAACTGATTTCACTTGCTTAATGCACCCCTGGCATGTATTGTTTCATTTTATTTTCACATATTTGCCTTATTTCATTTTTTATTTTTGAAAATTAGTTAGATGCATCTAAAAATCATAAAAAAATCATGAATCATCTTTATAGTTTTATAAAATTTTTACAAATTTTATTTTTCATTTTTCTATTATTTTTTGCATCTGAATTAATTGTTGTTTAAATTTATTTTTGAAATATTGCATGTGTGAACACTTTGTATTGCTGATTTTATTTCTCATCATTGGTACATAGTTTGATCCTCATTCTTTTTGAATATTTCAAATGATACTTTGAACCATTTAAAAACACTTTTGTTATATTTTTAAAATCATATTTGCATCCTTTTTGAGCCATTTCTTTGTGCACGATCTTGTGAAACCCTAAGGGCTTTGCCATGTTTGTTTGATTGAGTTTATTTATGTTTCTTTGCATGAGTTTTTGGTATGATATTTGCCTCTGGTTGAGGTCTCTTGAGACCTATTTTTATGATTTTTGAATCATGTTTGGTATTTGTTAGATGACTCTTGTTTGAGGTCCCTTTTTGTGAACTTCTTTGATCATGTTTGTTTACTTGCTTGAGAAGGCACTTGTGCCATTGTATGATATCATTCTTACTGACTTCTTGAGCCATGTTTAGATAAATATAGGTCTTTTGAATGAAATTATAGGTCATTAATTTGAAGTTGATGCTTTCTTTGTGTACATGTTCAATACTTGTTTCACATGTTTCCTTTTGACCTAATTCCTCATTCTTTTCATCTAAGTTCCAACTTGACTTGTATTTGGTTTGTTCATGCCATACCATACTACCCATTTACATTTCATATGATGTATGCCTATGACTATGAAGCATTGCATTCATTCCATATGCCATTTATGTCTTACTTTGCATACTTGAACATGTTTCATCCAAATGCATGTTTCTTTTTCTTCTAGCTTCTAAATGACTTGTAATTGCTTGAATGTGATTGATTTGTGCATCTTATCCTCATCCTAACATGTCATACCACTTCTGACTTGGATGCTTGAGTTTTATCTTGAACTTTTGTAGGTTTGACTTATGCCATGAATTTTTTCTTTCCATGATAAATTCATGTTCATATCTTCTCACCTCTTCTCCTAATCACTCTTAATGCTTAGATGCTTGATGGTATGCCTTATTTGACATTTGTACATCATGTTTAGGCACATGTTTAGGTCATCCAAATTCTGACTTTGACATTACTTGAAGCATTATTGCATGATCACCTTGCATATCCACTCATTCTTCTTCTATTTTTTCCATGATTCACTTCTTTGATGTTTAAGATCTTTAGTTGTGTATAGTTTGTTCTTGATTGATCAATTAACATTAGAGAACACCCTTAGGGCCTAGGTTCTGACCTTGATTGAGGTTCATCTCTTAGGAGCTTTATCCTTTAACTTTTAACTTGTTTGTTCACCACTTGTTATTCTTTTTCTTATTGCACTACTTGTAAATTGTTTTGAACTAACATTTTCATGTAGGTGCTAAAGGTAAGTAAGTGTGTGGACTTAGTTCCACATACATTTCTCTCTCTTATATTCTCTTATTTCTTTTAGACTTTCTACTTGTGTTTGTTAAGCATTTACATGCTTTCATTGAATAACTTTTCATTCATCCCTCTTTAAGATCAACTTAACTTCCATTTTGGAAGTAAGTTGCTTCTTTTGCTCTTCTTCTTCTTTCTTTTAGAAGTAGGTTTGTTAAACCCCATTGACCATAGGATCTCCAAATATTCTAACACTAGGGTGTGTCTTAGTCTCCCCTTAGTTTTCACCTTTATTCCTCCAGTTGAGTCTCTTCTTCTCATCTTAAAACAAAAGTAAAAAAACACCTAATAAAGGCAAAACAAACATTGTATTTGAGCCTTTCATGTAAGAATGAGATAGTGAGGGATCTTCTCTCATTTTCTTAGAATGTTTAGCGTACGTCCCATCTCGGGTCGATATGCGAGGCATTCGATCTTACATGAGGGACTTAAATACAATGTGCGTTACAAAACACAAAAGTAATCAAAACACTTCTTTCTTAAAAGACAAAAAAACAAACAATAACGTCTTTCCTTCGGGAATTCTTTTCTCATCTCTTCACTCATTCCTTAAGGACTCGTCAAGTTTGGTCCACCGCAAACAGGTAACGCCTAAGTCTCCCTACAGCGAGCTGCAACACCTAATTGCTGGGACGCGCACTCTGGCGTTTCCACTAAAAAACATAAACAAAGCGACCCTCGTTGAGGGGAACTACGTTGCTCTGATTCTCATGCTCCCGATGAGATACGTAGGCAGTGGGGTAGGACCCATTCGAGCACTTCTTTTATTTTCCCTACATTTGTTTATCTTTCTCTCTCCTTTCCTTTTCCAGCTTTCCAGTTAGCGGTTCCTTTTCCAGTTCTTTTTCTATCACCCTTTGATCGAGACAAGCAAGCGTGGATCCCATCGGGTACGATGGACGTGTGGGGGTGCTTATACCTTCCTCGCGCGTAACCGACTCCCGAACCCAGTTCTCTTGGTCGCGAGACCATGTCCTTTCCTCTCCTTCAGGTTTATGCAGTGTTTTCTTTCTCTCTCTTGGGATAAATACACATTGCTGGCGACTCTGTTTCCGTGCCACTTTCGCGTTTGTACTTGGATGAAAATCCCGGGGAGCGACAGCTGGCGACTCTGCTGGGGATCGAACCCAGAATCTCTTGTTCCCTTAGCGAGTCAATCCTAGCGCTTGTCTGTTTTTCTTTCATTGGGTGTTTACTGTTGTGCTGCATTTACGGTTTTACTGTATTGTTATTTATTGTATTACTGTATTACTGTATTTACCGCATTTTAGCATTTTCATTTCATACACTGTATTATGCTGTGCTGTGTTGTTTTCTGCTTGGCAGGATGGGGTATTCTGAGAGATAGGCCCAATACACAGGCCTAAGTGCACTTATGTTTAGCGTGTTTCATGTCCTCTCGCGTTCCATCTCAGTTCGAGGAGGGAATATGAAACACAATCTGGATGTGGTTCTCTCTAGAGAATTCTGCGTTGTGGGTTTTCCACGATGGTAGAGCTATCTGGAAGAGTTGTTAAGTCTGGATGACCTTTTAGGATGACCCCTCTTTATTTTGAGGTGAATCAGAGGACGATCTCTTTGTTTGGCAATAACATTGTATCCTTCGGGCTGAATGTGCTATTGCTTCTCATTCCGGGATTTGAATTTGAGGATCCTCACTTTCTAGTACATACATGTGAGATTGGGGGGATTGTTTACAGGTGTGCAGGAACCCTTGACCTTCAGAATACCCAGTTTTCTTATTTGTTCTGGATTGGTTACTGAATCTTTGGTCCTGATCAGTTCACATTTGTTCTGGACTTGTTACTGGACTTATTATCCTGGTTTTGTGTATCTCACCGAATTCAGACTGCAATACAGTGGATTCAGCTTTATTTGTGCAACACTGATCACGTGCCCTTGCATACATATCATCATTAGCATTCTTGAATTTAACCTTCATGTTTATTCATTTGCAGGGTATACTTCCTTTCGATTCTAGTTGACAGATCCCTTTTGCCGCTATGGAGATTCCCAGGAAGAACAATGTGCATTATACTTCCTTTGACACAAAGGTGGGACAGTTACGAAAGATGGTTTCTCTTATTACTCCAGACGATGTGGGTATGTTCCGAAAGGCTTATGTGGAGATTATGACTGTGGTTGTTGACTTGAATGCTTCAGAAAGGAGTGTCATCTATACGTGCCTACAGTTTTATGACCCACAGCTAAGGTGCTTCACTTTCTTGGATTTTCAGTTGGCCCCGATGCTAGAAGAGTATGCCTTGCTTCTAGGTGTGCCTCTCAAGTACCAGATTCCTTTCAACTCCAATATGCGCCCTCCAAAGACTGAAGAGATAGCTAAGGCCCTCCATCTAAGCGTGCCTGTGGTAGCAGATAACCTCGCCACCAAAGGAGGTTTATCTGGTTTTCATTTGGACTTCTTGGTTGCCAAAGCTGAAGAATGCGCTGCTAAGGCTCAGTGGGAAACCGTTTGTACAATCCTGGCTTTGAGTATCTATGGAATTATGTTATTTGCTAATGAACCTAAGTTTGTGGATATGAGTGCAATCCATATTTTTGTGCTGAAGAATCCTATACCTACACTCCTGGGTGATTTGTACTATTCTGTGCATTTTAAAAATGAAAAGAAACGAGGAGGTTTGGTTAGATGTTGCGCACCTCTGTTCCATAAGTGGCTCATGAGTCATTTACCAAATTCAGAGGCCTTTTTGAATCCTCATCCTGCAAAGAATTGGGCTAAGAGGATTATTCAGTTGACAGCAAAGGACATTCGTTGGTTCAATCAAAGGACGATGGGTGGAGATTTTGTCAGCAGCTGTGGAAGACATCCTAATGTGCCACTCTTAGGGATAAGGGGTTGCATCAATTACAATCCTATTATTCTCAGGAGACAGTTAGGGTTTTCTTTAATAGAGCCTCCGAAGGACAGTGATTTGGAAGAGTCTTTCTTTTTCTCTGTGAAGGATAATCCTTTGTTGGTAAGGCAAGCAGCTGGAGCTTGGGGCAATCTGCAAACGAAGGGTAAAGTCGTCTTCGGCAAGTGCAACAATGTGTCTTCTTCTCAATATGATGCCTGGTTGAAAAGAAGAGTTCAGATCACTCTTTTTCCATTTTCTCAAGAAAGACCGTCAGATCCAGTTGCTGTGGAACAGGTGACCATGATAAGTGTTGTTGAATATAACAAGCTTAAGGCGGAGATGGATAAGACAGGCAAAATGAATGAGAAGTTGAGTGAAGGACTCTGAAAGACGCTTTGTGAAAAATGTAATATTGAGCATGAACTGCAAAAGCTGACTGAGCGTCATGAGGCTAATGAGAAAATAATTGCTAAGGACACCATCTATATTCGCAAGGTTAAACAGAATGAGATGGCACTAAAAGAGGTGTGCAAGCGCATCAATGAGCAGTTGACCAAGTCTGAGAATGCCCTTGCCAAAGGACAATAGAGATGGGATGAGTTTTCTGAATGCCGGAGGGAGATCGAGGCGATAATCAGGGCTGAAAATGACGAGTTGAGGAAAAATTTGAAGAGCAAAGAAAGCGAATTTCTCCAGCAACTAAGTTCAGCCAATCAAGAGATCGAAGATCTGAAAATCCGCGCTAGAGTAAAGAGAGCCAAAGAGTTAGCTGTCAAAGATCAGGTTCGAAAGCTAGAAGAAGCTGTCAAGTTAAGAAGTCAACTGATCAAAAGTCTTACCGAGCGCCCCAATGATCCAGTTACTGAAGCACTCCTCAAGGAGGTCCGGGAGGATTTGTATGGGCTCAGTATCTGAGTTGTTGTTATTCTGGGAATTCACCATCAATATTGTTGATGGGTTTTCTTTTGCTTGTATTCATGTTATTCAGTTGTATTTATTCAGAACCAATTTGTATTTGACTGTTCCACACCTGGTTGTGGGTTTCATTTATGCTAACGGTGTTTCGTTGGTATTATTGGAGTGGATTCTTCATCAAATTATATAATGATTCAAACACTCACTGGGCCGTATATGAGGGGTATTCTGAATTATTAATATGCACCTCTGATGTTCTGTCACTGTTAACAGTTGCAGGAGTATGCATTGTTCCCTTACGGTCAAACTGGAATTGAAGGAAGGAATGCCCCAAAATGAATAAACATTGCATTGCATTGCATATCATTTTGCATTTTGTTGCTTGCTGTTTCAGGTACTTGTTGCGGGGTCTCTAACCTTTATTTGGTTTCAGGCATTATAGCTGAGAATCATATTCATCGATACTCAACTCGAAGAAATCAAGCAAGGATTATGGATCAAATGCAGAATGATTTGGCTGAAATGAGGGCACGCATGGACCAGTTCGTGACTCTTATGACTGGTATGGCACAAGCTCAGGAAAGATTGAGGCTTCTGGTCGAGTGTCCAGAAACTACGCCTGAAGGAAATCAAGTGGACAATTTGCAGACAAGGGTCACTCCTCCTCCTGGTGGTAATCTGGGTAATGGAAATGGCAGAAATGTTGGTGGTATTCAAGAAGATGTTCTGGAAGACCAATTTACCCTACTGGATGCTGATATGGGTAACCCTGGTGACCGAAGGTATGATGAGTTGGCTGAGAAGATTCGGGCCATAGAGTGCAAGAATTATATGGGTATTGATGTCACTAGTTTGGGGCTGGTACCAGGAGTCAGAATTCCTCCAAAATTTAAGCCGCCTACTTTCGACAAATATCATGGCAATACGTGTCCCCGGACACATATTCAGGCCTACTTTTGGAGGATTTCAGCCCATACAGATGATGAGAAGTTATGGATGCATTACTTTCAAGACAGTCTGGCTGGAGCTTCTTTGACCTGGTATGTGAAATTGAACAAAGTTGCTGTGAGAAGTTGGAAGGATCTGGCAGAAGCATTCCTAAAGCAGTATCAGTACAATATCGACATGGCGCCCAACCGCACTCAATTGCAAGGGTTGTCACAAAATGCTAAGGAAAGTTTCAAGGAATACGCTCAAAGGTGGAGAGAGATGGTTGCACAGGTTCAACCTCCTTTGCTGGATAGAGAAATGGCAGACATGTTTATGGGCACCCTGCAAGGGGCATTTCTTGAAAGATTGGCTGCGTGTCCATCAACCGGATTTGCTGATATCGTGATTGTTGGAGAAAGAATAGAGGGTCTGTTGAAGCTTGGGAAGATCCAAGATGTAAGTGGGGCTGGCTCTTCTGGAACGAAGAAACCATTTGCTAGTGGTCAGAAAAGAAGAGAAGGTGATACAAATGTTGTGTATATAGGATAAGGAAGAGGACGTTCTCAAGCGTATCACCAGGTAGGTGCAGTGGCAATCCCGGCACCATATGTTCAGCAACAACAACCACCACAACAAGTTCAGCAGCAACCCCCTTTCCAACAGAGATCTAGGCAGAGGGACCGTAAGATTGACCCTCTCCCTATGACTTATTCAGCGTTGCTACCACAGTTACTCAAATTGAAGTTGGTTAAGCTTCGTACTATGAGACCTCCTGTCGCTGGTAACTTGCCACCTAATTTTGATGTTAACGCTCGCTGTGAGTTCCACTCAGGTGCTCAGGGGCATACCACTGAGAAGTGTTGGGCATTTCAGAACAAGGTGCAAGACTTGATTGATGCTAAAGCAATCAATTTCTCGTTACCTCCTAATGTTCTCCAGAATCCCATGTCTGATCATGGTGTGGCAGATGTGCATGCTATTGAAGACGGAAAGAGGTTAAATTTGGTAACAGATATCAATCAGGTGAAGACTCTGTTGCTAGTGGTGAAAGAGCATTTTTTGAAGGGACAGGTGTTCCCGGGATGTGATCAAAATTGTTCTGAATGTATGAGTCAGAAGAATGGTTGTGATAAGTTGAGAATTGGTTTGCAGAGTCTGATTGACGAGGGACGTCTACAGTTTGACCGGGCTGTGAAAGAAACTAATGAGGTGTCAATTGTGACCATCTATTATACTCCTGCTGAGATCCAGGTGCCTGCAGGTACAGCTCCTGTAGTAAGTGTTGTGCAAGAAAGATCCAGTCCTGTTACCATCATGGTGCTAGGACCAGTTCCGTTTACATCTACGAAGGCAATCCCATGGCACTATGGGGCAGACGTGTATTATGAAGGGAAAAAGCAGGAAGTCGGGACATCAGCCAGTTCAAATATTGATAATGTGGGTGGTGTAGGTGGCTTTACTATGAGCGGAAGGTTGTTTGCTCCCCAAACTTTGTGAAGTGATAAAGAAGCTGAAGCTGCAGCAAAGGCTAAAGGAAAACAGGTGGTTGAGAACGTGCCTGTGCCTGAAACAGAGACAAAGATTACCTTTGACAACGAGGTGGAAGAGTTCATGAGGATAATAAAGAAAAGTGATTATAATATTGTCGATCAACTGAACAGACGCCCTCGAAAATCTCAATTTTATCATTGTTGATGTGTTCTGACGTGCACCGGGAGGCTTTATTGAAAGTGTTTAAGAGAGCATATGTTCCACAGGAAATCACTGTTAATCAGCTTGAGGGTGTAATTTCTAACGTCAACGTCAGCCATGGATTGGGTTTCACAAGTAGGGATTTGACTTCTGAAGGAAGAAACCACAACAAAGCTTTGCACATTACAATGGAGTGCAGGGGTGCAGTGTTGTCTCACGTGCTGGTAAACACTGGTTCCTCGCTCAATGTCTTGCCTAAAAAGGCGCTGATGAAGCTGGAAGTTGATGGTTTGATTTTAAGGCCAAGTGATTTGGTTTTCTGAGCGTTCGATGGAATGAATAGATATGTGTTTGGTGAAGTGGAATTGCCCGTGCAAATTGGACCGCAGGTGTTCAAATCCATATTCCACGTGATGGATATACAGCCTGCGTATAGCTGCTTATTAGGTCGCCCTTGGATTCATGCGGGTGGGGTTGTTACATCCACCTTACACCAAAAGCTAAAATACAAGTTTGAGGGACAAGTTGTGACAGTGTGTGGCGAGAAAGACATTTTTGTTAGTCATTTGTCCACGTTCAAGTATATTGAGATGGATGGGGAAATTCACGAGATGCTTTGCCAGTCGTTTGAAGCGGTAAATATTGATAACGTGCCCGAATCTTCCCTTACACCAGATAGAGTTGGTACATCCATTTCGTCCTATAAGCAAGTTGTCGAGGTTGTCAGAGCAGGCAATGCCCAAGGCTGGGGCAAGCTGATAGAGACACCAATGAAGGAGGATAAGTTTGGTATTGGCTATCATGCTTCTATGACTTCAGCTGCAGAGAACAGTGGACCCATCACTTTCAGCAGTGGGGGAATCATTTACCCAGATCAGTCTTGTGCAGCTACAGAAGATGGCATTGACAGTGACTGTGACTTGGACAACTGGGTACGCCCACGCGCTCTGGGACAACCATTGCAGAATTGGTCTGTTGAAGAAGTCATCCGGGTTACTCTTCAAACAGAGTAATTTTCTTTGTTTTTCTAACCATAATGCATGATAAAATCTTGCGCTCTGCCCAAGGCGTATAGATTCATTTGTAGGGCCACCCTGTTTGCATTTGCAATTTTAATAATCAATAAAGGACGTTTTGCACTCAAATTTCGTTCTCTGTCTTTCATTTTTATTTTTGCACAAAAATAATAAAATGGCAATGTTTTGTTTCTTTTTGTTTTAAAAATAAATTCTAAAATAAAGCATGAACCCGTTCGTGCAGAATTGATCCTTCGGATTCCATTGATAACGGTTCTGCTATGGCTATGTATGACTTTGACAAACCGATTTATCAAGCCAAAGAAGGGGATGAGAAAGGCTGTGAACTCCCTGAGGAACTAGCCAGATTGTTAAAATAAGAGAAAAGGACCATCCAGCCTCATCAAGAGACCATAGAGATCATCAATGTTGGTACCAAGGATGCTAAGAAAGAGATCAAGATTGGCGCCAGCTTGAAAGTAGATGTGAAGAAAGCTTTGACTGAGATGTTGTGTGAATATGTTGATATCTTCGCCTGGTCATATCAAGACATGCCAGGGCTGGATACTGATATTGTTGCTCACAGGCTGCCATTGAGAGAAGAATGCCCGCCAGTCAAGCAGAAACTTCGTCGGACTCATCCCGATATGGCCATAAAGATCAAAGAAGAAGTTCAGAAACAGTGGGATGCAGGGTTTCTTGTTGTGACCAATTATCCTCCCTGGGTTACCAACATTGTGTCAGTACCAAAGAAAGACGGAAAGGTGAGAATGTGTGTGGATTATCGAGAACTTAACAAAGCTATCCCAAAAGATGATTTTCCACTGCCACACATCAATGTGTTGGTCGACAATACAGCTCAGTTTTCAGTGCTCTCGTTTATGGATGGTTTCTCCGGGTACAACCAGATTAAGATGGCGCCTGAGGATATGGAGAAAACCACATTCATTACCCCATGGGGTACATATTGTTATAAGGTGATGCCTTTTGGGTTGAAAAACGCAGGGGCAACGTGCCAGCGAGCAATGGTAACATTATTCCATAACTTGATTCACAAAGAGATTGAATGTTATGTGGATGACATGATCTCCAAGTCGCGAACGGAAGAGGAACATCTGATTAACTTGAAAAAGTTGTTTGAAAGGTTGAGAAAATTCTGTTTGAGGTTGAATCTAAAAAAGTGCACTTTTGGGGTGCGTTCTGGAAAGCTGCTGGGTTTCATTGTGAGCGAAAGAGGGATTGAGGTTGATCCTGCCAAAGTGAAAGCAATATAAGATATGCCTGAACCGAGAACAGAAAAAGAGGTTCGTGGCTTTCTGGGTAGATTGAACTACATTGCAAGGTTCATATCTCACCTAACAGCCACATGCGAACCAATATTCAAACTGCTAAGAAAAGATCAAACGGTCAGGTGGAATGACGATTGCCAATTGGCGTTCGATAAAATAAAAGAGTACTTGCAGGAACCTCCAATCCTCATGCCTCCAGTTTCGGGAAGACCTTTGATAATGTATTTGACAGTGCTTGAAGGTTCTATGGGTTGTGTTCTCGGTCAACACGACAAGACAGGTAGGAAGGAGCATGCTATCTACTACCTGAGCAAAAAGTTCAATGACTGCGAGTCCCGATACTCAATGCTTGAGAAGACATATTGTGCACTTGCATGGGCTGCTAAGCGATTGAGGCAGTATATGATCAGGCACACAACTTTGTTGATTTCAAAAATGGATCCTATCAAATACATTTTCGAGAAACCAGCACTGACAGGCAGAGTTGCACGGTGGCAAATGGTTTTGACAGAATATGATATCCAGTATACTTCTCAAAAGGCCATCAAAGGAAGTATCTTGTCAGACTATCTTGCGCAACATCCGATTGATGATTACCAACCCATGAAATTTGATTTCCCTGATGAGGACATCATGTTTCTCAAAGCTAAAGACTGCGAGGAACCGCTCCCGGAGGAGGGGCCAGACCCTGAATCCAAATGGAGTTTGATGTTTGATGGGGCTGTCAACATGAATGGGTGCGGAGTTGGAGCAGTTCTTATCACGCCGGAAGGTGTTCACATGCCTTTCACTTCCCGAATAACTTTCGGATGCACCAACAATGAAGCAGAATATGAAGCTTGTATAATGGGGATTGAGAAGGCGATTAACTTGCGAATTAAGACTCTTGATATCTTTGGTGATTCAGCTTTGGTAATCAATCAAGTGAAAGAGAGTTGGTACACGCACCAAGCAAATTTGGTTCCGTATAGAGATTATACAAGGAGATTGCTGACATTTTTCACAACAGTGAAGCTGTACCATATTCCTCGAGATGAGAATAAGTTTGCTGATGCCTTGGCCACATTGTCTTCCACGATCAAAGTGCAAAGATGGAATCATGTACCTAATATTGAAGTGTCTCGTCTTGACAGACATGCATTTATGTTTGTTGTTGATGCAATGTCTGATGACAAGCCATGGTTTCATGACATCAAGTGTTTCTTGAAAAGTCAAGAGTACCCGCCGGGGGCATCTACTAAAGATAAGAAGACATTGAGAAGGTTGTCTTGTAGCTTCTTCTTGAATCAGGATGACGTGTTGTACAAACGAAATTTTGACATGGTTCTGCTCAGATGCGTGGATAGACACGAAGCATACTTGTTAATGCAGGAAGTACATGAAGGCTCTTTCGGTACCCATACCGGAGGTTACGCAATGGCTAAGAAACTATTGAGGTCGGGGTATTATTGGTTGACAATGGAAGCGGACTGTTATAAGTACGCCCGCAAGTGTCACAAATGCCAGATCTATGTAGACAAAGTGCACGTTCCTCCAAATCCGTTGAGTGTCATGTCCTCTCCTTGGCCCTTTGCCATATGGGGCATTGACATGATCGAAAAGATTGAGCCTACTGCTTCAAACGAAAATCGTTTCATCTTGGTCGCCATTGATTATTTCACTAAATGGGTTGAAGCAACATCTTATGCCAATGTCACTAAACAGGTGGTAGCTCGTTTCCTAAAACGGGATATCATTTGTCGCTATGGAGTGCCCGAGAGGATCATTACTGATAATGGTTCTAATCTAAACAACAAAATGATGGCTGAGTTGTGTCGGGACTTCAAAATTAAACATCACAATTCTTCCCGGTATCGCCCGAAGATGAATGGCGTTGTGGAGGCGGCCAACAAGAATATTAAGAAGATTGTGCAGAAAATGGTTGTCACATATAAAGATTGGCATGAGATGCTACCGTTCGCCTTGCATGGGTACCGAACATCAGTGCGCACGTCCACTAGGGCAACACCATTCTCACTTGTATATGGTATGGAGGCAGTACTACCGGTCAAAGTTGAAATTCCATCCTTAAGAGTCATGATGGATGTCAAGTTAGACGAAGTTGAATGGGTTCGTGCCAGGTTTAATCAGTTGAGCCTTATTGAGGAGAAATGACTGGCAGTTGTGTGTCACAGGCAGTTATACCAGCGGAGGATGAACCAGGCATTTGACCAAAAGGTGCGTCCTCGGGTTTAAAAAGTGGGAGACGTGGTACTCAAAAGGATTTTTCCTCCTAGTACAGATCACAGGGGAAAATGGACTCCTAACTATAAAGGTCCATTCGTGGTTAAGAAGGTCTTCTCAGGCGGAGCCTTATTACTTACAACCATGGACGACGAAGACTTTTCATCCCTTGTCAACTCAGACGTAGTCAAAAAATACTTCGCATAAATTGACCCGCTGGGCGGAAAAAAAATAAAAGTCCGGGCAAAAAAAGGGCATCCCGGCGAACCACAAAAACAGGATAAAAAGGTTCGGCCAAAAATTAGGGATAAAATAAAAAAAAAATTGTACACCCGGTGAGTTGAAAATCCGCAAGGACAACTCAGGCAAAAAAGGGTATCCCGATGGATTGAAAACCCGAAAGGGCGGTCCATGCAAAAGAGGAATTTAAGCGAATGACTACGGTCTGAGTTATCTGTACTCCATCACCGTTTCAGCAACTGACCTTCTGAAGGGTAGGAATCAATCTGATCATTCCTTAGAAGGCAAGGTCGGGGAGTCTTGAAGACATACTGGCCATAGCAGGATTGAAACCCAGTGGAATGTCGTTTTCACATTGCCATTAGGATAGTTTCTTTTCTCAATTTACAGCAATCTCCTCTTTCCAGGATTTGCTTCCCAATTGTACTTGCATATTCTGGGTTTTTCAATCAATAAATTGAATTTCAGTCAATAGCTTCTTATTTTGTTTTTACTGCTTTGTTTGCAAAAACGTCCTAATTTTTTATAAAACATTGCATTTGAAAACACTGTAGCCTTACAAATAACATGCGTAGAAAAACATTTAAAATCACTTTGAATGTTGAATAATCCCGGATGGTGGATTCAAACCACGCAATATCCTAGGGCATGTGTGCATATTCTTTTGTTGCAGGTACAGGTACAAGTGTTCCAAGAGCAGGGATCATTTCTTCTAAACAAGTAATCACTTATTCCCATGCAGAAGACTGGGGCAGGCAAGTTCAGGAAAAGGTCCCCAAGTCACCATTTGGCACAACGTTTACTGATTGAGTCCATCTTCGACCGTCGGTCGCTCACGAAGATTCGATACCGGTGGATTGAGTTCAATTGGGTATCGTTGTATCTTATTAAGTCGATTCTCCTATTCAGTACTTCCAACGGCTACAAGTTTTTCTGTGTCAATAACGGTTGTAAATTCCCCGGTAGAGTTGCTTCGCCGACCTCGCAGTTAGTGCTCAAGACTCAACGAGTGTCCAGGAGTTTGAGGATGTCAAATCTTCTTTAAAATCCTCTTGGGACGATTTCTTCAAGTCAGCCTTACAGCATGGGGCAAAAGCCAGTCGTTGACTCTCCCAAACATTGAGGCATCATATAATTCGCCAGCGAGATGTGTTCCAGATTTATTATCTCCAGTAAAGTGACCTCTCAAGTCTCGGCATTTGTCTAAGAGTTTGAAGATGCGTGGTCTTCTGTAAAATCCTCTTAAGAGACATTCCCCAGCGAAAGACGCTTTGAAGCGGGTACCCCCAGCAGGGTATTGTCAACTCATTATCCCCAGTGGAGTCGTCAAGCAAAAGATTTTCCTAGCATGGAACATTGTGGCCCTTATTCTAAGCTTGACAGTTTCGTTCCTCAACAAATTACTGTGCATTTTCTTTGTGTTTTCCCAGCAGATCTCTAAGGACTCTTTTCCAGCAGGTCATAACAGAATGTCTTCTAACCAGGGTTTTTGTATCCCCGACGGAGTAGTTCTGGTCCCCAGCAAGATCGTATCTCCGGCAAGTGTACCCCCCACAGAGTTCAGTATAGAATCTTGTCAATAATACTTCCCAGCTGAGTTGTTTTCTTCCCCACAGAAGTTTAACAGGCCAACAGAATCTCTTCCTCAGCAGAGTGCTAGCATATTCTCCTCGGGTTTGATAGATCCCCAAGCAAAGTTTTAATGACTTGTCTTTTTTGGCAGAGTGTTAGTACATTCTCTCCCCAGCCAAGTCAGAAAATTCTCATCCCCAGCGGAGTTGCTATGACCAGAATCTGTTCCCCGTCAGTTGAAATAATTTCTGGCTGAGTCATCATCCTCCATATCTCAAAGTCCAATTTATTTTTGGTAAGTGTGACAATTCGAAGCAAACAGATTGTTCATTGATTCTCCAACAGAGATATCATCCTTTCAGGAGTCTCTAAAGTCAAATCATTGATCATTTGTTCCTCAGCAGAGTCAGCAGAGACGTTTGACATGCATGCAGGGCATAATCCAGTATTGGAATTTTACAGAGGTCCACCCGCAGTGTGGCACGCCAGTAGTCGTCTGGCATTGTTTAAAAGACGTTATCAAAGTCCAACCGAAGATTGGCAAAAGTCCATCCAAGGGTGGCAAATCATCGGCAAGTCCAACCGTAGCTTGGCACAAGTCCACCCGCAGTGTGGCAAGTCAGTAGTCGTCTAACTCCCTTTAAAAGACTGCAGCTAAGTCCAACCGTAGATTAGCAAAAGTCCATCCAAGGGTGGCAAATCATTGGTAAGTCTAACCGTAGATTGGCAAAAGTCCAATCGTAGTGTGGCAATTCAGCTGCAAAGTCCAACCGTAGATTGGTAAAAGTCCACCCGCAGTGTGGCAGGTCACTAGTCATCTGACTCCATTCAAAAAGACAGTCCACCCGCAGTGTGGCAAGCCAGTAGTCGTCTGGCGTCATACTAAAAGACATTGTAAATCCACCCGTAGTGTGGCAATCCAGTAGTCGTCTGGCGTCGTACTAAAAGACATTGTAAAGTCCACCCGCAGTGTGGCAAGCCAGTAGTCGTCTGGCGTTGTACAAAAGACATTGCTAAAGTCCACCCGTAGCATGGCAGACCAGTAGTCGTCTGGCGTTGTGCTAAAAGACATCCCTTCAGTGTTATTCTTCATCATCAGAGTTTTATCCAAGGATAGTTCATTTGGTTGGGTTTATATCCCTTTTCTTCTCCTCCATAGAGTGCAATTTTTCTGGTTATTTTGGTATTCAATCCCTCCATACCTTGAAAGTCTAACAGCAATCGCTATCATCCATTCAGGTCTACAGTGATTGAATAGGGGCAGCTATAATACCCCAAAATTTGCCCTCTCTTTTCTTCATATCATTTAGCATGAGCTTCCATTTCATTGCATTGCATTCAAGCATAGAAAAACAAAACATCAAGCATTGCATTGCATCTTGCATAAGGGCATGAGATCAGGTGATTCTCTAAGGTGTTGATCATCCAAAGCAAAGGAAATAAGAGCCAAGGGTCTCCCACAAGCCTCAAGGGTCCCTTAAGTCATATGCCATCTCAAGTGATCCCACAAGGCATGAGAAGAGGAGAATTCATCAAGAAGATTGGACAGTGCACCATCTCCTACACAAGGCAGTCAAAGATTGGGATCTGACCCCCAAATGGGCAAGCTCTTTGAGTTTTTATCACCTCCAAATGTCATATCTCTTCTTTGTTAGATGGGATATACATCATATTCAGAGGAATTTGGATTTGGAGGATGTGATATTTCCTCCTAACTAGAGGGTGCCAAAATTAGGGTTTGACCTAAAATTAGTTTATCTCTGATTTTTTGGGCAAGACTTGATCTCATGGTATTCCTTATGTTCTTAAGTGTATATGGATGGAAAATTGCTCATCAATTGGTTTCAGAAGGGTTTCAATTGATCAGTTGCTTGATAGTCAAGAAATTGGGGAAAAAGTTAATTGTGCAGTGAAAAAAGTCAACTCTTGACTTTCTAAGGTCAAATTCATGAAATTCATGTTATATATGTTCAATGGACAAAATTTAATCAAGAAATGATGGAGGAATAATGAAAAATCAAGAATTTACAAAACTGCCAAAAATAGAAACTTTAGGGTTTCCAAAAATGGCAAGTTTGGACCATTTTGCACCCCACTTTGAGGCTCTCTTACTCCAAGATAAAAGTTATAAACCTCAGTCCCAAGTTGAGCCAATTAAAGTTCATGTTCTAAGCTTCAAATCCATATAAAGAACTCCTCCATTGGATAAAAATTGAATGAGTTATGGTTGATCAAAGTTTGAGAAAACTAGGTCCAAAACTAAGTCATGGCAAGGCGTGACCAAGCCCACCGGCCATAATTTTGACAAACACTTGGTGTACCAAAAGTCAAGCTTAATTTCTTCAAGATAAAAGATCCAAATGAAAAACTTTTCAACATCAAAGTTGTTCCTTGCCATGCCCTCTTCAATGTTGATGTTGGACAAATTTTAATTTTATTAAGCTATGAGGGAGTTATGATGGTTCCAAGTTGGTGTGATCACACTGAAATTTCATGCACCACATTGCTTGACACACCATGCCAAGTTTACACGCCCACCAAACAGTTTGGAACCTTTGTGTTCATAGTCATTTTTAAGTGTGTTTGAGGCTTCATTTGAATCCAATTCTCACACCAAATATGTTCTCCCATATTCCCTCTTTTATTTGACATCAAAAACTCATTAAATCATCTACCATGCACAAAGAAATTCACCACCAAACCACCATGTTTCCATTGGTACCAAGCTGTTACAAAATCAGAAAATGATATTGTTGTTGTTGTTAGTTCACACCAGCCCCACGCATGCTTCAACATCATTCTCCACTTTGCCATTTTAGAACCAACATGACCTTAATAGCACGTGTTATCCATGCTACTTCATACATGAAAATGGACAGAATAAAAACTTGCTGAACAAGTTTCTGCTACATCAGTGACCTCATCATCGCCCTTCACTTCATCACCACCATAACACCATAAACCTCAACCTCACCATAGTAAAACCCCTCACCACTCGCCCTAACTAACTTGACTCAGTTAGTTAGGGATAACTCACTTTAACCACATCAACTCACCCTAACTCACTCACTTAACCACAGGTTAACACATTAAACCACACATATAAATCTAAATCTCTCTCACATTTTGATTTTCAACTCTCATTTTCTCACTCTCCCTTTCAAACACTTCAAGTTTTCTCTCAAAAAATTCTCTCTGAGTTTTCCATTCTCTCTCGGATCTCACACGAAATTTTCTATCTCATTTCATCTCCATCATCATCATTGTTCCATTTTGGATCAAGAACAAGAGTAGACAAATTCAGCTAATCAAGTTCAGCTTCAAGACAGTTGAATTTTCAGTTGGATTCTCTTCACGATTTCAAGCTCCAAAGCCTTTATTTGGCCAATTGAAGCTAAAGGAAGAAGCAAGTTCTCTGGTATTCTTGTAGATCCAAAGTTTCATCACATTTCAGGTTTTGTTTCTCAACCTTTTTCTACCAATTTAAACCTTTTTCATGTTGTTTAGAGCTTATTAGAAGCTGCGTGTGTCCTTGCTAGTTGATAGGTTCATTAGGAACTTAGTTGAAAAGTTAGGGTAAAAGTGTTTGGACTCTGTTCTTGCTATGCGTGCATGATGTGTTGATTTTATGCTTGAATTCTCGATCTACATGAGTTCCTCTTCATTTTGGTACCTTTATTGTGGATTTCTGGGTGGTTGAAAGTTTGCAAGTGGTGGTTGCTCGCCGGAGAAGATGACCGGAGGTCCTTCTCCGGCAGGTGAGTTTTTAATTCTAGGGTTTTGCAAGTTTGAATTGGGACCATTTGATCTATTGAATCGTGTGGCTGATATGTTGCCAACACATTAAAATCCTTTTATAATCTGATTATTTGAGTGTGTGTGTTCCATGATTATTATTGTGTGTCCTCAATGAGATCCGTTCATTATGTATGATTGTTGATTACGTTGACTGTGTGAGGTGCGTTGGATTGATCTGAAGGATATTAACTTGCCAGCGCATTAAAATGTCATGTGTTGCTCACGTGAATTTTATTTTGTTCAGATGGTGATTTTTGTGTGGCTCCCTATGTTAATTATCATGCGCGTGTTAATCTGAGCCTTTCATTTGGTCAACTTTGGTTGTGTTGACTGCGTGTAAATCATTGGATTGATCTGATGGCAATGATGGAGTCAAAAAAGTTGACTCTGAGTCTAGGGTAAGAAGCGCTTTGGGCTTCTTTGCTTTTCCCACCCCCTCCTTTGGTCCAGCCCAGTTTTGAACTGATTTCACTTGCTTAATGCACCCCTGGCATGTATTGTTTCATTTTATTTTCACATATTTGCCTTGTTTCATTTTTAATTTTTTAAAATTAGTTAAATGCATCTAAAAATCATTAAAAAAAATCATGAATCATCTTTATAGTTTTATAAAATTTTTACAAATTTTATTTTCCATTTTTCTATTATTTTTTGCATCTGAATTAATTGTTGTTTAAACTTCTTTTTGAAATATTTCATGTGTGAACACTTTGCATTGCTTATTTTATTTCTCATCATTGGTACATATTTTGATCCTCATTCTTTTTGAATATTTCAAAGGATACTTTGAAGCATTTAAAAACATTTTTGTCATATTTTTAAAATCATCTTTGCATCCTTTTTGAGCCATTTCTTTGTGCATGATCTTGTGAAACCCTAAGGGCTTTGCCATGTTTGTTTGATTGAGTTTCTTTGTGTTTCTTTGCATGAGTTTTTGGTATGATATTTGCCTCTGGTTGAGGTCTCTTGAGACCTATTTTTATGATTTTTGAATCATGTTTGGTATTTGTTAGATGACTCTTGTTTGAGGTCCCTTTTTGTGAACTTCTTTGGTCATGTTTGTTTACTTGCTTGAGAAGGCAATTGTGCCATTGTATGATATCATTCTTATTGACTTCTTGAGCCATGTTTAGATCAATATAGGTCTTTTGAATGAAATTATAGGTCATTAGTTTGAAGTTGATGCTTTCTTTGTGTACATGTTCAATACTTGTTTCACATGTTTCCTTTTGACCTAATTCCTCATTCTTTTCATCTAAGTTCCAACTTGACTTGTATTTGGTTTGTTCATGCCATACCATACTACCCATTTGCATTTCATATGATGTATGCCTCTGACTTTGAAGCATTGCATTCATTCCATATGCCATTTATGTCTTACTTTGCATACTTGAACATGTTTCATCCAAATGCATGTTTCTTTTTCTTCTAGCTTCTAAATGACTTGTAATTGCTTGAATGTGATTGATTTGTGCATCTTATCCTCATCCTAACATGTCATACCACTTATGACTTGGATACTTGAGTTTCATCTTGAACTTTTGTAGGTTTGACTTATGCCATGAATGTTTTCTTTCCATGATAAATTCATGTTCATATCTTCTCACCTCTTCTCCTAATCACTCTTAATGCTTGGATGCTTGATGGTATGCCTTATTTGACATTTGTACATCATGTTTAGGCACATGTTTAGGTCATCCACATTCTGAATTTGACATTACTTGAAGCATTATTGCATGATCACCTTGCATATCCACTCATTCTTCTTCTATTTTTTCCATGATTCACTTCTTTGATGTTTAAGATCTTTAGTTGTGTATAGTTTGTTCTTGATTGATCAATTAACATTAGAGAACACCCTTAGAGCCTAGGTTATGACCTTTATTAAGTTTCATCTCTTAGGAGCTTTATCCTTTAACTTTTAACTTGTTTGTTCACCACTTGTTATTCTTTTTCTTATTGCACTACTTGTAAATTGTTTTGAACTAACATTTTCATGTAGGTGCTAAAGGTAAGTAAGTGTGTGGACTTAGTTCCACATACATTTCTCTCTCTTATATTCTCTTATTTCCTTTAGACTTTCTACTTGTGTTTGTTAAGCATTTACATGCTTTCATTGAAAAACTTTTCTTTCATCCCTCTTTAAGATAAACTTAACTTCCATTTTGGAAGTAAGTTGCTTCTTTTGCTCTTCTTCTTCTTTCTTTAGAAGTAGGTTTGTTAAACCCCATTGACCATAGGATCTCCAAATATGCTAACACTAGGGTGTGTCTTAGTCTCCCCTTAGTTTTCACCTTTATTCCTCCAGTTGAGTCTCTTCTTCTCATCTTAAAACAAAAGTAAAAAAACACCTAATAAAGGCAAAACAAACATAGTATTTGAGCCTTTCATGTAAGAATGAGATATTGAGGGATCTTCTCTCATTTTCTTAGAATGTTTAGCGTACGTCCCATCTCGGGTCGATATGCGAGGCATTCGATCTTACATGAGGGACTTAAATACAATGTGCGTTACAAAACACAAAAGCAATCAAAACACTTATTTCTTAAAAGACAAAAAAAACAAACAATAACGTCTTTCCTTCGGGAATTCTTTTCTCATCTCTTCACTCATTCCTTAAGGACTCGTCAAGTCTGTTCCACCACAAACAGGTAACGCCTAAGTCTCCCTACAGTGAGCTGCAACACCTAACTGCTGGGACGCGCACTCTGACGTTTCCACTAAAAAACACAAACAAAGCGACCCTCGTTGAGGGGAACTATGTCGCTCTGATTCTCATGCTCCCGATGAGATACGTAGGCAGTAGGGTAGGGCCCATTTGAGCAATTCTTTTATTTTCCCTACAATTGTTTATCTTTCTCTCTCCTTTCCTTTTCCAGCTTTCCAGTTAGCGGTTCCTTTTCCAGTTCTTTTTCTATCACCCTTTGATCGAGACAAGCAAGCGTGGATCCCATCGGGTACGATGGACGCGTGAGGGTGCTAATACCTTCCTCGCGCGTAACCGACTCCTGAACCCAGTTCTCTTGGTCGCGAGACCATGTTCTTTCCTCTCCTTCAGGTTTATGCAGTGTTTCCTTTCCCTCTCTTGGGATAAATACACATTATTGGCGACTCTGTTTCCGTGCCACTTTCGCGTTTGTACTTGGATGAAAATCCCGGGAGCGACACTAGGTTCTACTTTATCTTGCCTAATGTGAGCATAGGCTAAACAACCAAATACTCTAAGTTTGTCAAAATTAGGTGGATGTCCTGACCAGATTTCTGCAGGTGTCTTCATTCCTAAGGCAATCGAGGGGCACCTATTTATCAGGTATACTGCAGTCACAACAACTTCTACTCAAAACACCTTCCTTAATTTCGCACTAACCAACATGCATCTGACCTTTACCATAATGGTTTGATTAAACCTTTCAGGCAAACCATTTTGTTAGGGAGTACTTGCATTAGTTATGTGCCTTGCAATACCAGACGCAACACAATAGTTGTCGAAAGCCTAATTACAAAATTCAAGACCATTGTCGATCCTTAACCTCTTGAACTTCCTGCCAGTTTAGTTTTCGACCAAAGTCTTCCAACTTTTGAAATTTTCAAAAGTTTCATCCTTACTCTTCTGGATGAATACCCATAACTTTATGGAATAATCATAAACTATTGATAGAAAATATGTTGCACCTGAGTGTGAAGGATTCATTGCAAGCCCCCAAAGATCAGTATGAATGTAATAAAGGGATCCATGTATTTTTTTTACCTTTGTTAAACTTCATTCTATAGGATTTACCAAATACACAAGGTTCACAAAACTCCAATTTTTTGACCTTGTCACTACACAATAGATTTTGTTTCGACAATTCGACCAGACCTCTTTCACAGACAGGGCCAAGTCTCTTGTGCCATAGCTCAGACTTTGACACGTGTTTTTTTTTTGCATGGATGCCACATCTGCTAAACCACTTACAACCTTAGCCTCAATGGTAGACTAACCTTATTTATTTATAGCTCTCAAGACTTCCTTTGACCTCTTCATTACCCTTAGTATACTATGTTCTCCTTTGAAAACATATACTTTCTCGTCGAATTCACAAAGAGAAATCAAATTCCTCTTAAGATCAGGTACATACCCGACATCAGTCAATAGCCTTATTGACTCATCATGGAGCTTGAATCTGATTGATCTAATTCTTGTAATCTTGTAGGCTTTATTGTTTCCCAATAACACTGATCCACCATCTTGGCCTTATAATTCCTCAAACACGTCTTTGTTTGTTGTCATGTGCCAAGTTTAACCTGAATCCATAATCCATTCCTTGCTAGAGTCGCTGCTTGAAATCACCAGGACATCAGATGATTCATAATTATCTTGCACAATGGTTGCATTACCATTATCCTTCCCACCATGATTATTTGGTCGATCAGAGCACACATTTATTATATGACCCTCATTCTAACAATGATAACACCTAATTGCAGAAGCATTACCACCATAATAATTATGTATAACTTCACCCTTCTTCTTCTCAAACCTACCATATTTCTTCAAGAATTTCCCTTTATTGGACAAACCTTCACCAACAGAAGATGGTTTATGTTCCTTACTTTCATTCAAGTCCTTAGAATACAAGGCTGATTAAACTTCTTCAAAGGTCAATGAATCTCTTCCATACAAGAGAATTTCTTTGACGTGAGCATGAGACTTAAGTAAAACACACAACAACATTAATGCTTGATCTTCATCATCAATCTTGACCTCGACATTTCCAAGATCAAGAATCAACTTGTTGAACATATCCAGCTATTCAGCCAATACTTTGTCTTCACTCATCTTGAACGAATACAAAGCTTGCTTCAGGTAGAGACGATTAACCAACGATTTTGTCATGTACAGACCTTCGAGTTTTGTCCACACACCAGTTACAACTTTCTTCTTTGAAACTTATCGGAGAACCTTATCACCAAGGCTCAAAATGATTGCACTGTGGGCTTTCTCGATCATCGTCGTCTTCTCCTTCTCCGCCAGGGTATCATCCATCTTCTCTGATCCTTTCAACACTTCTTACAAACCCCACTGAACTAGTAAGGCTTGCATCTTCAAGCACCACAAACCAAAATCATTCACACTAGTAAATTTCTCAATCTCATACTTTGTTGACGACATCTTCTCCTCCACGCACACCGCACCAGTTTGTTGTGAATTGATGTCGTCAAGAACAAAAAAAATATGAGAAAAAATTGAGTTTCTTGAACAAACACAAGAAACCCTATTAGATTTTACAAAAGAGACAGAAGAAGGAAGAAGAAGAATCATAATTGATTAAAACTGTTTTACTATTCACTTACTCAATAAGGTTTAAAGATTACAAGTGAATAACAATAATTAACCTCTCTCAATAATCTGAAACAACTAGTCTATTTATAGACTACTAAGCTGACTTAAGCTACAAGTTAACTTAACAATCAAGCTTACAAGCAAGACACAATTCAACATGCTAATAATCCTAACATTTCGACTACTGCATGCTGGAGCATACTTCGACTACATCATACAGGATCGGCATGTGAACAGACTTCGACTATATACTAAACCTTTGCCAAATCATAAAGTTGTATCCATTGAAACTAAAATTCGATCCAAATAACACAAAACCAACTAAAAACAATCCCCAACCAATTCGTCTTCTTAGTGAAACAACTAATGCCTCCAATATCCACCTAATTCCACTGCATTCAACTTCACCAAATAACATAACATGTCAACATCAGTAACCATTTTTTATCTACAACTAAACTTTATAATATAATAAATTGATCCATTAACACACCCAACCCATCCATGAGTCACATGCCAAAATGAAAAATCCTCCCTATCACTAATCACATTTCCAACATTTTTCGAAAACCAATTAACTATATCACATTGATACTTATTCTCTGTGAATTTAATATCTCCATGCTATTGGCAGAACAATCGAGGGGGTCAACGAGGGAGCATTTCTTATTTGGGACACACCTTTGTGAGAGACACACCACATACTCACCTAAAACCTTAAGGTGATAGGTGTGTGGGTTCTCCCACTTATATAGTGTTTAATCTTCCCTTTTATAATCAATGTGGGACTTCTTCCTCACACTTGATTCTCAACACATGCAACGCTGAATATTTGCCTAAACTCCTAATGAATCTGCCATTTGACAATCCATATTTTTGTGCCAATACTTTAAACCACAAACCCTTGTGATATATCCAATATTCAACTCCATTTTTCTAAACATCTCTCATAAAAAATCTATTATGGATTAATTTTTATAAAGGGTTAATACCCATTTTGCCCCCTGCCATATAGGCGTTTTTCGAAAAACCCCCCTATAAAAAAAAACTTGCAAAAAAAACCCTAACATTTGAAGATTCTCTCAGTTTTGACCTTCATCACATCCAGTCACTAAAAATGCCAAAATGGCAGGGGTCAAAATGAAAACGCTGCCAAAATGGCAGGGGTCAAAATGAAAACGCTGCCAAAATGGCAGGTTTTTGGTGACTGAATGTGATGAAGGTCAAAATTGAGAGAATCTTCAAATGTTAGGGTTTTTTTTTGCAAGTTTTTTTTTTACAGGGGGGTTTTTCGAAAAGCGCCTATATGGCAGGGGGCAAAATGGGTATTAACCCTTTTATAAATGATACGTGAAAAAGTTTTGAAAAGGAAATAAAGTAAGCCACAAGTGTAACACATGACAACTTTTTGAGAAGTACAAGAGAAACTCACATAAATAAATATTGTGATTTCCATCCATGTATGAAATCTTGTTTATAAAAAAAAACTTTGCAATTAATCACTAAAGCTCTCGTTAGGGGTGTGCATGGTTGGTTATTTTTAGAAACCAAACCATAACCATTTTAAACCAGGTAAATGGTTTGGATTCATAATCATAACCACATTTTAATCAAAATTGGTTATAAAACCGGTTATAAATTTGGTTATGTTTATATAATCGGTTTTAAACCGGTTATTATTATTTTTTTCAAAAAAATTATTTTCTTTTAAAAAATAATAATAATTTTTTCCAAAAAATTTAAAAGTAAGATACATGAAAACAATTCAACTTCAATCATTGCAAAGACCAAATCAATATGGCAGTAATGAATAAATTTTAGGTTTAATACCCATTTTGCCCCCTGCCATATAGGCGCTTTTCGAAAAACCCCCCTGTAAAAAAAAACTTGCAAAAAAAACCCTAACATTTGAAGATTCTCTCAGTTTTGACCTTCATCACATTCAGTCACTAAAAATGCCAAAATGGCAGGGGTCAAAATAAAAACGCTGCCAAAATGGCAAGGGTCAAAATGAAAACGCTGCCAAAATGGCAGGGGTCAAAAGAAAAACTCTTCCAAAATGGCAGGGGTCAAAATGGCAGGTTTTTGGTGACTGAATGTGATGAAGGTCAAAATTGAGAGAATCTTCAAATGTTAGGGTTTTTTTTGCAAGTTTTTTTTTACAGGGGGGTTTTTCAAAAAGCGCCTATATGGCAGGGGGGCAAAATGGGTATTAATCCTAAATTTTATATATTGCAATAACAATCAATGGGAAAACCCCTACTTGCAAGCCATTTCACACAACAAATAACGTCCTGGTTTTACTGCAAACAAACAGAAAAGCTGCATAATTGCTAAAACTGGTGTTCTGGACTGGACCAATGGCTAGGTATGGCCCAATCCACGTCTGCTCCCAGAACGGCCAAATTGCCTAAGTCCAATCCACAAAGGGGAAAAAGGTTACCTTTCAGCCCCTCCAACCGGGCAAGGACTACATTGCTCCTCCCCGGAACCGCTGCCCGTTCCGCACGGCTTCTTCTGTTCCCGAACAGTTGAGGGCACATACCCGAAACTACACCTATGCCCGACATAACGGCTAGTTTTGGGAACCCTACCCGACATAACGACTAGTTTTTGGCAGTTACCTATTCTTCGGGAAAATAGTTATTTCGCCTCAAAAATAGGACCGTTGGCCACGCGCTGGGGGCATTATATAAACCCTCTCAATGAGAGGGTCAGGTATCCAAAAATCATCCTAAGAACTCATACTTTGTACTTGCCCCTTTTCTCTGACCCTTTCTTACTTGAGCATCGAAGTGCCTTGCAGGTACACCCCCTCCTCCTCTTCATACGCCCAGCATCTCAGACGTACTTGGTGGCCCACATCACAGGATCTAATCAAGCCTTCACGATCAGTGGCGCCGTCTGTGGGAAATTGTTCTCCCCGTCTTAACATCCACCTCCGATACTAAGACCAAAACACTCTCATTCAAGATTATCATCATGGTCTCTCAAGATCACGTCAAAGGTGTTCTCTAGTCCGTTGTCCTCCCCGTCAATAAGACTAACGTTAATAGTCCTTCATCTCTCCTAGAGACCCCCATTTTCTTGGAGACGGAGCCACAGCCTCTCCTTCCCCTACTCCTGCTGACCGCGACAATGATCAGCCCTCGCTGGCCATACAGCCTATTCCTGCTCCACCCAACGCTGACCCAGCCGTGGTGACCCTTCTTGAAGCGATTAACAGAACTAACCTCCTGATCCTTCAGCAAAACGAAAGGATCGGGGCATTGAAGGAATCTGCCAGTCCAAGATCCTCCCCTCCGAGGAAAAGTCACCGTCGATCCAAGAGCCCGCAACCTCGGTGAGAAGTCGGCTGAAGGCTACGCCAAGAACCAAAATCTCATGCTGCCCGGAAACGCGACCATATTTCCCTACGAAACCAGCACTCTCCCGGTCATAAGAAAACCCAGAGGGACAAACAATCACCCCCGGTCAGGACTAAAGGTCGAGCCCGTACACCTTCTCCCCGAAGAAGCCGCCACCACGAGCGGGTCATCCGGTCCCTGTCACTAACCAGTTCCAGCAGCGATGATGAGCCTCACGACCCATTGTCCGAAGAAATCTTGGCAACACGCCTCCCCAAGGGCTTGGACAAGCCCCCAGAATTAGGCACATATGACGGAATAACCGACCCCGACGAGCACATCGAAAACATCGATGCGCTGTTAGATTACCGTGGTGTCTGTGGCGCCATCAAGTGCCGTCTGTTTCTGACCACGCTTCGAAAGGGAGCAATGAATTGGTACAAACAGCTGCCCGAAGAGTCAATCACTTTGTGGAAGCAGTTAGGCAGAATGTTTTCCAGGCATTTCACGGCGACGCGCCGCCACCCCAAGACTGAAGCCTCTATGGGGGCCATCATCCAAAGGAAGGATGAACCTCTCCGGGCATACATCGAGAGGTTTAACAAAGAAGCGGTGCAAGTCCCCACCACCGACGATATGAAAAAATTTCTGCTCGAACAGGGACTCCACCCCCACTCAGAGTTTTCCAAAGCTATTGGCCTCGCACCTCCGAGGAACCTGGACGCCTTCCTCCTCAAGGCGCAGTCGTACATTCAGTACGAGGAAAAGGAAGCGGCCAACTCCGCCCGAGCCTCCCGCCACCAGAAGAACGCCCGGGCCTCCAAAGGCGAAGAACCCTCGACATCTCGTCGAGGAGAAAGGAAGCGCGAAGACCTTCCTCGGGACTCCCGGGATAGCAAGGGACCTTCCGGACGATTTCACGACTACACCCCCTGACCGTCTCCAGGGAGAAGATACTGTTCGAATGCGCGAATTTGGAATTTAAACAAGCAGGGGTCCGCTTCCCCAAACAAATACCGGCTAAGCCCAACGCCGACAAATCAAAGTACTGTCGTTTCCATAAGAGTCAAGGCCACACCACCGAAGATTGCATTTATTTGAAGGATGCTATCAAAATACTGATCAGGGATGGCCACCTGAAACAACTCACAAAAAAGAAAGATGCTCCTCGGCAAGACGCCCAGGAGTCCAAGAAGGTAGAGGAAGAGGTGCCTTCCTCGGAAGAGGCCAACATCCAAGTCGCCATGTTCGTGTCACGACCAGAGGGCTTCTACGTCCCAGATGAGCTCATCGCTCCTGCCTGCCTTGCGGCCCACAGTCTGTGAAAGACGTTCCCCTCCGCCATGGTTATTTCGGGGGCAGGCTTCAATAAAGTCACGGTGGGCTCCGTGAAAAGGAAATTCGAGCACCTGATCAGCACAAGCTCCAGCAAGGTGACCACACTCGATCAAGCCCAGAAGGGCTCTATCCCCATTTCCTTATATCGGGAAGAGCTCCTCGTAGGATCTCCAAACTCGAGCATTCCCCTGCTCGTCAGAGCTCGGATGGCGAACTTCGACGTTCGTAGACTTCTCGTCGACCAAGGAAGCTCTGTCGATATCATGTACTCCCAGTTATTTTCAACGCTCCAGTTGGACGAGTCGTACCTCATCCCTTATGTGGGTTCTGACTTGAAAGGATTCAATGGGTCAGTGACCAAATCGTGGGGATACATAGAACTGATCGTAACTTTTGGATCAGCGGAGATGGTCAGATCCGTCAAGGTACAGTTTCTGGTAATCAATTGCCCGTCTTTGTATCAGTGCATCTTCAGAAGACCAACCTTGGCCGAGTTGGTAGCTGTGCCTTCAACAGTCCATCTCAAGATGAAGTACTACACTTCAAAGGGGATGGTCGCCACCCTCCACGGTGACATCAAAGTCGCGCGACGATGCTTCGAAGCAGCCACGAAGGGACTCAACGCCATCGCATCCAAGCCAAATGCATCTAACAAGCCAGCCTTACCCAGCAGTTCCGAGGAAGCCAAACCACTGCCTCAGGTCGACTTCATCGACCTCGACAGCCGCTTCCCCGAAGAGGACCAGAAGGAGGACGAAGCAGCCTCGGGCAGCTCATCTGCCCCAACCAGCAGCAGCTCTCATCCGATGCGTCCCGTCCCAGATGGCGATTTCGAGCTAGTCTTATTCGGCGACGACCCCCAGCGGGGAGTAAAGATTTGAGCAGATCTCCCCGACATCGCAAGGAAGCAACTCAAAGCCTGCCTCCATGAGAACGTCAATCTGTTCACCTGGAGTGCCACCGAGATGCCCGACTTGGACACATCCGTCGTCTGGCATCAACTCACGATTGACCCAGCCATCAAAGCAGTAGCACAACGTAGGAGAAAGCAGTCTCTGGGGAAAACGGAGGCTGCAGAAAAAGCTGTAAAGGACCTCCTCGAGGCCAAATTTATCTCGGAAGCCAAGTACACCACTTGGCTGTCCAACATTGTACTTGTGAAAAAATCTAATGGCAAATGGCGAATGTGTATTGACTATACCGATCTTAACAAGGCATGCCTGAAGGATGCCTACCCCCTCCCCATTATTGATAAACTTGTTGATAACTCTGCTGGTTTTAAACTATTATCATTCATGGACGCCTATTCGGGCTATAATCAAATACCAACGGCGATGAGCAATAAAAAATACACGGCCTTCATGACCTAATCGGGCAACTATTACTACAATGTAATGCCCTTCGGCCTGAAGAACGTCGGAGCAACCTATCAGAGGATGATGAACAAGGTTTTCCGAGGAGAGATAGGCCACATGCTCGAAGTCTATATGGACGACATGATCGTAAAATCCCCCGAGGAAACCGATCATACTGCCCATTTAAGAAAGGTCTTCGAATAGGCCAGGAAGTACCAGATGCGTTTCAACCCGGAGAAGTGCACGTTCGGTGTCCGGGCAGGCAAATTCCTTGGCTTCTACTTAACAAAACGAGGAATCGAAGCCAACCCCGATAAGTGTCGGGCATTCTCCGAGTTTCCAACGCCCAAGTCTAAGAAATCCATCCAGTCCCTGAACGGGATGCTCGCATCGCTGTCCCGTTTTGTGGCCAAATATGCCCAGCACGCCCTACCATTTTTCAAACTCCTTCGTAAGGAGGCAACGTTTGAATGGACCGAGGAATATGACCAGGCTCTCCTCCATCTAAAACGAGCACTATCAGAGTTGCCATTCCTCTCTCGCCTGCACAACGGTGAAACTCTGTACCTGTATCTCGCCGTAGCAACCGAGGAGTGAGCACCGCTCTTATCCGCGAGACACCTGACGGGCAAAAGCCCATATATTTCACGAGCAAGGCACTGCAGGGACCAGAGCTGAGGTACCAACAGATAAAAAAATGGCACTGGCCCTCATCAATGCAGCTAAAAGACTGAGACACTACTTTCTAGCCCACACAATCGTGGTTCGAACAGATCAACCCGTAAAGCAGCTGCTAGGACGACCAGACATGGCCAGTAGAATGCTCAAATGGTCGCTAGAGCTGTCCGAATTCGACATCCAGTATGAAAGCAGAAAAGCCCTCAAAACCCAGGATTTGGTTGACTTCGTCGCAGAAATGACATTCACGGATTCCCCGACCTGCGGGGTGCATAAATTGACCATTTTCGTAGATGGGGCATCCAGCTCGACTGGAAGCGGGGCAGGCATCATATTGGAGAACGACGAGGGAATCATCGTTGAAGTATCGCTTACCATATCCTTCCCCACCTCTAACAACCAAGCTGAGTATGAAGCCTTCCTCGCCGGCTTACGCCTAACCGAAGATCTCGGCGGGGAAGAAGTTGTCATCTGCACAGATTCGCAACTCGTGGCCCTCCAAGTTCGAGGAGAGTATCAAGCCAAAAACAAAACCTGTCCAAATAGTTAGCCCTAGTCAAGGAGAAAATGACGAAGTTTGTAGTGGTAGAGGTAAAGCACGTTCCCCGCGAACACAACGTCCGGGTAGACGTTTTGTCTAAACTAGCAAGCATGAAGAAGAAAGGTGGAAATAAGTCCGTCATACATGAGGTACTTCCTCGACCCAGTATCTAGAAAACTTCCCTGACCCTTGACGTACAAATGATCGGCAACAGCAACTGCTGGATGACCCCAGTTTACAACTACCTCGCTAGGGACAAACTTCCGTCCGACCCTAAAGAAGCTAGCGTAGTTAGGCGAAGAGCCTGCTCTTACGTCCTGGTCGAAGATAAAATCTATAGGTGAGGGTTCTCCATCCCGCTACTCAAGTGTGTCGAGGAAGAGGTGGTCGCCCATATCTTGCGCGAAATTTATGAAGGAATCAGTGCACAACATCTCGGTGGAAGGTCTCTCGCCCGGAAAGCCCTTCGACCAGGGTACTACTGGCCAACCATGCAGCAAGACGCTAAGGAACACGTGAAGAAATGCGATAAATGCCAACAGCACGGGGACATGCACCTAGCTCCACCTAACGAGCTCAAGGCTATGTCCTCCCTGTGGCCATTCACCTGGTGGGGCCTGGACATCCTGGGGCCATTCGTGGTAGGATCAAACTAGAGCAAGTACCCAATAGTAGGCATGGATTACTTCACAAAATGGATAGAAGCGGAGGCTCTAGCCAAGATAACTGCCCTTAACGTACTGCGTTTCTACAAACAAAACATCCTTGCACGTTTTGGCATCCCCCAGACGATAGTCACGGACAATGAGACACAGTTCACGGACAGGAAGTTCCAAGACTTCGTCACCCAGCTGGGCATGAAGCAACACTTCGCATCCGTCAAACATCCCCAGACAAACGGGCAAGCTGAAGCAGCGAACCGAGTCATTCTTTGAGGCCTTAAACGAAGGATGGACGAAACGAAGAAAGCTTGGGTCGAGGAGCTGCACAGCGTCTTATGGGCATACCGCACAACTTCACACTCTTCAACCGGGAAAACACCCTTTCGCCTGGCCTACGGGACTGAAGCTGTAATTCCCATTGAAGTTCACGTACCCTCCAGGCGGACAGAATCGCCCCTGGACGAGGAAATGAACGACGAAGCATTAAGAAAGGAACTCAACCTCGTCGAGGAAGTCCGGTCAGGGGCAGCCCTACGCGAAGCATCGTTAAAACAAAAAATTGCCATCAGGCACAACGCCAAAGTCATACGACGAGTGTTCGACGTGGGCAGCCTTGTCCTAAGAAGAAACCATAAAGATTCTCGCGAAGGCAAACTAGCCGCTAACGGAGAATGGGGCCTATTACCTAGAACATCTCAACGGGGAGGAACTTGCTCGACCATGGAACGCCGAAAAGCTAAAACAATACTACAGCTAAAGCCTAAATTGTTGGTTCGATCCGTCACTTGTAAGTTCTTGTAATTGGCTAAAATTTTGTTAAAACAATGCTGATGTCATGGTTGATGTTGCAACATGAGCTTCTAACAGTATTGGTATGTTTTGGCTAACGTTCTGGTTTGTGAATATTGTTGAAGAAGTAAAGTGCTGAAGAGTGATGTCACATGCGATGTCTTAACATCACTATACCAGAACATTAAAACATCAGGATGTAATGGGTTGCGCTGATTATGTTGATTTAAGGTGATCTGTCAGTTAGATTGAATGCGAATTTCCCGGTATAATCAGTTATGAAGAAGATCAGTTTGATGCGAATTTAAAGCATAAAGATATGGAGAATATTCAGAGTTAATTATTGAAGATTTAATTGAAGATTTATTTAGAAGCAGGATCTGTTGCAGATTTGTTATAGAAGATTTGATATGATTTGAAGGCCCAAATCCAGTTGGGAAAAGGTTATAAATAGAATGCTTGTAATCTAGAATGAGTATGGGTCTAAGATGTAGATCATTAGGGCTTTGTCAATGTGAACCACTCGGGTTGTGAGATGGTCACTGTGTCTTTACTCAGAAACCTGTAGGTAATGAGTATGGTATTGTTCGTGGAGGAAGCTTGGAAGCAACTCCAATGTGTGTCATGGAAGTGTGTATTCTATGTGTCTTTGATTGAACAGTTGTTGGTAATCAAGTTGTTGATGCAGTGGCGGTGAAGTTGACTGTTAGACATCATTGCGATGATTGGAAATGAGATGGAGTCTCTTACCTAGGGAGGACTTAGGTAGAAGGGTCATTGGGTAGTGATTAAATTAGGTAGATTATCAACTGGTTTGTTGAGTCTGTAATTTGATACTGCTAATAGTGGACTTCCTTCCTGGCTTGGTATGCCCCCAGACGTAGGTTGTTGAACCGAACTGGGTGAATAATTCAGTGTGTTATTTACTAGTTCTATTATTGCCTTGTTCATACAGCAGATTGCGATGTTGTGACATTGCACGAGACATCACACATCTGTACCAGAATTTTAATTGGTATCAGAGCAGGCATCATGTCTGTTTCTGGATGAGATATAGGGAAGTTACTTTCTGGTTCATGAGCAAGGAAGATAGTTTTGCTGAGTGATGGTCTTGGTCAGTTCATATAGTTGTTTGTATGTTCCCTTGAAGTGAAGGATGGACTATTCATGACATGATCACTGCTGGCACTTGGGTTGTTGATGATGTGTAAGGATTATTGTTGAGGAAGTGTATGTTCTGCTGCATATGGTAGGGTCTTGTATCTCTGGTGGTGAGATTCTAGGAAGGTATTCTCATGGAAAGACATTAGGGGTTGGTCTCCTCAGCAGGATATTCTTGATGTTATAGACAACTTTAACGAGGATTATTTCATATCTTTGTTTTGGGGAAAGAAGTGACCAAAAAGATGAATGGATCCTACATGGAAGGTTCTGTTTCTAATCAGGCATTGAAGACCAATCTGTTCAGAACTTTGATGAAGAAGGTAAAACCATAGCAAAAGAGTGCCACTGTCAAAATTTTCATGCGGGAGTGAAAATCTTGAATAGTTATCTCTTAAGCTAGGTAGTGGTGACCTAATTAGGAGGATCCTTCTGGTCATGATATAGTTCGTGCTTATCTAAAGATACATGAACTGGAGGATGTTTCATCAAGAAAGAAGCTGAGCTTGTTTAGTTCTCATGTGTTCCCTCCAAGAGATTTGTGTGGATATAGTCTCCAAAGCCATAACAGTTGTTTATTGAGATATAGACAGATGTTGGAACTAAAGTTGAAACATCATTCTAGTTCCAAAGAAAGTTAGTTGTGCTCTAGGTGAAGTATCAGGACAAGCCACTTACCTAATCTGAAGTGATCAGTGGTGTGGATTAGCAAAAGAAGGATCTAGAAGGGATTGTGAGAAGTGGTCTCAATATCCATTAGATAAGAAGATGTGTTTGTGGAGTCTTGGGTTGATGAGCAAGCAGACAAGCTGTCTTGGTGTGATGTCAGAACATGATACAGGACATGTTTCTATAGAGCCAAACAAGGAATTGTTTTGGTCGGTAGTGCAAGGATAAGGTGTAACACGTGTCTCTGCCGATGCATGGAGCGTTATTGGCCTAATTTATGGTAAGATTCAGTTTTGAAATATTTAAGGCAGACAAGGCAGTTTTTGGAAGGTAGGCATTGAATTTGAATGCAGTTTTTGATACCTAAAATAACGTTTCTTTGACCAAGAACCTTGACATATTCAAGACTCGTTAATTCCAAAGTTACTGGTCAGCTATTTATAGGGGTTATTTTGTTCTCCTTCAGCCAGTAAGTGTGAGTGTTTCATAAGTTCTATGGATTTCGTTCGTTTTTGGGTAAGCACGACTTGGGTCTGGTTCTGTGAGGGCTTCCTTTGCCAATTTGTGGCTAAAAAGGGGGAGAAAGGAAAGGGTCTGGCTAATTAGGTTGTGCAGATGTTATGCCTGGAGTCTGCAGTTTCTGATGCTGCAGAAGAGGGTGTTACATCCTTAAGTTGGTGTTGAGTCATTGTGACTTGTGTCCTGAGTTATGAACACAGTTGTGACTTGTGTTCTGAGTTACCTGGGTTGGCAGAATGGCACTTCTTAAGTTTCCTCTTATGCCGCGGACTAAACCCAGTGTCTGATCAATGAAGGTGTGCTGAATTATCTTATGCCACCATTGGTCTTTGATGACTAGACAAACATTTCTTTTCTGGAGGAGTCTTCTACATTTACTCCGGGTCTGAGTTGAAAGGAAAAAGAAATGTGTTGTATTAAGGGGGAGTGTTGGATATCTTCTTCCTCATGTGCACCTCCTGATGTGATGCCTGGGTTTGCTGGTATATGGTGATGTGATGTCCTAACATCATTCAAAGTTAGCCAAGAAGATGATTCTCCATGGATGCAGCACACAGTAGCTACTGTTGTTTATTGTTAGGATCAGATGACGTCTAACAGTAGTGTAGGGTTGTATTTACTGCTGTATTTACTGCTGTAATCTGAGTTGTAATGTTTATATATTTGTTTTAGCCAAAATTAGCCAAAGGGGGAGATTGTAAGTTCTTGTAATTGGCTGAAATTTTGTTAAAACAATGTTGATGTCATGGTTGATGTTGCAACATGAGCTTCTAACAGTATTGGCATGTTTTGGCTAACGTTCTGGTTTGTGAATATTGTTGAAGAAGTAAAGTGCTGAAGAGTGATGTCACATGCGATGTCTTAACATCACTATACCAGAACATTAAAACATCAGGTTGTAATGAGATGCGCTGATTATGTTGATTTAAGGTGATCTGTCAGTTAGATTGAATGCGAATTTCCTGGTATAATCAGTTATGAAGAAGATCAGTTTGATGCGAATTTAAAGCATAAAGATATGGAGAATATTCAGAGTTAATTATTGAAGATTTAATTGAAGATCTATTTAGAAGCAGGATCTGTTGCAGATTTGTTACAAAAGATTTGATATGATTTGAAGGCCCAAATCCAGTTGGGAAAAGGTTATAAATAGAATGCTTGTAATCTAGAATGAGTACGGGTCAAAGATGTAGATCATTAGGGCTTTGTCTATGTGAACCACTCGGGTTGTGAGATGGTCACTGTGTCTTTACTCAGAAACCTGTAGGTAATGAATATGGTATTGTTCGTGGAGGAAGCTTGGAAGCAACTCCAATATGTGTCATGGAAGTGTGTATTCTATGTGTCTATGATTAAACAGTTGTTGGTGATCAAGTTGTTGATGTAGTGGCAGTGAAGTTGACTGCTAGACATCATTGCGATTATTGGAAGTGAGATGGAGTCTATTACCTAGGGAAGACTTAGGTAGAAGGGTCATTGGGTAGTGATTAAATTAGGTAGATTGTCAACTGGTTTGTTGAGTCTGTAATTTGATACTGCTAATAGTGGACTTCCTTCCTGGCTTGGTATGCCCCCAGACGTAGGTTGTTGAACCGAACTGGGTGAATAATTCAGTGTGTTATTTACTAGTTCTATTATTGCCTTGTTCATACAGCAGATTGCGATGTTGTGACATTGCACGAGACATCACACATCTGTACCAGAATTTTAATTAGTATCAGAGCAGGCATCCTGTCTGTTTCTGGATGAGATCTAGGGAAGTTACTTTCTGGTTCATGAGCAAGGAAGATAGTTTTGCTGAGTGATGGTCTTGGTCAGTTCATATAGTTGTTTGTATGTTCCCTTGAAGTGAAGGATGGCATATTCATGACATGATCATTGCTGGCACTTGGGTTGTTGATGTTGTGCAAGGATTATTGTTGAGGAGGTGTATGTTCCGCTGTATATGGTAGGGTCTTGTATCTCTGGTGGTGAGATTCTAGGAAGGTATTCTCATGGAAAGACATTAGGGGTTGGTCTCCTCAGCAGGATATTCTTGATGTTATAGACAACTTTAACGAGGATTATTTCATATCTTTGTTTTGGGGAAAGAAGTGACCAAAAAGATGAATGGATCCTACATGGAAGGTTCTGTTTCTAATCAGGCATTGAAGACCAATCTGTTCAGAACTTTGATGAAGAAGGTAAAACAATAGCAAAAGAGTGCCACTGTCAAAATTTTCATGTGGGAGTGAAAATATTGAATAGTTATCTCTTAAGGTAGGTAGTGGTGACCTAATTAGGAGGATCCTTCTGGTCATGATATAGTTTGTGCTTATCTGAAGATACATGAACTGGAGGACGTTTCATCAAGAAAGACGTTGAGCTTGTTTAGTTCTCATGTGTTCCCTCCAAGAGATTTGTGTGGATATAGTCTCCAAAGCCATATCAGTTGTTTATTGAGATATAGACAGATGTTGGAACTAAAGTTGAAACATCATTCCAGTTCCAAAGAAAGTTAGTTGTGCTCTAGGTGAAGTATCAGGACAAGCCACTTACCTAATCTGAAGTGATCAGTGGTGTGGATTAGCAAAAGAAGGATCAACTAGTGCCTCAAGTCTGCAGGAAAAGGATGTCAGACCAGATAAAATGTTGTTTGCGGGGAATAATGTTGTGCATATACATTGATGGGAGACTTTGTATTTGTCTGAGGTTAAAATGCAGGTCTGCAGAAGTGTTGAGAATTTACTCTTTGTGGCGGTTTTGGAAGTATTTTCAAAGGTTAAGCATCTTGGAGTTGAATCAACTGGCGGAGTTGATTGGTGGTTATGGCAAGTGTCTGGGATGAGAGGCAGACAGATTGTGGAATGTTGATGACATCCAACATCTCTAAGTCAGACAGTGGCTGAGGTTGTAAGATATGAAGACACACATCTTGATGGTTACAGCATGGATCAGTGGTTTAGAGCATGGTGTTTGCTCTGGTTGTGAAGGTCGAGGATAAGTGGCAGTTATCTCTGGCTTTCTACTGATGGCTCTACTAAGGGAAGTGACCTTCTTTAGTATTGCTATGGGGTAGTCTTGGACTACTTACTTTCTGAAGATGTTTATGTGGTTGGTCTGAAGTCCTTGGAGTTTCTAAGCAGAGTGGAGGTTGTCTACTCAAACTTGATTGTTGAATCAAGTTTATGAGAGCATGGGAATCTATTTCTGCAAAGGGAGGAGGTTCTTCTGAGTGGCAGAAGGTAGAGCTGAAGTCAGCTGTTGGATGTTCTGACATCTAGTTTAACATCAGGAGTCTCAGCTGGTGAAGTGGCACATCAGCTAATGATAGGGTGATCTACAGGAATGAACAATAGGATGCTTCAAAAAGATCATTCTTATGGCAGTTTGCGGGAGCTGCAGGAAGGAGAAGATGTTACATGACCATGGCTTAGGGAGTCTAAGTGTGGTTGCTTTTGAGCAAGTGGAACATGTGACTTGAAGGTCAAGGTTTCTTGGTGGATTGTTCTGGCAAATGTGAAAAAGGTTAAATGGGGCATTTGGCTGTTTTCATGTGAGGATTAAGCTCAACTTGTGAATTGAACAAAGAATGAGCTCTTGAAGACATGTAGATGCGAAGAAGCACATGTTATCCTTGATAGGGGGAGATTGTTACTGTTTTATGCAGCTGAACATGGGATTGATATTACTGGAGTTTTTGGTGTGGCACTCATGAGGATTTAGTGTCTTGTGCAGGTGTGCATTGCATTTGTTTAGTATAAATGGAACAGAATTAAAACAAAAGTTTATTGCATTTTTGAAGCTTACAAGATCAGTAAAAACAACAAGCAAAGAGTCTAAAGATTATCCCAACCCCCCGAATCAAGAAAAGATTTCCAATCTTCATCCCATTCATCATCAGAAGCTTGAAGTTGCACTTGGTTTTTCTTGATGGCCTTCATCCTTGTTTCTGATGTTTTGCGTGTTCTTGTTGCTCCTGAAGATGCTCCAGCTGTGGATAGTGTTGTGTCCTTCAGCTTCTGAGGATCTGGCTTCTTGTCCTCCTGCATGTGTCTCTTTGCTGCATTCTTGTTAGACTGACTCATGATTCCTTCCTTGGTATGCTGCTAGGAGCAAGGAGGCTGGTTCTTTATAATGGATAAAGAGTCATTGTTTGTATCGCCTGACCAGTCAAAGTTGTCTTTGGCATGGGAATTTGGTCTTGGGAACCTAGTCTTTTGTCCATTTGATGCCTGAACGGTGTGCCTTGGTAGAAGTTGTCCTAGTGTACCTAAAAGGATGAGCCAAGGTATTGCCTTAGTTTACCTTTGGTATAGCTGCTAATTGTGTTCAAGTGATTGTGACTACCTAAATGACCTACAGAAGGTGTGACCTTGTGTTTCGTGCTGATGTCCTACATTTTGTTACAACATTATGGTTGGTTATGTACCATACTTATGAAGTTGGAAGAAGCAGCATTATCGTCTGAAGTGGCAGTTCTGACATAATGTGGATTAGAATGGGCAGATTTTAATCTTGATGGTAAGTAGTTCTGGAAATACATGGCTACTTTCATGATGAAGACTTCATTAGGATCTTGTGATTGTAAGGACAGAAGGGTGTTGTCAGTAGTAGGTTCCTTCTAATACAAGTAAAAGGTGGTGACAGTCCTTATCTTGTGTGAGAAATCTCCATTCAAATGGGCCTTTGTTTATTGGACTTGGCAGACCTTGCATCTAAAATCCCCATGAGGAATGTGGCATTATTGGTGTGATATCATAAAGGGCAATGAATGTAAGGTTGTTGGCTATAGCCTATTATAGCATGTATGCTAGTCAAGCTTGTGCAGTGAGATGATGGGACATATCTGTCTGAAGATAGTGCCTATGCTGGAGAGGTCTGAACAGCAAAATTGGTGTACATGGGTGATTTTATTGTTCTCTGATGGTTTGAAGGAATCTAGAAGGGATTGTGAGAAGTGGTCTCAATATCCATTAGATAAGAAGATGTGTTTGTGGAGTCTTGGGTTGATGAGCAAGCAGACAAGTTGTCTTGGTGTGATGTCAGAACATGATACAGGACATGTTTCTATAGAGCCAAACAAGGAATTGTTTTGGTCGGTAGTGCAAGGATAAGGTGTAACACATGTCTCTGCCGATGCATGGAGCGTTATTGGCCTAATTTATGGTAAGATTCAGTTGTGAAATATTTAAGGCAGTCAAGGAAGTTTTTGGAAGGTAGGCATTGAATTTGAATGCAGTTTTTGATACCTAAAATAGCGTTTCTTTGACCAAGAACCTTGACATATTCAAGGCTCGATAATTCCAAAGTTACTGGTCAGCTATTTATAGGGGTTATTTTGTTCTCCTTCAGCCAGTAAGTGTGAGTGTTTCATAAGTTCTATGGCTTTCGTTTGTTTTTGGGTAAGCACTACTTGGGTCTGGTTTTGTGAGGGCTTTCTTTGCCAATTTGTGGCTAAAAAGGGGGAGAAAGGAAAGGGTCTGGCTAATTGGGTTGTGCAGATGTTATGCCTGAAGTCTACAGTTTCTGATGCTGCAGAAGAGGATGTTACATCCTTAAGTTGGTGTCGAGTCTTTGCGACTTGTGTCCTGAGTTATGAACACAGTTGTGACTTGTGTTCTGAGTTACCTGGGTTGGCATAATGGCACTTCTTAAGTTTCCTCTTATGCCACGGACTAAACCCAGTGTCTGATCAATGAAGGTGTATTGAATTATCTTATGCCACCATTGGTCTTTGATGACTAGATAAACATTTCTTTTCTGGAGGAGTCTTCTACATTTACTTCGGGTCTGAGTTGAAAGGAAAAATAAATGTGTTGTATTAAGGGGGAGTGTTGGATATCTTCTTCCTCATGTGCACCTCCTGATGTGCTGCCTGGGTTTGCTGGTATATGGTGATGTGATGTCCTAACATCATTCAAAGTTAGCCAAGAAGATGATTCTCCATGGATGCAGCACACAGTAGCTACTGTTGTTTATTGTTAGGATCAGATGACGTCTAACAGTAGTGTAGGGTTGTATTTACTGCTGTATTTACTGCTGTAATCTGAGTTGTAATGTTTATATATTTGTTTTAGCCAAAATTAGCCAAAGGGGGAGATTGTAAGTTCTTGTAATTGGCTGAAATTTTGTTAAAACAATGCTGATGTCATGGTTGATTTTGCAACATGAGCTTCTAACAGTATTGGTATGTTTTGGCTAACGTTCTGGTTTGTGAATATTGTTGAAGAAGTAAAGTGCTGAAGAGTGATGTCACATGCGATGTCTTAACATCACAATACCGGAACATTAAAACATCAGGCTGTAATGGGATGCGCTGATTATGTTGATTTAAGGTGATCTGTCAGTTAGATTGAATGCGAATTTCCTGGTATAATCAGTTATGAAGAAGATCAGTTTGATGTGAATTTAAAGCATAAAGATATGGAGAATATTCAGAGTTAATTATTGAAGATTTAATTGAAGATCTATTTAGAAGCAGGATCTATTGTAGATTTGTTACAGAAGATTTGATATGATTTGAAGGCCCAAATCCAGTTGGGAAAAGGTTATAAATAGAATGCTTGTAATCTAGAATGAGTACGGGTCCAAGACGTAGATCATTAGGGCTTTGTCTATGTGAACCACTCGGGTTGTGAGATGGTCATTGTGTCTTTACTCAGAAACCTGTAGGTAATGAGTATGGTATTGTTCGTGGAGGAAGCTTGGAAGAAACTCCAATGTGTGTCATGGAAGTGTGTATTCTATGTGTCTATGATTGAACAGTTGTTGGTAATCAAGCTATTGATGCAGTGGCGGTGAAGTTGACTGCTAGACATTATTGCGATTATTGGAAGTGAGATGGAGTCTCTTACCTAGGGAGGACTTAGGTAGAAGGGTCATTGGGTAGTGATTAAATTAGGTAGATTGTCAACTGGTTTGTTGAGTCTGTAATTTCATACTGCTAATAGTGGACTTCCTTCCTGGCTTGGTATTCCCCCAGACGTAGGTTGTTGAACCGAACTGGGTGAACAATTTAGTGTGTTATTTACTAGTTCTATTATTGCCTTATTCATACAGCAGATTGCGATGTTGTGACATTGCACGAGACATCACACATCTGTACCAGAATTTCACGTCACAACAACGAGCATCGCATATCGACCACGATGCGTGCCTAGGTACAAGCGCAGCATGCCAGAAAAGTAGAACCCCGCTCAGGAACAAGCTAGGTCCCTGCTCGACAGCGGTCCCTCAATCGAGCACCGCCGTCGCCAAAGTACCACGACAGGCAGAACACCCAGCTCGCGATGGGAGGTTCACGCTGCGAACTCAGGTCGTAAACGTTACCTGAGCTCCGCTCCCTCGCCCAGACATTCCCTGGTCGTTTGACCAGTAACCCTCACTGCCGAACACATCTACAACAAGCAATCCCCTAAAACTTAAAAGCAAACCAAATTAACCCCTATTACGGGCATACATGCATATCGAGCAAAAGTACAACACTTAGCAGAAATCAAAATAGATAAAGCCATGCAAATCACAAAATCAGCCACAAGGACTGGGCGCATACATAATTACAGTAATAAGTGGTCGCAAGGACCACAATTGTGCTTGTTACACCCCGTACAAAACATAAGTTACATCAAAAGATACACGACACGCAGGCCGGACAAATTACAACAAGGATAAAAACACCATCACTCCTCCATCTGCTCAGGCTGCTCGAGGTTGGGCTCAGGCCCCTGGTCTCCTAGTTCAAAACTTCAGCATGCTCGTCACCACCAAGGAGGGAGTTCGGAATGACTATCCTGCCATCCTCGACATGAGCCAAGTAGTGGATACCCTCGGTGGAGAACTCAACCCCGGGGTTGACCACCCGCAGTTAGGCCACAACATTCTTAAAAGACTCGTCCCCAATGACAATGTTGTCATCCTCGGCCTTCAGCATACGAGCAACCAGCTCAGCCCTTGTCTTTATTTCCTTCACATCCTCAGGTTCATCCTCGCCCAGAGCACTTGCCAACCTCAACTGCTCTGCCAGCTCCTCAACTGTCTTCTTCTCCGTGGCCAGCATAGAGTTCTCCCCCTTTAGCCTGGTCACCTCCTCATCCGCCTTCTTTTGGGCATCATCAGTACTCTTAGCCTTTTCCTTGGTTTTCCTCGCCGTCTCTTCAAGAGATGCCATGGTAACCCGGGCAGCTCTAAGTTCAGACTCAGTTGCAGAGTCCCCTTCAGCATAGATGGTCGCCATCTCCAAAACTCTGACTAGTGCAGAGGCATCTTGGGCCACCAGCGCCCTCTTGCTTAGGCGATCCATGCCTTTCAGCTGGAGAGATTCTACCCGCGGCACGACCAAGGACGTCCCTTCGAAGAATCTTCTGTCAAGAATACATGGAGGAAGTTCAAACTACCCCTTTTCTGGCGCCCGGGTGAGATCTTCCCCTTCAGTGGCCCTGAACTGCTTGGACCGTAAAGCCAGAGGCAGGGGAGATCCCTGGGCAGGAGTAGGCGAAGAGGTCCCCGCAGCAGGTTGGGGAGGAGTAGGAGCACGCTGGGCAAATCGAGTCTTGGGAGCAGCCGCCTTGGGCTTGTTCCACGCGATAGCATTGTTTACCATTCTTTCATGAGCGGAAGGCATCTCACCTGCAAAAACAAAACAAATATGTTAGACGACCAAGGGAAAATATGTCGGGAAAGTCAAGTAACTAAGACTACTGAGCAATTTGTAAGAATCCGCAGGAGTCTTGCACTCCAAAAGCGCCTTGGTGTTAATAAAATGATACTCAACCCGCTGGCTACCGTCCTCCTCGAAAATCGGTGATCCCTTCTTCGTCCAGCATTCAGCAAGCCGGAAAGAGTTGAAAAAGTTCACCAGCGTGTCATATGCAACGGCATCCTGCCCGTCTAGCATGTGTGGCTAGGCAACATACTCATTGGCCTCCTTGGAGAAGTGGCTAGGCCCCCAGTGAAACAGAAACTTAAATTCTCTATCCCTGATCAGCTTCCCATTCTCATCGTGCATATCATTACCCTCCTCGTTAAGGGATACCGCCCAAACATACGTGTTATCCTGGGCCCTCTCCGACACAGGCTCTATGATATAGAACCTTTCTTTGAATGTCCGAATTGACTCTGTAAAAGGCTTGAACAGCTTGCGGGGCTGTTTCAACGAAACCCAGCCATACCTCCTCCCCGTCAACTGCCGTTGAAGATGAAAGACAATGAAAAACAAAGGGAGAGTGGCCCCTATCCTCAAATACTTGCACGTCAACTCGAAAGAACTGATAAACACCAGCGAGTTGGGGTGCTGCTGAGATGGAGCCAGGTCCAGGTACGTGAAGACTGACTGTTGAAAATCGGTGAAGGGCAGCCTCAATTCCAGCTCTTTAAATGCGTATTCGTACATGGCAAAACGCTCCCCGAAGTTGGTGCATACCCTATCATCCTCAGAGGGGAAGTGCACCTTCCACTCCCCCTCTGCCCCAACGACCATGAAGACATCCCCCAGATATGTCGCAAAAGTATATACGTGCTCGACATGCTCAGTTGTGGCACCCCAAAATTTTCCCTACCTTTTTCTGGCTTTTGTTTCGCATTCATCTGCATTTCTTCCTTAGGACATAACTCATAATCATACTTTGCATTGGTTCTTGAGACATGGGATCAAAGGATTTTCTTATTGACCTTATTCAGAGGTGATTCAGTCGGTTTCTATTTCAGGTTAAGATGGAGTAAGAAGTTGAATTCTACTCGTTGTAATTTTTCTATTCAGAGGATCCATCAAAGGCTTTGGGTCATAGGTGTGAATCACGGTTTAATTTCTTCTCACTTCAAGCCACCTTCTTCAAGATTTATCAGTGTACATCAAGGTGAATTAGGGTTTGTTTCAAGGTTGAGTTGTAGACTTCATCAGGTTGTCAAGCAAGGGTTCATGTGAGGATTCACTTGATCAAAGATTCAGAGGATGTTTGATGCCGATGATTTGTTTCAGTGGCAAGATTATTCTGTGGTAGCTGTGTGCACTTTATCAGAGGCTCGTGAAAAAGTTTGGGATTGGTTTTGGATTCATTTAGCTATCCATTTGCTAAACCATGTTCTTATCCACCTTTTGATTTTCAAATCCATCGTTCATTTCTTAATACCCATACCCATTTTTCTAAACCAATTTATCCACATCATTTTTAATATCCATCTCATTATCCATTTCATCTCATAATCATATTTCATTTTAATCCATTTATCCACTTTTCAAATCCATAGTTTCTAATAACCAAATTCATAAAACCATATTCATTTCTAAACCATGTCCATATCCATTTTGTTTCCAACCAAATACCCATTTAGTATCCGAATTATTTCAAACCAAGTCTAATTGTCCAAGTCAAAATCCAATTGTTTTTAATCCATACCCATTGTCCATATCCATATTCAAAAGTCATACCAATTTTATTTTTCTTTAAACCACATCCAAATTCATCCATTTGTTCTTAACCACTTTTTGACCCATATTCAAATTCATTTTTAATCTTTTTCTAAATCCAGTACCATTCCAAATCCATTTCATTTCTTTTTTATCCATTAAAGCTATTTCATGTCCAAATTGAATTCAATGTCCATACAATATCCATTACACTATGCTAACATATTTTTTGGTCTAAATCCACTCAAGATCATTAATCATTTTTGTTCCAAATTCATTCAAATGGTGATTGTATAGTAGGATAAGAAAAATGACGCAGTAAAAAGGTACAAAATTGAAAGAAAGAGACAAATTCTGGTCATCAGCAGACTTTGGTTGATCCATTCCAGTTTATCGGTTCTCGTCATTATTTGGGCCCATGTATGTAATGTATTATCAGTAAAAGTTTCTTGGCCCATATACATGACGTTTAACCATTAGAGTTACAAACATGGTTTCTGCTAATTCATGTCATGTATCAGTAATTGGTAGCAGTATTTTTTTATCAGTAAAAATAAGAATATCATTTAGTTTTGAACATAGCAAATCATATATTAACAAGTACAAAGTTACACTAATTCCATCAATAATATTGACATATCAGAAGTAGCCTCTAATTAACTACATCAGTAAGGAAAGTTTACAGTGTACAAGAAGACAAGAAAAAATCAAAATATCTGCAGCTGCTCAACGGTTTCTCCTCAACTCCACTCCCTTGCACAAAATCAGGGATTCTCTCCAACGAATTTCTTCAGGTCTAAATTTCCAGTTGTGCCCTCGAAGATCCCTATATATACATTCATTGAGGACTCTGAAAAAAAGAGAGAGAAAACCTATCGTTACTCTGTTGAAATCCACTCTCAACCCACTCTAAAGCTCTTTGTTTTAAAACCTTCTCAGAGCTCACATCAGAGCTCTGTGTAAGGCGAGCTTAGCCACAAATCCACATTCTCGGAATACATCATTTTCAGCAAGGTACTGGAAAGGCACGATATAGAAGTAAGAAGAAGCAGTGCTCAGAAGAAGAGGTAAGAAGAGAGGGAATCGCGGAATCGGAACGTAACGAGAAAATTCGGTGAAAATTCTGGTCTATGCAGACAGCAGATGTCTTAACACAATTCAAGACATTGTGCTGCATAATCATTTAAACAAGATAGGAACAGCACACAGTTGATAGCTGACAATCAACATGAAGCCACAACAGATGTTACAACATCTGCTAAGGCATGTTTATCAAGAGTATATACAGAACATTAAAAACTGCAGAATGATAAACAACACACAAAATTTATTCACCCAGTTCGGTCTAACAACATACATCTGGGGGCATACCAAGCCAGGAAGAAAGTTCACTATCAGCAGTATCAATTCATAGACCCTATAATCAACACACCCGTTGATGATCTACTCACTTAATCACTACCCAATGACCCTTCTACCTAAGTTCAACCTAGATAAGAGACTTCATCTCACTTCCAATCATCGCAATGATGTCTAGCAGTCAACACCTCAGCCACTGCATCAACAGCTTGATTTCCAACAACTCTTCAATCACAGAAAAGTAAAAGACACACTTCAAAGAAACACAATCATCGTTACTTAAAAGCTCATAGATGATTGACAAATACAACTCAACTAAACAGTCCAACTCTAAGTACGAAACAGTACCAAGGTGGCTCACAATTTCACACAACCCTAATGATCTACATTTTGGACCCGTGCTTATTCTAGGTTACAAGCATTCTATTTATATCTTTTTCCCAACTGGATTTGGGCTTCTAATCACAACATATCAGCTGCTACAAATCTGCAAAAGATTCTCCTACAAAATAGGTCTTCAATCAAATCCTTCCTAATTTATCTCCATAATTAGAAAGTCATTACTCTTCAATATTCTTCTTGATTCTGACTTGAATCTTCCAGACCTATAAATCAGTTCCACAAAGGATACATAATATTTCCAGGATCTTATGTATCTTTTAAATCTTCACTTTTTAATTCAGCTGCAAGATCTTCTCCATAAGAATAGGAACAAATCTCCAAATAGTTTCCTAAAAAGTCTCCAAGATCCTTTTTATGAAATCCAATTAAATCTGCACTTTGTTCCTAATTAATCTCCTTGACCTGTGTATAATGATGAGGTATATCCAAAAAGATCTCATCAGATCAAATCAAATATGTCAAGAGATATACAATACAACACCTGCTGTAACAGACAATGATGTTGTGACATCTCCTTTGACATCTTGATTAACCATCACAGAGCAGCAGTACCTGTTGTACCAGATCAAGATGTTCTGTCATGACATTCCAAAGACAGCCATGTCACATCACCTTAAACATTCAGGTTCAGTGAAGTGCTCATGACATCTCTGTCACACCATTACAACCATGCACTCATACTAGATAGGTGCAGCACAACATGTCAAGACATCACACTTGATATTTAACTAATATGACAGAAACTGAACATAACCAGTTAGTGCAGAACAACATGTCAAGACATCCTACTTGACATTTCACAACCTGCAACTAATCTGTTATGGCAGATACACATACAGCATGTTAAAACACCTTCAGTGACATAAGAGCTAACATAAAGGTTTTAACAAAATTTAGCCAACATACATACTGCATAGCTGCAGAACTAACAAACTCCCCCTTTGGCAAATTTTGGCTAAAACCAACAATCAGAGATACCAGCATCAGAAGACAGTCACAGATTGTTAGCACAGTCACACACACATCAGCAACGTCACAATAACATAACAACACTCAACTACATTTGCACACAATCACAACCTCACATAGTTAGTGGCAGAGGTACACAAATAAATGTTAGAACATCATATGGGGCATCAGATATCAGCACATCATGCAATCACACTCTCTCCCCCTTTTTAGCCATATTTGACAAAGCAATAGCACACCAGAGCAATATCCATACAACCTTTGGATAACACAACCAGCTCCCCCTCAAGGAAACAACCAAGGAACTCTACTACTACTTACAACCATCTCCCCCTTTTTAGCCATAATATGCCAAACCAAGCAACTATGCATTTAAGGGAAATCAGCAAGAATCAGGAAAATCAGTAGCATTACTCCCCCTGACATGGATAACCTGTGCTCCTTTGCAAGAAGAACACCCAAAATGAATGAAAAACATAAGACGCATCTTCATGTCTTCAAGAGCTCACTCCCAGTTCAGCCACCGGCTGAAGCTCATTCATTTTGACACCTGCTAATTAAGCAGTCACTCACACAAGAAGTTACATCATGCTATACGTGAGGAACATAAGGATCATCATCCTCCTTCAAACTAAAGCTCCCCCTCAAGCCAATGGACCAGAAACAACCAGAACAAAAACACATCATAACCCATCACATCACAGAAGATCACAAGAACACAAGAACAATACTCTCTCTCCCCAAGCTTTTCAACTGGCCTTAGCAAGGCCCTCCATCAATAATCACCCAACTCTCCAAAGGCAGTTATTCCCTATCATTCTCCCGTATGATAAATTGGAATACTCCTGATCAATTGATGAGTATCTTCACCTTCAGACTTCCAAGCAATCAATACCTGATATGCTTCAGTCTTCTCTACATTCTTCATCCAAGGCAGACCTTCTACTTCATCATTATCCCGTATGACAATGTAGACACTCTTTAGGCATATTGTAGGCACCAAGCTCCTGAACCAGAGCATAATCATCCTTCACCAAGGATATCCAATCAGATAATGTCCCAACACAAGTTAGAACATCTGCCACACACCAAGACAACATCACCATGATTCTTGATTTGCTCCATCAACTGGACTTACTATAGCATAGTAATCCAAACTGAAGATCTTCACATAACACTGCGTCATCAGCTTGAACAAAGAGAGCTTCAGAAACCCAGAAAGAAATAAACTCTCATCCACCAATGAAACCAGATCTTCAAGTCACATGAACTACTTGCTCCATAGAAAGACATCTTGGATTCACCAAGCCTCTTAGTCATGTAACATCTTCTCAAACCACAGCTCCCGCAAACTGTATGAGACAGACCTTTTCGAAGCATCCATAACTTCCATTACTGTAGATCACCTCTATCTTAAGCTGATGTGCCACATCACCAACTGAGACTTCTGATGTTAAGCTAGATGTCAAAACATTATGACATCCAACTGTTGAATTCAGCTCTTCCTTCTGCCACTTAGAAGAACCTCCTCCTTTTGCAGAAATAGATTTCCATGCTCTCATAGACTTTATTCAACAATCAAGTTTGAGTAGACAACCTCCATCCTGCTTTGAAACGCCAAAGACTTCAAACCTGCCATATCTGAATCTTGAGAAAATAAGTAGTCCAAGACTACCCCATAGCCATAAAAAAATGCCACTTCTAAATACACTATAGAACACACAATCTCATCTTTATAATCCCACCATGATCGTTTCACTATCATGTAGGACATCAACACAGAGTTCCTTGAACCCAGGATGATCTCCAAGGATCACACCTTCAGCAGCTAATTCAGGTCGTCACACACCAACACACCACGAAAAGAAATAAACAGCCAAATAGAGAAAAGTAAATTCTTAACACTTCTGCAGTCCTGCACTTTTACATCAGACATATACATAGTCTCCCGTCAATGTATTTTGTCTAGTTGAAAGCACAACACCTTAGATAAATGCTCAGCTCCTGTCAGAGCATTCACTATCGGTTAGATGCACATCCTTATCAAAAACAGACAAATACACAACTCCTGTCAAGGTATTTATCATATGTGATAAGGTAACCTTCTCACACAAGGTACGCCATTATTTTCCTGCACACTTGTGGCACTAGCTGATCCCTCTTTTATTAATCCACACCACTGATCACTTCAGATTAGGTAAGTGGCTTGACCTGATACTCCACCATGAGCACAACTAACTCCCTTGGTTGAAATAATGTTTCAACATCAGTTTCGACATCGGTCTAAATCACATTAAACATCTACTATGGCTTTTGAGACAACAATCATAGTAATCCACACACATCTCTTGCAAGGGACACAAGAGGATCGACCATCAGTATCTGATCAACCTTCAAAACCAGACCATACACACAAGCAGGAACCTGCATACTCTACATCTCAAGAATCTTCTTCTCAAACTTCTAATGTTCAGACCCCCTGTCTGACTTTGAGATGTTGGATGCCATCCTTTTGCACCTAAAGAGGAGATTCCCTCTAACAGGTTTCTGGAGCATACAAAAAAACATTGACTGGTCATCACAAACAGATTGTTAAAAAAAATATGTTTCTCCCAAAACTTCAACCTACAAGGATGCTCTTCAATCCTTGCACAAAATGTTCCATTATGTGAGGACACCACATAACTGAACTCCAGCTTAAGAAGAAACTTCTCATGCAAATACCAGGGAACCATAATCCTTTGGTCCCAAAAAAACACCAACTCCTCCTTGCTCCAAACACAAATCTGAAATGCTCATCCTAGATGGTTTGGATGACATTCCAACAATGAAGACACCAGTCAACCAGTTAGGCTAATACACCTCCTCAATGCAAGCCAGGAGTAGGTTCCAAACAGATGTGATCAAAACACATTTGCAATGCCAAATCTTTATCCACAAGATTATGCACACTCTGTTGGTTTGATGTCATGGTGGAACATCATTCAAGAACAACACCATGAGATTCTTCAATTTAGACCTGTGGATGGTCTTTCAGAGAAGAGAGCAAAAATAAATTGCATCCTTCTGATCTCTCATCAACAAACTTATTGAAAATGCCTTTATGAGTGGACTTGGGTCAAACCTCAAGTATCCTTGGTCACTTTAATAAGTCAGTCAATATTATCCTCAAGTATCACAACACCATGTGATACACCTTCAGAGGAGAACAGAGTGTTGTGGCCTCAACACACAAAACCACCAGGAGTTTTCTGACAGATACATATGCAGCGGAACACAGATAAAGAAAACCCCTCAACAACCTTCAGGTAAAACTTAATAACCATTGCACCAACACCACACTCCAGGTGCAACAGGTCAGCATAGGTTGAAAATAAATCACCCTACAAAGCAGCTCACCGCCAAAGCTATATGCCTGATAACTTCAAACAGAGCCAATACACACCCTATCATGAATAGTCCATCCTCCACTTCAAGGGACCATTCAAACAACATATGAACTGACCAAGTCCATACAACTTCTCAGCAAAACTATTTTCCTTGCACATGAACTAGAAAGTATCTTCCCTAGGATCTCACCCAGAAAAACGAACAGGATGCCTGCTCTGATACCAATTGAAAATTTTGGTCTATGCAGACAGCAGATGTCTTAACATAATTCAAGACATTGTGCTGCATAATCATTTAAACAAGACAGGAACAACACACAGTTGATAGCTGACAATCAACATGAAGCCACAACAGATGTTACAACATCTGCTAAGACATGTTTATCAAGAGTAGATACAAAACATTAAAAACTGCAGAATGATAAACAACACATAGAATTTATTCACCCAGTTTGGTCTAACAATCTACATCTGGGGGCATACCAAGCCAGGAAAAAAATTCACTATCAGCAGTATCAATTCATAGACCCTACAATCAACACACCAGTTGATGATCTACTCACTTAATCACTACCCAATGACCCTTCTACCTAAGTCCACCCTAGATAAGAGACTCCATCTCACTTCCAATCATCGCAATAATGTCTAGCAGTCAACACCTCAGCCACTGCATCAACAGCTTGATTTCCAACAACTCTTCAATCACAGAAAAGTAGAAGACACACTTCAAAGAAACACAATCATCATTGCTTAAAAGCTCATAGATGATTGACAAATACAACTCAACTAAACAGTCCAACTCTAAGTACGAAACAGTACCAGAGTGGCTCATAATTTCACACAACCCTAATGATCTACATTTTGGACCCGTGCTTATTCTAAGTTACAAGCATTCTATTTATATCTTTTTCCCAACTGGATTTGGGCTTCTAATCACAGCATATCAGCTGCTACAAATCTGCAAAAGATTCTCCTACAAAATAGGTCTTCAATCAAATCCTTCCTAATTTATCTCCATAATTAGAAAGTCATTACTCTTCAATATTCTTCTTGATTCTGACTTGAATCTTCCAGACCTATAAATCAGCTCCACAAAGGATACATAATATTTCCAGGATCTTATGTATCTTTTAAATCTTCACTTTTTAATTCAGCTGCAAGATCTTCTCCATAAGAATAAGAACAAATCTCCAAATAGTTTCCTAAAAAGTCTCCAAGATCCATTTTATGAAATCCAATTAAATCTGCACTTTGTTCCTAATTAATCTCCTTGACTTGTGTATAATGATGAGGTATATCCAAAAGGATCTCATCAGCTCAAATCAAATATGTCAAGAGATATACAATAGCAGCACATGCTGTAACAGACAATGATGTTGTGACATCTCTTTTGACATCTTGATTAACCATCACAGAGCAGCAGTACCTGTTGTACCAGATCAAGATGTTCTGTCATGACATTCCAAAGACAGCCACGTCACATCACCTTAAACATTCAGGTTCAGTGAAGTGCTCATGACATCTCTGTCACACCATTACAACCATGCACTCATACTAGGTAGGTGCAGCACAACATGTCAAGACATCACACTTGGCATTTAACTAATATGACAGAAACTGAACATAACCAGTTAGTGCAGAATAACATATCAAGACATCCTACTTGACATTTCACAACCTGCAACTAATCTGTTATGGCAGATACACATACAGCATGTTAAAACACCTTCAGTGACATAAGAGCTAACATAAAGGTTTTAACAAAATTTAGCCAACATACATACTGCATAGCTGCAGAACTAACATTCGGTAAATCAAAGTTTAAGCACACACACCTGAGGAAGCTTCAAGACGAAGAGAAACCGCGAGTTGTTGAACAAAGAAGAGAGGAATTCGGAGCTTTCGGACTTTCTAGCTTTGGTGACGTCGTCGAATACCCAACGGAGGAACTCCGTTAGGTAAAGTTCTCGACGCTCTGAACTTATTAGCTGCTTGTAATTTTGTTTAAACCGTTAAGTTCATATTGCTTCTGTGCTCTTTGTTTAATCTCAATCCTTCCCATCTCTGTTGTTGGCTTTGAATTTTGTTCGTCTGAGCTTTTGTTTTAGGGTTTTTTTTGTGGTTGATTTCGTTGCGTAGCCAAGTTTTTGGATGATTTGATACCGAATTTGGAGAGAGGACGAGAAGGTATGAGGGGTTTGTGTTGGAGCTTTGGTGTGTTGAGATAGCTCTGCCGGAGTTGTTGGCCTCTGACGAACGCGGTTTGCAGTGAGGATGCAAAGAAGACAGAATGGAGAGTGGCGGAGGCGTGATGAACTAAGAATGACGGAGATGTTGAGGTGTTGAAGCAGATGGAAAGAGAAAGGAAATGGTGGCGTTGTGTTTGTTTAGGTTTAAGAAGAGTGAGGAGTTGAACTGAGAAATGCGGATGAAGAAGAGAGTGAAAGAAGGCTGACGGCGCAAGGAGTGGAATCTGAAGCTGATTGTTTTTTTTAGGTTTTTTGGTTGAGATAAAAACCTGTTGACCGTGGCATTGATGCTTGGGCCGGGTTTTTTTAAGCCCATTCGGCCAGCTATCCACACTACCGATTAACACATGAACCCCCTCTATCTGCAAAGTTCAAATCCTTGGGCCCAGAATTCAGGCCCATGCGCTTTGGCATCTCTTTTTACCCCGCGTGTACCGATCGCCCCTTTGTTTTTCGGTTTTTGTTATTTAGTTTTGGATAATTAGGTTTATACATTAGAATTTGTTTTGGTTTAAGATAATTAATCTTAGTTTATAATTTTAGAATTAATTTTCTTTAGAATTAGCTTAGAATTAAAATTTCTTTTAATTAGATTAAGTTTAGAAATAGATTTAATTAGAAATTAACTTGAATTAATTTTAGGTTTAATTTTAGAATTAGTTTTAGTTTTAGATTAACTCTTTTAACTTAGAATTTAATCTTGATTTTACTTAGCATTTTAATTCTAACTTGGATATTTTCGATTAATTATTGATCTTGATGTTGATGCCTATCTTGATTAATTTCTGATTAATTCTTGATTTTCTCTTTGTACTTGAGTTTCTCCTAACTTGGTTTCGTATTTGATTCTCTCTTTGTGATTGAGCTGTCTGGTGTTTACTTGTTGATTACTCTGTATTCGCATGCTTCCTTAAGGCTCCTAGCTGACTTAATTTCTGATTAAGCTCGGAGTAGGATAGACATTAGGCTCTCAATCCAAGCATGACAACATTAGGTAGAATCTTCCCCTCTTGCCTCAACCTTAGGGCCATATTTGCATGATAACATTAGGATAGAATTTCCCGTAGCATTTTTTTTTCCTTTGAGTCTTCTCTTCTCATATCATAACCATTCTAAAACACTTAATAAATATAACATATATTGCGCTCGAGCCTTAAGTGTAGGAAATGAAGAACGATGGGTCTCCCCTCCTCTTCTAGAGTGTTTAGCATACGTCCCATTTGGGGGCGACCATGCGACTCACTTGTTCCTGCATGGAAGACTTTGGTGCAATGTAAGTTACGGACTAACTTCAATCCACTTCGGTCTAAAAAACACGAAACAAACTCAAACATTTTTCATCCTTCGGGATCGTTAATCTCAAACCTTTTTCAGGAAAGGGCACGTTATTTTCCGTCTCGTCGCAAACAGGCATCGATCTTAACTGCCGGACGCGAATCTAACGTCGCTCATAAAAAACACTAACCTCCCCTCTTCTTTCGCACCCTTGCGATCGAGACCAACCTGATAACGGAGTCTTTTCTCTCGCCCTAGTGCGATTGAGACCTTTTCGACCCGTAGGTCAAACTACGACTGCTCTGATTTCCTCTCTAGTTCGATTGAGGATACGTAGGCACAAGACGGCGAAGTCTTGGCGAGCAACCTCCCCCCTTAGTTCGTGTCCGAACTACGTTGACTCTGACTTTCCCATTGCACGAGGGAATACGTAGGCATAGGACGAACGATGTCCTATCAAGTCACTTCTTTTTCTTTTCTACCCCGTTTCTTCGTTCTTTGCCGTTCCCGTTCTGTTCCCGTTCCAGTAGCAGCGGAGCTCCAGATGACGACACCCTTTGATCGAGACAACAAGCGTGGATCCCATCGAGTACGATAGACGCGTGGGGTGCTAACACCTTCCCTTCGCGTAACCGACTCTCTTAACCGTTTCTCTTGGTCGTGAGACCATGCTTTTCCCTTCCCTCAGGTTTACGCAGTGTTTCCTTTCCCTCTCTTAGGATAAATACACATTGCTGGCGACTCTGTTTCGGCGCCACTTTCGCGTTTGTACCATGGATGCAAATCCTCGGGAGCGACATCAGCCACCGACCACTCCTCTGTCGAGTCTTCAACAACCTCCTCCTCCCCGACTTCGCTGGGGACAGTCGAGGCCTCTGTACTGCTGCTCTCCGAGGAGCTCTCCGAGGACGAATCTAGCATAATCTCCCCCTCTGGCCCTGTCGCCATATCGATCACCTGAAAAATAGAGAAAAAAGTGAATTCGACAAAGAATCAAATCCACCCTTCCACCGCTAGTCAAGTGAAAGGGCGCGCAAAGGGCTGAGGACGACGTCCCTAGCCTAAGCCCTAACATCAAACAAAAAACTAAAGAGTCTCCTACGAGGAGACGCTCGGGACAAACCACTCTCATACGAGGAACTTCCTCGAGCCACTTCCCAGTTTCCATTTGAAGCTTCACCGGAAACCGCAAACGTCCACCGGAAACTTCATTAAAGCACCAAAATCTGAGTAACTACGACGGTTACACATGCATCATCATCGCGACGATGCCAGAAACCGCCTTACTCACGGGATATCCAAAAGGTCCAGCAACCTCGTCGGCGGCAGAAGATGGCCTAACCATCGTCCACCCCTAACAGCCATCGGGAAAAACAACACTACGTCACCTAACCCTAAACCTAGCCACATCCAATCTACAAACAACCGTAAAAGAGGCAAAGAAACGCAAGATCAGTGGTCTTACTTGGTTAAAAAGCTGAAAAACGGTTGTTCGGAACTGGTGGCAGCGGTCAGAACAGCGAACGGCGGTGGCGGGTAAATGCTCTGAGGAAGACGAAGAAGAGAGAGAAGTGAAAGTTCCAAATGGCCTGAGTTTCTCTCCTTTTATACTGAGGGGCACGTGCAATGGCTTGCCCTCGTAGGTCATAATGGCTATCAACTAGCCATCATTGCCTAGTAACTGCGGCACAGGGCTCGAGGCACACGTAGCGCCCTAACATTTTAATTCCTCCTAACCATTGGTCTCCCCGTATGACGGGCAATCCAGACACGGACATGGATCTCACGAACACCAGGGGTCCCGACCCCATGAGACAACTCCCTCCTTCACCAAACGACGATTCCACACTAGTTCCCCAGAACCACGGGTTGTCCTTAAGTCTTCACTCACATGCTCGGAAGCAACGACTTGGAGGCTCCTGTTCTGGACTGGACCAATGGCTAGGCATGGCCCAATCCACGTCTGCTCCCAGAACGGCCAAATTGCCTAAGTCCAATCCACAAAGGGGCAAAAGTTACCTTTCTGCCCCTCCAATCGGGCAAGGACTGCATTGCTCCTCCCTGGAACCGCTGTCCGTTCCGCACAGCTTCTTCTGTCCCCGAACAGCTGAGGGCACATACCCGAAACTACGTCTATGCCCGACATAACGGCTAGTTTTGGGCACCCTGACCGACATAACAACTAGTTTTGGGCAGTTACCTATTCTTCGGGAAAACGGTTATTTCTCCCCGAAAATATGACTGTTGGTCACGCGTTGGGGGCATTATATAAACCCTCTCACTTGAGAGGGTTAGGTATCCAAAAATCATCCTAAGAACTCATACTTTGTACTTGCCCATTTTATCTGACCCTTTCTTACTTGAGCGTCGGAGTGCCTTGCATGTACACCCCCTCCTCCTCTTCATACACCCAACATCTCAGACGTACTTGGTGGCCCACATCACAGGATCTGATCAAGCCTTCACGATCAACCGATTATTAGTAAAGTAAATTATTAATAAAGTAAATTTTCCCCGACTTTAGTTTTGCAAACATGTTGGAACCTATCTAATTGATATGCTTACATGTAAAGAATATGACATCTCACTTCAAAGATAAGTATAATTTTTTTTCTTCTTGGTATAGAATCTTAATATATTTTTATGTTAAATGTTCTAATCTAATTATAAGACTAATAGGTTGATGGGTCTGAGCAATTTAATAATTTTTCGAGAGGCTGGTATGTGTTGTTGAAGAATTAAATTTTTATTCAAAAATAAAAAAAAAATTAATTGAAATATTTGGATTTTAGATAATAACCGGATTATAACCAGATCAAAAAATAAAATATGGTTGGATAACCAACCATTAATAATTAAACTGGTTAATAACCTTTTTTTATATTCGAATATTTTTAATGGATTTAAATTTGATTATGGATTTGAATATAATAACCAGATATTTTGCACACCCCTAACTCCCTCCACTATCTAGGATAAATGAATATTGATTTCCACACGCACACTTTCAAAAAAAAACCTTACCTTGAAACTTGAAACCAACTCAAAATGTCAAAATGTCATATGAATGTCTCAATAATCTTGAGATGATAGTACATATATGCTAGAAAGAGATTGATAACATTAAAAATCTATACATAATCATTCACAAGAAGATTTAATTTTATCAAAAAAATCAAAATCACTTATATTGCCTTCTAGAAGGATATGCTAAATATAGATGATCATAATAAAAGTGTGATATAGTTGTTAAAATTTTCAATAAATACAAATTTTTAGAAAAACATGTTATTTGAAATCGTAAAATATTATAAAATATATTAAATTATTTGATTAAAAAAAAGCCAAAATGGTAAAAAAAAAATCAAGTAAATGATAAAGTCAAATTAAAATGTTATACACAAATTTGACATCTTTTTAAAATAAAAGTATATATATTTTTAAAACTTGATTATTAAATTAAATAAAGAAAAATTAAATCATAGATAAATAACAATTTATATAATTGGAAAAGAGCTAAATTAAAATGTGTAATTTCTTTACTTAGTAAAACATTTAAATAAAAAATGATTAAATTGTGAAAAATATTTTTTTTTAATTTTTTATATACATTACATTTTTAGGTATATTATTATTTGTTTTTAGTTTTGAAGAGTACTATATATTAAAATAAAATTAAAAAAATCATGGCAAAAATTTAAATCTGAAAGAATGTATACATACATTGTTGGAGAAATTTCTAAAATATTAAATTGATAAATAACAATGATTTAATTAATTTTATGAATTATTTGTTAAATTATCATTAGCAAATATGGCCAAAAGTTGCAACTACTTGAAATCAAATTAAAGACCTTATAATGATTGGGTGTGTGGTCATAAGGTGTCACCACTAAACTAACACGACTTTTCAAAAAAGGTTTGTTGTTATTGATATATAATGATTTGCGAATGGTCATGTTGAAACCATTGAAGCATTATTTCTCCTCACCAATTGGTACAAGTTTTTCTACAAATAGAGATACTTGTTAGGAATAAAATACACATAAAAATTACTTGTTTCAAGTGCCAAAAATTAAATCTAAGTCATTCTTTTATTTTTCTAGCGCACGAGAATAAATGAGGAAACTTTATTCAGTAAAATATCATTAATCGATATGCTTAATGTGAATGTGCGATTTATGTTAAGGTTTCCAAAGTATCCTGAAGGGGATTCGCCGGTAACCCTTTTGCATCCAATTTGTATAAATTGGTGGGGGGCGAATCGAATCTAAAGCTTGGTGTAAACACACACTTTGAAATTATTTTGTGCAACTTTTATCGTACCGTCTTCATCATCTTCTTCTGGTTCATATTTTGCAGCATACCTCCAACATAAGATCTAACAATCTTTAGGTTCGATTTTCAATTTTGATCCATACTTTATTTATGATTAATATTAAAGTATGCAACTTTAAAGAAGATGATAACAACTTTCAATAATGGTGAAAAATACGCATTTAGTTTATATAATTTTTAAAATTATGGAATTTTTATCTATGGATCTTTTGTATGACTATAACTTTCATGGAGAAATGCACACCAGTGTTTTCTTATTCGTCAAAATGGTGAAAGGTACATAATTATATTAAATAAATATGTTATTTATATAATGTTTTAAATCTATGTAAAATATGTTGAAAATAATATTTATTTATGTTAAGTTTAACATGTGGAATAAATTTATATATGCATGATTTATAAATCACAACTACAAAACGCGCAAACAACAACGCCCAAGTCACCACGGTTCTTCCAAAAATCGTGGTAATATCTCTAAACTCATGCGCTAACTTTATATTATATTTTTTAATTAAAAATTTATAGGGTATAATAACGGTTGTAAGTATAACTGATATGATAAAATCAATCTTTCATGGGTTCGAACCTCAGTTGTGGCAAAAATGTTTTTCATTTAAGGTTAAGGCGCCTTTTTTTAATTTATTTTTAAATAAGGGATATCACTACGGTTATTATGAGTAACCATCATGATATAATTTGCTATTATTTTAAAATATAAAATATAATTACGGTTGTAGTTTTAAACCGTAACGAAAAGTGATAGTTTTTAATATATAAACGAAACTATATGTGACCCAGTTCATAACTGGCATTTCTCTCTAATGAAAACCCTAACACAACCCTCTTCTCTCATGAATCTTAACCAATACTATTACAAGTGAATGGAGAAAAGAAGCTTAAAGAATATCTTACGGGAGCAACGTCCGGCGCAAACTCCTACGACGACAAATATGGTAAGTTCTCTTGCTCTCTTCTTTCTAGGATTATTGTTTTAGGGTTTGGTTTTAGGATGTTGTGGAAAACGTTATGTTATTGATGTTTTAGGGCTAAGTTTGATTTTTGTTGTGTTTCCTTATAGATACATGGTGATGATTGTGGTAGCAAACGTATGGTGGTAGCAAGCGTATACTATGATGAAGTTTCATATGGTTTTTGAAGCAATGAAGAAAAATATAAGAAGTATGAAGTTATTGTATAAACTTCATCCACCTTATATTTCTTCTTTATTGCTTCACAAACTAGATGAACTTGATATATCTTGATTTGCTATAGTTACACGATTATTTTCAATAAGAGGTGCGTTATTTACTCAATGTATCTTGATTTGTTACATTCCCACTTGGGGTTTTGTTGCTTAAATAATGTATGCATGTTTTTTATTGTGTTGCATGTTGTGTTGTTGTATGTTGTTGTTGTTAACAAATGTTCTCAAACCAAGAACAAAACATTGTTAAGTCACAAGATAGACGCTTTTTGTGACTTAGCAATGTTTTGTTCTTTAATTTCTTATACAGGTTGACAAGTTTAAATTATTATATACTATGTATGTTGTTTGTTTCACTTACCTTTTAATGAAAATGCAATCATTTATATTGACATAGAAACTTATATTCTGAAAATTAAGATGTATTTGAAAACCAACCTATATCAATCAATGTTTTTCGAATCGCATATGTCTTATTCAGCACATTTTATGTTCCTCAACGCATAATATATGGTTTAATGGTCTGTTTGCTTCAATTCATCCATATAATTTACAATAGCGTTGATAAGCGACGATGATGAGGTAAACTATAATAAAATATATCGATGCATTGAAGGAATAAGACCATTGAATCGTATATTATGTGTTAAAGAACATAAAATGTGCTGAATGAGACGGATTCAATTCGAAAAAAATTGATGTGCTTAAGTTGGTTTTCAAGAATAGTTTAATTTTCAGATTATATATTTCTTTTCCAATTTGAATGGTTGTATTTCTTTAAATAGGTGTATGGTAAACCAAACAATATACATTTGTATATAATAAACTATGGGTACTTTCTATGATGGTTGTCTACATTAACTGTCATCTAATGTATTAATTTGCTGTTGCTGGGTTTTGAACCCAACACCTTATCTATCACAACGGTTGTTAAGCATAACCGTTGTGATATACCGCACGCTTTCCAGAATACAACAACGGTCCCAGAACAGTGATTATAAGTAGCGTATTTATCACAACACTCTACATAACAACGCCTTGATCTGCGTTATTATATATATTTTTCAACCATTGTTAAAGGGGTTTTACATAGTAGTGAATTATTCAAGTATGTGAATTTGAATAATTAAGAATATGTTTGATTTATGGTGTATACTTGAATATAAAATACATGTTAAATATTATTCTTGGTGCAAACAATTTGTTTTAATTAATAATGCATTAATCTTGGATAAAATGATTTGGTAGAATATAAAATAATGAATTTGAATGTATGGTGCATGTATTGGTAACATAAAATGTTGGAAATATCAAGAACATGTATAAATTGTATATTTTTATTTATTCAAGAATTTATCATATTTAAAATGATTTATCCATATTATATGTGTATCATAATATGCTAATATTATTTCTTGTTCATCTTGAAATTAAAAGTAATTTTGGTATATTTTAGATAATTGTAAGTTGACAAATACTTATGGAGAAAAATTATAGAAAATATTAACAATGTGAAATCATTGTTTATTTTGTATTGTGATTTTTATTTGGATATGTCTTAGAACATTGTTAAATATGAAACATGAATTCATCACATAGAATTTGTTATGCATATGTTAGTGATGCAAGAAATTTGTTTATTTTAAAAGAATAGAAATCAATTCTATGGTGTTGTATTTATATGGAGTTTATGAATTACATGTTTGAACTCACTACATGAAATAATTGTTAGTCATGACAAATTGTATGATCATGGTTGTTAATTGGTATAAATGTATAATGCATTAAGTTTATCTTAAATATATTTTAGTGGAAGTAAAACTTCAAACTAAAAAGTTTAGCAAAGGAATAATGACATAAAATTTGTGTATATGACAAAATGAATGACAAAAGTTTCATGGTGATAGTTTGTCAAAACTATCAAGAACATATAATTATTTTGTATATGATAATTGTACTAATATGACAAAAGTGTCATGATTTGATTATAGAGGGTAAATATTATCAAGAGTACATAAAGTTATCATATGCATGACTAGTTAAAAAATTAAATATTCTGATTTATTAAAGATTGGAAAATCCTGCAATTCTTTTACGAAAGGATTGACAAAGATATGATGTCTTTGGATATAATTGAATACAATGAAGACATCATTAGGGATGTGGAACAAGTTCATATCTAATTAATCATCAATAGTGGAAACTCAACTCACACTTTATTTACATTAAGTCTTAAGTTCAATGACGAAAGTACACTATTAGAGTGATTGAAGTACTTAACGATAGATACATCCCAAGGGGTAAAAGTACTTGGACCATAAGAATAAATGTGATAGGATGAGGTTTTCCTTTTAATAGACATATAGCATATGTTTGCTGGAATGCATAATTATGGGTGTATTTCCGATATAGTCTACCTATATGAGAATGAAGTGGTGCCGCTTCATAGAGTTCAAGGGCTTGACTCTTAATTTCTCGTGAAAAGGAATGAGACACAAGGCCTTATTTAATGTGTCATATTGATAATTCGATCAATGATATTGAGATTTCATGTGTGAGTTATGTACGCTTGTTCTAATGAATAATTGGTTCAAAGCTTGTCTACTAATCTATTTGGGGATGAGTGAAAACTTAACTTACTAAGTATTGGTTCAAATTGTAAGATACCTTTATCTGAAACCATTAAATTTCCTAAATAATAGATTTAGATATATTTTGAAAATGGTGGGGGATTGTTGGAGAAATTTCCAAAATATTAAATTGATAAATAATAATGATTTAATTAATTTTATGAATTATTTGTTAAATTATCCTTAGCAAATATGGCCAAAAGTTGCAACTACTTGGAATCAAATTAGAGACCTTATAATGATTCGGTGTGTGGTCATAAGGTGTCATCACTAGACTAACACAACTTTTCATAAAAAGGTTTGTTGTTATTGATATATAATGGTTTGCGAATGATCATGTTGATACCATTGAAGCATTATTTCTCCTCACCAATTGGTACAAGCTTTTCTATAAATAGAGATACTTGTTAGGAATAAAACACACACAAAAATTACTTGTTTCAAGTGCCAAAAATTATATCTAAGTCATTCTTTTATTTTTCTAGTGCACGAGAATAATTGAGGAAACTTTATTCAGTAAAATATCATTAATCAATATGCTTAATGTGAATGTGCGATTCATATTAAGGTTTCCAAAGTATCCTGAAGGAGATTTGCTGGTAACCCTTTTGCATCCAATTTATATAAACTGGTGGGAGGCGAATCGAACCTAAAGCTTAGTGTAAACACATGCTTTGGAATTATTTGGTGCAACTTTCATCGTCCCGTCTTCATCATCTTCTTTTGGTTCATATTTTGCAGCATACCCCTAACACAAGATCTAATAATCTTTAGGTTCGATATTCGATTTTGATCCATACTTTATTTATGATTAATATTAAAGTATGCAACTTTAAAGAAGATGATAACAACTTTCAATAATGGTGAAAGATACGCATTTAGTTTATATAATTTTTAAAATTAAGGAATTTTGATCTATGGATCTTTTTGTTTGTGGTTAATTTGTAACTACAACTTTCATGGAGAAATGAACACTCGTGCTTTCTTATTCGTCAAAATGGTGAAAGATACATAATTATATTAAATAAATATGTTATTTATATAATGTTTTAAGTCTATGTAAAACATGTTGAAAATAATATCTATTTATGTTAAGTTTAACATGTGGAATAAATTTATATATGCATGATTTATAAATCACTACTACAAAACGTGCAAACAACAACGCCTAAGTCAACACGGTTCTTCCAAAAATCGTGGTGATATCTCTAAATTCAGGCGCTAACTTTATATTATATTTTTTAATTAAAAATTTATAGGGTATAATAACGGTTGTAAGTATAACCGATATGATAAAATCAATCTTTCATGGGTTCGAACCTCAACTGTGGCAAAAATGTTTTTCATTTAAGGTTAAGGCGCTCTTTTTTTATTAAATTTATTTTTAAATAAGAGATATCACTACGGTTATTATAAGTAACCGTCGTGATATAATTTTCTATTATTTTAAAATATAAAATATAATTATGGTTGTAGTTTTAAACCGTAACGAAAAGTGATAGTTTTTAATATATAAACGAAACTATCTGTGACCTAGTTCATAACTGTCGTTTCTCTCTAAAGAAAACCCTAACACAACCCTCTCCTCTAGGCATGGCAACATAACCCATACCCGCGGGTACCCACCCGAACCCGCCCCGAAGTTGATGGGAAAAACCCGCTTTGACTGGGTTTGGGTTCGGGTTTGGGTTTTCCTCGATTAAAAAATATGGGGACGAGTCGGGTAATGAGGAAACTAGTACCCACCCCGAACCCGCCCCGTTTACTTAATTTTGTACATTATTATTTAGTTTTGTTAATTTGGAATAATAAATATGTGGCAAATGTTTTGATATTTTGATTTGTCTTAATTATTTAAAATATTTGAAATGAATGTATGAAATTTTTTGAGGTTGTTTTATTTTATTATTTGTAAAGCAATTTGATTTTGGAAAAATTAAATATTTCTAATAAAAATTTTTATTTTACTAAATGGATGGTGGCGGGGCGGGGATACCCGAACCTGTTTGGGATGGGTTTGGGTTTTAATTCTCCATCCCCGTTTAGGTTTGGGGCGAGGAACGGGAATTGTTTGAGGATTCAGGTTTGGGTTTGGGGGAGGTAAAAACCGTCCCCGACCCGCCCCGTTGCCATGTCTACTCTCCTCTCATGAATCTTAACTAATACTGTTACAAGTGAATGGAGAAAAGAAGCTTAAAGGATATCTGACGGGAACAACGTCCGGCGCAAACTTCTACAGCGACGAAGATGGTATGTTCTCTTGCTCTCTTCTTTCTAGGATTATTGTTTTAGGGTTTGGTTTTAGGATGCTGTGGAAAACATTATGTTATTGATGTTTTAGGGTTAAGTTTGATTTTTGTTGTGTTTCCTGGTAGATATATGGTGATGATTATGGTAGCAAGCGTATGGTGGTAGCAAATGTATACTATGGTGAAGTTTCATATGGTTTTTAAAGCAATTAATAAAAATATAAGAAGTATGAAGTTATTGTATAAACTTCATCCACCTTATATTTCTTCTTCATTGCTTCACTAACAATGAACTTGATATATCTTGATTTGCTACAGTTCCACGATTATTTTCAATAAGAGGTGCGTTATTGACTCAATGTATCTTGATTTGTTACAGTCCCACTTGGAGTTTTGTTGCTTAAATAATGTATGTTTCTTTACTGTGTTGCACTTTGTTTTTTGTATGTTGTTGTTGTTGACAAATGTTCTTAAAACAAGAACAAAACATTGCTAAGTCGCAATATAGATGCTTCTTGTGACTTAGCAATGTTTTGTTCTTTAATTTCTTATACAGGTTGACAAGTTTAGTTTATTATATACTATGTATATTGTTTGTTTCACTTACTTTTTAATGAAAATGCAATCTATAACGCCCTCGTATAATATATATCTAGAATAATACAATACAAGCATTTTATTTGGTACTGACACCATCATAAGTGCCTAATGGCGTAATTCACATACTTGACCATTTCTAAAACATAAAAACAATCTATGGTACAAGATATGGAAATTAGCCAAAACAATAAAAACTAAGATTAATATACAATATCCTCAATTGTATACAACAAATACATAGCGGAATAAGCTCAACTAAGCTTCTCTTGAAACATCCAAGCATAGCTCCACTTGTAAATCAAACCTGCAAATACCTACTGAAATAGTTAACAATAGTGGGGTGAGATACATCAAATCTCAGTGAGTTCCCTATCTTATGGATTCTCTCGGCTTTACAAGGTTCTAACCAATCCTAACTCAAGTCAAGGGGAAGGGAACTAGACTTTGAGTTCAAACATTTCTCACTAGAGAACAATCGCATAATACACAAAATGACAACTAGTTAAGGAATCTTTCCCCGGCCATCCCGCTCAAAGAGATTAAACATGGGTCACGGATCCTTAACGTAGATAACTTTCCCTGGTCATCCCGCTCAAATAGATTAAACACGGGTCATGGTTATCTACAATTGGTACTTTCCCCGGCCATCCCGCTCAAAGAGATTAAACACGGGTCACTAATACCAACCACTAAGTAACTTTCCCCGACCATCCCGCACAAGGAGATTAAACACGGGTCACGGTTACTCACCACTAAGTAACTTTCCTCGGCCATCCCGCACAAGGAGATTAAACACGGGTCACAGTTACTCACTTAATAAATACTTTCCCCGACCATCCCACACCAAAGGATTAAACACGGGTCACTAATATTTATTAAGGGATACAAACCTAATAAATACTTTCCCCGGTCATCCCGCACCAGGAGATTAAACACGGGTCACTAATATTTATTAAACGACACAAACCTAATAAATACTTTCCCCGACCATCCCGCACCAGGAGATTAAACACGGGGTCACTAATATTTATTAAGTGATACGTACAAACCGCAGGAAATACGGTCCCCCATAACAACTACTTATCAAAGACACTCTTCTAGTATCGATGCATAAGCATTGTTCTCAACACATCTCATAACACCTAGTTACATCTCTAGGTTATTCCATTGATCTAAGGTTTCCTCACTTTTTCTGTTATAGTCTTTTAAACATGTTATCGCTTAATCGCATTTAAACAACATATATATATATATATATATATATATAACACATCATTGGCATATAACAATATCAATCACGGAACACACATATTAGCATAACATGTCAACATAATCCACATAGTAGTTCACACACACTTTAAGGCATACAAGGCACTACTATCCTCTACCAAGCACTCTTGGTTAAATCATGGTCTCACATCACCATTTACTACCTCATTGGATCATTTTTCCAATGCTTCAAGTCCCATAACAATCGGACTTTCGATTCATGAATTTTCGGTGGAAACATAAACCCCACTTTTCACATTCATCACAATATTTAGCTCTACCATCTCAATCCATGACATAAACATGTGTTTCTATTTCACTATCATAAAGAGCATTGAAATAGCTTTCCAATGCATCCAACCGTGCCTCAATCCGAGTTACGGATCAAAAGTTATGAAGGAAACAAGATGGAAAAATTTGTCACGTTCGCTACTGTATTCGCTAGGCGAACCCCCAGCGAACCAAGTCAGAGGAAAAAGGGCATAAATTTAGCTAAGCGAGCTCTAGGTGAACATTCACCTTCCTTTCGCTCCAGGGTTCGCAAACCCTCGACCAACCGTTCGCTTTGGAGTTCGCCAGGTTCGCTAGGTGAACAATGCAAAGTTCAGAAATTCGCAGCAGTGAGAAACCAAAAACCCTTGGGCCAAATCCATCATTTCCTCACCCAAATCATTCCCAAACATCAAAGCAAGTATTATCAAATGATCACATGCATAATACGGCTACACTACATAATTTATATCAAATTTCATCCGTTAGATTTCATTGATTTATCCGTTTAATCATTTTCTCTCAAATCTAACCTAAGTTCTAAATCCTTAATTCTAGAACTTAGAGCGTCTAACTAGAACCCACCTGATAATCGAAGAGGAGGTTGATGAAGATGAGATGATTTGAAGATGATCCATGAGCTTTCTCTCTTCTTCCTCTTTCTCCATTTTCTCTCTTTCTCTTCCTTTCTTCTTCTTCTTCTTACTAACTTCTTCTTCTTTTCTTTCTTTTTCTTAATATATAAATATATAATGCTTATTATATAATATAATTCCAACAGGGTAAAATATCTCCAATTGATATTTTATCGTCTCAACCCAATTGATCAATCATTAGAGTTACCTTAATATACTCTCTTGGTCTAATAAATAGTGATATGTCTCTCTAATAAAATAATTGATCTCTTCAGAGTTCATTAGTTGCTCTATTGATCCCAAATGTCAATACTTAAAGTACTTAGAGGATTCCATTAATCCAATTATCCAAGGATAGAGCATATAGATACTCATTTGATCTCATCTGATATCCAATTGAGCATCTAAATAATATGGGGTAGTACACTCTCCCCCCTTAAATTAAAATTCGCCCCCGAATTCCCTCTATTCAACAATAACCACAACTTAAATCATTGTCTTAGCTCCACACTCAACTTTACTTCCGTTAAACTTTCTGACGTATTCCAATTCCAACTTGATTCCACAGACCAAAAATCTGTATTTTCACAATTTATCAAACTTCGTGTCCTTAGTTATACTCTGGTTCCAATATTGGTTTAACTTTCAACTTGCTTTTCCTCAATTCATCTGTTGTTTCATACTAAGAGACTTGGTCGCATTCTTCCTTCGGAAAGAATGTACCATTCTATATTCCTCTACTGAGTCACAACAAGACCGTAACACCTTATCTTGGTTTTAAGGTAACAAACACTCATCAAATCTTTGCGATGTAAATCAGTGATTCCTTAACTTCATGCAATCACTGACGACTATCCTTTCATAAATTCCTTAATGTTCAAAACCACTTCATAGATTGCCAAACAACTTCTTTTACCAGTTCTATCTGGTCTGATGCTGCACACTGTACTCGTTAAATCCGATATTTCATCTCTTTTGTATCACGCCAAAGGTAACACACTTAAAACAATATCTCCTTATTTCCATACTTACTAGCAATAATCTTCAAGTTCTTACTATTCTGACTGAACTCTTACATCTATTACCTTCGACTGCGCAATCCGAAGTCTCACAATGGGAAGCCACGAATTCTTAAGTACTACCAGGTAACTAACTGTCTGCGGAGGAACACGCTTATCCATTAGGGTCCTTACTAACCAATGGCACAAGAAACATATTGACGTCCTATGGTAGAATAATTTCTTGGCCAACACAAAATATTCTTATCATCGGTCTAATACTCTCCAGATGATAGAGATGTAGGAGTTACACTGCTATAACTGTAACATATACAACTCCAAGTCCATTCTAACTTGAACTAATATATCAAAAATAGTTTAACAACCTCCAGTTCTGGTTACCACATTCCAAATCGATTATTCTTATGGTTTCCAACTCACTCAAGGTTCCATGTTGATTCGAGATCTCAACCAAATAACAACGTCACACCAACGTAGAACTACAAACATATACGAATCACCACTTATCAAAACTTAACCCATCCAAGGAGAAATTGTGAGTTTCCATACCACTCACTCATCCTGTTTCCTAACTGATTCCAAATTACATGCTTAACTTCGGAACGTCCAATTCTTACTCGTACTTGTAAAGATAACTTTCAAATTTCACCCTCGTGGTAAAAACACAACTGCACACAACTGGTACCACTATCACAGAGCCTAAATCCAATACCATGAGCTCGCGGAAGATAACAATACACTTAAGACTTTCCCACACTCAACATAATTCACAAGATTATCTTCCCAAAAGTCAAACTCCCTCGTCGTCTGAACAAATGGTCAATTACGTAACACCCTTCAGAAGTTCCGATTTCAAAACACAAATACGTCCTTCATTTACTTGCAATTCTGTTTTCCATTCACACAATACTCCCCACTCGGAGCAACATAAGGTAACAAAACACAGATGATGGTTCCTAAGGGATTTCACATTTTACACACATGTTAATCGGTTACCCGTCTAAGGTCAATCGGTTAACTCCTCAAAATTTAGTACAAAACACTAGCTTTGCATGTGTTAATCGGTTAACCCCATTGTGTTAAAAGGTTAACACTACTGCAGAGGCAGAAAATAAACAATTTCGTTTAATTCAAAGCCATCCCTACCCAAAGCCATCAATCCGTCTTGCTCTATCTTGGAATATCATTCTCAACTTGTGGCTCTTTAACTTATACAACAATTCACCAACCATGATTCCACTCAAGGTAAAACCGACAAAGTCAAAACATTCAGACGACACACTCCAACCAAGTGACAAGGCAAAAATTCCAAATTCTGACGCGGTCACAATACAAAACTTCAGCGGGATAGTTTCTTTCTGCTCAAACAACTACACTTGCGAGAAGTTAAAATGACGACATTCTAAGGTTTGAGCCACAACTCATACTTCTTAGGATACAATACTCACTGCTTCACAAGGTACACCCCTTCACACTTATCTCAAGAATAATAATCTATCACGTACAATTGTGACCACGATGCTACCACTACGCTTGTTCTGAATGCCAATGTGTAACCTTTTCATTTCACATCATACTGCTAGGCTCCTCACAGGTGAGCCATCCGTGATTACTGAAGATGGCTGGTTTACATCCTGAGTGAATCGCACACTCAAAGATAACAACAGAGTCGCCACCAAACTTTATTTAGTCCCAAAGGATAGGGAAAATATCGATAAAACTCAAGGGGAAGAGAAACGGGAACGGGGGGTCGGTTATGCGAAAGGAAGGTACTAGCACCTAACGCATCCGTCGTACTCGACGGGAACCATTTCCCTTGCTTCTAGGCTTGGATGGGTTATCTATCTAAAAGTTTCTAGCTAAGAGAATAAGGAGAGAGAGAGAGAGAGAGAGAGAGAGAGAGAGAGAGAGAGAGAGAGAGAGAGAGAAAGGGGAAAAAGAAAGAAAAGAAAGAAAGTGCTCGCGGAGGATTGTGGCCCTCGTGCCTACGTACCCTTATAGTGCAATGAGGAAATCAGAGCGTCGTAGTTCATGGAACCAGGGGACAGAAAAGAAGGAAGAAAGGGAGAAGGAAAGAAGGGTGGAAGTGTGCTCGCCAAGATATCGCGTCTCGTGCCCGCGTATCTGACATTCGAAAGAATGCAGAATCAGAGCTTCTGTAGTTCGGGGAACTGAACGGAAAACAAAACAAGAAAGAAACAGGAAAACAAAAGAAGTGGTGTCAAAACCAAGAGCAAAAGTGAAAGAAAAACTATACTGGGGAAGGCCACACAGTAAGAGTTATTGCACAAGAGACTAGGAGAAGAATGGTGTCAAAACCAAGAAGGAAAGAAACTCCGCTGGGGATAACAGAAAGAAATTGGTGTCGAAACCAAGTAAGAGCAAAGGGTATAGAAAAGAATCAGCTGGGGATCCAAATAAAGGGATAGTGGTGAAAATCAAGAGAAAAGGGAGACTCGGTGTATTAACTGGCCGACAGTGGTTAACCGAAGAAATAAAGTAAGACCCTGAGGGGAAAAGAGGCCGGTGTCAACAGACAGACTGTGATAAACCAATAGAGAGAGAGAGGGTGTTGAACCAACAGAAGGTGTTTGACTCGGAGGGGACATTGGTCTGTTAACTGATAAACAGTGGTTAACAGAGGAAACAAGGATTACAAATCTGTGGGGATAGAGAAGCATTGGTTTTAATAGAGAAAACTGTGATCAACCAGAAGAGCGGGTGTAGGACCGATCGAAGGTCGTAACCCAAAAGGGGTGTTGGTATTGACTGAACAAACAACACTTGACCAACGAAGAAAGGGTATTGAACCAAAAGAGGTTACTAGCCCAAGGGTGCAAGTATTCGAACCAATAAAGGTTGCCAACTGCGGGGTTCGGTTTTAATAGGAGAATTGTGACTAACCGAGAAAAACGAGTGATTAACCAAAGGGAGGTGATTAACTCAAAAAAAATGGATTCAGTATTTTAACAGACGGACTGTGGTTAACTGAAGAAAAAGGTGATTAACCGAGAGAAGGTGATTAACCTGGGGAAACTCAGTATTTTAACAGACAGACTGTGGTTAACTGAGAAAAGAGACAAACATTGGTGTTTTAACTGACAGGCAGTGATTAACCAAACAAAGGGAGAAGAACCAAAAGAAGGTCGCGAACTCCGCAGGGGTTTCGGTATTTAATAGGAAAACTGTGTTTAACCGAAGAAAGAGAAAAGAGACTCTCCAGGGGAATCAAAAGAACAATGATTGCAAGAAAAGATTAGGGTAAGAGTTGGGTGCTAACCCAAGAGATAATGATCTTTAACCAAGAGAAATGGTGATTGATCAAAAGAGAGATTGAAAAAGATAAAAGTGATCAGGGATGAACTCAACCGAGGATAGAGGTACACTACAGTTTAAGGATAGAGGTGACTATTCTCAGCGAGATGGCCAACGCTCTTACCCAAGAAATAGTCAGAATGAGGGTAGGACAACTCCCTCCTCATTCATTCTCTAGCACTCAAAGTATAGTGTGGAAATTGAAACGGACAGCGTAACAGCTCCAATTTATACAGTGCTCCTGCGTGGAGAAACGGACAGCGTAACAGCTTCAATTGTACAGTGCTCCGATGCAAGGCGCAGCGCGAAACTCCAACTCCACGGTGGATCGAGAGAGAAAGCTCTAAAGGAAGCCTAAAGAGAGGAAAGGGGAAGATCAACTAATCGAAACATGGTTTCGATCAATTAATCAAAGGGAAAGCCATGCCAATAATTTTCCAAAGGGGATGAAAAATCATTAAGGCAAAAGGGGGAATTATTTATTATACAAAATTAAGCTCATCCATGAAGAATGAAACTTAATGCAAAACCAAGGAAGGGAGTACAAAACAGTACCAAATGATCAACAAATATGCAACACAAAGTTGTGTTATGGTGATCAAAGAGAAATGCGAGAATGATTATATTCACATGATACCAAAAGTATGAACAATTTGAATAATTGAAAGTGTGCAACAAAAGTTCATGAATATGCCTCAACCAGAAGTGAAATGACACCTAAGACATCCACAAAATCAAGCATGATAATCAATGGAAGTTAAAAGGAAGAAAGTATAGCAAACACATTTGAAAATGCAAGAAAACAACCATTCTGTACAGTGGTAACTGGTTACTCACCACGCGTTAACCGGTTACTTATTTGAAACTTGCGTATTTTGGTGAAAATTGCACTGAGTAACCGGTTACTCACCATGTGTTAACCGGTTACCACTGTGACAGTGGCAAAAATAACAGAAAAAACAGCTTTCCAAAAGTGATTTTCAGCACTTAATCACTTATACCAACCAATACATGCTAGATCAAGAATTTGTGCACGAAAATTATATCATGTAAGTGCAATTAACACATATCACAAGAAACAATCTTGGAAATTAAAGATCAAGCAAATGCGTAACAAATCGAACCGAAAACGATTGAAATTACATCGTAAATGCGCGAAAACGATCGAAACAGTTAGCAAAGATAGATCTACCAACCTACAAGGCGGAGATGTGCCTTGGTAATTGTTGCAAAGTATTCTTGATGCCGAAAATTAAAGAAAACCAGAGGAATCTTCAATTTGGTGGCAAAACGTGTCAAAATCGAGCAAAATACGATAAAGCTCCAAAATGCGAATTGGAACCGTTGAATGTCGAAGCAAATACTTGAGATTATTCCACAAGCTGCAATAACTCCAAAAATCCAAGTATAATAGCAAGAAGGATGAAGGTTGAGCTCAAGAAATAATCACTTTCAATGTGAAAAGTGATTATCCTTCAAGAATTAAGAGCTTTTAGGGAGGTTTTGGAAGAGAATTGAGATGAAGATGAAGATGTAGCAGAGAAAAATCAGAGAGAATGTGAGAGAATTGAGAGTAAAATGTGAGAAATAGGAGAGAATGGTTGTGGAGAAAATGGAGCAAAATGGTAGAGTGTGGTTTAAGTGAGTGAAGGTGTGTTTATATAGATTTTAGGTTTGGAGTGTGAGATGGTTTGGAATTTGGTTTGGACTTAGCTTTGGGTTTGGAACTAGGTTAAGAGTTAGTTGGACTTGACTCACTGAGTCAAGGTGGTTAACTCGGTTAGTTAGAACCAACTCGGTAGCAATCCCAAGGTGAACTTCAACATCCAAAGATCAACATTACTTGGAAAACAAGGAACATGGTGCACTTGATTTGAAGTGAAGTATTATAGCAAATGCACTTGGAATGAATTGAGATGTCTAGAGATGTCTAGAATATTCCACATGCTGCTAGAATACTGTAGAATCCAAGACCAAAGTGGGTCCAAAGGCGTTGTCATGAAAAAGCAGCAAATTGTGCCTATTCTGCCTGTGTTAATCGATTAACACAATTGCACTGCAAATGGTTAATTAATTAACCATGCCAAAATATGTCAAATTTGCCTAAAAAAGGTGTTGTGGTCCCGACTTCGATTTTCCACCTCTTGTATTGATGAATAGGCATATAAACCTTCATTTTGTTCTTGTCTTGATAATGGGATGATCTTGTGCGGATATGATTAATCGGGCTTGGAAAACCTGAATATCCTGCAACAGGAGACACACAAAGAAAAGTGCGAATGCTTATGCTAACGATGCGAATGCTTATGCTCATGCAAAAGGAAAAAGAGGGAGGTCAAATTTCGGGTTACGACAACTGCCCCTATTTAATCCGCTTGGACCTGAATGTACAAATTGAGCCAACTTTTCAATAATTCGAGGTAAAAGAGGATTAAATAAAAGAGTAGCTCGAGAATTTGGCCGACGGCGACAAAAGAATAGTGTTAAGAAAGAATAGATAAGTGCAAAGTTGGCTGAAAAATCTGCTGGGAGATAAGTCAAGCAAAAAGAGAGGGAGTATGATCGAGGCATATATTATGCATGTGTTTCTACATGATGCTTGATACCATGCAATGCAAAGGCGCAAGGTAAGGCATAATGTGAAGTGGTTAGGCAAAAATCGTAGCAAAACGACTTCGACACCCTCGGTTGGGGAGAGGACCCGCAGATGAAGACAAACTCTGTTGGAGAAGAGAGTTCACAAAGGATGATGATTCCGTCGGGGAAAGAAACCGAGAACATCTCAGGTTTCTAAATCACCATGGATGTCCCTGTTGGGGATCAAATCAATCCTTCCTACCAAGACTGACTCCGCGTAGGGAAAACATCCTTCCAAAACATGTTGACTTTGCTGAGGATAACCCACTACTACTGGAGACAGATAGTTTCAACTTACTGAAGAAGATGTACAACCCTTGCTGGGGAAAAGAGAGCAAAGTGTCTTTGCTGGGAACACTTCGGCAACCTGCCTAGAGGCATTACAAATCTGTCGAAGAAAAGATATGTAAACAAACAAGCTTTTTGACAAATCATAATGGCGCTTGCTGGGGAGAATGATGACCCTGCTGAGGAACTGCTGAGGCAATAATAACTTCTTCATAGAACCATCACACTGTCGGCCAGGTGTTAGGCTTACCAATGGATAATACCGATTATCCTGCAGGAATTACCAGTAATACATGCAATGCATAATGCTTTCTCGATTGATTTAGCTTTTTATTGTTCTCAATGCTTTTTAGTATTATGTGATCTCAAATAATTGTTTATTTTGCAAACAAAATACTGAAATGAAACAAATTGAGATAACAAAGAATGCATTTTTTTGAATGTAAAATTTTGTGCATAAGCTGTGTACAAGGATGCAAAATCCTTGATGAGGGAATTTGCACTAAAATTGAAAAACAAATGTAAATGGCAAAGGGAAATCATGTTTTGCATTGATTACAACATTGGCCACCATCCACTGTAAGTCTAAGTTCTAACGCCTTGCACCTGTTGATGATGATTGGAATGTTTTGTTACCGTCTGAGGTCTAGCTGTGATGAAGAGAGGCTCAAGTGTTCACAGTCAATGCCTTTAGCCCTAATTTTTGCCTGGACATGTTTTTATATTATTTTTTTTTCGTCCACCGGGATACCCGTTTTTGCCTAAGTCGCCCTTTCGGGTTTTCAACTTAGCGGGCTATTATTGTTTTTTTTTCTACTGTCCCTAACTTTTGCATGGACATCTCTTTTTTTGGTCCATCGGGACGTCCATTTTTGCCTAGATTGTCCTTGCGGATGTCAATCTAGCGGACTCTTATCCTTTTTTTTCAGGCATAATATTTTTTGACTGTATCGGAGTTGACGGGTAACGACAACTCCTCCCCATCCATGGTGGTGAGGATCAGGGCTCCGCCTGAGAAGGCCTTCTTGACAACAAAGGGTTATTCGTAGTTGGGAGTCCATTTACCTCGTGGATCCGAGTGAACAGGTGAATATCTCTTGAGCACGAGTTCGCCTTTACAGAATGTTTGAGGAAGAACTTTCTTGTCAAAAGCTCGTTTAAGGTGTCTCTGATATAATTGACCATGACAAAGGGATGTAAGGCGCTTCTCTTCGATGAGATTCAGCTAGTCGTATCTGGATTGAACCCATTCAGCTTCGTCAAGACCTATTTCCATGATGACTCTGAGCGAAGGAATTTCGACTTCAATGGGTAGAACTGCCTCCATACCATACACTAGCGAATACGGAGTTGCCCCAGTAGAAGTGCGAACTAAAGTTCGGTAGCCATGCAGTGCAAAGGGAAGCATTTCATGCCAATCCTTATAAGTCTTGACCATTTTCTAGACAATCCTCTTAATGTTTTTGTTTGATGCTTCAACAACGCCATTCATCTTGGGCCGATATGGTGAAGAGTTGTGGTGCTTGATCTTAAATTCTTGACACAAATCCTTCATCATATTGTTGTTCAGGTTGCTTGCACTGTCTGTGATAATGCTGCTAGGAATGCCATAACGACAGATTATCTCTTTCTTGATTAATTTGGCAACCACTTGTCGTGTAACATTTGCATAAGAAGCAGCTTCGACCTATTTGGTGAAGTAGTCGATAGCAACCAGAATGAATCGATGATCGTTGGAAGCCTTCAGCTCGATCATTCCAATCATATCTATACCCCACATGGAGAATGGCTAAGGTAAAGTCAAAACATTCAATGGAGTTGGAGGCACATGGATCTTGTCTCCGTAGATTTGGCACTTGTGACATCTTTTGGCAAAGTTGTAACAATCTACCTCCATTGTCGTCCAGTAATACCCAGCCCGAAGGATCTTCTTGGCCATAGCAGGACCTTTAGCATGTACACCCTCGAAACCCTCATGTATGGACCTTATGATCGTGTTTGCTTCGTGTCTATCCACGCATCTGAGCAACACGGAATCATAATTCCTCTTGTACAATATACCACCACTTAAGAGAAATTTGGCGCAAAGCCACTTTAGAGCTTTCTTATCAGTGATAGTGATACCCTTGGGATATTCCTATTTTTCCAGATATCTTTTAATGTCGTAGAACCAAGGCTTGTCATCAGACTCGTCCTCGATTGCTAAATAGTGCGCTGGTTCGTTCAAGTGATCAATGCGGATACGAGGAGCTTCATTCTTCCACTTGACCTTGAACATGGATGCTAAGGTGGCAAGAGCGTCAGCTAGTTGATTTTCCTCTCTGGGGATATGATGAAAAGAAATTTCATCAAAGTAAGGAATCAACTTCGCAATGTGTTGTTGGTACGGAACCAACTTGGAATCCCGAGTCACAAAATTCCCTCTGACTTGACCGATAACCAAGGCAGAATCTCCATAGACCTCAAGAATCTTGAATCTCATGTCAATAGCCGCTTCAATACCATAGATACATGCTTCGTATTCAGCCATATTGTTGGTGCATGCGAAGCATAATCTAGCAGTGAAGGGAAGGTGAAAACCTGTTGGAGAGATGAGGATAACACTGATTCCACGACCTTTAGAATTGGAGGCACCATCGAACACGAGCGTCCATCACGCTCCTGGTTCGGGTCCTATGTCAGGGTCTGGACTCTCATAATCTCTAATGAATAAAACATCCTCATCGAGAAAGTCAAACTTCATCTGTTGATAACCCTCTACAGGTTGATGGGCAAGGTAGTCAGACAAGACACTCCCTTTTATTGCTTTCTGGGTAACATGTTGGATATCATACTCAGTTAACAGCATCTGCCACCGAGCAATCCTTATAGAGACAACAGGCTTTTCAAATACGTACTTTATCACATCCATTTTGGATATCAACAAAGTAGTATGGCAAATCATGTATTGTCTTAGGCGTCGAGCTGCCCAGACCAGAGCACAACAAGTTTTCTCTAAGAGTGAGTATCTAATCTCACAATCAGTGAACTTCTTGCTCAGATAGTATATTGCATGTTCTTTTCTGCCAGTGTCATCATGTTGACCCAATACACATCCCATTGATTCATCGAGAACGGTGAGATACATGATTAAAGGCCTACCAGAAACCGGTGGTACTAAGATCGGTGGTTCTTGCAAGTATTGTTTTATTTTGTCAAATGCTTATTGACAATCATTGTTCCATTCAACCGATTGATTTTTTCTTAGTAATTTGAACATTGGTTCACAGGTAGCCGTCAAATGGGAAATGAACCTTGAAATGTAATTGAGTCTGCCCAGAAAGCCACAGACTTCTTTTTCTGTTTTGGGAGGCAGCATGTTCTAAATTGCCCGAACCTTATCAGGATCAACTTCAATGCCCTTCTGACTCACGATAAAGCCCAACAGTTTACCAGATCGGACTCCGAAGGTGCACTCCGCAGGATTCAACCGCAATCTAAACTTCCAGAGTCTGTCAAACAGTTTCTTCAGATGAACCAGGTGATCATCCTCAGTTTTGGACTTGGAAATCATATCGTCCACGTAAACCTCAATCTCTTTATGAATCATATCGTGAAAGAGGGTTGTCATGGCACGCTGGTATGTTGCCCCTGCATTCTTTAGACCGAATGGCATGACCTTGTAGCAACATGTGCCCCACGGCGTGATGAAAGTAGTCTTCTCCATATCAGTTGGGGACATCTTGATCTGATTATATCCTGAGAAACCGTCCATGAAGGAAAAGACAGAGAACAGTGTTGTGTTGTCTACCAAGACATCAATATGAGGCAAAGGAAAACTATCCTTCGGGCTTGCCTTGTTGAGATCTCGATAATCCACACACATTCTGACTTTGAGTGTCATGTCGGGTCTAGTCCTCTGATTTTCTGCTTGACAGGAGGACATCCGGGCTTAAGTGGTAAGTGATGTTTAACGATGTTGGTATCCGTCCCAGGCATATCTTGATAGGACCAGGTGAAGATATCAACATACTCTTTCAACAACTTGATCAACTCGGAGTGTACATGCTTTGCGAGGGATGCGCCAACCTTGACTTCTCTTCTGACCTAATCAGTACCAAGATTGACAACTTCCACTGGCTCTTTGTGTGGCTGAATCTCTCTATGTTCGTGCTCAAGGAGCCTTGCTAGTTCAGCTGGTAATTCACAATCTTCCTCACCATCCTCTTCGGCTTGGTTAATTGGAATTCCAGAATTACAATGGATGTTTGCCATGTTGTTATCAATGCTTTTATTATTTCTGCATGTTTATGAATAGAATGAGCTATTTTGAAAAGTGAAAAGAAAAAGAAACTTTTGCCATTTGTTTGTGAAAAAGTAAAATAAAGAAAGAAAATAGAGCATGATTTTGAATGCAAAAAAACTTTTATTTATTGATCACATAATATTGCAAAAATGTGAGGCCCTTTACAAGCTATCCACTCGTCTCGGGCGAGGACGAGGGAATGAGAAAGCAAAATGTATTACATGTTATATGGAAAAACCACAGGAATCACGGTAGATGTCTAATTGTTGAGCTTGAAACCCGGCAGACACTTGCGTACAAAGCTTGAAGTCTGATTACTGGTACCAGCATCATCAGTAGCTGCCACGATGTCACCTTGTTGGAAACCCGCGCTATTGAACTTGATTAAGTTGCACTGATTTTGACCAGAGGAACTAGATTGACGACCAGGACGATAACCTAATCCAAAACGATTATGCTTCTCAACCACATCAATCACATGCCCCCAGCCGGACAAAGCACCTTTCTGGATAGTCTACTTAGCACTTTTAGCATACGCTAAGTCAATTGTGGTGATCTACTTTGACTAGTTGAAGCAGAGCTGACATCTTCGAACTCGAGACACTGCAACGGCACCTCAGCTATACCTTCTTCGGTTTTGACGTATCGAAAAGATGATAACTTGCTTACAATCAAATCATGTTCACCACAGACGATAACAAGCTGATCATCAAACATGAACTTTAACTTCTGATGCAAAGTGGAGGTGACTGCCCCTGCAGCGTGGATCCATGGACGACCCAATAGGCAACTGTATGCCAGATCGATATCCATCACCTGGAAGGTAATGGTGAACAAATGCGGCCCAATATTGATGGGTAAGTCCACTTCTCCAATAACTTGCCTTCGAGACCCGTCAAAGGCTCTGACAACTAAGGCACTTGGTCTCATCTCGTTTCCTTCCACCAGTAATTGACTCAATGTGCCATTGGGCATCACATTGAGGGAAGAACCGGTATCCACTAGAACATGAGATAACAGGGTGTCTGTGCAGGTTACAAATATGTGCAGTGTTTTATTGTGGGCAGTTCCTTCAGGAGGCAATTCTGATTCATTAAACCCCAAATACCGACTTGCAGTTATGTTAGCCACTACATCATCAAACTCGACGACAGATGTATCTTACATGACATGGGCACTGTTCAAGATTTTCAACAAAGTTGATCTGTGCGTAGGCGAACTCATAAGTAAGGACAAAATTGAGATCCTCGAGGGAGTCTGACCCAGCTGATCCACAATCTTAAAGTCACTTTTCTTGATCAACTTAAGGAATTCTTGATCATCAAGGGTCTCTTTGTTCTTTGAAACATCCTCAGACAGGATAGTCGGTACTGGAATGGCAGTAGATGACGCCCCTTGTTGAACAACAGGGGTTGCAGATGCAGGTGTCTCCTTGGGAGGAACAACGGTTGGAATTTGCACAGGCTTCGTAGTGACCTTCGGAGCGAACACTCGTCCACTACGAGTCATACCTCCACTGGCTGTAACATTTACGATCTCAGATTCGGCGAACCTTATCTCTTGACCTCCAGAAAATATGGTAGACCCATACTTCCAAGGTACCTCCTTAGAATTCTGATATGGAAACGGCTTTGGCGGACAAACAACGATGGGTTGCACCTTCTTTTGCTTAGGGAAATTTTAGTATCCACACTTTGTTTACTTCGCTCTCCATTGTAATCCTCTTATGTCCAAATATAAAATCATCATACTAAAATTTCCTTAAATCCAAGATACTTGCTTTATTCCTTAACACAAACTTCTTCCGATCCATATCCCTACACCTTCCTTTACTAAATGAAGTTCATTCTTTCTCCAACACAACACCTTATACGGTTCCTTGGGTAATTTAACATTTCCAATTCCAAATTAGTCTCCCATCGAATACAGAAAATCCTGATGTAATATCTCGAACTTAATCTCTCTACATAACTGAATATGCGCAATTCATCACCCACTCTTCGTCCGGTACATACTTGTTTCACTTGAAGCATGTAAACACATCCTTGTGTTTCTTCTCACACTTCTTTACTACTTTAGGTTCTCATAAAAGCCGGACGTCCTCAACTCTCCACTGTTAACCAGTTAGAAGATATTGTTCTGAACACACTCCTTAAGGTACTCTCGTCCATTCAAGATATCATAGTGATCTTAGAAACTGAAGCTCCCAAAATTTATCTCACTTCCGGACCTTACGTCACACATTCCACAAAACAACTTTTCTTTTCCGCAGAATGGGATTACTTGAAATTCTTATCCATACTAATGGCCAATCCATCTCTACTAGCAATTTTACACATTCCTCAATATCTTAACCAATCGTCCAATAGAGATCCTTAACTTTCAGGCTCCAAAATTCCAAAGGATTGCTTGAATAACACACCACTCTTTAATTTCCATGCTACCCAAACACAACTTCTACTAAAACCTCACTGAACTGACCAAAACTCATCACTACTAACTCTTGGCTTGAGCCTACTCTCACAACACAAGTTCCGACAACACTTCAAAGTCCTCGTGGTTGCTCAACCATGATTCTACCTATCACATACATAGTATTAGGTTGATCAGACCCAACACTACATAGTATGAAATTAAGATTCATGCTGGCAAGACACACTTAAGAGGCAGGAATAGATTTACTTATGATGTTTCAAGGCTAGGTCGAGGACACGACCTCCTCTGATACCAACTGTAACGCCCTCGTATAATATATATCTAGAATAATACAATACAAGCATTTTATTTGGTACTGACACCATCATAAGTGCCTAATGGCGTAATTCACATACTTGACCATTTCTAAAACATAAAAATAATCTATGGTACAAGATATGGAAATTAGACAAAACAATAAAAACTAAGATTAATATACAATATCCTCAATTGTATACAACAAATACACAGCGGAATAAGCTCAACTAAGCTTCTCTTGAAACATCCAAGCACAGCTCCACTTGTAAATCAAACCTGCAAATACCTCCTGAAAATAATCAACAATAGTGGGGTGAGATACATCAAATCTCAGTGAGTTCCCTATCTTATGGATTCTCTCGGCTTTACAAGGTTCTAACCAATCCTAACTCAAGTCAAGGGGAACGGAACTAGACTTTGAGTTCAAACATTTCTCACTAGAGAACAATCGCATAATACACAAAACGACAACTAGTTAAGGAATCTTTCCCCGGCCATCCCGCTCAAATAGATTAAACACGGGTCACGAATCCTTAACGTAGATAACTTTCCCTGGCCATCCCGCTCAAAGAGATTAAACACGGGTCACGGTTATCTACAATTGGTACTTTCCCCGGCCATCCCGCTCAAAGAGATTAAACAGGGTCACTAATACCAACCATTAAGTAACTTTCCCCGACCATCCCGCACAAGGAGATTAAACACGGGTCACGGTTACTCACCACTAAGTAACTTTCCCCGACCATCCCACACAAGGAGATTAAACACGAGTCACAGTTACTCACTTAATAAATACTTTCCTGGACCATCCCACACCAAAGGATTAAACACAGGTCACTAATATTTATTAAGGGATACAAACCTAATAAATACTTTCCCCGGCCATCCCGCACCAGGAGATTAAACACGGGTCACTAATATTTATTAAGCGACACAAACCTAATAAATAATTTCCCCGGCCATCCCGCACTAGGAGATTAAACACGGCTCACTAATATTTATTAAGTGATACGTACAAACGGGAGGAAATACGGTCCCCCACAACAACTACTTATCAAAGACACTCTTCTAGTATCAATGCATAAGCATTGTTCTCAACACATCTCATAACACCTAGTTACATCTCTAGGTTATTCCATTGATCTAAGGTTTCCTCACTTTTTCTGTTATAGTCTTTTAAACATGTTATCGCTTAATCAGAATTTTTTTTTTAATATAACTTGTTTTTAAAAAAAAAATACTAAAAAAACCATTTTTTCAAAATTTTTTCCAAAATTACATGGTTTGGAAGGGACCCATAAGGGTGGCGCGCCATCTCATATGGCGCCTCAGGCCAAATAAAAATGAAAAAAAAATTCAACTGAGAGTCGCTATCCCAGATGGCGCCTCAGTTCAAATATTTTTTTTTCTTTTTTTTTAAATTTTAAAATGTTTACTATTTATTAACATGCCTCTAGACTGATGAATTTGCAGCCCTATACTCTGCATATACTATTCATTCGCATGCCTCTGCTCCATTATTTTTGTTTCAGGCCATTGTTGGCATGACTACACAAGCATGCCTACACATGGCAGACTGCAAAGGCTAAGAAGCATGCAAGAGAACTCATGTGAATCCCCCTTTACACCATTATAAAAACCCTCTCAGCATGTCACAATTTTCATCTCATCCCAAACTACTCTTCTTCTTCTCTTATTTTGTGTTCAAACCTTTGCATCCATTCCAAAAAAATCATCACCAGTTACGAAAATGACTTTACTCACGATGGGAAGCAACCACTGAGGAACGTCGGAAAACATTGAAGACTTCGTAAGTTTTCCTGTATTATTTTTTTTGTACAATATTAAACCCTGATGTCTTTTATGGTCTTAGTAATGTTGCTGGTTTTTTTTTGTTCAGGAAGTTTCAAGGTTCTGTTGTCGTGGGCACGCATACTTCCCTCACGACCCTATCACTGAACCATATCTAACAACATGTGGATTTGGAGATGTGATTAAAATCCCATCATACCATGTAGACCCAAAGTTCATTCTGGCCTTGCTAGAAAGATGGAGGCCGGAGACCCACACATTTCATCTTCCTTTTGGTGAATGCACGGTCACCCTCAAAGACGTGTAAATGTTACTGGGCCTCCGCATAGATGGCATGGCCGTCAACGGCCCCGTAAATATAAATAGCCAAGTATGCTTCGATTTGTTGGGCACCCCCTAGAGATTGAACAAGCTGAGCCTTCACCCGACGGTAAACCTAGTTGGCAAGGTATTAACTTAAAACGCCTTAGGGAATACCATGACTCCATCGTATTAGACGAGGATTCCCTCCCCTTACACATAATACAAAAAACTAGATGTTATTTGTTGCTATTGTTCGGTCATTTTTTGTTTCCAGAGAGCACTGGAAATAGTGTAAATATTATGTATCTCCCGTTGTTGTTTAACATTTGGGAAAGTGGCACCTGTGCATAGTCGACACGCAGTGGAAGGATGGTGTGTGGACCAACTTTGCAGCAGCGTTGTGTCACCAGTGGGAGATGCGACACCAGCTCGTCTTAACAGACCCTGTTGTACAACCTGCTCGGCCAACAGAACTATATATGAGCTGGTTTAGGTCTGTTACCACACCACAACCTTTCCTCTCTCAGCCGACGTATCTAGTTGACTCCCGCCAACGTGCGTCTTCCTCCCAGCAATATGCCCAACATCATTCACCAACCTCTGCACCACAACAACAAAACCCTTACTATATCCCTGACGAGTCATTCGAACCTACCGAAGCACATCAAAGCCCCCCACAAATGAGCCCCCCACAAATGAACCCCCCACAAATTATGACCCCATCTTCCTACCAATCAGAACCACAATCATCATAGACCCAACAAACCCCCCTCCTCTTTTTAACTATCAAACCCCACATCAACCATTGCATCAATACCAACACCCATCAATGCATCATTTTGGCCAACCATACCGTATGGAACCAACCCAACCCCCTCATACAAATTACATGAACATGGGCATGCAGCTGGATTATGGAAGTGCTATCGGCGACAACCCCCCCGACTATTGGGGACAGATGCTCCATAATTTGTCTTATGCTCTGGGGCCATTGTCTGATGCGCCGGAGCCATCTGAACAAACATAGAGACCAACCACGCCTCAACAACCTCGTGGTGCTAGACAGAGACGTCAAACAAGAGCCCCTGATTGTGGGACCGGTGGTCGATTAAATAGGCACAATCATTGATATTTTTTGTATCCAACTATTGTACTACTGTACTAAATATTAAAAAAAAAATTAATGTTGTTTTTTTTTTCCCTTCTTAAAATAAAATAAATTAAAAAAAAAAGCACAACTAAGGCGCCATCTGGGATAGCGCCACCCTTAAAAAAATTTGAAAAAAATTAGGCCATTTTTATTTAGCCTGAGGCGCCATATGAGATGGCTCCTGGCCTCTAACTGAGGCGCCATCCCATATGGCGCTACCCTTATGGGTCCCTTCCAAACCATGTCATTTTGGAAAAAAATTTGAAAAAATGGTTTTTTTAGTATTTTTTTTTAAAAAACAAGGTATATTAAAAAAAATTTGCTTAATCACATTTAAACAACACACACACACACACACACACACATACACACACACACACACACATATATATATATATATATATATATATATATATATATATATATATATATATATATATTGATCGCGACTTTCTGAGTCTAACGGTTACTAACTGCAAGTGCACAGCCTATCGCGTAGTAATAAAGATATCGATCCCACAGAGACCTGATAATCAACCTAGTGCTACGGTTTTGTTACTGTGTTTAGCTAAGGCGAAGATGTTTTGGTTTTAAGTTCAAAAAGGGAAATAAAAAGGGAAACTAAATATTAGAAATAAACTAGTTAAGATTAGGATATCGGTACATAATTCAGTACACCATCGTGGATTCAATGAAACATAAAGCATATAAAAATTAGTCACAATATAATTCTGTAGAAAATACCAGTTTAAAAGCCCTCACCTCACACTCTCGTGGTTATTGCTTCGGACTATACCTTTAAATCATAATGCCTGATCTCGCTAGCCCATTTGAGTTTAAAAATAATTTTTGAAAACTAATAAGTCCTAATTAACTTTAAAGCGCTCTCGCTGTTTTTAAAACCAATGCCCGATTTCAGCTATCCGGGTAAAATCTCACACTCTCGTGGTCTTGACCTTAACCTTTGATACCTTTTTATTCTCGTAATAAAAGTTGATTTTAAATTAAGAAATCGAAGCCAGAAAATAAGTTGTTTTATGATTTTAGCTTAGAATTATTGAATCCATTCCGGTTACTCAATTACATACCGATAAAATGAGTTTAGCTCGACATATTAATTAAAGCAAACATAAATACGCATGAACAATTAAACATTAACACAAACATGGTAAAACAAATAAATAATACTATTATTGAATTACGATAAAAACCTGGTGAATGCGGTTCTAGCAATTCCTCCACAAGTCGGCAAGCTTTTGCTTGAATTTACGAAAACGAATGAATAATGAAGGCAAACTTAAAGCTAAACTAAGGCGTGATAGCTCCTCAATGTGAGAAACTATCACTGTTTGGTAATGAATGGACAAAAGAAAGGTAAAGGAAAGCAAAAACGGGAATGTAAAATTTCTGGAAACCAAATGCAAAAATATGGAATTCTCGGGTAAAAGTTGTGTCTCTCGTCATTTCCAAAATGCACTATATATAGACCTCCAGTATGAGAAAATATAGGAACACTAGTTGGAAATGCCGCTGCATTTGAGTCTGAGGGAATATAGGAGAAAATGTCGAATGTGTGAAACTGTAAATTTCTCTCTTCGTGACCACGTCTGTATCCAACGTCACGTTTCTGTTTTTGAACCTGTGACAATCGTGGGGGCTGCGTGACGCTCGTGACAGCTATTGAATTCATGACGGTCGTGGTACTATGCGTGACGCTCGTGACAGCTATTGAATTCATGACGGTCGTGGCACTATGTGTGACGGTCGTCACACTCACAAAATCTGATTTCTCTGCTTTTTCTGCTATTTTTCTCTGTTCTTTCCTTATTCTGCTACTTTTTCTGCTCTTTTCTCATTCTTGGCTTGGAAACTGAAATACCTGCGAAAACACTTAAATATCCTCGGAATAATCAGAAATTAGACGGAAATGGGATAAGATTTGAGCATAAATTAAAGTAAAAATACGATATGTTTTCGTGTTATCATATATATATATATATATATAACACATCATTGGCATATAACAATATCAATCACGGAACACACATAATAGCATAACATGTCAACATAATCCACATATTTGTTCACACACACTTTAAGGTACACAAGCCACTACTATCCTCTACCAAGCACTCTTGGTTAAATCATGGTCTCACATCACCATTTACTACCTCATTGGATCATCTTTCCAATGCTTCAAGTCCCATAACAATCGGACTTTCGATTCACGAATTTCCAGTGGAAACATAAACCACACTTTTCATATTCATCACAACATTTAGATCTACCATCTTAATCCATGACATAAACATATGTTTCTATTTCACTATTATAAAGAGCATTGAAATAGCTTTCCAACGCATCCGACCGTGCCTCAATCCGAGTTACGGATCAAAAGTTATGAAGGAAACAAGATGGAAAAATTTGTCACGTTCGCTACTGTATTCGCTAGGCGAACCCCCAGCGAACCAAGTCAGAGGAAAAAGGGCATAAAGCTCGCTAAGTGAGCTCTGGACAAACATTCGCCTTCCGTTTGCTCTAGGGTTCGCGAACCCTCGACCAACCGTTCACTTTGGAGTTCGCCAGGTTCGCTAGGCGAACAATGCAAAGTTCAGAAATTCGCAGCAGTGAGAAACCAGAAACCCTTGGGCCAAATCCATTATTTCCCCACCCAAATCATTCCCAAACATCAAAGCAAGTATTATCAAATGATCACATGCATAATACGGCTACACTACACAATTTATATCGAATTTCATCCGTTAGATTTCATTGATTTATCCGTTTAATCATTTTCTCTCAAATCTAACCTAAGTTCTAAATCCTTAATTCTAGAACTTAGAGCGTCTAACTAGAACCCACCTGATAATCGAAGAGGAGGTTGATGAAGATGATCCATGAGCTTTCTCTCTTTTTCCTCTTTCTCCATTTTCTCTCTTTCTCTTCCTTTCCATTTCTTCTTACTAACTTCTTCTTCTTTTCTTTCTTTTTCTTAATATATATATATATATATATATATATATATATATATATATATATATATATATATATATATATATATATATATATATATATATATATATATATATATATATATATATAATGCTTATTATATAATATAATTCCAACATGGTAAAATATCTCCAATTGATATTTTATCGTCTCAACCCAATTGATCAATCATTAGAGTTACCTTAATATACTCTCTTGGTCTAATAAATAGTGATATGTCTCTCTAATAAAATAATTGATCTCTTTAGAGTTCATTAGTTGCTCTATTGATCCCAAATGTCAATACTTAAAGTACTTAGAGGATTCCATTATTCCAATTATCCAAGGATAGAGCACATAGATACTCATTTGATCTCATCTGATATCCAATTGAGCATCTAAATAATATGGGGTATTACGCAATCATTTATATTGACATAGAAACTTATATTCTGAAAATTAAGATGTATTTGAAAACCAACATATATCAATCAATGTTTTTCGAATCACATACGTCTCATTCAACACATTTTATGTTCCTTAACACATAATATATGGTTTAATGGTCTGTTTGCTTCAATTCATCGATATAATTTACAATCGTGTTGATAAGCGGCGATGATGAGGTAAACTATAATAAAAGATATCGATGCATTGAAGGAATTAGACCATTGAATCGTATATTATGTGTTAAAAAACATAAAATGTGCTGAATGAAATGAATTCAATTCGAAAAAAATTGATGTGTTTAAGTTGGTTTTCAAGAATAGTTTAATTTTCAGATTATATATTTCTTTGCCAATTTGAATGGTTATATTTCTTTAAATAAGTGTATGGTAAAGCAAGTAATATACATTTGTATATAATAAACTATGGGTACTTTCTACGACGGTTGTCTACATTAACCGTCATCTAATGTATTAATTTGCTGTTGTTGGGTTTTGAACCCAGCACCTTATCTATCACAACGGTTGTTAAGCATAACTGTTGTGATATACCGCACACTTTCCAGAATACAACAACGGTCCCAGAGCCGTGATTATAAGTAGCGCATTTACCACAACACTCTACATAACAACGCTTTGATCTGCGTTATTATATATATTTTTCAACCGTTGTTAAAGGGATTTTACGTAGTAGTGAATTATTCAAGTATGTGAATTTGAATAATTAAGAATATGTATGTTTATGGTGTATACTTGAATATAAAATACATGTTAAATATTATTCTTGGTGCAAATAATTTGTTTTAATTGATAGTGCATTAATTTTGGATAAAATGATTTGGTAGAAAATAAAATCATGAATTTGAATGTATGGTGCATGTATTGGTAACATAAAATGTTGGAAATATCAAGAACATGTATAAATTGTATATTTTTATTTATGCAAGAATTTATCTTATTTAAAATGATTTATCCATATTATATGTGTATCATAATATGCTAATATTATTTCTTGTTCATCTTGATATTAAAAGTAATTTTGGTATATTTTAGATAATTGTAAGTTGACAAATACTTATGGAGAAAAATTATAGAAAATAGGCAAAATACCCTTTTTAGTCCCTTAAGTTTACCTCGGGGTCCATTTTGGTCCCTTAATTTAAAAAAGTTCCAAATTGATCCTTTAATTTTTTAAATAGTGCCACGTTGATCCTTTCCGTCAGCACCGTTAGTCAAAGTCAATGGTAGCGTACAAGTGGCGCACACGTGTAGCTGATGTGGAATCTCTCGCCTATGTGAAATCATGCGTGGCATATGGCGTGGTACATGTATATCACCAAAGTAGTAAAAAATTCAAAAAAATATCTAAAATTTTGCATTCAACTTGGAGTTGAACCCCCCATCTAGATTACTAAGAGAAATTAAATACCATTGAGCCACTTTGGATTTGTTGTCTTAGGATTACAAATTGAAAATATATTTACATTTACATAAAAATTTCTCTCTTGACTTTTCTTGGCATCATTTTCAACCAATATCCTGTAAATATATTAGTCTTACATTAACCTTATTCTTCTTCTTATCCTTTCCATTCTCAATAACAAAAACTCTTAGTTTCAAGAATTTAACCAATATTAAATTCTTGATCAGAACAAAAAAATAGAAAATAGAAACTGGAAATTCATACATTTCAACCACCAGTTTTGTATAGCTACCACCTACTATTGCAGGCCATCTTTGGTCTATAAGAGTCAATCTATAACAAACAATTGTAACTAATTTTTTAGAAACAGAAATACAATTATGATGAAACTGAATTCTCTCATTGCTTTCTAATAATGTTTATTCTAGAAGGGTTAAAGGTGTAAAAATAGTGATGGGAAGTGTTAGTGACTCATTTGTCGTATTTTTCATATTCAATTATCCTAGCTCTACCACAAACTACTGCAGATATATTTATTTAAACAAGGAGCTCTGAGTACATTTCCATAACACATGATTTGTAAACACAAATTGCTGCAGAGAAAATGATAATTTACTCTTGTTATTACAATTAGTTGATTTTTATTTATCGAATTCTTATTTATATATCAAGTGAAAAAATGAAGAAAGATTCTATTATATGAAAATTAAAGAAAGCACATCAAAGTTAATTTATTATATTCAAGTTTGAATATAACATACCAACAATTGGTTGCGTATTCTGTCTTCACAGGATAACCCTTGTTTGAAAATGGTGGATCTGTTTCAATAGTTTCTTTTGAATGGTTAATTACAAGGTGAATAATTTTTCTCAAATTCAAAAGGGTTTAAAACTTCTATGAGTAAAAAGAAGAATAGAAGAATTAGAAAATAGGATAATTTATGTTTATGGATTTTCCACTTGAAGAGTTATTAAAAAATTAAAAAATATAATATATATAAAACATTTGGATTAAATTTACAATAGAAAAGTAGGTTACATGGTTTGCCGGTGGTCCCTATATCCTTGCATGCATGGGTTCGAATATTGTGTCAAATAGAATTTTGGTTTTGCTCTTCTTTTAATTTTTAAGATTAAATAGAAAAATATATTAATACGTGGAATTTCGTGGTGAAGATATGCCTCGTCGGATGCCACGTATGCAAAAATAAACGCAGTTTGTGAGCATTTGACGGAAAGGACTTAAATGGCACGATTTGAAAAAAATAAAGGATCAATTTGGAACTTTTTAAAATTAAGGGACCAAAATGGACCCCGAGGTAAACTTAAGGGACCAAAAAGAGTATTTTGCCTAGAAAATATTAACAATGTGAAATCGTTGTTTATTTTGTATTGTGATTTTTATTTGGATATGTCTTAGAACATTGTTAAATATGAAACATGAATTTATCACATAGAATTTGTTATGCATATGTTAGTTATGCAAGAAATTTGTTTATTTTAAAAGAATAGAAATAAATTCTATGGTGTTGTATTTATATGGAGTTTATGAATTACATGTTTGAACTCACTTCATGAAATAAATGTTAGTCATGACAAATTTGTATGATCATGGTTGTTAATTGCTATAAATATTTAATGCATTAAGTTTATCTTAAATATATTTTAGTGGAAGTAAAACTTCAAACTAAAAAGTTTAGCAAAGGAATAATGACATAAAATTTGTGTATATGACAAAATGATTGACAAAAGTTTCATGGTGATAGTTTATCAAAACTATCAAGAACATATAATTATTTTGTATATGATAATTGTACTAATATGACAAAAGTGTCATGATTTGATGATAGAGGGTAAATACTATCAAGAGTACTTAAAGTTATCATATGCATGACTAGTTGAAAATTTGAATATTCTGATTTATTAAAGATTGGAAAATCTTGCAATTCTTTTACGAAAGGATTGACAAAAATATGATGTCTTTGGATATAATTGAATACAATGAAGACATTATTAGGGGTGTGGAACAAGCCCATATCTAATTAATCATCAATAGTGGAAACTCAACTCACACTTGATTAACATTAAGTCTTGAGTTCAATGACGAAAGTACACTATTAGGTGATTGAAATACCTAACGATAGATACATCCCATGGGGTAAAAGTACTTGGACCATAAGAATAAATGTGATAGGATGGGATTTTCCTTTTAATAGACATATATCATATGTTTGCTGGAATGCATAATTATGGGTGCATTTCCGATATAGTATACCTAAATGAGAATGAAGTGGTGCCGCTTCATAGAGTTCAGGGGCTTGACTCTTAAATTTTCATGAAAAGGATATGAGATACAAGGCCTTATTTAATGTGTCATATTGATAATTCGATCAATGATATCGAGATTTCATGTGTTAGTTATGTACGCTTGTTTTAATGAATAATTAGTTCAAAGCTTGTCTACTAATCTATTCGGGGACGAGTGAAAACTTAACTTGTTAAGTATTGGTTCAAATTGTAAGATACCTTTATCTGAAACCATAAAATTTTCTGAATAATGGATTTAGATATATTTTGAAAATGGTGGGGGATTGTTGGAGAAATTTCCAAAATATTAAATTGATAAATAATAATGATTTAATTAATTTTATGAATTATTTGTTAAATTATCATTAGCAAATATGGCCAAAAGTTGCAACTACTTGGAATCAAATTAGAGACCTTATAATGATTGGGTGTGTGGTCATAAGGTGCCACCACTAAACTAATACAATTTTTCATAAAAAAGTTTGTTGTTATTGATATATAATGGTTTGCGAATGGTCATGTTGAAACCATTGAAGCATTATTTCTCCTCACCAATTGGTACAAGTTTTTCTATAAATAGAGATACTTGTTAGGAATAAAATACACACAAAAATTACTTGTTTCAAGTGTCAAAAATTATATCTAAGTCATTCTTTTATTTTTCTAGTGCACGAGAATAAATAAGGAAACTTTATTTAGTAAAATATCATTAATCGTTATGCTTAATTTGAATGTGCGATTCATGTTAAGGTTTCCAAAGTATCCTGAAGGGGATTCACCGGTAACCCTTTTACATCCAATTTGTATAAATTGGTGGGGGGCGAATCGAACCTAAAGCTTAGTGTAAACACATGCTTTAAAATTATTTTATGCAACTTTCATCGTACCGTCTTCATCATCTTCTTCTGGTTCATATTTTGCAGCATACCCCCGACACAATATCTAACAATCTTTAAGTTCGATTTTTGATTTTGATCCACATTTTGTTTATGATTAATATTAAAGTATGCAACTTTAAAGAAGATGATAACAACTTTCAATAATGGTGAAAGGTACACATTTAGTTTATATAATTTTTAAAATTATGGAATTTTGATCTATGGATCTTTTTGTTTGTGGTTAATTTGTGACTACAACTTTCATGGAGAAATGAACACTCGTGCTTTCTTATTCGTCAAAATGGTGAAAGGTACATAATTATATTAAATAAATATGTTATTTATATAATGTTTTAAATCTATGTAAAATATGTTGAAAATAATATTTATTTATTTTAAATTTAACATGTGGAATAAATTTATATATGTATGATTTATAAATCACTACTACAAAACGCGCAAACAACAACGCTAAAGTCACCACGGTTCTTCCAAAAACCGTGGTGATATCTCTAAACTCAGGCGCTAGCTTTATATTATATTTTTTAATTAAAAATTTATAGGGTATAATAACGGTTGTAAGTATAACCGATATGATAAAATCAATCTTTAATGGGTTCGAACCTCAGTTGTGGCAAAAATGTTTTTCATTTAAGATTAAGGCACTCTTTTTTTATAATTTATTTTTAAATAAGGGATATCACTACGATTATTATGAGTAACCATCATGATATAATTTGCTATTATTTTAAAATATAAAATATAATTACGATTGTAGTTTTAAATCGTAACGAAAAGTGATAGTTTTTAATATATAAACAAAACTATCTGTGACCCAGTTCATAACTGTCGTTTATCTCTAAAGAAAACCCTAACACAACCCTCTCCTCTCATTAATCTTAACAAATACTGTTACAAGTGAATGGAGAAAAGAAGCTTAAAGGATATCTGACGGGAGCAACGTCCGGCGAAAACTCCTACGGCGGCGAAGATGGTATGTTCTCTTGCTCTCTTCTTTCTAGGATTATTGTTTTAAGGTTTGGTTTTAGGATGTTGTGCAAAACGTTATGTTACTGATTTTTAGGGTTAAGTTTGATTTTTGTTGTGTTTCCTTGTAGATACATGGTGATGATTGTGGTAGCAAGCGTATGGTGGTAGCAAACGTATACTATGGTGAAGTTTCATATTGTTTTTGAAGCAATGAAGAAAAATATAAGAAGTATGAAGTTATTGTATAAACTTCATCCACCTTATATTTCTTCTTCATTGCTTCACAAACTAGATGAACTTGATATATCTTGATTTGCTATAGTTTCACGATTGTTTTCAATAAAAGGTGCGTTATTGACTAAATGTATCTTGATTTGTTACAGTCCCACTTGGGGTTTTGTTGCTTAAATAATGTATGTTTTTTTTATTATGTTGCATGTTGTTATGTTGTATGTTGTTTTGTTGACAAATGTTCTCAAAATAATAACAAAACATTGCTAAGTCTCAAGATAGAGGCTTCTTGTGACTTAACAATGTTTTGTTCTTTAATTTCTTATACAGGTTGACAAGTTTAGTTTATTATATACTATGTATATTGTTTGTTTCACTTACCTTTTAATGAAAATGCAATCATTTATATTGACATAGAAACTTATATTCTGAAAATTAAGATGTATTTAAAAACTAACCTATATCAATCAATGTTTTTCGAATCGCACCCATCTCATTCAACATGTTTTATGTTCCTTAACACATAATATATGGTTTAATGTTCTGTTTGCTTCAATTCATCGATATAATTTACAATTGCGTTGATAAGCGACGATGATGAAGTAAACTATAATAAAAGATATCGATGCATTGAAGGAATCAGACCATTGAATCGTATTTATGTGTTAAAGAACATAAAATGTGTTGAATGAGACGAATTCAATTCGAAAAAAATTGATGTGTTTAAGTTGGTTTTCAAGAATAGTTTAATTTTCAGATTATATATTTCTTTGCCAATTTGAATGGCTGTATTTCTTTATATAGGTGTATCATAAACCAAACAATATACATTTGTATATAATAAACTATGAGTACTTTCTACGACAATTGTCTACATTAACCGTCATCTAATGTATTAATTTGTTGTTACTGGGTTTTGAACCCAACACCTTATCTTTCACAACGATTGTTAAGCATAACCGTTGTGATATACCACACGATTTCCAGAATACAACAATGGTCCCAGAGCCGTGATTATAAGTAGCGCATTTACCACAACACTCTACATAACAACGCCTTGATCTGCGTTATTATATATATATATATATATATATATATATATATATATATATATATATATAAACCGTTGTTAAAGGTGTTTTATGTAGTAGTGAATTATTCAAGTATGTGAATTTGAATAATTAAGAATATGTTTGATTTACGGTATATACTTGAATATAAAATACATGTTAAATATTATTCTTGGCGCAAATAATTTGTTTTAATTAATAATGCATTACTCTTGGATAAAATGATTTGGTAGAAAATAAAATCATGAATTTGAATGTATGGTGTATGTATTAGTAACATAAAATGTTGGAAATATCAAGAACATGTATAAATTGTATATTTTTATTTATGCAAGAATTTATCATATTTAAAATGATTTATCCATATTATATGTGTATCATAATATGCTAATATTATTTCTTTTTCATCTTGATATTAAAAGTAACTTTGGTATATTTTAGATAATTGTAAGTTGACAAATACTTATGGAGAAAAATTATAAAAAATATTAATAATGTGAAATCATTGTTTATTTTGTATTGTGATTTTTATTTGGATATGTCTTAGAACATTGTTAAATATGAAACATGAATTTATCATATAGAATTTGTTATGCATATGTTAGTTATGCAGGAAATTTGTTTATTTTAAACGAATAGAAATAAATTCTATGGTGTTGTATTTATATGGAGTTTATGAATTACATGTTTGAACTCACTTCATGAAATAAATGTTAGTCATGACAAATTTGTATGATCATGGTTGTTAATTGCTATAAATGTTTAATGCATTAAGTTTATCTTAGATATATTTTAGTGGAAATAAAACTTCAAACTAAAAAGTTTAGCAAATGAATAATGACATAAAATTTGTGTATATAACAAAATGAATGACAAAAGTTTCATGGTGATAGTTTGTCAAAACTATCAAGAACGTATAATTATTTTGTATATGATAATTGTACTAATATGACAAAAGTGTCATGATTTGATGATAGAGGGTAAGTACTATCAAGAGTACATAAAGTTATCATATGCATGGCTAGTTGAAAAATTGAATATTCTGATTTATTAAAGATTGGAAAATCTTGCAATTCTTTTACGAAAGGATTGACAAAGATATGATGTCTTTGGATATAATTGAATACAATGAAGACATCATTAGGGATGTGGAACAAGCACATATCTAATTAATCATCAATAGTGAAAACTTAACTCACATTTTATTAACATTAAGTCTTGAGTTTAATGACGAAAGTAAACTATTAGAGTGATTGAAGTACTTAACGATAGGTACATTCCAAGGGGTAAAAGTACTTGGACCATAAGAATAAATGTAATAGGATGAAGTGCATTTCCGATATAGTCTACCTATATGAGAATGAAGTGGTGCCGCTTCATAGAGATAAATGACTTGACTCTTAAATTCTCATGAAAAGGATATGAGACACAATGCCTTATTTAATGTGTAATATTGATAATTCGATCAATGATATCGAGATTTCATGTGTGAGTTATGTACGCTTCTTCTAATGAATAATTGGTTCAAAGCTTGTCTACTAATCTATTCGGGGATAAGTGAAAACTTAACTTACTAAGTATTGATTCAAATTGTAAGATACCTTTATCTGAAACCATGAAATTTCCTGAATAATGGATTTAGATATATTTTGAAAATGGTGGGGGATTGTTGGAGAAATTTCCAAAATATTAAATTGATAAATAATAATGATTTAATTAATTTTATGAATTAATTGTTAAATTATCATTAGCAAATATGGCCAAAAGTTGCAACTACTTGTAATCAAATTAGAGACCTTATAATGATTGGTGTGTGGTCATAAGGTGTCACCACTAGACTAACACAACTTTTCATGAAAAAGTTTGTTGTTATTGATATATAATGGTTTGCGAATGGTCATGTTAAAACTATTGAAGCATTATTTCTCCTCACTAATTGGTACAGGTTTTTCTATAAACAGAGTTACTTGTTAGGAATAAAATACACATAAAAATTACTTGTATCAAGTGTCAAAAATTATATCTAAGTCATTCTTTTAGTTTTCCAGTGCACGAGAATAAATGAGGAAACTTTATTCAGTAAAATATCATTAATCGATATGCTTAATGTGAATGTGCGATTCATGTTAAGGTTTTCAAAGTATCATGAAGGGGATTCGCCGGTAACCCTTTTGCATCCAATTTGTATAAATTGGTGGGAGGCGAATCGAACCTAAAGCTAAGTGTAAACACACACTTTGGAATTATTTTGTGCAACTTTTATCGTACCGTCATCATCTTCTTCTGGTTCATATTTTGCAGCATACCCCCAACACAAGATCTGACACACAATATATATATATATATATATATATATATATATATATATATATATATATATATATATATATATATATATATATATATATATATATATATATATATTAAAGAAAAGGAAATTTGGCCATTCTTATGGATGACAATTGTACCCATCCCCAATAGATACCGGCAAAATTTACCCACAACGGATAGGATAAAAATCTACAAAATGGGTACGAACAAGGGGACAAACAATTATCCATTAAAATAAGCGGGTATGAGTGCTGATATAAGTATTTCAGTACACAGCCCACTCAATACCCGCACGATATATATTTATATATTTTTATTTTCATTATTATGTACATATGTTAATTTAACAATTTTATTAAATTTATCACTAATAAATTTTTACGTATTCTAATATGAATGTTTGTTTATTTCTTAACTCAATAAAAACATTCTCAATTTTTTTTTAATCGTTGTTACAAAATTAAAATAACATGATAAATTATAATTCATCTATCATTTTTTATTAAAAATACGGGTAAATATGTATGGGTACGAGTATTTAGATACCCATAAGATATGAATACGGATACAAACGTTGGTGTCCACGTGGATATGAATTCGGGCACGAAATTTTTTTTAAACCGCAGGTTTGAGGACGAGAACTATAGTACCTTGCCCATTGTTATTCCCTTTTATTATTATTATTATTATTATTATTATTATTAATATTATTATTATGTGTATATGTGTATATTCAAATATATTTTTATCAAATATTTTGTTTTATTGCTCTACAAAACTTGATTTTGTCTTGACAAAAAAAAGAAAACTCTATTTTGTTTTATTTATGGTATTTTATTTAATTTAATTGATTTTTTATTTTAAAATAACACTTTTTTAAAGTCAAAATGTTCAATATTCTGTATATAAAATATATATTTTTCATCATAAAAACAAATTAAAAAAAAAGATATTTTTAAAGAAAAAAAAAAAGTAATTCCTCTCGTGCATTTTGCTCTACAAATACCCATCAAGGGAATCGCCAAAACCAGGATTTTACACCACTTCACCGTAGAACGAACGATTCAAATAATAATAAACAGGGCACGGCAACAACTTGCTCAGATCAACGATAACTCTCTCTCTTCCTTCCGATCACGGCTCCGTTCTCTTTTCAGCTGAATCAAATTCTCTCAGGAAAATAACCTCAAAGCTACGCAAATTCGGAGGGTTTTGATTTTTCTGCGGACACCATCTTCCGGTAAACTATCCGTACCCTAATTGATCGAAGACCGGTGAATTGAGAAACTCCGAGCGAAATTCCCTAGGGTTCGTTGCCGCCGGCGAGGGGAGAAACCTAATTCGTCAAGTTGGTTTTTATTTTTATGATTTTAGCGTTCTTGGAAAGCAAGAGGAAGTTGCAGGGTGAAAAAGCGTCAGTGAAGTTTGAATTTGAGGGTTTTTGAGGTCTTTCTCATTGATCGAACAGCAAGCACCGGCATAGAAGGTATAAGCCGCTTGGTGAAGAGAGTTATCGGAATTGGATTGTTTGGGAATTATGAGCGGTAACTGTGGCTTAATGAGTTATCTATTTCGGCATTGAATTGTTCTACAGGGTTGTTTAACAACAACATGGGATATGATTCTGATAGCCCCTCACGAGATGAAGGTATTTGTGTTTACTGAAAACTTTAGAATAGCGGTATCAGAGGTGAAAGGAACTAGGGGAAAGTGGAAGTGTATTATGTAGTATCACATGTATTATGCATCATTTAACTAAGAGTGTTTTTTTAGCTTCATATTTTTCTTCGAGCGGCATAGTTAGAAGTTAGAAATGTAAGGAAACCCTATTTTATCCCAATAAACAAATACAGGCACTAAATTAAGTAGTGAAAAACATAAATATTGGAGCAATGGAGCATCTATTCTTAAAATTTGTGGATTGCTCTATGGACGAGAATGTAGTTTGTCTTTCCTTTGCTTGTAGTTTCTGTTTATGATATCTAGTTGTACTGAATTTTTAATAATGGGTTTAGTCTCTAAAGTGGAGTTATCGATCTCTGATAGTGGAGCGGAGCGGGGCCCACCCCAAAAATGGGATAGCGGATTGCAGGATAACCGCTATTTGACTATTTTTTAGACTAATTATATCTAATTATATAAATAATTAGTTGAAAACTGAAGCGAAAGTGTGTGAGAAGATAAAATCCCTGTTTTGTGTTCTGAGTAAAGGAAAATTGGAAAAATTCCTCAAAACTCCTCCAACGTTAACTTTTATTCAGGGGTAAATCTGGGTTTTCGCTTTCAAAATGATGAAAACCGCTTGGGCCGGGAAGCGCTCCGCTCTTGCGACCCGCTAAACCTCAAATCACAGCTGCGGTCTTAAACTGAGCCGCGAACCACTCCTCCATAGCGGATGGTTGCCGTTCCGGGATGCTATCCCGGGATAGCGCCGTTATCGACCGCTATCGATTACTCTGCTCTAAAGCACGACTGACTTGATGACATCCTTGTTTATGACCATATGCTGAAATCTATAAATTGTTGTATGGGAATTCGAAGTGGTGTTCATTTATTTAGCTTAGTTTTTGTTTGATATAGTTCATTAACTCAGCATGTTTGATAAATATGAATTGATAGATGACGAAGAAGAATATGAGGAGTCTGGCAAGGGTAATGGTTTATTTGGGTTCATGTTTGGAAATGTTGATAACTCTGGTGATCTCGATGCTGATTATCTTGATGAGGTAATTTAATGCAGCCTTTGATGTCTTATGTGAACTTGATTGTTGAAATGTTTGGAGAACCAAGATTGAGCTGATGCATGCATATATGCTGTGATTAGATTGCTTGCTAGTTTTTTGTTTATTATTTTCCATGATTCCCAAAGTACCTCCTAAGTAGTTTTCTGCAATTTCTAAGCTATTGTAGTATCATCATGATTGGTAAGTGGAGGTTTCTTAGTTACCAAACTTTTGTATTAGAAGATTTAAAGCCATTTGTACGGTTTTAAGACATAATTTTTGAAAGATCATGTTTTTATGGGAGACCTACACTGAAACTTGAAAAAAAAACTAGTAGGCAGTCTGGACATATTGCTGCACTATGGTTGTCTAAACAAAAAAAAAAAGCTATTATGCGATTCAATTTTGGAGGATTTCATTTAGTGTGCATAGATTATTATTTGTTAAAATGGTTAAGGTCAAGTGGTTACTTTACAAATAAAATTGATCTTCACTAAACGGGTTTAAGATTTTAAGCATCAGAATTTACAGCTGAGTGTAGAGCGTAATAAAAGGTTGCCTTACATTTTTGTACTATAAGATTAATTAATTTTTATACTTTTACTTTTTACTGTGTTTAATGATGTTGGAGTCGGTCACTCCAGATTATCAATTATCCATAGTAGAGGTTCTAGGATGATTCCTTCTTTTAGGATTCATTATCTTACTTTGAAAAATAGAATTATGATTATTGTGGGATGCACATTTCCTTGTCCTGGATTGCTTATGCTCCTTGATTTGTTTGTGTTCTGGTCAAAAACAGTAAAATTGGTGCTAATAACCATGTTTCCTTTTAGGATGCAAAGGAGCATCTCTCTGCATTGGCTGACAAGCTGGGACCATCACTGACAGATATAGATGTAAGGACATTGAAATATCTTCATTGTTTTTGCAGGAGTATCAAATATCATTATCAGGCTGTAGTGTTGAATTTAGATATAAAAATTCTATCGGTTGATTTTGTTAACAATTGTTTAAATATCAAAATTTTCTCGTATTATCATTGTTTTCACATATTCTATTTTGATGATGATATGAATATGCTCTCTTTGCAGTTGTCAGGAAAGTCACCACATACACCACATGGCATTGTTGAACAAGGTGAAGTTGTCTGCCAGGAAAAAACTATATCATGCAGTTTTTGATATTCTGTTGGTATCTTTTTTTCCCTCATCATCTGAGAGCACTACCCCTATGTTTTTTTTCTACTGGAATTTTTTCCCACACGAAGTATGCTTGGTGGAAAATATCACGTGAAGTAGCTATTTTCCTTTTCGTCTTCCATGATTTTTCCTTCTTATGTCTAGTGTATTACCAAATGGTATTGGGTGATAGAGGAATGCTAGCAACACTAATCCTTTGTTCTTTTTAAAAACATTCGGCACACTAATCACACTACCTATGATTTAATCACTTCTTAAAAAGAATGTTGACTTTTAAAAATATGTTTCAATCATAAATAAAGATTGTATTCAAAAGAATTTGTTGCTAACATTCTTCTTGGGGGATAAGAGTGAGTCGACTACTCTTGGCGGACACTTCATTTTGGATATAGAAAAGTATCGTTTTTGTATAACTAGGTACTAGGTAGTCATGCCTGATGTTAGGGGTTAGTAAGGGCTAGTCAATAGAACTAGACTAATAAAGCTATCTGATGTGTACTTTTAGTGATGACTTGTAGCTGGTTGTTCACAACATGAATAGGTAATAGCCATCTAGTGGTGGCCCTATAGTGTTTCCATGGCTTGGCTTCTGAAATAGTGTCAGTGTATGTGCGCCTGCTTTCTGTGTGTGATGCAAACATGACAAATTTTTATTTCTCAGCTGGAGTGTATTTTAGTTGATACGGGCTGTTTTAAAAGACTTCATTGGACTCCTTTTTTGTGATTCACTCAGTTTTCTGTGTCCTTCTCTCGGTCTCCCGTGGCTATGTTATGGGATGTAGGGCATGTGCATTTTGTTTTCCCCTTCTTTTTTTTTTTTTTTTTTAAATTTTAAAGTTACCTTTGCAATTTTTGCTTAAAACTAATGTTGGGTTGGGTTAGGTCTGTGTGTCTAGCTTCGGCTGAGTCACAATAAAGTTGCTTCATGGTTTGGTCTCTTTGTGTAGTTAGCTTAAGTTATTAATTTAATTCGTGAATTGTGTAATGTTTATGTTTCACATATAACTCATGAATTTTTATCCACTCGCCCGCGCATATAATATACGGCTTTTGTGAATTTTATAGGATCTAACGATCCATGTTACGATTCCATGATGTACATTGTCCCCCCTTCTTGGTCCTAAGTAAAATTTTGATTTTGACTACTCCTTCCAATCTTGAATATTAGCAACACAGAAATTTTCTTTGATGATCTAAAATATAAGCAAATGTTAACTACTTCTATTGTATTTAATGCTATTATACCTAAGTTAGTCTTCAATTAATTTAAATATTATTTTCTAGTAACTTTTTTATTCTCATGGAACAGCTTCTCATGAGGGGTACTTTAGAAACCAATTGTTTTTTCATTACTTTTAGAAATTTAAATGAGCCTGTGAGAGATGTATAGTTAGAAGCTTCCTATAGAAGCTTCTCCTAGCTTCCACTGCCACCTCAGCATAACTAACTTTGTGTTAGTTATGACTAGGTGTAGGTTAGGGCACCAAGTGGAGCAGAATCAGGAATACTATATAAGTCCTAATCATTTTTCTAACTAATTCAGCTTTTTAATAACAGAAAGGTCCAAAGGATGAAACAGTTTTCCCTCTCTTTTCTCTAATCTTACAGAGCCTAACAACTTTTTTAAGGGGTGTGAAGTAGTTTTTTTGGCTTATATGACACCGAAGAGAGTACCTGCATATAATAGAATATAGCAGAAAACAATAGTAGGAACTATTGATTATATACGTGGTTCAAAACTAAGTTGGAAAGTTCTGTGAATCTTCTTTGAAAAGCTAAAAGCTTTAGTGTAACAACTTGCACCCATGCTACATAGACCTTTTGCTTCATGTCTGGTATGTGCTTTCATGTGAAGTTTTCTGGTAATTTACTAACTTTAATTATTTTAATCTTAGACTGTGGTGAAAAGGCCGTCGATGCTGTTGATTACGAAGATATTGATGAAGAATATGATGGTCCGGAGACTGAAACTGCAAATGAAGAGGACTATTTATTGCCAAAAAAGGAATTTTTTGCTGCCGAAGCCTCTCTTGAAGCTCTGGAGCGCAAAACTTCCGTCTTCGATGATGAAAATTACGATGAAGAATCTGAAAAGGAACAAGACTTAGAGAGTAATGATGCTAAAGTTGATAACATCTCTTTAGCTGGTAATATGTTTTTTATTTTACTTTCATATCTTTAGCTGTTGTTCTTTGTGAACTTTTAAATTAAGGTATAGATTTACATGTGTTCTAGTCGGTATTAAAATGGATGTAAGTTGGTTCTTGTTATGTGATTCTAGTAGTTTCTTTGCAGCCTTGCTCATATATAATCTGTAAACATTTCTTGCCGATAATGCATGAAAACATTTTGAATTTTCATTTTCTTGCATCTCGTTATTCACAACTTATAGATAGTTTTCTCTTCCCTCTTCTAAGGGCAAGTTTGGTGGATTACATTACTACTATTTGATGGAATAGATAGTTTGTCTGTTTGCATTTTCTCATTGGTGGTGTGATTGTTTAATCACACTGGTATGTTTTGTAGCTTTTGTAAGATTTATTTTCACATTTCAACTTATAAGAAGATATATTCGTACTGTTTGATACATCATTTAGTAATGGAATGTGTGCGACCATCACCAGGAACTGGTATTGTTGGAAGTTATTTTCATTGAGTTTTTAAGACTGATGGAAAGAACACCTGTCTGGGAATTAGATTTGCACTGTGCTGAACTACATATCAAAATAATTAAAACACTGATTTAAAATGGTATTTGAATCTAGCTATTCGCTGCACTTGGTAGGTAAATTTGACTTGATGTTACATATTTTGGTAGATTAGTTAAATGAGCTCACCGCTTTCTTCCCTCTTAAGTAAAAAAGTATCATATACATATATTTTATGAAATTTATACGGATTATATATTTTTGAAAAAAAATTCAAAAACCTTAGAAAAGGTTCTTTTAGTACTCTTTTTGTTGGCTAAAATTAGCTAGCAGGGTTTAGATAGTGTTAGATCAGTCAAGTTTGAGCCCAAGTTCTTCCTTAAATACTCAGCTTGAATTTGAGTATAGTAACTGTGTGTTTGAGCTATAATTTAATATCCAAGTGTTTGGCCCAATTCACCTCAATGCAACCAACGCCTAATAATAATGTGAGGGTTGAAGCATGTAATCTTAGGAAAGGCAGTGAATTTCACATTGGAGTCTTGCAATTTACTAATGTTAGCTTCTCTCTTTCAGTAGAGCAGGAGGAGAGCTTTGTAGATGCGTCTAAAGGAGGGAATGCTCTTGAGCATGATTTACAAGTTGGGTCACCACAGACTGAAGAACTGGATACTGATGTACAAATACCTGAGGTCAGTTTTTGCTTGTTTTGCTGCCTCCCAAGTGTTTTCATCTTCTTCCTTTTCAGCTTTTTTGATGTTTATTGTGCTACAATAGGGGTCGTGACAGTGAACAACACACATTCTATTGTGCACTGTTGGCTGCATAGGTCTTGAATGATATTTATGTTTTGTATTTTTCTCATCACTTGATGAATATAAATACTGGGTTGAAGCTTCTACTGTATATGACCTCCAAATTCTCTATCAAATACGTAATTTTGGATAACTTGCAGTCTTGCAGTTGCAGACGAGATTTATTAATATAGCTAAGTGCAAGCATTGAGATAATTTTTTTATGCAGAGCTTAGTTAATATTATGTGCACTTCCTAAACTTGTACAACAAGAAAATCAAAGTCATAACAAATATTTTAAAACATAGCTATTAATAGCATGAGGTAGCTGTGCTATTGTGCTGCTGCAGAGCATAGCGACTGATGGCCGCCATTTGATCTTGGTTATGTTAAGTTTTCAAGTAGTGGCTGTGGCGGCTGATTTTGTGAACTTTTCCATGCAAATGGGTCACTTAGGTGAAACCATCTGAAAACCCATTGCTCTTCGACGAGTTGTCTTCTATGATCTGTTGTGTTTTGGCTGGCATCCTTCACAGTTTGGCATCCTTCACAATGACTAAACGGAGAAGAAACTATAAGGAACAACAACAACAACAAAGCCTTATCTCACTAAGCGGGGTCTGCTACTTGGATCAACTTTTGCCATAATGTTCTATCAAGGACCATGCTTCTATCCAAATCATTAATCTCGAGATCTATCTTAATAACTTCTCTGATAGTCTTTCTAGGTCTTCCCCTTCCTCTATAAGGAAGTTGAAATAAAATTCAAGAAACAAACGAGGGGGATAAGAAAGATCTAGAGATGCAGCAATGTTGCTGTGGGTTGCCGCAGTAGGAGAGTAGTGGCTGTGTATATTTTATTGTTTGTTGGAGAAGAGGACATTTCAGTTTTATGGTTTAGGGTTTCACGTAATATGCCCAATGATGACCCAAGTATTATTTTGGTGAACAAGTTAGCTTGAATAGTTCTCTCACTGAATTGGTGTCAATGGTAACTCAATAAAAAGTTTGTGTGACTTGAGCTCCTTTGCTAACATGTTAATGATCCCAATCCCTGCCAATGCAGCTTTCATTATTCATAAATAGATTCCCCTGCCTTTCCAAAAAGTCTATATAGTATTGAATTGCCAGTTATTTTGAGCACAAAATCTGATTAAAATACACTGAATTCAAGCCTATTATGCTTTTGTGGGGTGGGTGAGGGGGGCATGTTTGGGAAATATAACCATTCGTGTCCCTATACCCAACAACTTAAGCTTTTGGATAGATTGTACTTTGAAAGGTTTTTTGTTATGGTGCAGGGCAAGAGTAAAATGAATGGTGTATAATGGGACTCACCAACTTCAAAATTTGGTTGACTGTACGCCTTTATGTAATTTTAGGCTTCATACTTATGCAATACACTGATAAAAGCCAATCTAGCAAAGTATTGTGCACTGACGTTTTTTTTCCTCCTAAAATGATGATACTTTTTGTTGACAGGATTATAAAATTTTCATGGTTGACTTTCTATTAACATGTTAATGGCTTAATTAATGAAATTAACATGTTAATGGCTTAATTAATGAAACTTGCAGGAAGGACCTGAAGCTTTAAAAAGATCTATTGCTGCACCGTTGCCTGTATTGTACGTGGACGATGGAAAAGTAGTTTTACGTTTCTCTGAAATCTTCGGTATTCAGGAACCTCCTCGAAAGGGGGAAAAGAAAGAGCGTCGGCATTCCATTCCTAAAGGTATATTGTTTGCAAATGTTAGAATTTGTTGAATTTTTCCTAGAGAAGAACTTAACCACCCCTCTCTTTCTTACCCATTCATCTTCAAATATTCACTAAAGTTATGAAATTTACCAGAAAGTATAGGTAGCAAATTCATTCCCATGACTTTAGTAGTTGTTTCAATTTTTAACTGTTCACAAACAATTAAATTTATAACTAGCCATTGGTGAGATTTTAATGACAAAACTGAGCTGTTTTCTTTCTGCGGTGTATTACATTATGGCTTCTGTCCTTATTGGCCGTTTTTTCACTTCTATTTCCAGATAGATACAAGTCTTTGGATTTATCTGATGATATTGTAGAAGAGGATGAAGAGGAGTTCCTTAAAGGCTTCTCTCAGAGTCTCACACTTAGTAAACAGGTTTGTGTAGTCGATACCGATGTATCAGAAAACAATAATGTTGACTTGGAATTTCCAAAATTTGGATTTCTTCATGGAGATGCCTCACTAACTGCAAAAGATGATCGGCAACAAAAGGACTCTTGTCTTAGTGGTGAACCAATGAAAGGGGATTTTGCAGATGAACTTTCTTGGAAAGATCATCCCCTCATGTTGGCCAACTTTTATCCTCTTGATCAGCGAGACTGGGAAGATGAAATCCTTTGGGGCAACTCTCCTGTTGCAAGTGATAATGATAATAATATTGGTAGCTGTGAAATTTCTGGACCTGAATTGAGAGCTTCTGGTGATGGTCAAATAGAAATTGAAAGTGGGATACAAAATATTCAGTCAGATCCCCATAACATACCGGAGAAGAAAGATCATAATGTATTCATTTGTTGCTCTCCTGTTTCATTGGACCCCTTTGACTCAAGGGATTCGAATGAGGCTAAAACCAATTCAATATCCGAAAGTCCATTTCATCCCCAACTTCTGAGGCTAGAAGTAGACGGTTCTCATCTTGCAGATGAAAGAGGGGCAGATATATCTGAGAATCATAATCAAAGTGGTCAAGTAAAGCGTTTGACCAAGGTTATGTCACAAAACAGAGACCTCATGGATGACTCGTGGATAAACAAGATAATGTGGGAAGAGCTTGACAGGCCTAAAATGAAACCAAAGCTTATATTTGATCTTCAGGATAATCAGATGCACTTCGAAGTTTTGGATAGCAAGGATGGTACCCATCTCCGCCTTCATGCTGGGGCTATGATTTTAGCCCGCTCTTTGAATTCAACTAACATGGACTCTTCTGAGCTACCGGGAGTTGGAGGTCAATATGGATGGAGATACGTTGCGAATGACAAACACTATTCAAATCGGAAAACTTCTCAGCAACTGAAATCAAACTCAAAGAAACGCTCAGCTCACGGTGTCAAAATTTTTCACTCGCAACCTGCACTGAAACTGCAGACCATGAAATTGAAGTTGAGCAAGTAAAAATTTTTCATTTGAGGGAGGGTGTTGCATGTTTTACCTAGATTTAAGATGTTCTTTGCTTAGTTAGTATATTATGCTTTTAAAATCAAGTATCCGCCAGTTCTTAGATGCAAGCTTCTTTAATGTTTGTGTGGTTACTTGCTATTTGATACTTAATATGGTACCTTCTTCCTAAGACTTTGGGGTTTCTATTTTTCTTGGCTTATTAGCCCTATTCTTGAAGAACATGACTTGTGTCCATAGTTTTTCATAGTCGGGTGCATATGGAAAAATTGTATTTTATCACTTGTCTTGTGTGGTATGGGCTTCCCTAGTTTGTACAGAAATGTCTTGATAAATAATTACTATCCCTGCTTGTGAAATATTAAAATAAAAGGTTATTTTACATGGAATGATAAGAAAGCAACTATGCTGAAAGGAATAACAGTGCATGCATTCCTACTGAATAACACTGGCCCATTCTTTTATCAGTCACTTGGCTATATTAATTTTTGATTTGCTTATGTCACTTATCAAGTTGCTGTGAAACCTTAACTGATTTGGACAAGCGTGGTCTACCATTTTTCTGTCCTTTAATTTCCATATGTGTGTTGTAGGTATTTCATGTTTTTATATTCTTACTAACTCTTTTGCAGTAAAGATATTGCAAATTTTCACCGGCCTAGAGCACTGTGGTATCCCCATGATAATGAGGTGGCTGTTAAACAACAAGGAAAATTACCAACAAAAGGACCCATGAAAATTATTATGAAAAGCTTGGGTGGCAAGGGGTGTAAGCTGCATGTCAATGCTGAAGAAACTATCTCTTCTGTTAAAGCAAAAGCATCCAAAAAGCTAGGTTGTCAACTTTTCTTCTTCGTTCTCTTGTAAAATTCCTTATTTCAATAACTAAATATATTAAAATCATGTTATGCTGTCATTTTCAATCTGTTCCTTAATTTTTTGTTTTCTTTCTCTTTTGGGTCGTCTTCTTGTGTTTAGTTATACTTTAGCTTCTTCTTAATATGACTGACCAGGGATTTTTGATTTTGGTAGATTTCAAGGCATCAGAAGCAGTGAAAATATTTTATTTGGGTAGGGAGCTTGAAGATCACATATCACTCATTGCACAAAATGTTCAGCCAAACTCCTTGTTACATCTTGTCCGTACAAAGATACATTTATGGCCTAGGGCACAAAGAGTTCCTGGTGAGGACAAGTCGTTGCGTCCTCCGGGAGCATTCAAGAAAAAATCTGATCTGTCTGTAAAAGATGGACATGTGTTTCTTATGGAGTGAGTGACTTGAAACTTCTGGTCTGTTACTTTGTATGTGTGCTCTTTGTTGGACCAGAATTAATTTCTATTTTGCATACTTCAAAGTGAAAATTCTATTTTGAAGGTTGAGAACGACCATTTATGTTACTATTGTCAGAAATACAATGCCATAGTTTGTTCTCTGCTGATTAATAAGCACCTTCTCCGTAAAGCCTTCATTAGCAGTTAGCAATGCTTTTTTCCCCTTTCTATGCGTCTGATGATTAACCTATTCAACGCATCTTGCTCGTACAATTTGTCATTTTACTCTAGTGTTTTGTCCTTATGGAACGACATACTTATAAAGATTTGCATTGACTTTTGGTGACTAAATTCTGGAAGTATAATTTTTTGCAAATTAGCTTTCCAGCTTGTTAAAACATAAATATTTTTGAGCACTGAATTGAATATTTATTTTTTGCCTGGAATTAATAGTGAGCATGTCCTCTCGACACCAAATCTGATATATCGAAGAGAAACATTGTTTTGGCAGTGCACTACCCTGATTTTATTTTGTTAATGTTTTTTTTTTCTAACAATGATTGTACTCTAATTATTTTGTTTTCCGTTGGTACTTTGCTAAATGAAAGAGGATTGAGGATACTCCATGATTTAGCTCATTGATTATGTTTTCCTTAGGTATTGTGAAGAAAGGCCTTTACTTCTGAGCAATGTTGGAATGGGTGCAAGACTTTGTACATATTATCTAAAAAGTTCACCGGAAGACCAATCTGGGTCCTTATTACGCAACACAGATAGTAGCTTGGGGCATGTTATTTCTCTGGACCCTGCCGACAAATCGCCTTTTCTTGGTGATTTAAAACCTGGTAGCAGTCAGTCATCACTCGAGACCAATATGTATAGAGCACCCATATTTACTCATAAAGTTCCACCGACTGACTACCTGCTGGTTCGTTCGTCAAAGGGAAAGCTATCATTAAGGCGCATTGATAAAGTTAATGTTGTTGGACAGCAGGTCAGTGTATCCTTGTTTGTAGGATTCATAATTGTCTTTTAATTCTTTGAATTTAACTTAATGGTAAACTGAGTGAATTTATTTTTTAAGTCTCACTGTTTGATAGTGATTAACAGATGGAATATTTTGAGCTGTCATAATATGTTGCTAATCTGCATTAGCTTTTCCTTGTTTGATACTGCCATTTGAATCCCAAATATACACCACTAACAATTTGTTGGTAGATGACATATTCAATTACTCTTTGCAGGAGCCTCTCATGGAGGTGTTCTCGCCTGGAAGTAAGAATCTTCAGACTTTCATGATGAACAGGCTATTGGTACACATGTGCCGTGAGTTCCAAGCTGCAGAGAAGCAGCACTTGCCTCCATACATTCGCATTGACTACTTTCTTTCACAGTTTCCCTTCCTATCAGAAGCCTCATTTCGTAAGAGGATCAAGGAATATGCTAATTTACAGGTATTGAGGGTTCACATAGCTAATTTTCCATGTTAGAATATGAAGTGGATGCTAATGGAATTCCTTATTTTTTTTTCAAAACAATTGAGCGGAAGTTCTGCAAGATTTTGCATTGGATTTTATGTGATTTTATACACTCTTAGTTTTAACTTTCATTATATCTTCAGTATACCTGAATGTTTCATTCAATGTGTATTACTGCAGAGAGGCGCAAATGGGCAATCCATTTTTGTTAAAAAACGTAATTTCCGCATGTGGTCGGAGGATGAATTGAGAAAAATGGTGACACCAGAGCTGGTGAGTTACATCGTTTGAGATTTGGTTTCTTCGTTGATGAATAATACATCTCTTTATATTGACATGCACTGTTAACAGCATAATAGTTACAAATAAAATTGTCTTAAAAGCGTGATATGATGGTTTGGAACTTGCACTGTAAAAAGTATCCCATCAGTTACGCGGTCAGAGTTGTGTACCTGATACTGCTCTCTTGGGTTGTTGAAAAAGTATGGTTTGAAAAATTATCATGAGCTTTTATCAGTTACTCTGTCTGGTACTTATTTGATTTTATAAGGTTCAGGTCTTGATGCTTCTTAAGTTGGTGTGTGTGCTCTGAAGGTCCTTTAATTGCTTGTCGTTGTGTCCCATTATACTTTATTGTTTGTTTTTATAAGATACATCTATTTCTTTAATATGATTCCTTCTTTGCCTATCTGTTTGATATCCATTGTTTTAGGTTTGTGCTTTTGAAAGCATGCAAGCTGGCCTCTACCGCTTAAAACATTTAGGAATTACTGAAACACATCCTAATAATATTTCATCGGCAATGAGTCGGCTTCCTGATGAAGCAATAGCACTGGCTGCTGCATCACACATTGAGAGGGAACTGCAAATTACTCCATGGAACTTGAGTAGCAATTTTGTTGCCTGTACAACTCAGGTGATCTATGTTTATTTGATTTTTAGATTAGTTGACTTCAACTTCATCAGATATTTTGCTTATCAGTTATGTGTTCAAAATTTCTAAATATTAGACTTTTTAAGGTTTAAAATTTAAAGGGAAAGAAAGATTTCTTTTCAAGAGAATCAACTGCCTGTAATGAACAGTGTATTATAGATTGATCTTACTGTAGGATATAATTGTAATACATATATGTAATCTGTTCACAAATGAGTTGCTGAATTGTGCAGGTCCTTCATGCTTCATAGTGTATTTACACATTTCTGTATTTAGTTATTCTAAGATTTTTATACTTGTACCCCTATCTAAAAAAACATTGTTCTTTTTTTCTTTTTGACCTTCTCATTTATATATTGCTACTTGAAAATTGAGTAAAAAAATAACATTTCACTCAATTTATGTAATTAGATTCCTGTAGAAAAAATAATTCATGCATCCATTATTTTTTTGTGATATTTTTGTTTTATGGATAGAATTGAAACAAAAACTATGTTTTCAGAAGATAGGCTTTATGATGAATTATATCGTCTCTATCTTCTGTTTGATAAAAAGAAATTTCACTACACTGATTATTGTGTTCTCATCCTTTTTTTCTCTCACTAATTGACTAAATTACTTATGAAAAGTTCCTCCCCACCCCTGGGATATTCTCTTTGGCAGGGTAAGGAAAATATTGAACGGATGGAAATTACTGGCGTTGGTGATCCATCAGGCCGCGGCTTGGGTTTTAGCTATGCTAGGGCACCTCCAAAGGCACCAGTGTCTAGTGCAGTGGTGAAGAAAAAAACAGCTGCTGGCAGGGGAGGTTCCACTGTTACCGGTACGGATGCTGATTTACGTAGATTAAGCATGGAGGCTGCACGAGAGGTGTGTTGCATTTTAGTGGTCTGCTCTGAACTGTATGTGTTTAACTATATAACTGTATGTGAATCATAGAGCTTCATTTTAAAGATGAATTTCTTTTCTAGCATTTTGTATCCTTTGACTGTGAGTAAAGCTGAGTTAAGTTGAGAAAAATGGAATAAAAAATTAGTGCTGCAAAATGTTTTAATCTGTAATGTACTTTAATAACAAAAAAGGGTGTCTAAAAGCAGAAGTGGAAAATTGATTTTCATTGATGCCTAGTCAAGAAGGTCATTTACTTAAATAGGCAAGCGCCTTTATGGATGTTGTTCATTACCTTGTCCTTTTTCTTAAACTTGGGACTGCACGTTATTATGAAAGTATGATTGTTTTGCTTATCCCCAATTTTACAATTTTCCCTTCTTGCACAGATTTTAGTCCATATATAAATTGCTTTTGTTTTCTCACATAAATAGGTAGCAAACGAGTTTTCTAGATATAAATGCTCCAAAACAAAGGAATATATCACCATTGCACTTCTTTATGTGTCTTGTTGGCTTCTGATTGCTTGAACCATGGAGGGATAACATAGCATATTTAATCCATATGGATGGATGCATGTTTTTAATTTCAGACATGTTCTTATTCCAGGTACTTCTTAAATTCAATGTTCCTGAGGAAGTCATTGCAAAACAAACCAGATGGCATCGCATTGCTATGATACGCAAACTTTCAAGTGAGCAAGCTGCGTCTGGGGTTAAGGTTGATCCAACAACTATAGGAAAATATGCCCGTGGTCAGCGAATGTCCTTTCTTCAGTTACAGCAGCAGACCAGAGAGAAGTGCCAGGAGATTTGGGATAGGCAAGTTCAGAGTTTGGCAGCTTTAAATGGCGATGATAATGAGAGTGATTCAGAAGGAAATAGTGATCTAGATTCTTTTGCTGGAGATCTGGAAAATTTGCTTGATGCTGAGGAATTTGAAGAGGGAGAAGAAGGTACTAATGACTTAAAACGTGATAAGGGAGATGGTGTTAAGGGTCTTAAAATGAGAAGACGCACAACCTTGGCTCAGGCAGAGGAGGAAATAGAAGATGAAGCAGCTGAGGCCACTGAATTATGCAGGCTGCTTATGGATGGTATGATATCTTATTGATTATTGAAATATTATTCCATACCTTTGTCAGTACTTAATTTGATATTTGTGTTGTTTAATTGAAGTGACCAGAATTTGTTAATTGAATCGCTATTTTTAAATGAACATGGATGCTGCTTGTCATATTTGACTATTTTTGGCAATATTATATTCAGATGACGGAGCTTACCGGAAGAAAAAGAAGAATGCTAGGGTTATGGTGGATGCAAGAAGATTGATACCGAAACTACAACCAAAATTTGTCTTTGACAGCACTGAACAAGTAAAGCAAGTAACAAATACAACATTGCAACTCGATGGAACTAATCATTTTAAGGAGGATGCAATTACAGATCATAGGGAGGTAAGGCAAATATTAGTTTAGTCACATTCTCATGTCAATGTGCATCTTCTCCTTTGGTGCAGTTATTTCACAATTTGTACTTTGTATGAAGAATAGATCATAAATTGTCATGTAAACAATTAAATTTGCTACTGTTGAAGCCTAATTCTTTTACTATGTATGTTTTTGGCAGGATGATAAATTTTCTGCTAAGAAAAGCAAATCAGTTAAGGTCAATAAAGCAAAGAAGAGTGACATTTCACCTATTAGTATATCAAATAAAAAAATCAAACTAAATATGGGAGAAGGAATCAAGGTAAGTAGGTGACATTTATGTGTTTCATTATTCTCTTTTCTCTATATAGAAAGACCCTTTTAAAAGGCACACCAAAGCTTTTCATTTAATGGTGTTTGCCGATGAAGATGCTTTGCGTCTATTCCTGTATCAAAGCCTTGGTTTTGTTTTTCTGCAAATAATGTATAAATACATTCATACACGAAATAATTTCACAAGGACGAGAATAGTATTTCTATGTAATCAGCTCTGTTCTAGGATTACTGATAAAAATTCATTAAGGTACATCACAGAATTTCACAGGGATATTTGAAAACAATTTCAGACAAAGTATGTTTCTAATTTCTCGATTATTGATAGAAAGACTGCTAATCCTAGAACAGAAACAAATGCTTGGAAATAGTCTCTTCCATATGCTCAAAGATTGCAAACCATTGTCATGTTTGACAAACGTGCCGTAGTCTTTGATATTTTTTTCAGTGTTTGTGTGAGTTTTACTCCTTCTGAAATTATCTTTAATTTACGTCCGAAGAACCAGGTATTTAAGGAGAAAAAACCATCAAGGGAAACTTTCGTTTGTGGAGCATGTGGCCAGGTGCGTATCTGGAGTTTACCCTTGTAGCCTTTTAGTTATGTAAAGTTTTTGCACTCCATACCTTTATGTATTATTGTTGTAATTATTTTGTTGATGAACCAGCTTGGGCACATGCGAACGAACAAGAATTGTCCGAAATATGGTGAAGATCTTGAAGCACAACTTGAACCTACGGACATGGAAAAATTAACTGGAAGATCCAACTTTGTTGATTCTTCTAGCCAGTCTCAGCATAAACTCTCATCCAAAAAGTCAATATCAAAGATCGTAACAAAAATTGCTCCAGTTGAGAATTCAACAAAAATTCCGTTGAAGTTCAAATGCAGTTCGACAGAGAAATCTTCTGATAGACCTGCAATAGAAACCCTGCAGAGTTCTGACAAGCCAGTCACTTCTGACTCAGAAACTGCTAAGTCTGCTAAGATTAGTAAGATAATTATTCCAAACAAAGTGAAATCAGATGATACACAGGCTGAATCTCTTAAGCATGCTATTGTTATACGTCCTCCTACTGATCCAGGTAGAGGTCAGGTTGATTCTCATAAGTTCCCAATTAAAATCCGCCCGCCTGCAGAAATAGATAGGGAGCAAAGTCACAAAAAGATTGTTATAAAACGTACAAAGGATGTTGCTGATCTGGAACTTGACAGTCCTGGTGGAAACACAGGACTTGAACGCAGAAAAACTAAAAGAATTGTGGAATTGGCGAATTTTGAGAAACACAGAAAGCAGGAGACCATGTATTCAACTGAAAGTATGGTAAAATGGAATGCTAAAGAGGATAGAAGATGGTGTGAAGAGCCAGAGAAACGAAGAAATGAAGCGAGACTTAGAGAAAACAATGCAAAGAGGTATGGCACAGAAGAAAGGAGGATGCGCAAGGAACGAGAAAGGTTAGATGAGTTAAAAAGATATGAACAAGAAAGGTTAGATGAGTTAAAAAGATATGAAGAAGATATTAGAAGAGAGAGGGAAGAGGAAGAACGACAAAAAGCTAAGAAGAAAAAGAAAAAGAGAAAGCCCGATTTAAGAGATGAGTATTTAGATGATCCCAGGGAAAGAAGATATGGCAAGAGGATGCTAGAAAGAGAACGGAGTGGAAAACGGAGATCAGTTGTTGAAACAGGAAAAATTAGTGGAGATTTTATGCCGCCAACTAAACGCCGAAGAGGGGGAGGAGGAGAGGTACATTTCTTGCTTCTCATTTTCACTATTTTTTGCATTTGTTTCACCTTCTTGTACACATACATGTCAAGAAGAGCAACACTAGTGACATCTTTCTATTTGTTTTGAGGAAAGTACTGTCATTTAATGTGTGTTTGTTTCACCATCATTTACAAATCCACATACATGTGATGTAGGAGAAATAACTACATTGTCATTTGAGTTATAGACTTGTGGTTATATTTGCTGTGAATTTTTCTAGAATTGCAATGAAAGAGTTAGCAGCTTGCTTTCTTCTTAAGTAGTTGAAATTATGCTGCAATCCTAATGATTTCAGGTGTATGGCATTTAGGGATGTAAGTAAAAAGGTGGGGATGCAGGGAGGTATCTCCTGCCAGGAATATACCCTTCATTTCTTACAGACCTGCTGACCTTTTTTTGTCATTTGAATGTCCTACTTTTCTTAATGGAAGGATTTAGTCTTAAGAATTTTTTTGGTTGGTTTTGAAAGAACATAATTTCTTTTGGGGTGAATAAACGTGACAAATGCCTGAGAAAAAAATGTCATTTAATTGTGGGTGCTGTATGTTTTATTTTATAAAAACTACTATACTTGATTTTAGTAAGATGTTTTAAAAAAGAAAGTTATTTGTATGGTTGTGGTGGTTGGTCCTTTCAATTATTTTTTGGAAAATGCACTCGTGCCCTTAAGAAACCAAATGTAGAAATTTTGCTTTGTAAATTTTGTAGACTTTTTTTTTTTTTTTTTTTCTTTTTTTTAAATTTGAAGTTTGTTGTTTTCAACACAATTTTCTCTATCTTGGGACTTTTGAGATTCTTAACTTGTGCCGGCATGACACTTTATTTGTAGCATAGGTAGTGCGTGTTGACTAACTAGTTGGCTTGAATTCTATGATAACTTAAATTTTTTCTGAAGGTTGGTTTGGCAAATATCTTGGAGAGTATTGTGGATGCCATTGTGAAAGATAGGCACGATCTGTCTTATCTTTTTGTGAAACCAGTGCCCAAGAAAGAGGCCCCTGACTACCTCAATATCATAGAGACGCCCATGGATCTTTCCAAAATCAGGCAACGGGTACGGAATATGGAGTACAAAAGTCGCGAAGACTTCAGACATGATGTATGGCAAATTACTTTTAATGCCCATAAATATAATGATGGACGAAATCCTGGAATCCCTCCAGTTGCGGATATGCTTTTGGAATATTGTGATTATTTGTTGAATGAGAATGATGATAATCTTACTGCCGCTGAAGCTGGTATTGAAATTAAAGATTTCTAAGTGATTTCAAATTCAAATTCATGATATTAGTATGAAGTGTAAGTTCTAGAGTTTTTGGTAGATAGTGTAGTGTAAGTTCTAGTTTGAAAAAGAAAAGTAAAATCATTTTGTATTTTTCTTTTAAAGATGTCATAGAGCGTTGCAATTTGTATGGAAACAAGGTGATAATATCACCATGTGGCTCATTGAATTTTTCGGCGTGTAACATTGTAGTATAGTATGATAGTCCCCCTCAATGATTCTCGGGGTTAGAAGAAAAAAAAAACAGCAGATGCAGAATAGTGGGCAATGAAAAAAGTCCTTCGAAAAATAAGATTAGCACTTACTACTGGTGAAAACCCTAACAAGACTAAGAGAAAAATAAAATAAATCAAAACTCTAATACTAAGTAAAACTAGATTATTTTATTTGCTTGAGAAAATGACTCAGCCTTTGTTTTTATAGCCAATTGTCGAGAGTTTGTCATTTAAGTAGTAACTTTTTAATGGAATGTGTCTTAAGCAAATCAATTATCTTCAAGGAGGATGAGACAAATAATAAAGGAGTTGTTCTATGTTGAAGATGGTGACAAGTGAAAAGATAATCAATTTCAATGTATTTGATACATTCATGAAATACTAAGTTAGTGAACAATTTGAATGATACTTTTATTATCACATTATATGGAGTTGGTTCAGAAGTATAGACACATCATATTAGAAAGTAACCGTTGCAACTAAACTATTATAGTATTGGTTGATTCTATAGCATGATACCCAGTTTTTATAAAAGAGTGAGATATATTTTTAGAGAATTTGTTATTACACTCCAAAGGTTTTGTAAGCACCACGCGAATTTTTGTTTTTGTCCCCAGTTTTCGGATATGCACATCTGGACGCACTATTTTTTAAAAAAAGGTTGTTTTGTTTCGGATGTGCATATCAGGAGCAGATCAGGAAAAATAGCAGAACTTTATTTTTTTTTTAAAAAAAATCAGTTTTGTTGGTTGGTCGCAGATGTTAATATATCGTCGCAACTTAATATACATTCGAAAACATCCATATATAAAATAAAATGATATAATATATATATATATATATATATATATATATATATATATATATATATATATATATATATATATATATATATATATATATATATATATATATATATATATACGTAATAATATTCTTGTTAAAATACAGTACATAAATGTAATAAAAATAGAATACATCAAACAAAAAACTACTGTGTATGTCGAAGGATCTCTCTTGGCTCTCCTGCTCCTCTGTCCCTACCCGTCGTCGTGGCTCGATGTTTGCGGTACTGAAGTGTCCCTCGAGCAATCTCAATAATCCTATCCATGGCAAGTCTCTCACCAGAGCCCTCAGGGAGGTGACCGTCCACAATGGCCGCCCGCACCATCTCTTCTATCTCACGACAGCGAGGTAGGACATCCTGAGTATGATCCAGCTGAGACTGCTGCTCCTCTAATATCTCCTGATGAGCAGGTCTGGGTGGCGATTCCTCAGCAGTGGGCACCATGCATGGGTGTGAGACGGTATAGAACCACATGATGTACCCGGCAACAACGCTCCAGTCTCTCGGCGCTCTGGTCGCCCAAGCCTCTTCCGGTACCAAGTCAGCATATCTCTCACCTATCTGTGTGCGGGTCAAGCCTAGAGGAGCAGACTCATGAGGCATCCTAGGGATTGTCTGCGTGTAATCGAACTGACGCAAGACGCGCTCCGGCAGGTATCGAGCAGTAATGGTCGAATTGCATGCCAACCATCCTGAAAACAGCGAAACCTCATCGAACGGGAGCGTCACACGGTGATTGGCATAGGCGTCATAAAAAATGTCCTCAGCAGCCATCCGAACAAGATAAACTTTGTAGGACTCAAGCGCCTATGGATCTCCACCTCAGCTGGATCACCTGCTGCCCGTCTTGCCTCTGCAAGCTCCTCACGAAATCTGCGTGTCAGAAAGGAGAACCGGACGTGTGCGCCTCTCAACTGGGTCACCTCCGCAAGTGCATCATCTGGGGTAGCCCCAAGCTCCTCAGTCAGCATCTCTATCGCGTCCACCTTTGACATCTTACCGTGACGGAGAAGGGTACTCGTGATCGGTAGATGTAAAAGGCACGAGATGTCGTCGAGTGTGATCGTGAGCTCGCCGCACGGTAGATGGAATGAGGATGTCTCAGGGTGCCATCTCTCAACAAAGGCCATCAGCATACCGTAGCTGATCTAGGGATACCCAATCCTAGAAAGGCCTCCGAGACCAGAGGTAGCAAGTGCAGACTAGAACAACTCATCCTCTGGCAGCTCCGCAATCATGTCTATAACCTTGCCCCCATGGTTATAGAACTTCTGGGAACCCTTCTCTTGAAAATTTCCAAATAAAACAATGTTACAAATGAAAATATTTTCAACGAAAACAATTCTATAAATAAACCGAGAAAAGTTACATGTCCTAGCCAGACATATCTGACAGTATGCTTAGAGTACCCCAGGAGTAGGGACATATCAGATGGTCCCCCGGGGTAACCCTCCAGCTCATCGAAATCGTCATTGCCGTCACCACCCTCATATCCTGGGTGATCACCCTCAGGAACAGGAACAGGAACAGGCTCCTGAGGTGCGGGTGATAGAACAGGAGCATGTGATGGGACATGAGTAGGTGATGGAATAGGAGCAGGTGATGGAACTGGATTCTCTTGACGACGCCTGCGTGAGGGCGGGGCCCCTGATGAACCAGCAGTAGGAACCCGACGCCTCCGAGATGTAAAAACGGCGGCTGAAGGGGGAGTGGCCTGAACCTGTGATGTGGAAGATTGTGGTGTAGAATGTCCCTCAGCTGTAGGGGCTGCTGGAACTGCCTCTGCGCCAAAACTCTCGGTTGTAGACTGCGTCCGCTCACGTCGGACAGATGCATGCTGAGCTGTCCGTCCATGTATCATACGATCGTCTCTGGCAGCCATGTAATCTGCAAAGCATAATAAATAAATTAGAATTTTTTAAAAATAATTAAAAAAAATAAACAATAAACAAAAAAAAAACAAAAATAGAAACCAAGTTTCTTCCGGATTTGTACATCAGAAAAACTTCCGTGGATGCACATCCGGAAGTACTCAGAATATTTAACGTTGAGTTTTTCTGGATGTGCACATCAGGAAAGCAATCAACGTTAAAATTTTTTCTGATCTGCACATTCGGTACGTATTTCAAGTTCTAAAAAACGCAGTCATGGCTACTGTACCATAGAAAAGGGCATTTTAATGCCCTGATTGTCCGTTTGAAGCAGCAAACAATACCTACATTGTCTCTAACCTATATTATTCATACTACCTAACAATTTCTACACCTAAATGTCTACTCTAAATCGATTACTCGAAAATAACCCCGAAACTCTAAAATTCGAAAACTTACCGATTAAATTGAGATACAGAGGATTTGGAGTGTCTTGATCGTTGTAGAAGTTGCTCTGCGCCGAACTCGAGTGAAAAAAGACGGGATTTGTGGGAATGAGAAATTGAGAGTTTGAGAGAGTTTGATTGTTTGGAATGTGAAAAGCTAAAGAATGAGAAGGGGGGGGGGGGGAGAGAAGCTCTGTCGCGAAGTTATAAGAAATGGTTCCGGATTTGTACATCAGGAATTATTCCTAATATGCACATCCGGAACAAATCAACGTTTTTAAAAATAATGGTGCATCCGGATGTGCATATCCGGAAGCAGGGGGTAGAAAAGGAATTTCGCGTGGTGCCTAAGAAACTTATAGGGTGTATTAAGAAATTCTCTATTTTTATAGAAGAGTGAGATATAATATTGTTATGGACTGATCCAATGACTAGGTATGTCCCAATCCACTTCAACACAAAGAATGACCAAATTGCCTCAAGTCCTGCCAGTTAAGAGGAAAGAGAAGCATTTCACATTCTTGCCCCTCTATCGAGGAAGACTGGCCAGCTGACCTCCTGGATCAGCCGTCCCTCCTCGCATTTCTGCTCGTCACGCACGGTTCCACCATCCAGAAACAGTCACGACGCCTGTGACCGCGACCACGCCCTTACCTGTGGCAACGACTAGTTTTGAGTACCTCTGCCCGTCCCAACGACTAGTTTCTGGCAGTTACCTATTCTTCGGGAGCGAGTATCTTACCCCAAAAATAGGACCAATGGTCAAGCGTTGGGGGCACTATAAAAACCCTCTCATTTGAGAGGGTCATGTATTCTAAATCATCCTAAGACGCACATACTTTGTACTTGCCTTCTTTTCTCCCAATCCTTACTTTAGCATCAAAGTGCCTTGTAGGTATGCCCCTCCTCATCTTTAACATCCAGCATCGCAGATGTAGTCTCTGCCTCACTTCAGGTTCTGATCAGCCGGTAGGATCAGTGGCGTCGTCTGTGGAAAACTCTATTATCCCCGTCTTTCTTTCCTTGTAAATTCAAGACCAAAATAGTTTTTTTCAAGATTCCGATCATGGACAGCAATGAGAATGTCCATGATGCTCGCAACCCTGCAATGCTCCCCGTCAGCAAGACTGACGTTGACGGAGCAACCCCATCTCTTGGGAGCGACGTCCATCAGCAGAGAGATGGAGTCACCGCGTCTCCCTCCCCCGTTCGCGGTGACAAAGTTGAGGTCCATCCCTCCCAGGACCAAAAGCCAATCCCAGTTCCGCCCAACGCCGACCCGGCCTTGGCGGCCCTACTCGAGGCCCTCAACAAGACAAACCTGCTGATCCTCTAACAAAACCCCAGAATTGGAGTATAAGAATAGTCCAACCAACCAAGATCCCCTTCCGCCGAGGAGAGAGTGCCAGAGATCTCGGAGTCCTCCTCCCAGACGAGAAAGAGACCGTCGGACACCACCAGAGCCAGAATCTTTGGCAGTTAGAAAGCGCGACCCCACCTCTTCCCGGAGCCAGCACTCCCCAGGGGCCAAGAGGACCAGAAGGGACCTACGGACAGAGCACCAGCGTTCGCCTCCGCCCAGATCCAAGGGCCGAGCACAAACTCCATCTCCCCGTAGAGATCGTCATCCTCCTCTTGGACGAAGTACCCGCTCTCTGTCGCGGTCCAGCAGCAGCAGCGACGACGAGCCCCGGGGGCCGTTGTCTCAGGAAATCATGGCCATGCGCCTACCATAGGACTTGAGCACAACAACTATCAGCGGCAACGTATTCCGCCTCGGCTGTTGACAAAGCAACGAAAACCTGTTTCTTGCTATGCCAACTCACCAAGGAATTTGCGAAAAAGTGACACGTGCCACTAGTACTTTTCCTATCCAACTTGCACCCGGCAAAGTCGGAATCGGAGTAGCCAACTAAGGAACAAACACTACCTTTGGAATACCACAATCCATACTTTGGAGTACCAGAGAGGTATCGAAGTATGCGCTTAACTGCCTTTAGGTGGGATTCCTTGGGATGTGCCTGATACCTCGTACAAATGCATACACTAAACATTATATCGGGACGTGATGCGGTACGATAAAGAAGGGATCCTATCATACCTCTATACCTTTTTACCTCTACGTCTTTACCATTCTTGTCACGATCAAGGTTCGCACTAGTCGGCATTAGAGTATCTATTGCTTTGCAGTTTAGCATGTCGAAACGTTTTAGGAGCTTAAGACAATATTTTGTTTGACTCATGAATGTGCCCTCTTCGAGTTGTTTGATTTGCAATCCGAGGAAATAGTTGAGCTCCCCCATCATGCTCATTTCAAACTCCCCCTGCATCAAACTAGAAAACTCCTTGACCAAGGTCATGTTAGTTAGGGGTGTTCGCGGGCCGGTTTGGTTCGGTTTCGAGAGAATCCGATACCCGAACCAATGAAAAATAAATGGATTGGTTTGGATTGGATCTCTATATTTTTCATTAAAGCCCAAACCAAACCGATCCAAAAAACAATGGATTGGTTTGGATTGGATTGATTGGATATATTAAAAATAAATATATAAAAATATTTTTTTAAATTATTTGTTTACACACTAAAATATGAAAAATAAATATTAAACACATGACACACATATTTTTAAACAAGTTATGATCACCATAATCATTAAGTTGTTGTATTTCACTTAAATATTCAATAACTTAAAACAATTTTACTGCATACTCATACTCCATTCCATAGCATAAAATTGAAGTTTTGTAGTTTGATATGAGGTTTTGCGATTTGGGAAGAAGGTTATGGCTTACGGATACTTGTAGTTTGCAATTTGTGAGTTTGATTTATAATGGTTGTGATGTTTGGTTTCTTTATATTTCATTATTGATTGATATGCTTGTGATAATTTGAAAGATTTTGTTCCGTTTTTTATTGGAAATGTCCATAGACTATGCCTCTTTGTTTCTTTCATTATGGTTTGTACTTGATCATTGCTATAACAATTATTCTCTTCATTCAAATAAATAAGTAATACCTCAATTAAAATTAATAATTTATTATATGAATTAGTTATGTTGATTGTTATTGGTTTGATTCGGGTTTACGGGTAGCAATTTAAAAATCCGTTGCCCGAACCAATTATCACCGGTTTTAATTAGTTCGGTTCGGTTTTTGCCCGAACTGGAAAAATGCCCAACCCAAACACATTGGTTTGGTTTGGATTCCGGTTTGGTTCGGATTTTCCCGAACCAATGAACACCCCTAATGTTAGTAGACCCAAAAATAATATCGTCAACATAAATTTGTACCAAAATTAAATGTTTTCCTTGACGTATAATGAAGAGAGTTGTGTCAACCTTCCCTCTTGAATACCCTTGATCAAGTAGAAATTTGCTTAGACGTTCATACCAAGCCCTAGGGGCTTGTTTAAGTCCGTACAAAGCACGTTTAAGTTTGTAGACATGATCAGGATATTCATGAGATTCAAAACCCGGAGGTTGGGCAACATAAACCTCTTCATTTATATATCCATTAAGGAATGCACTTTTAACGTCCATTTGGAATAATTTGAAGTTCTTAGTGCAAGCATAAGCAAGTAAAAGATGTATAGCCTCGAGTCGGGCAACTGGCGCATAAGTTTCCTCATAGTTGATTCCTTCCTCTTGGTTATAGCTTGCGCTACAAGCCGCGCTTTGTTACGTGTTATTACTCCATTTTCATCAAGTTTATTCCTAAACACCCATCGGGTGCCGATTACTCGATGATCTCGCGGAGGGGGGACAAGGTCCCAAACCTCATTTCTCCTGAATTGGTTTAGTTCATCTTGCATTGACAAAAACCAATGCTCATCGAGTAACGTCTCATTAGCGTTTTTAGGTTCAACTTGGGAGACAAAAGCAAAGTAATAGCAAAAATTACTAAGTTTAGAGCGAGTGGTTACTCCCTTAGAGATATCACCCAGAATGTTGTCAATTGGATGGCCTTTTGAAGACTTCCGAGCTGGAGGAAGTTCATCTTTATCAGCATGATGATCATCCTCACTTTTCACTGGTTGGTGATCCTTTTCCTCCTCAATACACACTGCTTCAGGCTGATCAGTTCCCTTATCAGTGTCCTTGAGTATGTCTTCAGTAGGTACACATGCACAAGAACTACCTTCTCTGACATTTCTCGGATAAGACTCGTCAAAGGTAACATGAACTGACTCTTCAACTACACGTAACCTTTTATTATAAATTCTATATGCTTTACTTGACTGAGAGTATCCAAGAAAAATACCCTCGTCGACCTTGGCATCAAACTTACCAAGATCCTCTTTCCCATTGTTTAACACAAAGCATTTGCAACCAAATACATGAAGGTGAGAGATATTTGGCTTACGCCCTTTTAAAAGCTCATACGGTGTCTTGTTTAGAATAGGCCGGATGAGCACCCTATTCAAAACATAACAAGCCGTACTTATGGCGTCGGCCCAAAAGTATTTTGGTAATCCACTATCATTGATCATAGTCCTTCCAAATTCCTCAAAAACTCTATTTTTACGTTCCACTACCCCATTTTGTTGAGGGGTACGTGGTGCGGAAAAATTATGATCAATTCCGTTGGAATCACAAAATGCTTCAAACAAATGATTTTCAAACTCACCCCCATGGTCACTTCTAATTGACCCAATATTTGTGTTTAACTTGTTCTGAGATAACTTAGCAAATCGTTTAAAGGCCGAAAAGGTATCACTCTTATTTGTTAAGAAAATGGTCCGGCAAAACCTAGAAAAATAATCGACTATTACAAACCCATAATAGTTACCACCTAGGCTTTTAACCCTAGATGGTCCAAAGAGGTCTATATGGAGGAGCTCAAGGGGTCTCATAGTTGAAACGATGTTTTTAGATTTGAATGAGATCCTTGTTTGCTTCCCCATTTGACACACATCACAAAGGTGATCCTTTGTGAATTTAATTTTGGGCAAACCAATGACTAGGTCTTTAGAGACTATTTTGTTAAGCAAATCAAAGTTGATGTGAGCCAACCGTCTATGCCACAACTATGAATCTTCATTCATAGCGACTAGACACTTGTCTCCATTCAACGATACCTCGTTTAAGTCTAGCATATAGACGTTTTTCACCCTCAAGCCCTTAAACACATTCTTTTTGTCACTATCTTCAACTATGCAACAATCCTTTGAAAAATATACTTTATAATTCTTGTCACATAGTTGACTAATGATTAAAAGGTTGTGTCTAAGGCCTTCTACATTTAGCAATAGTATGACCAGGCTTGCAACAATATAAGCAATCACGGTTCATTTGGAACTTACCTTTGCTATCACTATCTCGGATCACATACGTATACTTTTGATACGGATTATTCATACTTTCTCGATAATGTGATCGATCAATAGCAAATGTAATTTTAGGCTTAAGAGCCTTGTCTAACTTGGCTTTGAGGGTTCTCACCTCTTCTTGCCAAATACGACAAGTATCACAACCCCAAAACTTGAACCATGGAGACTTATTCTCATCAATCTTAGTTTTTGATACATCCACCATGGAGTTTTTAAGATCCTCCAATTTCCTTTCCGAATCGGCAACCTTTTTCTCCAAGTATCTAAAAATATTTTTGTTTGAGGCTAAGCGTTGAAAAGCTTCCTTAGCTTCATGGTGCAATGTATCAAAAGCTCTTATTAATTCAGCATGACACATATTATGAGAATTTTCATATTTAGAGTGCTTTACCTCCTTTTTCTTGCTTCGTTGAGCCATAAGACATAGATTTACGGACTCGCTTTCGTCACTTGAGCTGTCCCCCTTTTCGGACTCACTATCGCTTTCCCGAGCGATGTAAGCTCGTCTTGACTTATTTGACTTCTTATTTTGACGAACCTTGTCCTTGTCTTTGTCCTTTTTAAGCAATGGACAGTCCGACTTGTAGTGCCCGGATTTCCCACAATTGAAGCAAGATCCTTTGGCTTTGCTACTCTCGTTTCCTTCGTTTCTGAGTGTTGGATCTCGTTTTTCCGTATATACCTATTGTATCTCTTCACAAATAGGCCCATGTCTTCATCGGATTCATCATCTTCGTCATTGTTGGTTTCACTATCACTAAGCTCTTGGTGTGTGGTCTTAGAACAAGAAGTCTTAAGAGCAATCAACTTCTTCTCCGTATCTTTTGTCTTCTCCTTCTTTATGCTCTTTTCATGTTTATCCAAGCCAATGAGCACTTTCTCATGCTCATCGAGTTTTCCAAAAAGTGTTGTGAGGTCTAGTGTAGCAAGATTGTTGCCTCCTTGATAGCGGTGACCTTCGGTTGCCATTCCCTGTTTAAACACCTCAAAATCTTGTTAGTAGCAACCTCATTTGGAATTGGTTTACCAAGAACATGCAATTTGTTGATAATGTGAGTAAATCATTTTTGCATATCCGTAATGGTTTCCCCTTGCTTCATGTAAAACAAATCAAACTCTTGCGTTAGTGTATTAATATGAGCCATCTTAACATCATTAGTGCCTTCGTGGGCTACTTGTAAAACATCCCATATGGCTTTGGCCGTTTCACAATGGGAGACTCGATAATACTCGTCAACTCCCAAGGAGGAGATGATCATATTATGAGCCTTCCAATCATAGCTGTACTTTTTCTCGTCCTCCTCAGTCTATTGAACTTCGGGGTTAGGAACGACAACGCCTGCCGCGTTAGTCATAGTAATTTCTATGGGACCGTTTAAAATAACGTTCCAAACCTTCCGATCTATGGAATTAATATGGGCGCACATACAATCCTTCCAGTAGCTATAATTTTCGCATGTAAAAACTGGAGCTCTATTATAAGCCCCTTTAGGTTCGTTCGCCATGATCCAAGAAGTTTTACCGAAGCACCAGAATAAACTGGAGCTCGTGATACCACCTGTTAGACGATGGCTATGAATCTAGAAGGGGGTTGAATAGATCCCTAGAGTTTTACGCGCAAATGGTTACCAAAATTTGTTTTAAAAAATGTTTAACGAAAGCACACCACTGGATTGTACGTCTACCACGAACTTTCTACTAAAAGGATCGAATATGCACGAATATATTGAGAATGAGTATGGAAGAGAAAAATTCAGTCCAATTACTACACTTATAACGCAATCAACAAAATATCGCTTGCTTGATGTTTAATCTAAACCAATGAGGTAAACTGATAACACATAAAAGCAATGCGTTCGATTTTTGCTTTGAGACAAATTATCAAACACCTGGTGTGTGTGAACACACTAAGTGCAGAATTTCTATGGAGGGTAATGTAAAGCTGCTCCAAGATACAATTCAAGGAATTGTATCAATTTAACAAAACAGTTTATCAGCTTACAATTACTCTACTACAGAAATTTCAATAACTTGTGACTTCACAAATTCGAACAAACTGAAATGTAAAAGAGTTAAGGAAAGAGAGAACAAAAGAGATTTGATTAGGCAGTTCCCCAATCGTCCTCGCTTTGGGTACGTCTGCCCCCAACTCCACAAATGGAATTGATATATATATATATATATATATATAGCTGTTGCAAATTGTTTATTACAAGAGAAGAACAATGAACATCCAAACCCTCGAACGTCTTCGATCGTTGATGCAGAGTCTTCTCTCCCCTTGATTCAAGATGAATCAAGTCCTTCGAATATGGTTGATCCAATTACCGTCCCACGCTACTAAACCGAAAGAACCCACCGTTCTTCGGTTACCTTCACTCGATCAATTGCGATCTACCAAAAATTCGAACCCAAACCTCTCTTCTACGATCCTCCGATTACAGCTACTAAACTGAACAATTGCTCTAATCTTCTGTTACCTTCGCTTGGCTGAATCCCTGTAGAACGAAACGGTTTGTGCAAAAACCCCCCAAAATCTACTTGATTCTTGGAGGACAAAACCAACTGGTTTTATTCAAGAAACACCTACCAAGCTCTCAACCCAGAAAATGAAGATCACACTTCCTAAATTCTGAACGTTATCACTTCGAACAATGGGCGACACAAACAAAGATGATTATGTGTGATTGTTTCTTTACTCAATGAAGAAGATGAAGATGAAGAGATATATTTTCACGTTTCTTGTTTTTTTAGATAATGAGATGACCAAACTATTTATAGAGAAAAATAATTGACCCACAAAAAAATATAACAGAAATAACATAAAAAGAATTTAAGTGAAAAAAGTCAGTTCAGGAGGTCATGCGTCGACTCAGAGGAACCATGCGTCGACGCACAGATGGTGTTTTTTTAGTCATCCAAAGTTATGCGCTTACCCGCAGGTTTCACTAGGTTAGCACATAAACTGGAAGGTTAGTGCATGAACTGGGAGGGTTAGCGCATGAACTGTATTTTTTTTGGAAATACAATTTTCTGCACATTTTCAACTGACCAAGTTCAGACACACATACTAGACACTACTAAAATGGTAATGAACATTTGTTTATGGGAAAGACAAGGTCCTATACATCTAGACACATGAACAATAATGATTAGACGCAATATGCCCGACACGTGAAGTGATACCGCTCAAATTATAATCTAAAACTTACATATTTGTTGACATCATTAAAACAAAGTAGATGAGAGACCATAGCCCTCACATACTCCCCCTTTTTTATGATGGCAACACTGTCTTAGCTGTCACGTGATTTGTAATTTGAGAGGGAACAAGCTCCCCCTGTCTTTAACACTTGGTTAATCTCTGTTAAAATTTCTGCTTGTTGTTGCTATTCTTCTCCCCCTTTGACAACATCAAAAATTAGAAGAGAATGTGGTCAAAATAAAACACTATAAGACGTAAGGAATCATCACATATTTGCAACACACAAACATTAACACGCATCCACATATGATACAGCTAATGTAAAAATAGAAATGGATAAATACGAAAAAAAAAAAAAAACTGAAGCAATACAGTCAATCCGGAAGAATTCAAACAAACTGAAGCAAAAGTCAACGTTAAACAGTAGGAGAAAACATGAAAAGGAAAACAACACAACATAAATGCAAAACACAAATGAATTATGATGCCCTAAACTCTATGGCCTCCTCCCCCTATATGGATGACCTCTTCTTCCATAATACTGGCCTGGTGGTGGCAAATCTTCTAGGTGCAGGTTGAGTTCTATCAGAGTGCGATTTAGAGTACCAAGACTGTTGGCAAGATTCTGATTCTGTTGAGTCAAGTTCTCGTCCATTTGGTTGAAGCGGGTCATAGACGCGTCAGCAAACCTGTTGAAGTTTGTGATGTGAGCCGAGAGTTGATCGGATAAGTTTGTAAGCCGTTCTTCCTGAGCATTGTAGTGACTTTCTTGCAGTGCTTGGAATTCTTGCTGTTGAAGGTTCATCTCATTTAACCGTTCCAGAATCTCTTCAGATGGTTGGTAATCGTACTGAGGCTGTGGAGTTGGAGGTGCCGAGTAATCAGGTTGCTGCCAACCATACTCCTCGCTATAGGTGGGAGGAACATAGGCATTACCAAGAGCAGTCCAGAAGTTGTTTTGCCGCTCTCCCCAGCCCTGATTTTTAGAATCGTCCTCATGTTGATCGCCCAACCATGCGTCGTTGTCGTTCTCTTGCATAACCACATCAGCATCATTAACATCTTGAAGATCACCCTCATGTACATCCTCATCAACATTTCCTGCATAATGAACAGGTTCTTCAGGTTGAAAAGGATGAGTCAATCTGTGTCAATAATTGAATCTCTTATTAACCTTATCCCAATGATAGCCCATCATGGTGAGGGTTTTTGGTAGGAATTGTTGTTCAGAAGAAATCTCAATGTAAGGAATATTCGGAACTGAAATCCCAGCTTTGTTCAAGATGTTCTGAATACAGGATGCATAACCTAGAGCTTGATATTTGTGGGAGCTGCGGGTGACAAACATCCGATATGTAAAATAGTATGGCCAGTTGATTTTAATCCAATTTTTCAGAATATACATGAGATGAACTTCAGCCTTCTCAACCCGTGAGTAACCACCTTTCTTAGGTCTCAAGATACGAGCAACAATCCATTATAAAATGCGGTCTTCAAATTTCAGATGACCGGTAGTGACATTTTTCGGAAAGATGTCACTTGCTACATCATTGTCAGGATATGGTTCCGGTAGCATAGAGTTTAGAGCAGTGTTGAAATTAAAGTTGTTAACAAATGTTTTATCAGTTACTCTGGGTAGATCTTCATTTGTGTCCAAACTAAACAAAGTAGACCATAAATCATTGTTCACGTCATGAACAACATTATTCATAGAAAACTTAAACTCAACCCCCTTAAATTTACCCTTGATTCCACAGTAGAATATTCGAATCAGATAACTATTGTATTTATCATCACATTCCAGGAACTCACCAAGATTCTGAACCTTGAGTATTTCGGTTATCTCAGGAATGTGATAATCTTCACCCATCAATACGTAGAAACTATGTTGTGGTATAACATCACGAGTACTAAACAATGCCTCATAAGGACTAGATAATGCATCAGAAACTAAAGAATTAAAGGTTACCGGTTGTGAAGATGATGATTTGGTTGTCCTGGTTGCTGGTTGTGAAGATGAAGCTCTTGTTGTCCTTTTACCAATGTTGCTTCTTGAGGCCATGGTTGATGAAGAGTTGAAAGAGAATGATGAACCGTGATTTTCGCAGAAACTGGAGAGGAGAGATGTTTAGCCCTTAGAAACCCTTGTATTTGTAATATAGAGAATTCACTCTTTGTGGATTTTTTTATTTTATTTTTAGGGTTATTGATGAGGATTTGATGGAGAATAATGAGGATTTATGAGGTTTAATGGAAGAAATAGAGAGAGAGACTACTAAATCTAATGAGATGACATGCAATGAACATATATCAATGTGTATGTAGTGAAACTAGGCAGCACTAGGTCGGCGCACGCGTCCCACTAAAGCAGGAATTCTGAACGATGCGTTTATGCGTCGACCTATGTACCTTGTGCGTCAGCGCATTATTACTGAAGCTGCTTAAAAAAATTCAAAAACCAATGATGCGCTGACCCGAATTTTTTACCAGGTCGGCGCACATATCATGAGTCGATGCATGAAAGTATAAAAATGAACCAGAATAAAATTTCTGCAATTTTAAGTTCCAAACAGATAAATAGACATGCACACATATAGAACAAAACATCCACATGAACGATATGTGCTCAAAATACAATGAGCATCAAGATTACGATACTTAATATGGCACAAAATATGATAAACATCTATAAATCGGAATGATATTACCTTGATCACCATGACGATAAGAGCCCTCACATATAGCTAAATATCTCTTTGCATTGTTAGTTAAAAGAATAAACAAGCATGTATACATATATGTGTGAAGATCACCATCTTAAGAGATTATTAAGCATTATCCGAGATATTAAGAATGTCAAGTTCCCTACGGATGTGAAAGAAAGGCTCTGTAGCTAATGGTTTTGTAAAAATATCAGCAAGTTGATTTTTAGTGTCAACGTGCTCAAAAATCACATCACCTTTCTCTACATGATCCCTAAGAAAATGATGGCGTATTTCGATATGCTTGGTGCGTGAATGTAATACGGGGTTCTTAGTTAGATTAATCGCACTAGTGTTATCGCACAAAATTGGAATACACTCAAGTTTTAAATTGAAATCAAGCAATTGTTGTTTAAGCCATAGGACTTGAGCACAACAACTACCGGCGGCAACGTATTCCGCCTTGGTTGTTGACAAAGCAACGAAAACATGTTTCTTGCTATGCCAACTCACCAAGTAATTTGCGAAAAAGTGACACGTGCCACTAGTACTTTTCCTATCCAACTTGCACCCGGCAAAGTCGGAATCGGAGTAGCCAACTAAGGAACAAACACTACCTTTGGAATACCACAACCCATACTTTGGAGTACCAGAGAGGTATCGAAGTATGCGCTTAACTGCCTTTAGGTGGGATTCCTTGGGATGTGCCTGATACCTCACACACATGCATATACTAAACATTATATCGGGACGTGATGCGCTAAGATAAAGAAGGGATCCTATCATACCTCTATACCTTTTTACCTCTACGTCTTTACCATTCTCGTCACGATCAAGGTTTGCACTAGTCGACATTGGAGTATCTATTGCTTTGCAGTTTAGCATGTCGAAACGTTTTAGGAGCTCAAGACAATATTTTGCTTGACTCACGAATGTGCCCACTTCGAGTTGTTTGATTTACAATCCGAGGAAATAGTTGAGCTCCCCCATCATGCTCATTTCAAACTCCCCCTGCATCAAACTAGAAAACTCCTTGACCAAGGTCATGTTAGATGTAGACCCAAAAATAATATCATCAACATAAATTTGTACCAAAATTAAATGTTTTCCTTGACGTTTAGTGAAGAGAGTTGTGTCAACCTTCCCTTTTGAATACCCTTGATCAAGTAGAAATTTGCTTAGATGTTCATACCAAGCCCTAGGGGCTTGTTTAAGTCCGTACAAAGCACGTTTAAGTTTGTAGACATGATCAGGATATTCATGAGATTCAAAACTCGGAGGTTGGGCAACATAAACCTCTTCATTTATATATCTATTAAGGAATGCACTTTTAACGTCCATTTGGAATAATTTGAAGTTCTTAGTGCAAGCATAAGCAAGTAAAAGGCGTATAGCCTCGAGTCGGGCAACTGGCGCATAAGTTTCCTCATAGTCGATTCCTTCCTCTTGGTTATAGCCTTGCGCTACAAGCCGCGCTTTGTTACGTGTTATTACTCCATTTTCATCAAGTTTATTCCTAAACACCCATCGGGTGCCGATTACTCGATGATCTCGCCGAGGGGGGACAAGGTCCCAAACCTCATTTCTCCTGAATTGGTTTAGTTCATCTTGCATTGACAAAAACCAATGCTCATCGAATGGTTCAATATAGGTTCATTACATTGCAATTTAGGGACATCCCCCATAGCATTGGGGGGTTTAGCTATTCATAATATTAAAACAAAATACAATAGAAAAGGTAGTCATTACAATGGTAATCAGATGAATTTGATCTTCAATTGTTGGAACTCATGAAGAATCTCCCTTCTCTAATCACTTGATCGCATCAAAAACTCTTCTCTCTAGTGTACGTTAAAGCAAACGTGTTTTCTCCCTTCTCCAAAACGATCCTAAGTAACCAAATTTCACTTAACAACAACAGGAAATACCCAGAATGCCCTTTGGAGGACCCCAAACAAAAAATATGAGAAAAATCAGAAATTCCTCACCCAGGCCAACACGGGCCGTGTCAGGCAACACGACCTTCCGTGTTGGCTTTCTGTCTTGATAATGGAAGAATTTCTCCATGCCAGACTTGCTTACACGAGCACCCGTGTCTACCCCTGCCTCTTATATAAAAACTATTTTCGCTCCAGACCTTCTGACACGGGCCGTGTCAGGTGACACGGGCACCCGTGTCAACCCACTGTCTTCATTCCAATTGTATTCCAAATTTTGCGATTTTTCTTGATTTTTTGCTCCGATTCTTCCTGAATGTTTATATGAACCTGAAAAAACTAATGAACACAACCAAGGCATAAAATGCGGTAAAAGAGATATAAAACAAATAAACAATAACAAAATAGTGACTAAAACAAATAACGAAATAACTCCTCCAAACTTAAACCGCTGCTTGACCTCAAGCAACAAGCTTGCATAATTTTTTTTTAGATCAAACGGTACATATCAAATGAAAGACTTGTGAAGGTAAGGTGTGTCTGTACTCATACGTGAGCCTTTGTTTCGATCGGCGAAAACTAGTTTTCTTGGTAATCGTCCGTTAACGAAGGTATCACACAAACACAAATCGCGGTAAAACCACGGACCTACATCCCCATTTTCGGTTACCTCTCCAACTATGCTTTGGGCTTAAGTATTTTCTTCGATTTTCTACCCCTTTCATTCGAATAATCAGATTAAGGCATTTTTTCGCTTTCCCTCACATGTACAAGATTGATCGAAAGTTTTTCTAGGCACCATCATCTCTTTTTTTTTTCTCACTCATTGGCGTTAATTAGTCCAGTTTGGGATGACAATTGAGACTCAACCGCCGTTAGGCTAAGTAACCGGGTGGGGGTTACCCAACTTAGAAGGACTAGTTGTCTTTATCGCCATTATTCACTTTTTCGGTGCCTTAAGTCATTATATCAATCAACCTTATACATGCAATTCTTTCTAGTCATGCCGGACTATCACGATGAACTAATTGGGGAATACTTCTCAAATCCAAGTACTATGGCACAAATCTACACGTTGGACTCGTTTTCTTACTCCGGGGAATCTAGGGTGTTCGGGTCATTCCTAAGTTTTCAAACTTTCCCAATGTAAACTCTATATACTTTCTTGACCATCTCAAAATCACAGTATTCACAAGAAAAATTTTGACGGTTCTAATTCGGGGAGAATTCATAGAGGTTTTCATAAAACAACACACAAAACATACATGACCCGTACAAAGAGGAAAAACTAAAAGTAGTAAATCCTCCCCCAAACTTGAACTGCACATTGACCCCAATGTGTTAGAACAAGAGTGAGAGAGGTCACTCATATAGATCTTGATTCAGGATGCTGACGGTAATGCCACACCACTGCTACATCATCGTTTGCACATGTAGGATCCGACTGCAACCAAAACAAAAACAAACAGCAAATAGAAAGTAATTAATCAGACAAGCGTGGGTGGCCTCCCACGTAGCGCTTCGTTTAACGTCACATGGCTCGACGAGTTACTCCCCAATGCTATGGGGGGTACTTCAGCTTACACGTTTTGTTGCTTTTGTTGCTTGACCTTTCCGCAACAGAGCATCGGTCAGAATCAGGACTAAGAGCTACATTGTGATTCAACTCACATCCAACTTCCACATTCTTCCTTTGATGTTTTTTATCTTCTTTCTTTGATGTTTCTTCCTCTTATTGACTTCTTGACTGGATGTTGGAGTCTTGCTAGGTGCAAAAGATGACTCAGATGTTGCAACCTGATGGATTATTCCAGAGACTTTTTCAAGAAGTGGTTTTGAGCTTTTGCTTTTTCCCACTGTTCAGATCATTCCAACAGAGGGGTGATTACTTTCCTCTTGACCTTGCTTCTCGAGTTCCAACACTTTCAAGGTTACTTCTTTCTCAAATTATTTCAAGGTTAAAGTACCAGCCTCAATGTCCACACTGCACCGACTAGTAATCAAGAATGGTCGACCCAGTATGATATTCGTCTCCTCATCCTCAGGTAGATCAATGATCTCGAAGTCTACTGGATAGGTGAAGTTATCAATTGTTACAAGCACATCTTCTGCTAAGCCGTATGACCGCTTGGTTGTGAGGTCAGCAAACTTCAGATTTGTTCCCGTTTCACTTATTTTCTATACCCAGCTTTTTGAAAATTGAGAGGGGCATGAGACTCACGCTAACACCCGAATCAATCAAGACTCTCTTAAACGTTCTGTCCCGTATGGTACAGGGGATTGATACAGAACCAGGATCTTTCCGTTTGATTGGAATTCTCCTACCTTGTGATTCCCCACTACTCTCCTCACTTAGACTCTTTACCTCATCTCCACTAGGTTTCTTTTTTCCAATGACCTCCTTCATGAATTTCTTGTATAGAGGCATTTGTTCAAGTGCTTGAAAGAAGGGGATATTAATCTCTAACTTTTTGAACAATGAGCTGAATTTCTCAAAGTCTTTTTCTCGCGTCTCCTTCTTTGTCACTCTTGAGGGGTACGGTAACTTGATCTTAAGTTTAACCGCTTCTTTTCTTTTCTCTTCGGTTGGCCTGGCTTCTTCTTCTACAACTTCCTGGCTTTCTGTGGTAACAACATTGACATTCTCATGATTCTTAGGATTGGGGATTGTGGTGCTTGGGAGGACGCCTGGTGTCTGAGAACTTGCTAATTGTTGTGCTATCTGGCTCATTTGAACTTTGAGATTTTTAATGGAAGCACCTGTGTTCCTCAGATTACTTCTTGCCTCTTCTTGAAATTGGAAGCTTTGAGCGGCAATCTTCTCAATGGAAATCTCCCATTGTGCTTTTTGGGGGGCTTGTTGCTGCTGTGGGTATTGTTGTTGATTGTACCTGGATCAGTCAGTTTGAAGATGGCCAACAGCGTCTTGAATTGTTGCTACTTCAATGATGATGAAAGACGGCGGGGAGGGTGTACCTGCAGGGCACTCTGATGCTTAAGTCAGTGAGGGCACAACAAATACAGAGAAAGTGAGTGAGAGTAAGAAGTTAACTATCCTGACCCTCTCAAGTGAGAGGGTATTTATAGGAGACCCCCAGCGCGTGGCCAACGGTTACTTGCAACGGGTGGGACCAGCGTGTGACCCGTTCCAAGTAACTGCTAGGGCTTACGTGTAGTAATAATGACCAGCTCGTGGTCAACACCCTAGTGTAACCGTCCTTTTAATGCGATTAGTAGACGGTTACATGAAACGTATCTGTGTAGATAAGACCGTTAGTAGACTCCTCGGGGGAGAGTCTACAATGTCGAGGAAATATGGTGGTCGTGGTCTGGACATGACCTAATGGATGAGAACCATGCTTGTCGAGGACCTATGAGTCAACGAGATTAGGAGTATTCTCGCGGGGAGAAGTTAATCTGTCGAGAAGGTCCATTTCATCAGGGTGTGATGTCTTCCTTTCCTATTTGTCCTCAGATGCTCGACACTGTCAAGGAGCCAGGTGCCCGACATACCTTTGGCCTCGCGTATGGAAGTCATGTGTCCTTCTCTAGGACTTTATTGGGCTTCTTTAAGTTGTATGGATTGGGCCTGTTTGATTGTAGGGAACCACGACCCAGTCTAGAACAGGAGCCCCCCCCAAGTCGTTGCTTTAAGGTATCAGAGTGATGACTTGAGGGTCAATAATCGTGTCGGGGAAATGCCAAGGGATGATCCGAGGAGGATATCAGCATAGTCGAAATTTCCATGATTATCATTACGTCTGGCATTGATATCTTGCGGGCAATTATCATGAGGCGGGCACTGATAGCTTGCGGGCAACGAAGAGTTGCATCTGGTTGAAATGTTGGGGAGATGAGAAGTTTCCATTTTGAAACGATGGGATGACGAGAGGACACGCGTGGATTTTTGACCGGTGCAAGTGTGCCACGTGTCACTTGTCATCATTGCATAGGGTGGTTGCCTAGGGTAGAGTACTCGAGTGCCCCAGGCTTCTCGAGTTCCATGATTTGTCTATAAATACTCTCTCTTCCCTTCATTTCTCATTTTTCGCTCTTTCGTTCAAGAATCGTTTCCTCTTCTTTCTACGTTTTCTCATCCTCCGTTCGCCACTATCAACCACCGTAAGTCCGCCGTGAACCGCCTGCTACGCCGTGCCGGAACCCTATTTCACCATCTACAAGGTATTTTCTTCAAAACTGTTGTTTTTTCTGGCATTTCCTTTAAGTTTAACTTGCTTGAAATCATTTCTCTGATGAGCTGATGAAGTTCTCATGAGAAATGGAAGGATTCCTGGCGAATACGGTAGGGATATTTGGCTGTTTTAAGAGAAAGAGTGTATGAAATTTTCTCTGTTTCTGTTTCTGTTGAATAAAACCGAGGAACTGGATGAATATTCCGGGGACTTGTAGAAAATTTCCGGGGAGCGTGATGAACATCGCGGGGACCTGATAATGTTTTAGGTCCCCAACAATTACTCTTTTTTGTTGATTTCACGGGAAAAAGGGTCAAGATTTTCTGGGGAAGCGATGAGTTTCCCGGGGACATCTGTTATTTGTCTCTGACCGGCTAGTTTGGTATGACTCGTCGAATTCACCTGTTCCCTTCTGCTTTTCAGGTTGATGGACAGATTGGCTGCTGAAGTGGCCGTAGGTGAATTCGAAGAGGATAACCAAACTGAAATTCCGATGACCCATATGGCTTTTAGACAAGAGTGTCCGCTTGAGGACTGGGTGTGCGATGAGGCCCTCACTATGTCGTCCGTCTTCACATTCCCTGACGAAAATGGGTTTTGTACTGTCGAGCATAGGTTGCTCGGTTCTGAGCAATCCTGGAAAGTGTACCGCCCCAACGAGGACCAACGTATATATACACCTTACATGGGAATGCGTTTCCCGGTGTATGAGTTTATGTTTCAAGAGGCGGGGTGGAGGCTCCCCTTCACAGACTTCCAAGAGGGGGTCTTCAAATGGTTAAAATTGGCTCCATCGCAAATCCACCCGAACTCATTGTCCTTTCTCCGGGATTTTGAGCTCGTCTGCAAACACTTGGACATCAGGGCAACAATGTCCCTTTTCTTCCGAATTTTTCATCTGCAGCGGTCTACAATCGATGGTCAACACGGCTGGGTGTCGTTCAAACAAAATAAAGCTTTATTCCACACCTACTTGGACTCTGTTCGAGATTTTAAGTGGCGTTACTATTTTGTGAAGCTGGTCACTCCCGAGGCCATTAATTCAATATATGAAAGGGTGACTCAAGAAGTGGATGGGCTGTCTACAGAAGTGATGGTGCCAAAATTCCCCCTCTTCTGGACAGAAGAGCATTACAAAGAGGGGGTAGACAAATACAAAGTAAGACATAATAAGCTCAATGTCGAGGATCGCGATGCTTATGGCAAGATTGTCGAGTACGTGGAGAGTTTGAATAAAATTCCAAGCGTATCCGAGGACGGAGAGACCTCGACAGGTGGTGATGAGCAGGTGACGAAGGCCCGTCGCCTGATTAATACTCGTGTTTTGCTCGAGACTTTCTCCGATGAGGAGGCTGTCGAGCTCTTAGGTGGTGCAAATATCCTCGACTTAGATTTCTCTCATGTTTGTGTATCTTGTTTTATTAATATTTTTCTTTCTTTTTGTAGGGAAAATGGTCAAAGCTGCAGAAAGATACTCGAGGCTAAGGGCAAAAAGAGATAGGGAAGAACAATCCCGTCCAATCGAACAAAGTACCCCTCAGCATATCTCTTCTACGACAGTGCCTGAGAGTACTCCTTCTACTGTAGTGCCCAAGGGTTCCGAGCAATCTCATGCTGTGTTAACTGCAACTGTGACCTCTGAGAATCAGTCCCTGGGGGCCCAAAGGACATCTAAGCGGGCAAGGGCTGCTGGACCGCCCATTGTTGATGTGGAAGGTAGTCTCCCTCCTCCTCCTGCAAGCTTCGAGATTCCTCCGTGTTATCTCCAGCGTCGTTATTTCTCCGAGGTTATTTGTCCTCGTGTCGCCCCTGCTGAGGTCCAGGCTTTGTTGGGGAGTGCTTTGGAAGCGAGAAGGAAAATAATTATCGAGGATATGTCTGCCGTCATGCGGCTCTGTTTGGCTGCCCTTGTTCTGAATGACGAGAGTTGCTCTGCTGCTGAGCTTTCTCGACTGGAAGAAAGACTTCAAGCTTTGGAGGCTGAATTACTCGGCGTGCAGAAGGACTTGAAGGACTGCAGGGAGTTGAACAGAGAACAAAGCGAGCAACAAGAACGGTCGGAGAAGAAGTTGAAGGAAGCTGAGGATGCGGCGAAGGGCCACCTTGCTCGGGTCACTGCGTTGGAGGGGGAAGGGCAGCGTCTCAAGGACAGGATAGTTGAACTGGAAGAGGCTGTTCGGCCAGCCGAAAATGAAACTGAGGAGGACAAACTATTAACCTCTCGAGCAGCCCTGGTAGCCAAGCTCAGGGAAGTCGAGAAGGATCTTCGGTTGGCTGAAGATGATGCTCTAGAGTTTGCAGATGTCGGGTTCCAGAACGCTGTGGCGCAGCTTAAACTCCTGAATCCGGACCTCGTAACCGACGGAGCTGATTCCAAGTTTGAGGTGGTCGACGGTAAGATTGTGTTGCCCGGACAAACAGTAAATGCTGATGGGGGAAATGGGGAGCAGGAGAATCCCGAGGCAGCTGATGCTGCTGCGGAGTGATAGTGTAGTCAGTTTGGCCTGCGTGCCAATTTTTTGTATTGACTGGCCTGCGTGCCATTGATTTGCCCGGCCTAAGAGCCAGGGCTTTATGTAATATTTTTACAATGGGCTTGCCCGACTTAGTATTTCCATTTTGCCTCTTTATCTGCTCCGTGTGTGGTATTTTACTTATTTTTATCTAAGTTATTTTGAAATTGCTGGATATTTGGGAGTTTGCTCGACTCTAGTGATCCCCGACTGCGAAGAGAGCTGGTCGAGTGGTCAGGGGTTGTACCCCGACCTTCAACGAAGCTAAGAGGTCGATCGAGGTCTTAGTTTCATGGCGTGAACTTCCCATCGCGAGCTGGGTTTTCTGCCTACAAGGTACGTCGACGACGGAGCTCGATAGAGTACTCCTCGCCGGGCCAAAAGTCCAACGCACACACAACGTGACTTTTGACCTTCGTTAGCATATAGAGGTGTCGTACCTGTACCATGGCACGCTCCCTGTAACGGAAACTTTCGTATAGTTACATGCAGTGTTCAACTGTAATATTGTTTAAGCTTCTCAGCATTCCATGGTCGAGCAAGTTGTTCACCTTGGAGGTTTTCGAGGTAATAAGCACCTGTCCCCGTCTTTGCATTGACGCGGTAGGGGCCCTCCCAGTTTGCGGCCAGCTTTCCTTCACGTGAGTTTTTCTGATTTCTCCGTAAGACAAGACTGCCTACTTGAAAATCTCGTTTGATGACTTTGTCATTATAACGCAACGTTATTTTTTGTTTTAAAGAGGCTTCTCGGAGGGATGCACCCGTCCTTATTTCTTCGACCATGTCGAGTTCCTCGCGAAGGGCTTCGTTGTTCGCTTCTTTGTCAAGAGGAGCTTCTGTCTTTCTCGAAGGTTCCCTGATTTCCACGGGAATTACTGCCTCGGTTCCATATGTTAACCGAAACGGGGTCTCCCTGGTCATGGAATGAGGGGTAGTTCGATATGCCTAGAGAACGCTGTGTAACTCCTCGACCCACCGTTGTTTGGCTTCGCCGAGTCGTCGTTTGAGTCCACGGAGTATTACTCTGTTCGCTGCTTCAGCTTGCCCGTTGGTTTGTGGGTGTTCGACCGACGTAAAATGTTGTTTCGTACCCAGTTTGGCAACGAAGTCTTGGAAGTTTCCGTCGGTGAACTGCGTCCCGTTGTCTGTGACAATGGCCTGAGGCACGCCGAATCGGGCGAGTATATTTCTCTTGTAGAAACGTAATATATTGAAAGCAGTGATCTTGGCTAATGCTTCCGCCTCGATCCACTTTGTGAAGTAATCTACCCCGACGATAAGGTACTTATTTTGGTACGATCCTACGACGAAAGGTCCGAGGATATCCATTCCCCACCACGCAAAGGGCCACGGGGATGATAATGATTTAAGCTCGTTTGGAGGAGCGAGGTGCATGTCCCCATGCCTCTGACAACGGTCGTACTTTTTGACGTGTTCCTTTGCGTCTTGTTGCATGGTGGGCCAGTAATATCCTGCTCGGAGAGCTTTTCGAGCCAAAGATCTTCCGCCTAGATGTTGCGCATTGACTCCTTCATTATTTCTTGGAGAATCTCTGAAACTTTACTTTCCTCGACACACCGGAGTAGAGGGATGGAGAATCCTCGACGATATATTTTACCTTCGACTAAGGTGTATGCACATGCCTGCCTCTTGACTATCCCAGCTTCTTTAGGATCGTCGGGCAGTATGCCCGTCATTAGGTATTCGTAAATTGGAGTCATCCAACAGTTTGCATCCCCGATAACGTTCACCTCTGTGGTTGAGGTAGGTTTGTTGATGCTCGGATGGGTCAGTATCTCTTGGATCAACGATTTGTTCCCTCATTTCTTCTTAGTGCTCGCTAGCTTGGAGAACACGTCTGCTTGAGTATTATGCTCGCGCGGGATGTGAGCCACCTCCGCGGAGACAAATTTCTTCAACTTTTCTTGTACCAAGGTTAGGTATTCAATGAGACTATCATTTTTGGCCTGAAATTCTCCTCGAACTTGTGAAGCTACGAGCTGAGAGTCTGTAAAGATTTTGACTTCTTTTGCGCCAAGGTCTTCTGCAAGCCGAAGTCCTGCGAGGAATGCCTCATACTCGGCTTGGTTATTTGATGTTTTGAAAGATAGCTCTAGTGAGACTTCTATCAAGATGCCCTCCTCGTTTTCAAGGATAATGCCTGCCCCGCTGCCCTTTGCACTGGAGGCTTCGTCGACGTAAATTGTCCATTTTTGGGAGCCATTGGTCAAGGGTTCGGGGACTGTCATTTCCACTACGAAGTCGGCCAGTACCTGAGCTTTCAAGGCTTTTCTTCCTTCGTATCAAACGTCGAACTCGGATAGCTCGAGAGACCACCGGAGCATTCTCCCCGCCATATTTGGCCGACTAAGGAGCTGTCTGATAGGCTGCTCAGTTCTTACCACAATTGTGTGGGCCAGGAAGTAATGGCATAGTCTTCTGGCTGCAGTTACGACGGCCAAGGCGACCTTTTAGATCTGTTGATATCTGAGCTCGGGACCCTGAAGAGCTTTGCTCGTGAAATAAATCGGTTTCTGTCCGTCGGGGGTCTCCCGTATGAGGACAGCACTTACCGCTTCGCCGGTGATGGCCAGGTATAAGAAAAGTGTTTCCCCGTTATCTGGTCGGGACAAGACCGGGGGTTGTGATAAGACTTGTTTTAGATGGAGGAGGGCTTGTTCGCATTCTTCACTCCATTCAAATGTTGCTTTCTGTCGAAGGAGTTTGAAAAATGGGAGCGCGTATTGGGCAGATTTAGCGACAAAACAAGAGAGGGCAGTTAACATCCCGTTAAGTGACTGTATCGACTTTTTTGACTTCGGAGTAGGAATCTCGGAAAAGGCCTTACATTTGTCGGGATTCGCTTCAATTCCTCTCTCTATAAGGTAAAAGCCAAGGAATTTCCCTGCTCGAACGCCGAAAGTGCACTTGTCGGGGTTGAATCTCATGTGACATTTCCTCACCGTGTCGAACACCTTTTTAAGATGAACAGCGTGGTCGACTTCGTCTGCGGATTTAACGATCATGTCGTCCATATAGACTTCGAGCATGTCGCCAATTTCTGCTCGAAAGACCTTGTTCATCATTCGTTGGTAGGTGGCGCCAGCATTCTTCAGACCAAAGGGTATTACATTGTAATAATAATTGCCCGACTCAGTCATAAAAGCTGTATGCTTTATGTCGGCCTCATCCATGGGAATTTGGTTATATCCCGAATAAGCGTCCATGAAAGACAACAGTTTAAATCCTGCAGAGTTGTCGACCAGTCGGTCGATGTTAGACAATGGGTAAGAGTCTTTCGGGCATGCCCGATTAAGATCCGTGTAGTCAATGCACATCCTCCATTTTCCATTAGATTTTTCAACAAGTACAACATTGGAAAACCAAGTGGTGTACTTGGCCTCCGAAATAAAGTTTTCCTCTAGGAGGTCTTTTACAACTTTTTCAGCAGCCTCCATTTTTTCTGGAGACTGCCTACGCCTACGTTGAGCTATAGCCTTAGCATTTGGATCTATAGTCAGCTGGTGACAAGCCACTTGAGGATCTAATCCGGGCATCTCCGAAGCGCTCCAAGCGAACAAATCTGCATTCTCTCAGAGACATGTCTTCAGCTGCCTCGTCGCCAGGTCGGGGAGTCCATGGCCGATCTTCACAGTTCGCTCTAGGTCGTCGCCAAGAGGGATCAGCTCGAAATCTCCGTCTGGGATGGGGCGTGTTGGGTAGAGAGGCTACCCGTTGACTTCAACTGGGAGGTCTTTGCCTGCAACTTCTTCCTGTTCCCCGGAGAACCTGCTATCAAGGTCGACCGCGCTAACCGGCGGTAGTGGTACCTGTGCGACATCTGAAGTTGCTCTTCTGGGGTGGACGCCACCGACAACACTTAGACCTTTGATCGCTGCATCGAAACATCTTTTAGCTGCTTCAATATCCCCGTGGAGGGTTACCACACGTCCTCGTGTCGTATAATACTTCATTTTTAGGTGGACAGTGGATGGTACAACTGTTATTTCAGCCAAAGTGGTCCTTCCCAAGATGTAGTTGTAGAGGGAAGGACAGTCGACCACTAGGAAATGCGTCTTCGCCTGTCGAGCTGTTTCACCTGCTCCGAATGTGACCAACAATTCTACATAACCTCGAGGTCTAGTAGACGCGCCGTTGAAGCCTTGTAGATCAGATCCCATATATGGGGACAGGTGATGCTTTGTCAGCTGGAGAGTGTCGAAGAGGTGAGTGTACATGATGTCCACCGAGCTTCCCTAATCGACCAAAATCCGATGCACATCAAAGTTGGCCATTTGTGCCCGAATTAGGAGGGGTATATTGGCATTCGAGGATCCACCTGGTAATTCCTCGAGATAGAAACTTATAGGGCATGATTTTCCACGAGATAAGCTGAGAGTTGGGTCTCGAGGAGTGGATGTCCTTAGTTCATCGAACTTCCTCTTTATTGAACCGACGGTCACTCGTTCAGGGTCTCCGCTCGATATGACTAGGGCTTGGGGGAAACTTTCCCAGGTACTGCGAACACTTACTAGTTCTTCCACCGGGAAGCTCTTCCATATGTTTCGAACAGCTTCGGCATCGCTAACATTTCCTTGGAAACCGAAGTCTTCAGGTCGTGTGATGCTTAAGGCAACCTGCAGTTTTCCAGTGTCCGGATGGTTTGACTCCTCGGTATTTAGAGCTTCTTGGCCGGTGGGACGAGGAGCCTCGTCTTGTTTGGCGTACTTTTTCAGGTAGCCCTCTTTAATCAACGTTTCGATTACGTCCTTAAGGTGGATGCAATCCTCAGTAACATGCCCGTGACTGCGATGGAACCGGCAGTACTTGGATTTATCAGTATTTGGTTTGGGAGCTGTTGGTTTTGGGAAGCGGATTCCCCCTTTCACGAACTCCGCATTTGCACATTCACTGAAAATGCATGCACGGGACACGTTTAGTGGAGTGTAATCTTTGAAAAGACCGGCAGGTCCCCGAGATTCGCGGGACTCTTTATTCTGATTTTCTTTTTTCCTCTCCCCGCCTCGCTTAGGTGGAGGGGAATCTTCTCTTCTCCTATCCCCTCCTCGCCTAGGTGTAAGGGAGTCTTCCCTGTGCCGGCCGCGGGGGCCTTCCCTGCTTCTTAAATCAAGGGCAATATGGGCTGCTTCTGCTTCCTCGAACTCAATGTGTGATTGAGCTCATTCGAGGAAACCTTCGAAGCTGCGAGGACGGTGTAATCCGACAGATTCTGGGAACTTGGAACCAACCCGCAGTCCTTTGATGATGAGATATAATTTTATATGGTCGGTCGTATGGACCTCGACCACTTCTTTGTTGAATCTCTCTATATAGCTCCGGAGAGACTCTTTCTTTTCTTGGAAGATGGCCTCCAAGGAGGATATAGTTTTTGGATGTCTTCGAGAAGCTGTAAAATGCTTCCTGAAACGTTCCCTCAGAGCTTTCCATGACGCTATTGATTCAGGTGCCAGGTTTTTATACCAAGCCATGGCCCCTTTCCGAAGAGTCGTAGGGAATAATCGACATTTGATAGCGCCAGAGACGTTTCTAAAGTCGAGAAGAGCCTCGAAGCTCTCGACATGGTCGTCCAGATCAGATGTTCCATCGTAAGTCCCCAAGGATGGAGGTCTCTCCAAGCCTTTAGGAATAGGAGCTTCCATTATTTTTCTGGATAGAGGAGTCTGGTAGTCGTCATCATCGCTGCCTCCCGGGGATACAGAAGGAGAATTATGACCACACACATAGTGACGTCTCGGGGAGTTTTCCTTATGACGGCCTCTTGGCTCCTCGACATCAGGTTTACTCTTCTTAGTCTTCAAGGGACGAGTGGGCCCTTTTGGTGGTGGGAAGCGATGACGCTTCTGTGGATGCTCGGTCTGGTTACGCTCCAAACGTGGCCTGCAACCTCTATTTACTGGGGAGGGGCTGCGAGATTCCACTGGAGACTGTGAATGTTCGGGATAAGGAGGTGGTCGGTGTCTTCGCGGGGAAGTTCTCCCACGACCTTTTTCTAGCTTCTCGATCCGTAAGTTTTGGTTGAAGATCATTTGATTGGTCTGATTGACCAACGCAAACAAAGTAGCAGTGCTCGGATCTGCATTTGGTGGTGGATCCACAGGATGATAGATGGGCTGGAGGATTGCTTCCTGTCCATCTTGTTGAGCAGTCTCGTATTCTACCTCATCGGAAGATGGGGAGGCGGTGATTCCATCTCTGATATCATTCTCCATGACAGGCTGAAGAGCATTGTTGTCGCCATGGGTGTTACCACCAAGTTGTGTGATGACATTATCTATAGCTTGATTCGCTGACGGGTTGGCCATTGCTGGTAGTTGAATGAGGAAAGTTTGGTTTATCGCGAGGAAAACGGGGAAACTTATGAAATTCCCACAGACGGCGCCACTGATCGTACCTGGATCAGTCAGTTTGAAGATGGCCAACGGCGTCTTGAATTGTTGCTACTTCAATGATGATGAAAGACGGCGGGGGGGGGGGGAGGGGGTGTACCTGTAGGGCACTCCGATGCTTAAGCCAGTGAAGGCACAACAAATACAAAGAAAGTGAGTGAGAGTAAGAAGTTAACTATCTTGACCCTCTCAAGTGAGAGGGTATTTATAGGAGACCCCCAGCGCGTGGCCAACGGTTACTTGCAACGGGTGGGACCAACGCGTGACCTGTTCCAAGCAACTGTTAGGGCTTACGTGTAGTAATAATGACCAGCTCGTGGTCAACACCCTAGTGTAACTGTCCCTTTAATGACATTAGTAGACGGTTACATGAAACGTATCTGTGTAGATAAGACCGTTAGTAGACTCCTCGGGGGAGAGTCTACAATGTCGAGGAAATATGGTGGTCGTGGTCTGGACATGACCTAATGGAGGAGAACCATGCTTGTCGAGGACCTATGAGTCAACGAGATTAGGAGTATTCTCGCGGGGAGAAGTTAATCTGTCGAGAAGGTCCATTTCATCAGGGTGTGATGTCTTCCTTTCCTGTTTGTCCTCAGATGCTCGACACTGTCAAGGAGCCAGGTGCCCGACATACCTTTGGCCCCGCGTATGGCAGTCATGTGTCCTTCTCTAGGACTTTATTGGGCTTTTTTAAGTTGTATGGATTGGGCCTGTTTGATTGTAGGGAACCACGGCCCAGTCCAGAACAGTTGTTGATTCTGATCTTTCCAGGAGAAGTTGGGATGATTTTTCCAACCTGGATTATAAGTTTGAGCGTAGGGATTATTCTGCTTCAGGAATTTTATCTCTTCAATTTGTTGCGGAGTCGCAACACAATGTGCAGTGTAATGGGGTCCACTACAGATCTCACAACTCATGGATTGACCATTTTGAACTTGTGCCACACTTTGAGTACCTACTTTCATAGCCTTTAACCTTCTTTCAACTTCCGCAGTAATCTGATCTTCTACCTTCACAACCTGATTATTCAACTTCAAATCAATCACACCCTCAGATTTACTCACACTTCGATCATATAACTCCAAATGTTTGTTGGCTGCAATAGCTTCAATAATTTTCTTGATACCAGTCGCGGTGGTGAAGTTGGATGATCCCCCAACAGCTGTATCAATAAATTTCTTAGTTTTCATTCGGAGGCCATTGACGAACACTTGCATCTGCTCAGTTTGATCCATGTTGTGAGTCGGACAGGCTACCAAAACCTTCTTGAACCTCTTGTATGCGTCTCCGAGAGATTCTTCGTCCTTCTATTTAAAGTTCACAATATCATATATTTTTCGGATATAAACAGAGGCCGAAAAATACTCATTCAGAAATGCCTTCTCCATCTCTTCCCAAGTGGTAATACTCCCAGCAGGTAACGAGTAGAACCACTCTTCAGCCTCTTCCGCCAGAGTGAAAGGAAACATTCTTAACTTCTTTGCTTCCTCCGTGTGCCCCTCAATCTTGAGAGTGGTGCTCATAGTCAGAAATCTTTACAAATGTTTGTTGGCATCTTCATTAACCTTTCTGGTGAAAGGTCTCCTCTCAAGTTGAGGGATGATGCTAGGATGCAGCTGGAAATTCGGCACATTCACCGGTTGGTTCATAATGGTCAACCTACTAGCCGGTGCATTTGCCCCACCGTAATCGCCTAGAAGTCTCTCCGCTGGCTGATTTCCAGCCATAATCACAGTATCTCTGTCCGCCTCTGAACCTGTTTTTGAACCTGAATCTGATTGTTCTGAGTGAACATAAACTTTTTCTTCTTCTGGTGTTTGAACTGACGGTTCTGCTTCTGAAGCTTCCAGTCTTGCTCGTCTACGCCTTGTGTGTAAAGTTCTTTCGATTTCTGCGTCAAAATTAAAATTTGTTAAGGGTTCTCCTCGCATAAAGATGTTAGACGCAGGTTAGTAGTAACAGTAATAATCCAAAAGTTATAAAATAAAAATAAAAAAATAAAAATAACAGAAAAATAAAATTTTAGTCACAGAGTGACAAAATTTCAATTGAATTAACACACGAACTTATAATTTGGCAGTCCCCGGCAACAGCGCCAAAAACTTGATCGGAAAAATAGCAAGTGTACTATTTTTACCGATGTAGTAATAGTTGGGGTTATCCCCAGAATCGATCTCTCGAGGACTGCGTGTAATTATAAGTGCAGATGTTATTTCAATTAAACAAAAATGCCTTCAGGGTTTGTTTGTTGTAGAAATTATAATAACTATTAGGAAAATAAGCAGAACGAATAAAATGACTTAAGCAAATATGAGAAGCTATGCTAGGAGAAGTGTATAAATTGCTCTGCAATAAACCCAATTATTATTCAAAGAGACATGCCTCAAACCTTAGCTTACCTAATCTTATTAGTGTTTTTCCTTAATTCCTTAACAGAAAAACCTTTGATATTCCCCCTTGACCCTAATTCCGTTGCAATCTCAGAATAACATCAAGCAATAGTTCTGACAAGATTTTTAAAGGTTATTGCGGGGTATCCTTATTCCTAAGCAATATCTACCGCAATATTATTTTACAAAAGCATTAGGGTGGTTTGTCCGACCTAATCCTAATCGTGAATCAAATTTAATTGATCCGATCGAAAAAGCATTAAGAACATTGCAAAGTAAAAGCTTAAAGGAAAAAGGCATAATCTCATAGAATGGTTCAAAATAGGTTCATTACATTGCAATTTAGGGACACCCCCCTAACATTGGGGGGTTTAGCTATTCATAATATTAAAACAAAATACAATAGAAAAAGTAGTCATTACAATGGTAATCGGATGAATTTGATCTTCAATTGTTGGAACTCATGAAGAATCTCCCTCCTCCGGATCACTTGATCGCATCAAAAACTCTTCTCTCTATTGTAGGTTAAAGCAAAAGTGTTTTCTCCTTTCTCCAAAACGATCCTAAGTAACCACATTTCACTTAACAACAACAGGAAATACCCAGAATGCCCTTTGGAGGACCCCAAACAAAAAATATGAGAAAATAAAAAATTCCTCGCTCAGGCCAACACGGGTCGTGTCAGGTAACACGACCGACCGTGTTGGCTTTCTGTCTTGATAATGGAAGAATTTCTCCATGCCAGACTTGCTGACACGGGCCGTGTCAGCTGACACGGGCACCCGTGTCTGCCCCCTGCCTCTTGATAAAAACTATTTTCGCTCCAGACCTTCTGACACGGGCACCCGTGTCAGCTCACAGTCTTCATTCCAATTTTATTCCGAATTTTGCGATTTTTCTCGATTTTTCGCTCCGATTCTTCCTGAATGTTTATGTGAACCTGAAAACACTAAAGAACACAACCAAGGCATAAAATGCGGTAAAAGAAATATAAAACAAATAAACAATAACAAAATAGTAACTAAAACAAATAGCGAAATAACGTATGAAAACCACTGATCACCCGCCATCGATGAAGTTCCACGAAAGGCAGAACACCCAGCTCGCGATGGGAAGTTCACGCCGCGAACTCAGGCCACAAATGCAACCTGAGCTCCGCTCTCATGCCCGGAATCTACCCAGGCCGTTCGACCAGTTCCCCTCATTGTCGAATACAATTTGTCGAGCAAACCCCGAAACAATAAATATCGTTCAATAAAGTAGACCATACAACGAGCATAAGTATCGAGCAGCGTTTGAAACTTAGCAAAAATAAAGCAAAGTGTCATACCCCAAATTTTACCCTCAGATCCTCTGATTATTGTCATGTCATTTTAAGTCACTATCTTTGCATTTACAGTTTTTAGTCCATTAATCATAATTGTGCTTTTTCGGTTCAATTTTTTGCCATTTAATTTATTATCCTATTTGAATTTTATCTGTTTTATCTTACGTGAGTTTCACTTTTAATTTTAATTTTTTTAGAACTTTAGGTTTTTAATTTAGAATTTTGTTTTTTTTTAATTACTTTTAAGTCATTAGATTAGTTTAAAATGATATCTTTATTATTATTATTATTATTTCTATTTACTATTATTTCTATTTATTATTATTATTATTTATTATTATTATTATTATTATTATTATTATTATTTAGTATTAGTATTTCTATTTATTATTATTTATTATTATTATTATTATTATTTCTATTTATTATTAGTATTTTTTATTTTATTATTATTTTTATTTATTATTATTATTATTTATTATTAGTATTTCATTATTATTATTTTTAATATTTCATTATTATTGTTTTTATCATTTCATCATTATTATTGTTACTATTTCATTATTATTTGTATTGTTTATTATTATTATTTATTAGTACTTTTTTTAGTCCATAAGCTCTCTAAGGTCCCTGCTACAACCATTACACTCCAAACAAATGGGATTTCCACCACAAAACAATAAAAAACCAACAGCTCCTTCGTTTCACTCCAAATCTCCAAAACCGCAAAACCTACCTACAAACAAGACTACAACCATGACCTGTGAAGTATACACAACCCACGAAAGCCTTGCACCAAAATGACAGACTGCTACAAGCAACAATGACATCCGTACCGCCTATACACTCTAACAACACGCCAAGAAAACCTGCCTCCAATTTTTTTCTGCTACGCAAACCTCACAACTTTTACCAGTGCTACACTCTAATATCTGCATCCATGCTACACCACAAGCCTTGAAAAAAACAGAGACCCTGCTATCACATAAACACAGACCCTGCGCATCATTTTTCAGCAAAAAAACTTGAACCTCACATCAATTCAACCCCTCCCTGTTACAATTCCATAAAACCCGATACCTCAAACACAACAGCAAGAACGACAACATTCACTTTGCAAATCCACACTCACAATCCTTCATCAGAGGTGAATGTTCTGACACTTCCTTTAACCCCATTCAACGTTATTCTTCAACAGCAAATAACAGAAAACCTCACTCACCTCTGAATAAAACTTTCCTTCACTCTTTTTCAACAATCCTACACGACTCACAACCTCGTTTCGTTTCGCTTTTTTCTTCAACCTATAACACCAGATTAATACCCAAATCACCCAAAACCTTCAACCATTACTCACCGTTACCACTGTAATTTCAGAATCATAGGAGTGTAGAAGAAACACCAAAACCAAACTCTTGAAGACTCCATACAACACGTAGACGCCGCCGCGACGCCCTTTCGTCGTCGAAAAGCACAACCCCACTTACCTTCCATTCGCCGACCGGAAATTGAAAACGAGAGTCACGAGCGAACAAGCACCGGCGAGTGAAAAGAAGAGAAAAGAGAAGAGGTGAACGAGTGATTGAGAGAGGAGAGAATAACTTGAGATTTGAGTGAAAGAAGAGTGGAGTTTGAACGTTTTCTCACTGAGAATTTCTTGGAAATGGATTCCCTACTGCAGGCACATCTCAGCCATCCATTTTGGTTATCAATTAAAAATGTATAGTTTTCAATTGTTGATCTTTAAATCTGGACCATCAAAATTCAATCCAAAAGACTATAATAAAGTGACTGTGTGACTGCAGGATCCCCTGACTGCATGAAATCCAGGTCCGAATTTCTTAGCCGTGCGTAGAGATGTCAAAAAAACCCCAAATGACAAAGCCCCACTAATTAGGCCCTTTGTTGGCTCCATTTTTTTAAGCTCCTTACTAAATGAATATTTTCTTGGCCCCTTATTTTTAAGTCCTTTCATATTTTTGTCTTTAATGGGGCTTAAGTGAGGGGCTCACAATTTAATTTATTTGAAATAAAATATTTTATATTATAAAACTGATTTTTTTTTAAAACCGATTTTTTCTTAAAACTGTTTATTTCTTAAAACCGATTTTTTCAAAAATAAAAAAAAAAGATTTTTCAGAAAATAAAAAAAACTGATTTTTTCCAAAAATAAAAAAAAACTGATTTTTTTCTGAAAATAAAAAAAACCAATTTTTTTCGAAAATAAAAAACTGGTTTTTTTAGAAGAAAGAAAAAACCGATTATTTCCGAAAATAAAAAGAAACCCGATTTTTTTCCAAAAAAATAAAAAACCGATTTATTCCGAAAATTAAGAAAAACGATTTTTTTCAGAAAATAACAAAAAAACAATTTATTTCGAAGATAAAAAAAACTGATTTTTTCCAAAAATAAAAAAACCGATTTTTTCTGAAAATACAAAAAAAAACGACTTTTTTCGAAAATGAAAAAAAAAGATTTTTTCCGATAATGAAAAAAAACCGATTTTTTCCAAAAATAAAAAAAAACTAATTTTTTTTCAAAAATAAAAAAACCCGATTTTTTCCGAAAATGGAAAAAACCGATTTTTTCATATATAAAAAAAATCGATCCGAAAATAAAAACCCGATTTTTTCCGAAAATTAAAAAACCCGATTTTTTCCGAAAATTAAAAAAAAAACAATTTTTTCCGAAAAAAAAAAACTCAATTTTTTCCTAAAAAATAAAAAAAAAAAACTGTTTTTTTTCGAAAATATAAAAACTCGATTTTTTCCGAAAAAAAAACTGTTTTTTTTTGCAAATAAAAAAACTCGATTTTTTCTGAAAATGAAAAAAACCGATTTTTTTCTAAAATAAAAAAATTGATTTTTTTTCGAAAATAAAAAAAAATAATTTTTTTCCAAAAATAAAAAAAAACCATTTTTCCAAAAAAAAAAAAAAAACGATTTTAAAAAATTTGACCGAAAAAATCTATTTTAAAAAAAAAAGTCAAGTTTTGAAAATGTTGGGGCTTTGAGGCCCTATTTGAATTTTAGGGGCCCTTCATTTAGAGAGCATACATATTTTGGGGCTCATTTATTTTTAAAATTTTGTGTCTTTCTATTTTTTGGGGCCTTGAAATTTAGGCCCCAGCCCCCTAAATTGACACCTCTAGCCGTGCGTGTGTTTTGGTTTAGGTTACCTTCTTCTATAATAATGAAACCGGGTTTGGGTCATAACATTGTCCCGCCCAGGATCCGTTTCTAGCACCAAGTTGGGGCTCAATCTCACTAGGTCTGGGCCTCAATCACCATCCCTCATCCTCATATTTTCTGGCCCATGATTTTGTGTCTTGCTATTTTTTTAAGAGTTTTAACTTATTAATCTTAGACTTAGTTAGTATTTGTTTATTTTTCCTAACTCTATATTTTTAGATTTAGTTAGTATTTATTTATTTTTCTAATTTAATAATTGTAGGATTAGAAGTAATTTATTAGTAACTTATCTTTTTAAACTTAGCTTTTTAAGTTTATAAGTTAAAAAAAAAGAAGAGAAATTCCAAGAGAATTTTTAATTAATTTTGGTGAGTGAATCCTTTTTGTCTAGATTTTGATTTGTTTAGGGTTTAATCTTTTACCATTTAAATTTTCGATTGTCGGTTGTGCAAGTCCTTCAATTTATTTGGCTTCTAATTTTGTGAGTTTGTAGCCTAATTTCCTCTGCCTAGATATTACGACTTTGATCTCATACCTCGATGGTGCTATTTGTTTATTGTGTTGCATTTATCTTTTGTCAGTTTATTATCTTTATGCCAATATTCCAAAAGAAAGGATCCTACCTTGTTGACTTGTGAGTCATGTTTAGGATAGTTTACTTCCTTTCTCTTTATCCTAGCCTTGGGTTTGGAGTCGCCGCACTCCATGTAAGTGTCATAGTTATGAACAATTACTTACCTTTGGAACCTTGACCATAGTAAAGAGTTCCTCGTCCCTAGTTAGGCGAACTACGGAGGCTCTAATTCCTCAGTCCTAGTCAGGATATTAGGCACAAGATGCGATATCCTGTCGAGCCAATTTTGCCTTACAACGTAGACTTAGAGAGTTTTTGAGCTCTACGTGAGTACCATAGTTATGAGTACTCATTCCCTCTGGAGCCTTGATCATTATAAAGAGTTCCTCAACCGTAGTTAGGTGAACTACGAATGCTCTGATTCCATTCTAGTCAGGATACGCAGGCATGAGACGCGACGTCTTGTCGAGCATACTTAGTGTATATACCCTTAGGTCTTTACCTTTAGCACCTTGATCTTTACCATAGGTCTTTATCTTTACCCTTAGCACATCTTCCCTTAGCAAGCAAACATAACATAACACAAATACTAACAAGAGGTTCCTGTAGAGTACTTCAGATATCTAGGATGCTAACACCTTCCCTAGGTATAACCAACCCTCGAACCTTAGATCTCTTAGCTGTGTCTTTACATAGCGCACATAGGGTTTTTCTTCGATCTTTACCCTTTCCTTTGGATAAATCAAAGCTCGGTGGTCAATTTCAAAGATGTGTGATTCAAGTTAATTAATAGCTTGATATCCGATTCTCACCGCAACACAAAATAAAAACATGCACCAAAACAAATCATACATAACCGACCACCATGGCCGAAAATAAATATTATCATAAAAACGGCCACAAGGACCGCGATTATGTTGGTTATATTACAAAGGGGCCAAGTCCCATACAAAAAGATAAATTACAAAAACACGGCATGCAGGCCGAAAGTACAACAAAGGGGAAATCAGTCGGTCGTCTGTGACGCCCCCAATCTATACCCCCAATTAATTAAAGCAGTAAAAGAAAATTCAAAATTTTCATCAGAGTATATTTAAATTATCATGGCATAGACGGGGAGAATCACATTATTTTGAAACAAATCATACAACACCTGCTCATAAAGATATGCAACAGTGGGGTAGCAATCAACAGAGGAACTCAGTTCCTTACACCCACATTTCAGATTTTAGAATAAAAGCGGAAAATCTAAAACTGAATATCATATATATATATTTATCACTTGAAAAGTTTGTCACACATCAAGTTATACATGCACAAGCCAAAAGATATATATACATAATACACAATAATCACAAACGGCCTCCCTAACTACCCGATGTCACATATCAGAGCCGACCGACAAAAGAACGAAGTCCTAAGCTTCACAAAAAGACCTCCAGCAACTCTAAACTGCAATGCCTCATAGAGCATTATAAAACAGCAGAAGGGTGAGAAAAACAATCATAATATAATTGCATACAGTTATATATAACACAAAAATACACATATATACGGTTCTCACCACAAACCATACATCACCACGGTATATTAACCACACATAATACAAGTATCACCAACACCTATCCATATATCAATTTATCAATTTTATCCACCATTCCACACATAAACAAACCATTAATGATTTATGCAAATGCAAGAGACCGACGCAACGACTCTATGCATATGCACATGCGGTACCGACTTCCAATGTTTCTCATCACTAGTTCACTCAGGAACTCTGCTGGAATCATCGCTCGTTACATCACTGTAACTCCCCGTCGGGCATACGATGTTCCCCGTCGCTCACACCCCACATGGGCACACGACGTTTATGGATCGCTCACACCCCACACGGGCACACGACCCGATCGCTCACACCCCACATGGGCACACGATCGTCTATAACCATCGCTCACACCCCACACGGGCACACGACGTTATAGCGGATTCCCTCTGGAATCAAACCGTCACTCAGGACGTCACAACAATGCATATCATGATGCTTGGCATACAAGGACTCATGACATTCAAATACACATATAAATGCATTCATCTCTCTTAACAAAATCACACTTTGCACTTAAGCCCAAAACAATGCATTTAATTTCCATACGGCCACAAATCATCACCACACCATCTAAACACATGCATTTACATAATACAACAGCACCTTGCATGATACCCATCAATTACGCACAATTACAACGACAAAAGTAAAAAAACCGACACTATTCCAAATTTCCGATGTAATTAAATCGGCTAACAATTTCCAAATCATCATAATAAGAAAGTACAACTCAATAGCTTTCCAACGATACCAAGAACGTTAAAAACGGATTAACGGAACACAAGTTACGAAAGAAAAACGAAAACGATATTTTGAAAAAGTCCCATTTTACAATTTTCCTGACCATACGCGTATGGCCCCTCTCATACGCGTACGGCAATACCCTCATACGCGTACAATACGCATCTCACCAGAAGGCCGGGAAAAGTGACATCTCATACGCGTATTGGCCCCAAAACTCGCCAATGATACGCGTATCGCCAAGGCCCATACGCGTATGAACATGCCCCATACGCGTATGATCTGGGCAAAACCAGAAATTCTGTAGGTTTTTGCTGTTACGGGTTTCACACCCAAAACCCTCCAAATCATCATCCAAATTCAGAAAAACACCAATTTGAGGTATAACAATACACATCCAACATGTATAAACAACAAGGAACACAACTACATGAGTTTAAACACATTTGAAATCAATTTCTACCAATTTCTAAACATTATGATTTTTACTATATTTCTCCATTTCAATCCAATAACAATAAAAAACACACATACATAATCATACACAAGCATATAATAATCGAGTTTCGCACCCTTACCCGATTTAATCACGTTTAGAAAAGTCGGGAGATCGATTTCTTGATTTCCAAGTTTTTCTCACTATTTCTTCTCTTCTTCTCTTTTCTTTCCCTTTTCCTTCTTCTCTTTTTCTTTCTCTCTATTTTTCTCTCTTTCTATTTTCTATTCTTTCTAACTTAAGGAAAAATATCATGAAATGACCAAAATACCCCCACTCTCAAATGTCTCGCAAACGTTCCCAAAACCCGATAAAATATCACAACATTAAAAAATAACACATTTCCAAATAAAAGTCGAAAATAAAATAAAATAATAATAAAATATTCAAAACGACTCGATTAAATAAAAACTGACAAAACTGGGGCGTTACAACTCTCCCCCACTTAGAAATTTTCGTCCTCGAAAATATACCTGCGACGAACAACTCTGGATACGACTCCCGCATCCGACTCTCCAACTCCCAAGTCAAATTGCCCTCAACAGTGCCTCCCCACGCCACTTTCACAAGTGTAATATCCTTGCCCCGCAACCTCTTCACCTCACGATCCAAAATCCTAACTGGTAATGCCTCAACCGTAAGGTTCTCCCTCACCTCAGCCTCATCCATCGGAATCACATGTGAAGGATCCGGAACATACTTCCGAAGCTGCGAAACATGGAACACATCATGCAAATTCCAAAGATTCGGCGGCAACGCCACCCTATAAGCCACAGCACCCACTCTCGCGGATATCTGGTAAGGACCAATAAACCGAGAAGTAAGTTTCTTCGACTTTAATGCACGACCCACACCCGTTACCGGTGTAACTCTCAGAAATACATGATCGCCCTCTTGGAACTCAAGATCCTTCCTTCTCCGATCATGATAACTCTTTTGTCTGCTCTGAGAAGCCTTCATTTTCTCACGAATAAACTTCACTTTTTCCGTAGTCCGTTGCACCAACTCTGGTCCAACCACCGAACTCTCACTAGATTCGTGCCAACACAACGGTGTTCGACATCTTCGTCCATACAATGCTTCAAACGGTGCCATTACAATACTCGAATGGAAATTATTATTATACGTGAATTCAATCAATGCAAGATAACTATCCCACGCACCACCTTGTTCAAGAATACACGCCCTCAACAAATCTTCCAATGAATGAATCGTTCTCTCGGTCTGACCATCCGTTTGAGGATGATAAGCCGAACTCAATCTCAATTTAGAACCCAACGCCTTCTGTAAACTTTCCCAAAATCTCGAGGTAAACCTAGGATCTCGATCCGAAACAATGCTCAACGAAACCCCATGCAACTTCACAATCACACTGATGTAAATCTCCGCCAATCTCTCCAAAGAAAAACTGATGTCAATCGGAATGAAATGAGCCGATTTAGTCAGCCTATCAACAACCACCCAAATAACATTATGCCCTCGCTGAGTATTCGGTAACCCTGTTACAAAATCCATAGAAATGCTATCCCATTTCCATTCCGGAATATCCAACGGTTGCAACAAACCACTCGGTCTCTGATGTTCCACTTTCGACTTCTGGCACGTCAAACAAGCATACACAAACTGAGCTACATCTCTTTTCAATCCAGACCACCAGAAAATCTTCTTCAAATCCTGATACATCTTATTCGCTCCCGGATGTATACTCAAATTACTCTGGTGTCCTTCCACCAAAATCATCTTTTTCAACTCCGCATCATCAGGAATACAAATTCTACCCCGGAATCTCAAAACACCACTAATATCCACTTGAAAATCACTATTCGCATCTTTTCCTCCAACCAACATCAAATCCACAAATTTCACATCCAGCTTCTGTTTCTCACTAACAGTCATTAAAAAATCATTAGTAATCGTTAGTATTCCAAGCCTCACGCTATCCGACGTCACTTCACAAACCAAACTCAAATCTCTAAACGATTCCAAAAGTTCCCACTCCTTAACCATTAAAGCGGACATATGTAACAATTTCCGACTCAACGCATCGGCTACCACATTAGCTTTACCAGGATGGTAATTCAAGCCAAAGTCGTAGTCCTTCAAAAATTCCAACCATCTACGTTGCCTCATATTCAGCTCCTTCTGATCAAACAGATATTTCAAACTTTTATGATCACTAAAGACTTCAAACCTTGCACCGTAGAGATAATGCCTCCAAATCTTCAACACAAAAACCACAGCCGCTAATTCAAGATCATGAGTAGGATAATTTTTCTCATGCACTCTCAACTGCCTCGAAGCATAAGCCACCACCTTACCTTCTTGCATCAGAACACCACCTAGACCAATCAAAGACGCATCACAATAAACCACAAATGGTTCATTAGGATTCGGAAAAATCAAAATCGGAGCTGTCGTCAATCTTCTCTTCAGCTCATTAAAACTTTCCTCGCATCGAATATCCCAAATGAACGCTTGCCCTTTACAAGTCAACTGGGTCAAAGGAAGTGCTAGCTTAGAAAAATCTTCAATGAATCTTCGATAATAACCGGCTAATCCCAAAAAGCTTTGAATTTCCGTAACAGATCTCGGAGCCTCCCATTGTAGAACTGCTTCTACTTTAGATGGATCCACAAAGATACCATTACCTGAAATCACGTGCCCAAGAAAACTCACTTCCGACAACCAGAATTCACACTTGGACAGTTTGGCAAAAAGCTTTCTTTCTTTCAAAACCTGCAAAACAATACGCAAATGCTCCGCGTGCTCTTCCCGAGACTTAGAATAAATCAAAATGTCATCAATAAACACAACAACAAATCGATCCAAATGCTCGTGAAAAATACGATTCATGTACTCCATAAACACACCTGGCGCATTAGAAACCCCGAACGGCATCACAGAATATTCATAATGACCGTAACGTGTCCTAAAAGCCGTCTTCTGAATATCTTTCTCTTTCACCCTAATCTGATGATACCCTGACCTCAAGTCAATCTTACTAAACACACACGCACCAACCAACTGATCCATCAGATCATCAATTCTTGGAAGATGATACTTATTCTTAATCGTCACCTTATTCAACTGACGATAATCAATACACAACCGCATACTCCCATCTTTCTTTTTCACCAATAACACTGGAGCACCCCAAGGAGAAACACTTGGCCTCACAAACCTCTTTTCTAATAATTCATTCAACTGCTTCTTTAACTCAACCAACTCAGATGCCGACATACGATAAGGTGCCATAGAAACAGGTCTAGTACCTGGAACTAGATCTATAGAAAACTCCACCTCTCTCTCTGGCGGCAAGTCCGAAATATCCTCAGGAAACACTTCCGAAAATTCACACACAACAGGAAACACATCAAGTGAAACTTGACTATCCACAGTTAAAGATGCAAACAACCCAAACAACTGAGCTTCGTCCGCCAAAAGTCTCTTCAACTCTTTGGTAGATAAGAAACTCGAGTCTTTGTCTTCCTCAAAAGAAGGAAACCTTACTAAATTATGATAACAATCAATATGAACCCGATTGAATTGCAACCAATTCATTCCCAGGACCACATCTAAACCTTCCAACGGTAAACACACCAAATCCATCTCAAAGTCTTTACCATAAATGGTCAAAGGACAACTCAAACAATCCAAAGAAGTAGTTACTGACCCCATTGCTGGAGTATCAATAACCATCTCACCATCCATTAAAGACAACACAAGATTCAAACGCTTCACGCACTCAGACGAAATAAACGAATGAGTCGCTCCAGTATCAATAATAGCAACTAAAGGAGTACTATTAATAAAACAAGTACCTCTGATCAGACAGTCTGCACTTGAAGTATGAGTTCCTGCCAAAGAAAATACCTTCCCACTAGCTGGAGCTTGCTTTGGTTTCAGACACTTCGTACTAATGTGACCAGGTTCCCCACAGTTGTAACATTTCACCACATTTTTCCTGGCACAATCAGCTGCAACATGTCCTACACCTCCACAATTAGTACACTTCCTCATATCCTTCCCGCACTCAAACTGACGATGCCCCAAATCACCACATTTATAACATCTCAGAGGACCAGACATTCCTCCTCCACTTGACCTTTTCTCAAAATTCCCCCTTTGTTTACCCTTATCAGCTGGTGTTACATACGGACCACCACGGAACTGTTGCTTCCCTTTCCTCTCGCTCACACTCTTATAGTGAGTAGAACGAGCCTTACTATCCTCTTCATAAATCCTACAACAATCCACCAAATCAGAAAACTTGCGAATCCTTTGGTAACCAATTGCCTGCTTTATCTCAGGATGCAATCCATTCTCAAACTTTACACACTTAGAAAATTCCGCAGTCGCTTCAGCATAATGTGGATAAAACTGCACAAGCTCCACAAACTTAGCAGTATAATCAACAACATACATATTACCTTGTTTCAGTTCTAAGAACTTGATTTCCTTTTTTCCTCTTACATCTTCAGGAAAATACCTCCTCAAGAACTCCCGGCTAAAAACTTCCCAAGTAATTTCTTCCTCTTCTGCAGCTTCCAACACATGACGTGTACCTACCCACCAATCATCAGCTTCTTCTAGTAACATGTGAGTACCCAGTCCCACCTTCTGATCCTCAGCACAATCCATCACTCAGAAAATTCTTTCAATCTCTTTAAGCCATATCTGAGCACCATCAGGATAATATCTTCCTTTGAAGACAGGCGGTTTGTTCTTCCTGAACTCATCATTACCAGCAGCATTAGGTACACCCTGCACAACCCGAGCCATCGCTTGCATAGCAGCAGCCAAAGCAGCGTCATTCCTACCAGCCATATTCTGTTCATTTCCAATAACAGCAACTATGGTTAAACCAACAGCTCATCCAACAACAACGACCAACAAGGACTGACACAACTGATACGGACTGGCTCTGATACCACTTAATGTGACGCCCCTAATCTATACCCCCAATTAATTAAAGCAGTAAAAGAAAATTCAAAATTTCATCAGAGTATATTTAAATTATCATGGCATAGACGGGGAGAATCACATTATTTTGAAACAAATCATACAATACCTGCTCATAAAGATATGCAACAGTGGGGTAGCAATCAACAGAGGAACTCAGTTCCTTACACCCACATTTCAGATTTTAGAATAAAAGCGGAAAATCTAAAACTGAATATCATATATATATATATATATATATATATATATATATATCACTTAAAAAGTTTGTCACACATCAAGTTATACATGCACAAGCCAAAAGATATATATACATAATACACAATAATCACAAACGGCCTCCCTAACTACCCGGTGTCACATATCAGAGCCGACCGACAAAAGAATGAAGTCCTAAGCTTCACAAAAAGACCTCCAACAACTCTAATCTGCAATGCCTCATAGAGCATTATAAAACAGCAGAAGGGTGAGAAAAACAATCATAATATAATTGCATACAATTATATATAACACAAAAATACACATATATACGGTTCTCACCACAAACCATACATCACCACGGTATATTAACCACACATAATACAAGTATCACCAACACCTATCCATATATCAATTTATCAATTTTATCCACCATTCCACACATAAACAAACCATTAATGATTTATGCAAATGCAAGAGACCGACGCAACGACTCTATGCATATGCACATGCGGTACCGACTTCCAATGTTTCTCATCACTAGTTCACTCAGGAACTCTGCTGGAATCATCGCTCGTTACATCACTGTAACTCCCCGTCGGGCATACGATGTTCCCCGTCGCTCACACCCCACATGGGCACACGACGTTTATGGATCGCTCACACCCCACACGGGCACACGACCCGATCGCTCACACCCCACATGGGCACACGATCGTCTATAACCATCGCTCACACCCCACACGGGCACACGACGTTATAGCGGATTCCCTCTGGAATCAAACCGTCACTCAGGACGTCACAACAATGCATATCATGATGCTTGGCATACAAGGACTCATGACATTCAAATACACATATAAATGCATTTATCTCTCTTAACAAAATCACACTTTGCACATCAAGTCTTCAGACTCTTCACTTCATTGCTTTCATCCTCAGCGGGAGTAGCGGCAGTCCTCAATGATGTGACCAAGTCCTCTGCGGCCTTCTTCTCCGAGGCCAGGGTGTCCTTCTCCACGGTGATCTTGGCCAGCTCGCCTTTATACTTTTTCGCCGCCTCCTCGGTGGCCTTGGCCAGATCCTCCTTAGCCTTCTGCGCTGCCTCCTCCGCGGCCTTCAGCTTCTCTTCCAGGACCGCATTTGTGGCCTGAACCTTCTTCATCTCTGCTTCTTGGAGGGCCCCCTCCTTGGTGTAGACCACCGTCATTCCCATGACCCTTATCAGAGCAGCAGCATCTTAAGCCAGTATCGTCCTCTTGCTCGGACGATCCATCTCCTCGAGCTTCAAAGACTCGGCCCGATGGAGTGCAAGAGATGAACCTTCAAAGAAATTCCTGTTGAGGAAGCAGTGAGGCAGCTCAAATTTATTCTTCTCCCCCTCGTTGGTAAGGTCAAGGATCTCGCCCGCCTGAGGGCACTTGGGCCTTGACGTTACTGGCACTGGGGATGTGTGGAGCGGTAGATGGTCTAGACGAGAAGGTCCCTGACCCCGTCTATGGAGGAGGCATTCGCTCGCTGAGGTGGCTTTTCCCGATCTTCTGGCCCCTCTTGAGCCTTGCTTGGGTACTCTTCACCATACACTCCTGGGGAGAAGACATGTTACCTGAAAAACGACGAGCACGCTTTAGTAAACAAGGAAAATAACAACACAAGCAAGCTAAAAAAAATAAATGGGTACCAAGAAGTTCCAGAGCCTTCTCGCGAGTGCTATACTCAAGGAGCTCCTTCATGTTGTTGTATCGGGTCTCCACTTTGACCCCCTTTATCTGCTTTGTAAATGAGCTCTCCGTTCCTAGTCACGCACTGGGCAGGGACAAAGCCGTCAACAAAGCCCGCCAGTTTTTCATAGCTGGCCTTATCATCCTCCTCCAGCAAATTCGGACTGGAAAGGTAGAAATCAATCCCCCAGATAAGATGGTCCCCACTCCAGCAGAAGGGGAACTTCAGCAACCTCTGCCCTCATACTTTACCCTGCTCGTTGATAAGGGCTTCTCCGTTCTCAGCTGTCGAAACCTCCCAGATGAACGAGGAGTCTGTGGCCCTCTCCGACACGGGATGATGTAATACCTCTCCTTGAACGTCCTGATGGACTCAGAGAAAGGCTTGAATAACTTCATCCCCTGCTTCAAGGAGACCCATCCGAACTGCCTCCCCAAAACTTGGCGCTGAAGATAGAAGACAGTGAAGAAAAGGGGAATAGTAGCCCTGATCTTCAGATATTCACATGTCAGCTCGAATGCCCACATGAAAGCAATCGAGTTTAGATGCAGTTGTGAGGGCGCCAAATCCAGATGGCCGAAGACTGTCACTTGAAAGTCCGTAAAGGGCAGCCTTAACCCTATCTCTTTGAAGACATACTCGTACATAGGGAACCTATCCCCGTAGGTCGAGCAAATCTGATCATTCTCCCCAGGGAAATGGACTTTCCAATCTCCCTCGGCCCCTACCGTGGTGAAGGCATCTCAGGTATAAGAGGCGAAGAGGGAGGCATGCTCCCGAGGCTTAGCAACGACCCACTCTTTCGCAGTACTATTTGGAATGGTTGTTTCATCGGCAATCTGGGGATCAGAAGTATCATGTGCCTCTATCGTCTGAGGAGCTATCCTCTGACAGGTCTCACATAACTTCATCCTCAGCATTGTAACACCCCCAATCTATACCCCGAGTAATTAAAGCGATATCAAATAATTAGAGTATAATTAAAACATTCATGGCATAGATGGGAGCGTTACATCACAAGAGATGAAATATAACAACCTGCTCATAAAGATATGCAACAATCAGGTAGCAATATAAACAGAGGAACTCAGTTCCTAACACCCACAATTCAGATACAGAATAAAAGCGGAAAATCTGCAACTGAAATCTCATATATAAACATAAAAGTTTGTCTGTCAGATACAGGGTCATACATGCAAAATCCAAAAAGATATATATCCATATAATCACATAAAGATCTCCCTGACTACCCGGTGCCACATATCAGAGCCGACCGACAAAAGAATGAAGACATAAGCTTCACAAAAACCTCCAGCATCTAATCTGCAATGCCTCGTAGAGCATTCAAAACAGCAGAAGGGTGAGAAACATAATTATAATATAGTTGCATATAATTATGTAATAACATGAAGTACGCACGTAAAAACATTCTCACCACAACCTATACCATAATTCAAATACAAAACAACACAATTCATAATTCATGCATCCATCGCTAAGGCATATCAATCATGCTCTATACGTTTATCACCAATATATATATCAACTCATCAATCCCATTCACAATTTCCCACACATAATCAATCTATTCATGACTTATGCAAATGCACAGATACCGACACAACGACCCTATGCATGCGGTACCATTCCATCCATCATTCTCATCATTAATTCACTCAGGAATTATTGGACTCATCGCTTGTTACTTAGTGTAACTCCCCGTCGGGAAAACGATGTTCCTCGTCGCTTTAGGTCCTCTTGGTATAAGGCTCACGACGTTTATGGATAGCTTTAGGTCCTCTTTGTATAAGGCTCACGATCCGATCGCTTTAGGTCCTCTTTGTATAAGGCTCACGATCGTCTATAACGTCGCTTTAGGTCCTCTTTGTATAAGGCTCACGACCGTTACAGCAGATTCCCTCTGGAATCGTTTCGTCGCTCACACCCCACAAGGGCACACGACATCACAAGATGCATATCATGATGCTTGGCATACAATGACTCATGACAATCAAATGCATATATATATATAACCATGTGAACCATCTCAACATCAATAATCATGCATTGAAATCAAACCCAAAACAATGCATTTATTTTCCGTAAGGCCACAAACCATCATCAAAACATTTCATCACATGCATTGATATCATATAACATCACACAAGCTATACGTTTTATATATCAAAAGCATATCACATGATAACACATCAATCACACACAATTACGACGGTAAAAGTCAACAAAATGACACGTTTCCAAATTCCCGACACAATTAAATCGTCCACTAATCTCAACATCATTTTTAAAATAAAGAACATCTCATTAGCTTTCCAATGATACCAAGAACGTCTCGATCCGAGTTACGGATCAAAAGTTATGGATTTTTAAAGAAAACATAATTATTGAAAATTCCCATGAGCGCCCGGCGGTACAAATTTTTGCCCGGCGGTGCCCCCTTCGCCTGTACTTCGCCCGGCGAAACAGCGGCATAAATCCCATGTCAAAAACCCAAAAGTTATAGAAGCAAAACCATCAGCGCCTCTTGACTTTCGCCCGGCGTTGCAGGGGCATAAGTTTCGCGTCGCCCGACGCTCAAAGCGCCGCCCGGCGGTACGCATCAGAAGCAGAATTTTCTGTTGCGTTCCATGGTTCCCAAGAGTCCAAAACTCACCCTTTCCACACTAAATCATTTCCAAACATCAAAACAAGTATCATCAATTGATCACATGAATATTACGACTACACTATGCATTTTATATCGAATTTCATCCGTGAAAACATCGATTTCTTCTCATATTGCTCATTTTCAACCTAGAAATGAAAACTATGGGAAAACAAGTAAACATTCAAACACACACATACATATTCATACACAAGCATATAATAACCGAGTTTCGCACCCTTACCCGATTAATCGTGCTTCAAAGTGTCGGTTGAATCAGTTTCTTACACTCCAAGTTTTCCTCTTTTTCTTCTTCTCACTCTCTATTTCTCTTAACTTATTTTTCTCTCTTTCTAATCTCTATTTTTCTATTTTAATAAAAACAATAACATCTAACCAAGCAAAATGACCAAAATACCCCTACACTCAATTTTCTCGCAGACGCTTTCAAACGCGATAAAACATAATAACGATAAACATAACATATTTACCAAATAAAAACCAAGAATAAAATAATATAAAAACAAAAATAATTAAATCGACTCGATTAAATAAATCTAACAAAAATCGGGGCGTTACAAGCATCACGAGACATCTCATTTACCTGAAAAGCAGAAAACAAAAGTGAATTTGATGACAAAGTTAAATCCACCCTTCCACCGCTAGTCAGGTGAAAGGGCGCACGAAGGCCCGAGGACAACGTCCCCATCTTAAGCCCTACTCAAATGGCACAACAACAGAGCGAGGAGACGCCCAGGGAAACCCCTCTAACCCACGCGGGGAGATCCTCCCCGGTGAGTTACCCAAAAATCCGTTGGAAATCCACCGGAAAACTCACGAGTACACCAGAAAATGCATGGATTCCACCGGTGACGTACTCACTCGTTGTCGCAGCAGGTGTTAGAATCATCTAAAAACCCTAAGTTCCTAAGGCTCCGGCGACGGCGCCGATATCAGAAGATGGCCTAACCACTGTCGACCACAAACATTCGCCAGAAACCACCCCTATGCTACCCAGATTCATCCTAACCGCATAAAAACTAAGCGAAATAGAAACTGGAACACTTAAAATAGAGAAATGTGAAGTAGACTTACGTGGTCGAGGAAGAGAAGTAGGTGGTTGGCGAGCTCTAGACCTTGCACGTGCGGCGGTTGAACGGAGGCGAATGATGGAGACGAGAACATATAGCAAAAGAAGAGAGAGAAGCGAAAAGTGGAAATGAGCGCATCCTACCTCTATTTATAGACGGACCAGGGGCACATGCACGAGCACGCGCGCCATAGGGGCATCATCATGGCCCTAGCCTAGCCATCATTACGCATTAAATGTGGCACGTGGCTTGAGGCATGCGTGGCACTCCATCTCTTCAAATCCCATCAACCGTTGGTCTCCCCGCACGCCAGACACGCCAGTCAACGTTACAGGTTCCTTGGGCACAGACCTCGCGAGCACCGCAAAAACAACACCATCTCAGTAATAGGCGTCGACCACGCCTACTCCTCCTCGGGACCGCAAGCCGCCCTTAAGTCATCACTCCTATGCTTAGGAGCAACGACTTGGAGGGACTCCTATTCCGGACTGGCCCAATCGCTAGGCATGGCCCAATCCACTTCTGCGCCCAAAACAGTCCAATTACCTAAAGTCCTGCCAGTTAAGGGAAAAGAGAAGTATTTTACCTTCCTGTCCCTCTGCTGAGGAAGGCTGGACAACTGACCTCCTGGATCAGCTGCCCCTCCTCGCATTTCTACCGGTCACGCATGGTTCCACCATCCAGAAACAATCACGACGCCTGTGCCCGCGACCACACCCTTACCCGTGGCAACGACTAGTTTTGGGCACCTTTGCCCATCCCAACGACTAGTTTCTGGCAGTTACCTATTCTTCGGGGGCGAGTATCTCGCCCCAAAAATAGGGACCAATGGCCAAGCACTGGGGGAACTATAAAACCCCTCTCATTTGAGAGGTCACATATTCTAAATCATCCTAAGACGCGCATACTTTGTACTTACCTTCTTTTCTTCAGGTCCTTACTTTAGCATCAGAGTGTCTTGCAGGTACTCCCCCTCCTCATCTTTGACACCCAACATTGCAAATGTAGTCTATGGCTCACTTCAGGTTCTGATTAGTCGGTAAGATCAAATATCTTATTTCTTATTATTTTTTTAAAATAAGTCTCTATTAAAGATGCAAGTATCTATGGTAGACTCACGATCTATGGATTCAACCCAAACAACATCAAAATAACCATCTAACTCCAATGAGATGATGAGGGAAATAAAAAACAACGAAGAATGCAAATAACAATTTCTCAATATAATAGTGGGAGAGACAACGAATTGGATGACAACATGAACAACATAGACAATATAAGGTCTAATAATTGAAAGATACATGAGGTTATTAATTAAAATGGAATATGGTAGAGGAACACCATTAAAGAAAAAAAATTTCACATTTAATTCAAGAGAGTTATTGGTTTCTATAGTATCTGAAAAGGGAGCTTGTTCAAGAATGTTGGCAATATACTTGTATTGAGAATTAGGGGTGTCAAAACAGGTCGTCTGCCCTGCCTCACTCTGCCTTAAGCCCGCTAAAAAAAAGAGCGGGGCGGGCCAACCTGCCAAGTGAATTTAGGTTAAAAATTCTTGTTCGTCCGCCAAGGTGATGGGTTGGCGGGTGGTGAGCTTTTTGCCCATTTTTTTATAATTTTTTTAATAGATTAAAATACTTTTTTTGTCATTTCAATTAAAAAGTATCAAACCAACAATTAGAAAGCATAAAATGACAACTAAAAGTGTAAAACCATCAAGAAATTTCACCTGAAATAGAACCAGTAACAAGAGTTCTAAAACTATGAAGTATTAACCTTCAACCAACCAAAATAAATATTTTGAGTGCTTGATTATTAGAATTAGCCATCAAGCAACCAAAGTTTAAGTTCAACCAACGAAAACCATATTAAGTATTAAGTACAACACCAAAGTTTAAGTTCAACAAACCAAAACCATAATAAGTATTAAGTACAACATCAAAGTTTAGTGATTCAAATTACATAACATTGTCTAACAAAATAAGAGTGAAGCATTCTACAATATAAATCCTAACCATCAAGGTCAATAATAGTATATGCACTCTTAGAATAAGTTGGACTCTCTTTTTCATCTTCATTGTCGTCATCATTTCCATCTACATTAAAAAATAATGAAATGAATTCAATGGTTAGTTAAAAATATAATAAAAAATAGTAGATAACCATATTCATACTGAAAATAATTACCATCATCAAAGGCATGCAACCAATTGCGATAACAAAACAATGTTTCAACAATTTGAGACAATAGGAAATTTCTATACTTGTTAAGCACTCTAGAACCAATACTAAAGGAAGATTATGATGCAACAGTGCTAATAGGAATGCTTAACAAGTCTCTAGCCATTACTGAAAACTCGGGAAATCTTTGTCTAGTGTTCATCCATCATTGTAGTACATTCAAATGTTCTGTATAATCAAGATCCAACGCCGACTTTTCTAAATACATGTCAAGCTGACTTTGACAATTTCTTTTAGTTGTACTAGATTGTTGTCTACCCAATCTAATTTTCTAAAACTATGACAATTGAATAATAACATAAAGTTAAATGAAACTAATTAGTAAATCATGCTTTCATATTAATTGGAAGAAACCAATTAGTAAATCATGAAGAAAAAAACTTACATCAAAGAGGCTTGGTTCAGTTGACATGATTGAAGAGGTAGGAGTCCTTGCAGCATTGAAGAAGAAATATAATATTCTGCAAGCATCTTATACAATTTTTGCTTTATGCTTTCCAACTTCAATTCTCAATTTAGTGGATCAATCACTTTATAACAATAGTCCAATGATTCCAACTTCATTCTTGGATCTAAGACAACCCCAAATGCAGGAACAACAATATATTCATCCCAATACTTCTCAAATTTAAAAATCATGCCAGTAGCCATGCTATTTATAACCCCATCTACATCTTTTTAGTTGTCTATCAAAAGACGTTGAATTTTCTAAATTTTCAAGAAGTACAAATTGGAAGTGAGATAACTTGTTTCAGACATCAAATTGGTAATTTCATAAAATAGCAACAAGAACCTACTCATTTTTTCAAGTCTCACTCACTCTTCATTTGAAGGATTACTTATATAATTTGCATCATAACAATGAAGATTTTCAAATCCACGTTGATATTTAAGAGCACTTTTAAGCATCAATATGTTTAAAAGTAATATAGCCCCGAGTATTAATTGATGTCCATAAATTAGAAGTTAAAGAAACTCTACAAGGAGTGTTGGTCATTTCTATCTTAATATTTTCCTTTTCCCTATTGTATATTCTCACAACATCAAACTTAACAATATTTCTAGTTATAGGAATATAATCAGGATTCAAGTATTGAAGACAAGTTGTAAGCTCATCAAACTCAACAAATTTAAAAGGAAGATCCCGCTTGATAATTAGCTGAGCACACATTTCACGAGATATCAAATTATCAACCTTTAATGATTTTACCTTTCCTTACATGTCTAACATCATCTGACCAACATCTCCAAAATTAACTTTCTTACAAACATCAATATGACGTTTTAGAGAAGTTGTCCCATACCGTTTTCCTCTACATGCATATGATGAACCACGTGCATTGCATTTTGCTATTTGTCTTCCCTCACTATCCAACCCTTCTATAATAGTAAAATACTTCCACACTTGGAATTTCAGCTTTCTCTTAGTGTTCTTCATTTTAGTAGGTTCCCTTAACACATTACTATTAGGTTCCACCGACTCATAGTCTTGTTCAACAGTTAGGTCCAAATTCACATCCTCATCATTTGGAGCTAAGAAATCCATATCCAAACTAAGTCCTAAAATACAATAAATTTCACTAGTAATATATAGCTTCATGATTTCAAACATATGCAAACTGATCAAACAAAAAATATGCAAACTAATCAAACTCATATGCAAACATTTAAGTAACAGAAACACATATAAATGCAAGCAGTTATGCAGAACAATTATGATAATGATTATGCATAAATTATGATAACAAGAATGCATAAATTATGCATAACACATTGATGGGTTATCATGAGGGAGAAACATTCACATTGGGTCAAACACTCACTTAAAGATCAAAGACCCACCCAAACAAGTAAGAAAGACACCACATATTCACCCAAAATCTTAAGGTAATAGGTGTATGGGTCCTCTTACTTATAAAGTGCTTAACCTCCACTTTTCTAAGCAATTTGGGACTTAGAACTCATACTTGTTTTTACACAGAACTCACAATTGTTTTCCTAACAATCTCCTCCTCAAGTGTGAGTCGATCCACTATGCTCCCACTCAAGCAGAAGTTTTTTCATCCACATGCTTGTACCACTGTTGAGAGACACCCTTATCTTGTCATGGGCACTTCAACAAAACACATCACCTGACCATAGTGTTAGGAATACTTTCGATGCAAGGAGCTGGTTTTCTTAACCCGAAATTCGTCCTCCTTTTTGCCTTTTGCATAAGCATGTGCATTCGCATCGCTGGCATAAGCATTCACATCTTTTTCTCTTTGATTTTGTTGCAGGAATATTTCAGGTTTTTCAAGCCCGATTAATCGTATCCTCACAAGGTCATCACATCCTCAAAACAAGTACAAAATAATGGTTTCCATGGTTATTCATCAAAGAAATAGGTGGAAAATCGAAACCGGGGAGTCAACACTTGTTCCTAAGCAATCTGGGCAATTTTTACCTAGAGTAACTGATTACCACATATAGGGTAACCGATTACTCTGTACAGATTTGAAAGTTCTGCTGCAATTTTGGGACAGCAACTCTGCACTCTCTTTGTTCTTGGATTCTACATGGTTCTAGCATTGTGTGGAACATTCTAGACAGTTCAAGACCATTCAAGACACTCCACTTACATTTACTCCAATGCATCACTTTGAATTAAGTGCACCATGTTTCTTAATTTCCAAGCATATGAGCCATTGATTTGGATTTACATTGGGATTGCTCCACCGAGTTAACTACCTAACTAACCGAGTTAACCGCTGACTCAGTGAGTCAAGTGTAACTAACTCCCAACCTAGATCCAAAGCTAAGTCCAAAGCACATTCCAAACCTATCAACTCCAAACCAAAACTCTATATAAACAAACCTTCAATCATTTTTCAAGGACCTTCAACCATTTCACACATTTCTCACACTTCACTCTCAATTCTCCCACATTCTCTTTGATTTTTTCTGTAACTTCTTCATCTTCATCTCCATTTTCTTCCCAAACCTCATTATAACTCTTCATCATTGAAGAATAATAACTTTCACCTTGGAAGTGATTATTTCTTGAGCTTAACCTTCATCACCTTGCAATTATACTTGATTTTTTGGATTTTTATTAGCTTTTAGATTCATCTCAAGTGTTTGCTTCAATATTCTACGGTGTGAATTCATATTTTGGAGATTCGTCATAATTTGCTCGGTTTCGATACAATTCGGCTACAGTTGAAGATTCCTCTGGGTTTGTTTGATTATCTTCATCAAGATTCATTTGCAACAACATCCAAGGCACATCTCAGCCTTGTAGGTTGGTCTTTCTTTGCACATTTTACTGTTTCGAACGTTTTCGTATCATTCGCGATGTAGTTTCGATGCTTTTTGTGTGTGAATTGATTGTGCCATTACTTGATCCATGATCTTGATGATTTAATTGATTCCATTGCTGGTTTTTTTTTTCTGTTGTTAAACTTGATTTTCGTGCACAAATTCATACCCTAGCTTGTGGTAGTTTGGACAAGTGATTTAGGTGCTGAAAGTGCTTTTTGAAAAGCTGTTTTTGCCACTGTAACAGTGGTAACCGATTACTCTGCAAAATTTTCACTAGCGCTGCCATTTTCAAGCAAGTAACCGATTACCTTACCTAGGGTAATCGATTACCACTGTACATAGTACATTTTTTGGTGTTTTTTCAAGCTTGTTTGCCATTCTTTCCTCTTCTAAACTGCATCGATTGATATGTTTGATTTTTATGGATGTTTTAGGTGCTGTTTTGTTTTAGTTTGAGGCATGATTTTATATTTTCCGATGCTCAATCTTTCGATTTTGTGATTGTGTACATTCTTGGCATTGTTTGAACATGATCATTCTTGCACATTTTTATCCATAATGGCATGATTTGTGATGCATTTTGAATGTCATTTGGTACATGTTTTGTACTTTCCATTCATGTTTGAATTAAGTTTGTTCTTCAAAGAATAAGCTTAATCTTGTATAATCAATAATGCACCCTTTACTTTAATAATTTTTCAATTCATTTTGGAAAATTATTAGCATATTCCTCCCATTTGATTAATTAATCGAAACTTCGCTTCGATTATTAATCTTCCCGTTGGTACTTCTCTTCACGCTTCCTTTAGAGCCTTTTCTCCCTTCCCCCCGTAGAGTCGGAGTTTTCACGCGACATTGGAGCATTGTACAATTCGGAGCTGTTACGCTGTCCGTTTCACTTCTGCACTACACCCTGTGTGTTAGAGTAGGAATGAGAATGGAGAATTCCTACTCTCATTCTGACTACTTCAGGTAGGGGACGAATGACCTTGTGCCTGGCTTAGTCATCTCTATCTCCAGGAGGTAGCGTATCTCCATCCCCATCTGAGTCGATCCTTGATCACTCTTGCTCATTTCAATCTCTCTTTTGTCAATATTCTTTTCTTGTGGTCAATCATTGCCTTTTGATTCCCCAGAAGAGTCTTAATCCCTTTTTCTTCGGTTAAACACAGTCTTCATATTAAACCTCAAAACTTTTGCGGAGTTCGCAACCTTCTCTTGGTTCTTCTCCCTTTGATTGGTTAACCACTACCTGTCAGTTAAAGCACCAATTTGCACTTCTTCTCAATTAATCACAGTATGTCTGTTAACATGATGAGTTTCTCTTGGGTTAATCACCTTCTCTTGGTTAATCACCCATTTTTCAGTTAACCACGACCTGTCTGTTAAAATACTGAGCCCCTTTTGAGTTAATCACCTTCTCTTGGTTAATCACTCATTCTTTTGGTTAATCGCAATCCTTCTATTAAAACCGATACTTTGTGAGTTAGTAACCTTTTCTTGGTTTGAATACTCGCACCTTTGGGCGAGTAACCTTCTTTTGGTTCCTATACCCTTTTCGTTGGTCAGGTACTGTTTATTCAGTCAGTGCACCGAACTCCTTTGGCCCACGACCTTCACTTGGTCCCACACCCATCCTTTGGGTCACGAACTTCGCTTGGTCCCACACCCATCCTTTGGGTCACGACCTTCACTTGGTCCCACACCCGTCCTTTGGGTCACGACCTCCGCTTGGTCCCACACCCGTCCTTCGGGTCACGACCTTCGCTTGGTTCTACACCCGTTCTCTTGGTTGATCACAGTCTATCTGTTAAAACCTTTCTCCCCACAGAGTTTTAATCTCTTTTTCGTCGGTTAACCACTACCAGTCAGTTAATATACTGAACCCTTATTCTTTTGATCCCCAGCAGGGTCTTTAACCCTTTGATCCCCAGCTCAATCCTTTATTTTCTTACTCCCTAGTGGATTCCCTTCTATTCCTTTTGCTCCTTTATTTTCTTGGTTTTGACACCACTCTTGCACTTTATCCTCAACACATTTACTATCTTTTCCTTTGCACTTCTTTCTTGGTTTTGACACCAATTCTTTGTATCCCCAGCGGATTTTTCCTCTATCTTCTTTTGCTCCTGGTTTTGACACCGCTTTCCTTTTTATTTTCCTTGGTTCCCTGGACTACGGAAGCTCTGATTCTGCATTCATTCGAATGTAAGATACGTAGGCACGAGATCGCGATGATCTTGGCGAGCACCCTTCCACCTTCTTCCATTCTTCTTCTCTGTACCTGGTTCCTTGAACTACGACGCTCTGATTTCCTCATTGCACTATGATGGTACGTTGGCACGAGGACCCTAATCCTCCGCGAGCACTTTCTTTCTCTCTTTTCTCTTCTCTCTCCTCTTCTTTTAGCTAGAAGCCTTTAGATAGATAACCCATCCAAGCTTAGAAGCAAGCGAAATGGTTCCCGTCGAGTATGACGGATGCGTAAGGTGCTAGTACCTTCCTTTCGTATAACCGACCCCCTGACCCGTTTCTCTTCCCCTTGGGTTTTATCAATATTTTCCCTGTCCTCTGGGACTAAATAAAGTTCGGTGGTGACTCTGTTGTATCTTTGAGTGTGCGATTCACCCAGGTATAATGCAGCCATCTTCACTGGTCCCTTACTCGAACCACGAATCTGATACCACTGATGGGTTATCATGAGGAGGAAGCATTCACATTGAGTCAAACACTCACCTAAAGGTCAAAGATTCACCCAAACAAGTAAGAGAGACACCACATATTCACTTAAAACCCGTTGCTTAGAAAAGTGAAGGTTAAGCACTTTATAAGTAAGAGGACCCATACACCTATCACCTTAAGGTTTTTGGTGAATATGTGGTGTCTCTCTTACTTTTTTGGGTGAGTCTTTGACCTTTAGGTGAGTGTTTGACCCAATGTGAATGCTTTCCCTCATGATAACCCATCAGACTTATTTCTCCATACAACTCACGCTTGTTTTCCCAACACACATCACTCTTCTATAAACTATTTTTTTGCATAATTGCTATCATATACATTTTCTGATTTCTGCAATAGTTGGAAAACATAATTTGTACAAGCTACGTTACTATTCTATCAACAATTATGATAGCAATTATGTATAAATTATGCAGAACACATTACTCTTCTATCAACTATTTTTTTTCATAATTGTTATCATATATAGACCATCAACTGACATCACTCTTCTATCAACTATTTTCTGCAAACACGAATATAAACCATCAACTGGTATGCGGAACAATTATCTCAGACAAAAAAAAAACATGCATGGATTATACATATTATGCAGAACAATCACAACTAAAGCAAATATAGACCAATCATGAAAAATTCACACCTAAAGACAATCACACCTAAGGCCGATACAGAACAATTTATGTCGAACAATTATGAAAAATTCACATCATGATCCTTTAGTCAAATTGCACAAGCTCAAAAATATTCATATGTTCATCTTGCACAATAATTGAGATTCAACATAAATATTCATATGTTCATCTGAACTGTATTAGAATTACCGAACCAAAAAATAGTCTCATCATCATTGAGCTCATCAACAGATAAACAAATTGCACAAACTCGATTTTTTTATAAATAATCTCCTTCACTTCATTCTATGATTAATTCAACAAAATAAAAAAGTGAAATAAATTAAAAATTATATCACAATCAACAACAAAAAAAACCTTAATCAGTTACAACATATAAGAGTATACATAAGAAAGAGTCGCTGAAAAGGAAGTACCTGACGGTTCAGAGAGAATTAATGAACACTGAAAAGGGAAGAGAGTTTGTCTTACGTGGTGGTTTTGTCATGCATGATGGTTTCATTGTGCGTGATTTCGTCGTGCGTGATTGCATGCGGCCGCCGTGAGCAAGACGAAGAAGTTTGCAAAGAGTGAGGAAGAATGAGAGAACGTATGTTGCAATGCAAAGAGTGAGAGAGAAAGCTAGGTCATTTGTTTTTTTAAAGGATATTGGGCCATTTTATTTTTTTAACTTGGCCATGTGCCATTTTTAAAAGATTTTTTTCCAATTTTTTTAACACGTTGGCGGGTCTACCCCGCCCCATTATGTATTCAGCCTACATGGTGTTTTTTTGCTTTGGAGAGACGGGCTAAACGGGTAGGCGGACCCAAAATACAAACCCAACCTGCAATTTTTTTGGCGGGTGCGCGGGCCTGTCTGGTGGGCCAAGACCCATTTTGTCACCCCTATTAAGAATTATGTAGCCTCTAAGAGAGTAGGCAATTTTATTCCTAAGAAGTATCAAAGAATACCTAAAATTTTCATCTCAAACTGCTTGGATAAATGTAATTTCAAATCATCAATCCTGTCAACATCATCACCTATAATAATCATATCATCAACATATAATGAGAGTAAAATATGATCATGAGAGATGGCCCTGAAAAACAAACAAACTTGAATCATGATTACTAAAGCGGAAACCAAGAGATGTAATAACAATGATAAACTTCTCAAACCAAGCCGGTGGAGTTTGTTTCAAATCATATAAAGTTTTCTTTAACTTACACATTTCCTCTTTATTATGATGAACACTTGGTGGAGGTACCATATAAACTTCCTCGTGCAGGTCACCATTTAGAAATGCGGTTTTTACGTCCATATGAAAAAATGGTCAGGGATGAACTGATGAAATAATAGTAAGAGTGTGAATATAAGTCATCTTGATCGCCGGAGCAAAGGTTTCTTCATAATCCATACCATATTGTTGAGAGAATCCTTTAGAAACAAGACATATTTAGTAGTGCGCAGTTGACCCATTAAACTTAGTTTTTGATTTCGTATATCCAAGGAGACCTAATATCATGATTTCTAGGAGGAAGGCATATCAATTCCCAAGTATCTGTCTTGTTTAAAGCAAAAAGTTCTTCTGTCATAGTGTATTGTCAAAGAGGGTTAAGAATATACTCTTTATAGGAAAGGGGCTCATACAAAGTATAAATAGAGGTTATGAAATAAGAAAGAGAACCAGAGTAAGTAGAATTGATAAAATTAGACAACTGAGTATATTTATGGTCACGAGACAAATAACTATGAGAGAAAGAAGGAGGAAGAGAAGAAGGAAGAATATCAATTGTCATGGGAGGTTGGTGGGTAGTTATGGGGACAAGAGGGATGCCAGTATCAAGAGTAGCAATAATATTAGACCTCCAGTTATCCAAATTACAATCACTAGAAACATCATCATTAAAACCAAAATGATCAATATAGGTGAATTCCAAACTATGATTAATATGATAATCAAATGAATGTGAGTAAAACTGAATGTGTTCAAGAAATAAAACATGAAGAGAAACATAAATTTTTCTTGCTTGAGGATCATAACAACGATAGTCCTTTTGATCATCCGCATAACCAAGAAAAAACACATACGGATGAATGGGAAGACAACTTATTATGTTCTGCTTGTGGATGAAAAATAAAGCAATTAGAACCAAAGACTTCCAAATAAGAATAATCAGGGATAAAATCATACAATTTTTTTGAAAGAATACAAACACGATGTGACAAACAATGAGATTATATTAATAGGATGAACAATAATATGAACTTCTTCACCATAAAACACACTAGGAACCGAAGCAGAAAACAAAAAGGAACAAACAGTCCTAACAATGTGACCATGTTTTATTTCAACAACTCATTTTTGTTAAGGAGTATTAATACAAGATATCCAGTGAATTGTACCATCATTTGCAAGTAATTCAACGAATTTACTATAGGTATATCGCCACTTAAATCACAACGGAAGCACTTTATAACAAAATTATGTTGAGTTTTAACCATTTCACAAAACATATGATAAATCTCAAAAAATGCATGACGGTTTTTCATAAGTTAAACTCAACAATAACAAGTATAGTCATTAATTAACTAAACATAATATCTAGATCAATCTTTGGCAGGAACCGATGATAAAACTAATACATAAGAGTTAACTAAGTGAAATGAAACCAAATTTAGCATATAAAGTCCCCCTTGTATACGGCCTGTCCCAATTAGCCTCCCGAAATGTAGATCCTACACATAACATGAAGTGGAAGAAAATAAAATGTAACAAAATAACTAGAATGACACAATTGACTGACAAAAGCAATACTCAAAGTAAGGTTAGGAATATGATAAAAAATGGCATATTAGTTATGGATACAAAACTAATGCATGTTAATGGCATATGAATTCCATCAGCGATCATAACTAACATATATTAAGAATGATTGAAAGACACAAATGACTTATCATCATATGACATATGATGTGATACTTTATAGTCAAGGATCCAGATGCTAGGAGAAATACCTAATAGACCTGACAAACTAGAAAAGTTTAAACCTTTAATAGATGAAGCAAACGTAATAAGTGGCTGAGTGGCATGAATATTTTGGAGCTGATCTCAGAAGGGAATACAAGAACATAACCAATACCAATGACAATGGCAGTTGAAGCTCCAACAATAACATTTTATGATGGACTATTAAAATTATTTTTATTTGCTCATAACAATTGGGTACATGTGACTTCTAATGACATATTTCCTTGCAAAAAGCACAGAGAGACCCCATATTTCCCCTTCTCTTTTAAATTTCAATGGAATTTCTTAATTGGAAAATATATAAATTGGTGGATCAAGGAAGAATTAACTTCATAACTTTAGGTAATAGTATCATTCCTAGTTATACTGTCTTTGTCGGCGATCTCATGATTTTTCATAAAGCCAATAAGAGGAATGCAATAAACATATATAATATTCTTCAAAAGTATGGACAAAAAATATTATACCTATCAAATGCAAGATAATAGGAGGTAGAGTTAACTATACCAGGCTCAATAATTTAGCTACACTGCTTGGCTTTACCATTAGTCATGCCCTTTTTTACTACCTTAATGTACCTATCTTTTAGGGAAAATCTAGAGTCACATGTCATCATGCTATCTCCGTCAAGGTAATAGCTAAGTTATATACATGGAAAGGACATCAGCTTTTTATGATGGGCCGTGTCCAACTGGTTTGATCGGTTTTTCATAGGCATGGCTAATAAGTACGCCCGCCCCAAAATTAACCGGGAAAACCTGATATAATTGGGGGCAGGGGCGGGTGCGGGGAAAATCCGATTTTTATTTATGGGGGTGGGCAATGCTAGTACCCGCCCCGCATCCACCCCTACCCCGCACACACCTATTAAATTTAATTTATTTCCTTTATTTTTAATAATTTTGTGACTCATTTACACTTCCTAATCTTACAATATCATGTTTATTAGAAATATTATTTACTTTTTAAAAAATATAACTTAAATAAAAATGATCCAACATTATGATTATTATTAAAATAATCAATCAATTATTTAAATTATTTATTTTTATTGTTATTGAAAAAAATACATTTAAAAAAAATATAATTTTAAAAAAATGCAATTTATGCGGGTGGGGGCGGGTGCGGGGAAACCCGTTCCTCGATTGGGGCGGGGGCGGGGGACCAATTATAAGCCTCGACCGGGTTTGGGGGCGAGGGCGGGTCTGGGTCTTCCTAAACCCGCCCCGCCCCGCCCCGTTACCATGCCTAGTTATTCATGGAATGTTACTTTATAGCCTCAAAATCTACGATGACCAGTGACCCTTTTGTATAGGTTGGATTGATACATTGAAAATTTTGTATGGACATACAATATTGAAAAATAAAAACTTGTCACTCTCTCCTTTGAGAAAGTTTGTATTCATATTTTTGTAGATGGTCTTGGTCTTCAAAAAATCAAGAGCACTAATAAAGCATGATGTCTCACTCTTGAATGGAAAATGATCACAACCAACAAACAATGAGCCACTACCCTTATAAGAAGATAATTCGAGAACAAACAACCTATTAATCATCACATATCCTCTTCAATATGCTTTATTTTAAACATGGTTTTAAAGACATTGAAGATCAGACAATGTGGCAAATAAGGAATGACAAAAAACATATATTTCTAACATGTCAACTGGTTAGATTATAAAATCAAAAACTCTATTATCCTTCCAGATCAACTTAAGTATCTAGAAACTACTACTCTCCAATATCTAATTCAAGGTAGTATTTAGAACATTCTTGAGAATTTTATCACCTTTACATTAGAGATGACAAACAGTATTCTTAAAATCATCATTCCTTTTTATGAAACTAAAGAAGACACTCTAATTTGGAAAAGCACAAGCAATGGAACTCTTACATTAAAAGATGCATTTGAATGTCATAATATTGATCATGCTGAAATTAGTTGGGACAAATCCATATAGCAACTCTACATTATGCATGCATAGTCTCTCACCTCCTAGAGATTAATGCATAATGTATTTGCCACATACAATAATATTAGAATTAGGATAGTTATATATTTTTTTCTATATATTCCCTCTACAATCAAGCCACGAAAACTCCTCACCACCTTTTCTTGAATTGTAGTCAGACATTGCAATTTTGAACATTGTTATAATCCTTACTATGCACGCAACTTGATTAAGCTACCTTTCTAAGCCTATACAACATTAGTAATAAAGGTTGGAGTCCTTAGATCAAGAATATTATTATTGCAATCATTGTCTTAATCATATAGAAAAATTGGAACACAAGAAATCAACTTTAGACTCAATGGCGCTCGAATTAAATTTTGAGCGAACATGGAGACCTAAAATATTCGATTCACAATGTAACTACCTATTTCAAGGGAAATATGTACTTATCGATGCATTAATTCACTATTTAGAAAAACTTTGATATCAAATATTGCCCCTCCTTGAACTCTACATTAATCGAGTTGATTGGAAGTGCCCCCAGCCTCATTTGGGTTAAATGCAACACGAATGAGGCGTCTCGAGGAAATCATATACTTGCAACCTGTGGAGGAGTTTCTTGTGATTAGTTGGGCTCCTACATAGGTGCATTCTCAGCAAATCTAGGTATCACAACCTATTTTCAAATTGAACTTACAAATATCATTCTAGCTATAAAGCATGCTTCTAGGAGAGGATGAAATAACTTTGGCTTTAAAGTGACTCTCTACTTGCCACACGAGCATTCACTAATATTACATTCTCCCTTGAAAGCTTCTATCAAAATGAAAAAAAATGTCTTCATACAATTATTTCCTTTCGTATTAAGGTGTCTCACATTTACCGTGAAGAAAATAATTATACAGATCATATAGCAAATAAAAATTTTTACATTCAAAATAATATTTATGGGAATCCATCCCTATTTGTACCAAAATAGTACAATCTAAAATTAATTTATCCTCTTATTCAAATAGCCAGCATCTCCAACTTAATTTAAGCTCGCCCCTTTCAACTTCTAACCAACCTATGAGCCATTGAGACAAGGATCATGCTACAAAGACAAATTCTTCCCATCACCAATCACCTTTTCTAACTTGTTCGAGAATGAATTATCCAAGTTACTTCAAAAGTCATTCATTACACATTGAATACCCCTCCACCAAACAGAACCTTCCCTAGTTCTCTAGCCACTCAACCAAAGTGTATCTCGTATTAATTCTCTAACCACTCCACTATTCACCTATTCATATTTTTGAGCTAATAATATAAATAAAAAAACCTTGTGATATACTCTCAGCATCCAAAATAATTGTCCTAATAAGTCATTTAAAAGCAGCAAATTGCAATCCTCTAAAACCAATTTTTAAAATGACACACAAATGAGCTTTAAAAAGAATATGAAATATAACGAAAGTGTATATATAAAATATTTTAGAAGAAAAAGACAATCATCTATGTTAAATGTGTAAATGTTTGTGTTAAGCATGTTCGTAAACTATAGGATTCAACTTGGTTGGAGTCGAATATGTTTGATAGAGTAGTAGTCGAATATAAATTGTAATAAGTGAACCTGCATGTATTCGGCGGAAGGTTGAATACAATTTATAGGAGAATGATATGCATGTAGGGATCTCAATTTAACCCATTCCTAGTGGGTACCCACAAAAATACCCACAACGGGTAGGGTAAAAACCCGCAAAATTGGATACGAGTACAGGCTCAGGTAATTACCCATTTAAATAAATGGGTATGGGTGCGAGTATGGGCAGCTTAGTACCCACCACGCCCTATGCCCACACAATATATTTATTTATATATTTTAATTTACGTTATTATATAAAAATAAATATTTATCAAATTTTAAGAATGCATCAATGTTAACTCATTACATATTTAATATAAATGTTTGTTTATTTAATGATTCAACAAAAAAAATTGAAAATTTTTTAAAGATCTTAAAAACATAAAATGATATGATATTTTATACTTGATATATTTATTTTTATTAGAAATGCGGGTAACGGGTATGGGTATGAGTACTTACATACCCAGAATGCACAAGTACGAGTGCTAACATTGGTACCCAAGCGGGTATGGGCTCGGGTACGGGGATTGTTTTAAACCACGGGTATGTGAAAAAGTAAGGTGATGGTACTATAGTACCTTGCCCAAACCCTACACATTGTCATTCCTAGGTGCATGTATTCTACAGATAGTCGAATACAGCTTGTCAAAGTCGGAGTAGCCAGTATTTGACAGAGCTAGATAACTTGTTTAGTTAGTCAATTTGTGATTGCTTGATGTGTAAGCAATCTCATTATAAATAGGAAGGTACCCTACATTTGTAACATATACATAATTTTTATTCAATTCAATACATTCTTCCTCCCTTCTCCAAAATCCTAGTTTTCTCTCTCTCTTCTCTTTTCTCTCTAAAATTATGTCTCATCTTCAAATCTTTGTGTGTCAGAATCGTCTTGCAACCAAGGTGTATTTGAATCATTTGAGTGAAGAGTGAGGAACGAGAATCTTGAATCAATCGTCGAGAAAGTGATTTAATCTTGTTCCATCAAGAACGGTTCCAACATCTGGTATCTAGAGCACTGACTGTGATTCTAGGGAAGCATAAAACAATGACTTCTTATTCAAATGAGAATTTTCCAACTTCCCATCTTGAATGACAAGAATTATGATAACTGGTGTAAGTAGATGAAGTTTGTATTCTTCTATCAAGACGTTCCGGATCTTGTAAAGAATGGAGTAACACAAATTAGCGAAGATGCAACAGATGAACAAAAGGCCCGCCATAAATATTTGAAGAAGAAAGAATATAAAACCCTCTTTATAATCCATCAATGCGTTGATCTAGGCAACTTTGAGAAAGTTGGTGATGTAGACTCATCGAATGAAGCATGGGACATCCTGGAGAAATCTTTTGGATGTGGTGAGAAGGCGAAAGAGGCGGGGTTACAAACTCCCAAAAGAACGTATGAATTACTTCAGATGGAAGAAAGTGAAAGTATGGCTGATTTCTTCACTAGGGTAATAAGACTGGTGAATCAAATTAAGATGTATGGAGAAATGTTGACATCAAGATTGATAGTTGCAAAAACCTTAAGGTCATTACTTCCAAAATTCGATCATGTGGTGGTAGTCATAGAAGAATCGAAGGACCTGTCAAGCGTGACAAAAAAGAGCTTCAAGGGACGCTTGAATTTCATGAACAAAGAATTGCTGAAAGATCTGCAAGCAAGATGAAAGGTGGTGTAGCTCTGCAGGCACAATCAACAAAAGATAAGAAAGGCAAAGGAAGTTGGAACGACAAAAAAGGTAAAGAAGGCTACAACAATTCAGTTGGTAGAAGTCACCAACAAGAAGGAAATTTGTCAAACCAGAAATAATTCACAAATCAAAGTAATCACAAAGGTAGTGGTGCAGGTAGATAAATAGGCGGTGGAAGGAAAATTGATAAGAGTTACATTTTGTGTTTCAATTGTCAGAAACCTGATCATTATGCTAGTGATTGTCTAGAAAACAAAAGAAATGATTGATAAGGTGATACAAGACTTGCAAAACATGAAGAAGAAAAAGATATATTGTTGATGGTCACAACAAAAGAAGAAGAAAGATTCAAGGATCAACGGTACTTAGACTCAAGATGCTCATCATGTATAAATAGAAGGAGATATTGGTTTGTCAACATCAGTCCCTCGATGAAGAATAAAGTAAAATTTGTAAATGACAGCATCCTAGCTGCTAAAGGTATTAGTGATGTTATGATAATGAGGAAAGATGGCAAACGATCAGTTATTTTTAATGTATTGTACATACCAGGCATGAAAAGAAATTTGCTCAGCATAAGGCAACTGGTCAAGAATAATTACAAAGTATTGATGGAGATAAAATGATGAGAGTATTCGACTCAGGTGACAAGTTAATATTGAAGGCACCTATGTCTCAAAAAAGAAACTTCAAGATTGAACTCGATGTAATAGAGCACAAACATCTGGCAACTGCAACTAGAAAAGATGAATGACTATGGCACTACAGACTGGGTCATCTCAACATCAAAGACATCGAAAATCTGAAGAAAAAAAAAGTAATATGGTTTCAGATTTACCAGAAATCGACATTTTAAATGAAGTATGTGAAGAATGTGTTCAGACAAAGAAACAAGAGAACAACTTCAGCAAAGATGCAGGAAGTAAGTCGAAAGCAACCCTTGAGATCAAATACTCGTATTTGTATGTTGTAACACCCTGATATTTGATTAATTTATTTAATCAAATTATTCATATTTTATTTAATTATTTAGTATGTGATACGCTTTTAATTAAATATAGGGATAAATATACAAAACCCCCCTGCCATTAGGCGGTGATTTGGTTTTCCCCCCTTTAAGTTTTTTTTAATAGAGACCCCCTTATAAAACCCAAAATCAGAATTTACCATCCCCTATTACCCTCAATGATGACTGGGCGTGCTGACTGCACTTCATCTTCTTCATCCCATTGAATCCATTCAGCAACCACCTGAACTTTTACACAAACTCACAACCCACAACCCACAACTCTCACAAAATCAAAAACCTGCAAAACAAAAAATCACTAAACCAGACCCTCCAAACATCTTACCTTTCTTCTTCATTTTCTTTCAAAAAGCAACGAAACCAAACCACCCTTCTCCGATGGCGGCGACGACGACTCGTCCTCTCAAGATCTGCTCGCGGTCCGCTTTTTCTCCCTCCGTATCGGTTCAGTCTTTCAGCTCCCTCATCTTCTCGTCTCGGATCTATTTCGGTCTCACGGTTTAGCTCTGTTTCGGATTGTTTCGAAGAAAATCGTTCAGGTTCTCACCCCGGATCTGCATCAATTCGGATTCTCGCTCCTTCTCGCTTTTTCTTTCCATTTCCATTCTGTTTGTCACTCACGAACTCTCTTCATCTCAGTTCTTTCGCTTTTCTGGTTTTGTGGTAAACAAAATCTGGGTTCTGGTGATGTTTATAGGGTTGTGTTATGAGCAGAGGGTTTGGGTTGTTATGAAAAAGGAAGAGGTCGGTTTTATGGAGTGAAGGTTGGGTGATTTGTTATGGTTTTGTTGCTGGGTGCGTTTGATGAGTGTTGCTGAAATGTGGATTGTGTGTTGAAGAAAAATGGTGGAATGGAGGAAAGAACATTGAAGAGGTGTGAATGGTTTGTGGTTCGTATGAAGGTTTGGATGAAGGTGAGGTTTTGTGATGAAGATTGGAGCAGAGGATTTTGCAGGTGTTGTGCGTTTGGAGTGCTTTATGGGATAAATATACATTGTAAATTTTTTTAAAAAAAAATTTATATAAAACATTACACAGTCAGCTTCAATTGCCCAGTCACCCTTGTCCAAGTCAGCAGTGAGGTAAAAGGGGGTGGTAATTTCTGATTTTGGGTTTTATAAGGGGGTCTCTATTAAAAAAAACTTAAAGGGGGGAAAACCAAATCACCACCTAATGGCAGGGGGTTTTTGTATATTTATCCCTTAAATATATTATGAATTGTATGTGTATGATGTGTAAGGTGGGGCGTACTGAGACCATTGATGGGGTGGTAAAAGGATTAGAAGGATTAAAATAATTAAATTAATTGGAAATAATTAAAATTGATAATTATTTTTAATAAATTAAATAAAATAAATAAGAAAAGAGGTTTTTGGTTGGAAATATGAAATAAGAGGAAATAAGGGAAGAGGTGAACATTTTAAAAAGAGTTGGGCCTTAGTATAATTAACAAGAGATTAAATTAGATTTGGAGATAAAAAAGGGTTATTAGAGCGCTTGAGAGAACAATACATGAAATAGTTTTTGGGAGAAAGAAGACTATGACTTGAAGAGGGAAGAACAAACCATTAACCAACTCAGAATTTCGCTAGAAATATGAGGTAAGGGGGAGAAAGAGCTTCTATATGAGTGTTTTGCATGAAAGGGTAGAGAAGAGAGACCCTTACTCTCTTTAGGGTTGTTGTGAAATCCCCTATGAGTTGTTGTTGTATATTATTCTGAAAGTTGATGATTAAATGTGTGTTTATCTAATTTTCGTGACTGAATTTATGTAGATATGAGTTTGTTTATGTGTATATGTTTTTATGCCATTGTTGAAATTGTTGAAGCTTGGAACATAAACATGAATTTGATGAAAATGACGGATGGAATGTGTAATTTTGTGATTTACCATGTTATTAGGGTGTTATTATATGTGGTATAATTTGTTGGGCGTGTTGGGGTGATTGGGGACTAAGAATTGGAGTTCAAGGGGAGTCCCATGGCAAAATTTACAGTTTTTCCTTCCGGTGCAGGGTGACGGGCGTCACCTAGATGACAGATTTCCCGTCATGCACCTTAAGACGTTGATAGGCGTCAATACTATGACAGGGAGACCGTCATGCACCTTAAGATGCTGACGGGCGTCAACACTATGACAGGGAGACCGTCATGATCTCCAGGCTTGGTTTTCCAAGCCGGTCGTCATTATAGTTATAGATGAGGGGTCTTAAGCAGGTGAGGGGCGTCACCATGGTGACGAGTTACTCACCATGTTGTCAGAAGGGGCATTTTTGTCCCTGTTTGTGTAGTTCGAGTTATCGGTTCAGATTTTCGATGTGGTGCTGATGTTTGAGTGATGAATGACTACTGTTTGGCCGTGTTGGAGTTGTTAATTAATTATTATTAAATTAATTCATTATTTATGTTGGAATTATTATTGTTGAATGGTAATTTCCTTGCTTACATGTTGTCGTCTATGGTGTAGCTATGGTATGGGATACATACAATGATGTTTTGTGTTGTTACATGATGAGAACATGATTAGTATTGTTATTAAAACGCATGATTATATGGTGATTTACTATGTATTGTGGTGTATATTATTATTATTATTGGATAGTAATTCAGAAGGGGGGATTACTATTGTGTGTTAATGCATTTTATTTATGGTCAGAAGCGGGACCTTAAGCATTGTTATTGTCGTTGCATTGATTTGTATGGACATGCATCATTGTGTCATGTCATAGAAAGAGGCATGTTCGCTAGTTTATAGGGGGGACTAGTGGCTTATCCCAAGCTCAAAAGGGGGTGGGGGTGGGGGGCTCATGGGTTCAGAAGAAGGGACCTGATTCTTGAGTGAACCAAATATTGAGTTGGTACCACATGCATAATGTCATGTTGCATTGTGAGTCGCATTACATATAGTTTCATATTGTTGTGATCAGGTGTGAGATTATTGTGATGTTGGTTGTGTATTAAATGTATGTTATGTTGTGTGTCTATCTACCTTTGCATTCTTTACAATGTTTATATCGAAGTTGTTTCTCACCCCTTTTGCTTAATTTTGTCCGCCATGGACATCTTGTAGATAATTGGGAGTAAAGTTGTTGTTGTGTGTGGAAGGTGGCTTGTTGGAGCTATTCTTCATTTATTTTTTCTCTCTCGCAATTTACTAGTTTTAATGCTCTAATCTTGTAGCATCAGGAACGAGGTGCTTTGCTATGCTTTTGAGTTAATGTTGAACTATGTTGTTTGAAGTTGAATATTTTATTTATAAAGTTTAAAATAAAGCCGTTATGATATGTTTTTTCTGCTGCATGTTGATAAATGTTTTGATAGTTGTTGTTGGGTTGTTGAGGTGACACCTTAAATTGTCGATTAATTATTTTTATATAAGTTTCTGGGTTTAGACATGTGGTCCTCTTCATGTAGATTCGATTGGAGGTAACAAGTACTTTGTTACATTCATAGATGATTTCAGTAAAAAAAATTGGACATACTTAATCAAGAAGAAAAGTGATTTGGTTGAGGTATTTACCAAGTTCAAAGTTATGGTGGAGAGACAACGTGGACACAAGATCAAGGTTTTGAGGACTAATGGTGGTGGAGAATATGTTTCGAATGACTTCGAAATATTATCTGATATGGAAGGGATTATGCATGAGGTGGTGCCACCTTACACTTCACAACAAAATGGTATTGCTTAAAGGAAGAACATTACCATCATGAATATGGTAAGAAGTATGTTAAAAGGAAAGCATTTACCAAATGAGTTATGGGGTGAAGCTATGTCGATTGCAACATACATCTTAAACAGATGTCCAACAAAGAAAATAGAAGGAATCATACCATAAGAATGTTGGTCTGGTGTCAACCTAGATTAAGTCATTCGAAAGTGTTTGGATCCATACCACATAGACATGTGCCTGATCAGTTGAGAAGGAAATTTGGTGACAAGTCGAGCCAAACGATCCTGATAGGATATCACTCGACTGATGGATACAAATTGTTCGATCCATTGATCAAGCAAGTTATGATTAATAGAGATGTGATCATATATGAGCTGAAGGAGTGGGATTGGAATGAAAATGCTAAGAAGGATTTCGTAAGAATTCTATGTGATGAACCAGCTAGTGAAGTTGATAGTGGAATTTGACCAGAGGGAGGTGGAGTTCAAGCCGGCATAAGCAGACCTCAAGTGACAAGAAACATGCATCCAAGGTTGCAGGAATGTGTGATCACATCAGATGATGTGGTAAATGATGAAGGTGAGCTGGTACATTATGCTTTCTATGGAGATACTTAGCCAATCAATGTAACTGAGGTATTAGGAATCGAAGTGGATGCGAGCCATGATGGAGGAACTGAAGTCCATATAAGTAAATTAAAAACTTATCACTAGTCGAATTGCAACAAGGTAGGAAGGCAATTAATGTGAAGTAGGTTTACAAAGTGAAGCTAACTCCAAAATAAGAAGTAATCAGATACAAAGCAAGACTTGTAGCTAAAGGATTGCTTCAAATATAATTTGATGAAGTGTTTGCACCGATTGCTAGTATCAAAATAATCAGGTTGGTTATTGGCCTAGAAAACATGAAAAACTAGTACATGTGCCATATGGGTGTGAAATGTGCATTTTTGAATGAACCATTTGATGAAAAAGTTCACATAGCACAACCATTTGGTTTTGTGAAAGAAGGCCAAGAAAGCAAGATATACAGGTAGCATAAAGCCTTGTATGGACTCAAACAAGCTCCAAGAGCTTGGAATAAGAAGATAGATGGATTTTTCAGGGAGAAAAAGATTATAAAGTGCACAATTAAGCATGGAGTATATGTTAGGAGAAGCAGAAGTTAAATGCTTATACTATGTCTCTATGTCAATGACCTGTTGATAACATGTAGTTGCATGAAGGAGATCAAAGATTTTAAAAGTGGCTCGAGCAAGGTATTCAAAATATCTGACCTGGGCAACATTTCATATTTTCTTGGCATCAAATTCTACAAGAGTGGTGGAGGAATGATGTTGCACCAAAGAAGATATGCAAGTGAGACACTCAAAATATTTGAGATGGACGAATGCAATGCAACTTCGACACTATCTACAACAAGATTGTAGTTGACAAAGGATCCAAACAAAGATGAAGTAAATCCAACTCAATATACAAGACTCATTGGATCATTAAGATACCTTTGTCACGCAAGACCCGATCTAGAACACATGTTATCATTTAACCTCATTTAGCAAGAAAAATCAGACAAATAAAACTAAAAATGAGCAAGTTATAATAAAAAGTGTGGAAAAAGAATGGAAAAGTGACAAAGGCTGAAGAAAGGGACTTAGTGTGAAAATTGGTAAAAAAAAGGAACAAAAACATGCGGGATCCACATGAATCATTACATAACGCGCATGCGTTGCTCCTCAGTGTGGACACGTTAAGACTCTTTCCTGACACACTTTTTGGGTCTTTAAATGAAAAACATGGAAAACAAAAGGGGGTTTAATTTCCTATAGAGAAAGTGTCAGACTTGGGAAATTTTGGAGCTTGTGAGGCCATTTGAGAGCTTTTTATTCAGTGATTCTTCATGATCTTTGAGTTTAAGCTTGTGGTATTGATTAATTTCAACATGAGTAGATATATTTCTCTTAGGTTAGATCTTATTTGATGATTAACCTATTTGTATTTGATTGGTACATATGGTTAGATGACGTTAATGTAATTATCTCGACCCAAAAAAATAAACGGGTACGGGTGCGGGTATGGGAACCTTGATACCCACACCGCCACATACTTGCACTATATATGTTAATGTATTTTAATTTATATTATTATATAAAAAATGTATGTCTATCAATTTTAAAAATTATATCAATGTTAAACCATTACGTATTTAATATAAGTGTTCGTTTATTACAACAATAAATTTCTTGAAAACTTTTTAATATTTTTAAAAAACTTAAAATGATATTATATTTTATAATTGATCTATTTATGTTTAATAGGAATGCAGGTAACAGGTATAGTATTGGTACTGACATACTCATATGACACGAGTACGAGTGCTAACTTTGGTGCCCAAGAGGGTATAGGCTCGGGCACATGGATTTTTTAAATAGCGGGTATATGGATGAGTATTATAGTACCCTAACCAAACCTCGTCCATTGTCATCTCTTGTCATTATTCAGTTATAGATTATGCTCGTTGTCTATTGTTTGTTACGATATTCAATTTGATTTTGATAAGTAGTGACTACTGATCCTAGAATTATTTATTTGAACTACTATAGCTGTTGAATTTTATAATTGAATAGTGATAGGATGATTAAGAATTGTGACCTAGGAATTAATGTGCTATGTTGCCTAGTGTGTCTGTACAATTGGCCTGAGGGATCTAGGAATTGATGCCTAGACTAGTGAATTGCGCGCCATGGGATTGAGTGTAGTGGTAGAATTAGTATGTCGTGTAACTCTATAGTCATTGCATGCATGTTAATGCCTGTTTCATATTTCAAGTAGAAATAAGGGATATAGATAATAAGACCTGGCCGCATCTACCATCATTGTTATTGAAACTTAACTCTTGTGTTTTCAACCAAACAGCATGAAAACCCCCCGTTTACTATTTTTGTTTATACCGCACAATATACCTTGTTCTAAATTTGCAATCTCTGCGGAGATAAATTTATTTTATTACTTAGATTACAATGCTAGTACACTTGCTAGTAAAATGTCATCAAGTTCCGGCGTCGTTGTCGGGGATTGTTGATATTTTCAACAAGACATAGTGTGCGACTTGTTTTGTTTTAGTTTGTTTATTTTGACTTTTGGTATTTTATCATTGATTGTTCTGTAAATTTGTGTTTTATAATTTTGATTTTTGTTTTTACCCAATTCTACATTGAATAATGCTACTAAGGTATTGTTTTCTGTGTTTATGCGAGGTTCTAGTTTGAAGCTTGTACCGTTGGATTTAGAGCTAGAGAGAACAGTGCAAGCACACTGTAAAGAAAAGATCAAAGCCTTGTTAGCAGACGAACATCAAAAAGAGAAACTTCAAATGGTTAATCCTGTTGGAACAAGATTGTTCATTCCCTTAAAAGGTTTTGATGATAACAAAGTATTGAAAGAACAATAGGGTTTGCTAACATATGTTCAAGTGTGCAAGATAATAAACTAAAGAATTCATTATTAAATATGTGGAAAGCATAGGTGAAGAAGCAATACTCATATTCTGGATGATCAGAATCTGAATATATTCATCAGACTTTGGACTCATGACTCAAAGAAAGGTTACAACATCACAACATATAGAAAGATCTTAGGATAACTCTGAGTTGTTATCGTAACTGTTATTGCATAAAACCTTAAGATTTCTTATCTTAGATTTATCTTAGAAATCTAAGAAAGGCTGAAAACCTGTGTGATTTTGGCACGATTGTTATACTTTTGATTGTGTATACAAATATAGTAGTTATATAATCTACTAAACTGTTAGTTTAAAATAGAGGGAGTCTCTTGCATGCGTGCTTGAGCAAGAATGTCTCAAACCGGGGGTTTAAGCAGGAAGTAACAGTCAGGGTTGATTGAGCATGGAAGTCATGAACCAGAGGGTTTAGGCAAGGGAGTCTTGAACCAGAGGGTTTAAGCAGGAAGTCTCGAGCAGTTGCTTGAGCAAGGAAGTCTCATTTAGAGTTGATTGAGCAAGAAGTCTTAAGTAGTGGCTTAAGCATTTGTATTCAGTTTGGTTATAGTGAAAAGTTTTTGTTGAGGCAATGAGACTGAACTACTCTCAGTTTAGGAGAGGAACCATGATAACTTTTGTGTGTTGTTTGCATTTATTTATGAAATTTATTTTTTGCTACTATACATTCTGATAAAATATTCTAAACGTAGTTCAGATTCCGAACTTCTGAGTTTAAAAATAGAATGTTTTTTTAATCACACAATTCAACCCCCCTTCTTGTGTATTTTTCTGACCTTTAAGTCCACTGCACCAGATGTTTGGGGATTACTGTAGTGGAGTGATGCTGGTCAAATTTCACTTGGATTCCAATCGGCGAATCTAGTGAATTTTGATATTAAGAATTCTGTGTTGCAAGACCTGCGAGATAACCCGCTTGACACGAAGGCCATTAGTGACCCATGAGAGCACCTTGCTAAGCTTTATGAGACCTGTTCCATGTACAAACCAACAGATGTAACTGGTGACCAAGTGAAATAGCGTCTATTTGGATTTTCATTAATTAGTAGAGCAAATGATTGGTTGTAGTGTCTTCCCAGTGGAACGATCTAAACATGAAAGGAGTTAGAAGATAAGTTCATAGAGAGATATTATTTGAATGTACATTTTGTCAAAAGAAAAACTGCAATTTCAAATTTTATCCAAGAGGAGAGTGAATCCTTGTCGGATGCGCGGGAGAGATTCAAGTTGTTACTCCAAAAGTGCTCGAACCACAACATGAGTTTGATGGAACAGATGACACACTTTATAAGAGGATTGACAATGCTCATCTGAATGCTTCTTGATGCTTAAGTTGGAGGAACATTAAAAGAAAAGAATGATTAAAAAATTAAGACACTCATTGAAAATATGTGTCAAAACGAGTACGGCTCGAGTGAGCAAGCTGTGAAGGGAAAAATGTATTAGCTGTTGTCATACTCTAATTTTGACCCTGAATCACTGAATCAGTGCATTTATTATGACATTAAAATCATCAACATAGCATAACACACATTCCATTTCGCACAATGCCTAAAATGTCAACCAGAATAATCTTTTGAATTTACAGACAACCCGGTCAAACTGATTCTCAACCGTGCATAAAATCAGTAGGTGAAATTTTTTTAAAATCAAGCTTGCAGACGTCAATTTTCTTGATCTACCTTTCGCGTTAGGGGTGATCGTATCCGAACCAATCCAAAAGCAAAATCGCAAATCGAACCAATCCAAACCGAAAACTGCAAAAACCGCATTTGGTTTGGATGATTTTGGATGATTTTTTTACTGAACCGCACGGTTTGGTTCGGTTTGTGGTTTTCATTTCACAAAACCGAACCAAACCGAACCAAACCGCATTTTAAACTTAAGTTACTAATTTCTATTTTTATATTTCCAATTCCACGTGACTCACTTCCAATTCCATTCAGTCATTAGCTTTCAATACTAATATCTAATTTTTATTATCATATTAAACTTGTTTTCTTTTTTAATACAGTAATACTACTATTTTAATTTTAAATTAAACTTTCATTCTCAATTTCAATTCCAAATTGTATTTTCTTTGTTAGTGATAAGATTCCCTTCTAAAATGACTGCAGTATCTCTATTAATTTAATTCTAGTAATGTTTGTTTTATTTTTTTATTATTATTATTTTTTTGTTGAAGATTAACTTTTTATGGATATGTTTTATATGTCAGAAAAACATGGCCATATAACTAGCATTTTTTAATAAACAACTTATTTGTAATAAACAACTTGCTTTGTCAGAAAAACATGGCCATATAACTAGAATTTTTTAATAAACAACTTATTTGTAATAAACAACTTGCTTTGTATGATTGTTCTGTTTAGGAAATTATATGATTAGTTTCTTAGTTTTATAATTCCATAATCAAGAAGTCTATAAACCGCAACCACTGAACCGATTCTAACCGCATTGGTTTGGTTTGGTTTGGTTTGGATGAATTTTTAAAAATCAACCGAACCAAACTGAACCGCATGCACTTTTATCTCGCGGTTAGGATGATTTTTATGCTCAAAACCGAACCAAACCGCACCGCGAACACCCCTATTTCGCGTAGTTTAACCTGACATGCTCGTTTTATTTTTTTACTACTTTTTCGTGCGCATTTTAATCAGTCCAAGCATTTTAACCAATTGATTTTTATTTCAGAATTTAATCAAAACTTGTATGTTTACAAGTTTATTCTACGCTGATCATTTTAATGCATTCAGTTTATTTTTTAGCACTTTTGCGCCCGAGTTTTATTCATTTTTTAGTCCATTTATTTTTGTTTTTTGTCAATATGTTCAAAATAAATAATTAGAATTGTTGATTGTTTTTATTTCGATTTTGTTTTAATTATTTTTAAATGTTTGATTTTATGTAGATTAATTAGTTTTATTTCATTTCTTATCTTTAAATATCTAAAAGGGTATTTTGGGTAGTGTAAATATTTAACAACCCTAAAAATCTACTATAAATAATAACCCCCGGTAATGGCAAATGTGGGACACAAAAATACCTAGCCTCCCACCCAAAATTCATAAGCGGAGCCTTTCATTTTCAAATCTGATTTCTCTATCAGAAAAATGCTAGTAGATCCACCAATAGAGAGGAGAGTGTATTTTTCCAAATAAAGTAAGACGGTTCCTCTTCAATTTCTATGGGTCATCATAGTATACTCTTTCTCACGGAAAAGAAAAGCATCATACTGATATTATTCTAAAAAATTTCCTTTTCTCTCTTGATTCCACTATTCACCTCCACCTGACTACATAATAATCCTTTCCATTTCTTGTTAAGAAAAAGTTGCAAAATACAGTAAAACCACATCCATAACAACCATCACCTTTCACGTTAAACTCATCTAGTTTCATCTTTCTACTACAACATGCCTCACATTGCTTCATAATTTCTTCATTAAACCTTCATTGATGCATAAACCACACAAATAGTGGCCACTATATCACCAAAATTCATCTCCATAATACTCCTTCAATCAATGTTTCGTAGCCTTCAAACCCTTCACTCATACTCCGTAGCTACCATAACTTCTTCACACGACCTCCGCTGCCTTAGTATCGAACGTGGCTATTTCTCTCCGATGAACCCCCTCTTCTCACACGCAGAACCTTCAGCGAAAATTGAAACAGTCGTGTAGCTTTCCTATCCTTCATAATACAACCACAAAAATAACTTACCTTCTTCTTCGTCTTGATGCAAAACACTACATCACCCTCAAATACAAAGTCGACGATGCCCATAACAACACAAACCACTATGTAAAACCATAGCTGCTTCATGCACCACTGTGAAAATCGCCCTCGTCATCTCTACTCAACTACAACACGGACACGTATCCACGGTTGGAACCACTACACCACACCACAACTCCATTTAAACACAACCCCTTAACACTCCCTTTGTTCGAACACCATAAAATCGACCACCACTCTCCAAACTGACCTGCACCACGCACGGAAAACATCAATATAAATGCCTCTGCAATAAATCTCCACCACTATTGCTGCTCCTCGATCAACCGTAAGCATTGTCGTCATTAGTGTTTTCGTGTCTCGTTTATGATTGGTTTCGTTTGTGTTTGCTTATGCTTTGAATTTATTGTCTTGAGGCTATTGTTGTTTATTGATATATCGAGAGAGAATAACACGTGAGAAGTAAGAGAGAATATCCATGGAGGGAGAGAGTCATTTGTGAGAAATTTCATGTGGTTTGCTGGAAAAAAAATGAGCTTTTAACAGTTAGCATATAGAGAAAGAGAATAAAGCATTCTTTTCTTCCTTCCTGCATTTTCAGTGTCGAGAGAGAAGAAGGATTTTTTTTCAAGTTTTTATCACTTGTCCTTATAGAAGTGCCACGTGGCACGATGTGGTGTGATGTTTGGTAAATTTCAAATTTGGGATTACATGGTCTTAGAGAGGCAAAGGGGGCGCCCATCTCATCTTGCAGTATCTTTTTCTTTTCTTTTTATTTATTTATTATTTTTTTTTTCTGTTTGATAATTAGGTTTAGTTTGGAGTGAGGCTTTGGACTTGGGCCATGTTACTTGTTATCTTCTATCCTATAGTTATCTTCACACCCTCATGTTAATATGCAATCTTTCTTATGTCTTTAATTTAATTAAATTTAATTTCTTTTGATGTATTAATTAATTGATTGACTATTTAGTTGGGTAGTTGATTGGATATGGATTAATGAATTATTTGTTCTTCTAATTGCTAAGTGTACTGCTTGATTATTTGTCTAGTCAATTGCGTTATGTTTAGTCGTTTAATTGGTTAATTTCTCTATCCATGTTCACACATTTGTATGTAAATAGCCCTTATCACACTAATCTCACTAACATTCACCACAATTTCAATTAAATAATTTTCAAACCTTTTCCTAAATCAAATTGCAATATTAACAGTGTTTCTAAATAAAATACGAAAGAAGAGGTCTGTTGGAATCTAGCATTCCAGTGGGAACCCTCGAATGAACAGTCGGAGCCACGCATTTTAGATTAACCGTTCATTCTTTTCTTTAGTTCTTAAATAACTTTAACTAGCTTGGATAAATAAGGGTCATTGGGATCTAGCATTCTAGTGTAACTCTTTGAACAATTGATTATTATCAAGCGTTCGTTGTCCGTCAAACAAATTTTCTTAAATAATCTTAAATGAAAAAGGACCATTAGAATCTAGCATTCCAGTGGAACCCCGAATGATTGATCCCGGGGCTTAGGTCTCGTTCTCATCAAACGTTCTCCATTCATCTATAAAAGACGTTCAACCAATCAAACTTCTTTTTCTCACCGTCGTGCAATCTTAAAAACCTTTTCAAAAAAACGAAAGAAATTTTGTCTTAAGATGATGCAAAGCAATGCTTCATCCACTATCATTGAGTTGAGATAATTGACGTTTTCCTGTGAATGTTGACCCTAGTTTAGTTAGGTTTTTGTTTGTGTGTTAGCTTTGTTTGTTTCTTCTTCTTTGTTTTATGTTTCCTTTATTCTTGCTTTATCGTATTTTTTATATCTATATATTCGTGTGCGGGCTTTGGGATCTGATATCATGAATAAAGCTCTACACCGAGCTTTGGAAAAAGAATAAAGAACACATAATTTAGATTTGGAAGTTGTGTAGTCTTAGTCCCCAAGGGTTGTAACCATGGTTGTCAAACTCGCGGGTAGACTCGTAAACTCGTACGAGTTTACGAGTCTAGGAAGCATAAACGAGTAGACTCATGCATAAAATCATTTTTTGATAGACTCGAGTAAAATCGGGTAGACTCGCACAAACTCGTATAGACTCGCGAGTCTATAACGAGTTTACGAGTCTATAAGTTTTTCTTTTTGATTTTTTTTTAAAACCAAAAAAAGGCCTAAATTCCCAAAAAGATTTTATTTTTTATTTAAAAAACCCTTTTTTTTCATGTACCGGAATTAGAAAGTCACTCTCCTAGTCTTTTATTTCAACAAAGTATCTTCCTCCCTTCATCAATGGTGTGAGTTTGTTATGTCTCTTTCTTTGTCCATGTTTGTGGCCATAAATCAATCTTTTGTTGTGTAAGTATTTTCTTATATGTTTCACTTGGATGCTTCTCATGTATCATATCTTGTGTAAAAGTGATGCGCCGTAGTTCAATCTGGTCCAATGATCCCAATGCACGTGTATCAATTTGCATGTGACAAAATAGTTTAGAAAATTTATGATTTATGGCAGAAAATAGTTTAGGAAGTATATGTTACCTGTTGAAGGGTAGGATTTCTATGGAGATATGACTCCAGAATTAAAGAGGTTTGTAATTCGTGTTCTAAGCTTAACTTGTTAGCTCCTCTGATTGTGAATGTAATTGGAGTTCCTTTGAAATGGTAATGAATTATTATTTGTTTGTTTATAGACTTGATTTTAATTTTTTTTTAAAACTTTGAGTTGAATTATTATTTACTTTTTAGGTTCGTACAAAGAGAAGAAATAGGTTGCATCAAAAAAAGGTGAATAAGTTGGTTTATGTCATGTAAAATTTGAAGATAGTCATTCACATGATGAATGGATAATTGAAGAACCTAATGAAGAAAATGTGTAAACTGAGTTAATATTGAGTAAGATGATATTATTGTTAATTAATGTTGTGGAAGTTGATGTTGTTGTAACTAATATTGTGCAAAGTGGTGGCGGTGACAATATTAAATTAAGTGGAAGTGGAAGTGAAAGTGGAACTTCATCTGGGGCAGAATTTGATGATGATACTCAAAATATCAATAAAAATGATGGTGATTATATTGGTGGTGGTGATTTCACTGGAGCTTTGGATGTTTGAAGTTATTAGCATATTTGTTTTATGATTTTTTTTGCTTGATGTAGTAGTCAATTAAGAAGAAGTAAGTAATTTAAGTCTTTAACTACATACTTCAAAATTTTGTTTGTTTTATTATCAAGCTTCTTTATTAAGAAATTCGTTATCGAGTATGAAATTTGAATTTTCATGTTAATTAGTGTTCTATTATATATTTGTGTCATATACGAGACATTTATAATTCTAAAAGCACATGAGTGTGTCATATATGTGTCACTTATAGGTTTTTGAAAGTGATTTTTAATTTTCCATAGACTCGTACGAGTTTGCGAGCCGAGTCTGCGAGTCGATTCTACGGACCCTTTACGAGTCTGAGTAGACTCGCGAGTTTGACAACCTTGGCTGTAACACCCCAATTTTAATAATTATTTATTATATTAATTAATTAATCGTGTGATTTTGATGCCTAATTGATTTAATTGAATTATGTGATTTATTTGAATTAATTGATTTATTGGATTTATTTGAATTATTTGATTTAATTAATTTATTTGATTTAATTAAATTACTTGATTTATTTGAATTATTTTATTTGGTGGAATAAAATAGAATTGGTAAGAATTAGTAATTGGGCTTAGATTGCGAGTGTGAATAGAAAGTGAGAAAGTGGGTTAGTAAGCCCAATAGAAATTGTGAGAATGATAAAATAAGAGGAAGAGATGGAATATGGTTAGAAGTTGGAAAGGAGACTATGGAGAGAAAGAAGAGAAGAGAAAAGGAATCAACAGAAACTCAAGAATCCAAGAAAAAATAAGGTAAGGGTGGATTTTTATATAATTATTGGGATTGTTTGACAGTGTTTAATGGGTAGAAACATGTTTAGTATGAAACCCCTAAATTTTATGATTTGATAATTTTTTGGTTTTGATGAAGTTTATGCTTAACCATGTTACCCTATGTTTCTATGAGTGTTTGGAGGTATTTTGGATGAACGGGTGTTAAGAAATGAGAGTTTTTGGCCCCAAATGACCTATATTAGCGCTGCTAGAAATTCAGGGTTCGCCTAGCGAGCCCAAGGCGAAGTGAAGGCAAAAGTTCTCCTATAGTTCGGCTAGCGAATTTTGTGCCCTTTTTATTTTGTCTCTTATTCGCCGAGAGTTCGCCTAGCGAACATGACAGACTTTCCCCATTTTGTTTACTTCATAACTTTTGATCCGTAACTCAGATTGGGGCATGGTCGGAAGCGTTGGAAAGCTACTCCAATGATCTATGTTATAGTAAAGTAAAAAGATTATTTTATGTAATTTATTGATAAGATAGATATGGAAAGGTGATGAATGAGAATGGTATGGATACTTATTTCCACCATAATTATGAATCGGGAGTCCGAATGATATGAGATTTGAAGCCTTGGAAAGAGAATACAATGTGCTATTATATGGTGATGTGAGACCATGAACTAATCAAGGATATTTGGTAGAGGGTAGTAGTGGCTTATATAGCTTTATATGTATGAGAACTACTATGTTGATTATGTTGACATGTTATGCTATTATGTGTGTTCCATGAATGATATTGCTATATACCATGGTGTTATGACATGCTGTATCATATATATGAATGTGATAGTGTGATAAAATGCTTAAAATTCATAATGAATATTGAGAAAGCCCTTATGTAAATTAATGAGATGAGCTAGTGATGTAACTAAGAAATGGTTTTATTTAGTTTAATTATATATTTTGTTTCACTAGTATAATTAATAATAATATTAATAATACAATTTTTATTTAATGATTGATAATTATTTTTAATTATCATATGAATATTGGATTTAATTATTGATGATGAATTAAATATTTTATATTTAATTGGTGATGTGTGTTTGGTGAATTGAGGTTGAATCGTGTTGATACTTGTGTATTACTTGCTAATTGTGATGGTAATATTTGGAGTGAGAATGCTATGGTTATGAACATGTGTTGTATGTGCAATTGTGTGGTAATTCAAGTGTGATGAATTATTGAAGATATGCATGAATGTTAAGATTAGGGAATTGTCTTAATTGCATATGATTGTTAAATTTGCACACGCATCATTTGTGTCAAGAGGCAATGCTTGTTAGTTTCGTGGGAATTAGTGACTTGTCCCAAACCTAGAGCGGGGTTTGAAAGCTTAGGGAACGAGCTTTTTGTGTGTTATTGGTTTAGGGAACGAGCCTGGTTTAAATTTAAAAAAAAAATAACACTGATTGGTACCACATGCATGAGTTGCATTTGAGTCTTGCATCGAGTCACATTGTGTCTATGGTTGAAAAATGAGATTATGTGTATTATGTGAATTGTTGAATTGACGAAATTGTGGATTATGAGTATGTACTTGTGAATAGTATGGCTACTTGAATGAAAATATGTTGGTAAAGCTTTTGGAAGTTTGAGAATAATTATGTTATGCTTGTATGCCAAAAATTATATATTATCTTATGATTTTGATAATTATATGAATTCTCACCCTTCTGTTTGAATGATGTTTTATACGACATCGCTCAGGTACCGATGAATAGAGTTGCTTCTAGCACGAGGTAGCCGTTGGAGTAGCTTGTTTAGCTTCTTTATTTATTTTGGGTTGAGTCGTGCTCTAATCATGTAACACTGGGGACATTTCAATTCATGTTTTGAGAGATACTTATGTATTCTACTTTATTTTGTTATTGTTATTTTGAATTACATGAAGTATTGGCTTTTATGCCAAAGTATTAATTATGAATGAGATGAGCATGAGACTTTCAGTATGTATATTATGATTGAAGTAATTTTCGTTGCTACATGCTAATGTGAAAGTGTATGAAAAACATGAATTTATTTTAAGTGTTATTGAGCATGATATGTGTTTGTGTGATGTTTTGAAATTTTATGTGACATAATTTTCTGAGATACATGATAAATTACTTAGATTATTTATATATATTTCAATGGGTTTAAAAGGGTGTTACATTAGTGGTATCAGAGCATGTCAGTCCATCCGACCAGGTTGTCTAATGTTGTTTGTCCCCTAGTATGCGACATGTGTGTGAAAACACTGTCGGTACTCCTTTGTCTTTCTAACCTTTGTCTGCAGGAGTGGGATTGAAACAAGTGGGGGAGAAGCTTGTGCTTCTCCAAGATGCTTCAAGTGTGGAATGGTGGCTCTGTGAGTCGTTGAACACTATTAAAGTTTGGTAAAAATGGTTTATGCCCCATCATGATTATTGACTGTCTATTGACAAATTGAGGAACTAATCACCCTTTATCTCTTGTTGATAGTGGACGGGATCGTGTTGGATGGCATTAACGTGTCTTGCGAGCTTAAATGGTGTGTGCAATGAATTATTTGGAGTTAAGCCAAGTGCTTACAAATTGTTGTGATGAGACAGTTATTTTCTTGAACCTGAGAATGAAGAAGACTTGTTTATGTATGCTAAGCAAGTGAATGAGGTGGTGCAAGATGGTGGCGAGATGTTTTTGTTGATGGCAACTTTGAGTGTTAGTGAAAGTGGGGAAGTTGGTGTTTTGCCAATTGTTTGTGATTTTCCGTACGTTTTTCCTGATGAGATAAGTGATTTACCGCCGGAACGTGAAGTGGAGTTTGCAATCGACTTAGTTCCTAAAACTAGTCCAGTATCGATGGCTCCATACCACATGTCCGCATCGAAATTAAAAGAGTTGAAGAGTCAACTCGAAGATTTGCTTGAGAAGAGGTTTATTCGTCCGAGTGTGTCACCGTGGGGTGCACCAGTTTTGTTGGTTAAGAAGAAAGAAGGTTCTATGAGGCTTTGTATAGATTACATACAATTGAACAAGGTGACTATCAAGAACAAATATCCACTTCCAAGGATTGATGATGTGATGGATCAGTTGGTTGGTGCAAGTGTGTTGAGCAAGATAGATTTGAGATCTGGGTATCATCAGATCCGTGTGAAGGCTCAAGATATTCAGAAGACTGCTTTTTAGAATGAGGTATGGTCATTATGAGTATTCTGTGATGCCAGTTGGTGTGACTAATGCACCAGGTGTATTTATGGAGTACATGAACAGGATTTTCCATCCTTATTTGGACAAGTTTGTGGTTGTGTTCATTGATGATATTTTAATCTATTCAAAGAGTGAAGAGGATCATTCTGAGCATCTGAGGATTGTGTTATCTGTGTTGAAAGAGAAGCAGTTGTATGCTAAACTTTCTAAGTGTGAGTTTTGGTTGAAAGAAGTGAGTTTCCTTGGCCATGTGATTTCGAGTTGAGGCATTGCAGTTGATCCGTCAAAGGTTGAAGTTGTATCGCAATGGGAAGCTCCGAAATTAGTTTTTGAGATTAGAATTTTTCTTGGTTTGGCAGGTTATTATCGGAAATTCATTGAAGGATTTTCCAAGTTATCCTTGTCGTTGACGCAGTTGACTAGGAAGGGTCAAGCTTTTGTTTAGAATGCAAAGTGTGAAAAAAGTTTTCAAGAGCTTAAGAGAAGGTTGACGACAGCTCCTGTTTTGATTTTGCCTAATCAAGCATAACCGTTTGTTGTGTATTGCGATGTTTCATTGATGGGTTGGGAGGTGTGTTTATGCAACATCAACAAGTTATAGCTTATGCTTCAAGGCAACTTAAAGTGCATGAGAGGAATTATCCGACGCATGATTTAGAGTTAGTTGCTATTGTGTTTGCATTAAAGCTTTAGAGGACTTATTTGTTTGGATCGAGATTTGAGGTGTTTAGTAATCATAAGAGTTTGAAGTATCTCTTTGATCAGAAATAATTGAATGCAAGGCAAAGGAGATGGTTGGAACTTCTGAAGGATTATGATATTGGTTTGAATTGCCATCCGGGTAAAGCAAACATGGTAGTTGATGCATTGAGTAGGAAATCTTTGCATATGTCGATGATGATGGTAAGAGAGTTGGAAATGATTGGGCAATTTCAATATTTGAGTTTGGTTTGTGAAGAGACTTCTTATGGAGTTAAGCTTGGTATGTTGAAGCTTATTAATGGCATTCTTGATGAGATTCGAGAAGGTCAGAAATCTGATTTGAGTTTTGTAGATCGGTTGAATTTGATCAATCAAGGTCGAGGTGGTGATTTTCAGATTAATGAAAATGGTATCATGAGATGTCGTGATAGAGTTTGTATTCCGAATATTGTTGAGCTGAAAAAGAGTATTCTTGATGAAGGGCATCGTAGCGGATTGAGTATTCATCCGGGTGCTACTAAGATGTATCAAGATTTGAGGAAAGTATTTTGGTGGCCTTGTATGAAGAAAAATGATCGTGAAGGCTGATCAGATCCTATGATGGGCCAAGAAGAACGGCTATGATGCTGGATGTGAGATGAGGAGGGGGTTGTACCTGCAAGGCACTCCGACGCTCAAGTAAGAAAATACCAGAGAAAAGGGGCAAATACAAAGTGTGAGTTCTTAGGATGATTTTTTGATACCTGACCCTCTCAAGAGAGAGGGTTTATATAATGCCCCCAGCGCATGGCCAACAGTCCTTATTTTCGGGGCGAAATAACCGTTTCTCAAAGAATAGGTAACTGCCAAAAACTAGCCGTTATGACGGGCAGGGTGCCCAAAATTAGCCGTTATGTCGGGCAAAGGTGTAGTTTCGGGCACATGCCCTTGACTGTTCCTGGATGACGAAGTCGTGCGTGATGGGCAAACATACCGGGGAGGAGCAAATGTCCCTAGGGTCCATTCGTCCATATATGTCCGGTTGGAGGGCAGAAAGGTAAATTCTCCCCCTTATTGACTGGACTTAGGCAATTGGGCCGTTCTGGGAGCAGAAGTGGATTGGGCCATGTCTAGCCATTGGTCCAGTCCGGAACACGAGCCCCCCAAGTCCTTGCTCCCTAGCATGGGAGTGATGACTTAAGGATAACCCATAGCTCTGGGGAATTGTGACAGAGTCGTCGTTTGGTGACGGAGGGGAGTTATTCCGTGGTTCACCTCTACTGCAGCGAACTTCATCATCTTTTCTCTGACCAAGGCTAGGTATTCGTACAGGCTCTCATTTTTTGCCTGGTATTCTCCTCGAACCTGGAGGTCCACGAGTTGTGAATTCGTGCAGATGAAGACTTCTTCTGCTCCAAGATCTTCGGCCAGGCGCAAGCCGGCGAGGAAGGCTACGTACTCAGCCTGGTTGTTAGACGTGGGGAAAGATAAGGTGAGCGATACCTCTATGATGATTCCCTCATCGTTCTCTAATATGATGCCCGCCCCGCTCCCTGCCGAGCTGGATGCCCCGTCTACGAAAATGTTCCACTTGTGCGCCCCGTAGGTAGGGGAATCTGTGAACGTCATTTCTGCGACGAAGTCAGCCAAAGCCTGGGCTTTGAGGGCTTTTCTGCTTTCATACCGAATGTCGAATTTGGACAACTCTAGCAACCATTTGAGCATTCTCTCGGCCATGTCTGGTCGTCCCAGCAGCTGCTTTATGGGTTGATATGTCCAGACCACAATCGTGTGGGCCAGGAAGTAGTGTCTCAGTCTTCTGGCGGCGTTGATGAGGGCCAGTGCTACTTTCTCTATCTGCTGATATTTCAGCTCTGGTCCTTGCAATGCTTTCCTTGTGAAATATACGGGCGTTTGCCCGTCAGGTGTTTCGCGGATAAGAGCGGTGCTCACGGCCTCAGTTGCTACGGCGAGATACAGATACAGAGTTTCGTCGTTGTCTGGCCGAGAGAGGACTGGTGGCTCAGACAGTGCCTGTTTCAGATGGAGGAGAGCCTGGTCGCATTCCTCCATCCATTCAAATGTTGCCTCCTTGCGGAGGAGCTTGAAGAATGGCAGGGCGTGCTGGGCAGACTTGGCCATGAAACAGGACAAAGACGCGAGCATCCCGTTAAGTGACTGGATGGATTTTTTCGAGTTGGGCATTGGAAATTTGGAGAATGCCCGGCACTTGTCGGGGTTGGCCTCGATTCCTCATTCTGTCAGGTAGAAGCTGAGGAACTTGCCTGCCTGTACTCCGAACGTGCACTTCTCAGGGTTGAAACGCATCCGGTATTTCCTGGCCTGTTCGAAGACCTTTCTTAAATGGGTCGTATGGTCGGTTTCCTCGTGGTATTTCACGATCATGTCGTCCAGATAGACTTCGAGCATATCGCCTATGTCTCCCCAGAAGACCTTGTTCATCATCCTCTAATAGGTCGCACCGGCGTTCTTCAGGCCGAAAGGCATTACGTTGTAGTAATAGGTGTTCGATTCAGTCATGAAGGCTGTGTATTTTTTATTGCTCATTGCCATTGGTATTTGATTATAGCCCGAATAGGCGTCCATGAATGATAATAGTTTAAAACCAGCAGAGTTATCAACGAGTTTATCAATATTGGGGAGGGGGTAGGTATCCTTCAGGCATGCCTTATTAAGATCGGTATAATCAACACACATTCGCCATTCGCCATTAGATTTTCTCACTAGTACAACATTGGACAGCCAAGTGGTGTACTTGTCTTCCGATATGAATTTTACCTTGAGGAGGTCTTTTACAGCTTGTTCTGCAGCCTTCGTTTTTCCGGAGACTGCTTTCTCCTATGTTGTGCTACTGCTTTGATGGCTGGATCGATCGTGAGTTGATGGCAGACGATGGGGGGGGGTCCAAATCTGGGCATCTCTGCGGCACTCCAGGCGAACAAGTCTGCGTTTTCACACAGGGAGGCTTTGAGTTGCTTTCGTGCGATGCCGGGGAGACCGGTCCCTATCTTTACTCCCTGCCGAGGGTCGTCGCCGAGCAGGACGAGCTCGAAGTCACCATCCGGGATAGGGCGCATTAGATGGGAGTTATTGCTGGTCGAGGCAGATGAGCTGCTCGGGTTAGCCTGGTCTTCCTTTTGGTCATCTTCGGCAAAGCGGCTGTCAAGATCGACGGAGTCGACGCGAGGCAGCGGCTTGGCTTCCTCTGAGCTGCTGGGCACGTCTGGCTTGTTGGACATCTTCGGCTTGGAAGCGATGGCGCTGAGTCCCTTGGTGGCCGCTTCGAAGCATCACCGTGCAGCTTCAATGTCCCCGTGCAGTGTGGCGATCGTACCTTTCGAAGTGTAGTACTTTATTTTGAGGTGGACGGTGGACGACACAGCTACCAGCTCGGCTAGTGTTGGCTGCCCGAATATACACTGGTAGAGAGACAGGCAGTCGATTACCAGGAACTGCACTTTAACGGATCTGGCTGTCTCCGCAGATCCAAAGGTCACGATCAGCTCTACGTACCCCCAGGGTTTCATGACCGACCCATTGAAACCCTAGAGGCCTGTCCCCATATAGGGGGTGAGGTGCGATTCGTCCTGTTGAAGGGTCGAGAAAAGCTGTTAGTACATAATATCGACTGAGCTGCCCGGGTCGACAAGAATCCTGCGAACATCAAAATTGGCCATCTGGGCTCGAACGAGTAGTGGGATACTTGAGTTCAGGGATCCTCCGAGGAGCTCTTCCCTGTAGAAGGAGATGAGGACTGATCCCTTATGGGCCTTATCGACCGTTGTCACCTTGCTGGAGCTCGTGCTGATCAGGTGCTCAAACTTTCTCTTCACGGAGCCCACGGTGGTTTTGTTGAAGCCCCCTCCGGAGATGACCATCGCAGAGGGGAAGGTCTCCCACAGGCTGTGGACCGCAAAGTACGCGGGAGCGCTGAGCTCTTCTGGTACGTAGAAATCCTCCAGCCGTGATATAGACATGGCGACCTGGAGGCTGGCTTCTTCGGAGGAAGACACCTCTTCCTCTACTTTCTTTGACTTCTGGGCATCTTGCCGGGGAGCATCTTTCTTTTTTGTAAACTGCTTCAGATGGCCATCCTTGATTAGTATTTCTATAGCATCCTTCAAGTGGATTCAATCTTCGGTGGTGTGGTTGTGACTCTTATGGAAACGACAGTACTTTGATTTGTCGACGTTGGGCTTGGCCGGTATCTACTTGGGGAACCGGACTCCCGCCTGTTTAAACTCCGAGTTGGCACACTCGGAGAGAATCTTTTCCCTGGAGACAGTCAGGGGATTGTAGTCGTGGAACTGGCCGGAGGGCCCCTTGTTGTCCCTGGACTCCCGGGGACGATCTTCGCGCCTTCTTTCCCCCCGGTGAGATGTCGAGGGCTCATCGCCTTTGGAGGCCCGGGAATTCTTCTGGTGGCGGGAGGCTCGGGCAGAATTGGCCGCTTCCTTTTCCTCGTACTGAATGTACGACTGCGCCTTGAGGAGGAAGGCATCCAGGTTTCTTGGAGGTGCGAGGCCGACAGCTTTAGAAAACTCTGAGTGTGGGCGGAGTCCATGTTCGAGCAGAAATTTTTTCATGTCGTCGGTAGTGGGGACTTGTACAGCTTCTTTGTTAAACCTCTCGATATATGCTCGGACTGTTTCATCCTTCCCTTGAACTATGGCCCTAAGGAGGCTTCAGTCTTGGGATGACGGCGTAAAGTGCCTAGAAAACATTCTGCCCAGTTGCTTCCACGGGGTGATGGCGCCCCGGACGCCACGACAATCTAACAGTGAATCGATGTTCTCGATGTGCTCATCGGGGTTAGTCATTCCGTTGTACGTGCCCAAAGCTAGGGGCTTCTCCAAGCCTTTGGGCAGGCGAGTAGCCAATATCTCTTGGGACAACATGCCGTGGGGATCGTCGTCGCTGCTAGAACTAGTCCGGGAAGGGGAGCAGACAACTCGCTTGTGGCGGCGACTTCTTCGGGGTGAAGGTGTACGGGCCCGACCTTTGATCTGATCGAGGGTGACTGTTTATCTCTCTGGGTTCTCTTGTGACCGGGAGAGTGTTGGTTCCGCGGGGAAATGTGATCGCGCTTCTGAACAGCATGAGATTATGGTTCTTGGTGTACCCGATGGTTGACTTCCCGCCGGGGTTGTGGACTCTTGGATCATCGTCGATTCTTTCTCGGAAGGGGGGATCTTGGACGGGCGGATTCTTCCAATACCCCTATCCTCTCGTTTTGTTGGAGGTTCAAGAGGTTGGTCTTGTTGATCGCTTCAAGGAGAGCCACCATGGCCGGGTCGGTGTTGGGTGAAGCTGGAAGGGGCTGGATGACCAGCAAGGGCTGGTCATTTTCGCGGTCAGTAGGAGTAGGGGAAGGAGAGGCGGTGGCCCTGTCTCTCAGAGAACGGATGTCTCCTCCGAGGAAGGATGAAGAACCGTCAGCATCGGTTTTGTTGACGGGGAGGACAGAAAGATGGTGAGTACCTTTGACGTGATCTTGAGAGGCCATGATAGTAATCTTGCACGAGGAATATGTTTTGGTCTTAGAATCTAAGGTGGATGTTAAGACGGGGAAAACAAGTTCCCACAGACGGCGCCACTGATTGTGAAGGCTGATTAGATCCTGTGATGGGCCAAGAAGAACGTCTACGATGCTGGATGTGAGATGAGGAGGGGGTTGAGCCTGCAAGGCACTCCGACGCTCAAGTAAGAAAAGGTCAGAGAAAAGGGGCAAGTACAAAGTGTGAGTTCTTAGGATGATTTTTTGATACCTGACCCTCTCAAGAGAGAGGGTTTATATAACGCCCCCAGCGCGTGGCCAGCGGTCCCTATTTTCGGGGCGAAATAACTGTTTCCCGAAGAATAGGTAACTGCTAAAACCTAGCCGTTATGACGGGCAGGGTGCCTAAAACTAGTCGTTATGTCGGGAAAAGGCGTAGTTCCGGGCAGATGCCCATGACTGTTCCTGGATGACTAAGTCGTGCGTGACGGGCAAACATACCGGGGAGGAGCAAATGTCCCTAGGGTCCATTCATCCATATGTGCCCGGTTGGAGGGCAGAAAGGTAAATTCTTCCCATTATTGACTGGACTTAGGCAATTGGGCCGTTCTGGGAGCAGAAGTTGATTAGGCCATGTCTAGCCATTGGTCCAGTCTGGAACAAAGGATATTGTAGAGTTTGTGTATTCTTGTTTGATTTGTTAGAATTCGAAGATCGGACATCAGAAACAGTCGGGTTTGATGCAACCGTTATCTATTCCTGAGTGGAAATGGGATAGTATATCAATGGATTTTGTGTCTGGTTTACCTAGAACACCAAGTAATTATGATGCTATTTGGGTTATTGTGGATAGATTGACCAAATCTGGTCGCTTTATTCCAATGAGAATGGATTACCCGTTGGGGAAGTTAGCGAAGTTGTACATTGAGAGGATTGTCAGTTTGCATGGTATTCCGTCTAGCATTGTGTCAGATAGAGATCTGAGGTTTACTTCGAGATTTTGGGAGAGTTTGCAAAGTGCTTTGGGTACGAAATTGCGTTTGTGTTATGCTTATCATCCGCAGACAGATGGTCAAACTAAGAGGACGATTCAATCACTTGAGGATCTTTTTTAGAGCTTGTGTGTTGGAGAAAGGAGATCGCTTAGGGAGGACCAGCTGGTGGAAACGTGACTTGGGAACTCGAGAGTCAGATGAGGGAGTCTTATCCTGAGTTGTTAGTTTGAGGTAATTTTCGAGGGCGAAAATATTTTAAGTGGAGGAGGGTTGTAACACCCCAATTTTAGTCATTATTTATTATATTAATTAATTAATCGTGTGATTTTGATGCCTAATTGATTTTATTGAATTATGCGATTTATTTGAATTAATTGAATTAATTGATTTATTGGATTTATTTGAATTATTTGATTTAATTAATTTATTTGATTTAATTAAATTACTTGATTTATTTGATTTATTTTATTTGGTGGAATAAAATAGAATTGGTAAGAATTAGTAATTAGGATTAGATTGGGAGTGTGAATAGAAAGTGAGAAAGTGGGTTAGTAAGCCCAATAGAAATTGTGAGAATGATAAAATAAGGAGAAGAGATGGAATAGGGTTAGAAGTTGGAAAGAAGGCTAACGAGAGAAAGAGGAGAAGAGAAGAGGAATCAACAGAAACTCAAGAATCCAAGAAAAAAATCAAGGTAATGGTGGGTTTTTATATAATTATTGGGATTGTTTGATAGTGTTTAATGGGTAGAAACATGTTTAGGATGAAACCCCTAAATTTTATGATTTGATTATTTTTAGGTTTTGATGAAGTTTAGGCTTAAACATGTTACCCTATATTTCTATGAGTGTTTGGGGGTATTTTGGATGAATGGATGTTAAGAAATGAGAGTTTTTGGCCCCAAATGACCTATATTAGCGCTGCTAGAAATTCTGGGTTCGCAGGGTTCGGCTAGCGAGCCCAAGGCAAAGTGAAGGCGAAAGTTCGCCGAGCGAACTTTGTGCCCTTTTTATTCTGTCTCTTATTCGCCGAGAATTCACCTAGCGAACATGACAGACTTTCCCCATTTGTTTCCTTCACAACTTTTGATCTGTAACTCGGATTGGGGCACAGTCGGAAGCGTTGGAAAGCTACTCCAATGCTCTATGTTATAGTAAAGTAAAAAAGATTATTTTATGTCATTGATTAATAAGATAGAGATGGAAAGGTGATGAATGTGAATGGTATGGATCCTTATTTCCACCATAATTCATGAATCAAAAGTCCGATTGATATGAGACTTGAAGCCTTGGAAAGAGAATACAATGTGCTATTATATGGTGATGTTAGACCATGAACTAATCAAGGATGTTTGGTAGAGGGTAGTAGTGGCTTATATTCCTTTATATGTATGAGAACTACTATGTTGATTATGTTGACATGTTATGATATTATGTGTGTTCCATGAATGATATTGCTATATACCATGGTGTTAAGACATGATGTATCATATATATGAATGTAATAGTGTGATAACATGCTTAAAATTCATAAGGAATGGTGAGAAAGCCCTTATGTAAATTAATGAGACGAGCTAGTGATGTAACTAAGAAATGGTTTTATTTAGTTTAATTATATATTTTGTTTCACTAGTATAATTAATAATAATATTAATAATACAATTTTTATTTAATGATTGATAATTCTTTTTAATTATCATATGAATATTGGATTTAAATATTGATGATGAATTAAATATTTTATATATAATTGGTGATGCGTGTTTGATGAATTAAGGTTGAATCGTGTTGATACTTGTGTACTATTTGCTAATTGTGATGGTAATATTTGGAGTGAGAATGCTATGGTTATGAACATGTGTTGTATGTGCAATTGTGTGGTAATTCAAGTGTGATGAATTATTGAAGATATGCATGAATGTTAAGATTAGGGAATGGTCTTAATTGCATATGATTGTTGAATTTACACACGCATCATTTGTGTCAAGAGGCAATGCTTGTTAGTTCCGTGGGAACTCGTGACTTGTCCCAAACCCAGAGCGAGGTTTGAAAGCTTTGGGAACGGGCTTTTTGTGTGTTATTGGTCCAGGGAACGGACCCGGTTTAAATGTAAAAACTAAAAAAAAATAACAGTGATTGGTACCACATGCATGAGTTGTATTTGAGTCTTGCATCGAGTCACATTGTGTCTATGGTTGCAAAATGAGATTATGTGTATTATGTGAATTGTTGAATTGACGAAATTGTGGATTGTGAGTATTTACTTGTGAATAGTATGGCTACTTGAATGATAATATGTTGATAAAGCTTTTGGAAGTGTGAGAATAATTATTTTATGCTTGTATGCCATAAATTATATATTATCTTATGATTTCGATAATTATATGAATTTTCACCCTTCTGTTTGAATGATGTTTTATACGACATCGCTCAGGTAACGAAGAGTAGAGTTGCTTCTAGCGCGAGGTAGCCGTTGGAGTAGCTTGTTTAGCTTCTTTATTTATTTTGTGTTGAGTCGTGCTCTGATCATGTAACACTGGGAACGTTTCAATTCATGTTTTGAGAGATACTTTATGTACTATACTTTATTCTGTTATTGTTATTTTGAATTATATGAAGTATTGTCTTTTATGCCTAAGTATTGATTATGAATGAGATGAGCATGAGACTTTCAGTATGTCTATTATGATTGAAGTAATTTTCGTTGCTACATGCTAATGTGAAAGTGTATGAAAAGTATGAATTTATTTTAAGTGTTATTGAGCATGACATGTGTTTGTGTGATGTTTTGAAATTTTATGTGACATCCTTTTCTGAGATGCATGATAAATTACTTAGATTATTTATATATATTCTGCGGGGTTTAGGAGGGTATTACAAGGGCCACTCCTTGCGTACCTAGCATGAAGACTCCCCTAGAGTAGACCTATTCGTAGATCTCGTTATAAAACAGCTAGCTTGTGGCATAATGTTGACTCATGAAGGGTCCATGACTCAAGGACCTCCTCTTAGAACCTGTTCCTGCTTTGGAGGTTGTGTAATGTTAGACTCCAAAGGCCTCTCCTTGTTGTGCCTAACATGAAAACCTCGCTTAGAAGAGACCTTTTCATCATTCTTATCATAAAGTGGCTAGCCTGTTGCATGACGTTGATACGAATAAAGGTCCATGACTCTGGGAACCCTATCTAAAACATAGAAACTATCCTATGAGCGGTTTATGGGTAGAAGATCTAGAATTATCTGTTATAAGGAACCTACCTAGTAGGGTGTTCTGATTTACTCGTGTTATCCCAGATCCTAACCAAACCTGCATTGCATCTTCTCTGCATACCAAAATACAAAAAAAAAATTATCTATTCACATACATTGCATTTGCATTCTTCAGCATGCATTGCATTTCATTCATAAAAACAAAAAACTCTTTCATCCTATGTCCATAGCCCGCAGTTGATTTCTTGACACCCACGTCGGACTTGAAGCAGTTCTCGAAAGACCATGGACCCTGGAGAACAAAACCATATTATGTTAATGGGGGTTTTGATTTGATAAAGAATCAGCTAAATTAACTCATGGAGGCTATGATAGCTTTGGCAAGAAGAGAGGACAACATTCAACAGACCGCCGTCACTAAAAATGTCATTCCACCTCAAGTAAGCGGCCCTGCTCAACCTCAGCATGTACGAATCCCGGTTGAGACCCCTATTATTCTCGAGCATCCCATTGTCAAAGATGGACATTCATCACCTCATGATGTTATTGAGTATCAAAGTTTTACATTCTCTGAGCCATATTCCCAAGAAGTAAGACCAGTGAGGAAGACCAAGAGACCATAAGTTATTGAGATTGCTGAAAAGTATCACATGCTAGATGAAAGACTTAAAGCTATAGAGGGGCATGATGCTTTTGATTTGGATGCTTTAAACATGTGTTTAGTGTCTGGACTGGTTATACCCCCAAATTTTAAAGTACTCAACTTTTAGATGTACAAAGGGGATAGTTGCCTAAAACACCATTTGGTGATGTTCTGTCGAAAAATGACCTCTTATGCTCTCGACGATAAGTTGATGATTCACTGTTTTCAAGACAGTTTGAATGGGGCATTATTGAGTTAGTACATGGAATTAGAAAGAAGCCATATTCAGTCATGGTCAAACCTAGTTAAAGCTTTTTTGAAGCAGTATCAATACAATATGGATGTGGCTCCCAGTTACTTTCAATTGAAAGACTTATCTCAAGAGAGTAATGAGTCCATTAAAGGATACATCCAAAGATGGAGAGAGTTTGTTGCTCTCGTTCAACCGTCGCTCTTAGAGAAATAATTGGTGGATATGTTTATGGATAACCTACAGAGCCCATACTTCGAAAGGATGGTAGGTAGTACATCAAAAAGCTTCTCTGACCTGGTGAAAGTTTGATAATTCATCGAGAGCAGCCTCGAAAACTGAAGACTCCAAGGTTTCTCAAGTATACAGGCTATTGAGAGTGAATCCCTTAGTGTTTCCTAAGAGGAAGAGGAGGATGAAACTAATTTGAACTCAGAAACTCACTAGGATCCATAAACTCTGTCACTGATGCCCTATTATCAACATCCATATGCAGTGGTTGTTCAATTCCAGCAACCATTACCTCCCAGTCCTCAATACCAGCAACTGTGGCAAGATCTGCCGAATCAGCCAGCTCAAGTTCCACGTCAGCATCAACATTAGAATCATCGGGCTCTAAATCCAAACAATCAACATCGGCGTCAAAATTAGCATAAACATCCAAACCGACAGGAAATAGAGAGTCTCCAGATTGAATTAATCCCAATGACGTACAATAAATTATGGTCTAAATTGGTCCAAAGCTCGTAGATAGCTCCTAGAAATACCATATCCATGAAGTTTGCATTCCCTTCTTGGTACAACTCGGATGTCCAATGTGAGTTTCATGATGGAGTAGTGGGGAACTCAATCGAATAGTGTAAGGTCTTCCAAAAAGAAGTTCAAGATCAGATTGAAAATGGGCAGCTGACTTTCGATGACTCTAATATGGTGAATAATCCCTTGCCCTAATGAGCTCAAAGATTTCAGGAGGTACTAGAGCCAGCAAGTCAAGCAGAAAAGATTGTCCTCAACATTGGCAATTATTTGGATGTTTCAACTTTTCATTTTCATTTTGTTTGAATGTTAAACGGTTTTGCTTTTAAGCATTGTTGTTTTCTTTAAATGGTAATATTAATGAAGTGATCATGCATTTTCTGAATCAATCCATTCATATTCACTCATCTTTCATTTATGTAAAAAAAAATATTACTCATATTCACTTCCTTTATGACACTATTTTTTTAGCAAAGATTGGAGAGAGGATGATGAAAACAAAAATACCTGAATCTTCTTGGTATGCTTTCAATTAAAACATTGTTAATGATGTAAGACATTGTTTCAAATCCCCAAACACCGGAGAAATAACGATTTAATCCCTAGTCAACCACTTTGAGCCTAAAAGTTGGTGTTTCTTTTGAAATTAAAACCCTAAATCTTAACCTGAGACGGGGTAGTTGTGTTCAAATTGTTTGACTGTGCATTCAATCTTCAAGAGAATTTGTCCATCAACACACCTTGCAATGAGGTTCAACTACATTCTTTCCTTCACACACTTAAAGTGTCGAAGAAGTTTAGAAAATCCAAAATTCATAGTGGTTGTTCCTCAATAACCAATAACATAGCATTCAAAACCTTTAAAAAAAGCTTGCTAGGTCGAACACCACAAAAGGAGGCTTAGGCAAAAATTAGGGCATCCCGATGGATTGAAAGTTCCAAAGAAGTGGTCCAGGAAAAAATTAGGGATAAAAATCAATAAAAAAGAGGTCATCAAAATCGTCACAAAAACATAATCAAAATATGGTGACTGTCATTTCAAGAAACTCTCATCTTAAATCCTCATCTTTACTATCACACCTCCCAACCCTCTTAGAAGTTGAATGTGTGTGTCAAAATTAACATAGCGTAAGACTGGAGATCATCAAGAAGAAGCGTTGGGTTAAATTTTAATTTTGAGCCTTATATCCTTTGTTTCGAAAACCGTGAACTATGCCACGTTACAACCCTTAAAAGACCTACCTGAGGCAGGGTTTGTTTTGAAAGCATACTAGAGCAAGGTTACATTAACCTGAATCCAAAGATTTTTGCTAATCATTTGTATTGATCGCATCATCTTTCATCTTGTGAATTGTTAGATCCACTTTATGTTTTAATCTTTGACCCATTCACTGTATATCACAATCATTTCAATAATGATTGATTTCAAAATTTGCATTTGCAATGCATAAAAATTACCATTTGTGAATAAATAATTTTATCTACAAGTCAGCACTTAGCATCAAAGGAATCCCAATAATGCTCAGTCAGTTGAGGAATTTGATCATGTGAAAGAAGTCCAGCCAGGGGTGTCATACCCCAAATTTTGACCACTAAGATTCCCCACCATTGTGCAAATCATCATCACAATATGGAGGAACCATCATACCTCATCAGTCTCCCCAAAGATGGGTGAGCATCCACTACAATCAAAATTAGGGTTTCAAGCCCTCCCAGAGTTCTTAGACAAATGATCAATCAAGAAATGACATGATATTTAACTTGTCTAGCCTCTCAAACACCTACAGTGGATCAAGAGGACTCCCGCTTTAAGGATTAAGCACAAGGCTGCTCCCTTCCAGGTGGATCAAGCCTCAAGATCGCCAGTGTCACCAAATTAGGGTTTGGTCGACCAGGGCCTCCAGATGGAAATTTTCCTCTGGGCATGAGCCAATGCTTCAAAGCATATCCTAAAATACTCCATGGAACCTCATGGGCCCAAGCATCAAGTCAATTTGACCTCAGGGGATGCATACATCAAAAATCAGGAATTAGGGTTTCTTGACCTAATTCACCCCTAAGTTGACTTTTGGGACAAATCATGAGCCAAGACCTCAAGAGAGGATTTGAGGGTCTCCAATATACCACATTGATCCATTTGTAACAATGGATTGATCCAGGAAGTTTGAGTAGCAAGTCTCAATTTCATCAGTACCACAGTTAGGGTTTCGCGGAAAAAGTCAACTGTAGCTTTGACTTTTGACCAGGACATGCTCCCAAACCCTAGGACATGGTTCAATATACCCTATAACACCCATGGAACATGTCCATCAAGTTTGATTTAGGTCAAGGACATGATTTCCTAAAGGATCGCACAGTTTGGAATTCATATGATAAAAAGTCAACTGTGCACAAAAGTCAACTTTGACTTTTTGAGATTTTTCACAAAAATGGGTTTTTAACCCTAAAATGATGTTAATGTATGATTTGAATCATCATTCATCAAGAAAAATCAAGAAAAGTGGGATAACTTGTAAAAGGGGTATCAAAACCAAATATGATCAAACAGTTGTTGTATCATATGAGGGCTTTCCAAAATGGCCAAGAACATCACCAAATTCCACTTGAGCCATGAGATATGACAAGGGTAATATGCCTTGCTGAAAACTGCCAAGGCTAGGCAGAATTTTGCATTTTTGCTCGATTTGGCAAAATCAGATAATTCCAAGCCTTGTCATCACTTTGGACACATTTGAGGATCAAATCTAAAGGGGACAAACACTGATCCAAGCCTTCAAAGTCCTTGGAACAAGAAGTAGCATGTCAAACCTAGAATTTCCTAAAAGAGGGACAAGACTCCAATTTTGGATTGGAGCATTCAATGCATACACCAAGGTGGCATGGACTGAGCCATTTGCAACTGAATTCAGTCAAGACTTATCCAAGACCAAGGGAACCACAGCCCTGTGCCCTAACCTCTAGTCAATGGCTAGAGGAGACTTGGATTCCAAAGTGCAACCATTGGCCAAACCTCTGCTGCAGTTGCCATTCACTATTGATCCCAAAACAAACTTGCTCTACTATAAATAGAGCTCATTTGTGCTCAGTTTGAGTACACCAAAGCCATCAAACAGATGCTTTCTTCAAAATCCCTTTCTCTTGGCAAAAATGCCTTCTTTAGCAAGGTAACTCTGATTTTTTGAGTTAGAGAGCATTTCCATCACAACTCCTGATCCTAACACCTCATAAACATCATATGTAGGTGATCCAAACTATCAAAAGTGACCTGTAACACCAAAATCACAAAGTCACATCTCAAAACCTAAAAATAGGACTTTTGTGCATTTTTCAAGCCATGTCTTGATTCAGTCACTTTCCAAACCAGATAAAACCTCAAACATACTCCAAATAACATCCTTGAACTGTCCCAAATGGTTCCCCCCATCTGGAACACCATTTGAGAGAGTTGCTATTTTGGTCATTTTAACCCCTTTTGCAAGAAAGGGCCAGTTTGTGTTTTTGCAGGTTCCAGCTGATTCCAACCATCCTCAAATCTTCTAAGGGATCATATGAGAGTGTCCAAAGCATCAAACCATTTCTGGAACAAGAAGTTTGGCAGATTTCACAGAAAACTCCAAAAGCTAAAAAAGAGGTAAGCATCATGACTTGAACTTTCCAAAATATGCATTGCTTTGAAGTCCACTGATCATACACACCTCATACATGTTATATATGTTGTGTTTGAACCAATTCATCATGTAATTCATGCCTGTATCAAAGTGTAGCATAGAAAATGCAATTATAGGCCTTTTTCAAAACCACAATCGGGTTTTGAGGAGGGAGTATGATCTGAAAAAAAATACCACCACCATTGGATTCCTTGTGAAATTCTAGGCCAAATGCATATAAATTTTTTCCCCAACCATTAAGAAATGAGAAAATTGTGGACCTTCCCGTTTCTTGGCAAAACTTGCCTTGCCTTGCCTTGGCTAGGCCTAGAAAACAAGGCAAGCCTTGTATATTTGTGGTTTCACTTCAAGCAATGGATGTATCACCACCCCAGTGGTAAGGCGCGCGCCCTATAACCTTGAGGTCGTGGGTTCAATCCCCACCCATGCCATTTTGTGTTTTCTCACATTTTGCTATTTTTTCCAATATTTTCATGTTTTATTAATTAATTGGAAAATTAATAACTCTTTCAATTTTAATTATTTTTGATTGGTTCTTTTTGCAAAAAATAAAAAAAATATTGAAATATTTTATTCCACAAAAAAATTAAGTTTATATTATTTATTTAATATAATTAGTATTTTTGTGAATAAATTCCTTTTTAATGTTTTTAAACATTTTAAAAGTGAATATTTATTTTGAAAATCAAAACCAAGTGAGTTTTAATTAACCTTGTGATTAAAACCTCATTTTTCAAACCTAAAACAAAAATCACAAATGGTTTATTCAAACTTATTTGGTATTTTATTTGATTTTCTTTAAATATTTACTTTTAAAGAATAACAAATTAGGGTTTCTTTGATTTTCACCCTCATCAAACAATTTCAAACACTTTTGGGCCTCTAATAGAGTGTAAGACCCAATCCTTTGTAAATACAAACCTATTTTTGGGCCTCACTTATTGTATAAGTCCCGTTGTATTTCAAAAAGTTCGACGCGATCATCGTCCGTTGAAAAACAAACCTTGGGCCTCTCCTCGAGCTATAAGACCCATTCAAAATCTTTTGGGCCTCTATTAGAGTGTAAGACCTAACCCCCTTTGAAAACCAAACCATTTTGGGCCTCAATGCATTGTATAAGACCCACCGCGTTTTCAAAAATCTCGACGCAATCGCCATTTTCAAATAAATGACTCTGGGCCTACCCTCGTGTTGTAAGCCCCATTCTTTTTCTTTAAACACTTGGGCCTCTTGAGAGAGTGTAAGACTCATCCCCTTGTACAGAAAACCTTTCTTGGGCCTCAGTCACTTGTATAAGTCCCTCTGTACAAAACGATAGTGCGATCACTGATAAACCTTGGGCCTCTCCTTGAGCTGTAAGCCCCAACATCTTTTCAAAATACTTTCTCCTTTAATTTTGAATATACTGTTGTTTTCAATCTTTCTTTGTTGAACAACTAACCGAACAGCATGGAAGCTCTACAACCGAGTAAGTGTTTATATGCTTTCTTTACCTGCTTTCATATACATATAAACTGTATTGTGGGGCTGTTTCACTGTAAGTCTTCTTTCATTAACTCATATCAACTGTGTAATACTAGTATATATATTTAGAGTTTCCCTGGTAACTACGTCTAGCACTAAGCCCTGTTGGTCACTCTTAAATAGACAAAACTAGATCCCCCATAGGATTACCAGACACAGTCTTCCCTCCTCTTGGGGTTAAACAATATGGAGACGTGAAAGGCAGCATTCTCGGTGAACCCTTTCTCAGACTGTCACTCTAAGAAATTGTCAAAGAAACTCTACTCCCCAGAGATGATCTTTTCTTCGTGAATGGCATCTCTTGAGTTTCTTCCAAATTCTCGGACTTTCCTGGCTTGATCTATTCTCTGTGAATAGCCTGTCTTGAATTTCTCGGGGTTTGGGGACCCACAGGCTTCCTAAAAGCATCCCGCCTCTTCTTGGGCGTTGTACAAGGACCCTACGGCTTCTTAGAAGTATTCACAACCTCCTCTTAGGCTTCGTATAAGGATTATTCCTTCGGGAAGAGAGCCTCCTCTTAGGCTTCGTACAAATTTTCCCTCGGCTTAAAAGTTTCCAGCCTCCTCTTGGGCTTCGTACAAATTGTCCTGACGACCTCCTAGAGGTATAGGAACATAAATTAGTCATCTTAATAGAACAGTCTTTCAAAGAGTCTAGATCTTTCTACCGTGAATGTACTGTCTCTTGATCTCTCTTAAGCATAGTACAAAAGATAAAACTCTAGACTTGGACAGTCTAATCTCCTTGAGTCTCGAAGGCATTCTCAAGTAGGGAAAAAACACCAGTAAACTCGGACAGTCTCCAATACCCTCTGGATTCCCCATTTCCTTAAAGAACAGGAAATAACCCTGATCCTCTGATCAATCTCAAAGCATAGCCTTACCTTTAATCAGTCTCTTTATAAGAACTGGTTTTTTCTTTTAACCAACCTACTGGACCTGTCACTCAATTGAAACAACAATCCTTTTATCCTCTATCCCAGGCTTCGTACGAGATACAAAAAGACTCTCTTGTTGAGTCAATAATCATTTTAGCCTCCCTCTCGGGCTTCGTACGAGACACAAAAAGACTCTCTTGTTGAGTCAAACCTTTTAGCCTCCCTCTCGGGCTTCGTACGAGATATAAAAACACTCTCTTGATGAGTATAAAAGACTCTCTTATTGAGTCAACCTTTAGCCTCCGTCTTGGGCTTCGTACAAGACACATCTAAAAGCACTTTCTTGTTGAGTCAACCCTTTTAGCCTCCCTCTCGGGCTTCGTATGAGACACATAAAAACACCCTTTTGTTGGGTCAATAGCCTCCTCTTAGGCTTTGTATAAGAAAAACCCCGGTTGAGTCAATCAACCTTTTAGCATCAAAACTGTGCCTCGTTCACAGGATACAAACATCAACAACTCCTTTCATCTAATCGCTGTAAGCGGCAAACCTCTGGATTATTTACATCCACGCCATTGTCCCTCTTTTAGCATGAGAAATTCCTAAGGAAAGATAGCATTGCTCTACACTGAGTTAAAGTCTTCTCCTTCAGGTTAAAACCCCCTATAAAGGAAATTATGGCATTACTAGGATTCACATATCCCGGTTAAAGTAATCCTCCTTTATAGTCAGTCACCCAACAGTCGTGACAAACAGACTCCCTTTAGAGATGACAAATTCTCTCTAAAGACAACACCTTTTTAGCTTCACATCTTGGGCTTCGAACAAGATACAAATAGACCCTTCAGCTTCACATCTTGGGCTTTGAACAAGATATAAACCACATTTTCAGCTTCACATCTTGGGCTTTGAACAAGACACCAAAACACCATTTCCTCCCATAGAATAGGAGGAACTATGATCGCTCTGATTTCCCTGTTTCGGTAAACGGGAATACGTAGGCATAAGATTGAAAGAAAAATCTTAGCGAGCACACTAATCCAAAGTCCCAAATCCCATACCTTCACATATCAATCGAAAAGCATCAGTCTTAAACTCCCACCAATCGCCCAGGCACTATTTTAACAAAATAACTTAAGAGAGACCCACAATCTCAATAGCATCTGTAAACCAACAGTCATCTGTTTAAACTCAGTATGCAAGCAGGGTTAATTAGAGACATCTATTTCCCTTCCTTCATCAGCTTCAATAGGATAAAAAATGAATCAAACTGTAGTACCCCAAAAGCGATAGTGCTTCGCAACCACGTCCAAAAATTTGCGCTACAAAAAAAAATGGCGACTTCACTGGGGACCACGAGATCTTGTTCTCTTCCCATCTCTTAAGAAGAAACCTTAAAAAGTGCCACAGAAAAGTAGCGCCCACTGTGGGGCTCTTTTCTTTTCTTTCTTTCTTCGGGGATTTCATTGGGATAGGATTTTTGTTGACTTCACTAGGATCTTAGGTCAAAACCTGTAAAGTTGGGAAGATACCACAGAATGGCGACTCCGCCGGGGAGCCATTTTTGTCAGGAACATAGGATTCATAGCTCTTTAAAGTCTAGGACTTTAGGATAAATATATATACTACTTTTCCTAATTGATATCTGTGTTTATTTTTCTGCTAATGAGAATGCGTGTGATGCCGCATGTGGAAAGATTGAGTATACACCTAGGAAAAACCTCTTTTAGTAGTGCGGAAACTATTGGAAATGGTTGTCACGCGATACTACCCTCTTCTGATGGTTCTTCGAAAAACATCACCTAGCACGGTTCTCGACCCGCTGGTGTTTTCTCGACAAGAACTGATGATTTTGAGAGACAGGTACAAAAATCACTAGTATAAACCTTGGGGGGGGGGGGGGTAGAGCCTTGACTTCATGACACCGACCCTTTGACCCCATGTTTTTTCTATGTTTTTTTGTGTTGCATTCATGCATTCATCTAAAAAACATTACATCAAAGAAAAACTTCTCTTCTAGTCTCTCTTTTTCAAATTAAACTAAGACAATGATTGCAAATGTCAGAGAAAAAGATTGCGCTCATGGACTTTGGTAGAAGGAGAACTCATAAGTATTCCTTCAGGGTTCCAAAACTAGAAGATTTGAGAGAATTAGCGAGGATGATCACTAACCCTGAAGCTTTCAGAGCCAAGTACGGAGGTCTGCTACCTCTGTTAAAAGTCCATGTGATTGAAGGAATCATGGAGGCACTCATTCAGTTTTACGATCCAGTCTATCACTGTTTCACATTCCCGGATTACCAGCTCGCACCAACGCTGGAGGAGTATTCTCACCTAACCGATCTACACGCTTGAAAACATGTTCATAAGAAAGGACGAGAGTCTCTAGGAAAACCGGACGGTGTCTCGGTGGAGCCTTATCTCCATTGGATACAAACTAGAGCTCTCAAGCTAAAGATGCCTGATCCTCGTCACGGAGTTCTTCCGCCGAGGGAATCTGTCATGTACTTCATGACTGAAATGGAAAAACTTCAGGTTACTCTCAATAAAGTTCAACAGGAGAGGAGGTCTTGGAAGAATAAGTACCGCACCCTCAATGTAGAGTGTACCAAAATACAGCGACTGCTAAAAGATAAGGATGCTCTGATTGAGATTTTGGAGCAACATGTTGTGGATAATCAGGATGACCAAAGGAATTTGCTCGTTCCTTTCACTTGGCAAAGGATTGACAACCCGACAATGGCCCAAGAGCCCCGGTCCAAGAAAAGGAAAGTACCAGAATCAGCACCCGGTTTCTCCCCAGAGAGGACTCGTGACCCCTTAGCTTAGGTTTCTGTTTCCGCACCTTGTAATCTACTGTATTTCTATTTTCGTAATCCTTTGAATTCAATAAAATGGGGTTTCCCCACTGTTTGATATTTGCAATCTAATTGTCGAATTTTATTTTGATTAAACAAAAAAAAACAATTAATATAATCATTGTATTCATCATTCTCACATCACATATTCTTCTTACCTACGAATCTCACGTTTGTGTCTCGGTTCTAGAGTCAAACTGTTTCATTCGTACAATACTCGGGCCAATCGTCAGAAAAAGATGGATGATCTCGAGGAAGAGAACAGAGAGTTGAGAAAAGAGATCGACACTCTGAGAGAGGATATGAGAAAGCTTCATAACGACATGCAAGCCATGGCAGAAGCTCAGCTACAAAGGACTGTGATCTCGGAGATCACCTCAATGCCCATAGTGGAGAAGTCCGATCCTAGGTACAAAATGCCAAAAGATCGTCCCTGGGGCATGCCAATTAACTATATCCCAGAAGGATATGTTCCGCCGATCAATGAGGATCAGGGAACCGCAGCGGGAACCGCTGGGCCTGAAGGTTACAAACTTCGGGAAAGCGAAGATGCCAGGGGCATGACAGCAACTCCTGAAGGTTATAAACTTTGGGAGGCACCGAGGGTCTCAGCCATATTGACTATACCACCGCCTGTGGTACACACTGTCTCGGAAGGACAGATTCCACAGATACCTTCTGGTGGAAACGAAAACATGTTCGAAAGAATGAATGAGTTCCAGGAACAGTTCCTGGGAATGCAGAAAGAACTGCATGCCCTTCGCGGTCAGGATTTATTTGGAAAGGACGCCGCGGACCTCTGTTTGGTCCCTAATATGAAAGTCCCGTACAAATTCTAGGTGCCCGACTTTGAAAAGTACAAGGGTAACTCTTGCCCTCAGAGTCACTTGGTGATGTACGCTCGGCGAATTTCAGCTCAGACAGAGAATCAGGATTTACTGATTCACTACTTTCAAGATAGTTTAACCGGTGCCACCCTAAAATGGTACATGGGTTTAAACCGTGCTACGATTAGCACTTTCAGAGATCTTGGCACTGCCTTCGTCCAACAATATAAATACAATCTAGACATGGCACCCGACAGAGATCAACTCAGATCAATGTCACAAAAGAACAAAGAAACCTTTAAGGAATACGCTCAGAGATGGCGTAAAATTGCCGCTCAAATTTGTCCACCTCTTGAGGAAAAAGAGATGACAAAGATCTTCTTAAAGACCTTAAGCTCATTTTATTACGACAAAATCGTTACCAGTGCGCCCAGTGACTTCACCGAGATGGTCGGTATGGGAGTTCTTCTTGAGGAAGCCGTCCGAGAAGGACGTCTAGTCAAAGACACTGGAACATCAAGTAGTACAAAGTGATACAGTAGTGCTCCCCCTAAGAAAAAAGAGCAATATATTGGGAATATCTCTCTCGGAAAGCAAAGGCGACGTTATCAGCCAGTAGCGGCTGCGACTCCTACTATCAATCCTGCACCTATTTCTACCTATCAACCTCAGGTTGCGTAGAGCCAACCTAATCAGCAAAGGACTCAACAGCCTCTTCAGTAGGCTCATCCTCAATACAATAACAACAACCGTACAACGCGGCCACCAGGATTTGATCCTATACCCGTATTATACGCAGAACTATTTCTGTTACTACTGGCCAAGGGGCGTGTCCAGACTAAGTCCCCTCTTACAGTACCGGAAAATCCGCCTTTTTGGTTTAAGGTGGATCAGATTTGCCCTTACCATCAAGGAGGACCAGGGCATAACATAGAGAACTGTCTCAATTTCAAATCCGACGTACAAAAGCTTGTTAGGAGCGGGGTCTTATCTTTCAAAGATACAAATCCTAACGTTCTCACCAACCCACTACCTCAACACGAGAAAGCTATAGTCAATTTAATAGAGGGAGAGATTAACAATGTTTATCAAGTTCATGATGTACTCTTGTTAAGGACCAATCTGGTCAAGATGCATTGCAGACAGAGTGGATATGGCCATGTGCCACCTCATAACTATCACCAGTGTGATATCTGCTCTAAAAGCAATCGAGGATGTTCTGTGGTGCAATCAGCTCTACAGGAACAGATGGATCTCGGATGGATCCAAGAGCACCGAGTTCGTAGAGTTAACATGGTTTATGCGAATTCTAACATCATTCAAAACCACGACATCCGTGCAATGAATATCAACTTGGTGGCAATACACTCAAGGCAAAGCCAGTATCATAATCTGCCGCGGCACGATTACAGTTCTTGTCTGACTTGCTCGGTAAACAAACAGGGATGCTCTTTTGTACAAGAGGCCCTCCAGCATCAGATGGATCTTGGATGGATCCAGGACTACCATGATAGGAATTCCTATCAGATCAACATGATTCAAATCTTCGATGTTCGCTTAATGAATACCAGCCTGGTGGAGTTACATGCTAAACAGGTCCGGCTCGGGTTCCTGGTATCACATGATTATCAGAGCTGTAGGGCGGGTTGCGAAAATGATCAAGGTTGTGCCCTTGTCCAGGAAACCCTTCAGCACTTGTTGAACCACTGGTGGCTTCCAATCTATATGGATGAAGACACCCGCAAGTTAGTATTACCAACGGGAACCCTACTCGGCATCAAAGTCGGGACGTTCGATCTGTGGAAACTGACCTAGTGAGGTTACATTGTATTTAAAGCGGGCGTGGCCAGGTGCCACCACACAACTATGAACGTTGTAGAGTCTGTTCGAAAAGTAACCAAGGATGTTACCTTGTGCGAGCAGCTCTTCAGGGTCAGATGGATCGTAGAGAGATTCGCCTATATCCAGGTTCCGGACCAATCAACTGGGCGCCGGACTACCTCGCTGATCAAATTGAGGATGCTGTCGTAATCTATGATCATCAGAAGGCTAGGGATGTTTGTACCATTATCCCTCTACTTGACGAATCGAGAGTTCCCAACCAGGAACGGATCGAAATTACTTACGACAGTCAAAAAAATCAGAAGGCTCCCATAGTCATCTATCTACCGGGACCATTACCGTATGAATCAACTAAGGCTATACCTTACAAATACGGTGCAACAACAGTCGAGAATGGAAAGGAAATTCCATTACCCTTCGTCGTGAATATTGCAGACATCAGTCGAGTAACACGGAGTAGTTGAATCTTCAACCGAGGAGTTGGAGAACTTAACAAAGAAAAGGAACCTCAGACAGAAGTTCCTAATCCACCAGTCGGTCAACAAGACGAAACCAAAAGGAAGGAGTCTGCCATCTACTATTTGAGCAAGAAATTCACCGACTGCGAGACTCGGTACACTATGCTTGAGAAAACTTGTTGCGCTTTGGCTTGGGCAGCCAAAAGTCTTCGCCAGTACATGATTCATCACACCACTTGGTTAATCTCCGAAATGGATCCAATCAAGTATGTCTTTGAAAAGCCTGCTCTCACGGGAAGGATTTCCCGTTGGCAGATGTTGCTGTCAGAATATGACATAGAGTACCCCGCTCAAAAAGCCGTTAAAGAAAGTGTTTTAGCCGACCATTTAGCCCATCAACCGATTGACGATCAAGAATCAGTCTGGTTTGACTTCCCAGACGAAGATGTCATGTATCTGAAAATGAAAGACTGCGATGAACCGTTACCCAGTGAAGGGCCAGAACCAGGTTCCCAATGGGGGCTTATCTTTGACGGAGCTGTCAATCATTACAGAAACAGAATTGGGGCAATCATTGTCACCCCTCAGGGTACCCACATTCCTTTCACCGCCAGACTGACATTCAAGTGCACAAACAACGAGGCCGAATACGAAGCTTGTATTATGGGTCTCGAGGAAGCGATTGACTTAAGGATTAAGAACTTGGATGTATACGGCGACTCAGCCCTGGTTATCAATCAGATCAAAAGAGATTGGAACACATACCAATCAGGACTGATTCCTTACAAAGATTATGCAAGAAGGTTGCTACCCTTCTTCAACAAAGTTGAGTTTTATCACATCCCTCGTGAGGAGAATCACCTGGCTGATGCATTAGCCACTCTCTCTTCCATGATTAGTGTAGGTCAATGGAATGACATACCTAAGATTGACATAATGCGCCTTGAAAGGCCCGCTTACATCTTCATAATTGAAGCAGTCATAGACGACAAACCTTGGTATCACGATATCAAATGCTTCCTTCAGAAATAAGAGTACCCACCTAGGGCACTAAGGAAGGACAGGAAAACCCTCAGAAGGCTGGCAGGCAGTTTATTTCTGAGCGGTGATACACTCTATAAGAGAAATTTTGACATGGTCTTGCTCCGATGTGTAGACAAACCAGAAGCAGACATGCTGATAAAATAAATTCACGAAGGGTCCTTTGGCACTCATGCCAACGGACACACAATGGCGAGAAAAATTCTGAGAGCAGGGTACTATTGGTTGACAATGGAATCCAACTACTACAAGTACATGAGGAAGTGTCGCAAGTGTTAGATATACTCCGACAAAATTCATGTACCGCCAACACATCTCAAAGTTCTTTCTTCCCCATGGCCTTTCTCCATATGGGGAATCGACATGATTGGCTCGATTGAGCCCAAAGCTACAAACAGATATCGGTTCATTATGGTAGCCATTGATTACTTCACTAATTGGGTCGAAGCAGCATCGTACGCCAATGTAACCTGACAAGTGGTGGTCCGATTTATCAAAAACAATATCATCTGCCGTTATGGTGTTCCGAGCCAGATCATTACAGATAATGGATCTAACTTGAACAATAAGATGATGGAAGAGTTATGCGCAGAGTTCAAGATCGAACACCATAACTCATCTCCCTACCGACCCAAGATGAACGGAGCGGTAGAAGCGGATAACAAGAACATCAAGAAGATTGTTAAAAAGATGGTTGTAACCTACAAAGATTGGCACGAGATGCTACCCTTTGCTCTTCACGGTTATCGTACATCTGTCCGCACTTCAACAGGGGCAACCCCTTTCTCTCTAGTATATGGCATGGAAGCAGTGCTTCCCATAGAAGTAGAGATCCCATCAATCCGGGTATTGATGGAAGCTAAGCTTACAGAAGCTGAATGGTGTCAAAGTCGACACGACGAACTCAACCTGATCGAAGAGAAACGAATAACGGCACTATGCCACGGTCAGTTGTATCAGCAAAGAATGAAGATGGCGTTTGACAAAAAGGTTCGACCTCGCGTCTTCAGGAAAGGAGACCTTGTGCTCAAAAAGATACAATCATTTCTGACTGATTGACAGGGCAAATGGACTCCGAATTATAACGGTCCCTATCTGGTCAAGAAAACTTTCTCAGGCGGTGCCTTGAGACTTGCAACCATGGACGAAGAGGAATTTGCCTACCCCACGAATGTTGATGTAGTCAAGAAATACTTCGCCTAAAAAAAACGTCTCGGTGGATTGAAAACCCGAAAGGGCGGTCCAGGAAAAAATTAGAGACATGATCAAGAATCATCCCGGTGGATTGGAAATCTCCAAGTACAATCCAGGCAAAAATTAGGGATAATGGCAAGTAACTACTTTCGACAAAGGGGCAAGTCCCTCGGCAGCAGTTACATCATCCGTCAGGAAAGCTCCAGTTAAGGTCATCATCGACAGAAGCTCAGGATGCCCAGAATTCAAAGTTGGTAGAAGGATAGTGGTCGTTATGTTTCAACGTAGCCCTTTTGTTGCTCCCGGGATTTTCATCCAGGTACAAATGCGAAAGGTGGCGCGGAAAGAAGAAAAAGAGTCGCCATCCATGCATTTTTATCCCAAAGAAAAGGAAGGGTAATGCTGCACAAACCCAGGAGAAAGGAAAGAACAAGGTCTCGCGAACCAAAGAGAACGGGTAAGGGAGTCGGTTATGTAAAGGGAAGGTTATCGCACCCCTTCACGTCCGTCGTACTCGACGGGATCCACGCTTGAAGTACTTTTCAAAGGGTGATAAACGAAAAGGAACTGAGAGGGAACGAGAAACAAATGTAGGGAAAATAAAAGAAGTGCTCGAATGGGCCCTACCCCACTGCCTACGTATCTCATCGGGAACATGAGAATCAAAGCGACGTAGTTCCCCTAACTAAGGAAAAACTGTTTGTGTTTTTTAGGGAACGACTAATGTTCTAGCTCAGGTGTTGCAGGCTCGTTGAATCGAGTGCGTTACCGTATTGCAAGAGAACATGGAGAAGCACGTTCGTACGTTGAGAGTGAGTGAGATGAGAAGAGAATTTCCGAAGGAAAGACGTTTTTTGTTTGTTTGAAGTGTTTTAGAAGTTTTTTATTTGAAGTGTTTTGCATAGGTAAGTGTACCTAAGTCTTTTTCAATGGAATGTGTATCTCATGCATCATTCCAAAATGAAATGATGATGAAGTACACTAAGTATGAGGAAGATCCTCAAACTTACTTCCAAAGTTAAAGGCTTAAGTACACTAGCTTATTCCTTTTATTAAATGTTTTTGTTGTTTTTAAATGAAGAAGTGTTTTTTAGTTTGTTTGTGAAATCACTTCATGTTAAAGACTTGTACATCATGCTAGAAAACCCACAACATATTTCAAGATGGAATGTATGCAAGCCCCCCCATGGAATAAGTCTCATGGCACATGAAAAGGTTTCAACCTTTATTAGGTGTTTTGAAGTTATTTTGGGATGAGAGAAGAGAGACTCAAAAGAAACAAAGGTAAAGACTAAAGGGAACTAAGACTCACCCTAATGTTATCATGCTTGGATGTTCCTAATGGTTTAGTGTGGTTTAGAAACCTAAATCTAAAAGAAAAGAGAAGAACAGTGAGAGGTAACATGACTCACTTCTAAGATAGAAGATGAGTTATGAACCAAAAGGGAGAAGAAAGAAGTTGAACAAAGAAAGCATTGAATCCTTTGCACAAACACAAAAGAGAAAGCATTAAAAGATGAGGGAAGAAGGTGTGTGTGGAAGCATATCCACACACTCAACTTACCATTAGCCCCTACAAGCAAAGGTTAGTTCAATAAGAAGGCATAAGTGAAAGAAGGAACACAATTAAGCATCAAACTACTCATGAAATGAACTTAAGAATCAAACAAAGCCTATACCTAAAAGGAAAGGACCCTAAGTGTCCAAGGACTTATAAAGTCAGTAGCTATCTCTAATGATGTTCTACTAAGGTTAAGGTACCAACCACAAGCAAACTTTGCACAAACAAAGTCTTAAACATCAAAGAAATGCATCATGAAAGTGGTTGATGAAAGATGAATAAAAATGCAAAATGAACATGTATTTATGCTTGATGAAATGTGAAGGTCAGAAGTATACATCATTTATGAATGTCTTATAAGGCATATGAACAATCATACAAGTCATGGATGAAATTATTCAAGAAGAAATGACAAGATGAAAAGATGTTCAAACAGTGTTCAAGTTCAAAAGATTTGACATGCTTGTAATGCAAGTTATGAATAAGGAATGAAACATGAACATGAATAAGAATGGATGCAAGTCAGTACTGTATGATATGTTTGATCATATTAAAATGTAATAATGATGTCACAGAGATGCACACAAAACATGTTAAGGCATGTAGGAGAAGATGTACACAATTAGGTCAAAGTAGCTCACATTAGCACCAAAGATTTATGAACCAAAATAAAATGACAAATGACCTATAATCTAACATGGATGACCTATAATGTTTATGAGATGACCTATAAAATGCACACACAAGTTCTAATGCAATGGCACAAGTGCCTCCTAATCAAACAAGGTTTAGAAGTTCAAGAGAAGCATACAATTATGACCTATAACAATCCAATAAAGTAAAAATAGAAGGAATTTTAGTAAAATTATGAAATTAAATTAAAAAGTACCTAAGTCATAAGAAAGTCAAGTTCCAAAATATCATGGCCAATTTCAAATGGGAGCATGCTCAAACAAATCAACAAAGTCATATTGAAACACATCAAAAGAATGTACAATTATGCACATCAAAGGGTATGATAAAATGACTTTAAAAATATGTAAAAAATAAAATTAGATGCCTTAAGATATTGGCTAAATATGACAAAAGAATGAGTGCAACAGATTGTGTGAATTAAGAGAAATAAAATGGGGAAGTTCAAGTATCAATGAAGAAGATCATTTGGAAAGAAAATAAAAAGAAATTCTGAAAATATAAGCAAAAATTAATAAAATCAGAATTAAAAAATGTGAAAAATTAGTTAAATGTGTTAATATGACTTGTGAATTTATTTGGAATTTTTGGGAATGATTTAGTATTTTTAATAAAAGAAAATGAAACAAGTATAGAAAAAGAAAATAAAATGTAAATAAAAGAGTCACTGGGTGTGGCGAAAGTAAAATGATAGTTTAAAAATGATTGGGCTCAAAATATGGGTGTGTGAAAAGAAATTTAAGTCCAGTTCACTACGCGCGTGTGTGTACAAATATATGGTGGAACTCAGTCAACAGGTTGACTCAATCATGTGCGTTGGATTAAGTCATGATGATCAATCAAGCAGAGTATGCAAGATGAGTGGATCAGATTTAAAGCACACGATAGCAATCATGAGGCACACATACACAAGCATTCAGATCACAAAATCAATGCGCGTGAGATGCACATGGTCATTAATGTGTTGGCATGCTTATGAGCGTTGGATCAAACAAATCGTACGACCACGTTATGTTCTGAAAATAAAACCCTAGCTAAATCTCACCGGTCGGAGAAGGACCTCCGGTCATCTTCTCCGGTCACTCTCCGGCGACTGCAAATCCTCAAGTGTTCCAGAAATTCACTAAAATGATACCAAAATGTTCAGCATGCTTAGTAGGTTATAGATCCACCAATAGAAATCACAAAACATGCACATAAAGAGAGAAACGATAGCATGAAGTTTGCCCTAGAATTCAAATCTAAGCTCCTAAAGAGCCTATCAACTAGCCGGATAACCAATAGCTTCTAGTAAGCTATATTCAACATGAAACAAACTTAAAATCAATGAAAACCGAGCAAGATAAGTTTGAATTGAAACCTGAAATGTGAAGCTACTTAGATCTTCAGAAAACCAGAGAGGAGGATCCCGAGCTCTTGATCTTCTACAGAGCAAAATAAATGCTCTAATGCTTGAGATCTTGAAGGAAACAGATGAAAGTTCGAATTGCAGTGAAGCTTCACTTGAAGAGATTGATCTTACTCTGGCTGGTTCTTGATCAATGATGAGCTATTGATGAAGATGATGATGAAATAAGGAAGAACTCGTGCAAAGAGAGAGAAAGTTCAGAGAGAATTTTCAGAGAGTGGTTTGTGAAATTGAGAAAAATGACGAAGCTCCCTTACAAATTTTGTTAGAGCTTTATTTATATGGCTGGTTAAAATGTTAACTACAAGAGTTAACAGTTGGAAATGTGGTTAAATGAGTTGAGTTAACTGAGTTTTGAGTTAACTAACTGAGTTAGGTAGTTATTTGCACGGGTTGGTGAGTTTTTGCTATGGTGATGAGGGAGCATGTTGTTTATGGTGAGGAGGTGATGCAATGATGCTGAGATATGATGATGGTATGATGTTGCTGCAGCATGAACACTTGTTGGACAAGTTTCTCATTTCCTCTTTTGTGTATGGTGTAGCATGACATGTATGGCATGTGTAAGAAGTGTTGGTCCAAATGAAGCAAAAGATGGTTGGTGTTTGAAGACATGTGTGTGAACTGATGTAAACCAAACAACAACAATGCAAAACATCTCATTCTTGGCAGCATAAAACAATGGAAATATGGAAGTTTGTAGATGAAATTCTCTATGTATGATGGATGAAATTATGAGCTCTTGGTGTCCATGAAAAGAGGATACATGATAGAACATTGTTGATGTTGAAATCAGATTGAATTTAAGCCTCTAAGGTGCATAAAAATGGTCATGAACTCAAGTGTACAAAACTGGTTTATGGGCGTGGCAAGTGGTGACATGCATGGCAACATGGCCTATGGACATTTCAGTGTGAGACCACCAACTTTGGGCAACCATATGACCTCCATAACTTGTTCAAATGAGAAAATGCCCAACATCAAAGTTAAAGAGAACCTGGAGATGAACAACTTTGATGTTCAACAATTTTTCATTTGAAGCCTTCTTGATGGAGAAAGCTATCTTGACATTTGGCACACCAAGTGTTTGATGAAATTATGGCCTGGAGGCCTGAATCTGCCTTGCCATGACTTGAGATTTTCCTTGATTTTGCTCCACTTTGATTGATCATAACTCTCTCAATTTTGATCCAATGGAAGAGTTCTTTATATGATTTTGAAGCTTGGAATGTGATCTTTGATTGGCTCAACTTGGGCCTGAAGTTTGAAGCTTTTATCATGGAGAAAGAATGCTTTGAAGTATAGTGCAAAATGGCTTAAACTTTCCATTTTTAGAAACCCTAAGTTTCTATTTTGGGCAGTTTTGTGATTTCTTGATTTTTTGATGAACCTCTTAACATTTCTTGATCAAATCTTGTCCAATGAACATATGTGACTTGAATTTCATGAATTTGACCTTAAAAAGTCAGGAGTTGACATTTTCCTTTGCACAATTGACCTTTCCCCAAATTTCTTGATTCTCAAGCAACTGACCAATTGAACCTCTTCTGAAATGTACCAATGGGAAATCTTCCATCCTTAGATACTTGATATCATGTAGAAAACATTGAGATCAAGTTTGAGCCAAAATTTCATCAGAAGACTGCTTGAATCCAAAACCCTAATTTAGACTGCTTTTGGTTAGAAGATGATGAACTGTCCAATCTTCTTGATGAATTTCCATCTTCCAATGATTTGTGGGATCAAATGAGGTGACATATGATATAAGAGACCCTTGAGGCTTGTTGGGAGACCCTTGGCTCTTGCTCTCTTGCTTTGGATGATCAATACTCTGAAATCAACTGATCACATGCCTTATGCTGAATGCAAAGATGAATGCTTTATTTTTCTATGACTTGAATGCAATGCAATGTAATGAAAGCACATGCTAAATGATATGAAAGATGAGAGGGAAAATTTTGGGGTATTACAGCTGCCCCTATTCAATCACTGTAGACCTGAATGAATGATAGCGGTTGCTTTCAGACTTTCAAGGTATGGAGGGATTGAATACTGAAGAATAACCAGAAAATTTGCACTCTGTGGAGAAGAAGAAAAGGGATATAAACCCAACCAAATGAACTCTGCTTGGATAAAACTCTGATGGGCAGAATAAAACTGGAGAGATGTCCTTTGAACGACGCCAGACGACTACTGGCTTGCCATACTGCGGATGAACTTGGAAAGCGTCTTTTGTACGACGCCAGATGACTACTGGCTTGCCACACTGCAGGTGGAATTTAACAATGTCTTTTAGAATGACGCCAGATGACTACTGGCTTGCCACACTGCGGGTGGACTTTAAGAATGTTTTTCGGAACGACGCCAGACGACTACTGGCTTGCCACACTGCGGGTGGACTTTAAGAATGTCTTTTGGAACGACGCCAGACGACTACTGGCTTGCCACACTGCGGGTGGACTTTTTCCAATCTGCGGTTGGTCTTGAAACTGTCTTTTTAAATGGAGTTAGATGACTACTGACTTGCCACACTGCGGGTGGACTTTCGCCAATCTACGGTTGGACTTTACCCTGCTTTGCCACCCTAAGATGGACTTTTGCCAATCTGCGGCTGGACTTTGTTGATTTGCCACCCTAAGATGGACTTTTACCAATCTGCTGTTGGACTTTGCTGATTTGCCACCCTAAGATGGACTTTTTCCAATCTGCGGTTGGACTCTGCTAATTTGCCACCCTAAGATGGACTTTCGCCAATCTACGATTGGACTTTACCCTGCTTTGCCACCCTAAGATGGACTTTTGCCAATCTGCGGTTGGACTTTGCTGATTTGCCACCCTAAGATGGACTTTTGCCAATCTGCGATTGGACTCTGCTGATTTGCCACCCTAAGATGGACTTTTGCCAATCTGCGGTTGGACTTTTGAAACTGTCTTTTTAAATGGAGTCAGACGACTACTGACTTGCCACACTGCGGGTGGACTTTCGCCAATCTGCGGTTGGGCTTTACCCTACTTTGCCACCCTAAGATGGACTTTTGCCAATCTGCGGTTGGACTTTGCTGATTTGCCACCCTAAGATGGACTTTTGCCAATCTGCGGTTGGACTTTGCTGATTTGACACCCTAAGATGGACTTTTGCCAATCTGCGGTTGGACTTGAAATTTGCCACCCTAAGATGGACTTTTGCCAATCTGCGGTTGGACTTGAAATTTGCCACCCTAAGATGTACTTTTGCCAATCTGCAGCTGGACTCTGCTGATTTGCCACCCAAAGATGGACTTTTGCCAATCTGCGGTTGGACTTTTGAAAGGTGCCCTTTGGATGAAGTCAGTTGACTATTGATTAGCCACACTGCGGGTGGACTTTTGCAAAAATTCAACACTGGATTATGCTCTGCATACATATCAGACATCCCTGCTGACTCTGCTGAGGAACAATGATCAATGATTTGACCTCAGAAGCTCCTGAAAGGATAATATCTCTGCTGGAGAATAAGTGAACAATCCATCTGCTCCAAATTACCACGCTTGCCAAAAATCAATTGGACTCTGAGATATGGGGAAGTGATGACTCTGCCAGGAATTATTTCATCTGTCTGGGGATGAATCCTGATCATAGCAACTCCGATGGAGAAATGACAACTTTCCGACTTGGCTGGGGAAAGAATGTACTAACACTCTGCTGAGGAAGAGATTCTGTTGATCTGTTAAACCTCTGCGGGGAGAAAAATAACTCAACTGGGGAGTATTACTGACAAGATTCAATGCTGAACTCTGTGGGGATACAACCGTATTTAGCCCTGGTTGCTAAGCAATGAATTTACAGTCTCTTCTTGCTGAGAATAACTGCCGGGGATACGATCTTGCTGAGGATCGGAACTACTCCGTCGGGGGTACGCAAATCTTGGTTGGAAGACATTCCGTTGCAACATGCTGAGAAAGAGTCCCTAGAGATCTGTTGGGAAAACACAAAGCAAATCCACGGTAATCTGTTGAGGAACAAAGCTGTCGAGCTTAGAATAAGAGCCACAATGTCCCACGCTAGGCAAACCTTCCGCTTGACGACTCCACTGGGGATAACGAGTTTACAACAAACTCTGCTGGGGAAAACTGCTTCAAAGTGTCTCGTGCTGGGGAATGTCTCTTAAGAGGATTTTATAGAAGACCGGGCATCTTCAAACTCTTAAGCAAATACCGAGACTTGAGCTAAGAATACAATAATTGAGAGGTCACTCTACTGGAGATAATAGATCTGGAACACATCCTGCCAGAGGGATTTCACGATGCCCCATGCTTGGGAGGGTCACAAACTCGCTTTTGCCCCAGATTACGTGGCTGATCTGAAGAAACCGTACCAAGAAGATTTTACAGAAGTTTTGGCATCTTCAAACTCCTGGACACTCACTGAGTTTTGAACATTAACTGCAAGGACTGCGAAGCAACTCTACTGGGGAACTTGCAACCGTTATCGACACAGAAAAGCTTGTAACTGTTGGACGTTCCGAATGGGAGAATTTACTTAATAGAATACAATGGTACCCAGTGGAAATTAATTTGCCGACATCGAATCGTCGTGAGCGACCTTCAGCTGATTAATGGACTCAATCAGTAAAAGTTGTGACAAAAAGGTGATATGAAAATCCTTTCCTGAATTTGGTTGCCCCGGTATTCTGACTTAGGGTTAAGTGATTCCTTGTCTGGAATAAATGACCCCTACTCTTGAAAAGGCTTGTACCTTGACCTGCAACAAAAGAATACGCACACATGCCCCAGGATATTGTGTGGTTTGAATCCACCATCCAGGATTACTCAACATTCAAAGTGATTTTAAATGTTTTTCTGCGCATGTTATTGTAAGGCCACAATGTTTTCAAATGCAATGTTTTATCAAAAATTCGGACGTTTTTGCAAACAAAGCAGTAAAAACAAAATAAGAAGCTTTTGACTGAAATTCAATTTATTGAAAAATGCCTGAAATCGGCAATTACATTCGGAAGCAAACCCTGGAAAGAGGAGATTGTTGTAAATTGAGAAAAGAAACTATCCTAATGGCAATGTGAAAACGGAATTCTACTGAGTTTCGATTCTGCTATAGCCAGTATGTCTTCAAAACTCCCCGACCTGCCTTCTGAGGAGTGATTGGACCGATTCCTATCCTTCGGAATGTCAATTGCTGAAACGGTGATGGAGTACAAATAACTTAGACCGCAATCGTTCGCTTAAATCCCTCTTTTGCGTGGACCTCCCTTTCGGGTTTTCAATCCACCGGGATGCCCCTTTTTGCCTAAGTTGTCCTTTCGGGTTTTCAACTTACCGGGTGTACAATTTTTTCATTTATATCCCTAATTTTTGCCCGAACCTTTTTATTCTGTTTTTATGGTTTGCCGGGATGCCCTTTTTTGCCTGGACTCTCTTTTTTTTTCCAGCGGGTCTATTTATGCGAAGTATTTTTTGACTGCGTCTGAGTTAACAGGGGATGGAAAGTCTTCGCCATCCATGGTTGTAAGCAATAAGGCTCCGCCCGAGAAAACCTTTTTTACCACGAATGGACCTTTATAGTTGGGAGTCCATTTGCCCCTATGATCTGTACTAGGAGGAAGGATCCTTTTGAGTACTACATCTCTGACTTTGTAAACCCGGGGACGCATCTTCTGATCAAATGCCTGCTTCATCCTTTGTTGGTATAACTGCCCGTGACACACAGCTGCCAGACGTTTCTCTTCAATAAGGCTCAACTGATTAAATCTAGCGCGAACCCATTCAGCTTCGTCTAATTTGACATCCATCATGACTCTGAGGGACGGAATCTCAATTTCAACCGGTAGGACTGCCTCCATACCGTACACAAGTGAGAATGGTGTTGCCCCGGTAGACGTGCGTACTGACGTTTGGTACCCATGCAAGGCAAACGGTAGCATCTCATGCCAATCTTTATATGTGACAACCATTTTCTGCACAATCTTCTTAATATTCTTATTAGCCGCCTCAACAGCACCATTCATCTTCGGGCGATACGGCGAAGAATTATGATGCTCAATTTTGAAGTCCCGGCACAGCTCAGCCATCATTTTATTGTTCAAATTAGAACCATTATCAGTAATAATTCTCTCGGGCACTCCATATCTGTCGCTCCCAGGATTTTTATCCAGGTACAAACGTGAAAGTGGCGCGGAACACAGAGTCGCCAGCCGTGTATATTTATCCCAAGAGAGGGAAAGGGAACACCGCATAAACCTGAGGAAGATGGAAAGGAATGGTCATCGCAACCATAACCTGGGTTCGGGAGTCGGTTACGCGAGGGGAAGGTGCTAGCACCCCACGCGTCCATCGTACTCGATGGGATCCACGCTTGTCATCTAATCTAAGGGTGAGTTATCCTATCATCTATGGCTACACTAAGACGGGGAAGGGGAAGACAAAGACAGACTCGGTAGGACGTCGACGTCCTAGGCCTACGTACCCCCTTTGTGCAATGGGGAATTCAGAGTCAACGTAGTTTGTACCAAGTTCTTTTTGTGTTTTTTATGAGCGACGTTAAGTTCGCGCCCGGCAGTTAGGGTCGATGCCTGTTTGCGACTCAGACAGAAAGTAACGTGCCCTTTTTGAAAATAGCCTTTAGTTTGACAATCCCGAAGGACAAAAAGGTTTGAAGTTTGTTTGTATTTTTTAGGACAGAAGTGACTTGAGTTAGTTCTTAACTCAACTTGAACCAAAGTCTATGACACGGGAGCGAATGCGTCACATGGTCGCCCCCAATGGGACGTATGCTCAACACTCTAGAAGAGAGAAGGGGGACCCCTCAATCTTCATTTCCTATGTTTAAGGCTCGTGTGCAAGGAAAGTTGACCTTATTAAGTATCTTAGAGATGTTATAAGATGAGAAGAGGGACTCAAAAGAAAAGAAAAACACTACGGGGAAAATCTATCCTAAGGTTATCATGCAAAGATGGCCCTAAGGGGAGGTTTGATGACAACCTAAGCCTAAGGAAAAGAAATGATGAGAGAAAGAAAGAATGAGAGTGGACATGGATACTTATCCACACCCTTGAATAACTTACCTTAGCCTCTGCATAAAAGGTTAGTACAAATAGACATAAGTGACACAAATGAAACTCAAACAAATCACAAACCAAAGAGAGATGGTTATAAACCAAGTGAAATTCAACCAAGACAGAATGTGGATGGCTTAAACATGAATTATGAAGTCAAAGAAGCAAACCCAAATGATGGCACAAGTGCCTTTTCAAACAAGTGATCAGACATGGTCAAAGATGTGCATACAAGAAGATCTCACACAAAGAGCAGTTAAACAATTAGCAAGACATCCTCTAAAATCACCAAATTAATTATCAATTGATCTCAACCAGAAGCAAACAACATGGCCAAAACTCATGCCAAAATTCAAGATATAAGTCACTCAACAATAATGCAAAGTTCAGACAAGAAACATGGTTCAATATGCAAAAAAGGAGGACTAAAATGCAATATGAAATGATTTTAAAAATGATAGAAAAATATTTTAATGCAATTCAGTGTGTTGGTGAATGAATGCAAAAGGAATGAGTTCAAAATATTTTGTGGATGATGAGAAATAAAATAAACAAGTCATGGTATGCATGTATGAAATAAATTCAAAAATAAACTATTCAAATAATTAATTTAGATGATAAAAATAAAATAAAAATAAAAAATAAAATTTGGTAAAATTTTATAAAATGCCAAATGTGATTCATGAATTTTTTGGTAATTTTTTAATGCAATTAACTATTTTTAAAATATAAAAATGAAATGTAATAATTAAATAAAAATAAAGATGAAGAAATAAGCATGGGGTGAGTTTAGCAATAAAACACGTTGGAAAATATAATGGGCTGAAGGGGAGGGTGTGAATAGAAGGCCCAAACATTAAAACCCATCAGAAAATAGAATAAAACAAAAAAAAAACCACACGTGGGCTTCAGTCAACCTAGTTGACTCCCTACTCACCATTAGATCAATCAAACGCTCACCAATCAGTCAACCAAACCAGCATGTATTCATGATTAACGGCCATGATTAAAAAGCACACCATAATTAAGGTACACTCACGCACACGTAAACACTCAGAGTACCATACACTCCCACGTGAGCAGCACATGGGTTTTTTAATGTGTTGTCACAATTATGGCCATTAGATGCATCAAACGTCTCACATTAGATCATCAAGTCAAACATTAAGCATGATGGGCGGAGTAGATTGAAGGTGTATAGCAATAACCATGGATTGGCAAACACACAACTAATAAAATAAAACACAAACTTTAAATGCGTGGCGCTATATGAACCGTGCGATCAAACAAATGGATCGTCAGGATTTCGTGTCCTACCTCCCAACCCTTCCCTTTTTAAAACATATGAACCGGCCACCACTTCCGGCCACCTGCAACCCGAGATCACGCCACCTATTCCCTTGCTATTAGCTTCAAGTGATGATTGCTTTGTGCTCTATGTATCCTCAGGATTCAAATGGTGAAAGAAGTTTTGGAAAATCTCTTCTTGCTTGAGAGATACGAATGAGAGAAGCTTTTAGGGTTCAAACTTTTTTCTCCACCAAATCACGTGTCCTCCCCTCTAACCCTAGCATGAGTTAGCTTAAATAGATTAGGTTAATCCACTGATGATCACTTGGGCCTTGTTAATCCCTCACTTAATGTGTTTTGGGTATTTTTTAGAAAATTGCATTATGTGAAATACACCCTCTTCCATGCATGTACACCCAAACATTCTATGATGGATCACTTATTTAACAATTGCTAATCACACCTGAATTTGGTTTGGGCCTTGAGATGTATTGGTTCATGAGTTTTCAATAATTTGGCAATTTTGCATAATGGAAAATAAGTGATGAATAAACCATGGATCCACTTGATTCAAAGGCCAAAAATAGTCCTTATGGATTATACTTCGATGTTAGAATGTGACATGAAGCAATGGAATCAATTATAGGTCACTATGTCCCAAAATGCAAATGGAACCATAAGGAAACCCTAAAAACCACTTTGCCTTCTTTTGATCATAACTTGAGTTTCACAAATGATATAGAGACCCACTAGTACTTGTTGGAAAGGGGAGAAAAAGATATTCAACTTTCATGTTTGAGGAAAATTCATTTGAAGCTTCTTTGATGATGAAAAGTCAAGTTGAATGTAGTGTAAGAACTTGCCCAAAAAGGAAACTTTCAAATTATAGGTCATTTCCATATTTAGTAACTTTTGTACCAACCCTTGATTCTTGATAAATGGTATGAAACTTGACCCTTGAAGACCATATGAGGATGTGAGACCTTGAAAACCTTGGAGAGAACCTCAAAATTTCACAATTGACTTCCCCTTTCACTGTTGACTTTTCCCCTAATTCTCCTGATTCCCAATCCATTGGCCAATTGAATCTCTCCTGAACCAAACTGATGGACAATATTCCATTCCTAGATACTTAGGGACCCAAGGAATACCATGGAATCAAGTCTTGCCCAAGAAATTAGAAATAAACTGACTTTATAGCAAACCCTAATCTTGGTACCCTCAGTCTAGGAGGAAATAGCACAGTCTCAAAATCCAAATTCCTCTGAATATGATGTGTATCCTCTCCAACAAAGATAAGATGTACCATTTGGTGATGATAAAACCCCAAGGAACTTGCCATTGGAGCAATAAACCCAAGAATATCAAAACCCTAATTTTTGCACTGGTTAGGAGAGTGATCCACCTGAGCTCTCTTGGACAATACAAGGACTCTTGCTTGACCCTTTGAAGAACTGCCCCAGACACCTTGACCCCATGCTAAGAACCAATGATATGCACACATGATAATGCAAAATGAAATGAAACATAAGCGAGTTAGTACTAAGATAAGGAGGGCAAATTTTGGGGTGCTACAGCTGCCCCTATTCAATCAACTTGGTCATGAGGGTATGATAGCGACGGCTTTCAGACAATCGGGATACACGAAGATTAAATACCAAAGAACCCGGGAATTTGCAATCCTCAAAGGAAGGACGACTCCACTGGAGAATCAGCCATAAATGCTGTACTGTCACAACACGGACGAGTGCTAGCCATGCTGGGTATAAAGTGAAACAAACTCTCCCAGGTTATGTCATCTCTGCTGATAAAGAGAACTGACAAAAGAATCTCGAAATATGCCATCCCTGCTGATAAAGGGAACTGACGAAGGAAATCTTTAAAAGATTGTTATCCCTGCCGATAAAGAGAACTAGCAAAATAAATGCCATCCCTGCTGATAAAGGGAACTGACGAAGAAAATCTTCAAAGGATTGCTATCTCTGCTGATAAAGAGAACTAGCAAAACAAATGCCATCCTTGCTGATAAGGGGAACTGACGAAAGAAAATCTTCAAAAGATTGCTATCTCTGCTGCTAAAGAGAACTTGATAGTTCCTGGATTGGCTGGAATTTTGGTAAAACAAAGTTTATTCAATGTTGATGTCAAGGTGCTGATGTTGTAACATTGAAGTCTTAACACTGGGCTGTGTTAAGTTGTTAAATGCTGAAGATGGATGTCTGATGTCACACAGGTGATGTTGTAACATCAGACCTGCAGAATTAATAACAACAGGATATGTTATTAGGGCTCGCGTATTAGCTGGAATTGTGGAGAGTGGTTAACTCATTGGATGAGAATATCTTGGGATAGATATTTTCTGTTACATGGGAGATTTGATTGCAGATCTGTTGGAGAATTAAAAGGTTGAAGATTTAAAAAGATTTTGGGGATAAAATCTATTTTGAAGATTCAGTTTTAATTAACAAATCTGATCAAATATTGTGACAAGTCCAAGCCCAATTCAGGAGCTATATAAAGCGCACAAGACCAAAGGAAAAAGTACAGAAAACATTCAGAAGATCAAGAGCAGAAGGCTTAGTGTCTAGAGTTTGTTTAAAGTGCTTATATTTACACTATTCTAGGGTTTGAATAGGTGTTAAGTTTATGTCCTCTCTAAAGCTGTGAAGCAAAGAGAGTTGTTTGAATTGATCGAAACTGTGAAGTAAGATCAAGGGTGCTCAAAGTGGTTTCTTTGAGTGTTTGTAAGGGATTGAGTGGTGTTCTCATACCTAAGTGGTTTCTTAGGTAGGAAGTCATTAGTAGAGTATAAGTTTAGGAGATTGTCAACGGGTCGTTGAGTCTGTAAATTATATCTACAAGTAGTGAATTCCATCCCTGGCTTGGTAGCCCCCAGAGTAGGTTGGTTGTAACCGAACTGGGTCAACAATTCTTGGTGTTATTTTACTGTTATTGCTGTCCATTGTGCAGAGTGTGTTGTTGTGACATCACACCTTAACATCACACGTCTGATACCAGAATTTCAAGGCATCCTGTCTGTCTCTGGGTGAGATCTAGGGAAGTTACTTTCTGGTGAAAAGATGGACAAAGAAGTTGGAGGATTCGTAAACAGACCCCCTATTTTGGATGGATCCAATTATGACTATTGGAAGCCAAGGATGACCACCTTCTCAAAATCCTTGGACAGTAGGGCTTGGAAGGCTGTTATTAAAGAATGGAAAGCTCCTGTCATGTGTGAGAAGGATGATGCTGGCAAAGATAAAGAAGGCACCTCTAAGCCAAAGCCTGAAGAAGAGTGGACCAAGGAGGAAGATGAGCTTGCCCTTGGAAATTCCAAAGCTCTGAATGCTATCTTCAATGGAGTGGATAAGAACATCTTCAGGTTAATCAATACCTGTGAAGTTGCTAAAGAAGCATGGGATATCTTGCAGGCTACTCATGAAGGAACATCTAGAGTCAAGATGTCAAGACTTTAGATTTTAACATCAAAATTTGAAAGCCTGAAGATGAAGGAAGATGAGACTATTCATGATTTCCACATGAGTGTTCTTGAGCTGGCCAATGCATCTAGTGCTCTTGGAGAGAAGATGTCAGATGAAAAGCTTGTGAGGAAGATTCTTAGGTCCCTACCTAAGAAGTATAAGATGAAGGTTACTGCCATTGAAGAATCACAAGACATCAGCAAGATGAGAGTAGATGAGCTCATTGGATCTCTTCAAACCTTTGAGCTTGGGTTGAATGAAGAAGAACCAGAAAAGAAGCCAAAGAGTATAGCCTTGGTGTCAAATAATGAAGAAGATAAAGGAAAGAGTTCTGAATCCCAGGAGGATTTATCCCAGGCCATAGTGATGTTGGGAAGACAGTTCACCAAAGTATTCAAGAGAATGAATAATAACTCCAGGCCTAATGTCAAGAACATGACTTCTGACACCAGCAAGAAGGATGAAGAGAAAACTGCCCAAGATAAAGGAGTGCAGTGCTTTGAGTGTGAAGGGTATGGACATGTCAAGAAAGAATGTCCCACCTTCTTGAAAAAGCAAAAGAAGGGCATGACAATTTCCTGGTCTGACTCTGATAGTGAAAGTGAAGGCGAGTCAGCAAAGCATGTGAGAGCTTTAACAGGAGCTGTGGTTTCTGATGATGATTCGAGTGATGGAGAAGTAACTTATGAGGAGTTGGCATCTACCTATCAAGAGTTGTGTATAAAGAGTGCTGAAATTTGTCAAGAAAACAAGTGCCACAAGCAACAGATTGCTCAGCTAGAGAATGAAAAGTCAGATCTGGAAAATGAAGTGGTGCTAGTCAGAGCTCACCTTGATCAAATGACCAAGTCTGTTAGGATGCTGAGCTGTGGTACAGACACACTTGACAAGATACTTCAGTCAGAAAAAGCTGCTAGAGACAAAGCTGGGATAGGTTATGTGGCTGAGGACAAAGGAACTTCAGAAGGAAGCACTTCAGGTTCTAAGAAGGAAGTGTCACAACTGTCATCTCAACATCAGCCAAAGAAGCAGGATCCTACCCCTAAGAAAGCTGATGTTTCCCAACCTAAGAAGATTGAGAAGAAGACTGGTCCTTATCAGAAGAGAAAGCAGCCACAGGGAGCTAGTCAGTATATGCCCCCACAATACCATGAGAGCATGCAAGCTGCTCAGATCAAACAACACATGTCTCATCAGATGTCTCAACATCAGGACAACTGGTATGGTTATGGGTATGGATACACCAATGCTGTTCCTTATATATATGGAAGAAGAAAGCCACACCATCATGGGAGACAATCCAGGAAAAAGCATTCTCATCCGTCTTATGGGAGAAGATATCAACAGAATAGATGGCAGGGCTGTTATGGTAGGAGGAGACCACATCATGGATGGCAGCATAGGCACTCTCATCATGGCAGAAGATTCAGAGATGAAAGGGTGAGATGCTATTATTGTGGAAGATTTGGACATATGCAGTACTCTTGCTACAAGCTGCATGGATACCCTCAGCCTCAAAACAGATGGAGAGAGCACAGACCCAAAATTGTTAAACAATGGGTACCTAAGGAGAAGGTGAAGTGCTTATTGGCTCTCATGGGTGATAAAGAAGGAACATGGTATTTTGACAGTGGGTGTTCCAAGCACATGTCTGGATGTAGATCCATGTTTGATGATCTTAGACCTTGTCCCTCTCATGAAGTCATATTTGGCAATGGAGGAAAAGGTGTTGCAGGAGTTGGGAAAGTGCAAGGTGATGGTAGACCTGAACTTGACAATGTTATGTTTGTCAAGGGCTTAAGTGCAAATTTGATCAGCATAAGCCAGTTGTGTGATGAAGGTTATAGGGTAAACTACACTAAGGATGGGTGTGTGGTTTCTGATGAACATAATCAGGTTATTATGAAGGGTTCCAGAACCAAAGACAACTGCTATCAGTGGACCTCTCTTGAAGGGAATTCAACTAATGATGTTGATGTCATAACATCAGACTATGACATCAGGATGCTGAAAGGACACTCAAAGTTAACAAGTTCTGATGTGAGTGTTTTAAAAGGAAAGTTTTTATGGAGGGAAAAAGTCATTGACACTCCAAATCAAGCTCCTAGCCTCAGAACCCCCTTTCCCGGTACTACAACATCACGCGTCTTCAAAGCTCTGCTCTCGCTACGAATCAAATCCTTCGACTTCAAGAATCAACTCTCACTAAAAAGAGTCATGGCGTCTCCATCCAAGAAATCTGAGTGTCAGAGTTCCACAAAAGAAAGAGCTAGGGTTTCCCCTGACGAAGGTTCAACATTCAATCCCATGGACGTTGAGCCCCTCTCAGCCATTCTTCCTGAATCAGCACCTAGGTTATCCACTTCTCAAACTATTGAGGAAAGGGTAGACGTGGATAAAAGCTTAGGTATATCTAGACCACTGAGACAAATGCCTGCGGAACATTCTGAAAGGGAAAAGAGCGACATGCAAAGTGCAACTACAAATCTTCATAGACTTGCTATGTCTGTTGTTGAAGATTCTGAAGTAAGAATAGAAGAAGATGATGTACAGGAGGAAGCTAATGTTAAGGAAGATGTCGGAACTTCACCTGCTGGGGAAGAAAAGGATGAGGATGTGATCAATGTAGTTGACTTATCCGATGATGAAATCATTGGAAAACTGTCCCAAGTATTGCTAAGAGAGTGAAGACAAGGAAAGGAAAGACCGTTGATCCCTCTCCAAAGAAGACTGAAGCCAAGAAGAACATTGCTGTTGATCCAACCAAGTCATGGAGCAAAGTGGCTGTGAAATCCAAAAAGAGGAAAATAAGGGAAGACTCTAATTCTGACCGTGATGGTGAGGATGATGTTCATAGCATCACACCTATTAGAAGGACAATTTTGAAGAGAATCTCTGACAAAGTTCCTGAAGTTCCAGTCGACAACATTTCCTTTCACTATGCCAGCAGTGCATCATTATGGAAATATGTTTGTCAGAGAAGACTGGCCCTAGAGAGGGAGCTTGGGAAAGAAGCTTTGGAAATGAAGGATATCATGGAGTTGATTAAGGAGGCTGGATTGGTAAAGACTGTGATCAAGTTTCCTAAGTGCTATGAAAGTCCTGTTAAAGAATTTGTTGTCAACATTTCTGGAAATATTACTGATAAAAAGAGCACTGATTTCATGAAAGTTTATGTGAGAGGAAAGTGCATTAATTTCTCTCCTAGTACTATCAATAAGTATCTAGGAAGAGATGATGAAGAGTGTAGTGAACTTGAGATGACTGATAATGATATATGTAAAGAGATTACAGCTGGTCAGATAAGGGTTTGGCCATTGAAAAAGAAGTTGCCAGCCAGTAAACTTAGCATCAAGTATGCAATTCTTCACAGAATTGGTGCTGCCAACTGGGTGCCAACAAACCACAAGACAACAATCGCTGTTGGATTAGGCAGGTTTATATGTGCTATTGGGAAGAAGATTAAGTTTGACTATGGTAGCTACATCTTTGAGCAAGTGGTGAAACATGCTGGAACAAACGCTATCAAGTTACCCATAGCATTCCCATCTCTTGTGTGTGGTATCATCTTGGAGCAACATCCTGAGACTTTAACAAGCTCAGACATAGCGTGCCAGAGGAAGACAGCCTTGTCCCTACACCCTAAACTATTTTCAGGATATCATGTTCCAGACATTGTTCTAACATCAACTGCTGAAGTCAAGAAGAAGACTACAAAGGCTGAACTGATCGAAGAATTGAAGACCATGTGCAAAGACCTTGATGAAGTAATCAGTACCAGTTTGGTTAGAAAAGAGAGACTTGAAAAGCTGATCCAGCAGTTAGAACTGAACAGTGGTGATGATGATGTTGATGACTCTGAAGTTGATGCCAGAGGGGATAGCTCTGAGGAGGAGGAAGAGAATCATGAAGGACAAGATAGTGCTGATGAAGCAAGCTCAGAAGAAGACTAGCTTATTTTCTCTTGCCTTCAGTAGTTTTAATAGTTTTAGTTTCTTGGTTTTGTAACTTGAATATTGTGCTGGTTTATGCACTGTTTATGTTTTTAGTTTCCTTCTATGATTTGTTTTGCCTGTTTACTAACTGAGAGGCTAACAATGAGAGCTAGGGTATACTGACTATAGTTAATAGGGCTTCTTATAGAAGCTTGCCTAATTATGGCTAAAAAGGGGGAGAAAATAGACTAGATAGTCAAGAGTATTATTGCCATATGCTGCTGATGTGATGCAGAGATTAAGTGGGAGATAGATGCTGCTAAAAGGTGTTTAGTTGAAAAGTGGTGATGCAGTTATTGAAGGGGAGTATTGAAGATATCATGACTAGTATTGAAGATATCATGACTTGTGAAGAGTGCAGCCAAACCGACATCTAGGGGGAGTAAATTGCTGCACATAATGAGCTACTGAACAACTGTGATGGTGGTTCATGTTTTAGAGAGGGAGCACCAATTGGCTGCTATCAATAATGAAGATGGTGCTGCAGCAGATCAAGTGATGAAGACTTTGATAGATTATCAAACTGCTGCTAATAAGTTTCAAATTTCTGAAGATTATTCCGCTGCTGAAATCTCTGAAGGTGCAGAGTGCAGAAGTTGTTTGTAGAGTGCAGAGAGTGTTTTAGCCAAAATTAGCCAAAGGGGGAGATTGATAGTTCCTGGATTGGCTGGAATTTTGGTAAAACAAAGTTTATTCAATGTTGATGTCAAGGTGCTGATGTTGTAACATTGAAGTCTTAACACTGGGCTGTGTTAAGTTGTTAAATGCTGAAGATGGATGTCTGATGTCACACAGGTGATGTTGTAACATCAGACCTGCAGAATTAATAACAGCAGGATATGTTATTAGGGCTCGCGTATTAGCTCGAATTGTGGAGAGTGGTTAACTCATTGGATGAGAATATCTTGGGATAGATATTTTCTGTTACATGGGAGATTTGATTGCAGATCTGTTGGAGAATTAAAAGGTTGAAGATTTAAAAAGATTTTGGGGATAAAATCTGTTTTGAAGATTCAGTTTTAATTAACAAATCTGATCAAATATTGTGACAAGTCCAAGCCCAATTCAGGAGCTATATAAAGCGCATAAGACCAAAGGAAAAAGTACAGAAAACATTCAGAAGATCAAGAGCAGAAGGCTTAGTGTCTAGAGTTTGTTTAAAGTGCTTGTATTTACACTATTCTAGGGTTTGAATAGGTGTTAAGTTTCTGTCCTCTCTAAAGCTGTGAAGCAAAGAGAGTTGTTTGAATTGATCGAAACTGTGAAGTAAGATCAAGGGTGCTCAAAGTGGGTTCTTTGAGTGTTTGTAAGGGATTGAGTGGTGTTCTCATACCTAAGTGGTTTCTTAGGTAGGAAGTCATTAGTAGAGTATAAGTTTAGGAGATTGTCAATGGGTCGTTGAGTCTGTAAATTAGATCTACAAGTAGTGAATTCCATCCCTGGCTTGGTAGCCCCCAGAGTAGGTTGGTTGTAACCGAACTGGGTCAACAATTCTTGGTGTTATTTTACTGTTATTGTTGTCTATTGTGAAGAGTGTGTTGTTGTGACATCACACCTTAACATCACACGTCTGATACCAGAATTTCAAAACTAGCAAAACAAATGCCATCCCTGCTGATAAAGGGAACTGACAAAAGAAAATCTTCAAAAGATTGCTATCTCTGCTGCTAAAGAGAACTAGCAAAACAAATGCCATCCCTGCTGATAAAGGGAACTGACGAAAAAAATCTTCAAAAGATTGCTATCTCTGCTGATAAAGAGAACTAGCAAAATAAATGCCATCCCTGCTGATAAAGCGAAATTGGCCAGCAAAATATGTCAAGCAAGAACTGACTACCAGGTGAGAACGGGATTTCACAAAAGAGAAGGGCCAAACAAAGGCAAACTCCCAACCGACTCAAAATCCACAGGCAAGATGACTCCGCTGGGGAAGGAGAGGTCAAAATAAAAGACTCTGCCGGGGAGCACAAGTATGAGGAACGCGTCCCTCCAGGATCTCCTGAGTCATGCCATCTCTGCTGAGAAATAGAACTAGCAAAGAAAGTATCAAACCTGGCTTATGCTTTGAATGCAAATGTTTAAATTTTGCCGTAATGCTCCACACGAAGTGGAAATGCTACGCATTTGAGGATGCAATGCAAATGCTTATGATATGCAAAAAGGGTCCCTCCGGAAAAATAAATGCTGGAGAGAAAAGACCAATTCAGCTGGGGATGACAAAAACAAATTGCCCTCTGAATCCAAGAACTCTGCTGAGAAGGATCACGCTGACCGACCCTTTGAATCAACAACTTCTACTGGGGGTGAAATCCCAACAGAACATCCACATTGCCGGGGATTACACCTGTCCTTTACTGAAGGTCACATCCGAAACCTGAGATTCCTCCTCTGCTGGGGGAGTTGAGAATGAATGCCAATAACGGAACCGGAAGTCTGTTACTGAGGATTGCCAATAACAGATGGGCTTAGGACCTGCTGGGGGATGCCAGCCCATAATACTATCCTTCTTGGGGAAAACAGTCCATGATACCATCCTGCTTGGGGATGCTGCTGAACTTAGCCTGCTGATGGGGAGAATGGCTTTACTCCCACCTTGATGGGGATTAGAATATGACATTGTCGGTGAGAGCGCGCTTCCTGACTGGATGGGGAAAATGAACACCCTGATTCTGTGGGGAAATAACGTCTTGATCCGGAGAAAATACTTCCCAGGTCTGCTCTGCTGAGGAAAGTGCAATCTCAATGCTGGGGAGAGCAAACTGCTGGGGAAATACAATCCTGTTGCCCTGCAAGCCAAATAACAACGAAAGAATATGCCACAACATGACTATCACCAATAATGCCTAAGTAATTTCTACTGCTTTTCGTTATGCTCTGCAAAGCTCGAAGTTTTATATGCAATGTTAATCAAAAATATCGGACGTTTTTGCAAACAAAAAAGTAAAAGTAAAATAAACAACGGAAAGCTCTTTGAGTGAAATGAATATTTTATTGAGAAAAGTGGCCTGTAAATAGGCATTTACAACTGGAAGCAATTACTGGAAAGAGGTAATTACGCAAAAAACAAAAGGAAAATACATATGTCGGCAATGCGGGAACAGATATCCACCATGATTCGACTCAGCTATGACCCATACGTCTTGCTTATCCACAACTGTCTTGACCTTTGAAGAGACTAACTGTACTGATTCCTTCAGAACTTCCAGGTATTGAAGGTGCTCACAGATCGAACGCAGACCATAGCCTTTCGCTTATAAATCCCTAACTTTTTCCTGGATCACCCTTTTCGGGTTTTCAATCCATCGGGATACCCATTTTTGCCAAAGTCGCCTTTTCAGGTTTTCAACTTTGCGGGTTTACACGTTTCTTTTTACACTTTATCCCTAATTTTTGCCCGAACTTTCTCCTTTTTATGGTTCGCCGGGATGCCCCTTTTTTTCCTGGACTTTCTTTTTATGTCCAGCAGGTCTCTTTCATGCGAAGTATTTTTTGACTACGTCTGCGTTCACAGGGGATGTAAAATCTTCGCCATCCATAGTTGAAAGTAGTAAGGCTCCGCCAGAGAAAACCTTTCTTACTACATACGACCCTTCGTAGTTTGGAGTCCATTTGCCCCTGTGATCTGTCTGAGGAGGAAGGATCCTTTTCAAAACCAATTCACCTGTCTGAAAACTCTGAGGACGCACTTTCTGGTCAAAGGTGTGCTTCATCCTGCTCTGATACAACTGACCATGTGCGATGGCTGCCAATCTCTTTTCTTCAATAAGGTTCAACTGATACAGTCTGGAACGCACCCACTCAGCTTCATCAAGCTTCACATATGCCAAAACCCTCAGAGACGGAATCTCGACCTCTAGGGGTAAAACTGCTTCCATACCATATACCAATGAGAAAGGGGTTGCCCCAGTTGACGTGCACACCGAAGTACGGTAACCATGTAGGGCATAAGGCAACATCTCATGCCAGTCCTTATATGTTACCACCATCTTCTGCACAATCTTCTTGATATTCTTATTTGTTGCCTCAACAGCCCCATTCATCTTCGGACGATATGGAGAAGAATTGTGATGCTCGATCTTGAAACTCTGACATAGTTCCTTCATCATCTTATTGTTCAAATTCGAGCCATTATCAGTAATGATTCTCTCCGGGACCCCATAACGACAAATGATATCGTTCTTTATAAACCGGGCTACCACTTGCTTGGTGACGTTGGCGTACGAGGCTGCCTTCACCCACTTTGTGAAATAGTCAATGGCAACCAAAATGAAACGATGCCCATTGGAAGCAGTGGGTTCAATCTTTCCAATCATATTTATGCCCCACATTGCAAAAGGCCAAGGAGATGATAACACATTTAGAGGCGTAGGCGGTACATGCATCTTATCTGCATAAATATGGCATTTATGGCACTTTCGGGCGTACTTGAAACAATCAGACTCCATAGTCATCCAATAATATCCTGCCCTCAACAACTTTCTAGCCATGGTGTGTCCACTGGAATGAGTACCAAAAGAACCCTCGTGAAATTCCTCCATCAACAAACCTGCCTCGTGTTCATCAACACAACGTAGCAAAATCATATCGAAGTTCCTCTTATATAACACATCATCCTTGTTCAAAAAGAAGTTTCCTGCCAACCTTCTCAGAGTCTTCTTATCCTTGGTGGAGGCACCCTCTGGATACTCCTGTTTCTTCAGAAAAACCTTAATATCATGATACCACGGTTTGCCATCAGACACATCTTCAATTGCAAACACAAAAGTTGGTCTATCCAGACGCATGATTCTAATCGACGGAGTTTCATTCCAATGGTTCACCTTATACATGGATGCCAATGTTGCTAACGCATCAGCCATCTGATTCTCAGCTCGGGGCACATGATGAAAATCCACCCTGTCAAAGAAAGGTAACAACCTTCTGGCATAGTTGTTATAGGGTACCAAATTTGCCTGACGAGTCTCCCATTCTCCTATAATCTGATTAACTACCAACGCGGAATCACCATAGACATCGAGGTTCTTAATTCTCAAATCAATTGCTTCTTCTAACCCCATGATGCATGCTTCATACTCCGCCTCATTGTTGGTACACACGAATGCTAACCGGGTAGTGAAAGGTATATGAGAACCCTTTGGGGTTGTAATGATTGCCCCAATTCCATTACCATATGAGTTGACAGCCCCATCAAAAATCATCTTCCATTGAGACCCAATCTCAGGTCCTTCGTCAGGCAGAAGCTCTTCACAATCTTTCATTTTCAGAAACATAACATGCTCGTCCGAAAACTCAAACTTCATTGGCTGATAATCCTCGACCGGCTGTTCAGCAAGATATTCTGATAGAACACTTCCCTTAATGGCCTTCTGAGAAACATACTGAATATCGTACTCTGTCAAAACCATCTGCCAACGGGCTATCCTTCCAGAAAGTGCTTGCTTCTCAAACACGTACTTAATCGGATCCATCTTCGAAATCAACAAGGTTATGTGGTTTAACATATACTGCCTCAGGCGCTTGGCTGCCCAAGCGAGTGCACAACATGTCTTTTCCAACATAGAGTATCTTGATTCGCAATCAGTGAACTTCTTACTCAGGTAGTAAATGGCGTGCTCTTTCCTACCTGTCTCGTCGTGTTGACCGAGCACACAACCCATCGAATTCTCAAGAACCGTAAGGTACATAATCAACGGTCTCCCAGACACCGGTGGCATGAGGACTGGAGGTTCCTGCAAATACGTCTTTATCATTTCAAACGCCTCTCGACAATTTTCATTCCACCTGACCTCTTGATCCTTTCTTAACAACTTGAAAATTGGTTCACACGTAGCTGTCAGATGAGAGATGAACCTAGCAATGTAATTCAACCTCCCCAAGAAACCACGAACCTCTTTCTCTGTTCTTAGCTCAGGCATCTCCTGTATGGCTCTTATTTTTGCAGGATCAACCTCGATACCTCTTTCACTAACAATGAATCCCAGCAATTTACCAGACCTCACGCCGAAAGTGCACTTGTTCGGATTCAATCTCAGTCTAAACTTCCTCAACCTTTCAAACAACTTCTGGAGGTTTACCAAGTGTTCTTCCTCTGTCTGTGACTTCGCAATCATGTCATCAACATAGACTTCGATCTCCTTATGAATCATATCATGAAAGAGAGTCACCATTGCCCGCTGATAGGTTGCCCCAGCATTCTTCAACCCAAAGGGCTTTACCTTGTAGCAAAATGTTCCCCACGGTGTTATGAACGTAGTCTTCTCCATGTCCTCTGGGGCCATTTTGATTTGGTTATACCCAGAGAAGCCATCCATGAAGGAAAATACAGAATATTGAGCAGTATTGTCTACTAACACATCAATGTGGGGGAGCGGGAAATCATCCTTCGGGCTCGCCCTATTCAAATCTCGGTAATCAACACACATCCTGACCTTTCCATCCTTCTTAGGTACAGGTACGATATTAGCAACCCACGGAGGATAGTTTGTCACAGCAAGAAATCCGGCGTCCAACTGTTTCTGAACCTCTTCCTTGATCTTGACAGCCATATCTGGTTTCGTCCTTCTCAGTTTCTGCTTGACTGGAGTACAACCCTCTTTAAGCGGCAACCGGTGTGAAACAATGTCAGTGTCAAGCCCGGGCATGTCTTGGTAAGACCAGGCGAAGATATCCATATACTCTCGAAGCAACTCAACCAATCTTCCCTTAACGGTGTCTTCCAAAGCAGCCCCAACCCTTACTTCCCGTTTAACATCCTCGGTTCCCAGATTAACAGTCTCAACTTCCTCCTGATAAGGTAGAATAACCTTTTCCTCTTGTTTCAGTAGCCTGGCTAATTCTTCTGGTAAGTCACAGTCTTTGTCAGTCTCTTCTTCGGCTTGATAGATAGGATTGTCGAAGTCATATTGAGCCATAGCTAAGTCATGATGGGTGTAATCTGAACAAAGAAACCTGCATGATGGATGTTTTATGTTTATTATGAGTGCAACAAACAAGAAAACACATTGCCATTTTGATGTGGGTTAATGCAAAAAGGTAAAAACAGAAAAACAGGGATCAAAATATTTGAATGAAGAAACGTCCTTTATTGATGATAAAAATAGCAAATAAACATCCAAGCCCTACAAATAAATATCACTATGTCTTGGGCAGAACGTAGGATTCAACATAACAGAAAACAAAAGTAAATTACTCCGGGCGCGTCACTTGGATGACTTTCTCGGAAGACCAGTTGCCTAACCTCTGACCAGGAGTGCAGGGACGGATCCATTCATCCATGTCACAATCACTATCTCCTTCATCCTCAATAGCATTGACTCTGTCGAAGAAAACACCGGCACTGGTGAAATGGACTGGACCATAGAACTTGGGAGGCTCTTCAGGACGCCTAGGTGGCTTGTAACCCAGTCCATGAGTATCTTGCTTTCTTTGAACATCAATGACACTGCCCCACTTCTGAGAGCTACCAGCTTCAACTATAGCGCGCTCCTCTTTGAAAGAGGACATTGGAACCTCTGGTTGTCTGACAACTTCAGGTTGGGCAACCACCTCAGGCTGACTGACTGCCTTTGGGGGTTCCTCGGGAATTTTCACAGCTTCAAAGGCTTGGCACAAAGTTTCCTGTACTTCACCATCTACCTCTACATACTTAAAGGTCGATAGGTGACTCACCATAATATCTTCCTCACCATAAACAGTCACAACGTGGCCATCCACCATATACTTCAACTTCTGGTGCAGCGTAGATGTTACTGCCCCAGCACCATGGATCCAAGGGCGACCCAACAAACAACTATAGGCAGGCTGAATATCCATTATGTAAAAGGTGGTGTTGAAAATCTCAGGACCCACCTTGATCGGCAGAACCAACTCTCCAAAAACTGACCTCTTGGAGCCATCAAAAGCACGTACCACCAAGTTACTTGGTGTGCAAATCAACCCACGAGTATCCAATTTCATCGAAGCCTTCTTCGGTAACACATTCAAAGACGACCCAGTATCAACTAACACATGCGACATTAAGGAACTACGGCATTCCACTGAAATATGCAGAGCGTTGTTGTGATTTCTCCCAGCTGGAGTCAGATCTAAATTGGTGAAACCCAAACCATTACCAGCATTCACATGAGCCACAACCCCTTCTAACTGGTTGACAGATATTTCCTGCGGTACATAAGCCATGTTCAGAACCTTCAACAATGCATTTCGGTGTGCTTCAGAGCACAACAGTAAGGATAGAATGGAAATCTTCGATGGAGTTTGGTGAAGTTGATCAATAATCTTGTAATCACTTTTCCTAATCAACCTCATAAACTCTTCTACGTCTTCTGAGAAAGTATCCCCAACCTGCTTTGTCATTGAATTATTTGATTCCTGCCTCTGTGCAGACTCATCCATCATCTGTTTACCTTTGTCTTGTCTTGAACTGCCAGCTTGATCCTCGGACAGAATAAAGACTCTACCACTCCTATTGATAGCCCCTGCTTCAACGAGATTTTCAACCCCTGTATTCACAGTTGATGTCTCTTCCAATTCCTGCTTCTTACCATTAACAAACACCTCGGCCCCATAGTTCCACGGGATGGCCTTGGTACTCTCATACGGGACTGGTCCAGGAACAGTGATAGTGACCGACACTGGTTTCGCCGGCGCTGATATAGTTATTATCTTGAATGGAATCGTTATTGTGGCAACATCAATCCTTCTGTCAATAACTTTATTCTGCTTACAACCCCTGTCAAACTGTAATATCCCTTCGATGATCATTCTCTGAATACCTGCTTTCAATAAGTCACAACCGCCTGGCTGCGACACACATCCTACACAACCTTCATCACAGCCGGGAAAGACCCCTCCCCTCAATAGTCTTTCCTTCACCACACCCAAGGGAGTTTGGACTTCGTTCACATCTGAAATCAAACTCAAGTCTTCACAGTCTTTAATAATAGCATTGACCCTCGGCTCACCGTGATTCGGCATCGGGTTCTGATTCACGTTTGGAACATCGTTGGAGAAATTGATGGCTTTGGAATCCACCAAATCTTGAACCTTATGCTTAAAAGCTTTACAGTTCTCAATATAATGTCTGGGTGCCCCAGAATGAAACTCGCAGTGGGCGTTGGCGTCATAGTCGGGAGGTGGATTACCAGTAGGTGGAGCCAATGTTCTCTTCTGAATTAACTGTAGCTTTAACAAGTGCTGAAATAACTGAGCGTAGGGCAGAGGTGGAGTGTCAAAATGCCTATCCCGCCTATTCAGAGGCTGCGATCGGCGAGGAGCCTGATTTTTTTGTTGAGACACTGCTGGCTGATGAGGTGCTGCTGGGATGGTTACAGAAGCCACCTGCTAATTAAAGTTCTGACGAGGTCCTTCTCTACCACGATATGATGACATAGAGTTTATATCTCCCTCCCTCTTCTTGTAACCACTGGCATAAGGCTTCTTACTTCCTCCAGATGAGGACCCATCACCGTCTGATTTTTTCCCGCCTTGATTCCGCTTTCCACCATCTCTCCTACTAAGATCAAATCAGCAAACTTTCCAGTCATACACGGTACTAGCTTTTCATAGTAATGACCCTGCAAGGTATCCATAAACATAGTTATCATTTCTCGCTCCAACATGGGAGGCTGAACCCTTGCTGCCAATTCACGCCACCTCTGGGCGTACTCCTTGAAACTCTCATTGTTCTTCTGTGACAAATTCTGTAGCTGTGTTCTGTTCGAAGCCATGTCAGTGTTATACTGATAGTGTTTGATAAATGCCCCTTCCAGATCTCTCCAACTATGCACATCTTTCCTCTCTAGTTGCATGTACCACTCCAGGGATGCCCCAGATAGGCTATCCTGGAAGCAATGCATCATCAGCTTCTCATTCTTCGCACGCGCAGCCATTTTACTCGCGTATGCCCTCACGTGGGTCCTTGGGCAAGTCATACCATTATACTTCTCGAAAGTGGGAGTCTGAAACTTGTGCGGGATAACAACGCCTGGAACCAGCCCCAAATCCTCTAGATCCATACCCAAAGCATCCTGATTCACAACACCCCTTAGTTGTTCCTCAATCAACCGGAACCTCTTATCATTGTCAATCTGGGGACCAGCATCCCCACCTGGCACAGAGAAAGCATCTTCCTGGAGATCATCATACTGATGGCCATGAATTGCACCGACATTATTACCTCCCCCCACTACAGTAGGAACCACCACATTTTCTCCTCCGCCCGGAGGGATCACAACACCAGTAACAGGAATACCTCCGCCTGGGGGCCATTCTGAACATTATTACCAGTAACACCAGTATGAAGTCCTCCATGAAGGACACCTTCTTCATCAATTATCGCAATCAGTGGCTGAACGAGAGTCCTTAACTGCTCTTGACCCTGAGCAACCCCTTGCATCAAATCCATGAATTGGTTCATGCGAGTCTGCATCTCAGTCATCTCATTTTGTAGCTGATCCATGTGTCTCTTCTGATTTTGTCTGGTAGAATACCGATGAATGTGCTGATCTGCAATCCTGAGATTATAACAAGATAAGAATACCGGAGATAAACACCTGTTATGCAAAATTATTATGCAAAATAATTATGAATATGCAAATGCAAATGAACATGTTTGAATATTCGCAGGGCGATCCACCCCTTGATTCCAGTTTAACAACAATATAGAACGGAACTTCCGCTCATATATTAAGAAAACCAGAGGAAAACCAAATGTCAACAATCATAAATCCAAGATAACAAGTCTGAACACAATAATCATAGATCCCAACCAACAAGCCTGGCGGTGGTCCAAATAATGAAAGAAAATAGAAAACTACGGCATGTCATCAAAGTCCACAAGTGTCAATCCCCCCATCCATTATGCTTCTTGCTCCAGTCTTGAATTTCCTTGAACAACTTTTTGGTGTCGGGATGCTTCGGTCTCTGAATTAGCTCTTGAATGAGAACGTCTCTCCTATGCATGATCCCCTCCAAGTATCGGCAATGTAACTCCCAAGTGTCTTCTCCAGAAGCACCATCCATGCTAGGACCCTCATTTCTAGGTCTCTTCACTTCAGCTTGGATCTTCAGTTCCTCTATGGAGGCTATGGCTTCATTGAGTCGACCCTCGACTACTTGCCTCTGGAATACCCCTGATAAGATCTCAGCGTCTTTCTTCTTGAGCTTCAACTTCAATTGATCAATCTGAGCTAGATAATCGTCTTCCTTTTGCTTATTCTCAGCCATTGCATTTTCTCGGTGAGCATTGAACCTGTGAATTTTTAACAAAGCCTTGTCCAATTCCTCATTCTTAGACTCGAGAACCTTACTGATACCGTCTAGAGCTTGCTTCATCCTTTGTCTGGATGCGACCTTGTCAGCTAGCTCCTTTTCTGCCTCAGTAAGAAGCTCTGTCTTCAACTTGGCGATATGAACAGCTTCACCCCGCTCATGTTTCAACTGATAAATCTCTCTTAGTAGCTCACTGTTTTCTTCTCGCAGTTTTTTCTTTTCAGCCCACAACTTATTAAACTTCTCAATCTCAACTGTGGTAGGAGGCTCAATCAGCAAGGGGTAAGATGGTGGTTCTTTGGAGAACGGCAAAAGCTCCTCCTCTACCCTTTTCTGGATCCAATCTTCATACGCAGGAAATGTTCTGTTGTTACTCTTCCCAAAAGAAATCTTCCCTTTCTTGTGACGATCTTCCCAAGTATTCGCAGCTTCTTTTAACAGTTCTGGATTGGTTTCCCCACTCAGATATAAAGATTCTCGGACCTCCTCGTCTCTTGGCGGCTCTTTCAAGGCATACCCGAATTGCCTAATAGCGAGAATAGGGTTGTAGTTAATTCCCCCTTTCCTTCCTATTAGAGGCACATTTGGGAGACCTCCATAATTAATCATGATATCTTGGCCCAACAAGTCACGGTTAACCCAAACTAGATTATTTTCCCTCAAACCCATTAATCTTTTGGACCAATCCAACGTTCCTTGAGTATCTACAAATGCCCCAAATTTGGGAAGACGATCAGCAAACCATTTGTAGAAGACTGGCGCACAAAAATAAAGGGGTCCACCACTCCTCTTCTCATTCTTATAATGCACCGAATAATACAGATCTCCAAGCAAAGTAGGTATCGGATTCTTCATGGTAAATATTCGGACAACGTGCATGTCCACAAAATCCTTCATATTCAGAAATAACATTGTTCCATAGACACACACAGCCAAGATGGCGTTGAAAACTGTCCAACATTTAGCCTTAGCATACACAGCAGCCTGTTCTATAAAAAATTTCGCATGAAAACCTTTACACCCTCCCTTACTGGCAATGTTATTTTTCAACAAGGATGGGTCCAAATGCAAGGCCTCGGAAACCTTTTCCAAATCAGGAAGTTCCTTAGAAGGATAAAAAGGAGCCTCTTTTTTAATAGAAACATCCAGAATGAGATCAAATTCCTCCAATGTCGGAGCCAAAAGATAATTAGTGAACAGGAAACAACGCAGGTGAGGGTCATAGAATTGCACCAGAGTGTACAAAGCCCTATACTCGTATTCAGTGATGTTGCGAGCAAAATCCAGAATTCTTCCATACTCTCCTCTAAAGTCTGCCAATACCCCATGTTCTGCCATAGACACAATCTCGTGAACAGGATCCAGAATAAGTGATGGGAACTTGTACATTATGATGTTCTTTTTATTCTCAGTACTCATCATTAATAGTCTTTAAAAACCAGAATCAAAGTTAGGATGCAGCCCTGTAAATGAATAAACATGTTAGGATGCAAAATGATGATGCAAATGCACACATGGGATCAAGGATGCCACACAGATTGGACAACTGCTGCACTGAACAACTGTATAATCTCAAAGGTCTGCCCAAATATCCAGAATACCAACATAACCATAGTACCACACTGATAAATCTGCTGATCAGAAAATCGGGTATGTTGAAGGTCAAGGTTACCTGCAAACCTGTAAACACCCTGCCCTCTCACATGTGGGTACTAGAAAGCCGAGGATCCTCAATATCACGGGCTCTCAGGTCGAGAAATGATGTTACCTTCACCATTTCTGGTTTGGCATCATCACCAATCGAGGAGGCCTTAACTGATTCCCCTCAAAAAGAAAACATCCCATAGCAAGTCCTCAGCTTCGGCACTGAGGTCGAGAAGCAATAATACATTCATCCCTCGGGGTACAGTACTATCGCCAAACGAGGAGTGCTTCCACCGATTCTTTTCCAAGGGACACCCTATAGCAAGTTCCCAGTATTGGGTCCTCGGATCGACATGTGCAACGGGTTTGCCATTTCTGGTCTGCCATTATCATGTCTCGGGAGGAGTGTCGTTACTGAGTTCTCGGGAGTGGTCGCCAGAGTCGACAGTTTTCCAGGTTACATTCAATCATCTGCACCAATGCGCAGGATAAAACATTACCAAAGAGAACCTCGTCTGGATGTGGAGTTTTCATGTATACTATGTCTGGCCAAATGCCACATGAGTCACACTACTTGCCACGCTAATCCTACGTGTATACTCAAGCCTGGGTATTGGGCTTATCTCTCAGAACTCCCAACCCGCCAAACAGAAGAACAGTGCAGCAGCTGATAATAATATGCAATGCAGAAAATGCGGTAAAAATAAAATACAACAAATAAAGCAAAACAAAAAAACAAAAACACCCAAAGAGAACAAAGACAAGCAAGCGCTAGGATTGACTCGCTTAGGGATGGACCAACATAGGTCAACCTGTCCCCAGCAGAGTCGCCAGCTGTCACTCCCAGGATTTTTATCCAGGTACAAACGCGAAAGTGGCGCGGAACACAGAGTCGCCAGCCGTGTATATTTATCCCAAGAGAGGGAAAGGGAACACCACATAAACCTGAGGAAGAGGGAAAGAAATAGTCATCGCAACCATAACCTGGGTTCGGGAGTCGGTTACGCGAGGGGAAGGTGCTAGCACCCCACGCATCCATTGTACTCGATGGGATCCACGCTTGTCATCTAATCTAAGGGTGAGTTATCCTATCATCTATGGCTACACTAAGACGGGGAAGGGGAATACAAAGACAGACTCGGTAGGACGTCGACGTCCTAGGCCTACGTACCCCCTTTGTACAATGGGTAATTCAGAGTCAACGTAGTTCGGACCAAGTTCTTTTTGTGTTTTTTATGAGCGACGTTAAGTTCGCGTCCGGCAGTTAGGGTCGATGCCTGTTTGCGACTCAGACGGAAAGTAACGTGCCCTTTTTGAAAATAGCCTTTAGTTTGACAATCCCGAAGGACAAAAAGGTTTGAAGTTTGTTTGTATTTTTTAGGACAGAAGTGACTTGAGTTAGTTCGTAACTCAACTTGAACCAAAGTCTATGACACGGGAGCGAATGCGTCACATGGTCGCCCCCAATGGGACGTATGCTCAACACTCTAGAAGAGAGAAGGGGGACCCCTCAATCTTCATTTCCTATGTTTAAGGCTCGTGTGCAAGGAAAGTTGACCTTATTAAGTATCTTAGAGATGTTATAAGATGAGAAGAGGGACTCAAAAGAAAAGAAAAACACTACGGGGAAAATCTATCCTAAGGTTATCATGCAAAGATGGCCCTAAGGGGAGGTTTGACGACAACCTAAGCCTAAGGAAAAGAAATGATGAGAGAAAGAAAGAATGAGAGTGGACATGGATACTTATCCACACCCTTGAATAACTTACCTTAGCCCCTGCATAAAAGGTTAGTACAAATAGACATAAGTGACACAAATGAAACTCAAACAAATCACAAACCAAAGAGAGATGGTTATAAACCAAGTGAAATTCAACCAAGACAGAATGTGGATGGCTTAAACATGAATTATGAAGTTAAAGAAGCAAACCCAAATGATGGCACAAGTGCCTTTTCAAACAAGTGATCAGACATGGTCAAAGATGTGCATACAAGAAGATCTCACACAAAGAGTAGTTAAACAATTAGCAAGACATCCTCTAAAATCACCAAATTAATTATCAATAGATCTCAACCATAAGCAAACAAAATGACCAAAACTCATGCCAAAATTCAAGATATAAGTCACTCAACAATAATGCAAAGTTCAGACAAGAAACATGGTTCAATATGCAAAAAAGGAGGACTAAAATGCAATATGAAATGATTTTAAAAATGAGAGAAAAATATTTTAATGCAATTCAGTGTGTTGGTGAATGAATGCAAAAGGAATGAGTTCAAAATATTTTGTGGATGATGAGAAATAAAATAAACAAGTCATGGTATGCATGTATGAAATAAATTCAAAAATAAACTATTCAAATAATTAATTTAGATGATAAAAATAAAATAAAAATAAAAAATAAAATTTGGTAAAATTTTATAAAATGCCAAATGTGATTCATGAATTTTTTGGTAATTTTTTAATGCAATTAACTATTTTTAAAATATAAAAATGAAATGTAATAATTAAATAAAAATAAAGATGAAGAAATAAGCATGGGGAGAGTTTAGCAATAAAACACGTTGGAAAATATAATGGGCTGAAGGGGAGGGGTGTGAATAGAAGGCCCAAACATTAAAACCCATCAGAAAATAGAATAAAACAAAAAAAACCACACGTGGGCTTCAGTCAACCCAGTTGACTCCCTACTCACCATTAGATCAATCAAACGCTCACCAATCAGTCAACCAAACCAGCATGTATTCATGATTAACGGCCATGATTAAAAAGCACACCATAATTAAGGTACACTCACGCACACGTAAACACTCAGAGTACCATACACTCCCACGTGAGCAGCACATGGTTTTTTTTAATGTGTTGTCACAATTATGGCCATTAGATGCATCAAACGTCTCACATTAGATCATCAAGTCAAACATTAAGCATGATGGGCGAAGCAGATTGAAGGTGTATGGCAATAACCATGGACTGGCAAACACACAAATTTTAAATGTGTGGCGCTGTATGAACCGTGCGATCAAACAAATGGATGGTCAGGATTTCGTCTCCTACCTCCAAACCCTTCCCTCGCCGGAACCCTCACCAGCCGCCGGAGCTAGGGTTTCGGCCACCACTTCTGGCCACTTGCAACCTGAGATCACGCCACCTATTCCCTTGCTATTAGCTTCAAGTGATGATTGCTTTGTGCTCTATGTATCCTCAGGATTCAGATGGTGAAAGAAGTTTTGGAAAAGCTCTTCTTGCTTGAGAGATACGAATGAGAGAAGCTTTTAGGGTTCAAACTTTTTTGTCCACCAAATCACGTGTCCTCCCCTCTAACCCTAGCATGAGTTAGCTTAAATAGATTAGGTTAATCCACTGATGATCACTTGGGCCTTGTTAATCCCTCACTTAATGAGTTTTGGGTATTTTTTAGAAAATTGCATTATGTGAAATACACCCTCTTCCATGCATGTACACCCAAACATTCTATGATGGAACACTTATTTAACAATTGCTAATCACACATGAATTTGGTTTGGGCCTTGAGATGTATTGGTTCATGAGTTTTCAATAATTTCGCAATTTTGCATAATGGAAAATAAGTGATGAATAAACCATGGATCCACTTGATTCAAAGGCCAAAAATAGTCCTTATGGATTATACTTCGATGTTAGAATGTGACATGAAGCAATGGAATCAATTATAGGTCACTATGTCCCAAAATGCAAATGGAACCATAAGGAAACCCTAAAAACCACTTTGCCTTCTTTTGATCATAACTTGAGTTTCACAAATGATATAGAGACCCACTAGTACTTGTTGGAAAGGGGAGAAAAAGATATTCAACTTTCATGTTTGAGGAAAATTCATTTGAAGCTTCTTTGATGATGAAAAGTCAAGTTGAATGTAGTGTAAGAACTTGCCCAAAAAGGAAACTTTCAAATTATAGGTCATTTCCATATTTAGTAACTTTTGTACCAACCCTTGATTCTTGATAAATGGTATGAAACTTGACCCTTGAAGACCATATGAGGATGTGAGACCTTGAAAACCTTGGAGAGAACCTCAAAATTTCACAATTGACTTCCCCTTTCACTGTTGACTTTTCCCCTAATTCTCCTGATTCCCAATCCATTGGCCAATTGAATCTCTCCTGAACCAAACTGATGGACAATATTCCATTCCTAGATACTTAGGGACCCAAGGAATACCATGGAATCAAGTCTTGCCCAAGAAATTAGAAATAAACTGACTTTATAGCAAACCCTAATCTTGGTACCCTCAGTCTAGGAGGAAATAGCACAGTCTCAAAATCCAAATTCCTCTGAATATGATGTGTATCCTCTCCAACAAAGATAAGATGTACCATTTGGTGATGATAAAACCCCAAGGAACTTTCCCATTGGAGCAATAAACCCAAGAATCTCAAAACCCTAATTTCTGCACTGGTTAGGAGAGTGATCCACCTGAGCTCTCTTGGACAATACAAGGACTCTTGCTTGACCCTTTGAAGAACTGCCTCAGGCACCTTGACCCCATGCTAAGAACCAATGATATGCATACATGATAATGCAAAATGAAATGAAACATAAGCCAGTTAGTACTAAGATAAGGAGGGCAAATTTTGGGATGCTACAATATCGACAAATGATATCCCGTTTCAGGAAACGAGCTACCACCTGCTTAGTGACGTAGATGCTGCTTCAACCCACTTCGTGAAATAATCAATGGCGACCAAGATGAAACAATGGCCGTTTGAAGCAGTAGGCTCAATTTTTCTGATCATATCAATGCCCCACATTGCAAAGGGTCAAGGAGAGGACATGACACTCAACGGATTCGGAGGCACATGCACTTTGTCTGCATAAATCTGACACTTGTGACATTTGCGGGCCTACTTGCAACAATCTGTTTCCATCGTCAACCAATAATACCCCGACCTCAATAGTTTCTTTTCCATTGCATGTCCTCCGACATGGGTACTGAAAGAGCCTTCATGCACTTCTTGCGTTAACAGGTCTGCTTCGTGTCTATCCACGCATCTGAGCAGAACCATGTCAAAATTCCGTTTGTACAACATGCCATTTTGGTTCAGGAAGAAACTACCAGACAATCTCCTCAAGGTCTTCTTATCTTTGGTAGATGCCCCAGGCGGGTACTCCTGACTTTTCAAAAAACACTTGATGTCATGAAACCATGGCTTGTCATCGGACGTTTCATCAACAGCAAACACAAATGCAGGTCTGTCAAGATGAGACACATCAATCTTGGGTACATGGTTCCACCTTTGCACTTTGATCATAGAAGACAATGTGGCCAAGGCATCAGCAAACTTATTCTCATCTCGAGGAATATGATACAACTTTACTATTGTGAAAAACGTCAACAATCTTCTCGTATAATCCCTATACGGAATCAGACGTGTCTGGTGCGTGTACCAATTCCCATTCACTTGATTGATTACCAAAGCTGAATCACCAAAGATATCGAGGGTCTTAATTCGCAAATTAATCGCCTCCTCAATCCCCATTATACAAGCTTCATATTCTGCTTCATTGTTGGTGCATCCGAAAGTTACTCGGGCAGTGAAGGGCATATGAACACCCTCCGGCGTGATAAGAACTGCTCCAACTCCGCATCCATTCATGTTGACGGCCACATCAAACATCAAACTCCATTTGGATTCAAGGTCTGGCCCCTCCTTCGGGAGTGGTTACTCGCAGTCTTTAAATTTGAGAAACATGATGTCCTCATCAGGGAAATCAAATTTCATGGGTTGGTAATGATCAATCGGCTGTTGTGCAAGATAGTCTGACAGGATACTTCCTTTGATGGCTTTCTGAGAAGTATACTGGATATCATATTCTGTCAAAACCATTTGCCACCGTGCAACTCTGCCTGTCAGTGTTGGTTTCTCGAAAATGTACTTGACTGGATCCATTTTGGAAATCAACAAAGTTGTGTGCGTGAGCATATACTGCCTCAATCTCTTAGCAGCCCATGCAAGTGCACAGCATGTCTTCTCAAGCATTGAGTATCGGGACTCGCAGTCAGTGAATTTTTTGCTCAGGTAGTAGATAGCATGCTCTTTCCTACCTGTCTCATCGTGTTGACCGAGAACACAACCCATAGACTCTTCAAGCACTGTTAAGTACATTATCAAAGGTCTCCCTGGAACCGGAGGCATTAGAATTGGAGGTTCCTGCAAATATCTCTTTATTTTATCGAATGCCACTTGGCAATCGTCATTCCACCTGACCGTTTGATCTTTTCTTAGCAATTTGAATATTGGTTCGCATGTGGCTGTTAGGTGAGATATGAACCTTGCAATGTAGTTTAATCTACCTAGAAAACCACGAACTTCCTTTTCTGTTTTCGGCTCAGGCATGTCTTGTATTGCTTTCACTTTGGCAGGATCGACCTCAATCCCTTTTTCACTTACGATGAAACCCAGCAGCTTTCCAGAACGCACTCCGAAAATGCACTTGTTCGGATTCAACCTCAAACAGAACTTTCTCAACCTTTCAAACAACTTCTTCAAGTTGATCAGGTGTTCTTCTTCTGTTCGCGACTTGGCAATCATATCATCCACATAGCATTCAATCTCTTTGTGAATCAAATTGTGAAATAATGTTACCATTGCCCGTTGATACGTTGCCCCTGCGTTTTTCAATCCAAAAGGCATCACTTTATAACAGAAGGTACCCCATGGGGTAATAAACGTGGTCTTCTCCATATCCTCAGGTGCCATCTTGATCTGATTGTACCCGGAGAAACCGTCCATGAATGAGAACACTGAAAACTGAGTTGTATTATCAACCAGCATGTCGATATGAGGTAAAGGAAAGTCATCCTTCGGACTTGCTCTATTTAGATCCCGTTAATCAACGTACATTCTGACCTTACCATCTTTCTTCGGCACAGGAACAATATTTGCAACCCATGGTGGATAATTGGTGACGGCCAGAAATCCCGCATCTAACTGTTTTTGTACTTCCTCTTTGATTTTGAGAGCCATTTCTGGTTTAGTTCTCCGAAGCTTCTATCTGACAGGAGGACAACCCTCTTTCAACGGCAACCTGTGCACAACAATGTCGGTATCTAACCCCGGCATATCTTGATATGACCAAGCAAAGATGTTGACATATTCTCGCAGCATACTGATCAGCTCTTTCTTTACCTCGGCCTGTAGACTGGCTCCAATCTTAATTTCTTTCCTTGCATCCTCGGAACCAATGTTGATAACCTCAATTGTCTCTTGGTGAGGTTGAATGGCCCTCTCTTCCTGCTTCAACAATCTATCCAATTCTTCAGGAAGTTCACAATCTTCTTCATACATGGCCATAGCAGAACCGTTATCAGTGGAATCCGGAGGATCAAGTCTGCACGAGGGGGTTCATGCTTTATTTTAGAATTTATTTTTGAAAAACAAAAAGAAAACAAGACATTGCCATTTTTAATGTTTTTGTGCAAAAAAAAAAATGAAAGACAGGGAACGAAATTTGAATGCAAAACGTCCTTTATTAATGATTAAAAATTGCAAATGAAAATGTGTGGCCCTATAAATGAATCTGTACGCCTTGGCCAGAGCACAAGATTTTAACATGCATGATGATTAGAGAAAAAAAAAGAAAATTACTCTGTTTGAAAAGTAACTGGAATGATTTCTTCAGCGGACCAGTTTTGCAATTGTTGTCCCGAACCACGTGGGTGTACCCAATTGTCCAAGTTACAATCATTGTCGATGTTGTCCTCTGCAGTCGCACAAGATTGATCTGTATATATAATTTCACCCCTGCTGAAAGTGATGGGTCCCGTGTACTTTGCAGCCGAATCCAGAGATGGTTGGTAGCCAATACCAAACTTGTCGTCTTTCACTGGTGTCTTGATCAGCTTGCCCCAACATGGGCATTACCTGCTATAACAACCTCGACGGCCTGCTTATAAGGCGAAATTGACGTGCCGGCTCCAACTGGTGTAGGGGAAGATTCAGACATTTTATCAATATTCACTGCCTCGAACGACTGGCAAAGCGTTTCATGGATTTCCCCATCCATCTCAACATACTTGAATGTGGACAAATGACTGACAAAAATGTCCTCTTCACCACACACAGTTACTACTTGTCCTTCAAACACATATTTCAGCTTCTGATGTAATGTGGATGTAACAGCCCCGACCGCATGAATCCATGGGCGACCTAATAAACAGCTATAAGCAGGCTGTATATCCATCACGTGGAATGTAGACTTGAACATTTGAGGTCCAATTTGCACAGACAATTCCACTTCACCGAATACAGATCGTTTCGACCCATCAAACGCTCTGACAACCAGATCACTCGGCCTCAAAATCAATCCATCCACCTCCAACTTCATCAGCGCCTTCTTAGGCAATACATTAAGCGAAAAACTAGTGCTACCAGCACGTGGGACAACACCGCGCCCTTACACTCCATTGTAATATGCAGAGCTTTGTTGTGGTTTCTACCTTCAGAAGTCAAATCTCGGCTCGTGAAACCCAACCCATGGTTGACATTGACATTAGAAATCACACTCTCGAGCTGATTGACAGTAATTCCCTGTGGAACATAAGCCATCTTTAACACTTTCAGCAAAGCCTCTCGGTGTGCATTAGAGCACATCAATAATGACAAAATTGAGATCTTTGAGGGCGTCTAGTTTAATTAATCAACGATTTTGTAATCACTTTTCTTTATTATTCTCATAAACTTCTCTACCTCGCTGTCGAATGTAATTTTGGGATCTATTTCAGGCACGGGCTCACTCTCAGCCACTTGTTTTACTTTAGCTCTCGCCGCAGCCTCGACTTCTTTATCACTTCGAAGAGTTTGTGGAGCAAACAACCTTCTACTCCTGGTAAAGCCTCCTAAACCACCCACATTATCAACATTTGAGCTAGCCGATGTTCCAACTTCCTGCTTTTTCCCCTCATAGTACACATCTGCCCCATAGTGCCATGGGACTGCTTTCTCAGAGGTAAACGAAACCGGCCCCGGCACCGTGATGGTAACAGGACTGGGTCTTTCCGGCGCAACAATCGCTACAGGAGCTGCCCTTGTAGGTACCTGAATTTCAGCAGGGGTATAATAAATTGTCACAACTGATACCTCATCATTATCTTTCACAACACGGTCAAACTGTAGACGGCCTTCATTAATCAGATTCTGTAAACCAATCCTCAGTCTGTCACAGCCATTGTCTTGACCCATACATTCCAAACAATCTCGGTCACAACCCGGGAACACCTGTCCCTTTAACAGACGACCTTTCACTACCAATAATGAAGTCTTCACCCGATTGATATCTGTCACCAAGTTCAACCTCTTTCCATCCTCAATGGCGTGCACATTTTCCCCGCCATGGTTCGACATAGGGTTCTGGATAACATTAGGAGGTGGAGAAAAGTTGATTGCTTTAGCATCTATCAGATTTTGCACCTTATTTTGAAATGCCCAGCACTTTTCGGTGGTGTGCCCCGGAGCACCGGAATGGAAATCGCAGTGGGCATTAGCATCGTAATTGGGTGGCAAGTTACCAGCAACAGGAGGTCTCATGGTACAAAGTTCGACCAATTTCAATTGGAGTAACTGGGGTAACAATGTTGAGTAAGTCATAGGAAGAGGGTCAATTTTGTGGTCCCTCTGCCTAGACCTTTGTTGGAACGGTGGTCGCTGTTGTTGAACCTGCTGTTGTGGCTGCTGTTGTTGAACAGGTGGTGTTGGAATTGTTACTGCATCCACTTGGTGATAAGCCTGAGAACGTCCTTTTCCCCGTCCTCTGTACACAGCGCTTGTCTCGCCTTCTCTCCTTCTCTGCCCATTAGCAAAAGGTTTTTTTGTTCCTGAAGAACCAGCACAAGTTACATCTTGAATCTTCCCCAGTTTCAACAAATTCTCAATCCTTTCACCAGCAATTACGATATCAGAAAATCCTGTCAACGGACAAGCAGCCAATCTGTCAAGAAATGTCCCTTGCAGGGTACCCATGAACATATCTGCCATTTCTCTCTCAAGCAAAGGTGGTTGAACCTGGGCGGCCATTTCTCTCCATCTCTGCGCGTACTCCTTAAAGCTTTCCTTAGCGCTCTGCGATAACCCTTACAACTGAGTGCGGTTAGGAGCCATATCGATATTATACTGATATTATTTCAGAAACACTTCTGCCAAATCTTTCCAGCTTCTCACTGATACCCTGTTTAACTTCATGTACCAAGTCAATGAAGCTCCAGCCAAACTGTCTTGAAAATAGTGCATCCACAACTTCTCGTCATCAGTGTGGGCTGAGATTCTTCCAAAGTAAGCCTGAATATGTGTCTGGGGACACGTATTGCCGTTATATTTGTCAAAAGTGGGTGGCTTGAACTTTGGAGGAATTCTAACCCTCGGTACCAGACCCAGATTAGTAACATCAATGCCTAGAGAGTTCTTGCACTCCATAGCCCTGATTTTCTCAGCCGGCTCATCATACCTTCTGTTATTGGGATTACCCATATCAGCATCCAGCAAGGTGAATTGATCTTCCTGAACATCCTCATTAGCACCAACATTTCTGGCAGCCCCAGTAACCAGATTACCATTAGGAATCAGAGTACCCACAGGAGGAGGAGTGTCCTTTGGCTGTAAATTGTCAGCGTGATTACCTTCCGGTGTGACCTCTGGATGCTCGACCATAAGTCTTAACCTCTCTTGGTTCTGTGCCATACCAGTCATGAGAGCCATAAACTGGTCCATACGGGCCTTCATCTCAGCCAAATCATTCTGAATTTGATCAACCATTCTGTTTCGATTGCCTCTTGTGGAGTAGCGATGGATGTGATCGGTAGCAATACTTCCTGAAAAAGAATAACCATGAGAACCAGATAAGGTACTTGAAAAACAAACAAAATGCAAAAATGAAATGTATGCAATGCAATGCTATGTTTTTTATTCCCAGGCCTTTTCGTGCCCCGATTCCGGTATTTTAGAAGTCCGCAGCATTCAGATAACACACGAGATACAGCAGTTGATAAAAACATTCATTCAGATGAGTGCACAGATAGGTGTAGGACCTTGTGAAGCGGTGTCGTGACCAAGTGTTAGTGAATAGTGATGTAATATCAGGAAAGCCACTGGAGAAAATACTGAGCATATCATAACTGGAAGAAAACCCAAAGGGACTGAGTCTGGACAAATATTTGAAAACATACAACCCAAATTTAGAAATTAAAGCAGGGATTCCTACAACAATTCTGTAGGCAATCAACATAATGAAAGCTAAAACGGGCGAAACACCACATTCTGCAACCCTAGACTGAGCCTCTTGACCTCCTCAAATAGTACAGCATTCTCGGGATCTTCCGGTGCCTCAATCAGGCCTCTGATCAAGCGCTCGCTCAAACTGAAGGATTGGTACAAAGTGTTGATATTCTGACACAATTCTTCCCCATTAGTACTACCATAGCCTGGCTCTGTCCTGGATTTCTTCACTTTCGCCCGGATCTTGAGATCAGCTATTTCTGCTTGAGCTTCCTGTAATAGTTTCTGACTTTCTTCCAAACTATCCCGGTAACTCCTTCATTGAGCATGTGCAGCTTTCAATTCTTCATCTGAGGTCTTGGCCTTAGCTTCCAATACTTCAACCTTAGCTTTAAACTCTTCCTCTACCTTGGCTTGGCGCTTCTGTTCATCGGCCCATTTTTGTTGCCATAAGGTAATAGCCTCATTAGCCTCCTTCAAAGACTTCTTGAGATTCTGGCGCTCTCTGGCGTTATTCTTATCAATTAAGCCCCGTCTTTGGAAATAAATCAGCCTCCCTTCGAGTTCTTCTTTCCTATTTTCATCCGTCTTCTCAGCAATGTGGAATCTTTCTTCCAACCCTCTATTATCAAATGCAGCTTTCTGATACTGGCTGGTGACGTCCGCATTCTCAACCCTGAGTTCATGAACTAAAGCTTCCAGCTTTCGAAATTCTTCAATTGGTACTGAGGTCCTTGGCTCCACTATCTTGGGATATAACGGAGGCTCGACGGAGAATGGCAACAGTGTGACGGCTACCCGGCGCTTCAGCCACTCAATGTAAGGAGGATAAGTTGTGGGATCAGGTCTCCCAAACTCCATCTTACCTTTCTTAACCCGAGTGTTCCACGCTTCAGCAATAGAAAATGGCACCTGTTCGCCATCTTTGGCAAGATAAAACAAGGATTCCGCCACATCTTTTTCCAAAGGAGGTTCTTTTAATGCATATCCAAACTGCTTCAGCGCGAGGATAGGATTATAGTTGATTCCTCCCCTCCTTCCTACCAGAGGTACATTTGGAAAAGCTCCACAACTAATAAGAATAGGTATACCCACCATATCTTTCCGATGCCACCAAACTATATCTTCAGCCGTCAAACCCATCAGCCTCTTGGAGCACTTAACAGTTCCTCTGAGATCCACAAAAGCTCCTGTCTTTGGCAAATGTCTATAAAACCAAGCATGGAACAAGGGAGCACAACATAATACCAATCTTCCTCATTTTTCTCATTCTTGTAATGCACAGAATGGTATACATCGCCCAACAAAGTTGGGATTGGATTCTTCTTGACAAAGATACTGATTGCATCCATATCAATAAATCCAGCTATATTCGGAAACAGACAAATTCCGTACACACAAAGAGCTAAGATTGCATTCGAGGTAACCAAATCACCATCAGCAAAACTCTTTTTTACTTCTTCAATCAGAAAATCTAGATGGAACCCTTTACAGCCCTCCTTTTCCTTAACATTATCTTTAACCACAGACACCCTTAAATGAATAGCCTCTACAATGACGTTGTCGGGAATAGCCTTCTTCGAACTGTAGTGAGGAGGAGTATCCTTGACAGAAATCTTCAGAATATCAGAGAACTCTTCCAAAGTAGGTACCAGCAGATAATCATTGAATGTGAAGCAACGCAACTGAGGGTCATAAAACTGTAAGAGTGTGTGCAGAGTATCATGCTGATCTAGAGTAAGAAGGCTCACATAACTCAAGATCTTCCTAAACCTCTTTCTGAATTTATCCAGTTGGTTACTGTCCATTAAATCTGCCAATTCTTTGATCTATCCTACTTTAGGCTTTGGAAACCAGTAATGCACATTATTCTTTCTTGGAGGACCTTCCATCTGAAATAGAGAAAATACCCACCGGAATCGGAAACAATACTGAGACCTGGGAAAGAAAAACATAAAATGTTAATGATGTATGCAATGAGATGCAGCTAGGCATGTGATCAGAGCCAGAATCTGCAGTGTTGGTGTAATAACCGTGAGGGAGCCAAGTGTCTGTGTAGCATCATATCAAGAATATCAGACCCAAACACCAGTAAAGAACCAGATCCAGAATACCAGAACAAAGTACCTAAATCACTGATCATATGAGAACCACACAAAAGGGTAAGTAGAAGGTCAAGGTTACCTGCAAACCTGTAAACAACCCCCCATCTCACAGGTGTGTTCTAAAAGGCAGGATCCTTATATTTGGATCCTGGAATGAGAAGCAATAGCACATTCAGCCCGTAGGATACAATGATATCGCCAAACAAAGAGATCGTCATCTGATTCACCACAAAATAAAGGCCATCCTATGCAAGTTCCAAAGTGGGCCCTCGGGTGCAAATGGGTTTGCCACAGAATGTGGTCTGCCACTGTCACCACTAAAGAGGGATGTTTCCACTAAGGTCCTCAATGATCGGTCACCAGATGCACATAACTCTCAAAGTCATACCCTGAATGAGGAAGACCCTCAAATCAAGATAATCCTAAGAAGGTCGCACTCTGGCTGTGGAACTCACAACTACTCCCGTGGATAAATACCATGAGAGCCTTGTGACTGTCCACTCTAAGTCCTAAAGTATACTCGAGCCTAGGTAATGGTCTCATCTCTCAGTAATAATCCCATCCCGCCAAAGGAAACTAGACATTCCAGAATATATGATGCATGATATAAATAAAATCCAATAAAAGGCGGTAAAGTAAAGCGATAAAGCTGTAAATAAAAGCAGTAAAGCTAAACTAAAGCAAAACAAAGCAAACACCTAATAAGTAGTAAAAAAACAAGTGCTAGGAGAGAATCGCATCGGGGAGGGACCGACAAGAGGTCAATTGTCCCCAGAGAGTCGCCAGCTGTCGCTCCCGGGATTTTCATCCAGGTACAAACGCGAAAGGTGGCGTGGAAGGAAGAAAGAGAGTCGCCAGCCAGACATTTTTATCCCAAAGAAAAGGAAGGGTAATTCTGCACAAACCCAGGAGAAAGGAAAGAACAAGGTATCGCGAACCAAAGAGAATGGGTAAGGGAGTCGGTTACGTGAAGGGAAGGTTATCGCACTCCTTCACGTTCGTCGTACTCGACGAGATCCACGCTTGAAGTACTGCTCAAAGGGTGATAAACGAAAAGGAACTGAGAGGGAACGAGAAACAAATGTAGGGAAAATAAAAGAAGTGCTCGAATGGGCCCTACCCCACTGCCTACGTATCTCATCTGGAACATGAGAATCAGAGCGACGTAGTTCCCCTAACTAAGGGAAAACTGTTTGTGTTTTTCAGGGAACGACTAATGTTCTAGCTCAGGTGTTGCAGGCTCGCTGAATCGAGTACGTTACCGTATTGCAAGAGAACAAGGAGAAACGCGTTCGTACGTTGAGATTGAGTGAGATGAGAAGAGAATTCCCGAAGAAAAGACGTTTTTTGTTTGTTTGAAGTGTTTTGCATAGGTAAGGGTACCTAAGTCTTTTTCAATGGAATGTGCATCTCATGCATCATTCCAAAATGAAATGATGATGAAGTACTCTAAGTATGAGGAAGATCCTCAAACTTACTTCCAAAGTTAAAGGCTTAAGTACACTAGCCTATTCCCTTTATTAAATGTTTTTGTTGTTTTTAAATGAAGAAGTGTTTTTTAGTTTGTTTGTGAAATCACTTCATGTTAAAGACTTGTACATCAAGATAGAAAACCTACAACACATTCCAAGATGGAATGTATGCAAGCCCCCCCCCCCCCCCCCCCCCCCCATGGAATAAGTCTCATGGCACATGAAGAGGTTTCAAACTTTATTAGGTGTTTTGAAGTTATTTTGGGATGAGAGAAGAGAGACTCAAAAGAAACAAAGCTAAAGACTAAAGGGAACTAAGACTCACCCTAATGTTATCATGCTTGGATGTTCCTAATGGTTTAGTGTGGTTTAGAAACCTAAATCTAAAAGAAAAGAGAAGAAGAGTGAGAGGTAACATGACTCACTTCTAAGATAGAAGATGAGTTATGAACCAAAAGGGAGAAGAAAGAAGTTGAACAAAGAAAGCATTGAAATGCTTTGCACAAACACAAAAGAGAAAGCATTAAAAGATGAGGGAAGAAGGTGTGTGTGGAAGAATATCCACACACTCAACTTACCATTAGCCCCTACAAGCAAAGGTTAGTTCAATAAGAAGACATAAGTGAAAGAAGGAAGACAATTAAGCATCAAACTACTCATGAAATGAACTTAAGAATCAAACAAAGCCTAAACCTAAAAGGAAAGGACCCTAAGTGTCCAAGGACTTCTAAAGTCAGTAGCTATCTCCAATGATGTTCTACTAAGGTTAAGGTGTAACACCCGAATTCCCATTGCGAATAAATAATACATAAATAAAATCAGAGTAAGTAAAAATTTATTTTTCCGACAGAAATAAGGATGTCACATTTAAATAAAAAAAACTTCATCCCTGCTCATAAATTTGATACATAGCATAAAATAAAGTACTCTCAAAGGGGAAACTTTTTCCATAATAAAGGAAATGTCAATTATGGAATAAAGCGGAAAATCCATAACCGACTTGTTTTACAAAATAAATGGTTTATACCGTCAAAGTACACATACAAAAGTAATACAAAAATATATTCCACAATTATATACATATATAACATAATCGTTCCCCGACTCCCGTGCTACGTATCAGAGCAGACAGACGACAAAGGACGGAGGACTAATCTCCACAAAAGCCTCCAAGACACTAATCTGCAATTGCTTCATAGAGCAATAAACCACAGCAGAAGAGTGAGAAATAACAACTAAAATCAAGATTGCATAATAATATGCAAACACACATTCAAACACATGTATAAATCAACTCACCCATACCATCACATACTAAACACATATAGTATGCCACAAATACAAAACATACCACACATAATCCAACCACGATTATGACATATGGAACCACACCACCACATCACCACAAAATATAGCATATATCAATTATACAGACATAATCACATATTCACACATAATGCATATGTTTATACACAAAACATATCATTCATAATTCAATGCATTTAACACGACTGCACATGAATTCACAAATGTTATCACAAGCTCAATCACATAATCAATTAAATCATGATTTTCCACATATAAACAATGCAATCATAATTCATGCAGATGCAAAGAGACCGACACAACGACTCTATACAAATGCATATGCGGTACCGACTCCATCATTTCTCATCACTAGTTCACTCAGGAACTCTGCTGGAACCATCGCTTGTTACTAGAAGTAACACCCCGTCGGGCCAACGATGTTCACCCATTGCTCACACCTCACATAGGCACACAATGTTCATGGATTGCTCACACCTCACATAGGCACATAATCCGATTGGTCACACCTCACCTAGGCACATAATCATCTATAATCATCGCTCACACCCCACATGGACACACGACGTTATAGCGGATTCCCTCTGGAACCAATCTGTCGCTCACACCCCACATGAGCACACGACATTACAAGATGCATATCATGATGCTTGACACCCAAGAACTCATGACAATCAAATGCATCTTCACACATATATGCAACCATAATCATGTATATATTTTAACTCGTCATCATTATTCATGCATTGAAAACAATTCAAACAATGCATTTCAACCATAAAGGCCACCAACCACATACATTGGAATTTCACATAAACAATGCATTTGGATTGCTCACACCTCACATAGGCACACAATCCGATTGCTCACACCTCACCTAGGCACACAATCGTTTGTAATCATCACTCACACCTCACATAGGCACACGACGTTACAACAGATTCTCATTAGAATCACTCAACATAAGAATGTACATCATTATGCTTCACATACAAAATGACTCAAGGCATTCTTGAAATGCATACATATTCACAATATATTCATGCATTCATCTCATACAATCACATACAATCTATATACATTCACAATTCAACCATATGAATTAATCAACATCATCACACTCATGCATTGCAAATCAATTCAAACAATGCATTTCAAACCATAAAGGTCACCACACAACATACATTGAATTTCATATAAACAATGCATTTCACCACCAACCACAAACCATCATCACAACATTCCATCATGTATATTCACATCATATAACGGCACACAAGCTACACGTTACATATCAAAAGCATATAGCATGACAACACATCAATCCCACCCATTGTACGCGATAAAAACCCGACAACCCGACTATTTTTCCAAAAACACAAATCAATTAAATCATATTTTACCCTCCAAACCACTGTTAACAGAAAGAATATTTCGTTAGCTTTCTAACGCTTCGAACGGGGGCCAAAACCGACTTACGGTTCAAAAGTTATGGGTTTTTGAAAATAATATTTTTCTGAAAACTTACACTGTTAATCGATTAACGCATTTGGTTAATCGATTAACCATCACGAAACAGCAGAAAAACCAGAATTTTATGGCACAAAATCCCTCCAAACTCATCCTTAAACCCCCCGATCATACCAACAAGTATTCCCGACTAAATCCTATCATTTCCCGACTATTCTACGCGAACTATTCCGCATTCTAACCGTGAAAACATCGATTTCTATCGATTTTACCATTTCTATCACATGTTAAAACCTAACATTTTCCAACCAAAAATCAAACCAACAAACACATACATATACATATACAATCAAAATATAATCGAAACTTCTCACCCTTACCCGATTAATCGAAGTCCAAGCATTGATTTTGATGATTTTCCTCTTCTCCCTTTCTTTCTTCTCCTTTCTCTTCTTTTCCTTTTCTTTCTCTTCTTTCTCTTTTCTTTCTATTTCTCTCTCTCTATTTCTATTTATAATATCTAACTACCCAAATGACCAAAATACCTCTCAGCTCAAATATCTCCCAAACGCTCTCAAAATGCGATAAAACATAAACAACGATGAAAAATAATATATTGCCAAATAAAAGTCAAGAATAAAATAATATAATAATAAAATAATCAAATAGACTCGATTAAATAAAACTGACAAAAACTGGGGCGTTACAATTCTCTCCCATTTAGACATTTTTGTCCTCGAAAATATACCGAGACGAACAACTCCGGACACGACTCTCGCATTCGACTAACAAACCAACATGCCAACAAAAGGCACACCACGAATAACGCAACTGACAAGCCACCTTGCTAACAACAACTATTACAACAACACGGCACGACGACAACTACAAATACAGAATGCAAAGCCCATACAATGCACGACTCAAAGAAAAACCAAGATACCAACACACCGGTTCACTCTAGAACCGAAACACAACAAGATCGTTACCCTACCCTAGGTAGCACTCCCCTAATTCCTCACACAGGAATTAGCTACACACACTCGAACCATCACCATGGAAACGAGGCAACAACACAAACAAGAACATAAAGTTCCACGACACCACAAGGTCTCAACAACATCAATAAAACCAGAACACCAACATCCTTGTCACACAACCATACTACAACAATGCTACGATTCACCAATCGAACAGACAACCAAACATCCATCTACATAGTAGCCCATGGATAACATCTAAACCTTTCACCTAACACTTCCATTCTGAAACGTCCAATAGTCTCACCATTCCTACATGTTCCCAATGTTCAACCTATGAATTCTTACAAGTCCTACACGCAAATACAAAATGTACCACATCACGCTTCCACTGCGCACTCTGATTACTCGAAACCATCAAGTCTGCCAATCTCACATCCAAAGTCTAACTCTTTCTCACCTCTGCCAAAAATCACTGTGCACTTTAATATACCCAACCTCGCACTCTGCGTGTTAGCTTACACACCAGACACAAGTCTCTGAACTGCTCAAATAATTCTAACTCCCTGACCATCAAAATAGACATGTATAAAACCTTCGACCTAACTCATCAGGCACGGTATTAACTTCACCAATGGGATAATTCCAACTAAAGTCATAACTCATCACAAATTCTAACCATCCTCGCGGTCTCATACTTTATTCCTTCCGACCAAACAGGTACTCAATATTCTTGTGATTACTCAACACTTCGAACCCATAACCATAAAGATAATACCTCCAAATTTTCCAACGCAATACAACCGCAACTAATTCCAAATCCTGAATAGTATAGATCCTTCTATGAATCCTCAATGGTCGTAAAGCATAAGCCACAAATTTACTTTCTTGCATTAACACACTGCCTAAACTCATCAAAAACACATCACCATACCTCATAACCAGTTCATTAGGATCACACAGAATCAAAACTGAAACCGTAGACAACTTCTACTTCAGCTCTCTGAAACTTACTCACAACGAACATCCAAAGTAAACGACTTACCCTTTGCAAGTCAACCGAAGTAACGAAAATGCTAACTTGGAAAAACCTTCCATAACCTGCAATAACAACCAACTGAGCCCAAAAGTTTCCAATCTCCTTAACCAACTTCAGAGCCTCTCATTGTAGAACTGCATCTACTTCCGATGGATCCATAACAATACCATTACCTGAAATAACATATCCAAGAAACTAACCTTTTTCAATCGAAATTCTCACTTGAATAACTTAGCATAACACTTTGTCTCTTTTCAACACTTGTGGTTCAATTCTCAAACACTCTACTTGTTCTTCCTCTGAGTTTATAACAGATCCCAATATCCTCAATCAAAACCACTACAAACTTATCCAAATTCATGACACAATCAAATCGTCCACTGGTAGCAAAACCATTTTTATAAGAAAGAACATCTCATTAGCTTCCTATCACTTCGAACGGCGGACAAAATGGACTTACGATTCGAAAGATATGAATTTTTAAAGTTTTGGATTTTTCAAATTTTTTGCCTTGGTTAATCGGTTAACGCATTTGGTTAACCGGTTAACAGAATGAAACTCACATAAAAACACTCAATTTTTTTCACGTGTTAATCAGTCAACACTGATGCAGAACCACCAAAAACTCTGTTTTAATGACAGAAAAACCAACCAAAACCCGATTAAATCCCGTAGGCTCATTCCAACAATTCCACCCGATTAGATACCAGCCAATAACAATTATACCAAACCTATCCAAACACCATTCAATCAATCTCAACCAAACCATTCAAGTCATTTATTCTCAATCGTTACCTTATTCAACTGTTAGTAATCCGTACGCAATTTCTTCTCTTGACCGTCCACTTCCACAAATTCCAACATGTATCAACGACCAACCAAAAAGAACTCTTAAATATTACATCCACACCTAAGGGTTCTCTCAAAATTTCCCTTAATGCTCTACAATTCCAAAGACTCCAAACCTCACCAGAACTCTAAGTTTGACTTTCCATAGTCTCAATACCCTTATACACATCATGCTTGTTATTCCGCTCAATCATCCTTCCTTTTTGTTACTAACAATACTGGAGCCCTCCAAGACGACACACTTGGCCTCACAATTCTCCTTTCCAGTAAATCTTCCAACTGCTCTATCAGTCCGGGTACTTCTAATGCTAACATCCAAAATTCCATCCGGAAATACGTCTGAAAATCACGCACAACTGGCAGTCCCTCACTGTGGCCTTTATGCCAATTTCTAGAACACTATCATCACAAACATGATAAACATCTGAGTTTCACTTCCTAAAAGTTCTTCTACTTACTTAGCAGATCCAAACCTCAATTCCTCACCTTCATCCAATTTGAGTTCACACTTTACTCTCTGAGAACAACCATTAACGATACCCAATCGTTCTCTCTCAATGACTTCCCAACTAGAGCAACATACCAAAACCTCTAATCCGTCTCATCTTCCAATATAGTAATCTTCATTGACTCATCAAAATAATCCGTAACCATTTCCTTACTTCCAAACAATCCATTGCACACACTATCAAAGCCGGAAATACACGTCTATTCCATCCAACATAATTCCCGTCTACTATCAACAAGAGATTAAGGGTGATCAGTTCCTCAATTTGTCAATAGACAGCCGACAATCATGATGGGGTATAAACCATCTTTACCAAACTATAATAGCATTTCTTGCATCCTGTGCACAAAACTACCTAAGGCACAAATCCTTAGTTGACATAAACCTTACCTCCGCATCCCCTCTTAAACCGGGAACCAACACGGCCCAAACAACACTTACACTCTTGCCACCAACGACACACTGAGCCAATGCTCCACCTGAAGCAACTTGGAGAAGTATCAGCTCCTCCCCCACTTATCTCATTCTCAATCCTGAAGACAAAGGATTAGAAAAACCAGAAAGCACCGACTGTGTTCCACACACATATCACGTACTAAGGGACAAACAACAATGACAGTACTCAACTGTCACACCAACTGACTCAACAACTTTGCCGGACGGACTGACCTGCTCTGATACCACTAATGTAACACCCGAATTCCCATTGCGAATAAATAATACATAAATAAAATCAGAGTAACTAAAAATTTATTTTTTCGACAGAAATAAGGATGTCACATTTAAATAAACAAAACTTCATCCCTGCTCATAAATTTGATACATAGCATAAAATAGAGTACTCTCAAAGGGGAAACTTTTTCCATAATAAAGGAAATGTCAATTATGTGATAAAGCGGAAAATCCATAACCGACTTGTTTTACAAAATAAATGGTTTATACCGTCAAAGTACACATACAAAAGTAATACAAAAATATATTCCACAATTATATACATATATAACATAATCGTTCCCCGACTCCCGTGCTACGTATCAGAGCAGACAGACGACAAAGGACGGAGGACTAATCTCCACAAAAGCCTCCAAGACCCTAATCTGCAATTGCCTCATAGAGCAATAAACCACAGCAGAAGGGTGAGAAATAACAACTAAAATCAAGATTGCATAATAATATGCAAACACACATTCAAACACATGTATAAATCAACTCACCCATACCATCACATACTAAACACATATAGTATGCCACAAATACAAAACATATCACACATAATCCAACCACGATTATGACATATGGAACCACACCACCACATCACCACAAAATATAGCATATATCAATTATACAGACATAATCACATATTCACACATAATGCATATGTTTATACACAAAACATATCATTCATAATTCAATGAATTTAACACGACAGCACATCAATTCACAAATGCTATCACAAGCTCAATCACATAATCAATTAAATCATGATTTTCCACATATAAACAATGCAATCATAATTCATGCATATGCAAAGAGACCGACACAACGACTCTATGCAAATGCATATGCGGTACCGACTCCATCATTTCTCATCACTAGTTCACTCAGGAACTCTGCTGGAACAATCGCTTGTTACTAGAAGTAACACCCCGTCGGGCCAACGATGTTCACCCATTGCTCACACCTCACATAGGTACACAATGTTCATGGATTGCTCACACCTCACATAGGCACACAATCTGATTGTTCACACCTCACCTAGGCACACAATCGTCTATAATCATCGCTCACACCCCACATGGGCACATGAAATTATAGCGGATTCCCTCTGGAACCAATCCGTCGCTCACACCCCACATGGGCACACGACATTACAAGATGCATATCATGATGCTTGACACCCAAGAACTCATGACAATAAAATGCATCTTCACACATATATGCAACCATAATCATGCATATATTTCAACTCATCATCATTATTCATACATTGAAAATAATTCAAACAATGCATTTCAACCATAAAGGCCACCAACCACATACATTGGAATTTCACATAAACAATGCATTTGGATTGCTCACACCTCACATAGGCACACAATCCGATTGCTCACACCTCACCTAGGCACACAATCGTTTGTAATCATCGCTCACACCTCACATAGGCACACGATGTTACAACGGATTCTCATTAGAATCACTCAACACAAGAATGTACATCATTATGCTTCACATACAAAATGACTCAAGGCATTCTTGAAATGCATACATATTCACAGTATATTCATGCATTCATCTCATACAATCACATACAATCTATATACATTCACAATTCAACCATATGAATTAATCAACATCATCACACTCATGCATTGCAAATCAATTCAAATAATGCATTTCAAACCATAAAGGTCACCACACAACATACATTGAATTTCATATAAACAATGCATTTCACCACCAACCACAAACCATCATCACAACATTCCATCATGTATATTCACATCATATAATGGCACACAAGTTACACGTTACATATCAAAAGCATATAGCATGACAACACATCAATCGCACCCATTGTACGCGATAAAACCCGACAACCCGACTATTTTTCCAAAAACAAAAATCAATTAAATCATATTTTACCCTCCAAACCACTGTTAACAGAAAGAATATTTCGTTAGCTTTCTAACGCTTCGAACGGGGGCCAAAACCGACTTACGGTTCAAAAGTTATGGGTTTTTGAAAATAATATTTTTCTGAAAACTTACACTGTTAATCGATTAACGCATTTGGTTAATCGATTAACCATCGCGAAATAGCAGAAAAACCAGAATTTTATGGCACAAAATCCCTCCAAACTCATCCTTAAACCCCCCCGATCATACCAACAAGTATTCCCGACTAAATCCTATCATTTCCCGACTATTCTACGCGAACTATTCCGCATTCTAACCGTGAAAACATCGATTTCTATCAATTTTACCATTTCTATCACATGTTAAAACCTAACATTTTCCAACCAAAAATCAAACCAACAAACACATACATATACATATACAATCGAAATATAATCGAAACTTCTCACCCTTACCCGATTAATCAAAGTTCAAGCATTGATTTTGATGATTTTCCTCTTCTCCCTTTCCTTCTTCTCATTTCTCTTCTTTTCCTTTTATTTCTCTTCTTTCTCTTTTCTCTCTATTTCTATTTATAATATCTAACTACCCAAATGACCAAAATACCCCTAAGCTCAAATATCTCCCAAACGCTCTCAAAATGCGATAAAACATAAACAATGATGAAAAATAATATATTGTCAAATAAAAGTCAAGAATAAAATAATATAATAATAAAATAGAAGCATACAATTATGACCTATAACAATCCAACAAAGTAAAAATAGAAGGATTCTTAGGAAAATTATGAAATTAAATCACAAAGTACCTAAGTCAGAAGCAAGTCAAGTTCCAAAATATCATGGCCAAATTCAAATGGGAGCATGCTCAAACAAATCAACAAAGTCATATTGAAACACATCAAAAGAATGCACAATTATGCACATCAAAAGGTATGATAAAATGACTTTAAAAATATGGAAAAAATGTTTTTAGATTCCTTAAGATATTGCCTATACATGACAAAAGAATGAGTGCAACAGATTGTGTGAATTAAGAGAAATAAAATGGGGAAGTTCAAGTATCAATGAAGAAGATCATTTGGAAAGAAAATAAAAAGAAATTATGAAAATATAAGAAAAAATTAATAAAATTAGAATTAAAAAATGTGAAAAATTATTTAAATGTGTTAATATGATTTGTGAATTTATTTGGAATTTTTGGGAATGATTTAGTATTTTTAATAAAAGAAAATGAAACAAGTATAGTAAAAGAAAATAAAATGTAAATAAAAGAGTCAGGGGGTGTGGCGAAAGTAAAATGATAGTTTAAAAATGATTGGGCTCAAAATATGGGTGTGTGAAAAGCAATTTAAGTCCAGTCCACTACGCGCGTGTGTGTACAGAAATATGGTGGAACTCAGTCAACAGGTTGACTCAATCATGTGCGTTGGATTAAGTCATGATGATCAATCAAGCATAGTATGCAAGATGAGTGGATCAGATTTAAAGCACACGATAGCAATCATGAGGCACACATACACAAGCATTCAGAGCACAAAATCAATGCACGTGAGATGCACATGGTCATTAATGTGTTGGCATGCTTATGAGCGTTGGATCAAACAAATCGTACGACCACGTTATGTTCTGAAAATAAAACCCTAGCTAAATCTCACCGGTCGGAGAAGGGCCTCCGGTCATCTTCTCCGGCCACTCTCCGACGACTGCAAATCCTCAAGTGTTCCAGAAATTCACTAAAATGATACAAAAATGTTCAGCATGCTTAGTAGGTTATAGATCCACCAATAGAAATCACAAAACATGCACATACAGAGAGAAACGATAGCATGAAGTTTGCCCTAGAATTCAAATCTAAGCTCCTAAAGAGCCTATCAACTAGCCGGATAACCAGTAGCTTCTAGTAAGCTATATTCAACATGAAACAAACTTAAAATCAATGAAAACCGAGCAAGAGAAGTTTGAATTGAAACCTGAAATGTGAAGCTACTTAGATCTTCAGAAAACCAGAGAGGAGGATCTTGAGCTCTTGATCTTCTACAGAGCAAAATAACTGCTCTAATGCTTGAGATCTTGAAGGAAACAGATGAAAGTTCGAATTGCAGTGAAGCTTCACTTGAAGAGATTGATCTTACTCTGGCTGATTCTTGATCAATGATGAACTATTGATGAAGATAATGATGAAATAAGGAAGAACTCGTGCAAAGAGAGAGAAAGTTCAGAGAGAATTTTCAAAGAGTGGTTTGTGAAATTGAGAAAAATGATGAAGCTCCCTTACAAATTCTGTTAGAGCTTTATTTATATGGCTGGTTTAAATGTTAACTACAAGAGTTAACAGTTGGAAATGTGGTTAAATGAGTTGAGTTAACTGAGTTTTGAGTTAACTAACTGAGTTAGGTAGTTATTTGCACGGGTTGGTGAGTTTTTACTATGGTGATGAGGAAGCATGTTGATTTATGGTGAGAAGGTGATGCAATGATGTTGAGATATGATGATGGTATGATGTTGATGCAGCATGAACACTTGTTGGACAAGTTTCTCATTTCCTCTTTTGTGTATGGTGTAGCATGACATGTATGGCATGTGTAAGAAGTGTTGGTCCAAATGAAGCAATAGATGTTTGGTGTTTGAAGGCATGCGTGTGAACTGATGTAAACCAAACAACAACAATGCAAAACATCTCATTCTTGGCAGCACAAAACAATGGAAATGTGGAAGTTTGTAGATGAAATTCTCTATGTATAATGGATGAAATTATGAGCTCTTGATGTCCATGGAAAGAGGATACATGATAGAACATTGTTGATGTTGAAATCATATTGAATTTAAGCCTCTAAGGTGCATAAAAATGTTCATGAACTCAAGTGTACAAAACTAGTTTATGGGTGTGGCAAGTGGTGAAATGCATTGCAACATGGCCTATGGACATTTCAGTGTGAGACCACCAACTTTGGGCAACCATGTGACCTCTATAACTTATTCAAATGAGAAAATGCCCAACATCAAAGTTAAAGAGGACCTGGAGATGAACAACTTTGATGTTCAACAATTTTTCATTTGAAGCATTCTTGATGGAGAAAACTAGCTTGAAATTTGGCACACCAAGTGTTTGATGAAATTATGGCCTGGAGGCCTGAATCTGCCTTGCCATGACTTGAGATTTGCCTTGATTTTGCTCCACTTTGATTGATCATAACTCTCTCAATTTTGATCCAATGGAAGAGTTCTTTATATGGATTTGAAGCTTGGAATGTGATCTTTGATTGGATCAACTTGGGCCTGAAGTTTGAAGCTTTTATCATGGAGAAATAATGCTTTGAAGTATAGTGCAAAATGGCTTAAACTTTCCATTTTTAGAAACCCTAAGTTTCTATTTTGGGCAGTTTTGTGATTTCTTATTTTTTGATGAACCTCTTAACATTTCTTGATCAAATCTTGTCCAATGAACATATGTGACTTGAATTTCATGAATTTGACCTTAAAAAGTCAGGAGTTGACATTTTCCTTTGCACAGTTGACCTTTCCCCAAATTTCTTGATTCTCAAGCAACTGACCAATTGAACCTCTTCTGAAATGTACCAATGGGAAATCTTTCATCCTTAGATACTTGATATCATGTAGAAAACATTGAGATCAAGTTTGAGCCAAAATTTCATCAGGAGTCTGCTTGAATCCAAAACCCTAATTTGGACTGCTTTTGGTTAGAAGATGATGAATTGTCCAATCTTCTTGATGAATTCCCATCTTCCAATGACTTGTGGGATCAAATGAGGTGACATATGATATAAGAGACCCTTGATGCTTGTTGGGAGACCCTTGGCTCTTGCTCTCTTGCTTTGGATGATCAATACTCTGAAATCAACTGATCACATGCCCTATGCTGAATGCAAAGATGAATGCTTTATTTTTCTATGACTTGAATGCAATGCAATGCAATGAAAGCACATGCTAAATGATATGAAAGATGAGAGGGCAAATTTTGGGGTATTACACCCTTTTCCCTGTAAAGTACCATTTTCAAACTTTGTAAATGCTCAATGGAATCACGCGTTTAGCTGATTTCCATCCTATCAATAAAATTTGAGCCCTTGTGCTTTTATTTGCAATTCATATTTGTTTTAGCTTTACAGAATGATGTTTTTAACATGATCAACGATTCTTGAAACGAAACAAAAATGAATTTACTTGTTAAAATTGTTCTGCTTTTAAAAATAAAGATGGCAATTTCTTTTGACGGTTGAACATCGAAAGAACATCGCTCGCTTCTCCAAAGGTGTTCGAGCCTCAAAGTGCAGAATCAAAGTACTCCTTCTAAACCAGTATGCCTGAATGAAGGATCAGCTATGTCATATGCGAATGCTCCATCTGACCTCTTCGGCTGAGTTCCCATCTCCTAAGCCCGACCAGCGTCGCTCCCCAACAGGGACCGTTTCTCCTAAGCAAGGCGGAATTGCTATACTGAACCAGCGGTACTTCTTCGCCCCACGATGGCCGAGTATCTAGTCATGTTCATCTATTAGTCTGTATGGCACGTCAATTTTGTCAGCATGTATATACATACATCATGCATTATTGATTTGCATTCACATTCATATTGCATCACTATCACTCTCGTCGGTCTTGTCCCCTAGTGATAACAGTCCTCTCAATCGAGTTGTCAGTTCTTTCCTCGTCAGGAAAGGTTGCGTCTGAACAATCTCTCTCCTCCAGTTTAGTTCTGGATCAGAATTGACCCTTGACCACTTTGATAACTTGAACTTCTGAAAGACCAGAGAACCTTCAACCAATGTCACTCTTCGCCATTGAATATGATATTTTCGCTTTCCCGGATTAAGGAAAATCCCTAGAGAAAGCCTCTTAAGCAGAGATTCGGCAATACAACTGTTTTTCTCTGAAAAAAATAGCTGATGAAAAGGTCATCAGCACCTCAAAATTGGATCACATCATATGGCGTTTCTCCTGGAAGATCCCGAGAAAAGTATGATGTAATATCCCCAAGCGTGAAAGCAGTCTTTCAAGAGACTCAATGTTAACTTGATGTAAACTTGATGTCTTGACATCAGTTATCTGAACATCAGAACATCAGGTTGTGATGTTTTAGGGTTGTGCATAAAAGTTTGTTTTGAGAAGATCTATTAGAGAGATTGTGTGCGAATATCTTGGAGAAGATATTTTCAGTTGCAATCAGATTTGGAGCAGACCCTGTTGCTATGTTTAAGGGTTGTATGATTTAAAAAGATTTGAAGATCAAATCTGTTTTAAATTCTATTTTTAAAATAAATCAAATCAGATATTTGGAAGATGTCCAAGCCTAAGTCAGAATTTTATTTAAAGCAGCCTCAACCCTTGTTAAAGAGGACGAAGACAAGAGAGCAAAGACTGAGAGTCAAGTTAGAGTTTTCGTGTGTATTTTGTAAGCCTTTCATGGTTGAATAGGTGTTACTATTTTGGGTTGTAAGTGTATTCACTCTAGAGCTTTTAAGAAAGAGTGTGTTGTTCTTGATCAAAGCTGTTAAGCAAGATTAAGGTGTGGTTTAAAGTGTAATCTTTGGATTGTGTCACTGAGGTGATTTAGGGAGTGAGTGGTTTCTCATATCTAAGTGGTCTCTTAGGTAGAAGTGTCATTGGGTAGTGATTAAGATTAGTAGATGTCAACTGGGATTGTTGAGTATGTAATTTAATACTACTAATAGTGAATTTCCTCCCTGGCTTGGTAGCCCCCAGACGTAGGTAGTTAGACCGAATTGGGTGAACAATTCATTGTGTTGATTTACTGTTGTTATAGCCTTGTTCATATTAGCAGATTATGTTATTGTGACATCACACTTAACATCACACATCTGATACCAGAATTTTAATTGGTATCAGAGCTGGCATCCTGCTCTGCATCTGGGTGAGATCTAGGGCTGATACTTTCTGGTGCAATGGACAAGGAGTGTGGTGGATTTGTGAATAGACCCCCTATTCTAGATAGATCTAATTATGATTATTGGAAACCACGGATGGTTACCTTCTTGAAGTCATTAGACAGCAGGGCTTGGAAGGTTGTCTTAAAAGAATGGAAAGCACCTGTTATTGTTGAAAAGGATGGTACAACAAAGCTGAAACCTGAGGAAGATTGGACCAAGGAAGAAGATGAGCTTGCACTTGGAAATTCAAAAGCCTTGAATGCCATCTTTAATGGTATTGACAAGAACATCTTTAGGCTGGTAAACACTTGTGAAGTAGCTAAGGAAGCTTGGGATGTATTGAAAACTACTCATGAAGTAACTTCCAAGGTCAAGATGTCAAGACTTCAACTGTTGACTACTAAGTTTGAAAATCTAAAGATGAAGAAGGATGAAACCATTCATGATTTTCACATGAATATTCTTGAGATGTCCAATGCTTCTAGTGCTTTAGGAGAAAGAATGACTGAAGAGAAGCTGGTAAGGAAGATTCTCAGATCCCTTCCCAAGAAATATAAAATGAAGGTGACTGCTATTGAAGAAACTCAAGACATCAGCAAGATGAGAGTTGATGAGTTGATTGGTTCTCTTCAAACTTTTGAGTTGGGGTTGAATGAGGAGCCTGAAAAGAAGACCAAAAGCATAGCTTTGGTGTCTAATACTGAAGATGGTAAGAAGGAGTGTAATTTTGAAACTCAGGAGGAACTGTCAAATGCTGTTGTGATGCTTGGGAGACAGTTTAATAAGGTGCTAAAGAGAATGGACAGAAACTATAGACCTAATGTTAAGAACATCACATCTGACAACAACATGTCTAGTAATCAAGTGAAGAAAACAAGAGATGAAGAAAAGTCCAATCATGACAAAGGAGTTCAATGCTATGAGTGTGAAGGTTATGGTCATGTCAAGAAAGAATGTCCTACATATCTCAATAAGCAGAAAAAGGGGTTATATGTTTCCTGGTCTGATACAGATAGTGAAAGTGAAGAAGAAAATGCCAAGCATGTTAAGGCATTGACTGGAATATGTGCCTCTGATGGAGAATCTAGTGATGGTGAATTGACCTTTGTAGAGCTGGCATCTTCTTATCAAGAGTTGTGTCTGAAAAGTGAAGAGGTCTGTCAAGAAGGGGAGAAGCAGAAGAAAATTATAATATAGCTTGAGACTGATAAAGCTGAACTTGAGAATGAAGTTTTGTTGTTAAAATCCCAGCTTGATCAAATGTCAAAATCCATCAAAATGTTAAATAGTGGAACTGACACTCTGGATAAAATACTTGAAGCTGGAAAAGGGGCAAGTGATAAGACTGGTCTAGGATATGAGGATGAGAAGAAGATATCTGCAGAGGCTAGTTCTTCTGGGATTAAACAGAACATTCCTCATCATCATGAAAAAGGACATGGTTCTGGAATTAAGAAGGTTATCCCTCACCTTGGGCCACAAAATAATGGAAAGGGTTATGGTCCTGTACCTAAGAAGTTTTTGCCTCAACCTCAAGGAAAGCCTCAGGTTTCTGGAGCTAGGCAGTATATGCCTCCTCAATACCATAGGAGTATGCAGGCTTCCAGTTTCAAACATAACATGTTCCATCCGATGTCTCAACATCAAGGGAAAATGTATGGTTTTGGACCTAATAATGTTGTGCCTCATTTTTATGGCAGAAGAAAGCCTCATCATCATGGTAGAAGACAGCCTAATCATTACAAAAGACAGAATCATCATTACAGAAGACAGCCTAATTATGGGAGAAGACAGCATCAATATTCTGACAGATGGCAGCCTCAGCAGTATGACAGAAATCATCATCAAGGTGTCAGACAGTTCAATCACTTCAGAAAAGAGATTCAAAGAGTGAGATGTTACTATTATGGAAGATTTGGCCATATACAATCTTCTTGCTTTAAACTGCATGGTTATCCCAAATTTGTTCCTCAACTTAGACAGAAGCAGAACAGGCCTCAGGCTGCTAAACAATGGGTTCCTAAAGCTGCTGTCACATGTCTATTAGCTCACTCATCTGTTAGAACCCCAGCTATGGATGGTTGGTATTTTGACAGTGGTTGCTCAAAGCATATGACAGGTTTCAAGAATCAGTTGGTGGATATCAGGACTTACTCCACAAATGATGTAACTTTTGGTAATGGAGAAAAAGGGGAAGTTAAAGGAATTGGAAAATTGAATTGTGAGGCTGGACCTAATCTTGAAAATATACTTCTTGTCAAAGGATTGACTGCTAATTTGATTAGCATCAGTCAGTTATGTGATGAAGGATTCAAGGTTAGCTACACTAAAGATGAATGTTTAGTGACTAATGAGAAGAGTGAAGTCGTTATGAGGGGAGTTAGATCCATAGATAAATGTTATTTATGGGTTCCTCAAGAGTCCAGCTCATCATGTGATGTCCTGGATGATGTTGAAACATCAGTTGAAGAAGTCACAGCTGAAACTGAAGACAGAAGTGGGTATCCTAGTCATGTTGATGCTGAGCCTGAACCTGAACAATCTAATAAAGAACCATCTATTAGAGTGCAAAAGGACCATCCAAAGGAGCTTATCATAGGTGATCCTAAATCAGGGGTTAGCACTAGATCAAGAGAGGTTGTGTCAAATTCTTGTTTTGTTTCCAAAATTGAGCCCAAGAATGTCAAAGAAGCTCTGACTGATGAATTCTTGATTAATGCCATGCATGAAGAGCTGGAACAATTCAAGAGGAATGAAGTGTGGGATCTTGTTCCAAGGCCTGATGGAGTTAATGTGATAGGCACCAAGTGGATTTACAAGAATAAATCTGATGAACAAGGAGTGGTCACCAGAAACAAGGCCAGATTAGTTGCTCAGGGATACACTCAGGTTGAAGGAATTGATTATGATGAAACCTTTGCTCCTGTGGCAAGACTGGAATCTATCAGATTACTCTTAGGGGTGGCCTGTAATTTCAAATTCAAGCTTTTTCAGATGGATGTTAAGAGTGCCTTCTTGAATAGTTACTTAAATGAAGAGGTGTATGTTGATCAACCAAAAGGATTTATTGATCCAACATTTCCTGACCATGTTTACAAACTAAGGAAAGCTCTCTATGGTTTGAAGCAAGCACCAAGAGCTTGGTATGAAAGGCTTACTGAATTCCTGGCTGTGAATGGCTACAGAAAAGGAGGGATTGACAAGACTTTGTTTGTTAAAGAGGAAGGAGGAAAAATGATGATAGCTCAAATATATGTTGATGACATAGTATTTGGTGGGATGTCAGATGCAATGGTGAAACATTTTGTGGAACAGATGCAGTCTGAGTTTGAAATGAGTCTTGTTGGAGAGCTCAGCTATTTTCTAGGTCTACACGTTAGACAAATGGAAGACTCCATATTCATATCCCAGAGCAAGTATGCAAAGAACATTGTTAAGAAGTTTGGTCTGGAAAATGCTAATCACAAGAGGACACCTGCTCCTACTCACTTAAAGTTGTCCAAGGATGAACATGGTGTGAGTGTGGATCAAAGTTTATACAGAAGCATGATTAGTAGCTTATTGTATCTCACAGCTAGCAGACCTGATATTTCTTTTGTTGTTGGAGTGTGTGCCAGATATCAATCTGAGCCTAAAGTTAGTCACTTGAATCAAGTGAAGAGGATTCTGAAATATGTGAATGGGACTAGTGACTATGGAATGCTTTACAGTCATGGATCAGGCACTGAGTTATATGGTTTTTGTGATGCTGATTGGGCAGGGAGTGCTGATGATAGAAAAAGTACTTCAGAAGGTTGCTTCTTCTTAGGGAATAATCTGATATCATGGTTTAGTAAAAAGCAGAACTGTGTGTCTCTTTCTACTGCTGAAGCTGAGTACATAGCAGCAGGGAGTAGTTGTTCTCAACTTGTTTGGATGAAGCAGATGTTAACATAATACAATGTCAAGCAAGATGTCATGACATTGTACTGTGATAATCTGAGTGCTATCAATATATCTAAGAACCCTACTCAACATAGCAGAACTAAGCATATTGATATACGTCATCATTTTATAAGAGATTTGGTTGAAGACAAAGTAGTTGCTCTGGAACATGTTGCTACTGGAAAGCAGTTAGCAGATATTTTTACCAAGGCCTTAGATGCAAATCAATTTGAAAAATTAAGAAGCAAATTAGGAATTTGCATATATGAGGATTAAATGTGCTAGGAAGTGTCTTGTGCAGTTGTGATCTTTATTGCATATGTTCAGTTTAAAGGAAACATAATTTTATTCAAATGCTGAAAGCATACAAGATTAGATTTTAGTACATCAAAAGCAACATATAAAGGGTCTAAAGATTATCCCAACCCCCTGCATCAAGAAAAGTTTTCCAATCTTCATCCCATTCATCATCAGAAGCATGAAGTTGCACTGGAGGTTTTTTGATGTTTTTCATCCTTGTCTCTGATGTTTTTCTTGTTCTTGTTGCTACTGAAGAAGTCCCAGCGGCTGTCATTGTTTTGTTCTTATTCTTTAGTGGATCTAGTTTCTTGACCTCCTGCATGTGGTTCTTCCCTGCATCTTTGTTAGACTGACTCATACTTGTTTGTTGTCTGGTGCTGTTAGAAGGAAGAAGGCTTGGATTTTATAGTTCTATAAGAATCCATTGTTTGTATCGCCTGACCAGTCAAAGTTTTTGGAATTTGTGTTCCTTGGGAAGCTTGTTATTTAACCATGTCTTAATGGCTGTCAGATCTTTATGTTTAATGTAGAAGTTGTCCAATTATGGCTAAAAAGGGGGAGAGTTAGCCTATGTGCCTATGTGTTGCCTAGTTGTCTGTTGTGGTTCTAGGCTTGAGGGGGAGTGTGCATGTTTGAATAGCTGGTATGCTGGTTCTTGTTTTGAGGGGGAGTTTAGCAGATTTTGGATGTGATTGATGCTGGTTGTGTTTTGGAATGTTAGGAGTATGAAGTTTTTCTGCTGCAGGTATCTCTGATGTTGGCAGAGATTGTTCTAGCCAAAATTAGCCAAAGGGGGAGATTGTTAGTTCTTGTATTGGCTGGAATTTTGGTAAAAACAAAGTTGAACAATGTTGATGTCATATGTCTGATGTATTAACATTGGTTCCTAACATTAGTTGTTGCAGGGTTGAAGTTTTATATGCTGATGTTAAACTTGATGTCTTGACATCAGTTATCAGAACATCAGGCTGTGATGTTTTAGGGCTGCGCGTAAAAGTTTATTTTGAGAAGATCTGTTAGAGAGATTATGTGCGAATATCTTGGAGAAGATATTTTCAGTTGCAATCAGATTTGGAGCAGATCCTGTTGCTATGTTTAAGGGCTATATGATTTAAAAAGATTTGAAGATCAAATCTGTTTTAAATTCTGTTTTTAAAACAAATCAAATCAGATATTTGGAAGATGTCCAAGCCCAAGTCAGGATTTTATTTAAAGCAGCCTCAACCCTTGTTGAAGAGGACGAAGACAAGAGAGCAAAGACTGAGAGTCAAGTTAGAGTTTTCGTGTGTATTTTGTTTTCATGGTTGAATAGGTGTTACTATTTTGGGTTGTAAGTGTATTCACTCTAGAGATTTTAAGCAAGAGTGTGTTATTCTTGATCAAAGATGTTAGGCAAGATCAAGGTGTGGTTTAAAGTGTAATCTTTAAATTGTGTCACTGAGGTGATTTAGGGAGTGAGTGGTTTCTCATATCTAAGTGGTCTCTTAGGTAGAAGTGTCATTGGGTAGTGATTAAGATTAGTAGATGTCAACTGGGATTATTGAGTCTGTAATTTAATACTACTAATAGTGAATTTCCTCCCTGTCTTGGTAGCCCCCAGACGTAGGTAGTTAGACCGAACTGGGTGAATAATTTATTGTGTTGATTTACTGTTGTTATAGCCTTGTTCATATTAGCAGATTGTGTTGTTGTGACATCACACTTAACATCTCACATCTGATACCAGAGTTTCAAAAACTTTTTCTATCAAATGGTATCTCTCCAGGAAAATTCGGCGAGAAGTTTGAGGAAAATCGCTACGAATAGTGTCCGTTGTCAATAAAGTTTATTGACAAAAGAAACTAAGACCAGTTCCTTGGTAGGAAACTAGGATCGAGGGGAAGTTTACATCAGAAACTAAGACCAGTTCCTTGGTGGGAAACCAGGATCGAGGGGAAGTTTATTTCAGAAACTAAGACCAGTTCCTTGGTAGGAAACCAGGATCGAGGGGAAGTTTATTTCAGAAACTTAGACCAGTTCCTTGGTAGGAAACCAGGATCGAGGGGAAGTTTTTTTACCTTTTCTACGCATCATTGCTTAGCAAAAGAAGAAGGATGCGCAAGCTAACATTCTTGACTACCATCAAAATTTCGAGTATTCCGATATTTAATCCTCTTGCACCCCGAATGCCCGAATACCTTCGCCATTCACACCTTCGGGTCCAAGAAGATTAAATAGGGGCATCTGTCATACCCCAAATTTTGACCACTAAGATTCCCCACCATTGTGCAAATCATCATCACAATATGGAGGAACCATCATACCTCATCAGTCTCCCCAAAGATGGGTGAGCATCCACTACAATCAAAATTAGGGTTTCAAGCCCTCCCAGAGTTCTTAGACAAAGGATCAATCAAGAAATGACATGATCTTCAACTTGTCTAGCCTCTCAAACACCTACAATGGATCAAGAGGACTCCCAGTTTAAGGATTAAGCACAAGGTTGCTCCCTTCCAGGTGGATCAAGCCTCAAGATCGCCAGTGTCACCAAATTAGGGTTTGGTCGACCAGGGCCTCCAGATGGAAAATTTCCTCTGGGCATGAGCCAATGTTTCAAAGCATATCCTAAAATACTCCATGGAACCTCATGGGCCCACGCATCAAGTCAATTTGACCTCAGGGGATGCATACATCAAAAATCAGGAATTAGGGTTTCTTGACCTAATTCACCCCTAAGTTGACTTTTGGGACAAATCATGAGCCAAGACCTCAAGAGAGGATTTTAGGGTCTCCAATATACCACATTGATCCATTTGTAACAATGGATTGATCTAGGAAGCTTGAGTAGCAAGTCTCAATTTCATCAGTACCACAGTTAGGGTTTCGCGGAAAAAGTCAACTGTAGTTTTGACTTTTGACCAGGACATACTCCCAAACCCTAGGACATGGTCCAATATACCCTATAACACCCATGGAACATGTCCATCAAGTTTGATTTAGGTCAAGGACATGATTTCCTAAAGGATCGCACAGTTTGGAATTCATCTGATAAAAAGTCAACTGTGCACAAAAGTCAACTTTGACTTTTTGAGATTTTTCACAAAAATGGTTTTTTAACCCTAAAATGATGTTAATGTATGATTTGAATCATCATTCATTAAGAAAAATCAAGAAAAGTGGGATAACTTGTAAAAGGGGTAACCATAAAAACTTAGAAAATTTTCTAAGTTATGAACAAAGTGGCAAGGGTACCAACTTTGGAGGATCATAACTCCTAAACCACAAGGCCATTTTTCCCCATCCAAAGCTAGATTTGTAGATCTCATTACCCTCTACAAAAGCTTAAAACTGACCTCCCTCCAAATTCCTCATGGATTTTGAGTTATGAAGTGATCAAAATCATAAAAAGTGAAAATGTCACTTTTTCCAACACAGTGAAATTTTCACTAAGTCAGAATCTGCCTTCACTTTTTTTCCAAATGTAGGGGGGTTTTTCACTTGGATCCAAAAGGTATCAAAACCAAATATGATTAAACAATTATTGTATCATATGAGGTCTTTCCAAAATGGCCAAGAACATCACCAAATTCCATTTGAGTCATGAGATATGACAAGGGTAATATGCCTTGCTGAAAACTGCCAAGGCTAGGCAGAATTTTGCATTTTTGCTCGATTTGGAAAAATTAGATAATTCTAAGCCTTGTCATCACTTTGGACACATCTGAGGATCAAATCTAAAGGGGACAAACACTGAGCTAAGCCTCCAAAGTCCTTGGAACAAGAGGTAGCATGTCAAACCTAGAATTGGCTAAAAGAGGGACAAGACTCCAATTTTTGATTGGAGCATTCAATGCATACACCAAGGTGGCATGGACTGAGCCATTTGCAACTAAATTTAGTCAATACTTATCCAAGACCAAGGGAACCACAACCCTGTGCCCTAACCTCTAGTCAATGGCTAGAGGAGACTTGGATTCCAAAGTGCAACCATTGGAAAAACCTCTGTTGCAGTTGCCATTCACTATTGATCCCAAAACAAACTTGCTCTACTATAAATAGAGCTCATTTGTGCTCAGTTTGAGTACACCAAAGCCATCAAACAGATGCTTTCCTCAAAATCCCTTTCTCTTGGCAAAAATGCCTTCTTTAGCAAGGTAACTCTGAGTTTTTGAGTTAGAGAGCATTTCCATCATAACTCATGATCCTAACACCTCATAAACATCATATGTAGGTGATCCAAACTATCAAAAGTGACCTGTAACACCAAAATCACAAAGTCACCTCTCAAAACCTCAAAATATGCCTTTTGTGCATTTTTCAAGCCATGTCTTGATTCAGTCACTTTCCAAACCAGATAAAACCTCAAACACACTCCAAATAACATCCTTGAACTGTCCTAAATGGTTCCCCCATCTGGAACACCATTTGAGAGAGTTGTTATTTTGGTCATTTTAACCCCTTTTGCAAGAAATGGCCAGTTTGTGTTTTTGCAGGTTCCAGCTGATTCCAACCATCCTCAAAGTTTCTAAGGGATCATTTGAGAGTGTCTAAAGCATCAAACCATTTCTGGAACAAGAAGTTTGGCAGATTGCACAGAAAACTCCAAAAGCTCAAAAAGAGGTAAGCATCATGACTTGAACTTTCCAAAATATGCATTGCTTTGAAGTCCACTGATCATACACACCTCATACATGTTATATATGTTGTTTTTGAACCAATTCATCATGTAATTCATGCCTGTATCAAAGTGTAGCATAGAAAATGCAATTATAGGCCTTTTTCAAAACCACTATCGAGTTTTGAGGAGGGAGTATGATCTAAAAAAAATACCACCACCATTGGATTCCTTGTGAAATTCTAGGCCAGATGCATATAAATTTTGTCCCCAACCATTAAGAAATGAGAAAGTTATGGACCTTCCCATTTCTTGGCAAAACTTGCCTTGCCTTGCCTTGGCCAGGCCTAGAAAACAAGGCAAGCCTTGTATATTTGTGGTTTCACTTCAAGCAATGGATGTATCACCACCCCAGTGGTAAGGCGCGCGCCCTATAACCTTGAGGTCGTGGGTTCAAACCCCACCCATGCCATTTTGTGTTTTCTCACATTTTGCTATTTTTTCCAATATTTTCATGTTTTATTAATTAATTGGAAAATTAATAACTCTTTCAATTTTAATAATTTTTTATTGGTTCTTTTTGCAAAAAAATCACAAAAATGTTGAAATATTTTATTCCACAAAAAATTAAGTTTATATTATTTATTTAATATAATTAATATTTTTGTGAATAAATTCCTTTTTAATATTTTTAAACATTTTAAAAGTGGATATTTACTTTGAAAATCAAAACCAAGTGAGTTTTAATTAACCATGTGATTAAAACCTCATTTTTCAAACCTAAAACAAAAATCACAAATGGTTTATTCAAACTTATTTGGTATTTTATTTGATTTTCTTTAAATATTTACTTTTAAAGAATAACAAATTAGGGTTTCTTTGATTTTCACCCTCATCAAACAATTTCAAACACTTTTGGGCCTCTAATAGCGTGTAAGACCCAATACTTTGTAAATACAAACCTATTTTTGGGCCTCACTTATTGTATAAGTCCCGTTGTATTTCAAAAAGTTCGACGCGATCATCGTCCGTTGAAAAATAAACCTTGGGCCTCTCCTTGAGCTATAAGACCCATTCAAAATCTTTTGGGCCTCTATTAGAGTGTAAGACCCAACCCCCTTTGAAAACCAAACCATTTTGGGCCTCAATGCATTGTATAAGACCCACCGCGTTTTCAAAAATCTCGGCGCAATCGCCATTTTCAAATAAATGACTCTGGGCCTACCCTCGTGTTGTAAGCCCCATTCTTTTTCTTTAAACACTTGGGCCTCTTGAGAGAGTGTAAGACCCATCCCCTTGTACAGAAAACCTTTCTTGGGCCTCAGTCACTTGTATAAGTCCCTCTGTACAAAACGACAGTGCGATCACTGATAAACCTTGGGCCTCTCCTTGAGCTATAAGCCCCAACATCTTTTCAAAATACTTTCTCCTTTAATTTTGAATATACTGTTGTTTTCAATCTTTCTTTGTTGAACAACTAACCAAACAACATGGAAGCTCTACAACCGAGTAAGTGTTTATATGCTTTCTTTACCCACTTTCATATACATATAAACTGTATTGTGGGGCTGTTTCACTGTAAGTCTTCTTTCATAAACTCATATCAATTGTGTAATACTAGTATAGATATTTAGAGTTTCCCCGGCAACTACGTCTAGCACTAAGCCCTGTTGGTCACTCTTAAATAGACAAAACTAGATCCCCCATAGGATTACCAGACACAGTCTTCCCTCCTCTTGGGGTTAAACAATATGGAGATGTGAAAGGCAGCATTCTCGGTGAACCCTTTCTCAGACTGTCACTCTTAGAAATTGTCAAAGAAACTCTACTCCCCAGAGATTATCTTTTCTCCGTGAATGGCATCTCTTGAGTTTCTTCCAAATTCTCGGACTTTCCTGGCTTGATCTATTCTCTGTGAATAGCCTGTCTTGAATTTCTCGGGGTTTGGGGACCCACAGGCTTCCTAAAAGCATCCCCGCCTCCTCTTGGGCGTTGTACAAGGACCCTACGGCTTCTTAGAAGTATTCACAGCCTCCTCTTAGGCTTCGTATAAGGATTCTTCCTTCGGGAAGAGAGCCTCCTCTTGGGCTTCGTACAAATTGTCCCTCGGCTTCTTAAAAGTTTCCAGCCTCCTCTTGGGCTTCATACAAATTGTCCCGACGACCTCCTAGAGGTATAGGAACAGAAATTAGTCATCTTAATAGAACAGTCTTTCAAAGAGTCTAGATCTTTCTACCGTGAACGTACTGTCTCTTGATCTCTCTTAAGCATAGTACAAAAGATAAAACTCTAGACTTGGACAGTCTAATATCCTTGAGTCTCGAAGGCATTCTCAAGTAGGGAAAAAACACCAGTAGACTCGGACAGTCTCCAATACCCTCTGGATTCCCCATTTCCTTAAAGTACAGGAAATAACCCTGATCCTCTGATCAATCTCAAAGCATAGCCTTACCTTTAATCAGTCTCTTTATAAGAACTGATTTTCTCTTTTAACCAACCTATTGGACCTGTCACTCAACTGAAACAGCAATCCTTTTAGCCTCTATCTCGGGCTTCGTACGAGATACAAAAAGACTCTCTTGTTGAGTCAATAATCCTTTTAGCCCCCCTCTTGGGCTTCGTACAAGACACAAAAAGACTCTCTTGTTGAGTCAAACCTTTTAGCCTCTCTCTTGGGCTTTGTACGAGATACAAAAACACTCTCTTGATGAGTATAAAAGACTCTCTTGTTGATTCAACCTTTAGCCTCCATCTTGGGCTTCGTACAAGACACATATAAAAGCACTCTCTTGTTGAGTCAACCCTTTTAGCCTCCCTCCAGGGCTTCGTACGAGACACATAAAAACACCCTCTTGTTGGGTCAATAGCCTCCTCTTAGGCTTTGTATAAGAAAAACCCCGGTTGAGTCAATCAACCTTTTAGCATCAAAACTGTGCCTCGTTCACAGGATACAAACATCAACAACTCCTTTCATCTAATCGCTGTAAGCGGCAAGCCTCTGGATTATTTACATCCACGCCACTGTCCCTCTTTTAGAATGAGAAATTCCTAAGGAAAGATAGCATTGCTCTACACTGAGTTAAAGTCTTCTCCTTCAGGTTAAAACCCCCTATAAAGGAAATTATGGCATTTCTAGGATTCACATATCCTGGTTAAAGTAATCCTCCTTTATAGTCAGTCACCCAACAGTCGTGACAAACAGACTCCCTTTAGAGATGACAAATTCTCTCTAAAGACAACACCTTTTTAACTTCACATCTTGGGCTTCGAACAAGATACAAATAGACCCTTCAGCTTCACATCTTAGGCTTTGAACAATATATAAACCACCTTTTCAGCTTCACGTCTTGGGCTTTGAACAAGACACCAAAACACCATTTCCTCCTATTCTATAGGAGGAACTACGATCGCTCTGATTTCCCTATTTCGGTAAACAGGAATACGTAGGCATAAGATTGAAATAAAAATCTTAGCGAGCACACTAATCCAAAGTCCCAAATCCCATACCTTCACATATCAATCGAAAAACATCAGTCTTAAACTCCCACCAATCGCCCAGGCACTATTTTAACAAAATAACTTAAGAGAGACCCATAATCTCAATAGCATCTGTAAACCAACAGTCATCTGTTTAAACTCAGTATGCAAGCAGGGTTAATTGGAGACATCTATTTCCCTTCCTTCATCAGCTTCAATAGGATAAAAAATGAATCGAACTGTAGTACCCCAAAAGCGATAGTGCTTCGCAACCACGTCCAAAAATTCGCGCTACAAGGGGAAAACCACTTTGAGTATTGGTCAATATGAGCTAATCACCCCGAGAGTCGGTTAATCCAAGAGAAAATCTCCGCAAACTCAGACTAGGGCGAGCTACCACAAAAAGCACAATGAGCCTAGCCCTCCGAAGGTCGTTCAATCAAAAGTTTCCTATTCCAAGAGTTAGTTTATAAGGGGCAGAACACTGCAAAATTCAAACATTGGGGTATGACACCTCAAGGTCGTGGCAACCTGCTTCCAAACTCCTTTTGAGGCAAATCTCTTCAAAGACCCAACATACTGGGGAAAGAGAACTACCGAAGGGCAAGTCTTCTCCAGACTTTCAAGCTGCTTAAGCGGAAATACTGTAATGCATCAACAACTAGTAAGTTCGAAATGAACGTTGGGAAATCATGTTGAAAATCACCTCCCATCAAAATTACTTTTCCTGAGACAAGAAACCATATTGCAAAGCATTTCTTTCATCCATTACCTACCACACAGGCACTTGGAAATCTTAAAGTCATTGCATAAATTGTTGCCAAGCATTAATCACGTCGCTTTGCTCTAGTGTCATGTCAGGCATATAATCGCTTTCATCTGGCATATTCCCATAGCATGAAGCCTTGAAAATCAAAAATCTGCAATAAAATACCAACTTTACTTGACACCTCTCAAAGTCCAATTCGTATTGGCATGCATACGTGCATTGATCATTTGTTACATTTCATGCACCATTACATGTGTGATATACCCACATGTGTGGGGCTCTACACTGAGTAACTGAAATTCTGGCATAGCAGATAGCAGATGTCCTAACACATGTCACGATATTGTTCTCTACGTAACATTAAAACAAGGGCAGAACAAACAAACTGATATTCTAAATATCAGCAACAAATTCACAACAGGTGTTTCAACATCTGTTACAACATGTTAATCAATAATGAACTGTAAATTATAAAATGATAAACAACACAAAATATGATGACCCAGTTCGGTGCAAATCACCTACATCTGGGGGCTACCAAACCAGGAAGAAGAATCTAATATCAGTAGTATAGTTTTATGTAAACAACCCCGGGTTTACCTATCACTACCCAATGAAAACGTTATCATTAGAAGTCACGTCTAGTTGATAAGAGAAACCCATCTCACTCCCTAAATCACAACCAGTGATATCTAACAGTTACAATCGATAGCAACTGCATCATCCTACTTGAAAGAATCCTCTTTCAATGCAAAGTTCAGCCAAGCATCCTCGACTAACAACATAACTTGGATTTGCTTCAAAGCTTCATCCAAGAACAATATACAATTCATTATCTAAAGGTTTTTGAATCTGTATATACATATATGTCTACCACAATGCATCAAACCGATACAAAGGGAGACTTACAACACAAGAAAGTCCTACGACTCTCAAAACCCTAGACCCTATTTTCTACTTTACAAGTATTACAATAAGGATTAGTTATCCAGCCCTAGGTCTAAATCTTCTTTTATAGTCTTCTCCTTCCTTGGGCTTCAAATCTTTAGTTCAATGATTCCTTAATCCACTTCTATGATTTCTCCTGGAATCTTGAAACAGATTTGCAACCGATTTAAAACCTGTTATATCAGTCCAGGATGTCGAATCTAGATGTTGGGACATTTTATTCGACATCTTTGTCTTCTGCAGCATTCTTCATGTTGTTCATCTTGTTCTCTGGCCAAAATTCTTCAAGTTGGAACATTGTGTTTGACATCAAGTTTTACCAAAATTTAAGTCAAATCTTTTAGAGTCTTCTATCTCCCCCTTTTGACAAATTTTGGCTAAAACTCCTTTTGTATAATAAAGCCAGGATGCTCCTGACGTCTCTTCACCCTGAGTGGCGGTTATGATTGGAATACTGATGTGACTTCACGTATGTTGGTGTACATGAGGAAGAGGATGACTAACATTCCCCCTTACCCCCTGAATCTATACTTCCTCACCTGGGGGGAAGAATTTTGCTACTGAAGCAACCAAACACCAACGTGGGTAACTCAGAATACATGACACGACTGTGTTCATAACTCAGAGCACAAGACATAAAGGAAGGACTCACAACATAATGGAAACCTGAGACTCAGATAGAATGTCAGAACATCTTGTCCAACATCCTTGCAAAACAGCTGCAAGAACAGACTCAACCCCTGTATCTTTCTCCCCCTTTTTAGCCAAAAATTGACAAAAGTAGCCAAGACAGCCCCAAACTCAAACATTACTTATCCAAAAACAAACAAATGTCATTAGAACACAACACAACATGAGACAGAAGAAGCCAAGGACCCTCTTTAAATACCCGAGCAATTACCTTAGGATGTAACGAACCATTGAAAGTAACACATGTCAATTTAATGAGGGAATTAATAGAGGAATGTAACTTCACAAACAAATGTGCACCGCCCAAAGCATAATTGATTGTTTCTTCTTTTAACGAGAGCGGTCCAAGGAATGCGCATTCACCGAGACACATGTTTAACATGTGTTCCCTAAGACACATTATCTCCATCGTCTAAGACAAATAATCAGGAAACAACCATACGTCCTAACCAATGTCCTGACACCTTGTCAGAATTTGTTTAGTCCTTCTGAAGCATAGTCACATTCCCTTTTAATGAGCCCCAACAATAATCCTATCAACCAGAAGATAATAACACTGATGAAGATGTTAAGACATTTCTTCTAACATCTCCCAGTTAGCAACAAAGACTTCCAAGAGGCTTTATCTGCTTCTGCAGAGAAAAATAAATTCTCCTAGAACTAGCAATGACTCTCAGGACACTCCCAAGAAGCTTGTACAACTTTGATTAAATCCATTGACATCCCAATGACAGAACCAAAATCAACCACTCAAGTCCTCCCAGAACTATACCAGTAACACAATGTCATGACATCTTGTATGACATTACACCCTCACCAGAGGTATTTTATCACAAACAGCTTGAAACCACAAATAATATTGATAAACAACTGCACTACTGCAACAACAGATCCAAGACAGAATTCCAACTCCCCCTATCAAGAATAACAAGTGCTTCATTGCAAGAAGAACACCTTAAAATAAATGGAAAACATAAGACTCATCTTCATGTCTTCAAGAGCGCACCCCCTATTCAACACACCTGCTGAACGCATTCACTTACTGCCTGTTCCACAAGAAATCTATGTACCACACTAGTACACCCAATAGACAGAAGTTATCCCCTTTCTTCTAGAAACGATGCTCATTCCAACAAGAAACACCCAAAATCACCACATGATTCCACATGACCAACTTCATGTTCATATAGTGAGAGAGTGCCAGGATCACATCCTTGTACCATGACCAACAAACTCTTGGATTGAGACTAAAATCACCATTTATCCCTCTCATCCAGAAACCATCCATACCCTCTACAAATCCACCTTGAATTTTACAGCCATAGATATCCTTGTTCCTTGAGAATAAATCCAATTGAACCTGGAATGCTCACATTCCTCAAAGAGACATACAAAATCTCTTAGTTTGTTAGCTAGACCAGTGTTGCACCCCAAAATTTGCTCTCCTTACTTTATTACTAACTGGCTTATGTTGCATTGCATTTTGCATTATCATGTGTGCATATCATTGGTTCTTAGAATGGGGTCAAGGTGCCTGAGGCAGTGCTTCAGAGGGTCAAGCAAGAGTCCTGGTATTGTCCAAGAGGGCTCAGGTGGATCATCCTCTCCTAACCAGTGCATAGATTAGGGTTTTGAGATTCTTGGGTTTATTGCTTCAATAGGCAAGCTCCTTGGGTTTTAATCATCATCAAATGGCATATCTTATCTTTGTTGGAGAGGATACACATCATATTCAGAGGAATTTGGATTTGAAGACTGTGCTATTTCCTCCTAGACTAAGGGTACCACAACAACTAGGGTTTGCCATAAAGTCAGTTTATTTCTGATTTTTTGGGCAAGGCTTGATTCCATGGTATTCCTTGGGTCCCTAAATACCTAGGGGTGGAAGATTGTCCATCAGCTTGGTTCAGGAGAAGTTCAATTAGCCAATGGATTGAAAATCAGTTGAATTTGGGGAAAAGTCAACAGTGAAAGGAGAAAAGTCAACTGTGAAATTTTGAGGTTCTCTTCAGGGATTTTAAGATCTCATATCCTCATATGGTCTTCAAGGGTCAAGTTTCTTACATATTTATCAGGAATCAGGAGTTGGTGCAAAGTTTCTAAATTTGGGAAGTGACCTATAATGAAAAGTTTCCTTTTTTGGCAAGTTCCTGCACTGCATTCAACTTGACTTTTCATCATCAAGAAAGCTTCAAATGAATTTTTCTCCAACATGAAAGTTGAAGGTCTTTTTCTTCTCTTTCCAACAAGTACTAGTGGGTCTCCATATCATTTGTGAAGCTCCAATTATGGTCCAAAGAAGGCAAGTTGGTTTTTAGGGTTTCATTTTCACAACTTTTAGGTTTTGGGACATATGGACCTATGATTAATTCCATTGCTTCAAGACATGTTCCAACATCCAAAAACAATTCCTAAGAAGCATTTTTGGCTTTTTAATCAAGTGATTCCATGGTTTATTCTTCACTTATTTTTTATTATTCAAAAAAGTCAAGTCATCAAAAAACTCATGAATCATCTGTTTTCAAGGCCCAATTTAAATATGGTGTGATTAGCAATCCAAATGAAGGTGATCCATCTTGGAATTTTTAAGAGAACATGCAAGGAGAAAGGTGTAATTCACATTATGCATTTTTCCAAAATTATTCAAAAATCATTAAACAATGGATTACCCAAGCCCAATTCCTTATCAGTGACAAACTCTAGGCTATTTAAACCTATACATGCACTGGTTAGGGTTCATGCACGTGAAGTTGGAGGAGTTCTCAAGAAAACCCTAAAAGAGGATTTTTTATTCAAACTCACGATCCACAAGGTTTTTGCAAAAAGTTCTTCCACAAGTCTCTTCCTGGTAATTTCTAGAGCACAACCCAACCACCGTTCGCAGCCAAAAGCAAGGATTGGAGCTGTGCCATCTCAGGTGGGTGATTTTTTCCGTGCTTCTAAAACTCCCCTTTTTTATGTCTATACTAAAGTGTGATGAATGGTGATTATCCTGGTATAATTATTTTTAATTATGGACGTGTGAATTGCTTGTAATATGGATTTAAAGTTTTATGCCCTAATGGTTTCTCAGTCGTTTTTTATTATACACTAACAATTTGAAATTTTTAATGCCATATTTGAGATCCTGACGAAATTTTGGTCAGAATGGTATACCCCTTTGCATTTTCTGGAAAAATACAGGTTGCAGGGTGGCGGCCGGAGCTACGGCTCCGGCGAGGTGTGGTGGCCGGCCGGTGAAGGGTGGAACGGAGAAGATGAAGTGTGAGCCGTTGATGCTCTTGATCGTATGGCCCATATCGCGCCATGTGTTCTTTTCTTTTATTTTTTTTCTGAATTTTTATTATTGATCACGTGTATATTCGTCCATCGTAACTACCATGCGCGTCCAATTATATTGTTTCAGTTCAATTACTTTTTTTTAAGTTGACTCGTGCATGGCCGTTTGATGGATCGCGCGGATGAGATCATGCCACCGCATTAAAAAAGTCACATGCGTGGCACATGGCATGCCCACGGTAAATCCACTCTATTTTTTGTTTTTTTTTTTGATAAGTATGGGCGGGCCTCTGCTATTCGCACCCCCCCATTATTCAGCCCAATTCAATTTCCTCTTCATTTTCTTGTTGTTCACATCCCACCCCCCCCCCCCCCCCCCCCCCCCCGTTTTATTTCTCTTTTATTTTACTTAATTTATTATTTTCATTTTTAACTATTAAAAATACATTCTTACATTTCAAAATTCCCATAAAATTCATATATCATCTTTATTATTTTATAAAATTTTTACAAATTTTATTTTTTATTTTTATTTTATTTTTATCATTTAAATTAATTGTTTAATTCAATTTCTTTTTGCATCACACATCTCATGCATACCCTAAATTGTTTATTTTATTTCTCTACAACCATAAAATATTTTTGATCCGTTCTTTTTGCATTTGTTCACTAACATCCTAAATTGCATAAAAATATTTTTCTTTCATTTTTAAATTTATTTCATATTGCATTTAGGTCCTTCCCTTTGGCACATTAAACCCTAATTCCCGCCTGAACTCTGCCTAATTATTTGAATGACTAATATCTTGATTTTTTGTAGGGACTTTTGATATGTTGTTTGCCTCTGGTTGAGGAACCTTAATGTTTAATTTGGGAATTTTAGGAGTCATTTTTCTAATTATCTGATTTGTTTTCACTTGAGATTTTCTTGCAGGCGCATCTTTGACCTTGTATGATTATCTGTTTGAAAAGGCATTTGTGCCATTTGCTTTGGGGCTGTTTCTTTATTTCTTTGATTCATGTTTGGATGATAATCATTGTTGTTTGCCATTGTTTGATTTTCATTCACCTCATCTCTCTTACTTATGTCTATTCTGTACTAATCTTTTATGCAGGGTCTAAGGTAAGTTCTTTAAGGGTGTGGATAAGCATCCATATTCACCTTTACTATTCTATCCTTCTCTCATCTCTTTCCTTTAGGATTTAGGCTGTCGTCAAACCTCACTAACCGTAGGTCACCCATGCATGATGACTTTAGGATTCATAGTCTCCCTTTAGAGTTACCTTTGTGTCTTCTCTTTTCTCATCTCAAATTTCTTTAAAACACTTAATAAGAATAAGGTGTATTGCGCACGAGCCTTAAGTATGGGGAATGAGAAATGAGGGGCTTCCTCTCATCTTTCTAGAGTGCTTAGCGAGCATCCTGTCTTGGGACGATGCGTTAAGTATTCGGCCCTGTGCCCTAGACTTTGGTGCAATGCAACTTAGGAACTAACTTAAGCCACTTATGTCCTAAAAAAACATAAACCAACTTCAAACCTTTTTGTTCTTCGGGATTTCTTCAACTTAAAGGCTATTTTCAAAAAGGGCACGTTACCTTCCGTCTGAGTTGCAAACAGGCATCGACCCTAACTGCCGGAAGCGAACTTAACGTCGCTCATAAAAAACACAAAAAGAACTTGGTCCGAACTACGTTGACTCTGAATTCCCCATTGCACAAAGGGGGTACGTAGGCCTAGGACGTCGACGTCCTACCGAGTCTGTCTTAGTTTCTCCCTCTCCCGTTTTAGTACAGCCATAGATGATAAGATAACTCACCCTTAGAATAGACAACAAGCGTGGATCCCATCGAGTACGATGGATGCGTGGGGTGCTAGCACCTTCCCCTCGCGTAACCGACTCCCGAACCCAGGCTATGGTTGCGATAACCATTCCTTTCCCCCTTCCTAAGGTTTATGCGGTGTTCCCTTTCCCTCTCTTGGGATAAATTTACACGGCTGTCGACTCTGTTTTTCCGCGCCACTCTCGCGTTTGTACCTGGATGAAAATCCTGGGAGCGACAGCTGGCGACTCTGCTGGGGATTCTGGTTGACCTATGCTGGTCCATCCCTAAGCGAGTTAATCCTAGCGCTTGCTTGTTCTCTTTGGGGTGCTTTGTTTTTGTTTTGCTTTATGTGTTGTATTTTATTTTTACCGCATTTTCTGCATTTCATTTTTTATTACTGTCACGCTGCTGTGCTGTGCTGGCTGTCTTTGTTTTGCAGGTTGGGTGGGTCTGAGAGATAAGCCCAATACCAAGGCTTGAGAATACCCTAGGACTAGAGTGGAAAGTAGTGGGACCTACATGCCCGCTTGGTACGTTTGTGTGTTCACGAAATTCACAACCAGACGAGGCTATCTTGGGACGCATTCTAACGTGTGTGTCTTGCGCATATTGGGGTGTTGATCTAGAGAGCTGTCGACTCTGGTGACCGATCATTGAGGACCTTAGTGGAAACATCCCTCTTTAGTGGTGGCAGTCGCAGACCACACCCTGTGGCAAACCCATTCGCACCCGAGGGCCCGCTTTGGAACTCGCATAGGACGGCCCCTACGTTTTGAAGAGAATCAGTGGAGGCACTCCTCGATTGACTTTAGTACTGTACCCCGAGGGATGAATGTACTATTGTTTCTCGACCTCAGTGCCAAAGCTGAGGACCTTCCGCTTTGGAGAATCAGTTGAGGCCTCCTCGATTGATGATGATGCCAAACTAGAAATGGTGAACGTATCATCATTTCTCGACCTGAGAGCCCGGGATACTGAACATCCTAGTACCCACATGTGAGAGGGGATGGCGTTTGCAGGTTTGCAGGTAACCGAGACTTTCAACCTACCCGGTTTTTTGGATTTCTCATCAATGTCTGATTATTCGGGTTCCTCAGTGGTTCAGAGTTCTGGTTTTCTGGTTTCTCGTTCAGCTAACAGTACAGCACATCCAGCAGTGTGCCTTGACCCCATGTTTGCATGAGCATATCATTTTTCTTGCATTCTGACATGTTTGACATTTTTCAGGGCTTGCATCTTACTCTTGATTCCGGTTTTCTGAGGTTACTTCAGCATGGATGTTCAGACAAAGAAGACTGTTGCCTATTCGTTCCCAGAACTGACTTTGACACTGATTCATAAGCTGATTAATATGGCTGGTTCTGGAGTTCGTACAGAGTTCAGTGGAAGGTATGGAAGACTTCTGAAATTTGTCTATAATATCTCCCAGTATGAGAAGGATGCCATTCACACACTCCTGCAGTTTTACGATCCGTCTCTGCGTTGCTTCACTTTCCCGGACTACATCCTGGCCCCCAACGTTGGAGGAGTTCTCATTTATTTTGGGAATTCCTATCAGTCATGATATAGTTTTCTTTTCTGAAGAACAACCCGGGGTGAAAGATATGGCTGTTGCTCTTCATATTGATGAATCCGTTCTTAACAGTAATATTGTAGAAAAACAAGGAGTTAAGGGTTTCTTGTTGAAATTCTTGTTTGATCGGGCTTGCATACATGTCAAAGAGAAGAACTGGACTGCTTTCCTAGCTATTCTGGCTGTGTGTATCTATGGGATTGTTCTGTTTCCGAATATTCCTGATCTGGTGGATATGCACGCCGTCAGAATCTTTATTTCGAAGAATCCTATACCTACCTTGCTAGGTGATGTGTACCATTCAGTTCACTATAAGAATGAGAATAGGCGTGGGAAAACTGTGAGTTGATGTGCGCCGCTCTTAGCTACTTGGTTTCTGAGTCGTCTCCCTGAATCTGGCGCTTTCGTTGATACGAAAGATTCTCTGAAGTGGGCTAAGAGGGTTATGGGCTTGACTGCTGACAACATTGCTTGGATTAATCGTGACTTGCTAGGAATGGAGATCATTTGCAAATGCGGAGAATTCCCTAATGTTCCCTTGATAGGGAGGAAAGGTGGAATTAACTATAATCCCTCCCTAGCTATCAGACAGTTTGGCTATCCTTTGAAAGGTCCACCCGAAGAGCGAGGTGTCCGTGAGTCCTTGTTCTTCAATGGTATTAAGGATCAAGGGTTGATAAGGAAAGTTGTGAATGCTTGGAGACAGGTGACTAAGAAGGGTAAGATTCCATTCGGGAAAAGTAACAATCGGGCTTTCCCTCCCTATTAAGAGTGGATTAAGAAGAGAGCAGAAGAGGAGCTTCTTCCATTCCCGGTGGAGCCACCTTTGTATCCTTTGGTGATCGAGCCTCCTACCACCGTTGAGTTGGAGAAGTATAACAAATTATGGGCTGAAAAGGAAAGGTTGCGGGAAGAAAATAGTGAGCTAAAGAGAGATATTTATCAGTGGAAGCATGAGCAGGGTGAAGCTGTTCATACCGCCAAGTTGAAGACAGAGCTTCTTGCTAAAGCAGAAAGAGAGCTTGCTGACATGGCCGCATCCAGAGAAAGAATGAAACAAGCTTTGGATGGTATCAGTAGCGTTCTCAGGTCCAAGGAGGAGGAATTAGGCAAGGCTTTGTTGAAGATTCATAGGTTCAATGATCACCAAGAAACTGCCATGGCTGAGAATAAGAGAAAGGAAGATGACTACCTAACTAAGATTGATCAGTTGAAGTCGACGCTCAAGAAGAAAGACGCCGAGATCTTATCAGGGATATTTAAGAGACAAGTAGTCGAAGATCGACTCAAGGAAGCCATAGCCTCCATGGAAGAACTGAAAGTCCAAGCTGAAGTGAAGAAACTTAGACATGAGGGTCCTAGCATGGATGGTGTTTTGGGAGAAGACGCTTGGGAGTTACATTGCAGATACTTGGATGGGATCATACACAGGAGAGACCTTCTCATTCAAGGGCTAATTCATAGGCCGAAGCATCCCGATACCAAAAAGTTGTTCAAGGAGATTCAAGACTGGTGCAGAAAGCATAATGGATGGGGGGATTGACACTTGTGGACTTTGATGATATGCCTTAGTTTTCTGTTTTCTTTCATTGTATGTGGATCACCACCAAGCTTGTTGGTTGGGACCTATGGTTTATATTCAGACTTGTTATCTTGGATTCGTGATTGTCAACATTTGGTTTTCCTCTGGTTTTCTTAATATATGAGCAGAAGTTTAGTTCTATCTTGTTGTTAAACCGGAATCAAGGGGTGGATCGCCCTGTGAATTTTCAAGCATGTCCATTTGCATTTGCATATTCATAACCATTTCGCATAATCATTTTTCATAACAGGTGTTTATCTCCGGTGTTCTTATCTTGTTACCATCTCAGAATTGCAGAGTTGATCATGGAGCGAGTTCAAGCTGAGTTGAGGGAAATGCGAAGCCAGATGGGGAAATTTGGGGAAGCCATGCTCCAGGAGCAGAGGATGCTGAGGGAGGAGATCAATCAGTTGAAGGCTCAGATGGGTATGATCATGGAAATGTTGAATAGGGTGTTGAAGAAGGAAGATAGTCCTGTGCCCGCTTCCACAGCAGAGGTTCTCATTCCTCCCATCTCTTTGGGGTCTCCTCTAGACCATGAACTGCCTCGTGGATCCTCCCCACCGTCAAAGCTTTTTCATCAACAACCATTTCTTGAGGGTCTTAATCCAGAAAAGCTTGAAAAGAAGTTTGATCAAATTCCGATGCCATACGCTCAGTTGCTTCAGCACTTGCTCAAGTTTCAGCTGATTGAATTGATTGCTGCGGGACCTCCACACACCAAGTTTCGTATGGGTTCCAACATCCATGATAGGTGTGAATTCCATTCAAGGGCACCTGGTCATAATGTTGAAGATTGTAAGATGCTCAAGTACAAAGTCCAAGAGATCATTGATTAAGGGGTAATCAAGTTTACATCAGTTGGCACTGGTAAACAAAGTGATGTTACTCCCAGTGTTGCAAAGGGACTGAGGACTCCCTCTTTTGCAAAAGGATCCACCTCACATCAGGGATCCCTTCCACAACCCTTGTTTGTGCCTCAGCCGAGTGCAGAAAGGAAAGTGCAGGGCCAGACTGGGCGCCCAAATCAGCACCGACAACAGAGTTATCAGCAGCAGGGGCAACCAAGACCAAGAGGGCCCAAGAGGATATTTGATCCTGTTCCTATCCCTTATAGTCAGTTGTTTACGCGTCTGCTCAAGAAGTCTCTGATTCAAACAAGGGGTACCGCGCCAGTACCATACCCTATTCCTCTGGATCATGACATGACTGCTAGGTGCGAGTTCCACTCGGGAACGTTCGGGCACACAATTGATGAGTGTAATGTATTCAGGCATAAGGTGCAAGACCTGGTAGACTCAGAGATCATTGTATTCACTGAAGATGATATGTACATCAATGGAAGCCTCCTTTCTCAAGTGAACACACAGTCTGCAAGTACGTCCAGACAAAATTAAGCTTCCTCAGCAATGGCAGTCTTCAGCTTCTTTACTGCATTTTCATTTGTAGTTTTTTTTCATTTCTTGTTAAAGCATCGTATGTATGCAAGACTTGTTTGTTTTTTTTATGATGATATTAATGCAATGAGTATGTTTTCCTTGAAGTAATCCATTCGTATTCACTCTTAAATGTTTTTTTTATGCACTGCAATACCAATTTTCTTTGTTTAGAACTCTTGAGGGAGGATGACGAAATAAGAACACAGGTTTCTAATGGTACGCTTTTGGATAGAACCCTATTGAGGATGTACAGGCATTGTTCCAAACCCCTAAACACCGGAGATATAAGGGAGATAGACCCTCGTTAACCCCTTCGAGCCTTGGAGTGGGAGTTTCCTTCGTACGAAAGAGTCCTCATACTTAACCCAGGGGCAGGGTAGGCGTCAGTTAGTTTGACCAAGCGTCCAAATTTCAAGGAGAGTGTGCATCCGAGGAACCATTACCTTCTATCCCACCGGCAAAAGGACAAGAGATGCGAAACCACGATGGTCAACCATCAACAACTAAGGAGTGAGACAGTCACAATCCTTTCAAGCAAGCAAGACAACCAGTGTCACACGCTTTGTTCAAAAGAGGAATATAAAAAGAAAGAAAAGAGAAAAGCCCGCTAAGTCGAAGCAACTTAGGCAAAAGTTAGGGCATCCCGCTGGACTTCAAAAATCGAAAAAACTCAAAAAGTCAGTCCAGGCAAAATTAGGGATAAAAAAAAAGGGGAAAACAAAGGCGTTACAAGAGAAAATCCTCGATAAGAACAAATTCGTGTGATTACGAACACAAAAAAGGGGTGACTGTCATTCCAAACCCTCCTTAGGTGCCAAACCATTAGTGGCATGGACTCCTTGAAGATCGTAAACCTTTTGAGAGATGAGCGTTCGGGTCAGATTAACTGAACATAGGACTGGAGAACATCACGGAGAGTGGGTGGGCACCGATAAATTTTGAGCCATAAATCTTTTTTCTGAAACTATGAACCAGACCACGTTACAACCCTTAAAAGTCCTAATTGAAACAGGGTTTATTCCGAAAGCGTACTTCAACAGGATAACGTTCCTGACTCCTATGAGTTGTGCTAATAAGATTGGTTGGTATTGCATGTGCGCATTGTTTTTGCCATTCAAAAACCAAGGTCGCATCCCAGCAAGTGATTCATTCACAAGGCTTAGCGACGCATTTTCAATAAAAACTTCAAGGTTAACATGAGTGTTGCATTAGAATTGTCATTCTCATAATAAACATTTTCTGTTTGCATATATGTGCCTAAGCATCAATGCAGCTTACACAATGAAAGTCAGTCAAGAAGCTGATCCTGCCAAGTTGGGTTGCTTGAAAATTCTGAAGGACAATCGTATCAAAGGGCATGCGGCCAAAAGACTCAGTGTAGAGTGGGCTCTCCCCAGTAAGTCGTGTTAAGATGTAGCCAATCTGGGGCAGTCACGTCGAGAAATCTCTCCGAAATTCAGTTATTCTGGGGCATTCATTCTGAGATCAGGGGCAAAGTCACTTCAAAGCTCATATTGGGGCAGGGCGCCTCTAGAGCGTGGGAGATCGTCCATTCCTGAAAATGGTTAATTGAAAATACCTCCTCAAGGTCCAAGATGCTAAAGCAGAGTATTGCCAAGTCATTACGATCCCCTTCGAGGTAATGTACGTCATAGATTATGAAGACTGGGGCAGTTATGTCGAGATATGATAAATCTCTCCAAGAGTTTGAAGACCCTGGGGCAGTGTGAACGCCCGATCTTCTGTAAAAACCTCTTGAGATAAAAAATTCAAAGAGTTGCTTATGACCGTAAAGACAAGTCAGGTTGCAGGGCAACAGATTGTACATCCCCAGCAGTTGGCTTTCCCCAGCATTGAGATTGCTCATCTCCTCAGCAGAATAAACTTTCCTCAGCAGAGCAAACCTTCCCCAGCAGGAGACTTGGGAAGTATTTTCTCCGGATCAAGACGTTATTTCCCCACAAAATCAGGGTGTTCACATCCCCCATCCAGTCAGGAAGCGTACTTTCACCAACAACGTTATATTCTAATTCCCAGCAAGGTGGGAGTAAAGTCATTCTCCCTATCAGCAGGCTAAGTTCAACAGTATCCCCAAGCAGGATGGTATCATGGACTATTTCCCCCAGCAGGTCCTGACCCCAATTGGTTATCAGCAATCCTCAGCAACAGACTTCCGGTTCCGTCATTGGCGTTCATTCTTAACTCCCATAGCAGAGGAGAAATCTCAGGTTCTGGATGTTACCTTCAGTAAAGGACAGGTGTAGCCCCGGTAGTTCTTTTGGGATTTCATCCCCAGCAGAAGATGTTGATCCAAAGAGTCGATCAGTATGACACTTCTCGGCAAAGTTCCTAGATTCAGAGGACAATTTATTTTTGTCATCCCCAGATGAATTGGTTTTTTCTCTCCAGCATTTATTTTGCTGGAGGGACCTCTTTTGCATATCATAAGCATTTGCATTACAAAACGCGTAGCATTTCCACTTCGTGTGGAGCATTACGGCAAAATTCAAACATTTGCATTCCAAAGCATAAGCCAGGTTTGATACTTTCCTTGCCAGTTCTCTTTCTCAGCAGAGATGGCATAACTCAGGAGATTTTGGAGGGATGCGTTCCTCATACTTGTGCTCCCCGGCAGAGTCTTTTATTTAGACTTCACCTTCCCCAACGGAGTCATCTTATCTGTGGAACCGGAGTCCGTTAGAAGTTTGTCTTTGTTTGCCTTATTTTGGCCTTTTTCTTTTGTGAGTCTTGTTTCACGTTACCCCTAGTGAAGTCCACTTTATGTTGGTTATCCTTTGTGGGTACGATTGAGGTCGTATTCGTGTTTTCTTTGCGGGTAGAGTGATTGAGGTCAGTCTTCCTTTGTGGATGCAATTGAGGTTGTATTCGTTTTGTGGTGCGATTGAGGTCGTATTCTTATTTTCTTTGTGGGTAGAGTGATTGAGGTCAGTCTTCCTTTGCGGATGCAATTGAGGTTGTATTCGTTTTGTGGTGCGATTGAGGTCGTATTCTTATTTTCTTTGTGGGTAGAGTGATTGAGGTCAGTCTTCCTTTGCGGATGCAATTGAGGTTGTATTCGTTTTGTAGGTGCGATTGAGGTAGTATTCTTATTTTCTTTGTGGGTAGAGTGATTGAGGTCAGTCTTCCTTTGAGGGTACAATTGAGGTTGTATTCGTTTTGTGGATGCGATCGAGGCCGTATTCTTATTTTCTTTGTGGGTAGAGTGATTGAGGTCAGTCTTCCTTTGCGGATGCAATTGAGGTTGTATTCGTTTTGTAGGTGCGATTGAGGTCGTATTCTTATTTTCTTTGTGGGTAGAGTGATTGAGGTCAGTCTTCCTTTGCGGATGCAATTGAGGTTGTATTCGTTTTGTAGGTGCGATTGAGGTCGTATTCTTATTTTCTTTGTGGGTAGAGTGATTGAGGTCAGTCTTCCTTTGAGGGTACAATTGAGGTTGTATTCGTTTTGTGGATGCGAGCGAGGTCGTATTCTTATTTTCTTTGCGGGTAGAGTGATTGAGGTCAGTCTTCCTTTGCGGGTATAATTGAGGTTGTATTTGTTTTGTGGGTGCGATCGAGGTCGTATTCTTATTTTCTTTGTGGGTAGAGTGATTGAGGTCAGTCTTCCTTTGCGGGTATAATTGAGGTTGTATTCGTTTTGTGGGTGCGATTGAGGTCGTATTCTTATTTTCCTTGTGGGTAGAGTGATTGAGGTCAGTCTTCCTTTGCGGGTATAATTGAGTTTGTATTCGTTTTGAGGGTGCGATTGAGGTCGTATTCGTATTTTCTTTGTGGGTAGAGTGATTGAGGTCAGTTTTCCTTTGCGGGTATAATTGAGGTTGTATTCGTTTTGTGGGTGCGATTGAGGTCGTATTCTTATTTTCTTTGTGGGTAGAGTGATTGAGGTCAGTCTTCCTTTGCGGGTATAATTGTGGTTGTATTCGTTTTGTGGATGCGATCGAGGTCGTATTCGTATTTTCTTTGCGGGTAGAGTGATTGAGGTAAGTCTTCCTTTGAGGGTACAATTGAGGTTGTATTCGTTTTGCGGGTGCGATTGAGGTCGTATTCGTATTTTCTTTGTGGGTAGAGTGATTGAGGTCAGTCTTCCTTTGCGGGTATAATTGAGGTTGTATTCGTTTTGTGGGCGCGATTGAGGTCGTATTCTTGTTTCCTTTGTGGGTAGAGTGATCGAGGTCAGTCTTCCTTTGCGGGTATAATTGAGGTTGTATTCGTTTTGTGGGTGCGATTGAGGTTGTATTCGTGTTTTCTTTTTGGGCAGAGTGATTGAGGTCAGTCTTCCTTTGCGGATGCAATTGAGGTTGTATTTGTCTTTTGGGTACGATTGAGGTCGTATTTTGTTTTTTCCTTATGGGTATGGTTGAGGGCGTATTCCTTATTTTTCAGCACACTCTTTCTCGTTATTCTTACCATAACCAAATTTCCGGGGCTCTTTCGGTATTCAATCCCCGTGTATCCTGGAATGTCTGAGAGTCGTTGCTATCACACCTTCAGGACCAAGTTGATTGAATAGGGGCAGCTGTTGCACCCCATAATTTGCTCTCCTTACTTTATTACTAACTGGCTTATGTTGCATTGCATTGTGCATTATCATGTGTGCATATCATTGGTTCTTAGCATGGGGTCAAGGTGCTTGAGGCAGTGCTTCAGAGGGTCAAGCAAGAGTCCTGGTATTGTCCAAGAGGGCTCAGGTGGATCATCCTCTCCTAACCAGTGCATAGATTAGGGTTTTGAGATTCTTGGGTTTATTGCTTCAATAGGCAAGCTCCTTGGGTTTTTATCATCATCAAATGGCATATCTTATCTTTGTTGGAGAGGATACACATCATATTCAGAGGAATTTGGATTTGAAGACTGTGATATTTCCTCCTAGACTGAGGGTACCACAACTAGGGTTTGCCATAAAGTCAGTTTATTTCTGATTTTTTGGGAAATGCTTGATTCCATGGTATTCCTTGGGTCCCTAAATACCTAGGGGTGGAAGATTGTCCATCAGCTTGGTTCAGGAGAAGTTCAATTAGCCAATGGATTGAAAATCAGTTGAATTTGGGGAAAAGTCAACAGTGAAAGGAGAAAAGTCAACTGTGAAATTTTGAGGTTCTCTTCAGGGATTTTAAGATCTCATATCCTCATATGGTCTTCAAGGGTCAAGTTTCTTACATATTTATCAGGAATCAGGAGTTGGTGCAAAGTTTCTAAATTTGGGAAGTGACCTATAATGAAAAGTTTCCTTTTTTGGCAAGTTCCTGCACTACATTCAACTTGACTTTTCATCATCAAAAAAGCTTCAAATGAATTTTTCTCCAACATGAAAGTTGAAGGTCTTTTTCTCCTCTTTCCAACAAGTACTAGTGGGTCTCCATATCATTTGTGAAGCTCCAATTATGGTCCAAAGAAGGCAAGGTGGTTTTTAGGGTTTCATTTTCACAACTTTTAGGTTTTGGGACATATGGACCTATGATTAATTCCATTGCTTCAAGACATGTTCTAACATCCAAAAACAATTCCTAAGAAGCATTTTTGGCTTTTTAATCAAGTGATTCCATGGTTTATTCTTCACTTATTTTTTATTATTCAAAAAAGCCAAGTCATCAAAAAACTCATGAATCATCTGTTTTCAAGGCCCAATTTAAATATGGTGTGATTAGCAATCCAAATGAAGGTGATCCATCTTGGAATTTTTAAGAGAACATGCAAGGAGAAAGGTGTAATTCACATTATGCATTTTTCCAAAATTATTCAAAAATCATTAAACAATGGATTACCCAAGCCCAATTCCTTATCAGTGACAAACCCTAGGCTATTTAAACCTATCCATGCACTGGTTAGGGTTCATGCACGTGAAGTTGGAGGAGTTCTCAAGAAAACCCTAAAAGAGGATTTTTTATTCAAACTCACGATCCACAAGGTTTTTGCAAAAAGTTCTTCCACAAATCTCTTCCTGGTAATTTCTAGAGCACAACCCAACCACCGTTCGCAGCCAAAAGCAAGGATTGGAGCTGTGCCATCTCAGGTGGGTGATTTTTTTCGTGCTTTTAAAACTCCCCTTTTTTATGTCCATATTGAAGTGTGATGAATGGTGATTATCCTGGTATAATTATTTTTAATTATGGACGTGTGAATTGCTTGTAATATGGATTTAAAGTTTTGTGCCCTAATGGTTTCTCAGTCGTTTTTTATTATACACTAACAATTTGAAATTTTTAATGCCATATTTGAGATCCTGACGAAATTCTGGTCAGAATGGTATACCCCTTTGCATTTTCTGGAAAAATACAGGTTGCAGGGTGGCGGCTGGAGCTAGGGCTCCGGCGAGGTGTGGTGGCAGGCCGGTGAAGGGTGGAACGGAGAAGATGAAGTGTGAGTCGTTGATGCTCTTGATCGTATGGCCCATATCGCGCCATGTGTTCTTTTCTTTTATTTTTTTTCTGAATTTTTATTATTGATCACGTGTATATTCGTCCATCGTAACTACCATGCGCGTCTAATTATGTTGTTTCAGTTTAATTACTTTTTTTTAAGTTGACTCGTGCATGGTCGTTTGATGGATCGCGCGGATGAGATCATGCCACCGCATTAAAAAAGTCACATGCGTGGCACATGGCATGCCCACGGTAAATCCACTCTATTTTTTGTTTTTTTTTTCTGATAAGTATGGGCGGGCCTCTGCTATTCGCACCCCCCCATTATTCAGGCCCAATTCAATTTCCTCTTCATTTTCTTGCTGTTCACACCCCCCCCCCCCCCCCCCCGTTTTATTTCTCTTTTATTTTACTTAATTTATTATTTTCATTTTTAATTATTAAAAATACATTCTTACATTTAAAAATTCCCATAAAATTCATATATCATCTTTATTATTTTATAAAATTTTTACAAATTTTATTTTTTATTTTTATTTTATTTTTATCATTTAAATTAATTGTTTAATTCAATTTCTTTTTGCATCACACATCTCATGCATACCCTAAATTGTTTATTTTATTTCTCTACAACCATAAGATATTTTTGATCCGTTCTTTTTGTATTTGTTCACTAACATCCTAAATTGCATAAAAAAAAATTTCTTTCATTTTTAAATTTATTTCATATTGCATTTAGGTCCTTCCCTTTGGCACATTGAACCCTAATTCCCGCCTGAACTCTGCCTAATTATTTGAATGACTAATATCTTGATTTTTTGCAGGGACTTTTGATATGTTGTTTGCCTCTGGTTGAGGAACCTTAATGTTTAATTTGGGAATTTTAGGAGTCATTTTTCTAATTATCTAATTTATTTTCACTTGAGATTTTCTTGCAGGCGCATCTTTGACCTTGTATGATTATCTGTTTGAAAAGGCATTTGTGTCATTTGCTTTGGGGCTGTTTCTTTGTTTCTTTGATTCATGTTTGGATGATAATCATTATTGTTTGCCATTGTTTGATTTTCATTCACCTCATCTCTCTTACTTATGTCTATTCTGTACTAATCTTTTATGCAGGGTCTAAGGTAAGTTCTTTAAGGGTGTGGATAAGCATCCATATTCACCTTTACTATTCTCTCCTTCTCTCATCTCTTTCCTTTAGGATTTAGGCTGTCGTCAAACCTCACTAACCGTAGGTCACCCATGCATGATGACTTTAGGATTCATAGTCTCCCTTTAGAGTTACCTTTGTGTCTTCTCTCTTCTCATCTCAAATTTCTTTAAAACACTTAATAAGAATAAGGTGTATTGCGCATGAGCCTTAAGTATGGGGAATGAGAAATGAGGGGCTTCCTCTCATCTTTCTAGAGTGCTTAGCGAGCGTCCTGTCTTGGGACGATGCATTAAGTATTCGCCCCTGTGCCCTAGACTTTGGTGCAATGCAACTTAGGAACTAACTTAAGCCACTTCTGTCCTAAAAAAACATAAACCAACTTCAAACCTTTTTGTCCTTCGGGATTTCTTCAACTTAAAGGCTATTTTCAAAAAGGGCACGTTACCTTCCGTCTGAGTCGCAAACAGGCATCGACCCTAACTACCGGACGCGAACTTAACGTCGCTCATAAAAAACACAAAAAGAACTTGGTCCGAACTACGTTGACTCTGAATTCCCCATTGCACAAAGGGGGTACGTAGGCCTAGGACGTCGACGTCCTACCGAGTCTGTCTTAGTTTCTCCCTCTCCCGTTTTAGTACAGCCATAGATGATAGGATAACTCACCCTTAGAATAGACAACAAGCGTGGATCCCATCGAGTACGATGGACGCGTGGGGTGCTAGCACCTTCCCCTCGCGTAACCGACTCCCGAACCCAGGCTATGGTTGCGATGACCATTCCTTTCCCCCTTCCTAAGGTTTATGCGGTGTTCCCTTTCCCTCTCTTGGGATAAATTTACACGGCTGGCGACTCTGTTTTTCCGCGCCACTCTCGTGTTTGTACCTGGATGAAAATCCTGGGAGCGACAACCAGATGTCATTCACACTTGAAGAACATCAAATACATGCTCCAGAAGTCCTCAGCTTACTTGCTTCACAAGCACCAAATTGATCCACTTCTTTCTAGATTTACTTGCAGCAGAAGAAACCACCTCTCCACAAGCATTCTGACCTCAACAAGAGTTAGACTACCAGATAGACACCCTATGATCCAAGACAGTATTTGATTCATCATTCTCCCGTATGATAAGTTATAACACTTCTGATTCAACTGGCGAATATCAGTTTCCATAATCTGAACTCAAAGTCCAGACAACATGATGATGTTCTAACATCTGTTAGGACATCGTGATCATATCGTAGACACCAAACACTATAGTTCTTGATACAATTACCACTGGACTTACTATCTGTATAGTAATCCAACTAAAGATCTTCAGAGAACACAGCTACACCTGCTTGATCAATAAGAACTCCAGACAACCAAAGAGAGAAATAAACTCTCATACATCTCCCAAAAAAAGGTAATCTTCCATAAGCAACTTAGGGCTTCTAGCACAAGCTCCAAGATATGAACAAAACCAGAACCTCCATTAATTTTCAACCAACTACCCTTCTGCACAAGAATAATTAGTTCCAAGCACACTGCTTGAATTCACATTAGAGATCAACCAAATGCCACTGTTTGGTTAATCTCAGCTTTCTTCAAAGCTCCAGAAAATATTCTGATCCACCAATGAAACCTAATCTTCAAGTTACATATCCTACTTGCTCCATAGCAAGGCATCTTAGATATACCAAGACTTGGACCTGTAACATCTACTCTTTCTCGCAGCTCCCGCAAACTGCATGAGATGGACCTTTTTGAAGCATTAATTCCATTTATTTCTAAGAAGATCAACTTATCTTACGATGATGCGCCACAACATCAACTGAGACCCTGAGGTTTCTGCTTGATGTCACAACATCTGATTAGACATCCAGCTGGAGAGTTCAGTCCTTTATTCTGCCACTTAGAAGAACCTCATCCCTATAACAGAACAAGAGTTCCATGTTCTCATAGACTTGAGTAATGATATCAAGTTTGAGTAGATAACCTCCATCCTGCATTTACTATATACAAACACCTTGAAGGGTATTTGCTTTACGAACTCATCTTCAGAGAAACCAAACATGCCAAAGCTTGATTCTTCAGAAAAGATTTGTCACATAAGATCTTTACAAAAGGAATCCCATTTTCCTTAAGTAGAGACTTCTTCAGAAAGTCGGAGATAACTGCCACTTATCCTTGACCTCCATGATATGCAAGATCACATGCTCCTAGAGTGGAGACAGGAACACACCTGATGCACTCCAATGCACCTAGATCAGAAATAAACTGATCCAAAAAGCCTTCATCTTCTCTTTCATCAGCACTACATTCTGGCCAAGTCTCTTGCCAGGAAACTTTCTAGTCAGATTATGTGCCTTTGCAACACCAAAAAAAAAGACAGATCCTACCTCACACGTGTATGGTACCAAGATCATCAACTATAACTCCTTTGCTCCAGAGATTCACTCCTTGAATCAGCAAGATTATGCACATACTCCATTGTCATGATGTTTTAACATCTGATAGAACATTAGTTCCTTATCTTAACTGTATCCATTCTCCAAAGAACAGATCCTTGAGCAGATGCAACTAGAGATGTTGCACTTCCTGATGTACCAACTTGTCACCAATAATCTTGTACTCCAAAATACAAGGATAATTAATTAAATATTTGTGAATTCCACAAATAACAATTGATCTTAAATCCTTGTCCACAAAACCATACATCCTGTAGGATATATGATCTACCAGATATCAACACAAATCAATAGTTTTTTTGTGTCAACATCTTTCTAGTCAAACAACATGTTGAGACATCAAGTCTGTCACCCTTGACTCAACCTGCCTATGACTTTCCTTTCCTAATAGAATTCTTGCAAATCATGAATGGTGAAAATAAATCACTTCCCATCATCTCTAAGTTGAATAACATCCATCAGCACCAGAGATCTTCAAAAACCCATCTTCAGCATGAGAACCAGATTATCCTTCTGAAAGAGCTCTTAAACATGACCAGAGATGCCTTTATGAGTGGACTTGAGTGAAAACTCAAGTATCTTTGGCAACTTTGTCGAAAATAATATTTACCAAATTCATAGATCATGAATTTGATAAACACGATCTCAACTCACCTTCTCTTCAAACTGACTTCAAGATACAAGATGAACCCAAACTTTTAAGTACCAAGTCAATATGACAGACATCAACTAACAACTCTCTCCATTCCATTGCTCCCAAATTTGGAACGACTAAAGCTTTCATACATGCTGATATCTTCAAGAATAGAAGCCAATAATCAAGATCTTCCACCATCTTTCTTCTATCACAACTCCAGAATCACATAAATACCAGAGTTCTTCCATCAGAAACATATGCAGCGGAACCACCAAAGAACATCTTCAACATGCCCAATAAGATGTCAAAACATCTTATAAGACACCATAAAGGAGAACTAGCCACTCCTCATGCAGTTGCTGTAGAAACTCCTCGGAAAACTTGAACAACCATCAGTAGTTGTTACCTTGATCCAATACCAATCATTCCAGATATCCAATGAATGGTCTGATCGCACACACACCTTGTTTAAAAACCAGAAATTATCTCCAAAGATCTCATCCAGAAACAGACATGGTGCCTGCTCTGATACCAATTAAAATTCTGGCATAGCAGATAGCAGATGTCCTAACACATGTCACGACATTGTTCTCTACAAAACATTAAAATAAGCGCAGAACAAACAAACTGATATTCTTAATATCAGCAACAAATTCACAACAGATGTTTCAACATCTGTTATGACATATTAATCAATACTGAACTGTAAATTGCAGAATGATAAACAACACAGAATATGATAACCCAATCAGGTGCAAATCACCTACATCTGGGGGCTACCAAGCCAAGAAGAAGAATCTACTGTCAGTAGTATAGTTTTATGTAAACAACCTCTGGTTTACCTATTACTACCCAATGAAAACTTTATCATTAGAAGTCACATCTAATTGATAAGAGAAACCCATCTCACTCCCTAAATCACAACTTGTGATATCTAACAGTTACAATCGACAGCACCTGCATCATCCTACTTGAAAGCATCCTCTTTTAATGCAAAGGTCATCCAAACATCCTCGACTAACAACACAACTTGGATTTGCTTCAAAGCTTCATCCAAGAGCAATATACAATTCATTACCTAAAGGTTTATGAATCTGTATATACATCTATGTCTACCACAATGTATCAAACCGATACAAAGGGAGACTTACAACACAAGAAAGTCCTACGACTCTCAAAACCCTAAACCATATTTCTACTTTACAAGTATTACAATAAAGATTAGTTATCCAGCCCTAGGTCTAAGTCTTCTTTTATAGTCTTCTGCTTCCTTGGGCTTCAAATCTTTAGTTCAATGATTCCTTGATCCAGATGTGATTTCTCCTAGAATCTTGAAACAGATTTGCAACGGATTTAAAACCTGTTATATCAGTCCAGGATGTCGAATCTAAATATTGGGACATTTTATTTGACATCTTTGTCTTCTGCAGCATTCTTCATGTTGTTCATCTTGTTCTCTGGCCAAAATTCTTCAAGTTGGAACATTGTGTTTGACATCAAGTTTTACCAAAATTTAAGTCAAATCTTTTAAAGTCTTCAGTAACCATAACATTACATGCATTAATCAAATGCATATCAAAGCATATTCAATCATAAGCATAACATGAACCACGTCTCATCCACATATGAAGACAATTATTGTTATTTCAGTCAACTACTTTACGCTTGTCAGTAAGATCTCGACAAAATATTCCCCAGTAGACCTTGGCAGGCAGAAGGTGCTTCCCCACATAATCTCGGCAGTAGATTCCCTAAGTAATTTTGGCAGTAGGTTTCCCAGTAGACCTCGGTAGTAGGTATATATCTCTCAAAGTGAATCTCGACAGTATATTTCCTATTTGATCTCGACAGAAGATTTTCCAGTCAAACCTCGGTAGTACGAATATTTCCTCGAACAGAATCTCGACAGTAGATTTCCTGGTTGATCTTGGCAGAAGATTTCCCAGTAGACCTCGGTAGTAGGTATTTTCCCAATAGAACCTCGGTAGTAGGTATCTCCTAATGAGTATTGGCAGTAGACTCCCTAGTGAGTTTTCTTTTGAATCTTCCTCAAGGAACCTCGACAGTAGACTTCCCCGATGGAACTTCTTTAGAAGATTATTCTCGAAGAACATGCAAGCAGTCAGAGTAATTGATCACTTCTTTCCCCAGTGATTTCGCCTTGCATTCCCATTCACCAATAAAAGCATCTTGCCAAGCCTCATTTCATGAATGTCAGCATTTGCATATCATGATCATTCAGATATCATGTATAAGAGCAAATTCAAATCATGCATAGTCGAAGTGTACTTCGCACTCATTTTGCATTAACCCATGTCTTGTTGTTGATCTTATATCCCTTGACCCCAAAGTTCCCTTTGTTGGTATTTTCAAAGTTCATTGCTATCTAGCAAACTCCATTTGAAGCTGGTATATATTTTACTGATTTTTGCGGTCAAGTCTAGTATTATCTGGAAAACTCCGCTTGAAGTCGGTAATTATTTTATTGATGCATGTGGTCAAGTTCAGCCTCACCTGGCATGTCATTTTTAAACTCCAGCTTCGTATGGAATTCTGTCGTTTTTAAAGTCCAACGCCGTTTGGCATTCTATCATTTATTTTCCTCAGTAACTGTTATCCCTAGTGAGTCTTCACCCATTCGTATTTTCCATTTTCCTGTGGATCACCAATACCTTATTTACATCATTCCCCAAATGTCGGTCTATCATCCATCATAAAAAATCAGGTTAGGGTTCACTTCATCTCACCTCATATCCCCAACAAACCAAAAAAAAAAAAAAGAGTCCTTCATGCATTTATAACATATCATCTCATTTCATTTACGTTCAAGGACAAAATTCGGGTATTTTAGTATTTAACTATCTCCCACCATGATCATACGAAGACTGACATTCTTCATATTCTCTGGTCGAAGATACTTAAATAGGGGCAACTCTCATACCCTAATTTTGACTATAAATCACTGAATCAGTGCATTTATCATGACATTAACATCATCTGCATAACATAGCACGCATTTCATTTTGCACAATGCCTAAAATGTCAACCAGAATAATTTTGAGATTTACAGACAACCCAGTCAAATTGATTCTCAACTGTGCATAAAGTCAGCTAGCGAAAATTTTTAAAATCGAGCTTGCAGATGTCAAATTTCTTGATCTACGTTTTGCGTAGTTTAACCTGACGTGCTCGTTTTATTTTTTTACTACTTTTTCGATTGCATTTTGATCAGTCCAAGCATTTTAACCGGTCGATTTTAATTTTAAAATTTAACCAAAATTTGTATGTTTCTGAGAAGCTTATTCTGCGCTGATCATTTTAATGCATTCGATTTATTTATTTTTAGCAATTTTGCACCCGACTTTTATTCATTTTTGAGTCCAAAATAAAACCTAGTCTCCCACCCAAAATTCATAAGCGGCGCCTTTCATTTTTCAAATATGATTTCTCTATCACAAAATTGCCAGTGGATCCACCAATAGAGAGGAGAGTTTATTTTTCCAAATAAAGTAATACGGTTCCTCTTCAATTTCTACGGGTCATCGTAGTATACTCTTTCTAACGAAAAAGAAAAGCATCACACTGATACTATTATGAAAATTTTCCGTTTCTTTCTTGATTCCGCTATTCACCTCCATGTGACTACATAACAAGCCGTGAAAAAGTTGCAAAACACAGTAAAACCACACCCATAACACCCATCACCTTTCACGTTAAACTCGTCTAGTTTCATCTTCCTACTACAACATGCCTCACATTCCTTCATAATTTCCTTACAAAACCTTCATTGTTTCATAAACCACACAAATAGTGGCCACTGTATCACTAACATACATATCCACAATACTCCCTCCATCACTGTTTCGTAGCCTTCAAACACTTCATTCATACTTCATAGCTACCATAACTTCTACACACGACTTCCACTGCCTCACTACTGGACATGGCTATTTCTCTCCCTTGAACATCCTCTTCTCACACGTGAAACCTTAAGCCACCATTAAAACAACAGTGTAGCTTTCCCATCCACCATAATACAGCCACCAAAACAACTTACCTTTTTCTTCCTCCTGATGCTAAACACTACATCACCCACAACAACACATACCACGATGTAAAACCGTAGATGTTCCATGCACCACCGTGAAAATCACCCTCATCATCTCCACTCAACTACAACACGCACACACATATCCACCGCCAGAACTGATACACCACACCACAACTCCATTGAAACACAACCCCTTAACACTCCCTTGGATACCATAAAACCGACCATCACTCTCCAAACTGACCTACACCATGCACGGAAAACACCAATATAACCGCCTCTGCACTAAATCTTCACCACTGTTGTTGCTCCTCGATCAACCACAAGCGTTATTGTCGTTCGTGTTTCCATGCTGGTATTTGTTTACGATTGGTTTCGTTTGTGTTTGCTTATGCTTTGAATTTATTGTCTTGAGGCTATTATTATTTATTGATATATCGAGAGAATAACATGTGAGAAGGAAGAGAGAATATTCATGGAGGGAGAGAGTTATTTATGAGAAATTTTATGTGGTTTGTTGGAAAAAAAATTATCTTTAAAAAGTTAGTATATAGAGAAAGATAAGAGAGCATTCTTTTTTGTCCTTTTCTTTTTGTTTTCTTTAATAGCAGTGCCACGTGGCACAATGTGGAGCGATGTTTGGTACATTTCAAATTTGGGATTACTTGGTCTTAGAGAGGCAAAGGGGGCGCACATCTCATCTTGCAGCATCTTTTTCATTCCTTTTTATTTATTTTCTTTATTTTCTTTTTTATAATTAGGTTTAGTTTGGATTACTTGCTACCTTTTTCCCCATAGTTATCTTCACACCCTCATGTTAATATGCAATCTTTCTTATGTCTTTAATTTAATTTAATTTAATTTGATTTATTAATTAATTAATTGATTATTTAGTTGGGTAGTTGATTGGATATGGATTAATTAATTATTTGCTCTTCTAATAGCTAAGTGTATTGCTTGATTTTTTGTTCTTCTAGCATTCAGGCGTAACTCTTTGAACGATTGGTTATTATCAAGCGTTCATCCATCAAACAAATTTTCTTAAATAATCTTGAATAAAACAAGACCGTTGGAAGCTAACATTCCGGTGGAACTCCGAATGATTGATCCCGAGGCTTAGGGCTTGTCCTCATCAAACGTTCGCCATTCATCTATAAAAGACATTCAACCAAACAAACTTTTTTTTCGCCGCCGTGCGGTCTTAAAAACCTTTTTTAAAAACGAAAGACATTTGGTCTTAAGATGATGCAAATCAATGCTTCATCCACAATCGTTGAGTTGAGATAAGTGACGTTTTCCCGTGAATGTTGATATGTAAATCCATTCAATGTGATGCAAACGCCTACTCCTCACCTGTTTTAGGTAAAACAATATTTTCTGTTGATTAATACAAGATAACTTTCGCTAAAATCAACCACCTAACAGACATTTTCTACCCAGAACTACATAAGCCTTGAATTCTCTATTGCACCCGGAGATACGTAGGAGCAGGATTGCGAAATCTTGTCAGGCCCCGTAATGAAAAATCTATTTTTAGTCCTTTGCACATTAATTAAAAATTCAAAAACATTTCTCTTATCTCTTTTCCTGCTCAATAAGTAGAAGATTGCAAACTAACATAAGCTAACATTTAATTGAAACTAACTAAATGGTTCTCATTGAGTACAACAAACGTGAGGGGTGCTAATACCTTCCTCTTGCGTTACCGACTCCAGAACATTGATATTAGTCGTGATGACCATATCTTATCCTTTCTTCTAGGGATTTTATCGATATTTTCCCCTTCCCTCTTTGGGAATAAATAAAGTTCGGTGACAACTCTGTTAAATCCATCCCGCGAGGTACGAAAGCTGGTCAAGGTGCACCTCAAGAATCTTAAGCGCCTTAATGAAAACCGTCTGTGTTGGAGGAAACTCTCAAGGGGTTCATGATTTCTACCCAAGAGAGTTTTTTTAAAAGTAAGTCGGGCGCAACAAAAGATGATGATACAAAGTTAACTTGCCACAAACAAGAACACAAAGACCTCCATAAAGAATTTAGAGGCATAAATTGGCCAATTTTCTAAGAAAATAGCAGCTCATGCTAATTCAGGAGGGGTATTCAATGGTAAAATTGTGGATAACCCGAAGAATGAAAATTGTAGTGATATTGGGTTGAGGAGTAGAGTGGTAGGTACACCCACACAAGCTAGTGGGTAGAAGAAAAATAGTGAAGATGAGAAGAAAAAGAGTGAAAAGAAAGTAGTTTTAGAAGGTGATGTTGAGAATAAGAAAAATAATGGAGAAAAAAGTGAGATTGAAAGCAATGGTGAGGTTGAGGGTTAGACTCTTGACCAATTTATAGATAAGAACTCGCCATGGAGGAGGAACAAAAAATAGATTCTTAATTATCCTAACCTTGTGCTCCCCGATTATATCAAAGTACCTACCTTTTCTTGAAAAAGAAACCTGAAAAGAAAGATGAAAAAGAAGAGCAGTTCAAAAAGTTCAAGGAGATGTTGCAAAAATATTCAAGTCAGTATCCCTTTTTGTGAAGCCATAGACCAAATTTCGGTGTATGCTAAGTTTATGAAAGAGATACTCTTTGGAAAATGAAATTTGAGAGATGATGAAAATGTCATTTTGGTTGGAGAGTAGTGTTATTATTCAAAGGAAGCTTCCACCTAAACTTACCGATCATGGTAGGTTCACCATGCCTTGTCAATTTTAAATTTTAGTATGTTTTGAGTTTTTAGTGTTTTAGTATTTTTAATGTGTGTGTTGGATGTGTAGAAAATCTAAAGGGAAATGGAAGCAGCAAGTAGCATTAAGGAAAAGAGTCTCAACATAAATTTGTGAAAGAAAAGGGAATTTGCCTCTAGAATTAACCCGACGTGTTAGCTTCCAACGGGGGCGCGTTTGATACTAACGCGGGCGTGCTACTACTTAACACGAGCGCATTCTGACCATTAATGGTTATGAACATTAGAAATCTGATTGTTGGCCCTACTGTTGGGCAACGCGAGCGCGTTGGCTTCTAACGCAGACGCATTCAGAGTCTATATAAAGGGCTTTTTTCCCATCTGTTTTGTACCAACTCCAATTCTCTCCTTAATTTTGCTAATTTTTCTTATTCCTTTTTGTATCCTCTTTGTATTCTTTCACCATTTTTTTGTAGAAAATGACACCAAAGAGAATCCTCACCTCCAATGAATCAAAATCATATGCTCCCCCTCTTTATCAAACTACTCCAGAATATCCTACATACATGTTTGTATCTCAAGCTAGCGTAGAGAAATTTCTGCAAATCAAAGAGTATGCAGTAGTAAAGGAGCTCACTTTTTGTGAGTTTTTTTTTATTTTGAGTGATGTCAAAACTAGGGAAGTGTAGCGTTATGTATATTGGATGGTATCCTCCCATTCTAGATGAGCATCGTAGTATTAGGAAGCATTCAAGTGAGTTGGAAAAGGAGCTTACATAAAAATTACATTGAAAAACATATTTTTGGGTGATCAAGTCATTTCAGGTTGACACATGCATAAACAAGCCGACCTATACAGTTTTAGACTCAGTATAGGTTAACACACAGTATTTCAGGTTGGCTCCCATGGATCAATATTAAAGCCTGTAGCCTCTGTCCATAGGTCGCCTCACATAGGTCAGCACATAGGCGACACATAACCTTCACAGGTCGACATGTGACCTTCATAGGTCGGCCTAATTACCTTGTTAGGTAGACCTATTGGTTTGATAGGCCGAAACATACGATTTCCCATATTATAAATTTCATTTTTGCTCCAAAAATTTGCATTCCTTTTGCTCATTATTTTCCACGCCTATATATACTCATACATGCACCTTTTTCTAGTAAGGTACTAGTGTAAAACCTAAACGAAACCATATTACAAAGCATTCCTATCATATTCAACCTTTCTTCTATGCATACACATAATCAAACTACACATAATCATTTTTTGAGTGGGTGGCCATCTATATTAGAGTTGATAACATCAGATTAGGTTGGTGTAACCAAGAATAATGGGTTGGGATCTTTGTGTGTTTCAAATAAGAAAAATAAGGTGGGGTTTTCCTTCAAGATCATTGGTATTTGAAGGTTTTGGACAATATCACATCAACACGGATTCGATCGGGTGAAGCCTTGGGACAAGGTGTTTTCCTTACAAGGGAGTAACGCGAGACGGTGAATCGTGTTCGGGAATCTTGGGTTAAACAAGTACATGCTCGAGATAATCGGTGGATTGTAGCAGCATTGTTGGTGACTTGATCAAGCTTTGATCAAGGGTTTGGAGGTGGTTGAATTAACAACAAACCATAGGGTTAGTGGGGTTAGATTTCTTCACCTACTGTATAAACATTTTTGCAAAGATAAGGTTAATTCAAAGTATCTCAATTCGATTTTGGATTGAGGGCAGGCGTACCCGTAGCGAGGCCGATTGGGGAATTGCCTAAACAAATATTTGTATTTCTTTATCTCTTTAATTGTTGTTCTTGCAAATTATCGATTTCGTTGTTGTTTCGATTAATTTGATTGGAAATTCTTTTCAACTATCTTTTTAAGTGTTGTTGATATAATCACAATCACTTTGATTATGATTGGCCTTGAACATCAACAAAACAAATTGAATTTTCAAACATTATCGATCGCACACAAAGTGTTTGATAAATTGCCTTTGAGTATTTTTATCGCTTTGTGTTCAATAGAAATAAGCTTTGTGAATAGATTTGCATTTGATTGATCCGTTAATTAATCTTTGTTAAATAATTTATGTTCATTATCATTCCATAGGTTTATGTTACGCATATCCGAGCTTTTTGATAGTAGGTTCGGTTAGACGATTCGATTCAGGTTGTTTTCGCTGTGTCATAAATTTTTGAAAATAAATTTTTGCCAAAAGTTTTGGTTTTAAATTTGTGATTTGTTCACCCCCCTCTCTAGATCGAAGCCCGTCATCTAACAGGTGGTATCACGAGCTCTGGTTTATTCCGTGCTTAATATTTATTTTTTAGAAGAATGGCTACCGAACCTAAGGGAGCGTATAATAGAGCACCAATTTTCACCGGCGAAAATTGTGGCTATTGGAAAGCTCTTATGTGTATTCACGTCAACTCCGTTGACAAAGGTATTTGGGACATTATTCAAAATGGTCCTAATGAAATAACAATGACCAATGAAGGTGTTACTGTACCTAATTCGAAAGTACAATGGGATGCTAATGATTGGAAATTGTGGTCACATGATTGGAAAGCGAAGAATATTCTCACATCCGCTTTGGGTGTTGATGAGTTTTTAATGTTTTTCATTGTGAGACCTCCAAGGCTATGTGGGATGCATTAGAGATTTACCATGAGGGTACTAATGATGTCAAACAAGCTAGGATCAACATATTAAATTAAGAGTTTGAGCTATTTCGTATTGAGCATGGTGAAACCATTGCGGATATGCAAAAATGGTTCACACATCTTATCCATGGATTAAATACACTAGGTAATCATGTTTCCAATGAACTTGCTACTAACAATGTTTTGAGATGTTTAAGTAGGGAATGGAAGCCCAAGGTCGCCGCCATCAAGGAGGCAAATGATCTTAAATCGCTTGATCTCACGGCTTTGTTTTGTAAGTTGGAAGATCATGATCAAGAGCTCACTTGCTTAGCAAAATACGAACAAGAATGTGAAAAAGAGAATGAAGAATGATAAAGGGAAAGACAAAGAAGAAGGCAAGAAGTCCATAGCTCTAAAAACTTCTAGCTCAAGGCCTTTACATTGTGAGCATAGTGATAATGAAAACGATGATGACAAGAGTTCGTATGAGGAGGATATGAGGTTGTTCATAAAGAAATATCAAAGGTATATAAGGAAGAATGATGTTAAACATTCCGATAAGAACATAACTAAGTTTAGAAGGTTTACAAGCACCTCGATGGATGACGAAAAAGGAAGAGTAAGCTAAAAAAATCTTGCTATCATTGTGGTGAAATTGGTCACTATAGACCGGAATGCCCTATGAGAAAGAAAGATAAAGGAAGGAACCATCACAAGACGTCTAGCAAGTCTAGGAAAGCATATGTCGCTTGGGAAAGTGCAAGTGAGCCCTCTAGTGATGAAAGCACAACTTCAAGTGTTGAATCGGCTCGGATTTATCTTATGGCAAAAAGAAAGAAAAATAAAAATGTAAGTCTTTCTAAGCTTGAGTATATTAACGATTCATCCTATTTTGAATTACAGAAGGCCTTTGAAGATCTTCATAGAGAAACCTTAAGAGCTTTTAACAAGTTAGCTTCACATAAAAAAGTTATTTTAAATTTAGAAGATAAAGTGTTAGAATCTGAAAAGAAGTTCAAAGCTATTAAGAAATCTATGATAGATATTCAAAGTAACAAGAATGAGGATATAAAAACTCCTAGGTTTGGTTGTGAACATTGTCATAATAGACAAGAGGAAGTAAAATCTCTTCAAGTCAAATTAGATTATGCCTTGCAATTTAAGATGGTGTTTGCTATTGATCCTTCTAAGGTTGAAAAGTCTTTGAAGCATTCTAAAAGGAAGCATAGATATATGTATAAGGATTCAAATAGCAAGAACATGTCTCATAAAACATATTTTGTCATTATTGTTGTAAAAAGGGACATACCATTGAAAGATGCAAATTTAGGAAACTCTTTGTTCCTAAAGGAGTTGTTGAATGGTTGTCTAAGTGCAACTTTGATCTCACTCACTATCAAGGACCCGATGAAAATTGGGTACCTATTTCCTTTGTTTAAATTTTTAGGTTAAATGTCTTGACTCTATTGAAAATGTGTGGTATCTTGACAGTGGATGTTCAAGGCACATGACAGGTGACATATCCCTCTTCATCTACTTCGTGCCAAAGAGAAAAGGGTTCGTAAAGTATCAAGATAATAACAAAGGTGCTATACTTGGAAAAGCTAGTATATGTAATCCCTCGTCTACTACTATCTCTGATGTAATGCTAGTTGATGGCCTTAAACACAATCTTCTAAGAATAACCCAACTTTGTGACAAGGGTTTTAAAGTTACATTTACAAAAACTTGTTGCTTGTTTGTGCATGATGAAAAGAAGGAATGTGTGTTTAAAGGCTTGGGGATCAATAATACTTATATGCTAAACCTAAATGAAGTTTCCTTGGTTGGAACTAAGTGTCTAGCCACCATGAGTGAAAACTATTGGTTATGGCATAGACGCCTAGATCATATTAACTTTGACTTATTGAACAAAGTATCCTCAAAAGATTTAGTAATTGGTCTACCTAAACTAAAGTTCACTAAAGACCATCTATGTGAAGCTTGTCAAAAATAGAAGCAAACGAGAATTTCTTTTAAATCAAAAAATCTTGTTTCCACATCGAGACATCTTGAGCTTCTCCATATAGACCTTTTTGGCCCCTCTAGGACCAAAAGCATAGGTGGAAATTATTATGGATTTGTTATTGTAGACAATTACTTTAGATTTCATTGTGTCTTGTTCTTGTCTAGTAAAGATGAGACCTACCCGACTTTTAAAAATTTTGCTAGATTATTCCAAAATAAAATGAGTTTGAAAATCATTTCCATTCAAAGTGATCATGGAGGAGAATTCCAAAATCACCTCTTTGAGAAGTTTTGTGACAAACATGGCATTGAGCATAACTTTTTCGCTCCTAAAACTCCACAAAAAATGGGGTTGTGGAACGTAAAAATAGAATTTTAGAGGAGTTAGCGAGGACTATGCTCAATGAAGGTAATTTGCCTAAGTATTTTTGGGCAGACGCCATTAACATGGCTTGCTATGTCATGAATAGATTACTCATACGTCCTATTCTAGATAAGACCCCCTATGAACTACTTAGAGGTAGAAAACCAAATGTTTCTCACTTACATGTCTTTGGATGTAAATGTTTTATTTTGAATAATGGTATGGATAATCTTGGTAAATTTGATGCAAATGCCGATGAGTATCTTCCTCGGATAATCACAATCTAGCAAGGCGTATAGAGTTTATAACAAGAGATTACTTATAGTTGAGGAGTCCGTACATGTTACATTTGATGAGTCCTACCCAAAATATGTTGGGGAAGGTGTTGTTTTTCATGATGTAGGCGTATCTTCTTAAGAAATTTTCAATGGAACTGAACAAGGGATTGATCAACCTAAAGCGGTAAACAATGAGAATAAAGAAGATGACGATCATGAAGAGGCAAAGGAAGAAAGTCTAGCTGCAGTGGAAGATCTACCTTTGACTTGGAAGACATCAAAGGATCACCCTATTGATAACATGGTTGGGGATATCACAAAAGGTGCGACTACATGCTTTAAGATAAGTAATTTTTGTTATCATTTTTATTTCGTCTCTCAAGAAGAGCCTAAAAATACTAAAGATGCATTGCTTGATGAGCATTGGCTAATGGCCATACAAGATGAACTAAATCAATTTAAAAGAAACGACGTTTGGTATCTTGTTCCTCGTCCTAAAGATCATCAAGTAATTGGCACCCGATGGGTTTTTAGGAACAAACTTGACAAAAACAGGGTGATAACCCGCAATGAAGCCTGGCTAGGGCGCAAGGCTATAACCAAGAGGAGGGCCTCGATTATGAGGAGATTTATGCTCTGGTGGCTCGCTATACGTCTTCTACTAGCATATGCTTGGGCTAAAAATTTCAAGTTATATTAAATGGACGTGAAAAGTGTGTTTCTAAATTGGTTTATTCATGAAGAAGTGTATGTAGCTCAACCCCCAGGTTTTGAAAGTCACGAGTATCCAAATCATATGTACAAGCCCAAAAGAGCTTTGTATGGTCTCAAACAAGCCCCTAGGGCTTGGTATGAGCGACTAAGAAAATTTTTAATTGATCAACGATACTCAAGGGGAAAAGTAGATACTACTTTATTCATTAAGCGCTAAGGGAAGCACACATTTCTAGTTCAAGTTTATATCGATGATATTATCTTTGAATCAACTAATACTCAACTTGTAGAAAAGTTTTCTAAGCTTATGCAGGGAGAGTTTGAAATGAGCCTTATGGGGAGTTGAATTATTTCCTCGGGCTTCAAATCAAATAACTTAAAGAGGGTACATTGGTGTGTCAAACCAAATATTGCAAAGAATTGCTAAAGCGTTTTGGCATGGAAGATGAAAAGTATATCGATACACCTATGGCCACAAATGGTAATTTGGAAAAGAATACAAATGGTAAGGATGTAGATGTGAAGAAATATAGAGGTATGATTGGCTCTTTTCTATATCTTACCACATCTAGGTCGGATATCATGTTTGGCGTGTGCATGTGTGCTCGTTATCAATCGACTCCTAAAGAATCTCACTCAAAAGCCATAAAATGTATTCTTAGGTATTTTCATGATACCCCTCAATAAAGGGAAGCGATTGCACCTTTATTGGATAGACCGACTCTGATGTTTCCGATTGCAAATCGGATAGGAAGAGCACTAGTGGAACTCACGACATGTTTTCAAATGGTTTAGTAAGTTGGCATAGCAAGAAACAAATTTCTGTTGCATTGTCAACCGTCGAGGCAGAATATGTTGTGACTGGTAGTTGGTGTGCCCAAATCTTGTGGCTTAGGCAACAATTACTTGATTTTGATATAAACTTGCAACATATTCCCATTATGTCCGATAACACTAGCACTATCAATCTAACCAAGAATCTGGTGATATATTCTTGCACTAAGCATATTGAGTTTCTTCACCATTTCCTATGTGATCATGTTGAAAAAGGTGAGTCGTGTTTGAGCATCTTGATATCAAATATCAACTTGCCGATATTTTCAGAAAACCACTTGCAACTAAACTATTTTTCAACATACGAATGGAATTGGGGATACTCGATATCTATAATCTTGCCTAGCATATGACTCATTGCATGCAATTTATATATTTTTACTATAACTTTCATTGGAAGTTTCATCATATGAGAGTGCATTGTCCATCAATCTACAAGAGAGGTAATATTGTTGCTTTTTTCTTTCTCTTGCTTAGTAAGTCTCTTAATTTTACTTGTTGTTAGTGTTCCAAAATGACTAATACTCTTGATGTATGAAGTAGTTCATCAATATTCACTTCCAAAAATCTCTGTTGATTTGTATCAAGTACATGTTTATAGTGATATTGTGATATTCCTTCTATGTGCTTGAAATTTACTCTTGGTGCATTTGGCTTATTATGTATTGTTGCATGAACCTTGGTTGAACATGTTATGGTGTTAAATGAATTCTTGTTGTGTGTCATTATTATGATAACATCTCTATTTTTAGTTAAGTGGTGATAACTTCATGTATTGCCTTGCTAGATCACATGCACGTGCAACATTTTGAGAGCACCAAAAGCATATGTCACATAATCGTGTCACTTTTGTAGCAACTCAAGAGTTTGTAATTGCATTGTATCCTTCATTGTTCATGTTCTTATTATGTTATTTGGCATTATGTGTAGCAACTGTGTTTTATTGTTACTTGATATGCTTGTATTTATGTTTAGGCGTTCTTAGTCAATGCGTATATCATTTTATATGAGTGTTATCATGTTGACAGTCTTCTCTTTGCAAATTGCCTCTGTGTAATATTTTAAATTTATATGTGATTAATGATACTTCTCATAGTTTGCTTGTTCTCTTTTTGATGTTGTCAAAGGTGGGGAAGTATGCACAAGTTGAAGTAAGATGCACATATTCAGGGGGGGTCTTCTTAAAGACAACAACATCGTGAAACACATCGTCTCATGTTTTGCCATCATCAAAAAGGGGGAACATATGAGTGCTTTTGGATTTTTAGTGATGTCAAAACTAGGAAAGTGTAGCGTTATGTATATTGGATGATATCCTCCCATTCTAGATGAGCATCTTAGTATTAGGAAGCATTCAAGTGAGTTAGAAAAGGAGTTTACATCAAAATCACATTAAAAGACATGTTTTTGGGTGATCATTTCAGGTCGACACATGCATAAATGGGCCGACCTATACAATTTCAGACTCAGTATAGGTTGACACATAGTATTTTAGGTCGACTCCCATGGATCAATATTAAAGCTTGTAGCCTATGTCCATAAGTCACCTCACTTAGGTCATCACATAGGCGACAAGTAACCTTCACAGGTCGACCTGTGACCTTCACAGGCCGACCTGATTACCTTGATAAGCTGACCTATTTCTTTGATAGGCCGACACATATGATTTCCCATCTTAAAAATTGCATTTTTGCTCCAAAAATTTGCATTCCTTTTGCTTATTATTTCCCATACTTATATATACTCATACATGCACCTTTTTTCTAGTAATGTACTAGTGTAAAGCCTAAACGAAACTAGATTACAAAACATTCACATCATCTTCAACCTTTCTTCTATGCATACACACAATCAAACTACACATAATCATTTTTTGATTGGGTGACCATTTAGATTAGGGTTGACAACGTCAAATTATGTTGGTGTAACCAAGAATAATGGGTTAAGATCTTTGTGTGTTCAAATAAGAAAACTAAGGTGGGGTTTTCCTTCAAGATCATTGGGATTTGAAGGTTTTGGACAAGATCACGTCAACATAGATTCAATCGAGTGAAGGCCTTGGGATAAGGTGGTTTCCTTGCAAGGGAGTAGCGCAAGACGGTGAACCGTGTTCGGGAATCTTGGGTTCAACAAGTACGTGCTCGGGATAATTGGTGGATTGTGGCAGCATTGTTGGTGACTTGATCAAGCTTTGATTAAAGGTTTGGATATGGTTGAATCAACAACAAACCATAGGGTTTGTGGGGTTAGAGTTCTTCACTTCTTGTATAAACATTTTTGCAAAGACAAGGTTAATTACAAGTATCTCAACTCGATTTCAGATTGAGGGTAGACGTACCCATAACGAGGTCGATTGGGGAACTACCTAAACAAATCTTTGTGCCTTTTTATCTCTTTATTGCTTTATCTCTTTAATTGTTGTTCTTGCAAATTATTGATTTCATTGTTGTTTCGATTAATTCGATTGGAAATTATTTTTAACTATATTTTTAAGTGTTGTTGATATAATCACAATCACTTTGATTGTGATTGGATTTAACATCAATAAAACAAATCATATTTCCAAACGTTATCGATCGCACACAAAGTGTTCGATAAACTGCCTTTGAGTATTTTTATCGCTTTGTGTTCATTAAAAATAAGATTTGCAAATAGCTTTGCATTTGATTGGTTCGTTAATTAATCGTTGTTGAACAATTTGTGTACATTATCATTCCATAGGTTTACGTTACGCATATTCGACCTTTTCGATAGTAGGTTCGGTTAGACGATTCGATTTGGGTTGTTTTCGTTGTGCCATAAATTTTTTCCAAAAGTTTTTGTTTTAAATTTGTGATCTATTCAACCCCCCTCCTCTAGATCGAAGCCTATCGTCTAACACTTTTGATGTGACAAATCTTAGTGGGTACGAGGAGCTGAACAAAATGATAGAGGCGAGAGGGTGGACATACCTTAATAGTTTGATCTAAGAGACCAATCAGTCTGTCGGGTTTGTGTTCTATGCAAATGCCGCCAATTGAGACTTTAAGGACTATAAGTTATATGCTCCAGATAAATTTATCAATTACTCGCATATAATTATTAAAATTCTTCTTCATCTCTAAGCTCCTCCTAGATGAGGTATCCAAATTAGGAGTTCTCATTTGTCTGATAAAATAAGTCAGTTAATGCTAGAGGAGTTTTGTAACCCGAGGGATAAATGGTGATAATACACGAGAAACCCATCAAGCTTAAGAGTAGAGATATGTGCCCTATACCAAGGGCTTGGAAATCCTTTTTAGTTCAAACCTTAGAAGAGGTTTCAAACCAATAAAAGCTTATTGTGAAAATGTGTCATGCTCTCATGCCAATTCTCAAACGAGGTGCCTATAGATGTGGGTTTTTTGATTGCGAATAACATCAAATATATGGTTGATGCCCTCCAAAGAACTCTGGACACTTTTATGTTAATAATGAGTTATGCATGTTAGCTGGAGTTCCTATTCACATGGATGTGATGATGATTCTGACGCAACTTATCATACCCTAATTTTTACCCCTAAGATTCCACCTATCATATCATTTGTGTTTCAACCAAGATCACAAAAATGACATCCTCCTAACCTTCATCTCTTTGGGTTTGGCTTTGTGGGATGTCACCAAGCACCCTTTGTGTTTCTTTTTGCCTCTATTGCTTACTTGAATTCTAACTTTTCTAATTTTATTCAAAATACAAAAATATGTGTTGTTTCCTTTTGTTATTGTACAAGGTAGGTACTTGCAATCAAATGATCAAGCTTGGTTTCTAAATTAGGGTTTGGATTCTCAAAGTCAATTTTTTGATCAACAAGTGGTCCACAAGAGCTTTCACTTCAAAGCATGATCTATAATCTTAGGCCACATTCATGTCAAACTTCATTCAACATCATTTGATCAAGAGGAGTTCAAGTTTGGTACAATATTTCAAAGTTGATTCAAGTATGGATTCAAGTATGGTTCATGTGTTTATTTTCATGCCATCTATATCCAATTCTCAAGCAATCATCAAATATTATTCAAGGGACAATCAAGCTTCCTTCATTTAGTATTAAAGTGTTCATCGTTGGGACTTTGGACGCAAGGAATAACAATAAATTTCAAGTTGGCACATGTTTGGTTGACCTAAAATCAAGTATGGCATGTCACTTGGTCCAAACACCATAACTCTCTCATTTCTCAACATTTTTGGAATCTACCTTGAGCCAAATGTCACATTTGAACTCCTTTACAACTTTGCTTCAAGGGTTAAACATCAATTTTGTCTCTAAGTCCATTAATTTTGGAATTTTCCAAGATTCCCACTTGTGCACAAAAGTATGCCCAAGACCTGGTCGACCTAATGTCTGACCTAGAATTTCAGGTCATGATCTGAACTTGTCACCCATGCCATTTTTAAGTCAAGTACTCTTTTGATGTGATTCTTTTTGCATTTAATTATTCACCATGAGAATATCATTTGGCACAAAAAAACATCTCAAAACGCACAAGTGGATTGCATTTGGCCTAAGCTCAAACATGGTGCCATGAAATTTGTATTTCACGCATGACCTAAAACTTGTAATCATCCAAATCTTCACTTGGGACCACCAACACATGTTCAAACTTGTTTGCCCTTGCAAAACGTGTGGAGTGGAGTACAAAACGACCAAATTTCATGCCTGAATCCATGGTTGTTATGGCTAAAAACACGAGTTCATGGATTTGCAAAAATTGATCCACGGTTGAAGATGAAGGCCATGTGCGCGTTTTTTCAAATGAAAACTAGCCGTTGGCGCTTTAATTCAAACTTTTTTTTTCATTTTTTTTCTTTTTTGATTTAATTCTGGTTGATTTTTTTTAACTCTTTTTTACTCCATTTTTTTTTCAAAATCATAAAAATTATTTTCTATCACATATATATTTTTCAGAATTTAAAAATCATTTTTTTAGGGTGGCTTCTAGAGTGAGGGCTCAATTAAGTTCCTCACCATGAACCATATTTAACAACCATCAGATTAAATAAGTTCAAAAATTTTATCACACACCACACTATATTGAATCAAATTTACTTCTTGTATCTTCTCTCCTTATTTTGAGTTTCATCCACTTCCAATACCACATGATAACAACAACTCACAGAAAAGAAAAAAAAAAACATCAACACATAGCTTAGTGTTTTCTACTAATCTTTGAATGTTCCATGGCAGCACTAAGATATGTACTTCTAAGAATTTGAGCATCACAACCGTTCAGTCTCTTTTAGGGTAGATTAGGATCTTGAGAAAATGTATTTTCAAAATAAATAAATAAATCCTAAAAAAGTTTATTAGAGAAGATGACAATAATTATACATTTGGAAAATTGTTAAGTTGTAACATGTGCTTTTTTCCTCAAACTAATAATAGATGGTGAAATGATTTTGAGTCCTTTTAGATTATGGCATGTGAAATTGAAACACAACCTATGAAAGGATAATTCGATTTATTTCTACCCATGAGATGAAGATGGTGAAGAAAAGGCATTAAAATATTGATGTTTTACCTCTGAAAATCAATTTCATTATTCCTAATCCCTAATTTAGGCCAATGCTGTAAGTTATGCTTTTCATGGTAGAAAAAGATCAATTTATGGGCGTAATTATTTACCGGCGTCGGAGAAAGGTCCGGGAGAATGAAATGGTGGGGGAGAGATATCTGTTAAGGGAGAGATAAAGAGGATAAATCTAGTGCGGTAAGTAATATTTAAATCATGTATGTTTGTTTAATCCAAAGGTCAATTTAGGTGGTACATTAGTGAGGGATTTAATTGGGTCTTCACCCTAGAAGTCACCCATTTTTTAGTTTTTTTTTTCTATTTTCTCTTTATATTCTTTTTAATTTTCATCTAACAATTTTTTTCATACATTTTGAAATATTTTTCTCTCCAACTTTTGAGATCTCATTACTTGTAATATTTATGACTTTCTCAAAAAACAAAATTGGCAATTTATTTTATGTTTTGATGCATCTTTTGATTTTTCCATTTAATTTCCATTTTTAATCATTTTTAATTCATTTTAATCTCCTTTTAATTATTATTTTGGTCATTTTTTGTTTTACTTTTGTTGACTTGGATCATGACTTGGTTGATTGATGCTTCATCAAGTTCAATTGGTCTTTGAATGATACTTTGGTTGCATAAACTTTTGTCATTTCAAACTTATTATTTAAATGATCATTTGATCATTTTTTATACTTTGGATTAATGACAAGTTTATCTCATTGTATTATGAAGAAGAATGATTGAAATTGGTGATAAATAATCCCTTGCTATGTTTCAATTGTGTTTGATCATGTCTTCTCCTCCATCTTCTTCTTCTTTTGCTTTTGGTTTTGAGCTATTGTGTTATATGTTTAGGAGGCTAATTTTTTGTTAGTTTTCTAACATGTCTGACACATAAATTATTATTGACATGCCTCAGATAGGTGTGACTTCTACATAAGTCCACTTATGATTGCTTAACATAGCGCTAAATTGTCTCGATTCGATTGAATTCTCATTAACACTAACATTGACATATTAATTGTGCTAACATCTAACATTTACTTTGATGCTCTTTACATTTATGTCATTTACATTCATGTCATTTACATTCTTGCTTTTATTTTTTCCTTTTATTGCTTTTTTATTTCACAAAGAAGAAAAACATTATAAAATGGCCAAAACCTTAAAAAAAAATTAATCTAGTCTTATGGACTTTGTGTCACTATCCCTTGCTTGAGGAGTATTTTGGACTTTGGACCTTATGACTTAGTGCATTCCCTTTGTTTGGAGTGGTATTTGAGACTTTGTGATTCATCTGAGACCTATTTGAATGGGTGAAAAACACAAGAAATGGGGGGTTTGAATTGGGTTTCACCAACAATGATATCTTTTGCGGAATTTCAATATTAATGCTAACAAGGGAGTAAAAATAAATTGACACAATTATTTTTATCCTGGTTCACTGTTACCAAAGTTACTTCAGTCCACCCACCAAGGTGATTTCGCCTTAGACAAGGACTTAATCCAATAATCTAGAAAGATTACAACCTCTAAGTGTTAGAAAACAACTTATCCCTCTCAAGTATCCAGACTAACGACTTAGTCACTTGAGGAATCTACACTTTGAAAAGTGTTTACAAAGGTGTGTACATAAATTGCTTCTAAACAAGCAGGTGACACAATTGAAGTACAATAACACAAAAGTGTTTCTAGCAAGATATGAAGAACATCTCCTTGCTATTTTACAAAACTATCTTAAGAATAATCTCCTAGATATTTGCATCATATCATCTTGAGTTTTGTGAGCTTAAAAGCTTCTTCTAATGCTTCTCTCATTTCTTGTAGAGCAACGCTCTAATTTGGTTGAGCATTGAGCATCTTCTTCTTGAGCTTATAACTTGGTGCTTGCTTCCGCCTTGCACACATACTTTCGTGTTTTCTTCAGCTCTTTAACTTCTTGTTCTAGTTACTCTCTCTTGATTTTCTCTTCTACTCTTGCAGCATTTTTCATTTCGGCATTTAGTATTTTCACTTGGCTCGCAGCAGCAGCTACACTAGCTCACTAGCAGCTTTCTAGCAGCTCAAACAACTTCTTCAAGCATTCAGATCTTCAATATATAGAGCTTGAGAATAGATCCATTGAAGGGTATAATGGGAAACATATTCCAACTGCAATATCCCAACGTTCACTTACAGGAATGGTCACATCATAATACAAAAGAGTTGTCCTTGCGCCACCTATTATAGGTAGAGGTCACATACTACTTTGTACTTTTATATTCATTGAAACACGCAACCATTCTTGATCTTCTGTCTTCTAATCTTCAGAGGCTTCAAATGTATATTTGATGAAGCATGTAGAGAGATCAATACTTATAACTTCAGAACCTAAGTCTTTAGAATCTCAGATCTTCGTTCAGCATAACTAACTTAAGAGTCTTCAGCACTTGGTCTTTAGAAGTGATGTCTTCAGAGACTTCAGAACTTTGTTCAACAAAACCTCGTCTTTAGAATCTTCAGAAATGTTTAAGCACGTATTTGTCTTCAGAACTTCGTTCAGCAAAACCTTGTCTTTAGAAACTTCAAGGCTTTATCTCCATAAATGATGTCTTTAGAATCTTCAGAACTTCGTTCAACAGAACCTTATCTTCATAAACTTCAGAGCTTGATCTTCAAAGATGATGTCATTAGAATCTTCAGAACTTTGTTCAACAGAACCTTGTCTTCAGAAACTTCAGAGCTTGATCTTCAGAGATGATGTCTTTAGAATCTTCAGAACTTCGTTCAACAGAATCTTGTCTTCAGAAACTTCAGAGTTTGATCTTCAGAGATGATGTCTTTAGAACTTCATAACTTTGTTCAACATAACCTTGTCTTCAGAAACTTCAGAGCTTGTAGCGATAGAAGCACATCTCTCAGAAAGATTTCAAGGCTTACTTACAAAGTCCCAATCAGAAGCTTTATTACAAACGTTCTTCAGAAGGGTTGCATTAAAAATCATTCTTGAATATTGACTTTAAATCTTGTACACAATATATGTTTTCTTCCAGAGTGTTTAGATTAGAATCTAATGACGACACACGCCTTTCAATCAGATTCAGATCCTTTTTAGCAAAGGCTACACACTAGACAGAAACCATAGAGTACCGAATTGTTCTCTAAGATAACATATACAGTTATCATCAAAACTTTAAGGCCATATGCAGAACCACTCTTGTTCTTACAATATTGATTCCTCTGAACCCTTTAAGTTTTAATTCAAGACTTATATGTTCCTTGTGGCTTTGTGACTTTGTTATTCATCTATATCTTTTGATATTCATCTGCTCCTTTGTTTGTTCATCTTGTGGCTTAATTCAAATGGAAAGGAATGCTTGGTTTGACCAATGTCAAATGCTTGCTCCATCTTGTGGCTTAATTCAAATGGAAAGGAATGCTTGTTTTGACTAATTTCAAATGCTTGCTCCATCTTGTGGTTAGTACACTTGCGCACACAAATACTTTCTCTTGGGCTACATTACAATGCAACCTTTTATTTCATGTCTTTTGCTTTTTTCTTTAGGATAGTCTCTTCATCTCCTTCCTGATTCTTCAATTTTCAAAACTTCCCCTATTTCAAAAACTTCTTGTTTTCAAACTTCACATCTTTTCTTAATAAACCTTGACTTTGTCAAGTGATCCAGAAAATATTTTTCTTAATAAATGCTAAAACACTTAAGCATATTTAAGCTTTTTTCAAAACTTCTAAAAAAATAAAAACCTCGTCAAACTTCTTTTTGTGCCTTTGTACACTTTTCTTTAAGAGCCTTTTTTTGAAAAGATTGAATATTAGTTTATTCTTGTAGTAACGCAAACCACTATACTTCTACAATATGCTGAGAAATGATTGACATTTTCTACTTGAATGTTGAGACGTGCTTGTGAGAAAGTCCAAGTAAAAGTTCTCCATATCAAGATGATGCAAATATTCATTTCCTCATACTTGTGGGTAGTAAGTTGAGTTTTCCACTCGAATATGATAAAAAAAATCAATTAAAATCAATCAACAAACAACCCAACTTTTTATCAACACAGATTTGCAAACTGTTCCTATGGAGTACCATAGATGTGAGGGGTGTTAATACCTTTCCCTCGCATAACCAACCCCTGTATCCAGATCTCTCTTTTGTTTTTACTCATGTGGGTTTTGTTTGACCTTTTCCTTTTTCCCTTTGGAAACAATAAAGTTCGGTGGTGACTCTTACTTTTCAAGTTAAGTTAATTAATAACTTAATCTCAATTTTTCCCGTTGCGACACAACCAATCGCCAAAAACTCTATTCGTAAGACCTTATACACCCCTATTCAGTAAGAGGACAAGAGGAGCAAAAAAGGAAGATGTATACCATCCTGAGGTACAATAACAACCTCCCGAAGAGGTCCATCATCAGCAGCAGTAAGCACCATATCAAATTTCACGATGGGAAGACTTTGCCTTAGGCATGACTACTTAGGCAACTGAAGCTTCACCCAATTTGTACATTAAACCCCTAGATTTGGATTTGGGTACCAAAGATTTCATGATGGTCACAGAGATCATGTACTGGTCCAAAATATAAGGGAAATGTTTCATTCTTTAGCTGCCATGAAATCCTACTTTTCAGTACAGGATCGAGCCTTAGCTAACCGACAAACAAAGATGAGGACCATCTGGGCTAGGAAAGATTAACAATACTAGGACCAGATTAATCGGCTTCGTGACTTCTACCGCCCAGACGATTGTATATGATTCAACAGTTTTAGTTGTATTTCTTTTTTTTGTTATGTGTCTCATATGTACCAATCCGATGAAGAGAGGAGCTACAAAAAATTGCCCTGCCCTAAATTTTGTACTGTTTTGTTCTCCCTGATTAATGAATTTGTTTGTGCCTATTTCTTTTTCAGTTGTGTTATTACCTTACCATTGAATAGAAAAGCAATCACACAAAAAAGTAAATAAAGTGATCGAGGTTGAAGTACCCGAGTTGAGTGATGATTGATGAAGAAAAGGGACACAAGTGATTATACTTAACCTCCAGATATCTAAGCAAGTTTGGTTTGAATTCAAATATTTCCATTGTTTACTTATTTCTTTTCTAAGTTTATCCATGCATTTGTAATATCTAGAATTTTCATATTATCTATTTAATTAGTTGATCTGATAAACACACATAGAGGCAGTTATTTGTGAAAACTCTATAGCCTTGTAAACGACCCTTTCATGATAATGGATATCGCTTGTTAACCAATTTGAGTCTTAACCTTTCCTTCTGTGACTTAGCCAATTATGAGCTTTTGACTTAAAAGATAAAATCTTTCCACCCTCTTTGTAGTTAAGTAGATATATTTCATTTCTAGTATATGATAATCACTAAGTTTGGGGTTGCTATTGGAAGTTATCAACATTTAAGTTTGGGGTTGGGGGTACTAGAGAAATTGGTCAAATAAAAAGAACAAGAAAAAGAAAGAGAAAAATAAGATGTCAAAAACATGACATTTTCAAAAAAGAATGAGAAAGAAGAAAGAAAAGAATAGAACAATAAAATAAGAGAAATCTCTAGTACCCAATATCAAAGAAAGAATGATACGAAGAAAACAAAATGACAAAGAGGTGCCTAACTCCAAGCTTTAAGCTAACTTTCCCAAAATTATCCTACCCTCACATAAGCCACATTACAACCTTAAAAGTCCTCAAATGTGTATGTTTAAATATGATTTGACTAATTTTGCAGATAACTTACAAATTCATTGATTTTTTACTCTTGTATATTGATTGAGTGAACACCCTTGAATTGAGTTCATAATGGTTAGTAGAGAAATAGGTTGAGTATTGGTTATTGAAGAACTGATTTAAGTTTATTGGATCAAAACAAGGAACGAATGCCTCGATCAACAAAAGTAAGTGACATTCAACTGGTAAGGTTTGTGATTTATTTCTAACAAATTTCCAGTGTGCAGATAGGTTATTTAAGCACAAGCAACAAAACAAGTTTGGGATTGTGATGACATCTTGTCATTACACGTCATTTAGCAAGAAAAATCAGATAAATCAGAATAAAAAGGAGCAAGTTAGAAGCAAAAGTGTGGAAAAAGCATGGAAAATGACAAAGGGTGAAGAAAAGGACTTAGTGTGAAAATTGGTGAAAAAAGGAACAAAAACACACTGAAGCCATTGGAATCAACGCGCCTGTGCCACTTCAAAATGCGCCTGCATTTTCACCATCATTACACAATGCGCCCGCATTTCTCCTTAGCGCGGCCATGTTAGGAGGTTTTCTCGATAAGTTTTTTGGGGCTTTAAAAGGAAAAAGGATATGACAAAAAGGGGGTTCAATTTCCTAGAGAGAAAGTGACGAATTTGGGAGATTTTGGAGCTTGTGGAAGCCATTAGAAAGCATTTTCTTTGGTGATTCTTTATGATCTTCGAGTCTACACTTATGGTATTGATTAATTTCAAAATGTGTAGCTAAATTTCTCTTAGGATAGGTCTTATTTGATTATTAACTTATTTGTATTTGATTTGGATATTTGATCAGATGATGTTAATGTAATTATCTTGACTCTCTGTAATTATTCAGTTATATATTGTGTTTGTTGTCTATTGTTTGTTACGACATTCAATTTAATTTTGATAAGTAATGACTACTGACCCTAGAGCTATTTACCTGAAGTACTATAACATTTAAATTTGCTAATTAACTAGGGATATGATGATTAGGAATTGTGACTTAGGGACTAATGTGCTCGATTGCCTAATCTGACGGTATAATTAGTCTGAGGGATCGGGGAATTGACACCTAGACTGGTAAGTTGCACGCGAAGGGATTGGGTGTAGTGGTAGAGTTTGTTCGTTGTGTAACTCTATAGTCATTGCATGTTTGTTAACGTGTGTTTCATCAATCAAGTAGAAATAGGGGATTCTGATAATAAGATATGACCTCCTCTATCATCATTTTATATTAAAATCTATCTCTTGTGTTTTTGAACAAACAACCTAGAAAACCCCTCGTTTATTGTTTTTATTTATATCCCACAACTTGCCTTTTTTTTAAATTCGCAATCCCTGTGGAGACGAATTTATTTTATTACTTCGATTACAACGCTAGTACACTTGCTAGTAAATTGTCATCACAAGGCCAAGAAAGCAAGATATAATGGTTGCATAAAGCCTTTTATGGACTCAAACAACCTCCAAGAGCTTGGCATAAGAAGATAAATGACTTTTTAAGGGAAAAAATATTATAAAGTGCACAACTGAGCATGGAGTATATGTTAGGAGAAGTAGGAGTGAACTGCTTATACTATGCTCTATGTCGATGACCTGTTGATAATAGGTAGCTGCAAGAAGGAGATTGAAGATTTCAAAAGTGACGTGAGCAAGGAATTCAAAATGTATGACCTGCAAAACATTTCATATTTCCTTGGCATCGAATTCTACAAGAGTGGTAGAGGATTGATGTTGCACCAAAGAAGACATGCAAGTGAGATACTCAAAAGATTTGAGATGGAGGAATGCAATGCAACTTCAACACTAGCTGAAACAAGATTGCAACTGACAAAGATCCACACAAAGATGAAGTCAATCCAACTTAGTATAGAAGACTCATTGGATCATTAAGATGCCTTGGCCACACAAGTCCTGATCTAGCATATAGTGTAGGGATGGCAACAGGGCGGGGACGGGTTTAACTATACCTGCACCCACACTTACCTCCATGTAACACGCCCGCCCCCGCCCCCAAACCCAACCAGGGGTAAAAATTATCGCCCAAACCCGCCCCCGGGGGAGAACGGATGCATCGGCACCCTCCTCGCCCCCACCCGCAAAAAATGAATTTCTTTTTAATTGCAATAAAAATTAATAATTTAATTAAAAAATTGATTATTTTAATAAATTAATTAATTATTTAATTAAAATTTTAATTAGTAAACGAATATTAACTTGATTATTTTGATTGCAATAAGGGTATTAATAATTTAATTGAAAATATAATTAATAAATGAATATTAAAATAAGTAAAATAAGGGAATTAAAGTAAAATGCATTATCCAAGGGCGGGGCGGGGGCAGGTGTTGGCGGGTCTTAGTGTCTTCCCGCCCTTGCACCCGCACCCGTAGTTAAGAACCGGGTTTCCCCCGCACCCGCACCCAATTAAATCGGGTTTTTCCTGTTAATTTTAGGGCGGGCTTGGGCAGGTGCGGGTGGGTCCGAGTTTGTTTTCCATCCCTAATATAGTGTAGGTATGGTGAGTAGATTCATGCAAATGCCAAAGGTATCTCACCTTGTATCCACAAAGAGGATACTAAGGTGTCTCAAATGAACTATTGACTATGGCATTTTGTTTCCTGCAGCAGATGTAGGGAAATAATGCAAACTAGTGGGATACACAGACTCAAGTTGGGGTGGTGATGCTGAGGATAAAAAATCCACAGGTAGTTATATGTTTATGCTAAGTGGTGCACTAGTTGCTTGGAGCTCAAGAAAAGAGCCAGTTATAGTGTTGTCATCAGATGAGACAGAGTACATAACCTCCTTTCTTTCTACATGTCAAGTGTCATACCCCAAATTTTACCCTCAAATATTCTAATCTTTTTCATATCATTTTGCATCAGCCATTTTTGCATTTTTGTTAAACATCGTTAATCATGCATTTTAGCCTTTTATTTATCATTTCACACCATTTCCTTTTTTAGATTATTTAAAATTAACTTGGTTTATTTTCTTAAATTTAGTTTTCTTATATAGTTTATTTTCAATTAGAGTTTTATCTTTAACTCAATTTAATTTTTACTTTAGTTTAGCTTTTTATTTTAGTCTAGCTTTGGTTAGATTAATTTTTAATTTAGTTCAAACTTTAGTCCAAAGTTAATTTAATTAGTTTATTTTTATTAATCTTAATTTCAATTTTTATTTTAATTTTAATTATAATTTAAGTCTAGCTTCTTACAATTAATAGTATAGCTTAATTTTAATTCAAATATGTTTTCATTTAATTCTTGTTCTTGTCTTTTCTTCTTTTGACTTAAACCTCATTGCCTCTTCCCAAAACCATATCTACTATGCATTGCTACGCTCCAAAACCTCTGTTGCCAACAGACCCGCGTGCCACACTAAGACAACTAGTAAGTAACTCGTGCGTTCGCACGGGCCTGTCTGTTCGAGGATTTTATGTTATGGAGTCGTAATTGTTCATCAAATTGAAAAGAAAAATGGTAAAATTATAAAAATAAATATAATTGAAATTAAAGATTTGTATTGGTAAGTATAAGAAAATTTTGTGTGTTGTAAAAGAAGGAATTAAATTAATTATTGATATAAATTTAAATAATGCAATGATGATTGAAAATATTAAACAAAAAATATTAATCAATATGTAGACAAAAAAACAAATGAAACTAAAGAATAATAGTAAATTTAAGAATAATAATATGATTAAAACTTAAGAATAATAGTAAAATTAAGTTGAAATGATAATACATATAGAAGATGAAAGGTAAACAAAATTATCAATATTAATATGATTAAAAAACTATTGAAAAGTAAAGGTGTGCCCATTTATAATAATAGTATTTTTTCGTATATAAAAAAATTTGAATCAAGATTAATATTGTGGCCGTTTATAACAATAGTAATTTTTTCGTAAATAAAAAAATTTGAATCAAAATTAAAGTTGTGACCGTTTATAACATTATAATTTTTTTCGTATATAAAAATATATTAATCAAAATTATAGTTGTCCTCGTTTATAACAGTAGTATTTTATTTTATAAAAAAAATTGAATCAAAATTAAAGTTGTGTCAGTTTATAACAATTGTATTTTTTTCATATATAAAAATATCTGAATCAAAATTATAGTTGTCCTCGTTTATAACAATAATATTTTTTGTGTATATAAAAATATTTGAATCATAGATATATTTTTTTCCGTATATAAATATTATTTTTGTTTTGACAATATTTATAAAATTATTTGAATTAATATTAAAGTTGTTCATATAAAAATATTTGAAACAACAATGTATTTTTTTCCAGTATATGAATATTATTTTTGTTTTAACAATATTTCTAAAAATATTTAAATCAATAATAAAGTTATTCCCGTATATAAAAATATTTGAATCAACAATGTATATTTTTCCATATATAAATATTATTTTTGTTTTGACAATATTTATAAAAACATTTGAATAAATAGTAAATTTGAATCAAATTTGTTTTAGTACTATTTATAAATATATTTGAATCAATAGTAAAGTTGTTTCCGTGTATAAAAATATTTGAATCGAAATATTTTTTTGTTTTGACAATATTTATAAAAACATTTGAATTAATAGTAAATTTGTTCTCGTTTATAACAATCGTATTTTCTCCCCTATATAAAAATATTTTAATCAAAAATATATTTTTTCCCGTATATAAATATTAAATTTTTTTAATACTATTTATAAAAATATTTGAATTAATAGTAAAGTTTTTCCCGTATATATAAATATTTAAATCAATATATTGTTTTTGTGTTGACAATATTTATATTTGAGTGAGTCAAATCTATGAATGAGGGATTCCAACACAAATACGATAGAAAAACTTTGCAATTAATAGTATGAAAAATGTAAGAAACCAACGCTGAGAGTCATATATGATACATGTCATATTATGATTTATGCGGTGAAGTTGAAAAATTACATGACATTTTTTGAACTCTCTCTTTTTAACTTTCATTTTTATAATCTATTCAATATAAGGTGTATCATGTAAAATAATTCATCAAAGAAAGACTAATTTAAATTAAAGACTGTCAAATCCACCAAAATTACAAGTAAATCACTACAACAAAAGTAAGTTATAACATCGCACCTTAGACAGCGCTTTAATACAAAAGCGCTGCTATAAGTTAAAAACAAGGAAACTAGCCATTTAAAAAAGTAAAAGCGCAAAAAAATATAAGACCTTAGACAGCGCTTTGGTCCAAAGAGCTTTATAAGGTCTTATAAATTTTAAAAAAAAAATTAATGGAAAATATTAGACAGCGCTTTAGTTAAAAGCGCTTTCTAAGGTCTTAAAAATTAAAAAAAATAAAATCAAAAGCGTTGTCTAAGGCCAACCTTTGAAAGCGCTTTTAAAAGCGCTGTCTAAGGTCCAGCTTAGAAAGTGCTTTTATTAAAAGCGCTGTCTAAGGTATAATAAAATTAAAATATATGAATAGTCAGTATTCATTTTCATATTTCCGCTCTTTCTTCTCCCCTGCATGCGAACAGAGCTCAAAACCCTTCACCGAAAAACCTTCACCGTCAACCGTCCGTCAACCGTAAACCTTCACCGAAAAACCTTGCCGTCCGTCCGTTTCTGCTCATTTCCGTCATCGTTCGTTTCTGCTCATTGCCGTCGTCCGTCCGTTTCTGCTCTTTGATACATTTCGTTCTTGCATTGCCGTTGTTACCGTCGTTAAAGGTACGTCGTTGTTGTGTTTTGTTAAGTTTTGTTAATGAAGTTAATGAAAATGAGTTTTGTTAATGAAGTTAATGAAAATGAGTTTTCGTTCTTTCTGCTCTTTGATGAGTTTTGTTAATGAAGTTATGTTGGACTGTTTTATTAATGAAGTTTTGTAGTGAATGAGTATGTTTGAAGTTTTGTTAATGAAGTTTTGTAGTGAATGAGTATATTTGATGAGTTTGTTAATGAGTTTTGTTAATGAAGATTTGTTAATGAAGTTTTGTAGTGAATGTGTATGTTTGATGAGTATGTTTGATGAGTTTTGTTAATGAAGTTATTGTTTAGGTCGAAATTAGTTGGACTGTTGTTGGAATTTGAATTGTTAACATGCTAGTTTAGGTTAGTTTTAGTGAGCTAACTCCAAGTGTTTTTGTTTAAAACATATTTTATTATATTTGTTAAATCGTTTAGTTTAGTTTAGTTTAGTTTAGTTTAGTTTAGTTTAGTTTAGTTTAATGAAGTTTTGTTTAAAACATCTTCTAAATAGTTTAGTTTAATGAAGTTTTGTTTAATGAAGTTTTGTTTAAAACATCTTCTAAATAGTTTAGTTTAGTTTTATTAAATCTTCTAAAAAACTTTTATTTTAAAACATATCCAACTCTTTAGCCATTATAGCTAAAGAGGTAAAATTTGTTATATACTTGATTTCTTTCTTATATTTGTTATATATTATGTCATATTTGTTATATTTGATATCCTTGATTTCTTTATTATATTTGTTATATATTATATTTGATATCCTTGATTTATTTATTACAGGTTAGATGGCTACTAACAATGATCACCCACATGATGATGATCACCCACATGATGATGATCACCCACATGATGATGATCACCTACATGATGATGATCCCGATATTCAGGTTGGAAGTAACAGATCTATGGAAGCAGAGATTAGAAGAGGAATAACCATTATGAAGAGAGTGATCCGTGCTAGAGATCAAGGCATCACTTATAATGTGCATTGGAGCGCCCAGAATACACTTATTGAGCCTAACGGTCATACTTTGACAAGTTTCATTGGTGCACTTGTAAGGAATGCGGTTCCTATTACTTGTGATGATTGGAGATCCAAACAGTTGAAGGAAACCAAAGAAAAAATTTGGAATGAGATAAAGGTACCATAATTATGTCTTTAATTATGCCAACTAATTATGTCCTTCAAATTATTTGTACTAACCAATGTGTATGGTTTTTTTAGAGGTGCTTCAACGTCGAGGAAGAAAGAAAAGATTTTTTGATGAGATTGGCAGGGAAGCTCCTAAGAGGGTTTAGGACATATTTAAACCGCACCTATCTTAGGGATGCTGACGATAACTTTGTTGATGGAGAGTATCCATCTAAATATGCAAGTTTGATTTCACCACAAGAATGGGTAACGTTTAAATCCAAACGGAAAACCCCAGAATTTACGCGATTAAGTGCAATTAATCGGGAAAGAGCATCAGCTCCCAAGTATAAATACAGGAAAGGACGTGTTGGATATGGACGTTTGGAGCAATCTTTGGTAAGTATCAATATATTGCAATGCTATAATAATTGTTCATCATGAGTTATAGTTGATCATATTATTTGGCTTTATATGTAGTTACAACAGGCGAATAGCTCTGAAACATCTCTTCCTGCACATGTCTTGTGGAAGGAAGCCCGTGTGGGCAAGTCTGGAGTTGTTGCAGTAGAGGTTCTACAAGTATTTGAGAAATGTGTAAGTATAACAATATTTCTTTAATTAAATCAAAACTTTATTAACAAATATTTGACAAATATTCGATATTCATCTAATTTTTAGGAGGCGTTATCTCAGTCTGTATCTCCAGACGATACCAGGAGCATACTTAGTCGGGCATTAGATGTCCCTGAGTATTCTGGTCGGGTGAGGGGTAAGGCATTTGGGATCACCCCGACCTCCTTGAATATTAAAAAGGGAAAGGTTTCTAGTAATGCAGAACTTCAAGCTAAATTGGAAGCACTAGAAGCTGAGGTTCGGGAATTACGAAAGGAAAAAGAAAGGGATAACGCTTCATGTGTTAGAGATGGATCGGAGAAAGATAGTATCAACTGCAGCTTTCATCCGATTATTCCAGAGGTATTTATATATATATTTATGAAATTAAATTAGTAGCTTAAATTATTTAAATGACATATATACACATTAACAATGGCATATTTATTTTTGGTTTTAGGGCGTTTCCCAATGTCAGCTCTTCTTATCTTCACCAACTTATCGGAATGTTGCAAAGGGAAAAGTGTATAACAATGGGGTACAATTACTTCACAATAAATCCCTCCCTACTGGAAGTTTGAAAGTATCAGTTGATATTTCTATAGAGGAGGAAGCACCATTACCCTATCCTGACGATGATTCGGATGTAACATTGGTGCGAGATGCTATAGGGTTGTATGTTGCATGGCCGTCAAACCTCATACTCGTAGGATATGAGGTATGCTTAAAACCGTTATAAACCTTTGTTAACCTTAATGTGTAGATTCAAAGATTTTACGAGCATTTTATTTTCATTTTTTACATGGTAATGTTATTTAGACTCCAACAAAATCCAAAACAAAGGATAAGCGGATTCCGGAGCATACCGAGTCCGTTGTTTCAAAAAAATAGGTACATCACAATTATATGATATTTATGCATAGAAAATGTTAAATTGGATATCTTATACTTCATCTAACAAATTATATGATATATAGCTGCCTCGTAAACAGATTAGCAACATTTCAATGCAAAAAAATGTTGGTGCTAATAAGAGCAGGGGTAGAAAACAACCTATCTCCAAGTTTAGGTCGTGCCTCCAGACGTATCTACAAGTGACAGATATTATCACCGGAGGTGTTCGTCTTATACATATGGAGAAATGTATCTATGGCTTTGAACATGACCAAATTATTAGTAATGAAGACTTCGAGCAAGTTTTCAATCATGAAGAATTGGGCGGCACTGTTGTCAATACATACGTGAGGTATATATCCGATCTACTTTGGTATATTAATTGAACAACTTATTTACTTTATGTTTCAAATGAATAGTCTAATGTTAATGATGTTTTTATTTAAGGTTTCTGTATGACAGAGTTATGCGCCCACACGGATTGCAGCAAAGATTTGCATTCCTATGCCCGGCGTCTGTCAACTTAACCTTAATAATCAATAAACCAGATGAGGTCCTGGCGTATATACGTGACGTCTTTATGGACAACCAAGAAACGGAAAAGTTGTTCTTTTTACCGTTTAATACTGGGTTAGATTTTCATTCTAAATTCATCTATTATAGTTTTTTTTGTATTTTGACGTCGTGTAGAAAGTTTCCATCTAACACTTGTTTAATCTTACAGTGGACATTGGTTGTTGGTCGTAATTAATCCTAGCAGAGCAATGGTGTATTATCTGGATTCGTTAGGAAATGATTGGACAACATACCCGGATTTGAAGAAGTGTATTGACACGTAAGTGAGATTGTTCTAAATATGAATGTGTATATTTATTTGTTTGTTTATTTATTTATGTGAATTTTTCTAAATATTCACTTATATTTTATTAGCGCTATACAAGCTTTCTTAGCACTACGAGCTAGCCATCTACCACAGCGGAGAGTCAACCCCATTATTACATGGAATACAGTGAATGTATATTAATTATCACATGTGTTATTATATTAGTGATGCTACTTGATAAAACTTAGGATTTATCCATATTTTCTTTTCATTTGTAGTGTCCTCGGCAACGCAATCAAATAGATTGCGGCTATTTCATGTTGAGGTTTATAAGAGACACTCTTTTGTTGGATCGAATAGAGATTCCATCCGATGTATGTATTTCTAACTTATGAGTTATTTTAATATTAACACATATCTCTCATGTCTAATGAAATAGTTAAAACTAAATCAAACTATGTTATATTATTATGTAGTACTTTGAAGAATGCAAGTGTGCTCATTACTCAATTTCTCAATTGGATGAAATTAAAGAGGATTGGTGTCAATTCATTATGGAGCTCGGAATTTTACAAGGTATAATATTGTACTCTTACTTTAATTGATGAGAATTTAAATATGTGTTACTTTGTTTATGTATTCTTTTAATTGAATTACAATCTTTGTGTTTTCAGGACCTATAATGTAGATTTGAAGCATACCTTTGGTTGGATGCAAAAGTACTAGTATAAGTGATATGTGCATTTGTACTAGTATATAATTTTGGTTTGTAATTTTAAATATATATATTGGTTTGAATTGCCAATTGTTTTGGATATATAATTTTGGTGTAAATTGGTACATTTAAATAGGATAAATTGGATTGATTTGAATCTCCAAATTGTGGTATTTTTCTGAACAGGTCAAAAACAGGTTGAAAAAACAGGTCAAATTCTGGTTGAAAAAACCTGGTAAAAATTGAGGTTTTAAAAAATTTATATAAAATTTTTCGTATACCTTAGACAGCGCTTTTACCAAAAGCGCTGTCTAAGGTATACCTTAGACAGCGCTTTGGGTGAAAGCGCTGTCTAAGGTATACCAAAAAAAGTCAAACAAGGTAGGGCTTAGACAGCGCTTTCACCAAAAGCGCTGTCTAAGGTATACGAAAAATTTTATATAAAGGTACCATAGACAGCGTTTTTCATTAAATATACCCACCTTTAGACAGCGCTTTTGGTATTAACCAAAGCGCTGTCTAAACCTATAGCAGCGCAGGTTTATACAGCGCTTAAAAGCGCTGTCTAAGGGCAAAAAAAGCGCTGTCTAAGGTCTTATCTGTTGTAGTGAATCACCTGTTATGACTTCAATATCAATATGACCAACAAATTCTTTAAATGGTAGTAAGCCATCACCAACCAAATTTGAGATTTCATCTAAGGAGTCAAAGGGTAGCAACTCCTCATCACTTTGCCTAATTTTGCTTTCTGGTTTAACTATTACACATGCATTGGCTTGTTGTGCTTCCAAAGAAGTGGTTTCTTGAGACAAAAGGAATAATGAGATAGAATATTTAGCCATGACACTATCATTTAATTGCAGAATAATTGTTTGACAAAATCAATTGGCCAATTCATATAGAATTATTTATGCAACTGAATTAACAGGTTATTTACTTAGGCAACTTATTTATGATAGTTTAATATAAACAAAACAACTTAAATCAAAGTTATGTAATCAGTTCAAGACTATTTCTAAAGATTTTTCTTAATTATCAACTCATTGTTTCAGCTTGATTACTATGTACAGAAACTAATGACAGATTTTTAATTGTCGTAACTACAATGCTTGTAACGCCACAACTGCAATGCTTGTAACTTCGCAATCAAAATACTTGTAACGCTGCAACTACGACATCAATCACAATTATAATGCCGCAACCACAATTGTAATACCGCAACCGCAACAAAAGCAATCACAATTGTAATGCTGTAACTACAATGCTTGTAACATCGCAACCATAATGCTTGTAACTTCGCAATCATAATGCTTGTAACTTCGCAATCGCAGTGCTTGTAATGCCGCAAATACAACAACATCAATCACAATTGTAACACCGCAACCACAATTATAACACCACAGCAAAATCAATCACAATTGTAATGTTGTAACCAATGCTTGTAACGCGTCGCCCACAACCTCAATGCTTTCTTTAAACATAAACAATGTAAATACCAAACTATAGCTAGACATGTACTTTAGTAAAACATACATGATACTTAACATGCTTAAGTATACAATTTATTTGAAATGGCATGTTATTTGGTGGTTTGAGTATCACTACATGATACTTAACATGCTTAAGTATACAATTTGTTTGAAATGGCATGTTGTTTGATGGTTTGAGTATCACTACATGATACTTAACATGCTTAAGTATACAATTTGTTTGTAATGGCATGTTGTTTGATGGTTTGAGTATCACAGCTAATATAAATTAATCATTTTACACTAAAAGAAAATAAATAAATCAACATGGAAATGCAGAAAACACATGGCAACTAAGAACCATTTCGACCCACCATTGCAATCCACTATATTGTGATGAAGATAGTCCATCACTGCCACCAACAAAATCACGGCAACAAAAATGAACTGTTACACACTCTATGTTAGCCTACATATCAGTATTGTGTTAGGCCTTTCAAGATATTTGCAACATCATGTTAGTCATCTGTAACTTTGCAGTATTTATAAATGGAAGAGTAATGTGATCATTTTGATATGCCATTTATATTTGGGGACCAAATGGGGCATTTACTTGGTTATAAAATTGATGCCACAGATAGATAAAGTGGGACCATAAAGTAATCCAGAGAATAATCGGCACAGATAGAATGTATCAGCTGTTGATGAGAATACAAGTGAATGTATACTGAAAATATTTTGCAAATGTAGGATGCTTTGATAGCCAACTTGCTTTATGGATAAATTGGAGGAAGCCTTTTAAAAAGCATCAACTAGTAAATAACACCAAAAAATGTATTTCAAGCCATACAAAAAGGCCTAATTTAGTCTCACTTTAAAATTTCCAAGATATATGTGTGAAGGAAAATATAAATACCTGTAAGATGGTAGCTATGATGACAAATTCCTGTTTATATTATTCATTTTACTCTATCTCATATTCTTGTGGCGTGATTATATCTCTAACATAGGCTTTCTCAAGTCTCTCAGTAGCCTTGATAATCGCATAAATGTCAGCAGTGTTGTTGTACATTACTCAGCTTAACTTCAATAATACTTCTTATTTTCTATGCAGATTACACTGATGTATTCGTTGTGGTGGAAGATTGGAGAGGAGGACGGGACACGCGGAAAGAGAAGGGTCATTCTTCACTGAAGAAAAAACACAAAAAACAAGTTAACTACTGTTAAAATCACAAAACCATAAGGTCTGATTTAAGAACTAACATCAATATTTCATAAACTAACAAAACAGTTGAGTAATGACTAAAATATATCTATTAAATCAGAAGAAACAAAAATTCAACAAATTAATAAGGTGAGAAACAAAGAATTAGAGAAAATATTTATCGTCGCATCACTAATGAATAATGATTTGAGGTCGATTAATAAACAATCTCATTGAATTTAGGAATTAGTATTGAAGGACTTACATTCAAAGCTTTTATTAAGATCCCATTTCTTTTGATATGAAACTGTACTCGTTAAGTTGTCGGGTGTGCTATTCATACATATATCAATTTCCACCAGGCCCTCACAAACTTCCTTGCGGCTCCTGATAACAACTTATCGTATGAAATTAATGTCTTTCTCTTCTGTTCAAAAAATTTCTCTTCTGTCCATGAGGCAGCCACTCCAACATAAACCTGCTTGCAACAAAAATGATAGTTCCAAAATTCAAACAATATATCATCGATATCATGCAACATTCATTCAAACAAAAATATATTCATTTCATCAAATAGTTAGTGGGAATGAAAAATTAAATGAAATTCAACATTAGGGATTGATTTGGTGATTCTAAATCAGACACAAACACACAGTGTGTAGCACACAAAAATTTGTAGTATATGAAAGCAACTGACTCACATAAACCGTGAAAACGACAACAACACCCATTATGGATATCCCCCACTGATCAGAAAAACAATAGGAAGAAAAAAACTAATTTCAACCAAAATAGTGAGCTTACCTTAATTACACGATGAACAATCAAAATCTCCCGTCCCTAAAGAAAAAAGGGTGCATACCAAAAGATTGCCAGTAAAGAATGAAAAGTATCAAACAGAATACAAAGAATCATAAAAATGCTTATATATAGATATAAATTGAAGTAAGCAAAACATTGAGGATAAAACCGAGAGTTAAATTGACATCTATATTAAATATAACAATCTCCCCTACAAGAATTGGATCCTCACTCACGTGTAAGAATAAGATGTCCCTCTGAAAAAAGCCAATATCCATTCGCAACAGAGCGATTGTAGCAACCATAGTGGTGCCTGCTAATGATGTTAAGAGTTTTTAAAAGTTAGATATAAAGATAAATTAACAATTTGCCGCTGACAACATAAGAAAATCAATGTTAGTTGTAATCTTACTTGCAATGATACAATGACGTATTAGGCTCTTGAGTATACTCGGTAATAGTAACAACCTGAAAACCATTTAAGACGTCCTTAGTGACTTGTAAATCTTTACCAGTCAAAATACATCTCAATATCACTTATAAACCACTCTAATAACTAAGGAATTCTCTTTATGAATTTACATATATAAAGATAATTATACAACAACAATTAAATAAACATAAGTGTCTAGAAAAATAATTATACTGCATATCGGCTTAATATCATATGAATTAAGGTAAAATGCCTTTTCACTTTGAACACCAATAATATATGTTGAATCACATGGCTTTCCACTCAAATTTACAGTATATTACTGCTATAAATTTACATGGCTTAATATTACATGGCTTTACACACCTTAGATTCACTTTATCAAGGGCAATCACATTAACACCACCATATAAATATTAAATCGTCGATTGAAATACATGCCAAGAAAATCTTGATAATATAAGCTTCAAAGGTACCAACTTAACATATAAGCTCGTAATAAACTAAAGTTATATCTAAACCATATTTCTCATTCTTAATATCACTAAAATATAAAAACTGAAATTTTAAAAATAAAATTAAAGAAACATTTTGAGATTTGATCATGGCAAACTGAGATTTGATCAAATGATATAATAATTAGATACATATGGACTGCAATTCTAATATTGAAGTGCATACCTCTCAATATTCTGATTCAAGCTTTGATATTTCAACTCTTTTGGACAAAATTTGAGCTTCTAAATATGTTAAATTTTCTTTTTCTTCATTAAAAGGTGCAGCACACAGGACTTCTAGTGTATATTTGCACTTTTGAAAAAGTTATTGCCTACAAGATATTTGATAGCATGTAATGGTCAATTCCTGCAGAGTATAATTACAGTTAACAAATATAACAAACATGACTGGGCAGAAAAGTATGTGTTACCACAAACCGTAAATGTATGGGTACCAACTTTCAATTCAGTTAATTCACAAGGTTAAAACCCATCAAGCTTTTTGAAAAATGAAGTGTCTGGATATGTTAGTATCTATAATTTGGTGAAGGCCATGTTAGTTCAAAATCCTCACTGGTCTGGTTATGTAAGAAAAAATCCTGATATGAACTATCAATTGGAACTGAGAGATTTACAATAACATAGAAAGACTAAGGCAATGAATTAGTGAAGCTCAATGAAGGAATAATTGATACAAAATGTGTAGAATTGTTATGACAGTCAATAAATATGAACTGTGATCCAATGCTTGGAATTGAGCAGCTCAAGAGAGTGTAATTAGTAAGAAATCCTGTATTTAAATTCTTTCACTATTTGCTCCAAGTTTTCTCTTCTGTTAATCTCTGTCAGATTGGTTTTCAAATTCTTTCACATAATCAGTACTTGCAATAAATACACACATGGTTTGTTTGTGATCTTAGACACTTTATTATAACCAGAATGTCATACCTACTAATGATGCGGTCTTTTGCAAACCCGAGTTCATTGTCAGCGCAAAGGATGTGGATGCAGTTAGCTTTGCTGCCACTGCGGCGGCTGCAGACTTGCGTGGATCTTCCTCACCGTGTCCAGAATTTTGATGAAACAAAATTTGTGGTGCATACATTAATGGGGCTGATAGCTCCCTACCGCCAGAAATAAAACTTGTAGGTGTCATAGAGGTCTGAATTTCCTTTGAGCTCTGTTCAACTAATGACTGAACATTGTTGCCGTTCAGTAATTGTTGGCAGGTATTGTTCGCATGTTCCCACTGAGCACTTGCAGCCTGAAATATTTTAAAAGACAAGTAGTCAAGTACTCAAACATATGAAAGATGCTTGTGCTGCATTAGGCCACAATGGTCCTAATTCAAAAGATATTCCAAAAATTATAGAAGACCAATATAACAGATTAAGATGTTTAACACATTGAAAAAAATGTTAGGATTGCTTTTAAAGCATAAAGAAAATGATAGAACGGAATAAGCAAAAGCAGTTCAAGACGCTCCTCAATTTCAATAGCTCGAGGAATAATCCCTACTGCTCATTTGTACCATCCTAAAAAGAATCATATATATCAGAAACCAAAACAGACATTAGATAATAGGATTAATAGCTAACTGCTACACGGGAACACTTTGAGTAGTAACATTAATTAATAGATGGACACAATATGGACAAAATTTTGACATTACTAACCATGGTGAATGTCTTGCCTGTGCCGGTTTGACCAAAAGTGAAAACACACACATTGCGCCTGTCCATTGCAAATCTTAGAATTGGCTCCACTTCAATAAAAACACTTTCTGCACATGTTCATACTTCAGACAATAGCAAACACAGTAAAATTCGATACTAAAATTAAAAAATTAAAATCGGGTAACACAAGAAAATGAAATTTGATACTAACCTTGAGTTGTTTCTTGACAAAAAACCTTATCAAACTCAAACTCTTTCCTTGTCCCTCCAAACTTAACTCAAATTCTCTCTGATTTAGCTGATATAGGTGCAGAATTTCTTCTATTCTCCGTCGAAAGACTCAATCGAATCCTACAAAACACTTTAATGCTCCATGAATAACAAAATGAAATTCTTCAACCCTCGAATAAAAATAACATATTAACATATAATGGAAACCTCAGTAACAATAGATGCATTTTGACCAAGAAGATTGTCGAAGAACTAACCTTGAGAAACAAACCATTTTGACGACTACGATCTCAAAGTTATCCATATCTGATGCTGAAAAAGCATACAAGATTTAGCAAAGAGTAACCCAAAAGAGAGAAGAACACATAAACTGAAATCGTTACCACAACCCAAAATCAGATCTCCGTCTTTTTCGCTTGAAATTGAATCCACAACTTAAAAGCAGATCCACATATTTTTGTTCGCTTGAAATCGAAACAACATTCTGTAAACAGATTTATCGCACTCTGGTTATGATGTTTTCGATTACATAAAAACCATTTCAAATCCGACAGAAGAGAGAAGAGAATGAGAAGATAGAGTAAAGCAGAAAGAGGGTAAAAGAAAAGACGAAAAAAGATGGAGAGAAGAAAGAGAAGATGGAGAGAAGAAACATAATATGGAGAGAAGAAGAAATTAGCACGCATACTGAGGAGAAAAGATAGGAGAAATGTGACCTAGAGTAAAATTTTGGAAAGAAGATAATTGCAATGGAACCATATGACATCATCAATTGATCCAAACATAACTATCAAAGGCATAATAGAATAAGTATTTAGTTGGAATTGAACAATGTGACATCATTAGTTGGAAAAAGTATTATTTAGACACAAAATACCCCAAAAGTGATGAAGTGGCAATTTCTAAGATAAGGGCAAAGATGGTATTTCTGGAACATCTAATTTTCTTATATTATAGATGACCGAACTTGCTGAACCTGTGGAAACCGTACCTCTGCAAAACAACGACACTTCAACACGACCTGCAAAATCTGCAATGTTGAAAATGACCAAGCCAAAAAACTGCGAGCACGAAAATGACAACACAATGCTACACCAGACCTGCACACAAGCAACAACGACGTTTCAACAACGGCAAAAACCAGCAGTGAAAACAACCTCTACAAATTCATTGATAAACCTATACAAGAGGCTGAAAAAAGGAGGAGATCAAAAGAGGACCAAGTGGAAACGTGAACAACAACCATTTTCACCATTTCACAGCAACTGTACATAAACACACATCCCTTCACCAATACCACCACTTTACAACTCAATCTTCCGCCATTCCCCACCCTCGTAACACATAACAACACGGGCTCCAACTTCAAACAGACAACCTTCATTTCCATTGTCACCATACTCCCATCCAAGCCTCATTTTCCCTCAATCTACCACGCGTTCCCTTCTCTTTTCACAATTTCAAAGCTCATCAGAGCCAAACATACCCTGTCCAAAAATCATCCCCTAAGTTATTCCCTTATTCACCCCTCATCTTCAATAACACAAAAACAATCAACAATCATTCACCTTCTTCTCTTCAACACTGACCTTTCTCCCAAATCATCCACTACCAAACAACCATTTCAAAAACCCCATTGAACATCCCTTCCATAATAACAGAACCTTCATAAAAAAACCGATCTTCTTGAAATTGTTCCCTCTTTCATCAACACTTTCCAAATCAATAACAACAACCCAGAAATCACAAACACATACCGAATCGCAGAAAGAAGAATGAGATAAAGCGATTCAATGAAACCAGAACTAAACCGATTCAAATCCAGGAACGAACCTGAATACAAGTTGAGCGAGATTGTGGAGGACGGAGAGGCGAATGATTTCATCACATAGAAGGTCAAATCCACTGAATCAATGTTTCTGTTGCGTTAATGAGGTTCTCTCGAACAATTTGTTGTTTCCGCGTCAGTCGTGACGCTGTTATTTGTGCTTTCACGATTGGCTTCTTTAAGGAACCTTGATGATGCTGAAAACGTTGATAAATAAGTGATAAATCATGATGATTTAAAGTCATTTGTTGTTGCTTTTTAAAAGAAAAAAATGGGAGTTCGTTTTCTACCTAAGTGAATCGATCGTGGTTCTGTTGTAACCTGATTGCATTGTTTTGCTTCATAGTCATATGGTTTTTGGGATCTTGATTTGTTTAGCTGGGTTTTGTGATGGGCTTTCACGAGGCCCATTATTTTTGCTCATGAAGAAACCCTTGTATCTATGCGTACCACCATCATACAATAAACCCTCCCTGTTTTTCATTTTTTAATTTATTATTATTATTATTATTATTATTATTATTATTATTTTCCTTGTTTTGATTTTCATAGTTTTTTTTTTATTAAAAAAGGAGAGAATTTATTTTGATTTATATAAGTTTTCTTTTGATTCACTAATCTTTTCATTTTCATTTCCATTTCGATTTTATTTACGATTTTCCATTTTAATTTCTTTTTATTTTGGGCCAATGATATATAAAAAATCTTGATTGGTTGATTTTATTCAAATCACTAAAAATCTTGATAAATATGAGGCCATATTTCATTTTTATTTTATCGGTCAATGAAAGTCAAACATCATAGATTATCGATTTCTCAATTAAATTTTGATTAAGATGAGACTATTTCGATTTCATTTCGATTTCCATTTCATTAAACAATTTTTATTAACCCGGACGAATAAGAGCCGTCAAGATCTAGCATCTTGGCACAACTCTTTGAACATTTAACTTTCATCAAATGTTCGTTGTCCGATAGATAACTTTAAATCTCGACTTGGACGAATAAGAGCCGTCAAGATCTAGCATCTTGGCACAACTCTTTGAACAATTAATTTTTGTCAAGCGTTCATTGTCCATCAAATATTTTTCATTTCAACTTGGATGAATAAGAGCCGTCAAGATCTAGCATCTTGGCACAACACTTTGAACAATTGATTTTTGTCAAGCGTTCATTGTCCATCAAATATTTTTCATTTCAACTTGGATGAATAAGAGTCGTTAAGATCAAGCATCTTGGCACAACTCTTCGAAGAATTGATTTTTGTCAAGTTTTTGTCATCCATCAAATAATTTTCATTATCAACTGGAATGAATAAGGGCTGTTAGAATCTAGCATTCTGACAAAACCCTTGAATGATTGGTCTCAAGCCTTGCGCATTGGGATAGTCGGTCATTCCATTCTTTCATCCTTAAGACACTTAATAATAACTTGGACCAATAAGAGCCGTCAAGATCTAGCATCTTGGCATAACTCTTCGAACAATTGATTTCCATCAAGCATTCACTGTCCATTAAACATTTTTCATACCAATCTTGAATGAAAAGGACTGTTAGAGTCTAGCACTTTGACATAACCCTTTGAACTATCGATCACTGTCAACTATTCGTCATTCTTAAAACATATTCAAGCCACTTTTAAACCACTAGCTTTTCCAAGAGATAGCCATTAATCTCTTGTGATTTTTAACCCTTCCTTTAACCTTCATAAGAGATGGCCATTAATCTCTTCTCTTTCACCAACCTTTAACCCTTCATTCAAACCCTTTCACAAGAGATAGACCTTAATCTCTCCTCCTAAACCATCAACCCTCACAAGCTTTGCTGTCAAGCTTTTCACCGCAGTAATCAGAACTACGGACGCTCTGATTTCTCAAGTTCATTTTGAGAATACGTAGGCACAGGATTGCGAGATCCTAGCGAGCCACCTTTTCTTTTTTCTACCTTTTTCTTTTTTCCTTTACATCCAATGCCTTCTTGGATTCCACCTTTTTCCTTTACATCCAATGCCTTCTTAGATTCCACCTTTTTCCTTTACATCCAATGCCTTCTTGGATTCCACCTTTTCTTTTTTCCACCTTTTATTTTTTCCTTTACATCTAATGCCTTCTTGGATTCTACCTTTTTCTTTTTCCACCTTTCATTTTTTCTTTACATCCAATGCCTTCTTGGATTCCACCTTTTCCTATCTTCACCGTAGTTGCCGAACTACGATTGCTCTGATTTCCTCATTGCACTATGAGGATACGTAGGCACGAGATTACGAAGTCTTGTCGAGCACCCTAATAATAAAAACCTCTTTAGGTTCTCTTCCCCTTTAACATAAAATCCAAAAACATTTCTCTCTCTCCCTTTCCTCAAGTAGAAGATTAGAAACAAACCTTAAGCTAACATACATTCGACCCTAACTAAATGGTTCCCGTTGAGTACAACGGACGTGAGGGGTGCTAATACCTTCCCCTTGCGTAACCGACTCCCGAACTTAGACATTGGTTGCGATGACCATATTTTTATCCTTTCTTTTTAGGGGTTTTATTCGATATTTTCCCTTTCCCTTTATGGGAATAAATAAAGATCGGTGGCGACTCTGTTAAGTCCATCCCGCGGGCGTGCGATTGTGCTTCGCGAGGTCGTTCTCATTTTTCAAGGTACGACAGATGGCGACTCTGCTGAGGACTTTCCCATCTCTAAGTGAGTCAAGCCTAGTTTAGTTAGGTGTTATATGTGTGTTTAGCTTTGTTTGTTTCTCTTCCTTCTTTGATTATATGTTTTATTTCTCTTGCTTTACACACACACACACATATACATATATATATATATTTTTTGTTTGTTTCTCTTCCTTCTTTGATTATATGTTTTATTTCTCTTGCTTTACACACACACACATATATATATATATATATATATATATATATATATATATATATATATATATATATATCATGTGTGGGCTTTGGGTATCTGATATCTTGAATAAAGCTCTACACCCGAGTTTTGGAAAAAGCAGAGATAAAACATAGGTTTAGATTTGGTAGTTAGTAGTGTTAGACTACGAGGGAAAGCTCCTTGTAGATCTCATTATAAAACAGTTAGCCTGTTCCATGACGCCGATTCATGAAGGGTCCATGACTCTAGGTCCCCCATTTAAAACCAGTGATATTTTGGTGGTTGCGTAATATTGGACTTCAAGGACATCTCCTTGCTCCAACCAATATGAAAACCCCGATTAGAATAAGCCTTTTCGTCACTCTCGTTATAAAATGGCTAGCCCGTTGCATGATGTTGATACGACTAAGGTCCGTGACTCTGAAACCTTGTCAAAAAGCTAGAAATTATCCTGTGAGTGGGTTTATGGGTAGATAATCTAGAACTATCTTTTAAGAAGCCTACCTAGTAGGATGTTCTTAATTACTCGTGTTATCCCAAACCCTAACCATACCTACATTGCATTTTCTTTCCGCATCCTATGTTGCATAAGATTGCATATCATTTGCATCCTTTGCATGGTTCATTGCATACATCCAGTTTGTCCAGCAACTCATCTTCAGCTGTCTCTATCTTCCAGTGTCACCTATGAGTCGTCAAGCTGATTCCTCATCACTGATACTGGACTAGAGCTAACATTAGATGCAGAATGTCAAGAAAAACCCTCTGCCAGGGCAAGTGAAGCTTCGGTCGACTTCAGCTCAACTACTTCCCAAAGACAGGCCAGCTCATCTATGTTGTTGACTAGTCACTAGGCCATGTTACTTATTGTTTGCATTTTCCTTTGTCTTGTACTAGCTGTTTGCTTCCAAATGATGTTTGTACTTTCATGTTAATGAAATACGCATTTGCAACTTTTTGATTCAATTCATTTGTGTCTGCTATTTACTTCTTAACGTTTTCTCTTTCAAGAAAAATAATGCTCTTGTCCACTTTCTTTTGATTATGCAAAGATTGGAGGGAGGATGATGAAAACGTTATACTCATAATTGTTGTTGGTATGCTTTCGAATCAAAACTTTGCTGACGATGTAAGGCATTGTTTCCATTCCCAAACACTGGAGAAATAAGGAAGTTAATCCCTCGTCAACCCCTTTAAGCCTTGAAGTAGGAGCTTCTTTCTTCACAAAAAAATAAACCCTGCAATCTTTAACCTGGGACAGGGTAGTTCTTAGTTAACCTGATTGTGCAAGAATTTCATGCAAGAAGCCTTTCAACAAAAGGTCGCATTCACAGTTTTCCTTCGCACATAACAAGCAGGTGTCGAAGATGTCTTTCAAGTCAAACGCCAATGATGGTTCACCGTAATCATTAAGCCAGACATTCACAACCTTTCAACTCTTCCAAATTAAATGAATAAATGTAGTACAAGTTGTTCCCAAAGTGATAAATGAAGAAGAATCGTCAAGATATCCTTACTCAAAGAATGAGCTGAGCCCCTTTTCGAGGAAAAAGCTAAGAAATATAGGAAGCTCATGACCTTACCTCATGCAAAGAACAAGCTTGTATGACAACCAAAAGTTATAAGGAATCAGTGACCGCCATCTCAAGTCCATTGAATTTTGAACCATCATCATTACTATCATCAGTGCAATTCCTAACCTATGGGAATTTGAGTGCATAGTTTGAGTTAACTGAGCATAGGACTAGAGTTCATCACGTATATTGGGTGGGTACAAATAAACTTTGAGCCTTTATCCTTTGTTTCTTAAACCGTGAACCAGGCCACGTTATAACCCTTAAAAGACCTAACTGAAGCAAGGTTATTTTGAAAGCATGCTACAACAAGGTTGTGTAAACTGACTCCAAAAGATCTTTGCAGATCATTTGTTTTGCCATCACACCTTTTGCTTAAACTTTTCACTTTAATGTCTTGAACCGTCGTGTTCTGACAAGTGACTCATTTTGTTTTACATCTTCCAAAAATAATTTTTTATTTCAAAAGTTACATGACTTTGTTTTAAAATCACCATGTTTTTACAAATACTTTTGTTTGCAAATTGGCTTTCCTTTCAAAGAATATTCAAACAATTAAGAAACTTGGTCGGTGATCCTATCAGGGGCAAGCTCTTTCCAAATCCTGTTGAAGAATCAGTTCAAGATTTGTTGTTCAGGGGCAAGTCCTTCTCAGAATTGGTTTGTCCGAATTTTTCAAGACTCACACTGGGGCAAGCTTTCCCAGTGCACAGTAAAATAATCATCTTCAAGTCTCAAACTGGGGCAAGCTTTCCAAGCGCACAGTACAGCAGTCATTTCCAGCATCAATCAAGCTGAAGCAATGTTCAGCTCATCTACAATAATCAGCTAGTCTGGGGTAGTTTACCTAAAGAATCCCCAAGCAACTCTTTATCCTTCCTATAAGGATCATCAATTTGGATATTGTTTACTAGTGTGGCAATGATGTGTTCAGCATTAGCATCTCTAGTCCCAATCAAAATGGCAGTGATCTCCGTGTTGAGAAATCAGTCTTCCAGTCTTGTCTTCTCCCAGGAAGAGTTGTGTTGTGTCGTCAGCATCTACACCTGCATTTGCATTTGATCATAAATCATCTGCATAATTCATATACATATGCATATCATGAGTGTTTCATCCTCATTTGCATTTCTCCCGAGGTCGTGTCGTTATCCACGTCTTACCTTGTGGTCAAAGTCCAACTTACTTGGCGCCTACCAAACGTTACATGTCCTTTCCTTCAGTGCCATTCCTGAATGTTGTCATTTCCTTGTGCATCTAGTCCTGTTGTTAGATGTTTGTCTTCTTTCATTCCAGTGTTATTCTTGGATGTCTGTCTCTTTTGATCTCCATTGCCATTCCTGGATATCTTATTCCTCTTGTTTTGCCCAGTGCTATTCCGGGAAGTTTTGCCTCTCTTTTGTAATCCCCATCAAATTTGCTTGGATAGCTTTCAGAGTCATTCTTGAAAGTCTTATCTGTTCATTCAGTGCCATTCCTGGATGAGTTTTCTCCTTTGCATTCGGTGCCTTTCCTGGATGTCTTTCTCACTATCATTCGATGCCATTCCTGAATATAGTGATTTGCCTTCACTTTCAGTGCCATTCATAAAAGTTCACAGTCATTCAATGATGTCTTGGATACTACGATTCCTTGTATCCAATGCTTTCTTGTATATTGTGGTTTCTTTGCATCCAATGCTTTCTTGGATCCCTACTTTGTTCACATTTATCTAAAGCCATTATTAGATATTGTGATTATACCTTTCATTCAAAGCCATTATTGGATGTCTGGTGTCTTTCCTCCAATGCTTTCTTGGATTCCCTTTTTATCTCATCCTCGTCTGATGCCTTCTCAGATATTATGAGTCATACCTCTTATTCAAAGCCATTATTGAATGATTGGTGTCTTTGTGTCCAATGCTTTCTTGGATGTCATCTTTGTTCACATGTATTTGATGTTTTCTCAGGTATTGTGATTTACCTTCGTGTCCAATGCTTTCTTGGATGTCATCTTTGTTCACATATATCTGATGCTTTCTCAGGTATTGTGATTTACCTTCGTGTCCAATGCTTTCTTGGATGTCATATTTGTTCACATATATCTGATGTTGTCTCAGGTATTGTGATTTACCTTCGCGTCCAATGCTTTCTTGGATGTCATCTTTGTTCACATATATCTAATGCTTTATCAGGTATTGTGATTTACCTTCGCGTCCAATGCTTTCTTGGATGTCATCTTTATTCACATATATTTGATGCTATCTTAGATATTGTGATTTTACCTTTCATTCAAAGCCATTATTGGATGACTGATTTCTTCGCATTCAATTCCATTCTTGAATGTAGTCTCTGTTCACATTTATCTAAAGCCATTATTAGATATTGTGATTTTACCTTTCATTCAAAGCCATTATTGGATGACTGGTTTCTTTAGCCATCTGATGATATTCCGGATGTGTACTTCTCTTTTTGATGTTCTTCTAGATTGAGTCTTTTGCTCCTGATGTTTTTCCATAGCACTTTGTGTGTCTATCTGATGCTCTTCCGGATATGACCTTGCTTATCTGATGTTTTTCCAGATATTTCGCTTTGTTATTCTGATGCTTTTCCGGAATGACATTGCTTTTTGCCATCTGATGCTTTTCCGGATATGTCTCTCTTTCTGATGTTTTTTGAGATTGAGTATTTGTTATCTGATGTTTTTCCAGATATTTGCCTTGTTATTCTGATGCTTTCCAGAATTTCATTGCTTTTACCATCTGATGCTTTTCCGGATGTGTCTCTCTTTTTGATGTTCTTCCAGATTGAGTCTTTTGTTCTGATGTTCTTCCAGAACTTATCTGATGTTTTTCCAGATATTTCGCTTTGTTTATTCTGATGCTTTTCTGGAATGACATTGCTTTAGCCATCTGATGCTATTCCGGATGTGTCATTCTCTTTCTGATGTTTTTCCAGATTGAGTCTTTTGTTCTGATGTTTTTCCAGAACCTATCTGATGTTTTTCCAGAAATTTCCATTGTATTTTAATATCCTTCCAGATTTTGTTTCACTCCCCAATGAGTTTCCTTATATATACCTTTGTAATTCTGATGCTTTTCCAGAATTTCTTCTCCTTTACCGTCTGATGTTCTTGCAGACGTGTCTGTGATTCTGATGTTTTTCCAGAATCTCATTTCTTTTGTCTGTCTGATGTTCTTCCAGATAGATCTTTGCTTCTGATGCTTTTCCAAAATTCCTTTTCTGTCTATCTGATGCTCTTCCGAATATGACCTAGTTTATCCGATGTTTTTTCGGATATGTATCTTCGCTTCTGATGCTTTTCCAGAGCTCTTTTTCTGTCTCATATGATGCTTTCTTAGATATTATGAGTTTGCCTTTCATCTAAAGCCATTATTGGATGACTGGGTTCTTTCCAATGCTTTCTTGGATTTCTACCTTGTTCACATTCATCTAAAGCCATTATTAGATGTTGTGGTTTCTTTGCATCCAATGCTTATTGGATCCTTACCTTTCTCACGTTTATCTGATGCTTTCTCAGATATTGTGATTTGTACCTTTCATTCAAAGCTATTATTGGATGACTGGTTTTCTTTTATCCAATTCCTTCTTAGACTTCACCTTTTATTCTCATCTGATGCTTTCTCGGATATTATGAGTTTACCTTTCGTTCAAAGCCATTATTGGATGACTGGTTTCTTTGCATCCAATGCTTTCTTGGATCCCTGCTTTGTTCACTTTTATCTAAAGCCATTATTAGATATTACGATTTGTACATTTCATTCAAAGCCATTATTGGATGACTGGTTTCTTTACATCCAATGCTTTCTTGGATCCATACTTTGTTCACTTTTATCTAAAGCAATTATTAGATATTGTGATTGTACCTTTCATTCAAGGCCATTATTGGATGTCTGGTTCCTTTTGCCATCTGATGCTCTTCCGGATGTGCCTTTCTCTTTCCGATGTTCTTCCAGATTGAGTCTTTGTTTTTTTTATTCCCCAGTGGAGACCGTTTCTCTGGTGCTACTTCCATCGAGGATCTTGTGTTATCTTTTCTTTCTAAAGTGTTAGTCGGTCATGCTTGAACCAGTTGATCTCATCACTTTAGATATTCCCTAGTGTGGTTGTCATCCCCAGTGAGTGATTGCTCATTGTGCGAACTTTATCTCTTTTTGCTTATTCTGCATTTTGCATTATCATTCTATCATATCATCATAACTTAGAAATTCATGGCATGTCTGCATTTGCATGTTTGTTAGTTGTCCTTAGCATCTGCATCCCATCTAAGGGCAAAATTTTTGGTTTGCTATATTTAAATACCTTTCACCTCGATCTCTCGAGGATTTCCATCCTTCGTGCCATCCGGTAAAGCTATTTAAATAGGGGCAACTGTCATACCCCAAATTTTACCCTCAGATATTCTAATCTTTTTCATATCATTTTACATCAGCCATTTCTGCATTTTTGTTAAACATCGTTAATCATGCATTTTAGCCTTTTATTTATGATTTCACACCATTTCCTTTTTTAGATTATTTAAAATTAACTTGGTTTATTTTCTTAAATTTAGTTTTCTTATTAAGTTTATTTTCAATTAGAGTTTTATCTTTAACTCAATTTAATTTTTACTTTAGTTTAGCTTTTTATTTTAGTCTAGCTTTGTTTAGATTAATTTTTAATTTAGTTCAAACTTTAGTCCAAAGTTAATTTAATTAGTTTATTTTTATTAATCTTAATTTCAATTTTTATTTTCATTTTAATTATAATTTAAGTCTAGCTTCTTACAATTAATAGTATAGCTTAATTTTAATTCAAATATGTTTTCATTTAATTCTTGTTCTTGTCTTTTCTTCTTTTGACTTAAACCTCATCGCCTCTTCCCAAAACCATATCTGCTATGTCTTGCTACGCTCCAAAACCTCTGTTGCCAACAGACCCGTGTGCCACACAAAGACAATGACCGAACTTGTTGAACCTATGGAAACCGTACCTCTGCAAAACAACGACACTTCAACACACCCTGCAAAATCTGTAATGTTGAAAACGACCAAGCCAAAAAATTGCGAGCACGAAAACGACAACGCAATGCTACACCAGACCTGCACACAATCAACAACGACGTTTTAACAACGGCAAAAACTAGCAGTGAAAACAACCTCTACAAATTCATTGATAAACCTATACAAGAGGCTGAAAAAAAGGAGGGGATCAAAAGAGGACCAAGTGGAAACATGAACAACAACCATTTTCACCATTTCACAGTAACTGTACATAAACACACATCCCTTCACTAATATCACCACTTTACAACTCAATCTTCCGGCATTCCCCACCCTCGTAACACATAACAACACGGGCTCTTGCTTCAAACAAACAACCTTCATTTCCATTGTCACCATACTCCCATCCAAGCCTCATTTTCCCTCAATCTACCACGCTTTCCCTTCTCTTTTCACAATTTTAAAGCTCATCAGAGCCAAACATACCCTGTCCAAAAATCATCCCCTAAGTCATTCCCTTATTCACCCCTCATCTTCAATAACATAAAACAATCAACAATCATTCACCTTCTTCTCTTCAACACTGACCTTTCTCCCAAATCATCTACTACCAAACAACCATTTCAAAACCCCATTGAACATCCCTTCCATAATAACAGAACCTTCATAAAAAAACCGATCTTCTTGAAATCGTTCCCTCTTTCATCAACACTTTCCAAATCAACAACAACCTAGAAATCACAAACACAGACCGAATCGCGGAAAGAAGAATGAGATGAAGTGATTCAATGAAACCAAAACTAAATCGATTCAAATCCAGGAACGAACCTGAATACAAGTTGAGCGAGATTGTGGAGGACGGAGAGGCGAATGATTTCATCATATAGAAGATCAAATCCACTGAATCGATGTTTCTGTTGCATTAATGAGGTTCCCTCAAACAATTTGTTGTTTCCGCGTCAGTCGTGACGCTGTTTTTTGTGCTTTCACAATTTTCTTCTTTAAGGAACCTTGATGATGCTGAAAACGTTGATAAATAAGTGATAAATCATGATGATTTGAAGTCATTTGTTGTTGCTTTTTAAAAGAAAAAATGGGAGTTCGTTTTCTACCTAATTGAATCGATCGTGGTTCTGTTGTAACCTGATTGCATTGTTTTGCTTCATAGTCATATGGGTTTTGGGATCTTGATTTGTTTAGCTGGGTTTTGTGATGGGCTCTCACGAGGCCCATTATTTTTGCTTATGAAGAAACCCTTGTATCTATGCGTACCACCATCATACAATAAACCCTCCCTGTTTTTCATTTTTTAATTTATTATTATTATTATTATTATTTTCCTTGTTTTGATTTTCATAGTTTTTTTTATAAAAAAGGGAGAGAATTTATTTTGATTTATATAAGTTTTCTTTTGATTCACTAATCTTTTCATTTTCATTTCCATTTCGGTTTTATTTACGATTTTCCATTTCAATTTCTTTTTATTTTGGGCCAATGATATATAAAAAATCTTGATTGGTTGATTTTATTCAAATCACTAAAAATCTTGATAAATATGAGGCCATATTTCATTTTTATTTTATCGGTCAATGAAAGTCAAACATCATAGATTATCGATTTCTCGATTAAATTTTGATTAAGACGAGACCATTTCGATTTCCATTTCATTAAACAATTTTTATTAACCCGTACGAATAAGAGCCGTCAAGATCTAGCATCTTGGCACAAATCTTTGAACATTTGACTTTCATCAAATGTTCGTTGTCCGATAGATAACTTTAAACCTCGACTTCGACGAATAAGAGCCGTCAAGATCTAGCATCTTGGCACAACTCTTTGAACAATTGATTTTTGTCAAGCGTTCATTGTCCATCAAATATTTTTCATTTCAACTTGGATGAATAAGAGCCGTCAAGATCTAGCATCTTGGCACAACTCTTTGAACAATTGATTTTTGACAAGCGTTCATTGTCCATCAAATATTTTTTATTTCAACTTGGATGAATAAGAGCCGCCAAGATCTAGCATCTTGGCACAACTCTTTGAACAATTGATTTTCGTCAAGTGTTCGTCGTCCATCAAATAATTTTCATTATCAACTGGAATGAATAAGGGTTGTTAGAATCTAGCATTCTGACAAAACCCTTAAATGATTGGTCTCAAGCCTTGCGCATTGGGATGGCCGGTCATTCCTTTCTTTCATCCTTAAGACACTTAACAATAACTTGGACCAATAAGAGCCGTCAAGATCTAGCATCTTGGCACAACTCTTCGAACAATTGATTTCCATCAAGCGTTCACTGTCCATTAAACATTTTTCATACCAATCTTGAATGAAAATGACTGTTAGAGTCTAGGACTTTGACATAACCCTTTGAACTATCGATCACCGTCAACTGTTCGTCATTCTTAAAACATATTCAAGCCACTTTTAAATCACTAGCTTTTCCAAGAGATAGTTCTTAGTTCTGCAACTATGCAGTATGTATGTTGGCTAAATTTTGTTAAAACCTTTATGTTAGCTATTATGTCACTGAAGGTGTTTTAACATGTTGTATGTGTATCTTCCATAACAGATTAGTTGCAGGTTGTGAAATGTCAAGTAGGATGTCTTGACATGGTGTTCTGCACTAATTGGTTATGTTCAATTTCTGTCATATTAGTTATATGTCAAGTGTGATGTCTTGACATGTTGTGCTGCACCTACCTAGTATGAGTGCATGGTTGTAATGGTGTGACAGAGATGTCATGAGCACTTCACTGAACCTGACATGGTTAAGGTTATGTGACGTGGCTGTTTTTGGAATGTCATGACAGAACATCTTGATCTGGTATAATAGGTACTGCTGCTCTGTGATGGTTAATCAAGATGTTAAAGGAGATGTCACAACATCATTGTCTATTACAGCAGGATGTTGGGTAAGATGTCCTGACATGGTTAATCAGACATTAGTACAGATATGGCAGTTTTATTGTCATGACAGTATGTCATAACATCTTGGTTCTGGAACAGCAGTTGCTGCTCTTATGTGACAGATGTCAAAGGAGATGTCATGACATCTTAGTCTGGTATAGCAGGTGTTGTTGTTTTGTTGTCATGTGATTTTTAATCAAGATTTCAAAGGAGATGTCACGACATCTTTGTCTGGGACAGCAAGTACTGCTGTTGTATATCTCTTGACGGATTTGATTTGATTTGACGAGATCTGTTTAGATATACCTCATCATTATACGCAGGTCAAGGAGATTTATTAGCAACAAAGTGCAGATTTAATTGGATTTCATAAAAAGGATCTTGGAGACTTTTTAGGAAACTATTTGGAGATTTGTTCCTATTTTTATGGAGAAGATCTTGCAGCTGAATTAAAAAGTAAAGATTTAAAAGATACATAATATCCTGGAAATATTATGTATCCTTTGTGGAGCTGATTTAAAGGTCTGGAAGATTCAAGATAAAATCAAGAAAAGATTGAGTATTTCAATATGGATTTATTTTAGGAAGATTTGATTGAAGACTTATTATGTAGCAGAAGTTTCTGCTGATTTGTAGCAGCTGTTATGCTGTGATTTGAAGCTCAAGTCCAGTTGAAAATAAGTTATAAATAGAATTCTTGTAACCTAGAAAAAGCACGGGTCCAAAATGTAGGTCATTAGGGTTTGTGTGAAATTGTGAGCCACTCTGGTACTGTTTTGTACTTAGAGTTGGACTGTTTAGTTGAGTTGTATTTGTCAATCATCTATGAGCTTTTAAGCAATGATGATTGTGTTTCTTGAAGTGTGTCTTCTAATTTTCTGTGATTGAAAAGTTGTTGGAAATCAAGCTGTTGATGCAGTGGCTGAAGTGTTGACTGCTAGACATCATTGCGATGATTGGAAGTGAGATGGAGACTCTTATCTACGGTGGACTTAGGTAGAAGGGTCATTGGGTAGTGATTAAGTGAGTAGATCATCAACGGGTGTGTTGATTGTAGAATATACAAATTGATACTGCTGATAGTGAACTTCTTTCCTGGCTTAGTATGCCCCCAGATGTAGGTTGTTAGACCGAACTGGGTGAATAATTCTTGTGTGCACTTTACTTTTCAGCAACTTCATTAACTTTCTATATCTTGTATATGTTGTTGATAACATACCAGATGTCTCGACATGTCATGTGACATCTGGGTCTGTCATACCAGAATTTCAATTGGTATCAGAGCAGGCATCCTGTTCATTTTTCTGGATGAGATCCTAGGGAAGATACTTTCTGGTTCATGTGCAAGGAAAATTGTTTTGCTGAGAAGTTGTATGAACTTGGTCAGTTCATATGTTGTTTGAATGGTCCCTTGAAGTGGAGGATGGACTATTCATGATAGGTGTGTATTGGCTCTGTTTGAAGTCGTCAGGCGTATAGCTTTGGTCGTGAGCTGCTTTGTAGGGTGATTTATTTTCAAACTATGCTGACCTGTTGCACCTGGAGTGTGGTGTTTGTGCAATGGTTATTAAGTTTTGCCTGAAGGTTGTTGAGGGGTTTTCTTTATCTATGTTCCACTGCATATGTATCTGTCAGAAAACTCCTGGTGGTTTTGTGTGTTGAGGCCACAACACTCTGTTCTCCTCTGAAGGTGTATCACATGGTGTTGTGATACTTGAGGATAATATTGACTGACTTATTAAAGTGACCAAGGATACTTGAGGTTTGACCCAAGTCCACTCATAAAGGCATTTTTAATAAGTTTGTTGATGAGAGATCAGAAGGATGCAATTTATTTTTGCTCTCTTCTCTGAAAGACCATCCACAGGTCTAAAGTGAAGGATCTCATGGTGTTGTTCTTGAATGATGTTCTACCAGTTGTTTTGACATCAAACCAGCAGTGTGTGCAGAATCTTGTGGATAAAGATTTGGCATTGCAAATGTGTTTTGATCACATCTGTTTGGAACCTACTCCTGGCTTGCATTGAGGAGGTGTATTAACCTAACTGGTTGACTGGTGTCTTCATTGTTGGAATGTCATCCAAACCATCTAGGATGAGCATTTCAGATTTGTGTTTGGAGCAAGGAGGAGTTGATGTTTTTTTGGGACCAAAGGATGATGGTTCCCTGATATTTGCATGAGAAGGTTCTTCTTAAGATGGAGTTCAGTTATGTGGTGTCCTCACATAATGGAACATTTTTTGCAAGGATTGAAGAGCATCCTTGTAGGTTGAAGTGTTGGGGGAAACATATTTTTTTAACAGTCTGTTTGTGATGACCAGTTGATAATTTTTTGTATGCTCCAGAAACCTGTTAGAGGGAATCTCCTCTTTAGGTGCAGAAGGATGGCCTTCAACATCTCAAAGACAGACAGAAGGTCCGAACATTAGAAGTTTGAGAAGAAAATTCTTGAGATGTAGAGTATGCAGGTTCCTGCTTGTGTGTATGGTCTGGTTTTGAAGGTTGATCAGATACTGATGGTCGATCCTCTTGTGTCCCTTGCAAGAGATGTGTGTGGATTACAGTGGTTGTTGTCTCCAAAGCCATAGTAGATGGTTAATGTGATTTAGACTGATGTCGGAACTGATGTTGAAACATCATTTCAGTTCATTGCTTCCTCAACCAAGGGAGTTAGTTGTGCTCATGGTGGAGTATCAGGTCAAGCCACTTACCTAATATGAAATGATCAGTGGTGTGGATTAATAAAAGAGGGATCAGCTAGGCCACAAGTGTGCAGGAAAAGAATGTCGTACCTTGTGTGAGAAGGTTACCTTATCACATATGATAAATACCTTGACAGGAGTTGAGTATTTGTCTGCTTTTGATAAGGATGTGCATCTAACCGATAGTGGATACTCTGACGGGAGTTGTGCGTGTATCTAAGGTGTTGTGCTTTCAACTAATGGCAAAATACATTGACAGGAGACTATGTATATGTCTGATGTAAAAGTACAGGACTGCATAAGTGTTGAGAATTAACTTTTCTCTATTTGGCTGCTTATTTCTTTTCATGGTGTGTGGTGTATGTGATGTGTCAAGAATGTCCTAACAGATATTAGAACATTTTCGGGGGTTAGTTATCCTTGGAGTAGGACTCTGATTTCACATCTTATCTAAGAAGTATTTATCTTGTCATACGGGAGAATGATGGGTAAAGGATTGTCTTGGAAGCCTGATGTGAATGGGACATGCTAAAAGTGGATAGGTTTAGTGCTTATGGATCAATTAGGCTGAAAATTCCTGGAACTTTGATCTCAAGTCTGTTGGTCGTGGTACACGGATGGGTTCTGGGTATCCACACACTATATGATCATGAAGCTGTCACAAGATATCATGTAGTGGTTTTGGGGTGTTTCTTGCTGAAGAAGCATATGTTGAGAAAGATAGGGGAGAGTAGAGAGTGTTGTAGTGTAGAATTCTGTGTGCTGTGGTGGTTGTTTGGTTTTCTGGTTTTTTGGTTTTTTGGTTCCTTGGCTTAAGGGGGAGCTTGGAGATTCTATTTTTATTTGGAATGTGGTGTTTTTCTTAGTGCAGCTGGATTTTGTTCATGATGTCAAGACTGATGTCTTAACATCTACTGACAGAACATTCTGTTCAGAATGTTATGGTTTTTGTCTCCAGAGAACACAAGCTTCTATCTGATTTATGTACTGTTATGGTACATGGTTTGCTTGAGGGTCAAGCAGTAGGTGAATGTGTTCAGCATGTGTGTTGAACAGAGGGTGCACTCTTGAAGACATGAAGATGCGTCTTGTGTTTTCCATTCATTTTGGGTGTTCTTCTTGCAATGGAGCATTGGTTATCCATGACAGGAATTGTACAAGCTTCTGAGTTGGATGTGTTCTGCTACTGACTTGCTTGCTTTTGGTTGATTGTTCTTAGATGCATAATTGCTTGGTTTGGTATATTATGGCTAAAAAGGGGGAGAAGTAAGTAGTAGTAGTGTTTCTTGGTTGTTTCCTTGAGGGGGAGCTGGTTGTGTTATCCAAAGGTTGTATGGATGTTGCTCTGGTGTGCTATTGCTTTGTCAAATATGGCTAAAAAGGGGGAGAGTGTGTGATTGCATGATGTGCTGATATCTGATGCCACTAACTGATGATATGCTAACTGGTGAGCTAGTGTGAGTGGCTATGTGAGGTTGTAGTTGAGTGTTGATCTGTTGTTGAGTGTTGATCTATTGTTGTGAAGCTTCTGCTGATGTGTGTGTGATTATGTTAACAATCTGTGTTGGTATTCTGATTGTTGGTTTTATCCAAAATTTGCCAAAGGGGGAGTTTGTTAGTTCTGCAGCTATGCAGTATGTATGTTGGCTAAATTTTGTTAAAACCTTTATGTTAGCTCTTATGTCACTGAAGGTGTTTTAACATGTAGTATGTGTATCTGCCATAACAGATTAGTTGCAGGTTGTGAAATGTCAAGTAGGATGTCTTGACATGGTGTTCTGCACTAACTGGTTATGTTCAATTTTTGTCATATTAGTTATATGTCAAGTGTGATGTCTTGACATGTTGTGCTGCACCTACCTAGTATGAGTGCATGGTTGTAATGGTGTGACAAAGATGTCATGAGCACTTCACTGAACCTGACATGGTTAAGGTTTTGTGACGTGGCTGTTTTTGGAATGTCATGACAGAACATCTTTATCTGGTACAACAAGTACTGTTGCTCTGTGATGGTTAATCAAGATGTTAAAGGAGATGTCACAACATCATTGTCTGTTACAGCAGGATGTTGGGTAAGATGTCCTAACATGGTTAATTAGACATCAGTACAGATATGGCAGTTTTACTGTCAAGATAGTATGTCATAACATCTTGGTTCTGGCACAGCAGTTGCTGCTCTTATGTGACAGATGTCAAAGGAGATGTCATGACATCTTAGTCTGGTATAGCAGGTGTTGCTGTTTTACTGTCATGTGATTTTTAATCAAGATGTCAAAGGAGATGTCACGACATCTTTGTCTAGGACAGCAAGTACTGCTGTTGTATATCTCTTGACGAATTTGATTTGATTTGATGAGATCTGTTTGGATATACCTCATCATTATACGCAGGTCAAGGAGATTTATTAGGAACAAAGTGCAGATTTAATTGGATTTCATAAAAAGGATCTTGGAGACTTTTTAGGAAACTATTTAGAGATTTGTTCCTATTTTTATGGAGAAGATCTTGCAGCTGAATTAAAAAGTAAAGATTTAAAAGATACATAATATCCTGGAAATATTATGTATCCTTTGTGGAGCTGATTTAAAGGTCTGGAAGATTCAAGATAAAATCAAGAAAAGATTGAGTATTTAAATATGGAGATATTTTAGGAAGATTTGATTGAAGACCTATTATGTAGCAGAAGTTTCTGCTGATTTGTAGCAGCTGTTATGCTGTGATTTGAAGCTCAAGTCCAGTTGGGAATAAGTTATAAATAGAATGCTTGTAACCTAGAAAAAGCACGGGTCCAAAATGTAGGTCATTAGGGTTTGTGTGAAATTGTGAGCCACTCTGGTACTGTTTTGTACTTAGAGTTGGACTGTTTAGTTGAGTTGTATTTGTCAATCATCTATGAGCTTTTAAGCAATGATGATTGTGTTTCTTGAAGTGTGTCTTCTACTTTTCTGTGATTGAAAAGTTGTTAGAAATTAAGTTGTTGATGCAGTGGCTGAAGTGTTGACTGCTAGACATCATTGCGATGATTGGAAGTGAGATGGAGACTCTTATCTACGGTGGACTTAGGTAGAAGGGTCATTGGGTAGTGATTAAGTGAGTAGATCATCAACGGGTGTGTTGATTGAAGAATATACAAATTGATACTGCTGATTGTAAACTTCCTCCCGGGCTTGGTATGCCCCCAGATGTAGGTTGTTAGACCGAACTGGGTGAACAATTCTTGTGTGCACTTTACTTTTCAGCAACTGCATTAATTGTCTATATCTTGTATGTGTTGTTGACAACAGGCCAGATGTCTCGACATGTCATGTGACATCTGGGTATGTCATACCAGATTTTCAATTGGTATTAGAGCAGGCATCCTGTTCGTTTTTCTGGATGAGATCCTAGGGAAGATACTTTCTAGTTCATGTGCAAGGAAAATTGTTTTGCTGAGAAGTTGTATGAACTTGGTCAGTTCATATATTGTTTGAATGGTCCCTTGAAGTGGAGGATGGACTATTCATGATAGGTGTGTATTGGCTCTGTTTGAAGTTGTCAGGCGTATAGCTTTGGTGGTGAGCTTCTTTGTAGGATGATTTATTTTCAACCTATGATGACCTGTTGCACCTGGAGTGTGGTGTTTGTGCAATGGTTATTAAGTTTTGCCTGAAGGTTGTTGAGGGGTTTTCTTTATCTGTGTTCCACTGCATATGTATCTGTCAGAAAACTCCTGGTGGTTTTGTGTGTTGAGGCCACAACACTCTGTTCTCCTCTGAAGGTGTATCACATGGTGTTGTGATACTTAAGGATAATATTGACTGACTTATTAAAGTGACCAAGGATACTTGAGGTTTGACCCAAGTCCACTCATAAAGGCATTTTCAATAAGTTTGTTTATGAGAGATCAGAAGGATGCAATTTATTTTTGCTCTCTTCTCTGAAAGACCATCCACAGGTCTAAAGTGAAGGATCTCATAGTGTTGTTCTTGAATGATGTTCTACCAGTTGCTGTGACATCAAACCAGCAGTGTGTGCATAATCTTGTGGATAAAGATTTGGCATTGCAAATGTGTTATGATCACATCTGTTTGGAACCTACTCCTGGCTTGCATTGAGGAGGTGTATTAACCTAACTGGTTGACTGGTGTCTTCATTGTTGGAATGTCATCCAAACCATCTAGGATGAGCATTTCAGATTTGTGTTTGGAGCAAGGAGGAGTTGGTGTTTTTTTGGGACCAAAGGATGATGGTTCCCTGATATTTGCATGAGAAGGTTCTTCTTAAGCTGGAGTTCAGTTATGTGGTGTCCTTATATAATGGAACATTTTTTGCAAGGATTAAAGAGCATCCTTGTAGGTTGAAGTGTTGGGAGAAACATATTTTTTTAACAGTCTGTTTGTGATGACCAGTTAATATTTTTTTGTATGCTCCAGAAACCTGTTAGAGGGAATCTCCTCTTTAGGTGCAGAAGGATGGCCTTCAACATCTCAAAGACAGACAGAAGGTCTGAACATTAGAAGTTTGAGAAGAAGATTCTTGAGATGTAGAGTATGCATGTTCCTACTTGTGTGTATGGTCTGGTTTTGAAGGTTGATCAGATACTGATGGTCGATCCTCTTGTGTCCCTTGCAAGAGATGTGTGTGGATTATAGTGGTTGTTGTCTCCAAAGCCATAGTAGATGGTTAATGTGATTTAGACTGATGTCGGAACTGATGTTGAAACATCATTTCAGTTCATTGCTTCCTCAACCAAGGGAGTTAGTTGTGCTCATGGTGGAGTATCAGGTCAAGCCACTTACCTAATATGAAATGATCAGTGGTGTGGATTAATAAAAGAGGGATCAGCTAGGCCACAAGTGTGCAGGAAAAGAATGTCGTACCTTGTGTGAGAAGGTTACCTTATCACATATGATAAATACCTTGACAGGAGTTGAGTATTTGTCTGCTTTTGATAAGGATGTGCATCTAACCGATAGTGGATACTCTGACGGGAGCTGTGCGTGTATCTAAGGTGTTGTGTTTTCAACTAATGACAAAATACATTGACGGGAGACTATGTATATGTCTGATGTAAAAGTGCAGGACTGCAGAAGTGTTGAGAATTTACTTTTCTCTATTTGGCTGCTTATTTCTTTTAATGGTGAGTGGTGTATGTGATGTGTCAAGAATGTCCTAACAGATATTAGAACATTTTCGGGGGTTAGTTATCCTTGGAGTAGGACTCTGATTTCACATCTTATCTAAGAAGTATTTATCTTGTCATACGGGAGAATGATGGGTAAAGGATTGTCTTGGAAGCCTGATGTGAATGAGACATGCTAGAAGTGGATAGGTTTAGTGCTTATGGATCAATTAGGCTGAAAATTCTTGGAACTTTGATCTCAAGTCTGTTGGTCGTGGTACACGGATGGGTTCTGGGTATCCACACACTATATGATCATGAACCTGTCACAGGATATCATGTAGTGGTTTTGGGGTGTTTCTTGCTGAAGAAGCATATGTTGAGAAAGATAGGGGAGAGTAGAGAGTGTTGTAGTGTAGAATTCTGTGTGCTGTGGTGGTTGTTTGGTTTTCTGGTTTTTTGGTTTTTTGGTTCCTTGGCTTAAGGGGGAGCTTGGAGATTCTATTTTTATTTGGAATGTGGTGTTTTTCTTAGTGCAGCTGGATTTTGTTCATGATGTCAAGACTGATGTCTTAACATCTACTGACAGAACATTCTGTTCAGAATGTTATGGTTTTTGTCTCCAGAGAACACAAGCTTCTATCTGATTTATGTACTGTTATGGTACATGGTTTGCTTGAGGGTCAAGCAGTAGGTGAATGTGTTCAGCAGGTGTGTTGAACAGAGGGTGCACTCTTGAAGACATGAAGATGCGTCTTGTGTTTTCCATTCAATTTGGGTGTTCTTCTTGCAATGGAGCATTGGTTATCCATGACAGGAACTATACAAGCTTCTGAGTTGGATGTGTTCTGCTACTGACTTGCTTGCTTTTGGTTGATTGTCCTTAGATGCATAATTGCTTGGTTTGGTATATTATGGCTAAAAAGGGGGAGAAGTAAGTAGTAGTAGTGTTTCTTGGTTGTTTCCTTGAGGGGGAGCTGGTTGTGTTATCCAAAGGTTGTATGGATGTTGCTCTGGTGTGCTATTGCTTTGTTAAATATGACTAAAAAGGGGGAGAGTGTGTGATTGCATGATGTGCTAATATCTGATGCCACTAACTGATGATATGCTAACTGGTGAGCTAGTGTGAGTGGCTATGTGAGGTTGTAGTTGAGTGTTGATCTGTTGTTGAGTGTTGATCTATTGTTGTGAAGCTTCTGCTGATGTGTGTGTGATTGTGTTAATAATCTGTGTTGGTCTTCTGATAGTTAGTTTTAGCCAAAATTTGCCAAAGGGGGAGTTTGTTAGTTCTGCAGCTATGCAGTATGTATGTTGGCTAAATTTTGTTAAAACCTTTATGTTAGCTCTTATGTCACTGAAGTTATTTTAACATGTTGTATGTGTATCTGCCATAACAGATTAGTTGCAGGTTGTGAAATGTCAAGTAGGATGTCTTGACATGGTGTTCTGCACTAACTGGTTATGTTCAGTTTTTGTCATATTAGTTATATATCAAGTGTGATGTCTTGACATGTTGTGCTGCACCTACCTAGTATGAGTGCATGGTTGTAATGGTGTGACAGAGATGTCATGAGCACTTCACTGAACCTGACATGGTTAAGGTTTTGTGACGTGGCTGTTTTTGGAATGTCATGACAGAACATCTTGATCTGGTACAATAGGTATTGCTGCTCTGTGATGGTTAATCAAGATGTTAAAGGAGATGTCACAACATCATTGTCTGTTACAGCAGGATGTTGGGTAAGATGTCCTGACATGGTTAATTAGACATCAGTACAGATATGGCAGTTTTACTGTCAAGATAGTATGTCATAACATCTTGGTTCTGGCACAGCAGTTGCTGCTCTTATGTGACAGATGTCAAAGGAGATGTCATGACATCTTAGTCTAGTATAGCAGGTGTTGCTGTTTTGCTGTAATGTGATTTTTAATCAAGATGTCAAAGGAGATGTCACGACATCTTTGTCTGGGACAGCAAGTACTGTTGTTGTATATCTCTTGATGGATTTCATTTGATTTGATGAGATCTGTTTGGATATACCTCATCATTATACGCAGGTCAAGGAGATTTATTAGGAACAAAGTGCAGATTTAATTGGATTTCATAAAAAGGATCTTTGAGACTTTTTAGGAAACTATTTAGAGATTTGTTCCTATTTTTATGGAGAAGATCTTGCAGCTGAATTAAAAAGTAAAGATTTAAAAGATACATAATATCCTGGAAATATTATGTATCCTTTGTGGAGCTGATTTAAAGGTCTGGAAGATTCAAGATAAACTCAAGAAAAGATTGAGTATTTAAATATGGAGATATTTTAGGAAGATTTGATTGAAGACCTATTATGTAGCAGAAGTTTCTGCTGATTTGTAGCAGCTGTTATGCTGTGATTTGAAGCTCAAGTCCAGTTGGGAATAAGTTATAAATAGAATGCTTGTAACCTAGAAAAAGCACGGGTCCAAAATGTAGGTCATTAGGGTTTGTGTGAAATTGTGAGCCACTCTGGTACTGTTTTGTACTTAGAGTTGGACTGTTTAGTTGAGTTGTATTTGTCAATCATCTATGAGCTTTTAAGCAATGATGATTGTGTTTCTCGAAGTGTGTCTTCTACTTTTTTGTGATTGAAAAGTTGTTAGAAATTAAGCTGTTGATGCAGTGGCTGAAGTGTTGACTGCTAGACATCATTGCGATGATTGGAAGTGAGATGGAGACTCTTATCTACGGTGGACTTAGGTAGAAGGGTCATTGGGTAGTGATTAAGTGAGTAGATCATCAACGGGTGTGTTGATTGTAGAATATACAAAGTGATACTGCTGATAGTGAACTTCCTTCCTGGCTTGGTATGCCCCCAGATGTAGGTTGTTAGACCGAACTGGGTGAACAATTCTTGTGTGCACTTTACTTTTCAACAACTTCATTAATTGTCTATATCTTGTATATGTTGTTGATAACAGACCAGATGTCTCGACATGTCATGTGACATCTGGGTCTGTCATACCAGAATTTCAATTGGTATCAGAGCAGGCATCCTGTTCGTTTTTCTGGATGAGATCCTAGGGAAGATACTTTCTGGTTCATGTGCAAGGAAAATTGTTTTGCTGAGAAGTTGTATGAACTTGGTCAGTTCATATGTTGTTTGAATGGTCCCTTGAAGTGGAGGATGGACTATTCATGATAGGTGTGTATTGGCTCTGTTTGAAGTTGTCAGGCGTATAGCTTTGGTGGTGAGCTGCTTTGTAGGGTGATTTATTTTCAACCTATGCTGACCTGTTGCACCTGGAGTGTGGTGTTTGTGCAATGGTTATTAAGTTTTGCCTGAAGGTTGTTGAGGGGTTTTATTTATCTATGTTCCGCTGCATATGTATCTGTCAGAAAACTCCTGGTGGTTTTGTGTGTTGAGGCCACAACACTCTGTTCTCCTCTGAAGGTGTATCACATGGTGTTGTGATACTTGAGGATAATATTAACTGACTTATTAAAGTGACCAAGGATACTTGAGGTTTGACCCAATTCCACTCATAAAGGCATTTTCAATAAGTTTGTTGATGAGAGATCAGAAGGATGCAATTTATTTTTGCTCTCTTCTCTGAAAGACCATCCACAGGTCTAAAGTGAAAGATCTCATGGTGTTGTTCTTGAATGATGTTCTACCAGTTGCTGTGACATCAAACCAGCAGTGTATGCATAATCTTGTGGATAAAGATTTGGCATTGCAAATGTGTTATGATCACATCTGTTTGGAACCTACTCCTGGCTTGCATTGAGGAGGTGTATTAACCTAACTAGTTGACTGGTGTCTTCATTGTTGGAATGTCATCCAAACCATCTAGGATGAGCATTTCAGATTTGTGTTTGGAGCAAGGAGGAGTTGGTGTTTTTTTGGGACCAAAGGATGATGGTTCCCTGATATTTGCATGAGAATTTCTTCTTAAGATGGAGTTCAGTTATGTGGTGTCCTCACATAATGGAACATTTTTTGCAAGGATTGAAGAGCATCCTTGTAGGTTGAAGTGTTGGGAGAAACATATTTTTTTAACAGTCTGTTTGTGATGACCAGTTAATAATTTTTTGTATGATCCAGAAACCTGTTAGAGGGAATCTCCTCTTTAGGTGCAGAAGGATGGCCTTCAACATCTCAAAGACAGACAGAAGGTATGAACATTAGATGTTTGAGAAGAAGATTCTTGAGATGTAGAGTATGCAGGTTCCTACTTGTGTGTATGGTCTGGTTTTGAAGGTTGGTCAGATACTAATGGTCGATCCTCTTGTGTCCCTTGCAAGAGATGTGTGTGGATTACAGTGGTTGTTGTCTCCAAAGCCATAGTAGATGGTTAATGTGATTTAGACTGATGTCGAAACTGATGTTGAAACATCATTTCAGTTCATTGCTTCCTCAACCAAGGGAGTTAGTTGTGCTCATGGTGGAGTATCAGGTCAATCCACTTACTTAATATGAAATGATCAGTGGTGTGGATTAATAAAAGAGGGATCAGCTAGGCCACAAGTGTGCAGGAAAAGAATGTCGTACCTTGTGTGAGAAGGTTACCTTATCACATATGATAAATACCTTGACAGGAGTTGAGTATTTGTCTGCTTTTGATAAGGATGTGCATCTAACCGATAGTGGATACTCTGACGGGAACTGTGTGTGTATCTAAGGTGTTGTGCTTTCAACTAATGACAAAATACATTGACGGGAGACTATGTATATGTCTGATGTAAAAGTACAGGACTGAGAAGTGTTGAGAATTTACTTTTCTCTATTTGGCTGCTTATTTCTTTTCATGGTGTGTGGTGTATGTGATGTGTCAAGAATGTCCTAACAGATATTAGAACATTTTCGGGGGTTAGTTATCCTTGGAGTAGGACTCTGTTTTCACATCTTATCTAAGAAGTATTTATCTTGTCATACGGGAGAATGATGGGTAAAGGATTGTCTTGGAAGCCTGATGTGAATGGGACATGCTATAAGTGGATAGGTTTAGTGCTTATGGATCAATTAGGCTAAAACTTCCTGGAACTTTGATCTCAAGTCTGTTGGTCATGGTACACGGATGGGTTCTGGGTATCCACACACTATATGATCATGAAGCTGTCATAGGATATCATGTAGTGGTTTTGGGGTGTTTCTTGCTGAAGAAGCATATGTTGAGAAAGATAGGGGAGAGTAGAGAGTGTTGTAGTGTAGAATTCTGTGTGCTGTGGTGGTTGTTTGGTTTTCTGGTTTTTTGGTTTTTGGTTCCTTGGCTTAAGGGGGAGCTTGGAGATTCTATTTTTATTTGGAATGTGGTGTTTTTCTTAGTGAAGCTGGATTTTCTTCATGATGTCAAGATTGATGTCTTAACATCTACTGACAGAACATTTTGTTCAGAATGTTATGGTTTTTGTCTCCAGAGAACACAAGCTTCTATCTGATTTATGTACTGTTATGGTACATGGTTTGCTTGAGGGTCAAGCAGTAGGTGAATGTGTTCAGCAGGTGTGTTGAACAGAGGGTGCACTCTTGAAGACATGAAGATGCGTCTTGTGTTTTCCATTCATTTTGGGTGTTCTTCTTGCAATGGAGCATTGGTTATCCATGACAGGAATTGTACAAGCTTCTGAGTTGGATGTGTTCTGCTACTGACTTGCTTGCTTTTGGTTGATTGTCCTTAGATGCATAATTGCTTGGTTTGGTATATTATGGCTAAAAAGGGGGAGAAGTAAGTAGTAGTAGTGTTTCTTGGTTGTTTCCTTGAGGGGGAGTTGGTTATGTTATCCAAAGGTTGTATGGATGTTGCTCTGGTGTGCTATTGCTTTGTCAAATATGACTAAAAAGGGGGAGAGTGTGTGATTGCATAATGTGCTGATATCTGATGCCACTAACTGATGATATGCTAAATGGTGAGCTAGTGTGAGTGGCTATGTGAGGTTGTAGTTGAGTGTTGGTCTGTTGTTGAGTGTTGATCTATTATTGTGAAGCTTCTGCTGATGTGTGTGTGATTGTGTTAACAATCTGTGTTGGTCTTCTGATTGTTGGTTTTAGCCAAAATTTGCCAAAGGGGGAGTTTGTTAGTTCTGCAGCTATGCAGTATGTATGTTGGCTAAATTTTGTTAAAACCTTTATGTTAGCTCTTATGTCACTGAAGGTGTTTTAACATGTTGTATGTGTATCTGCCATAACAGATTAGTTGCAGGTTGTAAAATGTCAAGTAGGATGTCTTGACATGGTGTTCTGCACTAACTGGTTATGTTCAGTTTTTGTCATATTAGTTATATGTCAAGTGTGATGTCTTGACATGTTGTGTTGCACCTACCTAGCATGAGTGCATGGTTGTAATGGTGTGACAGAGATGTCATGAGCACTTCACTGAACCTGACATGGTTAAGGTTATGTGACGTGGCTGTTTTTGGAATGTCATAACAGAACATCTTGATCTGGTACAACAGGTACTGCTGCTCTGTGATGGTTAATCAAGATGTTAAAGGAGATGTCACAACGTCATTGTGTGTTACAGCAGGATGTTGGGTAAGATGTCCTGACATGGTTAATTAGACATCAGTACAGATATGGCAGTTTTACTGTCAAGACAGTATGTCATAACATCTTGGTTCTGGCACAGCAGTTGCTGCTGTTATGTGACAAATGTCAAAGGAGATGTCATGACATCTTAGTATGGTATAGCAGGTGTTGCTGTTTTGCAGTCATGTGATTTTAATCAAGATGTCAAAGGAGATGTCACGACATCTTTGTCTGGGACAGCAAGTACTACGGTTGTATATCTCTTGATAGATTTGATTTAATTTGATGAGATCTGTTTGGATATACCTCATCATTATACGCAGGTCAAGGAGATTTATTAGGAACAAAGTGCAGATTTAATTGGATTTCATAAAAAGGATCTTGGAGACTTTTTAGGAAACTATTTGGAGATTTGTTCATATTTTTATGGAGAAGATCTTGCAGCTGAATTAAAAAGTGAATATTTAAAAGATACATAATATCCTGGAAATATTATGTATCCTTTGTGGAGCTGATTTAAAGGTCTGGAAGATTCAAGATAAAATCAAGAAAAGATTGAGTATTTAAATATGGAGATATTTTATTAAGATTTGATTGAAGACCTATTATGTAGCAGAAGTTTCTGCTGATTTGTAGCAGCTGTTATGCTGTGATTTGAAGCCCAAATCCAGTTGGGAATAAGTTATAAATAGAATGCTTGTAACCTAGAAAAAGCACGGGCCCAAAATGTAGGTCATTAGGGTTTGTGTGAAATTGTGAGCCACTCTAATACTATTTTGTATTTAGAGTTGGACTGTTTAGTTGAGTTGTATTTTTCAATCATCTATGAGCTTTTAAGCAATGATGATTGTGTTTCTTGAAGTGCGTCTTCTACTTTTCTGTGATTGAAGAGTTGTTGGAAATCAAGTTGTTGATGCAGTGGCTGAGGTGTTGACTGCTAGACATCTTTGCAATGATTGGAAGTGAGATGGAGTCTCTTATCTAGGGTGGACTTAGGTAGAAGGGTCATTGTCTTTTCTTCTTGTCTTTTCATTTAATTCTTGTTCTTGTCTTTTCTTCTTTTGACTTAAACCTCATTGCCTCTTCCCAAAACCATATATGTTATGCCTACTACGCTCCAAAACCTCTGTTGCCAACAGACCCGCGTGCCAGACTAAGACAATGACCGAACTTGTTGAACCTGTGGAAACCGTACCTCTGCAAAACAACGACACTTCAACATGCCCTGCAAAATCTGCAATGTTGAAAACGACCAAGCCAAAAAACTGCGAGCACGAAAACGACAACGCAATGCTACACCAGACCTGCACACAAGCAACAACGACGTTTCAACATCGGCAAAAACCAGCTGTGAAATTAACCTCTACAATTTCATTGATAAACCTATACAAGAGGCTGAAAAAAGGAGGGGATCAAAAGAGGACCAAGTGGAAACGTGAACAACAACCATTTTCACCATTTCACAGCAACTGTACATAAACACACATCCCTTCACCAATACCACCACTTTACAACTCAATCTTCCGCCATTCCCCACCCTCGTAACACATAACAACACGGGCTCCAGCTTCAAACAGACAACCTTCATTTCCATTGTCACCATACTCCCATCCAAGCCTCATTTTCCCTCAATCTACCACGCGTTCCCTTCTCTTTTCACAATTTCAAAGCTCATCAGAGCCAAACATACCCTGTCCAAAAATCATCCCCTTATTCACCACTCATCTTCAATAACACAAAAATAATCAACAATTGTTCACCTCTTCTCTTCAACACTGACCTTTCTCCCAAATCATCCACTACCAAACAACCATTTCAAAACCCCATTGAACATCCCTTCCATAATAACAGAACCTTCATAAAAAAACCGATCTTCTTGAAATTGTTCCCTCTTTCATCAACACTTTCCAAATCAACAACAACAACCCAGAAATCACAAACACATACCGAATCGCAGAAAGAAGAATGAGATGAAGCGATTCAATGAAACCAAAACTAAATCGATTCAAATCCAGGAACAAACCTGAATACAAGTTGAGCGAGATTGTGGAGGACGGAGAGGCGAATGATTTCATCACATAGAAGGTCAAATCCACTAAATCGATGTTTCTGTTGCGTTAATGAGGTTCTCTCGAACAATTTGTTGTTTCCGCATCAGTCGTGACACTGTTGTTTGTGCTTTCACGATTGGCTTCTTTAAGGAACCTTGATGATGCTAAAAACATTGATAAATAAGTGATAAATCATGATGATTTGAAGTCATTTGTTGTTGCTTTTTAAAAGAAAAAATGGGAGTTCATTTTCTACCTAAGTGAATCGATCGTGGTTCTGTTGTAACCTGATTGCATTGTTTTGCTTCATAGTCATATGGTTTTTGGGATCTTGATTTGTTTAGCTGGGTTTTGTGATGGGCTCTCACAAGGCCCGTTATTTTTGCTCATGAAGAAACCTTTGTATCTATGCGTACCACCATCATACAATAAACCCTCCCTGTTTTTCATTTTTTTATTTATTATTATTATTATTATTTTCCTTGTTTTGATTTTCATAGTTTTTTTTATAAAAAAGGGAGAGAATTTATTTTGATTTATATAAGTTTTCTTTTGACTCACTAATCTTTTCATTTTCATTTCCATTTCGGTTTTATTTACGATTTTCCATTTCAATTTCTTTTTATTTTGGGCCAATGATATATAAAAAATCTTGATTGGTTGATTTTATTCAAATCACTAAAAATCTTGATAAATATGAGACCATATTTCATTTTTATTTTATCGGTCAATGAAAGTCAAACATCATAGATTATCGATTTCTCGATTAAATTTTGATTAAGACGAGACCATTTCGATTTCATTTCGATTTCCATTTCATTAAACAATTTTTATTAACCCAGACGAATAAGAGCCTTCAAGATCTAGCATCTTGGCACAACTCTTTGAACATTTGACTTTCATCAAATGTTCGTTGTCCGATAGATAACTTTAAATCTCGACTTGGACGAATAAGAGCCGTCAAGATCTAGCATCTTGGCACAACTCTTTGAACAATTGATTTTTGTCAAGCGTTCATTGTCCATCAAATATTTTTCATTTCAACTTGGATGAATAAGAGCCGTCAAGATCTAGCATCTTGGCACAACACTTTGAACAATTGATTTTTGTCAAGCATTCATTGTCCATCAAATAATTTTCATTATCAACTGGAATGAATAAGGGCTGTTAGAATCTAGCATTCTGACAAAACCCTTGAATGATTGTTCTCAAGCCTTGCGCATTGGGATAGTCGGTCATTCCTTTCTTTCATCCTTAAGACACTTGTTGTACCCCAAATTTTACCCTCCGATATTCTGATCGTTTGCATATCCTTTTCATTGGTCTCTGTTTTCGCATTTTAGTAAACATATCAATAATCATGCATTTTTTGTTAGAATTTAATTTGTTTTATTTCTTTTTTTCACTAACTATTTTCAATTATCTTTTTTATTATTTTTATTTTTATTATTATTATTTCTTTATTATTATTATTATTATTAATTTTATTATTATTAGTTTTATTATCATTATTAGTTTTATTATTATTAGTTTTATTATTACTAAGCTTTATTATTATTATTATTATTACTTTTATTTTGTTTATCTTCATGGTAAGTGGGGACCACTCAATCATTCTAACACTTCACATGGATTGCCAACTTGGATTTATCAATGACCAAAAATCATTCTCACACTTCACTCATCAATGGCCAAGAATCATTCTCATAAAGTCACATGGATTGCCACATCAACACTCCCACTTTATTCACACTATAAATAAGATCTCTCTTTCTCTCATTTGACACACCAGATTCACCCCACACAAATGCTGAATACTCTCTTAATTTTCTCCCTCAATTATTCTTGCAAATTTTCTGGAGAGAAGGCTCGTCTTCATTTTTCCATAACTCGTGACATTGAAAAGGCAGTGGACCGTCTCCACTAGGTAACATTCACCTCTTTTATTTTTCCGTTTTCAAAGTACCATGATCATTTATCTATGTTGTTATCAAGTTCATTAGCATGTTAATATTTTTTTGGAAAAAGTATTGTAATATCCTATAATTTTTGTTTGGTTTTATTATGAATGATGTTTAAAAGATAAGATAAAAATTCAAAAAGACAAAAAACATGCTTCATCACCACCCTTTTATTATTTCATACTATTTTTATTTGATTTTCCATTTATTTCTTAATTTTGTTTCTCTAGTTTTTATTTTATGAGCACTTTGAATTTTTGGTTTCAATTTATCTTGTTATTTCTTGAATTCATAACTTTTTCTTTCGAATTTTGTTTTGATTTTTATTTTTCGCTTACGATCTTTATTTCGATTTTAGGGCCAATGATATTACAAAATCATGACTTAGTTGATTTATGCAAATGACTAAAAAGTCTTGATATGTATGAGGCTCATTTCTTTATTTTTGTTGGTCAATGAAAGTCGAATAATCATTGATTATCGATTCCTCGATTAAATCATGATTAGGACGAGACTAATTCTATTTCGTGTTCTTAGCAAGCAAACACAACATAACACAAACTTAGCAAGAGGTTCCTGTAGAGTACTACAGATACTTAGGGTGCTAATACCTTCCCTTTGTATAACCAACCCCCGAACCTTAGATCTCCCCCCTTTATGTTTTTTAATGATCTTGAACCTTTCCTTTGGATAAATCAAAGTCGGTTGTAAAAGAAAATGATGCAAGTTAAGTAATAGCTTGTTATCCGATTTTCACTGCAACAGAAATGGCGATTTCACTGGGGAGTCAGTTAGACCTATTGCTGGTCCTTTCCTAAGAGGGTTAAGCTAATCTTGTTTTTATGTTATTCATGTTTGCTTATTTACTTGTATATGCTTATGTATGTCATATTTGCTTATATACTAGTATCTTTGTTCTTGCTTTATTATCCTGTTTATTTTGGGTTATCATGGTATCTATGAGTGAGATAAGTCCTAACCCGAACTTGGGAGAACACATATGTTTAGGAACCGTGGACATAGTCAAGGGAACTTCGAGGGAGATATCCCAAAGAAAGGAACTTGAAGTCCACACTCAGTTGAGGCCCTCTTGGAGGTGGTAAATGTTGAACGATCAATCGTGAATGCGTTACTACTTTCGACCTAGGAGCCAGAGATACTGATGACCATTAGTTACCGTTTACCCCACTTGGCCGATTTAGGATGTAGTGCGATGATTATGAGGGAGTAATCCTAAATGATTGCTACGCGATACTACGCTCAGGCTAGACTCTCTTGAGGATTTTATTAATCACCGAGCAATTGGGAAGTTGATAAAATCTGAAAGATGGGTTGTTGACTCTGGGAACTCTTTAGAACCTTGCTCTGCAGATACAAGAACCCTAGTACACACCCTGTGGTTGGTTCTTTACCCAGACTTCATGTTGTGATCTCGAACCCTTGATCCTGTTGCATGTGTTCTTGCATCCTGTTTGCAGCGCATTGCATATCATTTTCATCTTTGCATGATTCATTGCATGCGTCTGTTTACCCAGCTACTCATTTCCAGTGGTCTCTATCTTCCAGTGTCATCTGTGAGTCGTCAAGCTGATTCCTCGACACCAATACCGGACTAGAGCTAACTACAGACGAAGGATGTCAGAGAAAGAGGTACACAACATTGAGGTCCGAATGGAAATCGATGACCTTAAGTCAAGCGTGACCAAACTCACTGAGATGATTCAAGTCTTGATTGCTAGGGGAGAGCCACCCCAAAGGACTGTCATCCAGGAAGTTTCAAGCGTTGATCCTCCACCAGTTCAGATGCCGCCTTCAACGTGGCCAGAGTTTGGTTTGCCACACAACTATTCTCCACCTCTTGCATCTACTGCTATGGTTGGTCAGACTGCTATGCCTGTCTTTCAAGCTCCTGTTTCCGCCGAGCCCAGACCCGTGGTCCATGCTGTTCCACAGACTGTTCGAGCTTCTTTTGAGAATCCCCTCTATGAGTACAATGCTGCCAGTGCTCAAGGTGAAGACCGTGAAGACTTTGTTGAACCTGAAGTTGTTCAAGAGCAGTTTCAGAGCATAGAGAAGAGACTCAAAGCCGTTGAGGGTACTGATTTCTTTAATGTGGATGCAGACAACATGTGCTTAGTATCAGACCTTGTTATACCTGCTAAGTTCGTAACTCCAGATTTTGTGAAGTACAAGGGTCACTCTTGCCCAAGAGCTCATTTGGTCATGTATCTTCGCAGGATGACTGCTCATGCCAAGAATCAGAAGTTGCTTATCCACTGTTTTTAAGACAGCTTGAGTGGAGCATCACTCAAATGGTACATGGGTCTCGAGCAAAACTCTATCCATAGCTTCCAAGACCTCACAAATGCCTTCATGAAGCAGTATAAGTATAACCTCGACATGGATTCTGATCGCCGTCTACTGCAAAACATGTCTCGGAATGATAAAGAGTCTTTCAAGGAGTATGCTCAATGCTGGAGAGAGTTGGCTTCCCAGGTTGAACCTCCTTTGGCTGAGAAAGAGTTAACCGAAATGTTCATGGATACCCTGTCCCCATTCTATTGGGAGAAGATGGTTGGAAGTGTTTCCTCCAATTTCACTGATTTGGTTACTATTGGCCAAAGATTAGAGGAAGGTCTTAAGAAAGGAAAAGTATCCAAGGCTGTTGAATCTTCTAATGCTGTGAAGAAATCCTACGGGAACTTTCAGAAGAAGAAGAAAGATCAGACTAATGCTGTCATGGTTGAAGCAAGAAGGCCTCGTCCCCGACCTCAGTATGTTGTTCACCCTGTTGTTGCTACTGTTACTCCTGTGGTTGCTGCACCACGACCAACTCAAGCTTTCCAACGTCCGGCTGTAGGACAGAGCCAGTATCGTAATAGGGGTCAATTTGATCCCATTCCCATGACTTACACTAAACTTTATCCTGGTTTGGTTCAACAAGGTTTGATTACCACAAGACCTCTGCCTCCTCCTCCAAATCCTCTTCCAGCCGGCTATAGGGCTGATCTTCATTGTGAATACCATCAAGGTGGTGCAGGCCATAACTTGGAAAGTTGCTTTGCGTTGAAGGCTAGAGTACAAAAGCTGATGAGGAACAAAATCCTATCCTTTAAGGATAATCCCAATGTTCAGAACAACCCTCTGCCAGGGCACGCCAAGTGAAGCTTCAGTCGACTTCAGCATGCTATCCTCCTAAAAGCCAGTGTTTCAGACAGGACAGCTCATCCTTGTGTTGATTAGTCACTAGGCCTTTGTTTCTTGTTGTTTTCACTTTCTTTATTTTGTAATGGGTGTTTGCTTTCAAATTATGTTTGTACTTTCACAATTAATGAAATAAGCACTGCAACTTTTGATTCAATTCATTTGTGTTTGCTATTTACTTCTTATTGCTTCCTCTTTCATGAAAAATAAAATTAAAAAATTTTGTGTCCACTTTCTGTTGATTATGCAAAGATTGAATGGAGGATGATGAAAACGTTATACCCATAATTACTGTTGGTATGCTTTTAAATCAAAACTTTGCTGACGATGTAAGACATTGTTTCAGTTCCCCAAACACTGGAGAAATAAGGAAGTTAACCCCTCTTTAACCCCTTCGAGCCTAGAAGTAGGAGTTTCTTTCTTTACAAATAAAAACCCGTAATTTTAACCTGGGGCAGGGTAGTTCTCAGTTAACTGGGTTGTGCATTCAATTACAAGAGCAGCATTCAAGACGCCTCTCAACAAAGTTCACAAATGTTCCTTCGCACACAGCAAGCAAGTGTCGAAGATGTCTTTCAAGTCAAACGCCAATGATGATTCACTGTAATCCTTAAGCCAGACAGTCACTAAAAAAAAGACAAAAAAAAGAAAAGAAAAGAAGAAAGAACAAGCTTGTATGACAACCAAAATTTGTAAGGAAACAGTGATCGCCATCTTAAGTCCATTGAATTTTGAACCATCATCGCTATCATCAGTGCAATTCCTAACTCATGGGAATTTGAGTGCATAGTTTGAGTTAACTGAGCATAGGACTGAAGTTCATCGCGTTGATTGGGTGGGTACAAATAAACTTTGAGCCTTTATCCTTTGTTTCTTAAACCGTGAACCAGGCCACGTTATAACCCTCAAAAGACCTAACTGAAGCAAGGTTATTTTGAAAGTATACTACAGCAAGGTTGCGTAAACTGACTCCAAAAGATCTTTGCAGGTCACCTATTTTGGGTATTACACCCTTTGCTTAAACGTTTCACTTTAATGTCTTGAACCACCGTGTTCTGACCAGTATCCCATATACTTTGCACCTCTTTCAAAATGATTTTGATTTCAAAAGTTGCATGAACTTTGCATTTACCATGTTTGTACAAATGCTTTTGTTTGCAAACTAGCTTTCTTCTTAAGGAATTTTCAAACAATTTAGAAACTTGGTCGGTGATCCAATCAGGGGCAAGTTCCTTCCATATCCTGTTGAGAATCAGTTCAAGATTTGAGGTTTAATGGCGACTTCTCAAAATCGGTTTATACATAAGATATTTCAAGACTCATACTGGGGCAAGCTTTCCCAGTGTACAGTAAAACAATTATTTTCAAGACTCATACTGTGGCAAGCTTTCCCAGTGTACAGTAAAACAATCATTTTCAAGACCCAGACTGCTGCAAGCTTTCCAAGAGCACCATGAAACAGTCATTTCCAGAATCAATCAAACTGAAGCAATGATCAGCTTATCTACAATAATCATCTAATCTGGGCAGTTTACTTGAAGAATCCCCAAGCAGCTCTCCACCCTTCTTTACAAGGATCATCACTAGATACAGTTTATTAGTGTGGCAAAGATGTGTTCTGCAGAAGCATCTCTAGTCCCAAGCAGAATGGCAGTGATCTCCGTGTAGAGGAATCAGTCTTCCAGTCTTGTCTTCCCAGAGAGTCGAGCCATGTCGTCGACATCTGAATTCGCATTTGATCATATATCATCTGCATAATTTATACCATATGCATAACATGAGTGTTTTATCCTCATTTGCATTTCTCCCGAGGTCGTGTCGTTATCCACGTCTTACTAAAATGTTACCTGTCCTTTTCATTTAGTGTCATTCCTGAATGTTGTCATTCTCTTGCGCATCTAATTTTGTTGATAGATATTGGTCTTCTCTCATTCCAATGCTATTCCTGGATCTTTATATTCTCTCACTCCAGTGTCATTCCTGGATGTTTGTCTCTTGTGATCTCCAGTGCCATTCCTGGATGTCTGTCTCTTGTGATCTCCAGTGCCATTCCTGGATATCTTGTTCCCCTTGTTTCTCCCAGTGCTATTCCTGGAAGTTTTGCCTCTCTTTTGTAATCCTCATCAAATTTGCTTGGATATCTTTCAGTGCCATTCCTGAAAGTCTTTTTTGTCCATTCAGTGCCATTCCTGGATGAGTTTTCTCCTTTGCATTCAGTGTCATTCCTGGATGTCTTTCTCACTATCATTCAATACCATTCCTGAATATAGTGCTACCTTTACTTTCTGTGCCATTCCTGAAAGTTCATAGTCATCCAATGCTTTCTTGGATTTCACCTTTGTTCACATTCATTCAATGCTGTCTTGAATACTGTGGTTCCTTTTGTCCAATGCTTTCTTGGATTTCTATCTTGTTCACTCATCTAAAGCCATTATTAGATATTGTGAGTTATACCTTTCATTCAAAGCCGTTATTGGATGTCTGGTTTCTTTACCATCCGATGCCTTTCCGGATGTGTCTCTCTTTCTGATGTTTTTTCCAGGTCGGGTCTTTGTTCACTTTATCTAAAGTCGTTATTAGATATTGTGATCTATACCTTTCATTCAAAGCCAGTATTGGATGTCCGGTTTCTCTACCATCTGATGCCTATCCGGATGTGTCTCTCTTTCTGATATTTTTCAGATAGAGTCTTTGTTCACTTTATCTAAAGTCGTTATTAGATATTGTGATTTATACCTTTTGTTCAAAGCCATTATTGGATGACTGGTTTCTTTGCATTCAAAGTCATTCTTGAATGTAGTCTCTGTTCACATTCATCTAAAGCCATTATTAGATATTATGATTTGTACCCTTCATTCACAGCCATTATTGGATGACTGGTTTTTTTTTGCCATCTGATGTTTTTCTGGATGTGTCTTTCTCTGTCTTTTCTGGTTTTTCTTGAAGATCTCGTTTGAACTCTTCAGTATAAGAAAATACCAGAAAATCTTTTGTTGGTGTCTATCCTTTTATTCCAAATTGATCCCCAGGGGATATCATGTCTTCTTTCTGGTTCCATGCCCAGTAAAGAGTGTACTTTCATTTCCCTAGTGTCGTCCGGTCACCTATAAACCTGTCGTCCATCTCCTTGGACTTTTCCCTAGTGGAGAGCCCCTCTCTGGCTCCCATCCCCAGTGAGGGCCTGTAGGATTTCCTCTTTATTTTTCTATCCCCGGTGCATCCTTAAAGTCTCCCCAGTAAGTCTATCGTTGGACAGTCTGTATCCCAGAGAGTCTTTCTCGTGAATGCTAACCTTATCCTTCCCCAGTAAGCTCACCTGTGGTGGATTGCCCTTCATCCTTGGTGTTTTGTTTGTCTGCCCCTTTGCATTTAGCATTCCATCATTTTCATCATATTAGAGTTCATTGCATGTCAGCATTTTTGTCCATAGCATTACATGTCAGTGCGTCTGAGGGCAAAATTTTCGGTTATCTATATTTAAATACCTTCCACCATGATTTCATGAAGACTATCATCACTCATGTCATCCGGTGAAGATATTTAAATAGGGACAACTGTTGTACCCCAAATTTTACCCTCCGATATTCTGATTGTTTGCATATCCTTTTCATTGGTCTCTGTTTTCGTATTTTAGTAAACATATCAATAATCATGCATTTTTTGTTAGAATTTAATTTGTCTTATTTCTTTTTTTCACTAAATATTTTCAATTTTCTTTTTTATTATTTTTAGTTTTATTATTATTATTTCTTTTTTATTATTATTATTAGTTTTATTATCATTATTAGTTTTATTATTATTAGTTTTATTATTACTAAGCTTTATTATTATTATTATTATTATTATTATTATTACTTTTATTTTGTTTATCTTCATGGTAAGTGGGGACCACTCAATCATTCTAACACTTCACATGGATTGCCAACTTGGATTTATCAATGACCAAAAATCATTCTCACACTTCACTCATCAATGGCCAAGAATCATTCTCATAAAGTCACATGGATTGCCACATCAACACTCCCACTTTATTCACACTATAAATAAGATCTCTCTTTCTCTCATTTGACACACCAGATTCACCCCACACAAATGCTGAATACTCTCTTAATTTTCTCCCTCAATTATTCTTGCAAATTTTCTGGAGAGAAGGCTCGTCTTCATTTTTCCATAACTCGTGTCATTGAAGAGGCAGTGGACCGTCTCCACTAGGTAACATTCACCTATTTTATTTCTCCGTTTTCAAAGTACCATGATCATTTATCTATGCTGTTATCAAGTTCATTAGCATGTTAATATTTTTCTGGAAAAAGTATTGTAATATCCTATAATTTTTGTTTGGTTTTATTATGAATGATGTTTAAAAGATAAGATAAAAATTCAAAAATACAAAAAACATGCTTCATCACCACCCTTTTATTATTTCATACTATTTTTATTTGATTTTCCATTTATTTCTTAATTTTGTTTCTCTAGTTTTTATTTTAGGAGCACTTTGAATTTTTGGTTTCAATTTATCATGTTATTTCTTGAATTCATAACTTTTTCTTTCGAATTTTGTTTTGATTTTTATTTTTCGCTTACGATCTTTATTTCGATTTTAGGGCCAATGATATTACAAAATCATGACTTAGTTGATTTATGCAGAATGACTAAAAAGTCTTGATATGTATGAGGCTCATTTCTTTATTTTTGTTGGTCAATGAAAGTCGAATAATCATTGATTATTGATTCCTCGATTAAATCATGATTAGGACGAGACTAATTCTATTTCGTGTTCTTAGCAAGCAAACATAACATAACACAAACTTAGCAAGAGGTTCCTGTAGAGTACTACAGATACTTAGGGTGCTAATACCTTCCCTTTGTATAACCAACCCCCGAACCTTAGATCTCCCCCCTTTAGGTTTTTTAACGATCTTGAACCTTTCCTTTGGATAAATCAAAGTTGGTTGAAAAAGAAAATGATGCAAGTTAAGTAATAGATTGTTATCCGATTTTCACCGCAACAACACTTAATAATAACTTGGACCAATAAGAGCCGTCAAGATCTAGCATCATGGCACAACTCTTCGACCAATTGATTTCCATCAAGCATTCACTGTCCATTAAACATTTTTCATACCAATCTTGAATGAAAATGACTGTTAGAGTCTAGCACTTTGACATAACCCTTTGAACTATCGATCACCGTCAACTATTCGTCATTCTTAAAACATATTCAAGCCACTTTTAAACCACTAGCTTTTCCAAGAGATAGCCATTAATCTCTTGTGATTTTTAACCCTTCCTTTAACCTTCATAAGAGATGGCCATTAATCTCTTCTCCTTCACCAACCTTTAACCCTTCATTCAAACCCTTTCACAAGAGATAGCCATTAATCTCTCCTTCTAAACCATCAACCCTCACAATCTTTGTTGTCAAGCTTTTCACCGTAGTAATCATAACTACGGACGCTCTGATTTCTCAAGTTCATTTTGAGAATACGTAGGCACAGGATTGCGAGATCCTAGCGAGCCACCTTTTCTTTTTTCTACCTTTTTATTTTTTCCTTTACATCCAATGCCTTCTTGGATTCCACCTTTTTCCTTTACATCCAATGCCTTCTTAGATTCCACCTTTTTCCTTTACATCCAATGCCTTCTTGGATTCCACCTTTTCTTTTTTTCCACCTTTTCTTTTTTCCTTTACATCTAATGCCTTCTTGGATTCTACCTTTTTCTTTTTCCACCTTTCCTTTTTTCTTTACATCCAATACCTTCTTGGATTCCACCTTTTCCTATCTTCACCGTAGTTGCCGAACTACGATTGCTCTGATTTCCTCATTGCACTATGAGGATACGTAGGCACGAGATTGTGAAGTCTTGTCGAGCACCCTAATAATAAAAACGTCTTTAGGTTCTCTTCCCCTTTAACATAAAATCCAAAAACATTTCTCTCTCTCCCTTTCCTCAAGTAGAAGATTAGAAACAAACCTTAAGCTAACATACATTCGACCCTAACTAAATGGTTCCCGTTGAGTACAACGGACGTGAGGGGTGCTAATACCTTCCCCTTGCGTAATCGACTCCCGAACTCAGACATTGGTTGTGATGACCATATTTTTATCCTTTCTTTTTAGGGGTTTTATTCGATATTTTCCCTTTCCCTCTATGGGAATAAATAAAGATCGGTGGCGACTCTGTTATGTCCATCCCGCGGGCGTGCGATTGCGCTTCGCGAGGTCGTTCTCATTTTTCGAGGTACGACATCAAGAAACACGGATGGTGAATCTGATCAAAGAGATCACAGGTGAAAGTCATTGAGCACAATGATCATGAAAATTGTTAAGTCTCTGTATTTGTGATTGGCAGTAGTTTTGGTAAAGCTAACTTGGCAGCAACATGTTAAACAAGATGTCCTAACAAGATGTCTCGACATCTTGTCTGTTACAAGTCTGCAGGTTGTTACATCTGGGGTAATTACAGATTACTAAATATTCTGTGAATATTAAGTAATCCTATGTGGCGTCCAAAATTGAGGAATAAGAGATTATGTTTGAGTTTAAAGATATTATATTTTTCTAAATGTTGAAGACATTTTAAGAAACCCTTGATTGAAGAACTATTTTTATAGAGAATATTCTGCAGATTTTTAGAAAGTGCCTTGTCGCGTTTGAAGCCCAAATCCAGTCCAGACGGTGTTTATAAATAGGACGGCACAACCCTAATTCTAGGGTGTGGAATGTACTGTGTGTTAAGTGATATTTTAGGGTTTGTGTGTGTTGTGAGCCTTTCTAATATCATCTCTATATAAGAGTAGGATTGTCTCTATTGAGTTGTAAGTTCTATCAATCACTCTTAAGCTTTTAAGCATTGAGTGATTGTGTGTCTTTGGAGTATATTTTCTAAAAACACTTAAAGTGTTAATATTCTGTCACGGTGGTGATTGAAAGGGAAGTGAGATGGGTTTTATACCTAGGTGAGTCTTAGGTAGAAGTTAAGCACAGGTAGTGATTAGGTGAGTAGATTGTAGATTAGAGATAGTTTGCTGAAGATCTACAAATTGATATTTTTTAGTGGATTTCCTTCCTGGCTTGGTAGCCCCTAGACGTAGGTGTTGTTGTACACCGAACTGGGTTGACAATTCTCTGTGTTTTGTTATTTTTCTATACCTTTAATTGTGTTTTGTCTCGTCCTTGTGTTTTACACAGATATCAGTGTCTCGACATCTCTTAGGACATCTGATATCTGCATACCAGAATTTTAATTGGTATCAGAGCAGGCATCCTGGTCTGTATCTGGGTGAGATCTAGGGAAGATACTTTCTGGTACAATGGAAAAGGAATGAGGATTTGTGAATAGACCACCATCCTTGATGGAACCAATTATGACTATTGGAAAGCACGTATGGTGGCCTTTCTGAAGTCTATGGACAACAAGGTTTGGAAGTTTGTGATCAAGGGATGGGATCCACCAATGGCTAGAGATAAGGATGGTAATATTACTGATGTGCTGAAGGCTGAGGAAAACTGGGATGATGAAGATGACAAGCTAGCTCAGGGAAACTCCAAAGCATTGAATGCCCTATTCAATGGAGTGGACAAGAACATCTTTAGACTAATAAATAATTGCAATGTTGCTAAAGAGCTTGGGAGATTTTGAAGACTGCTAATGAAGGAACCTCTAAGGTGAAGATGTCAAGACTTTAATTTCTTACCACCAAGTTTGAGAACTTGAAAATGAAGCAGGATGAAAGCATTCATGACTTTCACATGAATATTACTGAGATAGCCAATGCTTCAAATGCCCTAGGGGAGAAGATGTCAGAGGCTAATTTGGTCAAAAAAATTCTCATATCTCTTCCAAAGAGATTAGTCATGAAGGTAACTTCCATTGAAGAAGCTCAAGACATAAACAACATGAAAGTTGATGAACTTATAGGGTTCCTTCAAACCTTTAAATTAGGGATCTGTGAAAAATCTGAAAAGAAGAAAAGCACAGCTTTAAGTTAAAGACTCAGAAGATGAATGTGACCTAGATACAGATGAAGGTATATCTAATGCTATTGTGCTACTTGGAAGACAGTTCAACAAAGTGATGAAGAAGATGGACTGGAAGTCAAGATCAAATATCAAGAATAAGTCATTTGACAAAAATCAAGATTTTGGAAAAAGGCCCAAAACTGAAGAGAAGACTAACCAAGGCAAAGGAATCCAATGCCATGAATGTGAATGTTTTGGACACATAAAAGTAGAGTGTCCTACTTACCTCAAGAAGTAAAAGAAAGGTCTATCTGTGTCATGGTCAGAAGATGATTCTGAAAGTGACCCTGAAGGGGAATCTGCCAAGCAGGTTACTGCCTTGACTGGAATTTATGATTGTGATGAAGAATCAGATGGTGAAGAACTTACTTTTGATGAACTTTCTGCTTCATACAAGGAGTTGTGCATCAGAAGTGAAGAAGTGTGTCAACTGAGAGAGAATCAAAAGAAAGTCATTGCTCAACTTCAGGCTGAAAAAGTGGAGCATCTGGCTATCATCTCTGGTCTGAAGGATGAAGTTGTATTGGTCAACTCAAAACTTGACAATATGACTAAATATGTAAAAATGCTTAGTAGTAGTTCTGATGTGCTGGATGAAATTCTCCAAACTGGGAAGAATGCTGGAGATGTTAGTGGTCTTGGTTATGATAATCAAGTTGTAATGAACAAAGGAAAAGGGCCTGCAATAAATTTTGTTCAACCTAAAAGAAAGCAGGAACAAAAGATGTTAAGTCAAATGTCCCAACATCAATAAAGACATCAGAATAATTACTCAGGAGGCAAGACCCAATGATGGAGATGTCATTATTGTGGAAGGTTTGGTCACATAAAACCCTACTGTTACAAATTATATGGTTATCCTAAACCAGTTACACAACCCATAAGGAAACTGACTGCTGTTAAAGCCAAGAAAAAGTGGATTCCCAAAAATGGGACTTTTGGACTCATAGCTCACACCTCTCTAAGAGCTTCTGCTAGAGAGGACCGGTATTTTGATAATGGTTGTTCTAGACACATGACTGGTGTCAAGAAATTCTTAGTGGATATTAAACCACATTCCATAGCTATGTCACTTTTGGAGATGGATCAAAAGGTGAAATAAAGGGTGTTAGGAAGCTGGACTATACTGGACTGCCTAGCCTTGATGATGTGTTGCTTGTTAAAGGACTGACTGGAAATCTGATCAGTATTAGTCAACTATGTGACCAAGGTCTCAAAGTTAACTTTACTAAATCTGACTGTTTGGTAACAAATGAGAAGAATGAAGTTATCATGAAGAGATCCAGATCTAAGGATAACGGTTACTTGTGGATTCCTCAGGAAACAAATTGCTCCTCCACATGCTTGATGACAAAAGAAGATGAAGTGAAGTTATGGCATCAAAAGCTTGGTCATTTACACCTGAAAGGAATGAAGAAAGTCTTGGCAACGGAAGCAGTCAGAGGTATTCCCAATATGAAAATTGATGAAGGAAGAATTTGTGGTGAATGCCAAATTAGGAAGAAAACAAAGATGTCACACAAGAAGCTTCAACGTCTGACAATGTCAACAACTCTGGAGTTACTTCATATGGACTTGATGGGACCCATGTAGGTTGAAAGTATCGGAGGGAATAAGTATGCATATGTTGTTGTTGATGACTTCTCAAGATTCACCTGGGTGAATTTTATCAAAGAAAAGTCTAAGGTGTTTGAGGTGTTCAAAGATCTCTGTCAAAAAATTAAACGAGAGAAGAATTATGGTATTGTCAGAATTAGAAGTGCCATGGAAAGGAATTTGAGAACATTAAGTTTGATGAATTCTGCTCCTCTGAAGGAATCAGTCATGAGTTTTCTTCACCCATCACTCCTCAACAGAATGGTGTGGTTGAGAGCAAAAATAAGACAATTCAGGAATGTGCTAGGGTCATGCTTCATGCAAAAAAATTACCATATCATTTTTGGGCTGAAGCTATGCATACTGCCTGCTATATCCATAATAGAGTGACCATCAAATCTGGCACATCTGCTACTTTGTATGAGCTATGGAAAGGAAGAACGCCAACTGTGAAGTACTTTCATGTTTTTGGAAGCAAATGCTATATTTTGGCAGATTGTGAGCAACGGAGAAAAATGGATCCTAAAAGTGATGAAGGAATTTTTATGGGATACTCTACAAATAGTAGAGCCTATAAAGTATTCAACTCCAGAACTAAGGTTATGAATCTATAAATGTTGTTGTTGATGACTCAACTACAGAAGATGATGTCATAAATGATGTTGAAACATCAGTTCCCATGAATGATGTTCCTGAAGATGTTGCAAACTCAGGTGCTAATATTGAACCTGCAGAGACTGAACCAGCTGATAAAGGACATTCCATCAGAATTCAGAAAGATCACCCTAAGAAGCTTATAATAGGAAATCTAAATGAAGGGATGATAACCAAATCAAGGGAAGTTGTATCAAATGCTTGTTTTGTCTCAAAAATTGAACCCAAGAATATCAAGGAGGCCTTGACTGATGAGTTATGAATTAATGCTATGCAAGAGGAATTGGAGCAATTCAAAAGGAATGAGGTCTGGGATCTGGTGTCAAGACCTGGAGGGGTAAATGTTATTGGTACAAGATGGGTGTATAAGAACAAGTCTGATGAACAAAGTATGGTTACTAGAAACAAAGCTAGACTTGTTGCTCAAGGATACACTCAAATTGAAGGAGTGGACTTTGATGAAACATTTGCTTTTGTGGCTCGTATGGAATCTATTAGATTGTTACTTGGAGTGGCATGTCTGTTGAAGTTCAAGTTGTTCCAAATGGATGTTAAAAATGCCTTTCTAAATGGATATTTAAACGAAGAAGTATATGTTAAACAAACAAAAGGATTTGTTGACCTTACCTTCCCAAACCATGTGTCCAAATTAAAGACGGATTTGTATGGTTTAAAACAAGCTCCAAGAGCTTGGTATGAGAGCCTGGCTGAGTTCCTCATCAATCATAGATACAAGAAGGGTGGAATTGATAAGAATCTCTTTGTCAAAGAGAAGGATGGAAAAATTATGATAGCTCAGATTTATGTAGATGATATTGTGTTTGGAGGGATGTCAGATGAGATAGTTCAACATTTTTTCAAGCAAATGCAATCTGAGTTTGAAATGAGTTTGGTAGGTGAGTTAACTTACTTTCTTGGACTCCAAGTCAAGCTGATGAAAGACTCCATCTTTCTTTGTCAAAGCAAATATGCAAAGAATATTGTGAATAAATTTGGGTTGGAGAATTCTAGTCACAAAAGAACTCCTGCTCTTACACACTTGAAGCTATCTAAAGATGAAAAGGGCATGAGTGTTGATCAGAGTTTATATAGAAGCATGATTGGTATCCTTCTATACCTTACAACAAGTAGACCAGATATAGCTTTTGTTGTTGGAGTATGTGCTAGATATCAAGCAGAACCAGAGGTGAGTCATATTAATCAAGTGAAAGGCGTCTCATACCTAGGTGAGTCTTAGGTATAAGTTAATCACGGGTAGTGATTATGTGAGTAGAATGTAGACTAGAGATAGTTTGCTGAAGTTCTATAAACTGATACTATTTAGTGGATTTCCTTCCTGGCTTGGTAGCTCCCATACGTAGGTGTTGTTGTACACCGAACTGGGTTAACAATTCTCTATGTTTTGTTATTTTTCTGTACCTTTAATTGTGTTTTGTCTTGTCCTTGTGTTTTACACAGATATCAGTGTCTCGACATCACTTAGGACATCTGATATCTGCATACCAGAATTTTAAAAATTGACAACATGCATGCTATCAATTTGGCCAAGAATATAATAGCTTATGAAAGAAGCAAACACATTGAGATGTGATTCCATTATATTAGAGAGCTAGTATCAAATTGAAGAATGAAGTTGGAACACTATAGAATTAAGAATCAGATTGTAGATATCATGACGAAGGACGTGCAATTGTAATTTTCTCGAGATTGATAACTATGGTGAATGTAGATAGCATAAGCATAATGAATTAGGTGGTTTATTATATGTGTATTTGATTGTGTTAACATGTTTCTAAAATGTAGGATTCAACTTGGTCGGAATCAAATATGTTCGATATATAGTAGTTGTCATACCCCAAATTTTAGCCACTCATTGTAAAAAATTTTGTTCATCTGATTGTGTTTCACTTCGTGACATCTGCATATCATATCATCTTTTTCTGTCATGCATATTGTTTGAATTTTCAGTCAGAATATATACGTTGAAATTTCTGTCTTTTTTGGTTAATTATGCGAAAAATCAATGAACGGACGTGTTTTTCAATTAAATTTACAAATGTTCATTATTCATCTATCTTTCGCACGATTTAATCAATTTCTCATTTTTTATTTTATTTTTACATATATAAAATAAAAATGAAAATAAAAAAAATAAAAAAAAAATAATATATATATATATATATATATATATATATATATATATATATATATATATATATATATATATAAATTTCCGTATTTTATATATATATTTGCTTTTTTTTTTGTCTTTTTATTTTTTATATATTTTTCATATTTTTTATATGTATATATTATATATTTTATATATATATATATATATATATATATATATATATATATATATATATATATATATATATATATATATATATATATATATATATATATATATATATATATATTTTTAAAATTCATATATTTTGTTTTTTTTATATATATATATATTGTTTTTTTTATGAATTTTTGTTTTTTATATATTTTGTTCTAAAAAGACTTTTGTTTTTAATACAATTTTGTTTTTATATTATTCTGTTATATAGATATTTAAGTTAGCTTAAAAACTAAGTTAGCTTAATTTTTAAGCTTGTTATCTTGTTCTCCAAGCAAATTTTTTCCTATAAATACCACATCAAATTCACTTTCAAAATCACACCAAAACAATTTCTCACATTGTTTTCTCAACTCTCTCCCACATATATTTCTCTCTTTCATTATTTATTTTTTTTATTTTCTTATTTCTAGTTTTATTTAGAAATGTAAAAATATTGTTTAATTATTAATTAATTTAGATATTTTTATTTAGTTTTGATTAATTAAATTATTAATTAATCTTATTAAATATTAACATTTAAATTAATTGATAATTCTTCTTGTGGCCCATTTTTTCTTTTTAATACAACTTTATTTTTTTAGTTTAGTTAATCTTGATTAAATATTCTAAAATATATTAATAATTTCTAAGTTATTAAATTTGATTTAATTAATTTGTAATTAATCATTTAATTGTTTAAATTGTTTTATTCAATTATTTGGTAATTTATTCTTAGGATTATTTTCAAGTAAAACTTTTGTAAATAATTAATTAAATGTTCAAATTCGATTCTAACCACTTGATAAGACTTAGGGAATTTCTCTATGATCTCTGGTTTTCTCTGATTTGTCTTTTACATGACGCAGGAGTTCTTATATGATACTTTGGGGATCATTATCTCGCTTCTGGAAACTTGAGAAGAGGCATTGGACCTTGCTCCAATAGATAAGTTTTCTTGAAATCATTATCCATGTTTTTATTCACACGAGGCTTTTCCGTGTATATTTTCAATTGCCATGATATCACGATGTTTTGCCGTGTATATTTTATCACATGATGTTTTTCATGTATTCAGTTTCACACACGATGTTTTGCCGTGTATATGCTTTTAATCTCCGGACGTTTTTCTGTGTATATTATATCTGTTAGTTACCACGATGCTTTGTCGTGTATTCATTTATTCCACAATGCTTTGCTGTGTATTCATTTATTCCGTGATGTTTTGCCACGTATGCATGTTCCCTTAGGATCTCTTAGTTCAAACTTAATTTTCGATTAGAGACAGCCATTAGAATATTCAACCAAGCATGATAACTTTAGGTTAAATTTCCCCTCTCGCTGCCGTGCGATTTAAACTTTATTTTCTGTAGTTCGTGCCCCTTAGGGGTGAACTACGACTGCTCTGATTTCTCAAGATACCATTGAGAATATGTAGGCATAAGACTGTAAAGTCTTAGCGAACAACCTTTTCTTTTTTCTATCGTCTCTTTACCTCCGACGTTTTCTCGGATATTCGTATTTGCGACCTTTTTATTTTTATCTCTTTCAATCCGATGTTTTCCCGGATATTCACATCACTTCATTTTCAAAACAACTTTGCTTTTGATTTAAATTCAAATTCCTATTTGTTATCAAAACTTTCTTCAATTTCTTGAACAACTAACTGTCATACCCCAAATTTTGACCACTAAGATTTCCCATCATTGTGAAAATCATCATCACAATATGGAGGAACCATCATACTTCATCAGTCTCCCCAAAGATGGGTGAGCATTCACTACAATCAAAATTAGGGTTTCAAGCCCTCTTTGAGCCTTAGACAAATGGTCAATCAAGGAATGACATGATCTTCAACTTGTCTAACCTCTAAAATATCCACAATGGATCAAAAGGACTCCCACTTCAAGGATTAAGCACAAGGCTGCTCCCTTCTAGGTGGATCAAGTCTCAAGATCGACAGTGTCACCAAATTAGGGTTTTGGTCGACCAGGGCCTCCAGATGGAAAATTTTCATCTGGGCACAAGCCAATGATCCAAAACCTAACCTAATATACTCCATGGAACCTCATGGACCCAATCATCAAGTCAATTTTGCCTCAGGGGATGCATTCATAAAAAATCAGGAATTAGGGTTTCTTGACCTAATTCACCCCTAAGTTGACTTTTGGGACAAATCATGAGCCAAGACCTCAAGAGAGGGTTTGAGGGTCTCTAATGAACTATATTTATCCATTTGCAATAATGGATTAATCTAAGAAGCTTGAGCAACAAGTCTCAATTTCATCTGCACCACAGTTAGGGTTTTAAGGAAAAAGTCAACTGTAACTTTGACTTTTGACCAGGACATGCTCCCAAGCCCTATGACATGCATCAATATACCCTATGACACCCATGGAACATGTCCATCAAGTTTTATTTAGGTCAAGGACATGATTTCATGAAGAATTGCACAGTTTGGAATTCATCTGATAAAAAGTCAACTGTGCACAAAAGTCAACTTTGACTTTTTGAGATTTTTCACCAAAATGGATTTTTAACCCTAAAATGATGTTAATGTATTATTTGAATCATCATTCATCAAGAAAAATCAAGAAAAGTTGGGTAACTTGTAAAAGGGGTAACCATAAAAAACTTAGAAAATTTTCTAAGTTAAAAATAAAGTGGCAAGGGTACTAACTTTGGAGGGTCATAACTCCTAAACCACAAAGCCATTTTCTCCCATCCAAGGCTTGATTTGTAGATCTCATTGCCCTCTACAAAAACTTCAACTAGACCTAATTCCAACTCCTCATGGATTTTGAGTTATGGAGTGATCAAAATCAAGAAAAGACACTTTGTTCCAACACTTAGTGAAAATTTCACTAAGTCAGATTTTACCCTACTTTTTGCCAAATGTAGGGGGATTTTTCACTTGGATTCAAAAGAGATCAAAACCAAATATGTTCAAACAGTTGTTGTATCATGTAAGGGCTTTCCAAAATGACCAAGAACATTACCAAATTCAATTTGAGTCATGAGATATGACATTGGAAAGTTGCCTTGCTGAAATCTGCCAAGGCAAGGCAGAATTTGCATTTTTGCTCGATTTGCCAAAATCAGCCAAATCCAAATGCTCCTATCCACTTGGACACCTCTGAGGATTGAATCTAAAGGGGACAACCACTGAGCCAAGCCTCCAAAGTCTTTGGAACAAGAAATAGTATGTTGAACCTAGAATGGCCAAAATAGGGACAAGACTCCAATTTTGGATTGGAGCATTCAATGGAAGCATCAAGGTGGCATGGACTGAGCCATTTGCAACTGAATTTAGTCAAGACTTATCCAAGACCAAGGGAACCACAGCCCTGTGCCCTAACCTCTAGTCAATGGCTAGAGGAGACTTGGATTTCCATTGGCCAACATTGAACAAACACCTGCTGCAGTTGCCATTCACTGTGGATCCCAAAACAAACTTGCTCTACTATAAATAGAGCTCAATTGTGATCAGTTTAAGTACACCAAAGGCCTACAACACTTACCTTTCTCAAAAACCACTTCTCACTCTAAAAAATGCCTTTCTTAGCAAGTCACTATCGGGTTTTTCATTAGAGAGCAATTCCACTCAAACCAATCACACACACACACACCTCATATACATCATATGTGAGCTGATCAAACACTTAAACAACAACTGGAACACTGATTTCTCAGAATCACTAGTCAATTGCTCAAGGTTTTAACCAAAGTGCAGTTGAGATACCATGAAGTGATCCAGCCATTCTCAGTCAAGTCCAAGCATTCAAACACACTCCATAGGGTGTAGGGAAGTTGTTCAAATCATCACAATTCATCTGTAACACCTCCTACTCAGAAATCAATTTGCTCTTGCTGTCACGACCTAGAGGTAAGCTTAAACTTGGTCATCTCTCAATTTATGCATATTTCCTCGCACAATATTTTTGCCAAATGTTCATAATCATGCATGGAATGTTTCCCCTCAAGTAATTGCTTTGTTTGAATCGTGTATTAAAAATCCCAGCCTTCATGCAGAAATTAGGGTTCATAAGGATTTATCGTGATTTCTTATTTTATGCTTAATTTAAATGAAATTAATTGTCATAAACATGATCGTGAGGTTGAGACGAGCATATTGATATGTGGATTGCATGATATGATCAAGTATTCAGTGAGATTGGAGAGAAAATGCAAATCTGGGCAAACCCAGAACACGCGCGTGTTCTTGGGTGTTCTTGGCGCCATTTTTGAACATTTGAATATTTGAATTTTGTGATTTTTATTTAATTGATTCAAAAATTAATTTCTCTCTGAGTTTTAATGATTTTGAGTTGATTCTTTTTTTAATAATTCACACAAATGTTAAAATATTTTATTTTCCCAAAAAATCCCAAAAATATTATTTATTTTGTATAATTGATATTTTTGCAAAGAATTAATGTTTTAATTATTTTTAACATTTAAAATATTTTTTCCACCTTGATTTTGCAACTTTTAATGCTTTCTAATTATTTTGTAGGTCAATACTTAATTTTTGAAGCATTAATCCAATATTACAATTTGTTTTTCCTATGTTAAACAATTTTGATCATTTTAATTGAATTTTTATTCAATTAAAACACATTTTGAAAACAAATTAGGGTTTTTGGATTAATTCAACCCTCATAAATCATTTTCAAAACACTTTGGGCCTCTAATAGAGTGTAAGACCCAATCCTTTTTTGACCAAATCATTTTTGGGCCTCAGTGTATTGTATAAGTCCCGATACCGTCAAAAACAAACGGCGCGATCGTCGCCTTTTGAAAAATAACCTTGGGCCTCTCTTCGAGCTATAAGACCCATTCAAAACTTTTTTGGGCCTCTAATAGAGTGTAAGACCCAACCCCCTTTTAACCAAAACATTTTGGGCCTCAGATATTATATAAGCCCCTCTGCGTTAAAAGAAAACCTCGGCGCGATCGCCATTTCAAACGGAAAAATCATCCGGGCCTACCCTCGTGTTATAAGCCCCACTCTTTTTCTTTAAACTTTTTGGGCCTCTTGAGAGAGTGTAAGACCCATCCCTTTGTACAGAAAACAATTTTTGGGCCACAGTCACTTGTATAAGTCCCTCTGTACAAAATTCAAACAGTGCGCTCACTGATAAAACCCTGGGCCTCTCCTTGAGCTGTAAGCCCCAAATCTTTCTTTTTCGAAGCACTTTCTCCTTTGATTTTGAATATACTGTTATTTTCAATCTTTCTTTGTTGAACAACTAACCAAACAACATGGAAGCTCTACAACCGAGTAAGTGGTTATTGCTTTCATTTACCGCTTTCATATACATATAACTGTATTGTGGGGTTGTTTCACTGTAAGTCTTCTTTCATAAACTCATATCAACTGTGTAATAATAGTATAGATATTTAGAGTTTCCCCGACAACTACGTCTAGCATTAAGCCCGTTGATCACTCTTAAATAGTCAAAACTAGATCCCCATAGGATTACCAAAGTCTTCCCTCCTCTTGGGGTTAAACAATATGGCGATATGAAAGGCAGCATTCTCGGTGAACCCTTTCATAGACTGTCACTCGTAGAAGTTGTCAAAGAAACTCTATTCCCCGGAGATGATCTTTTCTCCGTGAATGGCATCTCTTGAGTTTCTTCCAAATTCTCGGACTTTCCTGGCTTGATCCATTCTCGGTGAATGACATGTCTTGAACTTCTCGGGGTTTGGGGACCCACGGGCTTCTTAAAAGAACTTGACAAGAAACTCTACTACCCAGAGATGATCTTTTCTCCGTGAATGGCATCTCTTGAGTTTCTTCCAAATTCTCGAACTTTCCTGGCTTGATCTATTCCTTGTGAATAGTCTGTCTTGAATTTTTCAGGGTTTGGGGACCCATCGGCTTCTTTAAAGCATCGACCTCCTCTTGGGCATCGTACAAGGACCCACAGGCTTCCTAAAAGCAACCCCGCCTCCTCTTGGGCATCGTACAAGGACCCTCCAGCTTCTTAGAAGTATTCACAGCCTCCTCTTAGGCTTCGTATAATGATCTCTTCTTCCGAGAATGATAGCCTCCTCTTGGGCATCGTACAAGGACCCATCGGCTTCTTAAAAGTTTCCAGCCTCCTCTTGGGCTTCATACAAATTATCTCGACGACCTCCTAGAGGTATAGGAACAGAAATTAGTCATCTGCGTAGAACAGTCCTTTCATAGAGTCTACTACTGTTTCTCAAAGCACAATACAAAAGATGAAACTCTAGACTTGGACAATCTAATCTCCTTGAGTCTCAAAGACATTCTCAAGTGACCCCTTCGTTAAATAGGAAGAAAATCCGTAGACTCGGACAGTCTCAATACCCTTCAGATTTCCCATTTCCTTAAAGAACAGGAATAACCCGGATCCTCGAATCAAATCCTCGAGTACAGTATTGCTCATATAAGAACTGATTTTCTCTTTAAATCAGTATACTGGACCTGTCACTTAACTGAAACAGTAACCATAACCTCCTCTTAGGCTTTGTATAATGATCCTTCTCCAATGAAGTTAGCCTCCTCTTGGGCTTTGTACAATGATTCTCCCCAACGGAGTCAAACAACGTTTAGCCTCTCTCTCAGGCTTTGTACGAGACACATAAGAGACTCCCTCGTTAAGTCAATCACCCTTTAGCCTCCATCTCGGGCTTTGTACGAGATACAAAAACTCTCTTGTTGAGTCAAATAGCCTCCATCTCGGGCTTTATACGAGATACAAAAAGATTCCCTCGTTGAGTCAAAAACCTTTTAGCCTCTCTCTCGGGCTTTGTACGAGACACATAATAGCCTCCTCTTAGGCTTTGTATAAGAAAACCACTGGTTGATCCAATCAACCTTTTAGCATCAAAGTTGTGCCTCGTTCACAGTACACAAACATCAACAACTCCTTCCCCTCCATCTAATCGCTGTAAGCGGCAAGCCTCTGGATCATCTACATCCATGTCACTGTCCCTCTTTTAGCATGAGAAATTCCTAAGGAAAGATGGCATTACTCTACACTGAGTTAAAGTCTTCTCCTTCAGGTTGGAAATCCCCTATAAAGGAAATTATGGCATTTCCGGATTCACAAATCCCGGTTAAAGTAATCCTCCTTTATAAACAGTCGTAACAGACAAACCCCTCTTTAGAGATGACAAATTCTCTCTAAAGGTGAGACCTTTTAGCTTCATATCTTGGGCTTCGAACAAGATACAAATAAACCCTTCAGCTTCACATCTTGGGCTTTGAACAAGATACAAATCACCTTTCGCTTCACGTCTTGGGTTTTGGACAAGACACCAAAACAACCATTTCCTCCCATAGAATAGGAGGAACTACGAACGCTCTGATTTCCCTGTTTCGGTAAACGGGAATACGTAGGCATAAGATTGAAAGAAAAAACTTAGCGAGCACACTAAACAAAACCCAAAATCCCATACTTTCATATATATCCGTCCTAACATCTCAACTAATAGCCTAAAGCACCCCTCGTCAACAAAATAAACCTAGAAAAAACCCCGAATCTTTGTAGCATCTGTAAATTAACAGTTTTGACTGTTTAATCTCAGTATGCAAGCAGGGTTAATTGGAGACATCTATTTCCCTTCCTTCATCAGCTTTAATAGGATAAAAAATGAATCGAGCTGTAGTACCAGAGCGATCGTGCTTCGCAACCACATCCAAAAATCACTCGCTACGCTAACAATACAACATGGAAGCTCTACAACAGGTAAGTGTTTATCCGCTTTCATTTACTGCTTTCATATATATATATATATATATATATATATATATATATATATATAACTGTATTGTGGGAAGCGGCGCATGGTTAGTTTTCTTTCATATCCCCTTTAAATATTTGTCATATATCAACTGTATATATACTAGTATAGTTATTTAGAGTTTTCCCCGGCAACTACGTCTAGAACAAGGTAAAGCCCTGTTGGTCACTCTTAAATACAAACAAAACTAGATCCCCCGTAGGATTCCAGGTACAGTCTTCCCTCCTCTTGGGGTTAAAGAATATGGAACAAAGAGAAAGGTAGTATTCTCGGTGAACCTTTTCTCAGACGGTCACCCTTAGAAATTGTCAAAGAAACTCTACTCCCCAGAGATGATCATTTCTCCGTGAATGGCATCTCTTGAGTTTCTTCCAAATTCTCGGACTTTCCTGGCTTGATCTATTCTCGGTGGATGGCATGTCTTGAACTTCTCAGGGTTTAGGGACCCCACAGGCTTCCTAAAAGCACCCCCGCCTCCTCTTGGGCGTTGTACAAGGACCCATCGGCTTCTTAGAAGTTCTCATGCCTTCTCTTGGGCTTAATACAAGGACCCGACGACCTCTTAAAGGTATAGGAACAAAACCTAGTCATCCTTTGCTAGAGCAGTCTTTCTAGAGTCAAAACCTCAAACTAATTTAGGGTTGATTCTCATCCCTTAATACACCAGCCTCCTCTTGGGCATCATACAAAGATAAACCTTTTCAACTCAATAGACTCGGACAATCTCATTTCCTCTTGGATTTCAAAGAACCCTTTTTATCTCTTTAAACACAGGAAAAACCCTTTCCTATTTTTTAACATCCGATGCTTTTTCGGATATTCCTTCTATTTTCATCCGATGCTTTCCCGAATATTCCTTTTATTTTCATCCGACGCTTTCCCGGATATTTCTTCTATTTTCATCCGATGTTTTTTCCTGGATATTTATATCTCAATCTTTAATCTTTTCACTCTTTCAATTAATTCCCACAAACACCCCTTTAGCTTCATATCTTGGGCTTTGAACAAGATACAAATCCCCTTTAGGTTCATATCTTAGGCTTTGAACAAGATACAAATCACCTTTAGCTTCATATCTTAGGCTTTGAACAAGATACCCAAATATCTCTTTTCCTCCCATAGAATAGAAGGAACTACGATTGCTCTGATTTTCCTGTTTTCTTTAACGGGAATACGTAGGCATAAGATTGTGAAATCTTAGCGAGCACACTAAAGAAAAAAAACCTTAGGTCCAGTACCTTACCAAAAACATCAAAAAACCCGAAAACAACAAAAATATCTTTTCAACATCTCTCAACCTTCCCAAAGGAGAAACTTTCCCATTTACAACAGCTAAACACCAGCAATTAGAAAGCAGTAAGGAAAATTGCTAACAACCCATGGATAACCATGTATATGATGGGTAATTAACAACTCCCCATTGTATAACCTGACCCCGAACTCCCCAATCTCTTAGCACTTGTTAAAGAAAACATTTGCGTGCAAGGTTAGTTTGAGATAGCTTCCCTTTCCTTTCCTGCTTCATAGGATAAATAAGAAATCAGAAAGTAGCACCCAATCCCATCCGCAGGCGGATGTGAACGGTCACAAAAACTGCGCTACAGAAAAATGGCGACTCTGCTGGGGACGCAAACTAGGATTAGAATTCCTAAGAGGTCTAGGTTGTTAGAAATTTTTCTATATATATATCACTTTCCCTACTTGATATCCGTGTTTATTTTTCTGCTAATGGGAATGCGTGTGATGCCGCATGTGGAAAGATTGAGTATACACCTAAGATAGGTGATGGTTAAACGAGTAATCTTACAGGGAGTGACTCCCAAATAAGAGACCTCGACCATCAGATCAGTGGAGGCACCCTTTGCGGATTTAATGCCTATACGACTTCGGTTGTTGAAAGCAGTGTTGTTCGATTGTGGTTGTCGGTGAAACTGATTTAGTAGACTAAAACCATTTTGTAGTGCGGAAGCTATCGGAAATAGTTGTCACGCGATACTACCCTCATTTGAGGCTGATGATCTATTCTCAGTGAGTAGCATTTACTCTAAGATGTTGCAGCTCGCTGGTGATCCGCTTGCTGTTGTTATCCTGGGAGGAGCTGATGATTTTGAGGACGGGTACAAAAAATAACCATTACAACCTTTGGGGATGGGTAGAGCCTTGACTTCATGACACCGAACCTTTGACCCCATGTTTTTTCTATGTTTTTGTGTGCTGCATCCATGCATTGCATTTGTATCCTTTGCATATTTCATACATACGTCCGGGTCATCGTCAATTCATTCCAACCTTCTGTCTTTCAGTCATCTGTAAGTCGTCAAACTGATTCCTCATCACCGATACAGAACTGAAACTTCAATCAACTTCAGCTTAGTTACTTCCCAAAGACAGGACAACTCATCCTTGCGTTTGATTAGTCACTGACCTTGTTTCTGTCTATTTTGCATTTTTCTTGTTTGTATCATGTTTGCTTTCAAACTTGTTTATCTTTAAATGTAAGTTTTGATGAAATGATCATGTACAGTATTTTGATTCAAATCATCTGCTTATTCGCATCTTTATGCTTTCTCTTTCAAAAAATAAAAAATTTCAAAAAAAAACAAAAAAACAAAAACTTTAAAAAAATATACACCTCTTTTCAAATTTGTTGACTATGCAAATATTTGTGGGAGGATGATAAAAACATAATACCCATAATTGTTGTCGGTATGCTTTCAAATAAAAACTTTGCTGAGGATGTAAGACATTTTTTTCAATTCCCAAACACTGGAGATATAAGGAAGATAATCCCTCGTTAACCCCATTGAGCCTTGAAGTAGGAGTTTCTTTCTTTATAAAAAACCCACAATTTTAACCCGGGGCAAGGTAGTTCTCAGTTTAATTTGGGTTGTGTATTCGAGTTCAAAAAGTTTACATACAACAAGTAGATGTTGAAAACATCTTTCAAATCAAAAGTCAATGATGGTCCATCGTAATCATCAAATCTTGCAGTCACTTTCTTTCTAAGAAGAAATCAAAAAATAAAAATGCCCGCTAAGTCAAACTTAAACTTAGGCAAAAACTAGGGCATCCCGCTGACTATAAATTTAAAAAAAAAATAGGTCAGGCAAAAGTTAGGGATAACACGGAGAAGAGATCCTTAAATTCTCGATCTTCGAAAAAGTCCACAAAAACGAAAAACAACTAAATGTTGTAAATAAGCAGTAGCTGTTGTCTCAAGACTTCTGGACCATCGTCATCACTATCATCACTATAATTTGGAATGCTTTTTTAACCTGAATTCACAATTTAAGTTTAACTGAGCATAGGACTGGAGAACATCACGAAGTTGGGGTGGGCACAAACAAATTTTGAGCCTTTATCTTTCTTTCATAAACCGTGAACCAGACCACGTTATAACCCTCAAAAGACCTAATTGAAGCAATGTTATTTTGAGAACATACTACAGCAAGGTTGCGTAAACTGACTCCAAAATCATTTTTCTGCAAATCATTTGTTTTGGTATCATACCTCTATTTTACTTTTCATTCTGAATGTTTTAAACCACCGTGTTTTTAACCAGTAATCCATATTACTGTATTTTTTCTAAAAACAATGATTTTGTTTTCAAATTTTTTGCATGAACTTTGCATTAAATTTGCCATGTTTAAATAAACATTTTTTATCGCAAACTAGCTTTCCTCTCAAGTAATTTTCAAAACAGTTTAGAAACTTGGCCAGTGATCCTATCAGGGGCAAGTTCTTTCCAGAGCCTGTTAAGAATCAGTTCAAGATTTGTTCAGTGCAAGTCCTTCTCGGAATTGGTTTATTCAGAAAAACTTTCAAGACTCATTACTGGGGCAAGCCTTCCTAGTATACAACATACAGTCATCATCATTCAAGCTGAAGTAATAATCAGTTCATCTACAACAGTCAGCAAGTTTGGGGCAATTTATTTGGAAAAATCCCCAGGAAAGCTATCCAACCTTCCTCCAAGGATTATAAACTTGATACAGTTTATTAGTATGACAAAGATGTGTTTAACAAACAGCATTTTCAGTCCCTAAGCAATGGCAGTGATCTCTGTGTTGAGAAATCAGTCCTGTCTGGCACTCCCCAAAAGAGTATAAACTTGTTGGTTTTCACTCCCCAAGAGAGTATAAACTTGTGGGTTTTCACTCCCCAAAAGAGTATAAACTTGTTGGTTTTCACTCCACAAATAGTCTAAACTTGTTGTCAGCATTTTCATTTGCATTACATACATTTAATCATACATCATAACTTTTTCATATACTATGCATTCAAGAGTGTTTAATCCTCACTTGCATTCATCAGTGATCGTGTTATTATCAACATCTTACCTTTCTACAAAGTCCAACTTATCTGGCACCTATACTTTTATGTCTTATCTGATGTTCTTCCAGATATAACTTTGTGTCTATCTGATGTCCTTCCGGATATGTCTATCTGTTATGATGCTTTTCCAGAACTTTTCTCTGTGTCTACCTGATGTTCTTCCGGATATATCATTTGGTTTTGAAGTTTTTTCCAAAACCCGTTCTGATGTTTTTCCAGAACTCTCTTTGTCTATCTGATGTTCTTCCAGGAACTCCTTTGTCTATCTGATGCTCTCTCGGATATGACTTTTCCTCATCTGATGTTTTTCCAGATGTAACTTTTGTTCGAATGACTTATCTGATGCTTTTCCGGATATGTTCATCGTTCAGCCAGTCTTCTAAAAAATTTCTCTGTACATTTAACGCTTTTCTAAATGTTTCGGATTTACACTCAAAGTTATTTTTAATACATTCAACGCTTTTTTGGATGTCATTAATATATCTTCAAGTTTGGTCGACAACTCGGTCCAATGCTTTTCTGGATGCCTTCGAGTTTGTTTCTTATTCATCCAATGTTTTTCTAGATGTGCCTGATTTATTTTTTAGACTTCATTCAATGCTCTTCTGAATGTCTCTTACGGTTGTTACTGTTCTTTTCCAGAGTTTTTTAATACATGTCCGAAAATCTCTGATGACTGTAACCTTTTTCCCAGTAAAGTTACCTTCGCTTTCTGGATGTTCCCGTGTAGTCCACAATAAAATTAAACTGCTTTCTCAGAAGTCTCTGACATATTTTCAGATCTAGTCTCATTCCACATCTAATGTTTTCCTAGATGTTTCTGATATATTTTCCAGAGTATGACACTTCTTTCGCATCTGATGTTTTTTCGGATGTATGTATCTTTGTTCCAGGGTTTATCCCTCTCTTTCTAAATATTGCTGGATACTTTTGTCGCATCGGCAAATTTCCACAATATCTTATATCCCAAGAAATCTTGTTGGTCTGTCTCCTGTGGCATCATTCCCCACAGTGTTCAAAAGTCTTCCATTCATCACATATCATTTCATATGTATTCACGGTCAAAATTCTAGGTACTCTGATATTTAATCCTCTTATACCTCGAATGTCTAAAACTCTTTGCTATTCATCCCTTCAGGTCTAAGAAGATTAAATAGAGGCTTCTGTCATACCCCAAATTTTGACCACTCATTGTAAAAAATTTTGTTCATCTGATTATGTTTCACTTCGTGTCATCTGCATATCATATCATCTTTTTCTGTCATGCATATTGTTTGAATTTTCAGTCAGAATATATACGTTGAAATTTCTGTCTTTTTTGGTTAATTATGCGAAAAATCAATGAACGGACGTGTTTTTCAATTAAATTTACAAATGTTCATTATTCATCTATCTTTCGCATGATTTAATCGATTTCTCATTTTTATTTTATTTTTACATATATAAAATAAAAAAAATAAAAAAAAATAAATATAATAATATATATATAAATTTCCGTATTTTATATATATATATATATATATATTTATATTTATATATTTGTTTTTTTTTGTCTTTTTATTTTTATATATTTTTTATATATTTTTCATATTTTTTATATGTATATATATATATATATATATATATATATATATATATATATATATATATATATATATATATATATATATATATATATATATATATATTTATATTATTTTTAAAATTCATATATTTTGTTTTTTTTTTATATATATTTTGTTTTTTTATGAATTTTAGTTTTTTATATATTTTGTTCTAAAAAAACTTTTGTTTTTAATACAATTTTGTTTTTATATTATTCTGTTATATAGATATTTAAGTTAGCTTAAAAATTAAGCTAGCTTAAAAACTAAGTTAGCTTAATTATTAAGCTTGTTATCTTGTTCTCCAAGCAAATTTTTTCCTATAAATACCACATCAAATTCACTTTCAAAATCACACCAAAACAATTTCTCACATTGTTTTCTCAACTCTCTCCCACATATATTTCTCTCTTTCATTATTTATTTTTTTAATTTTCTTATTTCTAGTTTTATTTAGAAATGTAAAAATATTGTTTAATTATTAATTAATTTAGATATTTTTATTTAATTTTGATTAATTAATCTTATTAAATATTAATATTTAAATTAATTGATAATTCTTCTTGTGGCCCATTTTTTTTAATACAACTTTATTTTTTTAGTTTAGTTAATCTTGATTAATATTCTAAAATATATTAATAATTTCTAAGTTATTAAATTTGATTTAATTAATTTGTAATTAATCATGTAATTGTTTAAATTGTTTTATTCAATTATTTGGTAATTTATTCTTAGGATTATTTTCAAGTAAAACTTTTGTAAATAATTAATTAAATGTTCAAATTCGATTCTAACCACTTGATAAGACTTGGGGAAGTTCTCTATGATCTCTGGTTTTCTCTACTTTGTCTTTTACCGGACGCAAGAGTTCTTATATGATACTTTGGGGATCATTATCTCGCTTCTGGAAACTTGAGAAGAGGCATTGGACCTTGCTCCAATAGGTAAGTTTTCTTGAACTCATTATCCATGTTTTTATTCACACGAGGCTTTTCCGTGTATATGTTCAATTGCCATGATATCACGATGTTTTGCCGTGTATATTTTATCACATGATGTTTTTCATGTATTCAGTTTCACACACGATGTTTTGCCGCGTATATGCTTTTAATCTCCGGATGTTTTTATCTGTATATTATATCTGTTAGTTACCACGATGCTTTGTCGTGTATTCATTTATTCCACAATGCTTTGCTGTGTATTCATTTATTCCGTGATGTTTTGCCACGTATGCATGTTCCCTTAGGATCTCTTAGTTCAAACTTAATTTTTTATTAGAGACAGACATTAGAATATTCAACCAAGCATGATAACTTTAGGTTAAATTTCCCCTCTCGCCGCCGTGCGATTTAAACTTTATTTTCTGTAGTTCGTGCCCCTTAGTGGTGAACTACGACTGCTCTGATTTCTCAAGATACCATTGAGAATACGTAGGCATAAGACTGTAAAGTCTTAGCGAGCAACCTTTTCTTTTTTCCATCGTCTCTTTACATCCGACGTTTTCCCGGATATTCGTATTTGCGACCTTTTTATTTTTATCTCTTTCAATCCGATGTTTTCCTGGATATTCACATCACTTCGTTTTCAAAACAACTTTCCTTGTGATTTAAATTCAAATTCCTATTTGTTATCAAAACTTTCTTCAATTTCTTGAACAACTAACAATACAGCATGGAAGCTCTACAACGGGTAAGTGTTTATCCGCTTTCATTTACTGCTTTCATATATATATAACTGTATTGTGGGAAGCGGCGCATGGTTAGTCTTCTTTCATATCCCCTTTAAATATTTGTCATATATCAACTGTATATATACTAGTATAGTTATTTAGAGTTTTCCCCGGTAACTACGTCTAGAACTAGGTAAAGCCCTGTTGGTCACTCTTAAATACAAACAAAACTAGATCCCCCGTAGGATTCCAGATACAGTCTTCCCTCCTCTTGGGGTTAAACAATATGGAACAAAGAGAAAGGCAGTATTCTCGGTGGACCTTTTCTCAGACTGTCACCCTTAGAAATTGTCAAAGAAACTCTACTCCCCAGAGATTATCTTTTCTCCGTGAATGGCATCTCTTGAGTTTCTTCCAAATTCTCGGACTTTCCTGGCTTGATTTATTCTCGGTGAATGGCATGTCTTGAACTTCTCGGGGTTTGGGGACCCCACATGCTTCCTAAAAGCACCCCCGCCTCGTCTTGGGCGTTGTACAAGGACCCTTCGGCTTCTTAGAAGTTCTCATGCCTTCTCTTGGGCTTAATACAAGGACCCGACGACCTCTTAAAGGTATAGGAACAAAACCTAGTCATCCTTTGCTAGAGCAGTCTTTCTAGAGTCAAAACCTCAAACTAATTTAGGGTTGATTCTCATCCCTTAATACACCAGCCTCCTCTTGGGCATCATACAAAGATAAACCTTTTCAACCCAGTAGACTCGGACAGTCTCATTTCCTCTTGGATTTCAAAGAACCCTTTTTATCTCTTTAAACACAGGAAAAACCCTTTCCTCTTTTTTAACATCCGATGCTTTTTCGGATTTTCCTTCTATTTTCATCCGATGCTTTCTCGGATATTCCTTTTATTTTCATCCAACGTTTTCCCGGATATTCCTTCTATTTTCATCTGATGTTTTTTCCCGGATATTCATATCTCAATCTTTAATCTTTTCACTCTTTCAATCAATTCCCACAAACACCCATTTAGCTTCATATCTTGGGCTTTGAACAAGATACAAATCCCCTTTAGCTTCATATCTTGGGCTTTGAACAAGATACCCAAATATCTCTTTTCCTCCCATAGAATAGGAGGAACTACGATTGCTCTGATTTCCCTGTTTTCTTTAACGGGAATACGTAGGCATAAGATTGTGAAATCTTAGCGAGCACACTAAACAAAAAAACCTTAGGTCCAGTACCTTACCAAAAACATCAAAAAACCCGAAAACAACAAAAATATCTTTTCAACATCTCTCAACCTTCCCAAAGGAGAAACTTTCCCATTTACAACAGCTAAACACCAGTAATTAGAAAGCAGTAAGGAAAATTGCTAACAACCCATGGATAACCATGTATAGGATGGGTAATTAACAACTCCCCATTGTATAACCTGACCCCGAAATCCCCAATCTCTTAGCACTTGTTAAAGAAAACATTTGCGTGCAAGGTTAGTTTAAGATAGCTTCCCTTTCCTTTCCAGCTTCATAGGATAAATAAGAAATCAGAAAGTAGCACCCAATCCCATCCGCAGGCGGATGTGGGCGGTCACAAAAACTGCGCTACAGTAGTCAAATATAGATTGTAGGCTTAATGCATCTTTTGGTCCATTAACTTAATTTATTGTTTCGCTTTGGCCCCTTAACTAAAAAATGTTACAAAGTAGCCTCTTAAAAACCATTATGTTGCCTGAAATGCTCATTTCCGTTTGTTTTTCTGCAAAAACATTAACTTTTGCCTTGTCAGACATGTAAAATCCGACCTAGCTTTTTTTTCTCTCTTTGTTTTTTAATTGTTTATCTAAAATTTGAAATTTTAACAAAGGAGATGAAAAGAAACACTAAGTTAGAAAACACCCCTTTTTGTATCTTTCTCTCCTCTCCTTCTTCCACCACCACAGTCATTCATCTCCTTTTTTCTCTCTATTATCCTTTAATCAATACCAGATCTTCAAAGATCTGATCGAGATATGCACTGGTGACTCAAAAATTGTAAGGTAAACATTCCAAAACCCATTTTCTCATAAATATATTGTCTTTATAGTCCCAATTTCCTTATAATGTTTTTGATTTTCCAGATTATTTTCGTAAGCTAACGATGAGTCTGGATCTGTTTCCTTTAATGTTTATTCTCAATAGATTTTAAGAGAAGGCGGAAGTTGTTATCTTCTTCAGATTCCTCTTATCTAGATCTAGCAAATGGGTCTTATTCTTGTTAAATATCATATGGGTGAGTCGAGAAAAAATTGGTATACCAAATATTCACTAATAGCATGTAGCCTTTCTGAGATGAAATGTGTTGGTTTCTTAACTCATATAAAATAGAATAGCTTTGTTTTTTTTTTTGCATCTTACCATGATTTGTTTGAAAAGTTATTGTTTAAGTAGGTCATTTTGAAGAATTATAGTGGGTCATTTTGCATCTTACCATGATTTTCAATAAGATTGCATATTTTATCTCTTTTCTAGTTGTAATATCTATACCATTTAAGATTTTATATTACTAGGTTGACATTTATTTTGAAAATAAACATAATAAGTTTGAAATGCTTTTCAGATTCAGATGTATTTTGTTTCTAGATATCAACATAAGAGTTTGTTTTATCCTTGTGCCCTTCCTAGACTCAGTACAGAAGAGAAGTAGGAAAGATGGATTCCAAAAGTTCTAGAAGGTGTGGAAACTGCTTTGAACGAATCTTCAAAGGTTTGGAATTGTTATATGCAGTTACTTCACTTGTTATTAGTATACTTTGTTTATCATTACTAATTGAATTTTCTTCCTCATGAACTGCAAGCTCTTGTTGATGCACTTGGTATGAAGAGGATTCAAAAGGCTTTCTCTTACTGATATCAAGTGTTTTGTGTTTTTTATTGGAAAATATTAAGAATAGTGAGAAGCATTTACCATGATGATTGATGCTATTTAAATGCACATGAAGATAATTTTGACAATATTAAGTTTTTTTGATTGCTCACATAGTATAAGTGTTGAATGTGTATTTGTTGTATTTTTATGAAAAAACCTGGTTTTGTTGCGTAATCTCAAAGTTATTCTATCTCAAGTTATTAACATTGACATTGTTTAATCAATTTTGTTGAATCATTACTCAACCATAAAATATATTTCTCACCAGACGAGTTGTTATATTATTTTTACACAATATTAATCATTTGCGAGGGGTTTTAATCTCTACCCTCTAGTTTAAATAATCTATCAATTTTTTAATACATATGTTGAGTCAGCAGTGTACCTTGAGCCTTGCTGCAAATCAGCGTCAGCTGAACTTAACGATTTTTGACAAAAATTGACGGAAAGGACCATACTGGCTAACTAAAGTATTTTTAAGGGACTAAAGTGTAATGTTTTTTAGTTAAGGGGATGAAGCGAAACATTAAATTAAGTTAAATGACTTGGTGGCTAATTATGCATAGGTTGTAATAGTTGAACCTGCATGTATTCCACAGATGGTCGAATACAACTTATATGAGAAGGAGGTGCACATATTTGACATAGAGTTAAATACAGCTTGTCGTAGTCAGAGAAGCCAGTAATCGACAGAGCTGGATAACTTGTTGAAGTTAGTTAGTCAGTTTGAGATTGCTTGATGTGTAAGCAATCTCATTATAAATAGGGAGGTACCATACGTTTGTAACATATACACAATTTTCATTTAATTAAATACATTCTTCATCCTTTCTCCAAAACTCAAATTTTCTCTCTCTTCTCTTTTCTCTCCAAAATTATCTCCCATCTTAAAATCTTTGTGTATCAGAATCGTCTTGCAATCAATATATGGTTGAATCACTCAAGTGAAGAGCGAGGAATAAGAATCTTGAATCAATTGAAAAAGTGATTGAATCTTATTCTATTTAGAATAGTTCTAACAATCAATCAATAAATTTCATAATTTCTATTCAGACATACATTTTATGATCCTTTTAATTATTTAATCATAGAATTGCAAACATGTTTAATTGTTATTATCGGAAAGACCCAAACCACTTGTCAATTATAGATGTTTACAAATTATACCAACTAAGATAAATCTAATATTAATTCTCATAAGACACGGTTTTATGGAAGTTCATGCTTAATCTTAAAACGAATTCAAAATTAGAGAAAAAAACCCACCATAGAGAAATACAAAAGGAAATCGCATGTTTGAAAAGCGCAAAAAAAAAACTCTATAATATGGAAAATTAAAAATTTTAATTGTATTACCTACACAAAAATGTTACGTAATATATTCAAAGAATATATTTACAAATATTTTTATTACTATATATTATTTATTTAAATATCAACACCCTTAAAACTCGAGCATATAAATCAAATGCAATAAAGTTTGCCTAACATTATTAATTAGTTATATGATCTTGTAAAGACTTTGTAAAAATACCTTTCAATTGATTATTAGAATTGACAAGAATTGTGACAATATCGTCTATTTTCTATAACAAAAAGAAATTTTATATCAATATGTTTGGTCCTCTAACAAAAATTGTACACATTATCCATAAGTGGATTGTCTACCAATGGGTGAGTCTGCCCAATAAACATATGAGTATCCAACTATCTGAGTATGTCATTTATATTCATAAATAAGATCTTTTATTGAAACACTTTTGATGTATTTCAGAATGTGAACGACCACATATATGTGTTCTTGGCAAGAAGAATTTAAGAATTGACTTACCAGACTAACTACAAAGGAAATTTTTAGACGAGTGATTATGAGATAAGTCAACTTTCCAACCAATCTCATATATTTCTCTGGATCACATAGAGGCTTCCTCTGATTAGGTAGAAGCTTGAAATTTGGATTGATAGGAGTATCAACTGGCTTGGCGTCCAATACACATGTTTCTTTTAGAATATCCATAACATATTTTTCATTGTGAAATTACCCGACCATATTTAAATTGACCAATCTTGCCATCCAAACAAACCTTTAGTATATCAAGCCAACCGACAACTCACCAAAGACTTCATAGGTGTTAGAGGAAGTAATTCGTAAGTACCGTTGTTATGGTGAACACACATCTCGTCAATAATTGTTTGCCTCGGCTCAGGGGGTGAAATAATGATTCACCTAATTTTTTAGAAATAGAAACAAAAGGCAAAAAGACAAGCAAGTATAATGGAAAGGGAAAAGACAATTATAAAATAAATCAATATAATGCAAAGATGAAATTTGTGTTAGGCAATAACCTTTACAAAGAAAAATCAAAAGATTAGACTCAAATTATAGGACTAGATCCGACAATGGAGACAACATCATAGGAGAATCTACAATGACCCTTAGAGACAAAAAATAAGTTTAAGAACAAGAACGATAGATGTAGGGTGACAAAAGTGACATGTTTGTAATGGTTGTGAAATAGATTAGTATATTGTAGTGTTTCTAATGGGTCAGTCTCCGAAGGCTCACAAGGAACAATAATAGGTGAGACATTAATAACTTCTTGAATAGGTGCATGAGTAATTTTCTGAAGGGGTTTCAGAAACACGTGGTTCAACTAAAAATATAGAACAAACTCAAAAAAGCTAACATCGTTGATATGAGGCATCATTGCAATGTAAGAGAATAACACTGATAACCCTTTTGGGATCAATGATAACCAAGAAATACATATTCGAGTGATTAAGTTGATAGTTTGTCAAAACCATGAGAAAGATTGTGAGCAAAACATGTAGACTCAAAGACACAAGGAGGAATTTGGTGAAAAGGGTAATAGGGGTAAATATTAAAATGATGGGATAATATCATCAATTATAGTTTATTCCATGTGATTTAAAAGGTAACATGTCGTTAGGACATCATCCCTCCAAAATTTGAGTGAAACATTACCATGGAGAAGTAGAGTCTAAGTGGTTTCAATGAGATGCAAATTTTTGCGTTCGACTACCCCAGTTTTTTTGAGGTGTATGAGGGCATGATGTTTAGGGAAAAATACAATTATAAGCCATACAATATTGGAATTAATGGGATAAACATTCAGGGGCATTATTGCTTCTTAAAGTACGAGTAGACAAGCCAAAATTAAGGTTTAGTTTCTTGGTATAAAATTTCAAAGATAGAAAAAAAATTCAAATATGTTCTTCATTTGAAATAACCGTGTGCAACAAAATAACAAAATACTTAGAATCCAAAGTTAAATATGTACTATCCAAAAAGTACAGGAAGTATGTGTTCCCCCTGCAAGAGTGGTGAGACTCAGAGGCTCTAATAGGTATATTACGCGTTTGAGGGTGAGGGCTAGCTTACGACAGCGAGTAGCCCTTTACGGTAGTTTTTGAGGCTGTTTGAGGGACTAGCTCACATGAGGTGAGAGGCCATGTTGGTGGTCGGCACTGCTGGGGCAGCAGACGGACGATTATATTGACGGTATTAAGGCAATTTATGAGCGTATTGCTGTTTGAGTAGTGGTAAATGTGTATGATGTGAGAATCTCCTTTCTTCTTTCTAGGGAAAGATATTTATAGAGGCTCTCTGGGCCTGGGCTGTAAAGTTAGTGGGCAGTTATGCCCCACCTTCATGACCAAGGAAGTGGTCATGGGAAGACTCAGTCTTCCTAGAAACATGGAGGAAGTAGTTCCCCCTCTTGCGTGGCTCTCTTTAGTTAGTCATTGTGGGTCCATGTAAACACCCACACCTACTAGACGGTTAGGACAATGGGAGCCCAATCGAGGGGGCTGTATTTGCGCATTTAGGCGACCTCTAGGCCCATTTTGGGAAGGCTTATGGTCCATTTTAGGTGGTTGGTGGCTTCGTTGGGCGTCTGGTATCTTGCCTCCTTAATGGCCTTCCTCGCATGCTACCCCTCCTTAGGCCCTAGTAAAAATATAACACTACGAAACACAATTTGAGAAGGACCCCAAACATGAAAGTCGACCAAAGAAAAAAAGGGAAATTTTTCGTTTATTAACTCCATCCAGAAAGTGACTACGAACGTGTTTACCTAATTGACATGACTCATAATGTTAAATAGACAACTCAGATAGACTTGGCACCAACTTTTAAAGTTTGGGAAGATCTGGGTGACCCAACTGGGCTAGAAATTACGTAGAGAATTTGGTGTTGAGCATGTATTAGATGACTAAAAGATGTAGTAAATCCCTTGAAACTCATATCTAACACTAATCGTCTATCCCAAACTCTAACATTCCAAGGTAACATTACCATTAGCAAAAGTAACATTACAGTCAATGGAGAAAGATAAATGACTTGTTGAAAGTAAATTAAATGGAAAACTAGGTACATAGAGATCATAAGAACCTACGGTGGGGGTGGAAGGTAGAATTTGAGAATCAATGGACAAAGTTATAATAGGTAAGAAATCAAAGTTAGAGAGAAAACAAAAGATCTTTATTATCGATAACATGATACGACACACCAAATCAAGAACCCAAAGGCCAAAAGAAGGTGATTAAGGGAGGAAAATATATTAATTACAAATGAGTACAACCAAAGATGTATAACTAGAGTTCTGATTAGTTAGACACAACTCAAGGAAATCATCGTAGATTATTGAAAAACCATGAGAGGAAGATGTTGTCTGAATAATGCCTGAATGGTCAAATTGAGGCACATTCACTTGACGTAGAAGTCTTCCATGCCACTTATAACTGCGGTCAATAGTATGACCAAAATTATTACAATGGTCACCTTCCAATTAAGGTTTTAAGTTGTATGACCTTATTCGAAAAGGATTTATATTATTTTGAATCGACGCAAGGGAATTAGTGTCACCTAGTGTAGAGGCAACAAGAAGCTCAAGTGAATGTTTTACAGATACTCAGAGATGGATAAGAGAGGTGGTAGACATATGTGGAACACTGATAGAAGCCAAAACTTGATCACAAGTGGAAAAGTCTTATAGAGGCAAACAATATAGACTGAGGAGCAAGAAGAAGGTGTCATATTTTTTAAGATCTTTATCTTGTTTAGCTGTAGTGTTTGCATATGAGGGAGAAGCCCATTAACACCATGAAGTGCAAAATAAAATTTACAGAGATACGTTGAAATAAACTGTATTGGTAAAAAATGCAGGTGTGTGTTTCTGCTGCAAGGGTAAAGGAACTCATATGCCTTAGTATGTTTATAACAATTTAGGGTGATTAGGGCTTGCCCACGAAGACGAGAATCCCCGTAGAGTAGTGTTTTCTGGTGGTTTTAGAAGTTCTGCTAACGAGAGGTTTTTTCATGTGTACGAGGTATTATCAATATGTGTATGATCTGGCTGGTGCTATGTGTAATACCCCAAAATTTGCTCTCCCCTTTTGGCATCATAGTTTAGCATTATCATATCATATCATATCCATCTCATTAGCATTGCATTGCATTTAACATAGAAAAATGAAGCATATCATTCCTCTTACCATCAAGGCATGTGTTCAGGTGGAAGGTGGACAATCAAGGGATCATTCAAAGCACAAAAAGGTCAATCAAGTTGCCTCAAGGCAAGCCAAGAGTCTCTCATGTCTCATACCATCTCAATTTATCATCCACAATCTCAAGGAAGTGAGATCCAATGGGAGATTGAAGCAATACATACTTCAACATGCAAGAGGTTCAAAAACTGAAGGAAAACCCTCTAAAGAGATAGCTCATTGATCCAAAATCATCCTCAAATGGCATATCCCATCATCCTTTAAAAGGATACACAACATACTCTGAGGAATTTGAAATTGAAGACTGCACTTTTCCCTCCTAACCAGAGGAGGTCAAAATTAGGGTTTCTAATAAAATCAGGATATCTTTGATTTTTTGGACAAAACTTGATGTCATGGTATTCTATATGTTCTTAAGTGTATGTATGTGGAAAATCACCTCTCAATTGGTTTTAGAAGTGGTTCAATTGGAAGAAAAATAAAAAATCAGAGAAATTGGGGCCAAGTCAAATAATCAGAGGAAAAAGTCAACTCTTGACTTTTTGAGGCCAAATTCATAAAATTCATGTTATATGTGTCCAATGTACAAAATTTGGTCAAGAAACTCCAAAGGAATCATGAAAAAATCAAGAGGTGGAAAGTTGCCATTTTTGGAAGAAGTAGGGTTTCCAAAAATAGTAATTTTGGACCATTTTGCATCAGAGTTTAAACCAAGGCCATTTAAAATTGAAGCATCAAATGAAAATTCCACCAGGCCACAACAAAAGGTCTTGCTTTAAGCTTCAAATCCATGTGTAGAACATCCCCATTGGATAAATATTGAGATAGATATGGATGATCAAAGTTGGAGGAAAGTAGGCCAAAACCATGTCATGACCAAGGATTTTCAAGGCACGCGCGCAGTCATTTTCACAAGCATGTGGTGAGCCAAATGTCCACCCATTTTTCATAAAGATAAAAGCCTCAAATGGAAAAATTTTCAACATCAAAGTTGTTCTTTGTAGTGTCATCTTCAATATTGATGTTGGGAAAATTTTGAATTGATCAAGTTATGAGTGGGTTATAGTGGTCTCAAGATAGGTTGGTTAGGCTGAACTTCCATGCATGTCACTTGCCATGCCATGGCTTGCTTTGCACGCATATGAGCCAGTTTGTTTTCCATCTGTTGGTGGTCATTTTTAGACATATTTGAGGCATCATTTCACTCAAATTTTCAAACCAACATTGTTCCCCAAGGTGTCCTATTTCCAAAGAACTCATAAACTCACCAAGTCCTTCATTGAGTAGAGAGAAAAACTTCAACAAACTACCCTATGTTGGCACTGGTACATTGACAGCATGTTGCACAATTTGGTTCACTCATACTACAAACACTTCCACACTTTATTTCCACATTTGGTCAAACATATCACCTACACAATACACACTATCACGTGCCATACATGGGAATAGAAAGAACAAACTTGCTTAGCAAGTTTCTGATGCACAAGCTCCTGCTACACAACCGTGCCAATTCACTTTCTCCTTGCTCCCACCATAACTGTCATGAACTAACCTCACCCTATCACAATCCTCAATGACTCGCCCCTAACTAACTTGACTCAGTTAGTTAGGGTGCACTCAATTAACCAAGTTGTGACTCATTTAACTGGCTCACTAAACCATGGTTAAAGCTTACTATAAAACAAATCACACACTCTAACTTCAGTTCTAACTTCATTTTCTCACATTCAACTCAGAAACTCTCTCCATTCTCTCTTAATTTCTCCACATTGCAACTGATTTTCGAGCTCCATTTCATTCATCTTCCTCATCTTCATCTCAGAATCTCTCTGATTCTCTCTCCATTTTCATCACATTGCAACTGTTTTGAAGCTTGGATTTCAGCTCTTCTCCACTGAAGCATCATCCATTTTTGCATCTAAGCCTTTATTTGGCCAAAAGAAGCTCAAAGAGGAAGCAACATCTCTGGTTTTCTGAAGAACACATCAAGATCATAAATCTTCAGGTACGAATTTCTTCCATTATAGACATAATGTGAAGATGTTATCAGGTTCTTGATGCTTCCTATAAGCTCAAGAACTTGTTTGGCTAGTTGATAGGCCTTTAGAGGCATAGTTGAAATGTTAGGGCAAATCTTCCTCTGTTCGATTCTCTCATCTCATGAATGTTTTGTGCATTTTGTCTTTGGATTCGTGTTCTACATAAGTTCAGCATCATTTTGGTGTAATATTTGTGCATTTCTGTGAGATCCAAAGTTTGCAGGTGGTGCTTCTCGCCGGAGAAGGTGACCGGAGGTCCCTCTCCTACCGATTGGTTTCAATTGTTAGGGTTTACCAGGTTTCAATCTTGTCCGTCCAAGTTTCATGATCGTGCGGTCCAAGAGCTGACAGCACATTAAAATTCACGTGCAAATCATGTGCACAATTTCTGAATTGGACATGAGCCTTTATGCTATCTGCACCTCCTCATTTTAAGGCCCAATCATATTGAACGAATGTTTTGCTAAGTTCATACCCCCATTCATATTGCATTTTTATTTTATTTTCATTGTTTTTCTACACGTTTCATAATTGAATTTTAAAAATACCAAACTTCATCATAAAATTCCACAAAAATTCATGAGCCTTCTTAAAACATTTAGAAATTTTTTCATGATTTTATTTATTGATTTTATGACCTTTTTGCCCCTGTTCTATAATATTCTTTGAATTTCAATTTGTATGCATGCTTAATGTGATACATAAATTTGTGCATTTTTGTTCTTGATCATTAAAAATTGTTTTGATGCTTTTCTTTTTGAATTGAGTCATTATCATCTTGAGGTATGTTAAGTGATTTTTATTTGATTTTTTTAGTTAGTTTATGGCATGTTTGGTGTTCATTTTTGTGTTACTTTGTATGATGTGTATACTTGACCTAAGTGCATTGCATAAAGCCTTTTTGCCTTGAATTTTTTACATGATACTTTGATATGTGATTCATCTCTGATTTGTGAACCTCAATACCATGTTGTCATAATTTTCATGAACTCATTTGATTTTTGTTTAAAACATTTCATTTGAAGCATTACAACATGTCATATCCTTGTAATCTTTGTGCATGTTTACATGATTTCTTTTGTGCATACTTGCATGATCATTTGCCTACTTTGTGAACCATTCATTTGACATTATAGGTCATTGGTACATGTTATGTGTCATCATTGCATGTTCACTTTCATTTGAACTTTGTGTGTCCTTAATATGAAGTACTTGTGTTATCTTTTTGACTTCCATTTCAATTCCATCTCTTCTATCACTTCTTAAATGTCTTGATGTGTCATGCATGAACACTTGTGAGATGTTTGTGAATCATTTTGTATTTCATTTCAATTCTGATCCTTAGATTACATGTTTCATTCATGCTTGTTTGTTCATTTCTTTCCATCTTTCATTCTCCCTTTTCTTATGGTAGCATGTTCTAATGTCATGGATGATGTTTGTTGCCTATCCACTTGGACTTGCATGATAATGATCATTTGTTTTCCATATGATGTACATTCTGGTTGTGATTAATAGGATTTGATCTTTCATCTAATTCTTTTGAGTTTTATGGTGCATTAAATGTTTTTTTACTTCTTATACTTCTTATACATGTTTACTAACCATGTAGGGACTTTGGTAAGTTGCAATTGAGCGTGGATAAGGAATCCACATTCAAACTTCTATCCCTTCTCTTTTACAATTCCATCTTGTGTTTTGTTAAGCACTTATGTGCTTTTTCTTAATAACTCGCCACTTTCCCTTTTTGAATTACAATTCATCTTCTAACTTAGAAGTGAATTGTTTAATTCATTCTTTCTTTAGACTTTAGGTTGAAACCTCACAAACCATTAGGACCACTCCCTTTAATTTTCAATTAGGATTGAGTCTTAGTTCATATAGATTTTTACCTTTGCTCCTCTCTTGAGTCTCTCTTCTCATCTCAAAGAAAATACAAAAAATATCTAATAAAGGTAGGCATTTATTGCATTTAGGCCTTTCATATAAAGAAAAGGTTATAAGGGGTTTTCTCTTATAATCTTAGAATGTGTAGCATATAGCCCATCTTGGGTCAATGTGTTAAACATTTGATCTTGTATGAGGGACTTAAATGCAATACTTGTTGAAGGTACAAATAAAAAACACTTCTTCATTTCTTAATCAACAAAAACACTTAATAAATACAAGTATGCTAGTGTGCTTGAACCTTAACAATTGGAACTAAGTGTGGGGGTCTTCTTCACTCTTAGTGTGCTTTCTTACCCATTCCATCTTGGAATGTGAGAATGTACACATTCCAATGACTAAGATTCGGATACATTGTCATATGCAAACAAATGAAAAAACTATTAAAAGACAAAAACAAACAATAACGTCTTTCCTTCGGGAATTCTTTTCTCACCTCACTCATTCTCGACGTACGGACGTGCTTCCTACTCATTCTCTTGCAAGATGGTAACGCACTCGGACCAGCGAGCCTGCAACACCTGAGCTAGAACGTTAGCCGTTCCCTAAAAAACACAAACAATACATCCCTAGTGAGGGGAACTACGTCGCTCTGATTCTCATGCTCCCGATGAGATACGTAGGCAGTGGGGTAGGGCCCATTCGAGCACTTCTTTTATTTTCCCTACATTTGTTTCTCTTTCTCATTCCATTCCTTTTCTAGTTCTTTTCCAGTATCTTTTTCTACACCCTTTGATTGAAGCAAGCAAGCGTGGATCCCATCGAGTACGATGGACGCGAGAGGGTGCTAATACCTTCCTCTCGCGTAACCGACTCCCGAACCCAGTTCTCTTGGTTGTAAGACCACGTTCTTTCCTTCCTTCAGGTTTATGCGGTGTTTCCTTTCCCTCTTGGGATAAATACACATTGCTGGCGACTCTGTTTGGTGCCACTTTCGCGTTTGTACTTGGATGAAAATCCCGGGAGCGACAGCTGGCGACTCTGCTGGGGACTATTGACCTATTGCTGGTCCATCCTAAGCGAGTCAATCCTAGCGCTTGTTTGCTTTTCTTTCATTGGGTGTTTACTGTTGTGCTATATTTACCATTTTATTGTATGGTTATTTACGGCTTTACTGTACATTACGGTATTTATGGCTTTTTAGCATTACATATCATATTATTACTGCTATACTGGATGATGCTGTTTTCTGTTTTGCGGGATGGGATTTCTGAGAGATAAGCCCATTACACAGGCTTGAGTATACACTTAGGATTAGAGTGGAGAGTAGTGGGACCTACGTGCCGTCTGGAGTACGTTGGGTATTCACGAAATTCACAGCTAGACGAGGCTATCTTGGGACCCATCATGGCATGCGCGTCTTGCGTATTCCAGGATGTCGATCTAGAGAGTTGTCGACTCTGGTGACCATTCCCGAGGACTCAGTTGCGGCACTCCTCTCGAGATGTGACAGTGGCAGACCATATTCTGTGGTAAACCCATTGCGCATTCTCGACCCGAGGACCCAATGCTGGGAACTTGCCATAGGGTTTCCTTTTTGGAAAGAGAATTAGTGGAGGCACTCCTCGATTGGCGATAGTACTGTACCCCGAGGGATGAATGTACTATTGCTTCTCGACCTCAGTGCCAGAAGCTGAAGACCTTTCGTCTTGGAGAATCAGTTGAGGCCTCCTCGATTGATGATGATGCCAAACCAGAAATGGTGAACGTATCATCATTTCTCGACCTGAGAGTCCGGGATACTGAACATCCTATAACCCACATGTGAGAAGGGGGGTTGTTTGCAGGTTTGCAGGTGACCATGACTTCCTACATACCCGGTTTTCTGTTGATTTTACACAAAGGAAGGGTTCATCCTATTATATTCAGACAGTTCCTACTTGTGGTTCCATATTGTTCCCAGGGCTACACTGACACCGCACACAGTTCAGCACAGACACCTGATTACCTGATCACATTGCCCTTTGCATTGCATTATCATATCATAACGGTTATGTTTGTCAATTTCAGGTGCCTAATATACTTCTGATTCCAATCCATGGGTTCAACAGAGAATGACGAGAGAAGGAAGAACAATGTTTCTTACATGTTTCCAGACCCTACCTTGGATTCATTGCTCAAAGTCATAGACATGGTCGGCCCCGATGTTCTTGATAGGTTTCAAAAGAAGTATGGGAATTTGGTTAGGATGGTCCGTACTATCACGAAGTATGAACATGATGCTCTACACACCCTGCTGCAGTTCTATGAGCCTTCGCTGAGATGCTTCCTCTTTCCAGATTACATTTTGATGCCGACGCTAGAAGAATTCTCATTTATTTTGGGGGTTCCGATCATGTCAACAATACCATTTTTTTCTGGTAGCTCTCCTAGTGTAAAAGAAATTGCCGCTGCAACACAAATGGACCAGTCAGTGATCAAAAGTGGTGTGAGTAACAAAAACGGAGTTGACGGATTTCATCTGGAATTCCTTTCTGATCAAGCCCAAGAGGCCGCTAATGCTAAAAACTGGACGGTTTACAACTCCATTTTGGCTCTTTGCATATATGGCCTAGTTCTTTTTCCCAATCAGCAAGACTTTGTGGATATGCAAGCTACGAGAGTTTTCGTTCTTAAAAATCCAGTCCCTACTTTGTTAGGGGATTTTTATTATTCCGTGCACTACAAGAACGAGAAAAGAAGGGGAGGCCCTGTTAGTTGTTGCACTCCACTGCTATGTCATTGGCTTTTCAAGCATTTGCCTCAAACAGGTGCCTTTGTGGAAACCATAGATGTTGCGAAGTGGTCCGAGCGAATGATAGGTTTAACAGCTGATAATATTGTCTGGTTCGATCATTGATTGCTGAGAATTGAGCTTATCACAAGATGCGGAAGTTTTCCAAATGTACCTCTGATTGGCAGAAAAGAAGGGATCAATTATAATCCAATTTTGGCCATCCGACAGTTCGAGTATGCTTCTAGAGGTCCTCCTACAGAGCAAGACATGGAAGAATCTTTGTTCTTCACAGGAACTAAAGATGAGAAGGTGGTAGAGGTAGTGAATGCTTGGAAAGATAAGCATAAAATTGGAAAAGCGGTTTTTGGGAAAGGAGATTGTAGGTCTTATCCTGAATATGACAAATGGATTGAGATGAAAGTAAAGGAATTGCTTTTGCCCTTTTTAAGGAGACCTCTTGTACGTTCAGTACAGCCTGAACAACCCACCATGGTGGCTATTGAGGAGTGCGAGAAATGAAAGAAAAAGGTTAGAGAGCTGCAGATAGAGAACTCTGGGATGAGTAGATGTCTTCAGAAAGCTCTAGCGGACAACAAAGAGTTGGAAAAGAGAGCATTGAAAGCAGAAAAAACCCTGGCGGACAAAGAAGAAGATTTTGATAAGAGAGCTCGATACTTCCGGAAGCTTACCTTGGGAGCAGATGATACTAGTCAGGCTCATAAGGCTACAAAGCAGGCTCTAGCCCGAAGCCAAGATTCGTTAGCTAAACTCCGTCAAGCTTGGGATGAAGTCAGAATTGAGAACTCTGAATTGATGACCCAGTTAATAGATAAAAATGAAGAGCTGAAGAAAGCACATGAAGCAAGAAGAAAACATCGAGAAGACCTTGACAGAAGCCAAGAACAGGCAAGGAACGCTGAAGATAAGCTGAAGATCGCTAACAAAGAGCTTGAAGATGTCACGGCGGATCTGAAGCTAGTTAAAATTCAAGCTGGAATTAAGAGGCGCAAAGGAGTCGGTGAAGATGAAGCCTTGCTGATGCACGTGGGTTCGTTAGAGGATGCGTTGGAAAAAAGGGACGTCGTAATCAAAGAGCTGATTGAGAAGCCACATCATCAGCGTACCCGCATCCTGTTTGAAGAGATTAAGTACTCCAGCCAGAAGCTGAAGGATGTAGAGCTGTCGGATTAGTGATTTTTGTCATTTCTTTGTAATTTGTAATGGTTACCATCATAATTGTTGATGGATCCATTTGACTGCTTGTTTCTTATTTTGTTGCTGAAACTATGACTAATGTACTGGAAAACTTCTGGAAATTTGTACGAAAAGAGCTATTTCTGTTCACAATTTCTGGTTTTCAGATATATGTGATGTGTTATCTGCACACAGGCACACTACAAAGTCACTATTTCTGGTCTCCAGATATTTATGATCGATGTATATGAATATCTCTTCAGAGCAAAACTCACTAATCACGATTTCTGGTCGTCAGGAATTTGTGGTTATGATTGGAATCAGGATATGAAAAGTATCTTGAAATGACAAACATAACTGTGCATTTGCATTTGCATAGCATATCATTTTTGCATTGCAGGTTTTCTCCTTTTGCAGGCGCCTGCTAACCTTTATTTGGTTTCAAGCACGATAGCTGATACCCCAGTTCACCGATATTCTACCCGACGCAATCAAGCAAGAGTAATGGAGCAAGTTCAGACAGAGTTAGCCGATTTGAGGGGAAAGATGGAACAGTTTATGAACCTCATGCAGGGGATTGTTCAAGGTCAACAGGAGCTGGGGACAGGTCAAGAAAACATGAGGATTAGACAAGAAGCTATGAGAACCACTATCCAGAGGCTGGAAACTGAAATCCCAAATCGCAACGTGCGCACTCCTCCTGTTGGCACAATCCCTGCTGGTGGGGTACATCTGGGATTTGATAACAATGAGGATGGTCAGGAGGACCAGTTCACTGCATTCAACAATGACATGGGTTTCTACAATGACGACCGGAAGTATGAAGGGCTGGATGAAAGACTCAAGGCTATTGAGAGCCAAAATCCTCTTGGAATTGATGTAGAAGACATGGGTCTCGTGCAGGGTGTGCGAATTCCTCCCAAGTTCAAGCTTCCTGCTCTGGATAAGTACAACGGCAGTACCTGTCCCAAAACACATTTGCAAGCTTACAATCGCAAGATTGCCGCTTACACCGAGGACCAAAAGCTCTGGATGTATTTTTTCCAGGATAGCCTGTCAGGCGCTTCCCTGGAATGGTACATTAAGCTGGACAGGGTTCATATAAGGAGTTGGAAAGATTTGTGCGCTGCGTTTCTGAAGCAGTATCAATATAATCTGGACATGGCACCTAATCGTACTCAATTGCAGAGTATGACTCAGGATAACAAGGAGGGCTTTAAGCAGTACGCACAGAGATGGAGAGAATTGGTTGCTCGAGTTCAACCACCTTTGGGTGATCGTGAGATGGCTGATATGTTCATGAGCACACTTCAAGGGACGTATTTGGATAGACTGGCTGCATGTCCCTCCACGGGGTTTGCCGACATCGTCGTTGCTGGGGAACGAATAGAAATTCTACTGAAATTGGGTAAGATTCAAGATGTTGCTTCAAGTTCGAAGAAACCCTTTGCCAATGGACCAAGGAAAAGAAAAGGGGAGTCCAGCGCTGTGTATAGAGGAGGGGGCAGAGGAAGGAATCAGTCCTATCATCAGGTGGATGCGGTAACCATTCCGGTTCCAGCTGGACAACAAACTCCAGATCAGCAAGGTAGACCCCGATTCCAGAACAATAGACAAAGGGACCGTAAGTTTGATCCCTTGCCTATGACATATGCTGCTTTGTTACCACAACTGCTCAAAGAGAAGTTGGTTGAACTTCGGACTATAAAGCCGCTGGATTCCAGAAAATTGCCTCAAGGTTACGATGCTAATGTTCGATGTGAATATCATTCTGGTGCGCTAGGTCATTCAATAGAAAAGTGCTGGGCCTTTCAACATAAGGTTCAAGATCTGATCGACGCAAAAGCTATTAACTTCTCTAGGCCGCCGAATGTTCGTGACAATCCAATGCCTCATCATGGAGGTGCAGGCACAAATGCCATTTTTGATGGCGAAAAGTTGAATTTGATTACTGATGTTAATTTGGTGAAGACTCCGCTGTTGATTGTAAAAGAATGTTTGTTAAAAGGAAAGGTAGTTCCTGGATGCGCCTCTAATTGCGAGGATTGTTCAAAGCAGGTTAATGGCTGCAGTAAGTTGAGAGTTGGACTGCAGGATCTTATGGACGAGGGAAGTCTTCAGTTTGATAAAGTAGAGAAAGAACAGGATGTTTCTGCCGTTACCATTTACTATAATCCAGTCGAGATACAGGTGCCTGTTGAGGAGCCTGTTGCTATCATCGTGCCTGAGAGGCCAAGACCAGTTACGATTATAGTTCCTGAATCGGCTGCTTATGTGTCTAATAGGGCAGTTCCGTGGCAGTATGGAACTGATACTCGTCAAGGAGGAAGTCGGCAGAAGGCAGAGGCTGTTGGTACTAGCATTGAGAATGTCAGTGGGCCAAGTGGTTTCACTAGGAGCGGTCGACTGTTTGCTCCCCAGACTCTAAGGAATGATAAAGAGGCTGAAGCCGCTGCAAGAGCGAAAGGAAAATAGGTTGTTGATGACAAGGTGCATGCTCAGGAAGAGGACCCTAAAGTCAATTTTGATAATGATGTTGAGGAATTTATGAGGGTTATCAAAAAGAGTGATTACAAGATCATTGACCAACTTAATCAGACACCCACTAAAATTTCGATATTATCCCTGTTAATGAGTTCAGATGCACACCGGGCTGCTTTGTTGAAAGTTCTGAATATGGCATACGTTCCCCAAGAGATTACAGTGAATCAGTTGAAGGGGGTAATTTCTAATGTGAATGTGAGCCACGGGTTGGGATTTACGAACAGGGATTTGACACCAGATGGACGTAACCACAACAAAGCGCTGCACATCACACTTGAATGCAAAGGAGCTGTTTTGTCGCATGTGCTGGTTGACACAGGTTCTTCCTTAAATGTGTTACCCAAAAAGGCCCTGATGAAAATTGAAGTAGATGGATTGGTTCTGAGACCCAGCGATCCGATTGTGAGAGCTTTCGATGGATCCCAAAGATCGGTGTTTGGGGAGGTTGAACTACCAATACAGGTTGGTCCACAGATATTCAAGACGATCTTTCATGTTATGGACATTCAGCCTGCTTATAGCTGTTTGTTGGGCCGACCGTGGATTCACGCAGCAGGCGCAGTTACCTCCACACTTCATCAGAAGCTCAAGTATGTGTTCGAGGGTCAAGTGGTTACTGTTTGCGGCGAGGAAGATATATTCGTGAGTCATTTATCCACTTTCAAATATGTGGAAATGGATGGAGAGATTCATGAAACTTTGTGCCAATCTTTTGAAGCCCTGAATATCAATAACTTACCAGAGTCTACTTCAGCAGCAGTGGTGTCAAATGTGCCAGGTGGGCCGAGTGCATCAATTGCGTCGTACAAGCAGGCCAGAGAAGTGGTCGAAAGCGGAAATGCTCAAGGTTGGGGTAAAGCTATAGATGTGTTCGTGAAAGAAGATAAGTTTGGCATTGGATACCAGCCGGGCCGGATGCCAGTTCCTCGATTCTGTGGGCCAATCAACTTCAACAGTGGAGGAATTATCAATCCCAACCAGTCCTGCTCAGCAATAGAAGATGGCGCTAAAAGCTCATATTATCTGGACAGATGGGTATATGCACTGGCTCCAGGCGAGGCGTTGCAAAATTGGTCTAGTGAAGAAATCGTTCATGTTGTTCACCATTCAGAGTAATAATTCTTGTCTTTCATAATGCATGAAATCCCACACTCTGCCCAAGGTGTGAGGATCCATTTGTAGGGCCACCATATTTTCTCATATAATGTTCAAATATCAATAAAAGGACGTTTTTGTTTACAAATTTGTGTTCCTTTACTCTTTCTTTATTTTATTTTTGCACAAAGAAAATTAAAAATGATAATGCACTTTCTTTTCTTTTGTTTTCAAGCAAAAATTAATCTAAAATAAAGCATAAACCCAATCATGCAGACTGGATTCTGTGGATTTCTCTGAAAATGATTCTGTTATGCCCACGTATGATTTCGACAATCCGATCTATCAAGCTGAGGAAGAAAGTGATGAAGACCATGAACTCCCGGAAGAGTTGGCTAGGTTGTTGAAACAGGAAGAGAAGACCATTCAGCCTCATCAGGAAGCTCTTGAGATCATCAATATTGGGTCAGAGGAAAGCAAGAAAGAGATCAAGATTGGTGCGAGTCTGCGGGCCGATGTAAAGCAAGAGCTGATAATCATGTTACATGAATACGTTGACATCTTTGCTTGGTCATACCAAGATATGCCAGGTTTAGATACAGACATAGTTGTGCATAGACTACCATTGAAAGAGGACTGCCCACCGGTCAAGCAGAAGCTACGCAGGACAAAACCAGAAATGGCTTTGAAGATCAAGGAAGAAGTACAGAAACAGTTGGATGCAGGTTTTCTGGCAGTAACCAACTATCCTCCCTGGGTGGCCAATATAGTACCGGTGCCGAAGAAAGATGGCAAAGTCAGAATGTGTGTGGATTACAGAGATCTCAATAGGGCGAGCCCTAAAGATGATTTTCCACTCCCTCATATTGATGTGCTGGTTGATAATACCGCTCAGTTTTCAGTGTTCTCATTTATGGATGGATTCTCCGGGTACAATCAGATAAAGATGGCGCCTGAAGACATGGAGAAGACGACATTCATTACCCCGTGGGGTACCTTCTGTTACAAAGTAATGCCTTTTGGGTTGAAGAACGCAGGGGCAACTTATCAAAGAGCAATGGTGACGTTATTCCACGATCTAATTCATAAAGAGATCGAGTGCTATGTGGATGACATGATTGCTAAATCAAAGACAGAAGAGGAACATCTGATCAACTTGAAGAAGTTGTTTGAGAGGCTGAGGAAATTCAGGTTAAGACTGAATCCTAACAAGTGTACTTTCGGCGTGCGGTCCGGAAAATTGCTTGGTTTCATTATCAGCGAAAAAGGGATAGAGGTTGATCCTGCTAAAGTGAAAGCTATACAAGATATGCCTGTACCGAGAACTGAGAAAGAAGTTCGCGGCTTTCTAGGAAGATTGAACTACATTTCAAGGTTCATATCGCACCTAACTGCCACTTGCGAACCGATATTCAAAATGCTACGAAAAGATCAAATGGTCAGGTGGAATGATGATTGTCAAAATGCATTCGATAAAATAAAAAGATATTTGCAGGAACCTCCAATTCTGATACCTCCAGTTCAAGGGAGACCACTGATTATGTACTTGACAGTGCTCGAAGGATCCATGGGTTGTGTTCTCGGTCAACACGACGAGACAGGTAGGAAAGAACATGTTATCTACTACCTGAGCAAGAAATTTACATATTGTGAATCACGTTATTCAATGCTTGAGAAGACATGTTGTGCACTCGCATGGGCCGCCAAACGCTTGATACAATACATGCTCACACATACAACCCTGCTGATCTCAAAATTGGATCCGGTCAAGTATATTTTTGAGAAACCAACACTTACAGGCAGAGTTGCAAGGTGGCAGATGGTACTGACAGAGTACGATATTCAATTTACTTCGCAATAGGCAATCAAAGGAAGTATACTGTCAGATTATCTTGCTCAACAGCCTCTCGATGATTATCAGCCCATGAGATTTGATTTCCTTGATGAGGACATCATGTTTCTCAAAGCGAAAGACTGCGAGGAACCACTTCTGGAAGAGGGGCCTGACCCTGAATCCAAATGGAGTTTGATGTTTGATGGGGCAGTTAATATGAATGGGTGCGGAGTTGGTGCAGTCCTTATTACGCCAGAAGGTGTTCACATGCCCTTCACTGCCCGAGTAACTTTCGGGTGTACCAACAATGAAGCAGAATATGAAGCTTGCATACTAGGGATTGAGGAAGCTATTGATTTATGAATCAAGACCCTCGATATCTTTGGTGATTCAGCATTGGTAATCAATCAAGTAAAGGGAACTTGGCACACACATCAGCAGAATTTGATTCCGTATAGAGATTATACGAGGAGATTGCTGACATTCTTTACAACTGTCAAGTTGTACCATGTTCCTAGAGATGAAAATAAGTTTGCAGATGCCTTGGCCACTATCTCTTCGATGATCAAAGTGCACGGTTGGAACTTTGTACCCAGGATTGATGTATCTCGTCTTGATAGGCCTGCTTTTGTGTTTGATGTTGATGTAGTGTCTGACGATAAGCCTTGGTACCATGACATCAAATGCTTCTTGAAAAATCAAGAATACCCGCCTGGGGCATCTTCCAATGACAAGTAGACATTAAGAAGGCTAGCTGGTAGTTTCTTCTTGAACAAAGATGGCGTGTTGTATAAGAGAAATTTTGACACGGTTTTGCTCAGATGTGTGGATAGACACGAGGCAGACCTGTTAATGATTGAAGTGCACGAAGGCTCTTTCGGTACCCATGCCGGAGGACATGCGATGGCTAAGAAATTATTGAGATTGGGGTATTATTGGTTGACAATGGAGTCAGATTGCTGCAAGTATGCTCGCAAGTGTCACAAATTCCAGATCTATGCAGATAAAGTGCACGTTCCTCCAAATCCGTTGAGTATCATGTCCTCTCCGTGGCCATTTGCAATGTGGGGCATTGATATGATCGGGAAAATTGAGCCTACTGCTTCAAACGACCATAGTTTCATCTTGGTCGCCATTGATTACTTCACTAAATGGGTTGAAGCAGCATCTTATGCCAATGTCACTAAGCAAGTAGTGGCTCGTTTCTTGAAAAGGGACATCATTTGTCGATATGGAGTGCCCAAAAGAATCATTACTGATAATGGTTCTAATTTGAACAATAAGATGATGGCTGAGCTATGCCGGGACTTCAGAATCGAACATCACAATTCTTCTCCGTACCGCCCGAAGATGAATGGCGCAGTCGAAGCAGCCAACAAAAATATCAAGAAGATTGTGCAGAAGATGGTTGTCACGTACAAAGATTGGCATGAGATGTTACCATTGGCTTTGCATGGGTATCGAACATTAGTCCGCACGTCCACTGGGGCAACACCATACTCGCTTGTATATGGTATGGAGGCAGTTCTACCGATAGAAGTGGAGATTCCCTCTCTCCGAGTATTGATGGACGTTAAGCTAGATGAAGCTGAATGGGTACGAGCCAGATTTGATCAGCTGAACCTTATTGAGGAGAAGCGATTAGCAGCGGTATGCCATGGCCAGCTATACCAGTGCAGAATGAAGAGGGCATTCGATCAAAAGGTTCGACCTCAAGTCTACAAGGTCGGGGATGTGGTAATCAAGAGAATACTTCCTCCGAGTACAGATCACAGGGGCAAATGGACTCCTAACTATGAAGGTCCGTTCGTGGTAAAAAAGGTTTTCTCAGGTGGAGCCTTGTTGCTGACAACCATGGATGGTGAAGATTTTTCATCCCCTGTTAATTCAGATGCAGTCAAAAAATACTTCGTATAAAGAGACCCGCTGGATAAAAGAAAAAAAAATCCAGGCAAAAAAGGGCATCCCGGCGAACCAAAAACAGAATAAAGGTTCGGGCAAAAATTAGGGATATAATTGAAAAGAATTGTACACCCGGTAAGTTGAAAACCCGAAAGGGCAACTTAGGCAAAAATGGGTATCCCGGTGGATTGAAAACCTGAAAAGACGATCCACACCAAACAGGGATTAAAGCGAATGACTGCAGTCTGAATTAATCTGTACGTTTTCTACTCTTCAGCAAACTGGCAAAATTCCAAAGGAGGAATTGGTCCAATCACGAGCTTCCGGAGGCGAAGATAATTAGGAGAGTTGGAATACATACTGGCTATAACAAAATCAGAAATCAGTTGGAATCCAATTTCCGCATTATCATTAGGATAAATTTCTTTTCTCAATTTTATGGCAATCGCCTCTTTCAGGGGTTTGCTTCTGATTGTAAATTCGCCAATTTTTTGCATTTCATCAATAAAGTTGAATATTCAGTCACGGGCTTTTATTTTCATTTTACTGTTTTGTTTGCAAAATCGTCCGATTTTTGATAATAAAACGTTACTTTGAAAATATCTTGGCCTTGCAAAAACATGCACAAAGACAATCGAAATTACGTTGCTTGTTGGACAACCTTGGATGGTGGACCCAAAAGACCACGCAATATCCTGGGGCACGTGCATATTCTTTTTCTGTTACAGGTAATGAGCGCGATCGATCCAAACAGCATGATCGTAACCACGAGCAGATATTTGCTATGACTCGATACGGTTGTATCTTATTAAGTCGATTCTTCCATTCAAGAGTTCCCACTAAGTTTCGTGACGGCAACGGTGTTCGAAGATGGATTTCTTCTGTGTTGATAACGGTTATTAATGCAGTGAATACTCCAGGTTGACAATAAGTGTCAATCCTCCAGTACCTTGCAGACGATGTGAAAGGTAGTTCAAGGCAGAGTGTTTGTCTAAGAGTTTGAAAATGCCTGGTTTTCTATAAAATCCTCTTAAGAGACGAAACTTTTAATACCAACATCCCTTGTGGAGTTTACTCTTGGCAGGATGTACCAGCAAGTGGTAGTATCATGTCTCCCGCAGGTTTCAGCATGGGAAATTTGTCAAAGAATAATCCCCAGCGGAGTTATTGACCATTCCATGCATGGGGCATGTAACCTCCCCAGCAAAAGATATTCCCGATCTATAATCCCCAGTAGAGTTTGAGGACATTTAGTCTTCTGTAAAATCCTCTCAAAAAAAAAAAAAAAGAGGCATTCCTAGCACAAGACGCTCTAAAGCAGTTTTCTTCAGCAGAGTTGATGAGAAACTCATTATCCCCAGCGGAGTCATTAAACGGAAAGTTCGCCTAACATGGGGCATTGTGACATTTACCCTAAGCTCGACAGTCATTTTCCTCAGCAGATTACCGAGGAATTGCTTTGGGTTTCCCCAGCAGATCTCTAGGGACTCTTTCTCAGTATGTTGCAACGGATTGTCTTTCAGCCAAGATTTGGATATTCCTCGCAGAGTAGCCCTGATCCCCGACAAGATCATATCTTTGGTAATGATATCCCCACAGAGTTCAGCATTGAATCTTGTCCGCTATACTCCCCAGCCGAGTCGCGGTAATTTCCCCAACTTGGTCTATATGGATCAACGAAATCTCTTTTTCAGCAAAGTGTCAGCATATGATATTACCCAGCAGGTGGTGTAATTCTCAGCATTACTAAGTTACAATCCAAAGTCCAATTTATTTTTGGCATACAGTTTGTTCATATTATTCCAGCCGGTGGGATAGTATGGCAGATGGTTGTTCTAGCAGGTGGGATGATCATTATATACAGTTTGTTCATATTATTCCAGCAGGTGGGATAGTATGGCAGATGGTTATTCCAGCAGGTGGGGTGATCATTATATACAGTTTGTTCATATTATTCCAGCCGGTGGGATAGTATGGCAGATGGTTGTTCCAACCAGTGGGATGATCATTATATACAGTTTGTTCATATTATTCCAGCCGGTGGGATAGTATGGCAGATGGTTGTTCCAGCCAGTGGGATGATCATTATATACAGTTTGTTCATATTATTCCAGCCGGTGGGATAGTATGGCAGATGGTTGTTCCAGTCAGTGGGATGATCATTATATACAGTTTGTTCATATTATTCCAGCATGTGGGATAATATTGCAGATGGTTGTTCCAGCCAGTGGGATGATCATTATATACAGTTTGTTCATCTTATTCTAGCATGTGGGATAATATTGCAGGTGGTTATTCCAGCAGGTGGGATGATCATCTGGCAAAGCTTCCAAAGCCGGTTTGGTAAGCATCAAAGTCCAAGTTTAATTTGGCAAAGCTGCAAAAGTCCATCCGAGGATGGCAATTTTGAGATTCCAAAGCCTGTTTGGTAATCATTGAAGTCCAACGACAGATTGGCAAAAATCCAGCACGAACTGGTAAAAGTCCATTGTTTAGAATGGTAGAGCAGCTAAAGTCCACCAGCAGTTTGGCAAGCCAGTAGTCGTCTGGCGTCGTTCAAAAAGACATTTCTAAAGTCCATCAGCAGTGTGGCAAGCCAGTAGTCGTCTGGCGTCGTTCAAAAAGACATTTCTAAAGTCCACCAGCAGTGTGGCAAGCCAGTAGTCGTCTGGCGTCGTTCAAAAAGACATTTCTAAAGTCCACCAGCAGTGTGGCAAGCCAGTAGTCATCTGGCGTCGTTTAAAAAGACATTTGTTAAAGTCCATCAACAGTATGGCAAGCCAGTAGTCGCCTGGCGTCGTTCAAAAGACAGATCTCTCCGACGACGTTCATTTGCCGATTCAATCCAAAAGTCTCGTTGGGTTTATATCCCTTTTCTTCTTCATCACCCAGAGCAAATTTTTGGTTATATTTGGTATTCAATCACTATATACCTTGAAAGTCTGAAAGCAATCGCTTTCAGGCATTCAGGTTTACAGTGTTTAAATAGGGGCAGCTATAATACCCCAAAATTTGCTCTCCCCTTTTGGCATCATAATTTAGCATTATCATATCATATCATATCCATCTCATTAGCATTGCATTGCATTTAACATAGAAAAATGAAGCATAGCATTCCTCTTACCATCAAGGCATGTGTTCAGGTGGAAGGTGGATAATCAAGGGATCATTCAAAGCACAAAAAGGTCAATCAAGTTGCCTCAAGGCAAGTCAAGAGTCTCTCATGTCTCATACCATCTCAATTGATCATCCACAATCTCAAGGAAGTGAGATCCAATGGGAGATTGAAGCAATACATACTTCAACATGCAAGAGGTTCAAAAACTGAAGGAAAACCCTCTAAAGAGATAGCTCATTGATCCAAAATCATCCTTAAATGGCATATCCCATCATCCTTTAAAAGGATACACAACATACTATGAGGAATTTGAAATTGAAGACTGCATTTTTCCCTCCTAACCAGAGGAGGTCAAAATTAGGGTTTCTAATAAAATCAGGATATCTTTGATTTTTTGGACAAAACTTGATGTCATGGTATTCTATATGTTCTTAAGTGTATGTATGTGGAAAATCACCTCTCAATTGGTTTTAGAAGTGGTTCAATTGGAAGAAAAATAAAAAATCAGAGAAATTGGGGCCAAGTCAAATAATCAGAGGAAAAAGTCAACTCTTGACTTTTTGAGGCCAAATTCATAAAATTCATGTTATATGTGTCCAATGTACAAAATTTGGTCAAGAAACTCCAAAGGAATCATGAAAAAATCAAGAGGTGGAAAGTTGCCATTTTTGGAAGAAGTAGGGTTTCCAAAAATAGTAATTTTGGACCATTTTGCATCAGAGTTTAAACCAAGGCCATTTAAAATTGAAGCATCAAATGAAAATTCCACCAGGCCACAACAAAAGGTCTTGCTTTAAGCTTCAAATCCATGTGTAGAACATCTCCATTGGATAAATATTGAGATAGATATGGATGATCAAAGTTGGAGGAAAGTAGGCCAAAACCATGTCATGACCAAGGATTTTCAAGGCACGCGCGCAGTCATTTTCACAAGCATGTGGTGAGCCAAATGTCCACCCATTTTTCATCAAGATAAAAGCCTCAAATGGAAAAATTTTCAACATCAAAGTTGTTCTTTGTAGTGTCATCTTCAATATTGATGTTGGGAAAATTTTGAATTGATCAAGTTATGAGTGGGTTATAGTGGTCTCAAGATAGGTTGATTAGGCTGAACTTCCATGCATGTCACTTGCCATGCCATGGCTTGCTTTGCACACATATGAGCCAGTTTGTTTTCCATCTGTTGGTGGTCATTTTTAGACATATTTGAGGCATCATTTCACTCCAATTTTCAAACCAACATTGTTCCCCAAGGTGTCCTCTTTCCAAAGAACTCATAAACTCACCAAGTCTTTCATTGAGTAGAGAGAAAAACTTCAACAAACTACCCTATGTTGGCACTGGTACATTGACAGCATGTTGCACAATTTGGTTCACTCATACTACAAACACTTCCACACTTTATTTCAACATTTGGTCAAACATATCACCTACACAATACACACTATCACGTGCCATACATGGGAATAGAAAGAACAAACTTGCTTAGCAAGTTTCTGATGCACAAGCTCCTGCTACACAACCGTGCCAATTCACTTTCTCTTTGCTCCCACCATAACTGTCATGAACCAACCTCACCCTATCACAATCCTCAATGACTCGCCCCTAACTAACTTGACTCAGTTAGTTAGGGTGCACTCAATTAACCAAGTTGTGACTCATTTAACTACCTCACTAAACCATGGTTAAAGCTTACTATAAAACAAATCACACACTCTAACTTCAGTTCTAACTTCATTTTCTCACATTCAACTCAGAAACTCTCTCCATTCTCTCTCAATTTCTCCACATTGCAACTGATTTTCGAGCTCCATTTCATTCATCTTCCTCATCTTCATCTCAGAATCTCTCTGATTCTCTCTCCATTTTCATCACATTGCAACTGTTTTGAAGCTTGGATTTCAGCTCTTCTCCACTGAAGCATCATCCATTTTTGCATCTAAGCCTTTATTTGACCAAAAGAAGCTCAAAGAGGAAGCAACATCTCTGGTTTTCTGAAGAACACATCAAGATCATAAATCTTCAGGTACGAATTTCTTCCATTATAGACATAATGTGAAGATGTTATCAGGTTCTTGATGCTTCCTATAAGCTCAAGAACTTGTCTGGCTAGTTGATAGGACTTTAGAGGCATAGTTGAAATGTTAGGGCAAATCTTCCTCTGTTCGATTCTCTCATCTCATGAATGTTTTGTGCATTTTGTCTTTGGATTCGTGTTCTACATAAGTTCAGCATCATTTTGGTGTAATATTTGTGCATTTCTGTGAGATCCAAAGTTTGCAGGTGGTGCTTCTCGCCGGAGAAGGTGACCGGAGGTCCCTCTCCGGCTTGTTGGTTTCAATTGTTAGGGTTTACCAGGTTTCAATCTTGTCCGTCCAAGTTTCATGATCGTGCGGTCCAAGAGCTGACAGCACATTAAAATTCACGTGCAAATCATGTGCACAATTTCTGAATTGGACATGAGCCTTTATGCTATCTGCATCTCCTCATTTTAAGGCCCAATCATATTGAACGGATGTTTTGCTAAGTTCATACCCCCATTCATATTGCATTTTTATTTTATTTTCATTTTTTTTCTACACGTTTCATAATTGAATTTTAAAAATACCAAACTTCATCATAAAATTCCACAAAAATTCATGAGCCTTCTTAAAACATTTAGAAATTTTTTCATGATTTTATTTATTGATTTTATGACCTTTTTGCCCCTGTTCTATAATATTCTTTGAATTTCAATTTGTATGCATGCTTAATGTGATACATAAATTTGTGCATTTTTGTTCTTGATCATTAAAAATTATTTTGATGCTTTTATTTTTGCATTGAGTCATTATCATCTTGAGGTATGTTAAGTGATTTTTATTTTATTTTTTTAGTTAGTTTATGGCATGTTTGGTGTTCATTTTTGTGTTACTTTGTATGATGTGTATACTTGACCTAAGTGCATTGCATAAAGCCTTTTTGCCTTGAATTTTTTACATGATACTTTGATATGTGATTCATCTCTGATTTGTGAACCTCAATACCATGTTGTCATAATTTTCATGAACTCATTTGATTTTTTTTTAAAACATTTCATTTGAAGCATTACAACATGTCATATCCTTGTAATCTTTGTGCATGTTTACATGATTTCTTTTGTGCATACTTGCATGATCATTTGCCTACTTTGTGAACCATTCATTTGACATTATAGGTCATTGGTACATGTTATGTGTCATCATTGCATGTTCACTTTCATTTGAACTTTGTGTGTCCTTAATATGAAGTACTTGTGTTATCTTTTTGACTTCCATTTCAATTCTATCTCTTCTATCACTTCTTAAATGTCTTGATGTGTCATGCATGAACACTTGTGAGATGTTTGTGAATCATTTTGTATTTCATTTCAATTCTGATCCTTAGATTACATGTTTCATTCATGCTTGTTTGTTCATTTCTTTCCATCTTTCATTCTCCCTTTTCTTATGGTAGCATGTTCTAATGTCATGGATGATGTTTGTTGCCTATCCACTTGGACTTGCATGATAATGATCATTTGTTTTCCATATGATGTACATTCTGGTTATGATTAATAGTATTTGATCTTTCATCTAATTCTTTTGAGTTTTATGGTGCATTAAATGTTTTTTTACTTCTTATACTTCTTATACATGTTTACTAACCATGTAGGGACTTTGGTAAGTTGCAATTGAGTGTGGATAAGGAATCCACATTCAAATTTCTATCCCTTCTCTTTTACAATTCCATCTTGTGTTTTGTTAAGCACTTATGTGCTTTTTCTTAATAACTCACCACTTTCCCTTTTTGAATTACAATTCATCTTCTAACTTAGAAGTGAATTGTTTAATTCATTCTTTCTTTAGACTTTAGGTTGAAACCTCACAAACCATTAGGACCACTCCCTTTAATTTTCAATTAGGATTGAGTCTTAGTTCATATAGATTTTTACCTTTGCTCCTCTCTTGAGTCTCTCTTCTCATCTCAAAGAAAATACAAAAAATATCTAATAAAGGTAGGCATTTATTGCATTTAGGCCTTTCATATAAAGAAAAGGTTATAAGAGGTTTTCTCTTATAATCTTAGAATGTGTAGCATATAGCCCATCTTGGGTCAATGTGTTAAACATTTGATCTTGTATGAGGGACTTAAATGCAATACTTGTTGAAGGTACAAATAAAAAACACTTCTTCATTTCTTAATCAACAAAAACACTTAATAAATACAAGTATGCTAGTGTGCTTGAACCTTAACAATTGGAACTAAGTGTGGGGGTCTTCTTCACTCTTAGTGTGCTTTCTTACCCATTCCATCTTGGAATGTGAGAATGTACATATTCCAATGACTAAGATTCGGATACATTGTCATATGCAAACAAATGAAAAAACTATTAAAAGACAGAAACAAACAATAACGTCTTTCCTTCGGGAATTCTTTTCTCACCTCACTCATTCTCGACGTACGAACGTGCTTCCTACTCGTTCTCTTGCAAGATGGTAACCCACTCGGACCAGCGAGCCTGCAACACCTGAGCTAGAACGTTAGCCGTTCCCTAAAAAACACAAACAATCCATCCCTAGTGAGAGGAACTACGTCGCTCTGATTCTCATGCTCCCGATGAGATACGTAGGCAGTGGGGTAGGGCGCATTCGAGCACTTCTTTTATTTTCCCTACATTTGTTTCTCTTTCTCTTTCCATTCCTTTTCCAGTTCTTTTCCAGTATCTTTTCCTACACCCTTTGATTGAAGCAAGCAAGCGTGGATCCCATCGGGTACGATGGACGCGAGAGGGTGCTAATACCTTCCTCTCGCGTAACCGACTCCCGAACCCAGTTCTCTTGGTCGTAAGACCACATTCTTTCCTTCCTTCAGGTTTATGCGGTGTTTCCTTTCCCTCTTGGGATAAATACACATTGCTGGCGACTCTGTTTGGTGTCACTTTCGCGTTTGTACTTGGATGAAAATCCCGGGAGCGACACTATGCTTAGGGTGTAATGAATTGTCCTTTCCTCCTACAAATATGGTGTATTCATAGAGGCCTCTTGGTCCTAGGGTTCTCTTGGGAAGGGTTACCGCTAACTCAGTCAAATGGTAAATAGTTTAATCCTTATTTCCAAGGAGGACATGGGTCATTTAATGACCTTGACTTCTCTCTGCCCTAGAAACGTATTTTCCCATGTTTCCCATGACTGGGTGATATGAAGACCTTAGGTGCGAGGCAATACCTCCCTTTGGGGTGACATATTATCGTCACCTTTCCTTGGGAGGCATGCAACCATCTCACTGGTAGATCCCTTTTACAAATATAACACTACATAGTCCCTCAAGCACGAGGCATTTTGATAGAGGACAAAATGTTATTATATCACGACTCATGGGAGTATCTATAAGACATGAGCTTCCTAAGGACATATGTCCTTATGTGAAATTTTTATATACTTGAGACTATAAGTCCCTTAGGTAAAATTGTATATGGCCCGACTGACAAGACTATATGTCCCTCGCGCGAGGTGTTTGACCTCTCTGGTAGGACTTTCATCGGGACCTCAAGTAAGACTTGTTGTCGAGTCTATTAGGATAGATATTAGTCACACCTCTTAGGCGTGATTATTGACTCTGATCTCACTTGAGGAAACATTAAGCCCCTCAGCAAGAGTTTAGTTAGCATGAGGAGTTTAAGTCCCTCGGGAAAATTTATATGTATCTTGACTGATGAGACTATAATTCCCTTAGGAAGGGAATGTAACCTCTTGGGTGTGACTTCCATCGAGCCCTAAGGAAAGACTTGTGATCAAGTCTCTTAGGCTAGATATCAGTCGCGTCTCTTAGGCGTGATTCCTAATTCTGATATCGCTTGAGGAAACACTTAGTCCCTTATGCAATAATTTTGCTTTCCTGAGGAGTTTAAGTCCCTCATACGAATTTATATGTAGCTCGATTGATGAAACTATAAGCCCCTTAGGAGAGGCGTTCGAATTCTCGGGCGGTACTTCCATCAAACCCTCAGGCAATATTTGTGATCAAATCTCTTAGGCTAGATGTTGGTCGGGCCTCTTAGGCGTTATATCCTGATTTTGATCTCGCTTGAGGAAACACTAAGCCCCTCAGGCAAAAGTTTAGTTAGCCTGAGGAGTTTAAGTCCCTCAGAAGAATTTATATGTAGCTCGACTGATGAGACTATAATTGCTTCAGGCGTGGTGTTCAACCTCTTGGGTATGACTTCCATCGAGCCCTCAAGAAAGACTAATGATCAAGTCTCTTAGGCAGGATATCAATCTTGTGCTCTTAGGCATGATTCCTGATTCTGGTCCCGCCCGTGGAATCACTAAGTCCCTCAGGTGAGAGTTTAATTAGCCTGAGGAGTTTAAGTCCCTTAGAAGAATTTATATTTAACTTGACTGATGATATTATAAGTCCTTCAGACAAGGCGTTCGACCTCTCAGGCGGGACTTCATCGGGCCCTTAGGAAAGACTTGTGATCAAGTCTCTTAGGATGCATATTAGTCGCACATCTTAAGTGTGACTCCTGATTCTAATCCTACCTAAGGAAGCACTAATTCCAATAGGCAAAAGTTTAGTTAGCCTGAGGAGTTTAAGTCCCTCGGGAAAATTTATATGTAGTTCGGATGATGATACTATAAGTTCCTCAGACGAGGCGTTTGATCTATTGACTTGTCGTGAGGGTGGAAATGACCTTCTTCATGAAGTACAACATAAAGTGTTGCCTCATAGGGCTACAAAGACCTTTGTCATTAATTCCAATGTAAGGTTTTGCCTCAGAGGGCGGCAAGGACCTTTGTCATGTTGTCCAACATAAAACATTGCCTCAAAGGGTGGGGTGGACTTTTTTTATGAAGCCCAACATAAAACATTGCTTCAAAGGTTGACAATAAATTTTGTTATAAAGCCCGACATAAAACGTTGCCTTAAAAGGCGTCAAGGACTTTCGTTATGAAGCCCGACATAAAACATTGCCTCAAAGGGAGGCAAGGACTTTCGTTATGAAGCCTAAAATAAAATATTCAAGGAAAACATCTCTCTTGAGAATAAATTGCTCAAGAATTATGCATTAGTACATAATAATGACACTAATTGGAGAGATTAAAATAAATTTAACCATAATAATATCTAAGATGGAGAGCATTCCAAGTTCGGGGAAAACGCGGTCCTTCTAGCTCCTATAACTTGTATGCCCTATGAGGAAGCTTTTGAAATATGCGATAATGTCCCTCCTAGTTTGGTTGTAGCTTTCCTTATTATACGAGTAGAAATACCTACTTCAAGACCAGACCGCCTTCTTGCATTTCTCTTGGCTTAACTCTAGCTTTATATCTTCTGGTAACTCTATGTTTGGCGAAAAACTCTCGGACATGGGCAGCTTACCTCAATTCGTCAATCAGGTCTATCACACACTCTAAGCCTATCTCATTCGCCTCTTAATTGAATTAGGATTGTCGGCATGAGGGTGTGTCAATCTCTACATGTAGCATGAAATTCACTCTATAGACCATGGAAAATGGGGTTTCCTTGCTGGTGGAATGCAAAGTGGTATGATATGACCATAATATCTCATGGACTAGTTCTGACCATAAGCCTTTGGCACCGTTAAACTTCTTCTTGAGTCCATTCAGAGTTGCTTTGTTTACTGACTTGGCTTGGAAATTGGCTTGACGGTGTACCAAAGACACATATTTCCCTTTTACTCGCAAGTATTTACAAAAATCAGTGACCATAACTCTAGTGAACTGAGTCCCATTGTTGAAGACGATGGCTCTAGGAAGCCTGTATATGCACATAATCTTCTGCCAGTAGAAATGACACATTTTTTCTGTTGTGATTTTGGCTACTGCATTTGCTTCTATCCATTTTATAAAGTAATCGACACATACTATCAAGAACTTCAGTTGACCTAGAGTCAAGGGGAACGGGCCCAGAAAGTCTACCCCTCATTGGTAAAAGGGCTAAGGAAAAGTCATCAACTAGAGCAGTTTTATCGTGGCATAGTGAAGGTCAGCATGTCTTTGGCATTGATCACATTTCTTGACGAAGGACATGATATCCTTAATTAGAGTAGACCAGTAATACCACACCTTTAATAAAATTTAAGCGAGGGATTTTCTATCAAAGTGCCTATTGTAGGCTCCCTTGTGTACCTCTGCAAGTACTAGGGAGGTTTCATGCTCTCCCAAGCATCGCATCATGGGAAAAGCCCTCCCCGTTTTATAGAGTTTTCTAGAGAGTGGGGTGTACTTGGAAGCTTGTTTTCATATTCTTCTTACTTCTCCCCCGTCCCGTGGAAGTAATCAGATTGTAAATAACATAGTATGGGCAACATCCAGCTAGATTCGGGGACAAATTTCAGGGAGTACACCTCACCCGACTAAATGCTAGGATATGAGAGAGTCTCTTTGATGACTGTTTTGTTAAACCCCACTGTCTTTGACGTGGCCAGCTTGGACAAGAGGTCTGCTATAAAGTTATGGTCGTGGGGGATGTGCTCTATTACAAAAGAGGTGAAACGAGAGGATATATTTCATACCATTTGTAAATATTTTATTAGTTGTGACTTATTGGCTTGGTACTTCCCAAAGATTTGGTTGACGACTAGCTAGGAGTCACTTTTGGCCTTTTTTCTAGAGGCTCTAATCTCTAGGGCGAGGATCATTCTAGTGATGAGAGCCTCGTACTTCGTCTAGTTGTTGTTGTTGGTGAACTCAAACTTTAGGGCTTACTCGAAGAGTATGTCACCGGGTCCTTCCAGAACTATCTCGACGCCGCTTCCTTTTACGTTGCAGGCGCCATTTACAAATAATGCCCATTCTGGAGGCACCACCTCGTGCACAGGCAAGCTAAATTTTGCCAAAACATCTGCCCAATCGTGTGACTTAATGCTTCTAACCGAAACATATTGGATGTCGTATTTCGAGAGTTCTACCACCTAAAATACCATCCTCTCTGCATAATATGGCTTCTTCACGAATTGGTGGATAAGATAGTTGGTATTTACAAAGATCTTGTGAACCTAAAAGTATGGTCTTAGTTTTCTCGCTACGACAACAACGATGAGCGCTAGCTTCTCAATCTTTTGATAGTGCGCCCCGACGCCCCTGAATACATTTCTCACAAAATGCATATGCCTCTCTGTCATATTTATCTCCTGGACAAGGACGAAGCTTATTGTCTAGTCTATGACCAAGAGGTATATGAGTAGTTGGGAATCTACTTTTGGGTGAGTGAGGAAGGGGGCGATGTGAGGAGATTCTTTACCTTGGTGAAAGCCTCCTCACACTTGGAGTTCCATTTGAATCTCTCTTTCTTCTTTAAGGCGGAGAAGAAAATAAAGGCTTTGTTGCCTGGGCAAGAAAGAAAGCGAGGCAGGGAGGCAAGGCAATCTGTAAGTTATTGTACCTTATTTACATTAGCGGGACTCCTCATGGTGATAATTATTTAAAACTTATCTAAGTTAGCCACGATACCATATGTGTTAGCTTGAAACCTAGGAATTCCCCCGTCTGAACCTCGAAAAAACACTTAGCGGGATTTATGCAGATATCATATTTCTTGACTAACTACAGGACATCGTCCAAGTCTTCTACATGGTTGCGCCCTTCGATAGTCTTAACTATCATGTCGTCGACGTAGACCTCCAGGTTCTACCCTATAAAGTGGGAGAAGACAACATCCATGAACCACTAGTAGGTGGCTCCAACGTTCTTGAGGCCAAAAGGCATGACGTTGTAGCAGTAGTTGCCATGATTCTGTTGGGAAAAAAACAAACAAAGCATAGTTAAAAAAGAGGAACACAATCACAATATAAGAACATAATGTGGAAGCTCTAAACCGGAGAAAAAACCACGACCATTGTCAAATGACAACCATAAAATAACACTATGTGAAAATTGTTACAACATATAATATACTCTCAACTAACCAGGCCCCCAGTACACTCACATCCTCCAAAATAAATATTTAACTAGCGGTGATTTTTTCTATATACCGATATTGCAGTTTTTTATTGATATCGAAATTGGTTATTGTTTGAGACTTTTTTTTAGCAATGAACCATTATTATTATTATTATTATTATTATTATTATTATTATTATTATTATTATTATTATTATTATTATTATTATTATTATTTATAATAAGTGGTTGATCCATATTTAAAAAATTAAAAAATAAAATGCAAAGAGGTGGAGTATGGATGAGTCAGTGTGTTCACTCGTTTAGTCCTTCACTTTTCGTTGCTCTTTGTTCATTTTTTATTGTTAGTTATTAATTATTAAATGCTTTGAAGTTTGAATTATTTAACTTTTGAATTTTAACTCATTTTTAATTTGTGTTTTTAGTTTTTTATTAGTAGAAAGTCGTGTACAATGATGACTTGCGCCACTAAAAGCGCTGCCTAAAAAGGACTTACGACTGCCTAAAATGGACTTACGACAACGCTTTTAGTAAAAAACATTGTCTAATGATGCCTTTCGCCGATGCTTTTGTGCATTTACGCCAAAGCTTTTATTAAAAAACGTTGTCTAAAGTGGACATATGCCAACACTTTTATCAGAAAGCGCTTCCTAATGATACTCCATGCCAGCGCTTTAATTATAAAGCGTTGTCTTAAGAGGACTTACGAAAATGCTTTTAACAAAAAACGATGCCTAAATTGCAATTAAGCCAACATTTTTTTCATTAAAAAAACGTTGTCTATACCTACAGCAGCGCTTTAAAGCGTTGTCTAAGGTAAAAAACGTTGTCTAAGGTCTTCTTTGGTGTAATGATTGTTATCACCGACAATCATATACTTTATCATGAAGAATAAAGTTCACTTGAAGCTAAACCCCTCAAAGAATTTCACATTGTCTTCATCGACAATCATTTTTAAAAACTATGATACTCCACCTAAAGAAGAGTATACTTCACTTGAAGCTAAAGCACTTCAAGAATTTTCACATGTAAAAAACTTGGTTGAAACATTATATTGCAACTTCCTTGTTGGCAGGAAGCTCTTCAACCATAGACATAATCTTGCACCTTGTGTAATCTTGATTACATCAACACATCTTTGACTTGAACTTTCCAGAAGTAAAAAAAATCTTCCATCAATTTTTTCTAGCCCAAACTGCACAACGGAATTTGTGACCGTAACTTATCACTTTTTTCACAACACTACCCTTCTTTTCTGATGTGAAAGATCAAACAAAACTGCATCTCAATGATGGAATCACATTAATGTTAGACGAAGGCAACTGATCTAGAGGGGGGGGGGGGGGGTTGAATAGATAACTTCTTTTTAAATGTGAGTCGGCGCTAAAATTTGATTTTAAAAATATTTTGCGAAAGCGGCCGAGGATAGTTTGTCTACACGAACCGAGTTACTGAGAGGATCGGATATACATAAGCCAAATGGAACGATAGGCTCGAAGAGAAAAATAGAATCGCAACTTAACACTTAATCAATTATTCCAAAAGCACTTAAAAAGGAGCAATCTCTAATAAGTAGTCAAAAATTAAATCAAACTTGACAATATATCAAACACCTTGCACGCGTTCAATTTATTGAGCACTTGGAGTGCATAAAACTCCAAACCAAACCTTCTATGATAGTTGATGCAAAATTCTCACTAAGCACAATCCAAAAATGATTGTGCAATGGTTTTCAAATTAATTTTCTGCACAAAACTATACCAGAATTTTTATCGATCAATTGAACGATTACAAGCGTAAACAGTTCGAAATATAAATGAGATAAGGAAAAGGAAACGACACCAGGTTTGTTTAGGCAGTTCCCCTTTCGTCCTCGCTTTGGGTACGTCTTCCCCCAATTCTAAAACTAGAATTGAGATATCTATAACTTGTTTGCAAATGTTTTTACAAGAAAAAACTTAGTTATCCCACACTCAAGAAACTTCGTTGATGCAGATACTTTGTCTTCTCTTCCCTTGATTCGAGTCGAATCAAGTGCCTCGAACTTGTTGGAAGAACCTCCGTTTACCGTTACAAGATTACAAGAACTTAACAGGTCTTCAATCACCTTCACTCGGCTGATTCTGATCCACACACAGTTCGATCCTCAAACCTTGTTGCACAATCCTCCGGTTAACGCTACTAGATCGACAAAACCCACCATTCTTCGATCACCTTCGCTCGGCTGAATTCAATGCACACAAGATCTGGTCTAAAAACCCCCAAATCCAATTGATCTTGAAGGACAAAACCCTAAAGGTTTTATTCAAGAACAAACCCACTGAAACACTCACCCCAAACCAAGATACAACTCTATGCTTTGGACGTTATCACTTCATGATGCAGAAAATCAACAAAAATAATTATGTGTATTTGTTGAGAAAGATGCAAGATGAAGATGAAGGTGATGAGAGAAAAGTTTCAATGTAATTCTTTCAATTGTTCTTGTTTTTCTGTAAAAACTGAGTAACCATGTATTTATATGATGCAAAGATCAATAACCAATCATAACAGCATTTTGAACATAGAAAAAATCAGAAAAATTTGTTACTCACAGTGAGCAGTCGACCAAACACTTAATGAGGGTCACCCTGCGCTAACCCATGAGCAATCTGCGCATGTTGGAAGACCATGCGTCGACCGCTACAGGGACCTTGCATCGACGCATGGCTGAGAAAAGTGCATAATCAGAAACGCCAGTAGCATGCGTCGACCGCAGGGTAGGCGTGCGCTTACCCGAGCGAAACACACACAATGCCAACACTCCATGAGTCGACCGGACCTCAGCTTAGGTTGACTCAAGCTTCAAAAACTGATTTTTCGACACATTTTCATCTATATAGGCACAGCTTATGCATTCCTAATACTAATACCATGATCACACACATGTAAGGTATATGCAAGGCTCCACCATATGTTTGAACTCATGATTATGCAATGCAAAATTTGATTGCCTACACTAATGAGATGATACCGTCCAAATTATAAACTATGAGCTAGTATACATTTTGACATCATTAAAATAAAGCTCAAATGAGAGAGACACCTTGCCCTCACATACTCCCCCTTTTTTATGATGGCAAAATCTTCAGCTTGTTTTGTAATTTGAATCTCATCCTCCCCCTAACTGTGTGAAGTCTTCTAAAATTCAACCTTGCTGCTTGTGGACATCCTTCTCCCCCTTTGACAACATCAAAAAGAGAAAAAGACTATGGTCAAAGAATCTCACATTATATACCTATGGATACACTCAACAACTTGCAAACAAGAGACATCAACATACATTCACATATAATGATGAAAATGCAAAAATTTGTATGGATAAATAAGGCACAAGAAATGCATACATAGAGACCCGAAATACATTCTATAATAGATCAAATGTCAACATAATCCAAAAGCAAACCAAGTACATAATCAAAATACAACAAATAACAATCATACAAGCAAAAACTAAACATAACATGTATTAAACTAGGATCCTAATTCTCATGGTCTCCTCCCCCTAAAGTGGTGACCTCGTCCTATGAAATGCTGGTCTTGAGGTGGAGGAAGAGTTTGTTCTTCCAATCGCTCATTCAGTTCCAATACAACCCATTTGAGTGTGTTGATACCATTCCTCACACATCGTGTCTGACCTTCAGCATCAGTATCCAACTTGTCAAAACGAGTCATGATAGTAGTAGAAAACCTATTGAAGGTTTGATTTTGTGCCTCTAACTGGTTTGAGAGGGCCGTATACCTCTCCTCTTGTGTGGTCATGAAACTTTTTTGCTGCAGCTGCATTGATCATAACATGTCGAGGATTTCCTCATTGTTCTGTTGCGGTGGCTGTGTAGGTGTAGGAATAGAATATTCGAGTTGGTGCCATTCATATTCTTCATGTTGTTTCCAGCCATGATTTGGAGGAACATAAGATGAAGCAAGTGAGGTCCATCCGGTGTGCTGCCATTCACTCTATCCCTAATTTTCATATGGATCTTGAGGTGGAGAGTATCCCATCCATTCAACATTGTCATCTTCCACAATATTCACCTCAGCTTGCATGTTGTTACAAGTTTCTCCTTCTTGTGCATTCTCTTATGCATCCTCTTCTACGTTTGCAACATCATACAAAGTATCTTGATATGTTGTTCGGTGCCTAAATTTGTATTCCTCGTCTTCAGCATCCCCAAAATAATCCATCATAGTAAGAGTCTTCTGAGTAAACTCTTGATCAGTAGTAAATATCATGTAAGGAATATCTGGGACTGTTACCTCAGCTTTTTTCAAGAGACACTGATTAAAAGAGGCATAACATAAAGTCGTACCTCTAGTAGAGTCGCGCAGTGCAAACATCTGACTTGTAAAGTAATGCGGCCAGTTAATGCGCTTTTTGTTTTTCAGGAGATAAATCAAATGAACTTCTGCTTGATCGACCCGAGAGTACCCTCCTTTCTTAGGTTGTAAGAAGTGAGCAATAATCCATTGGAGAATTCTATCAACGGGTTTCAACAATCCTGTTGTGACTGTCTTAGGAAATAGGTTGTTATTCACAATGCTCTCCGAGAAAGCGTCTCGTAACATTGAGTTCAAAGCAGCCTTAAACTCATAATCATCAACAAATACAGAGTCTGTGACCTTAGGAAGACCTGTTGTATCTAGTTTAACTAAACTGTTCCAAACAGATGCATTGACAGAGTACTTTTTACCACCAATCATATATTGAAAATCAGTACCTTCAAACTTGCCCAAAATCCCAGTGTAAAACAACTTGACCAAGTCTTCATTATACTTGGTATCACATTCCAGAAATTCATCAAACTTTTGAACATTTAGAATTTCAATAATTTCAGATAGATGATAATCTTCAGCCCTCAATGGATAGTACACAAATTGTTTAACCACAGAACAATTTCGAAAATCTTTGTTAAATGTCTCAGATAAATCATCAGACAGTAAGAAAAGAGCATTTACCGGCATTGTCGATGTACCTGCCCTTGAAGTTGATGCTCTGGAGGACCTTTTTCTGGTAACCCTTTGTGAAGCCATTGAAGAACACTTTTGTAAACTCGGATGAACAGTACCAACCTTGTAGATTATGTTGAACAATACTGACTCTTGATAATTAAGATGAATAGACTGAAAAACCTTGGTTCTTATGTAGATAAAACCCTTTGAACACCTCTTTGATTGTGAAATTTGTTGGATTTAAAGAGAGTAGTGGCAATGGATTTTTAGGGTTTGAGAGTTTTTAAGGAGAGGAGAGGAGATAAATGAGGAGACAATAGAATCAATGTATAATGATATGTTGTTGGAAAATGAAAAATGCAAAGTAAATGGGTCAGAAATTTCATTATATGAAGCGGCACACGTCTTCCCGAGGAGAAAAAGAATCTGGGTTCGTCAACGATGCGTCGACCTAAACAGGTCATGCGTCGGCGCACGTTGAACAAATTTAGATAATTTCAAAAGTTTAACGCTATGCGTCGACCATAGGTCGGCCTGCGCTGACCCGCACCCACATATAATAAAAATTGACCTTTCTTGAGTCAACCCATGTCATGTTTTGGTCGACTCAAACACACAATACATGGAAAAATGCCTATTTTGAGCAAATTATGCAACAAGTAATAATAAATAACAAACCATACACATGCCAAACTAAAAAATGAATAAAAAATACATATAATCATGAATTTAAACATCAATTCAAACCACATTTTGGCTATAATAGTTCACAAACATAATTGATCAAGAATAGTAATTCTAAGAAGGAACGATATTACCTCCAACGATTGATGGTTGATGCCCTCACATATAGCTTAATCTTATCACTTATTGTTAGTTAAAAGAAATAATGATAAGCAAAAGAATAGAGCATGCAATCATATAATCAAACTCGATCCGAGATATCGAGAACACCAAGTTCCCTACGGATATTAAAGAAAGGCTTCGTCGCAAGAGGTTTAGTGAAAATATCCACAAGTTAATTCTTAGAATCAACATGCTCATATACCACATCGTCATTCTCTACATGATCCCTAAGAAAATGATGCCTTACTTCTATATGTTTTGTGCGAGAATGTAATACAGGGTTTTTGGTTAGGTTAATGACACTTGTATTATCACACAAAATAGGAATACGTTCAAGTTGAACATTGTAGTCGAGTAATTATTGCTTAAGCCACAAGACTTGAGCGCAACAACTACTAGCCGCAACATATTCTGCCTTGGCTGTTGACAAAGCAACGAAAACTTGTTTTTTGCTATGCCAACTCACTAAGGAATTCGAGAAAAAGTGACAAGTACCACTAGTACTTTTCCTATCCAATTTGCAACCGGCAAAGTCGGAATCGGAATAGACAACCAAAGAGCAATCGCTTCCTTTGGAGTACCAAAGCCCATACTTTGGAGTACCGCATAGGTACCTAAGTATACGCTTCACAGCTTTTAAATGAGACTCCTTAGGACACGATTGGTACCTAGCACACATGCAGACACTAAATATGATATCTGGTCATGATGCAGTAAGATAGAGTAAAGAGCCAATCATACCTCTATGTCTTTTGACATCTACATCCTTACCATTTTCATCTCGACTCAAGTTGACACACGTAGGCATCGGAGTGTCAATAGCCTTTGAGCTAGCCATGTCGAAGCGTTTGAGTAACTCAAGACAATACTTCGTCTGGCTCACGAATGTCCCTTCATCGAGTTGCTTGATTTGAAATCCGAGGAAATAGTTAAGCTCCCCCATCATGCTCATCTCGAACTTTCCCTGCATTAACTTAGAAAACTTCTTGACCATATTTGTGTTAGTAGAACCAAATATAATATCGTTTACATATACTTGTACCAAATTTTGGTGTTTTCCTTCACGTTTAATGAAAAAAGTTGTGTCAACCTTTCCTCTAGAGTACCCTTGATCAAGTAGAAATTTGCTAAGACGCTCATACCAAGCCCTAGGGGCTTGTTTGAGACCGTACAAATCAAGTTTTAATTTGTATACGTGATCGGGATACTCATGGGACTCAAATCCAGGAGGTTGGGCAACATAAACCTCTTCAATAATATAACCGTTAAGGAATGCACTTTTTACATCCATTTGAAATAATTTGAAGTTTTTAGCACATGCATAGGCAAGCAACAGACGTATAGCCTCGAGTCGGGTAACATGCACAAAAGTTTCCTCATAGTCTATGCCTTCCTCTTGGTTATACCCTTGCGCAACCAAGCGCGCTTTATTTCTAGTTATAACTCCATTTTCGTTGAGCTTGTTCCTAAACACCCATCGGGTGCCGATTACTCGATGGCCTCGCGGAGGAGGGATAAGGTCCTAAACCTCATTTCTTTTAAATTGATTCAACTTCTCTTGCATTGACAAAAGCCAATGTTCATTGAGTAAGGCCTCTTTTGAGTTTTTAGGCTCAACTTGCGAAACAAAAGCGGAGTAATAACAGAAGTTACTTAGCTTGGAACGAGTTTTTTACTCCCTTTGAGATGTCACCGGAATGTTGTCGATGAGATGGTCTTTGGAAGACTTCCAAGCTGGAGGAAGGTCATCTTTATTAGACGGATGATCCTCCTCACTCTTCACTGGTTGGCGATCTTTTTCCTCCTCAACATGCACTGCTTCAGGTTGATCAATCCCTTTATTAGTGTCCTTGAGTATGTCTTCAGAAGATACATCTGCACCATGAAAAGAACTACCTTTTCTGACATTTTTCGGATAAGACTCATCAAAAGTAACATGAACCGACTCCTCAACAGTAAGTAACCTCTTATTATAAACCCTATATGCCTTACTAGACTGAGAATATCCAAGAAAAATACCCTCGTCGGCCTTAGCATCAAACTTACCAAGTATCTCTTTACCATTATTCAACACGAAACACTTACAACCAAAAATGTGAAGGTGAGATACATTGGGCTTTCTCCCTTTTAAAAGCTTATACGATGTCTTGTTTAGAATAGGACGGATGAACACCCTATTCAAAACGTAACAAGTCGTACTTATGGCGTCGACCCAAAAGTATTTTGGAAGTCCATTCTCATTGATCAAAGTCCTTCTTAATTCTTCTAAAATTTTGTTTTTACATTCCACAACCCCATTTTGTTGAAGGGTACGTGGTGCGAAAAAATTATGATCAATCCCATGGCTTTCACAAAATGCTTCAAAAAGATGATTTTTGAACTCACCCCCATGATCACTTCTGATTGATATAATGTTTGTTCAATTTGTTTTGGGATAACTTGGCAAATCTTTCAAAAGCCGAAAAGATATCGCTCTTGCTTGCTAAGAAAATAGTCTAGCCAAACCTAGAAAAGTCATCGACTATCACAAAACCATAATAGTTACCACCTAGGCTTTTAATCCAAGATGGTCCAAAGAGGTCCATATGGAGGAGCTCAAGGGGTCTCGTAGTTGAAACAATGTTTTTAGATTTAAACGAGATCCTTGTTTACTTCCCCATTTGACACGCATCACATAAGTGATCCTTTGTGAATTTGATTTTGGGCAAGCCGATCACTAGATCTTTAGAAACTATTTTATTAAGCAAATCAAAATTGACATGCGTCAACCGTCTATGCCATAACCATGAATCTTCACTCATGGTGACTAGACACTTGTCGCTACTCAACGATACCTCATTCAAGTCTAGCATATAGATGTTATTCACCCTCAAGCCTTTAAACACATCCTTTTTATCACTATTCTCAATTATGCAACAATCCTTTGAAAAAGATACTTTATAGTCCTTGTCACATAATTGACTAATGCTTAAAAGGTTATGTTTAAGGCCCTCAACAAGAAGCACATCAGAGATAGTAGTAGATGAGGGGTTACCTACACTACCTTTGCCAAGTATTTGTCCCTTGTTATTGTCTCCGTAGGTAACATACCCCTTTTTCTTCGCCACAAAGTCGATGAAAAGAGACATGTCTCCTGTCATATGTCTTGAGCAACCACTATCTAGAACCCATCTTCTTTCCGTGGTCTCAAGACGTTGTACCTATATAGTCAATCAAGGGAAATAGGCACCCAGTTCTTATTGGGTCCTCGGTTGTGAGTGAAAACAGGATTGCATTTGGGCAACCATTGATAAACGCCTTTAGGAACCAAAAACCTCCTAAAGCGACACTTAACAATGGTATGACCCCTTTTGCAACAATATAAGCAAGTAAGGTTAACATGAGAAACAATTTTGCTAGGTTGATTTCTAATCACATAAGTATATTTTTGATATGGATTAATCATGCTTTTCTTAAAGTGAGATTTATCAATAACAAAAGTCATTTTTGGTTCTAGAGCCTTGTCAAGCTTGGCCTTAAGAGTTCTAACCTCTTTTTGCCAAATGTGACAAGTATCGCAACCAAAATTTAACCACTTACTTTTGTCTTCCACAACATCTACCTTTGTTACTTCCACCATGGACTTTTTGAGAGCCCTAATTCCTTTTCGGAATCGGAGATCTTTTGCTCCAAATGAGAAAATATTTATTTATTTGAAGCTAACCGTTTAAAGGCTTCCTTGGCCTCATGGTGTAGAGTATCAAACGCATGTTATAGTTCAGAATAAGACATTGAATTAGAGTTATCGTACCTAAAGTGTCTTACCTTTTTGTTCTTTTTCCTTTAGTGAGCGGAAAGGCAAAGGTTGACGGATTCTCCTTCGTCACTTGAACTTTCAGCACTAGATGATTCACTATCGCTTTCCCAAGCGATATAGGCTCTTTTAGGTTTTGATTGTTTCTTCCCGTGATGACTTATGTCCTTACCTTTATCCTTCTTCAACAATGGATAACCCGACTTTCCCACAGTTATAGCAAGAACCCTTAATTTTTCCACTCTTTTTGTCTTCATTCTTGGAAGACTTTGATTGTTTACGAAAGTTGATGAGATTTTTCTCCGAATGTTGAATACCATTTTTCTTGATATAGCGATTGTATCGCTTCACAAATAATCCCATGTCTTCATTCAAATCCTCTTCCTCGTCATCACTAGATTCACTCTCACTTAGCTCATATGCGGAGGACTTTGAACTAGAAGTCTTTAGAGCTATCGACTTCTTTTCTACTTCTTTGGTCTTGTTCTTTTCCTTCTTCTCTCTTTTCTCAAATTAGTTGAAGCTTATGAGCATTTGCTCATGTTCCTCGAGCTTCCCGAACAATGTTGTGATGTCTAACATCATTAGGTCGTTGGCTTCTTTGACGGCGGTCACCTTCGGTTGCCAATCCCTAGTCAAACACCTCAAGATTTTTTTAGTAGCGACCTCATTGGAAATTGGCCTACCAAGTGAGTGAATTCTATTGATTAAATGAGTGAACCTCTTTTGCATGTCAGCAATGGTTTCCCCTTGCTTCATGTGAAAGAGGTCGAACTCTTGAGTCAATGTATTGATTTTAGCTAGCTTGACCTCGTTAGTACCCTCATAGGCAACTTGTAACGCGTCCCACATAGCTTTAGCACTCGTACAATGTGAAACTCTATAATATTCGTCAACTCCCAATGAGAAGATCAGAATATTTCTAGCATTCCAATCGTAGTTGTACTTTTTCTCGTCTCCTTCATTCCATTGTGCTTCAAGCTTAGGTACTACCACGTTATTCGCATCGGTCATGGTTAATTCCATTGGACCATTTTGGATAACGCTCCATACCTTCCTATCAATAGAATTGATGTGAACACGCATACAATCCTTCCAGTAACTATAATTCTCACTATAAAAAATAGGTGCTCTATTATAAGCCCCTTTCGGTTCGTTTGCCATTTTTTAAAAAGTTATACTTGAAGCACTAGAATTAACTGGTGCTACTGATACCACTTGTTAGACGAAGGCAACTGATCTAGAAGCGGGGGTTGAATAGATCGTTTCTTTTTAAATGCGAGTCGGTGCAAAAATTTGATTTTAAAAATATTTTGCAGAAGCGGCCGAGGATAATTCGTCTACACGAACCGAGTTACTAAGAGGATCGAATATACGTAAGCCAAATGGAACGATAGGCTCGAAGAGAAAAATAGAATCGCAACTTAACACTCAATCAATTTTTCCAAAAGCACTTAATAAGGAGCAATCTCCAATGAGCAGTCAAAAATTAAACCAAACTTGAGAATATATCAAACACATTGCACGCGTTCAATTTATCGAGCACTTGGAGTGCATAAAACTCCAAGCCAAACCTTCTATGATAGTTGATGCAGAATTCTCACTAAGCACAATCCAAAAATGATTGTGCAATGGTTTTCAAATTAATTTTCTGCACAAAACTATACCAGAATTTGTATCAATCAATTGAACGATTATAAGAATAAACAGTTTGAAATATAAATGAGATAAGGAAAAGAAAACGACACCAGGTTTGTTTAGGCAGTTCCTTTTTCGTCCTCACTTCGGGTACGTTTGCCCCCAATTCTAAAACTAGAATTGAGATATCTATAACTTGTTTGCAAATGTTTTTACAAGAGAAAAGTTAGCTATCCCACACTCAAGAAACTTCGTTGATGCATATACTTTGTCTTCTCTTCCCTTGATTCAAGTCGAATCAAGTGCCTCGAATTTGTTGGAAGAACCTCTGTTTACCGTTACTAGATTGCTAGAACACACAGGTCTTCAATCACCTTCACTCGGCTGAATCTCATCCACACACAGTTCGATCCTCAAACCTTGTTGCACAATCCTTCGGTTAACGCTACTAGATCGACAAAACCCACCGTTCTTCGATCACATTCGCTCGGCTGAATTCAATGCACACAGGATCTGATCCAAAAGACCCCCAAATCCAATTGATCTTGGAGGACAAAACCCTAAAGGTTTTATTCAAGATCAAACCCACTGAAACACTCACCCAAAACCAAGATATAACTTTATGCTTTGGACGTTATCACTTCATGATGCAAAAAATCAACAAAAATGATTATGTGTATTTGTTGAGAAAGATACAAGATGAAGATGAAGGTGATGAGAGAAAAGTTTCAATGTATTTCTTTCACTTGTTCTTGTTTTTCTGTAAAAACTGAGTAACTATGTATTTATATGATGCAAAGATCAATAACCAATCATAACAACATTTTGAACATAGAAAAAATCAGAAAAATTTGTTACTCACAGCGAGCGGTCGACCAAACACTGAATGAGGGTCATCCTGCGCTGACCCGTGAGCAATCTACGCATGTTGGAAGACCATGCGTAGACCGCTACAGGGACCATGCGTCGACACATGGCTGAGAAAAGTGCATAATCAGAAACGCCAGTAGCATGCGTCGATCGCAGGGTAGGCGTGCGCTTACCCGAGCGAAACACACATAATGCCAACACTTCATGAGTCGACTAGACCTCAGCTTAGGCCGACTCAAGCTTCAAAAACACTCAAAAACTGATTTTTCGACACATTTTCATCTATATAGGCACAATTTATGCATTTCTAACATTAATACCATGGTCACACACATGTAAGGGATATGCAAGGCTTCCCCATATGTTTGAACTCATGATTATGCAATGCAAAATTTGAATGCCTACACTAATGAGATGATACCGTCCAAATTACAAACTATGAGCTAGTATACATTTTGACATCATTAAAATAAAACTCAAATAAGAGAGACACCTTGCCCTCACAATTAAATGCAAATGTTTCCTATCACTTTACAAAACTGATCCCAAGCGATTCAATTCATTTCCACACCGAACTACGACCTAGAGGCCAGTCAATGATACTTAAGGCTTCCCCTTACTCCTTCAGTGCCCGACAAAGCCTTGTGGACAACTGTTCTAGACCAGGCAAATGCCCAATTGACTAAGGCTCAATCCATCTCCAACACACTTTACTCGACTCATAATATAAAAACAACTCATATATGATGTGAAGGTACACAATCTCTGATCTCCAGTTTCACTTTACTCATATTGAATCTTGAACAAACTTAGACGTTGGAGTGTTAACTATACAGGTACACATCGCACCGTCGTAAAGGAGATCAAAGCCATCGTCTAAAATCAACAATTTTTTGTCGCTCATCATTTATGGTTCCTTCGTGAAGCTGAAACATCTTTTTCTGGTTAATGAACAGAGCATGCTTTTTTAAAAAGCATAGTTAATTAAATATGTTAGTTTTAGGCTATTAAAAGAGCATATGGAGCTTGATAGGTCGACTTATATATGCATATCTATTATAATATTTGTCAAATAATCTAAAAAAAAATTGTGTTGTCTAATTAAAAATAGGTAAAAAGGGCAATAACTATACAAAATAGTACATTACAAACCTTTAAGTACTAGATAATTTTTTGTCTTGTATGATGTGCGATGAACAATGGATCGAAGAAATAAAATAAAGTAAAATTTACTACAATACGCTTTATATATGTAAATGTTAATCGGAGAAAGAGAGAGAGAGAGAGAGAGTATTTTTAATAACTTTCGTATTTTAAATAACTTTAACTAGCGACAAAAATGCATTTTTGTATTGTAAATATTAATATAAGTAGGGGTGGCAAAACGGGTCCGGCCCGTTGGACATGCCCGTTTTACCCGCACTTTAGTGCGGGGTGGGCCAAGAATTTAAGCCCTCACCCTCTAATGTGTCCGCCCCGCCCCGCCCCGTTTTCTTCGCGGGCTTTTGCGGGCACGAGCATTTACATAAAATTTTTCATTTTTAAGCTTAAAAGGTGCAGTGCCCGCGGGTTTTCCCCGCCCCGCCCTCGCTATTTTGCGGGGTGGGCATAAGTTTTAGGCCTGCATCCTCAACTATGACCGTCCCGCCCCGTCCCATTTTTTTGCGGGCATTTGCGGGGCGGGCCTAAACGGGGCGGGCATGCCCGTTTGCCACCCCTAAATATAAGAGGACGAAAGAGATTAATAGAATATGTTTTTAATACAAAAATAAAAAGGTAATTTCGTATTTTAAACAACTTGTACCATGAAAAAAAATTGTCTCATGGTTTAATGTGGTACAAAAATTTCAGTTTTTATCAAGTCTATAATCTTTTTTTTTTTATCCTTTCTCGTGAACATTTTTTAAATCAAACTAATATATCTAGAGTTGTGTTGTCCATTCACTTATTTTTTAGCATATCAAACGTACCATTAATGTGAATCACACATTTAAGTAGGTTTTAAGATCAAATCAGACTTTAAAAAGGTCATAGGACAAAAAAAATGCTTATAACATACATGTCAAAGTCATGTCTTAAAAATTTATCTTTTTTAGCATATCAAACGTGCCATTATTGTGAAGCACATATTTAAGTAGGTTTTAAGATCAAATCAGACTTTTAAAAAAGTCACATGACAAAAAAATGCTTATAATATATGTCAAAGTCATGTCTTAAAAATTTATCATAGGATAGATTCAGACCTTCTAAAATTTAATCTAACTCGATCTATTTCCATTATGACGACAATATAGGAAATGACAAATTGAAATTGAAATAGAATTGCCTAGAAAAACAAAATTTTACTACCTAAATAGAATTGCCTAGAAAAACAAAATTTTACCTAAAGAAAAACGGTTCTTCTAGCATGATATAGAGTTGCATGTCAATCAATACACAATTCTTTTACCCCAATTCTTTTTTAAGTTGAATTATTTAATATATATGAAAAAAAGTTGATTATTTTAAAATTTTAGTTTGAGAAGATAGGTGAAAATTCTCAATACACACTCTACCATATCAAAACAAAGAAATGCAAGAAACACATGCCAAAACCAATTTCCAAATAACACCATAAAAAATCTGTTTTTTTTATTTGTCAAGAACACCATAATAATTATATTATAGAAAATAACACAATTAAATCTCTTCATTAAAAAATACTATATAATATCCTATTTTATGAATATACATAAAAATATTCTTATTACTACTATTTATTATTTTTTAAATATAACAGTAACATTGATATAAAATTTTCGCATAGCTACAAAAATTGACAACATTTATTTATGTTAATCAACAACTGAACGTACGTGTTAATATATAACATTAAATCAAAACCATACAAATTAAAATCTTATTTTCAACCACTAATTTTAATCTCAATATAATATTCCAATAGTAAAAAGTTGAGCAATTCTTAACATCATTAACTAAGTTAATTACCATCTGTCAAAACTCTAATTAGATTAAATTAAATTTCTTTGTTAACCTTTCTTTTTCTTCAGATTAGTTAGAGAAAATAATCATTATAACTTTATAACAAATTCAATTTATTCAAATTTCAAAAATTCTCTCTCTCTCTCTCTCTCTAAACTCCATAGCTACGAACTCCTCTTTCTGAGCTTCATTCTTCTTCTTCTTCTTCTTCGATCAACCTACATGCGATTACCATGTCTCTCCTCAGTCGATTCTTCTACAAAAGACCTCCAGACGGGTTACTCGAATTCATCCATAGAGTTTACGGTAAAATTTTCCCCAATTCAATTTTTTTCATTATTTAAAGTTTCTTCGAATTTGTTCATTTTTGTTTTCCTCTTGTAGTTTTCGATTCGTGTTTTTCCACTGAAGCGTTGTCAGATGGAATGTACGAGCTATACCTTCACGAAATCGTGACTGAATTACATGAAGAGTTTCCAGAATCTTCGTTTCTCGCTTTTAATTTTCGCGATGGTGAGAAGCGTAGCAATTTCGCTGAGTTAATGTGTGAATATGATGTTATTGTTATGGATTATCCCAAAAATCACGAGGGTTGTCCTCTTTTGCCACTTTCTCTTGTTCAGCATTTTCTTCGTGTTTGTGAGAGTTGGCTTTCACTTGGTAACCATCAGAATGTGATTTTGTTTCATTGTGAGAGAGGGGGTTGGCCACTTTTGGCTTTTTTGTTGGCATGTTTGTTGATTTTTAGAAGGGTTCATAGTGGTGAGCGTAAGACGCTTGAAATGGTTCATAGAGAAGCGCCTAAGGGTTTGTTGCAGTTGTTGTCGGCTTTGAATCCTTTGCCTTCGCAGCTTCGTTATATTCAGTATGTTGCGAGGAGGAATATTGCTCCTGAGTGGCCTCCGCCGGAGAGGGTTTTGTCTTTGGATTGTGTTATTCTTAGGGGGATTCCTAGTTTTGATTCGTCGAATGGATGTAGGCCAATGTTTAGGATTTTTGGGAGGAATTTGCTTAGTAAAGGTGGACCTTCTACTCAGATGATTTATAACATGCATAAAAAGAAGCACTTGAGGCATTATCGTCAGGTTTGCGGTTTTGTTTTTGTGTGTTTTGGTAGTGATTGAGTTTAATGTGTTTGTTGAGTTGATTCTGTTAGTTAATAGAGTTGATGTTGGAATTTGTTGTCTTCGTTTTGAATCTCAGGTAGACTGTGATGTGATTAAGATTGATATTCAATGTTTAGTGCAAGGAGATGTGGTTTTGGAGTGTGTTCATTTGGATTTGGATCCGGAAAGGGAAGTGATGATGTTCCGAGTAATGTTTAGTACAGCGTTTATTCGATCGAATATATTGATGCTGACCGCTGAGAACTTGGACATTCTTTGGGATTCTAAGGAGCGGTATCCGAAAGGCTTCCGGGCTGAGGTGAGTGCGTGTTCTAGTATTATATACAAATTATAACTGTTTACCACTTGTGATGACTGTGAATTTGGTCTAGGAAGGTTACTGGTTGTTCTGATTATGTTAAATTTCTAAATATAGGTTTTATTTGGGGAGGTTGAAAACACAAGTTGTCAGAGAACTTTGGCGGAAACAACCATTTTGAATGGTGAAGAGAGAGGTGGATTACCCATTGAAGCTTTTTCAAGAGTTCAAGAACTTTTTAGTGGAGTGGATTGGGGTGACAATGGTGATGCAGCGGCAGTGTGGCTGCTTAGACAGCTTAATGTCTTAAATGATGCCAAAGAGTTTTCGAGGTTGCAAGGTAAAGGAAGTTGGTTTTCGTCGCCAGCTGACTCTGAAGAAGAATTTAATGAATCAAGTGTTGCTGATAGTTCAGATGAGGCCTTTGATGTTACTCCCAAGTCTTCTGCCGATACTTCAAAATTATGGACATCTGATATCCCTGATTTGGATCATTTAGCCTTAGAAAACAGTGGTGGAAATTTTGTAAATCCCACTTCAAGAATGTCTGATCATTTATTGACCGATAATGTTTCATCACCTCGTCACATTTCTGGTTCTCCTCTTGGTTGGAATGCTGATAATGCTACTGGTCCACCTCCACCCCCTCTCCCTTCCATGGCCAGCAATGCTAGCAGTGCTTCCACATTGTCTTCACTTCCTCCTCCAGGACCAGAACATACAAGTTCAGTCCCATTACCTCCACCCCCTCCTCCACCTCCTCCAGGATTTCCTCAAACAGGTTCATCCCCAACCCCTCCACCTCCAGGTCTCGTAAAGACAGGTTCATCTCCCCCACCCCCACCTCCGCCTCCTCCAGGTCCTGTACGCACAGTTTCAATCCCACCACCTCCGCCTCCTCCAGGTCCTATACGAACAAGTTCAATCCCACCACCCCCGCCTCCTCCAGGTTCTGTACAAACACATTCAATCCCTCCACCTCCACCTCCTCCAGGTCATGTACAAACTGGTTCATCCTCACTCCCTCCACCTCTTCCAGGTCCTGCACGATCAGCCCCTCCTCCTCCTCCTCCTCCTCCTGCCCCAGGTCTTACACACATAGGTTTAACCCCTCCGCCACCACCACCTCCTCCTCCAATTCCAGGACGAACAAGTTCAGCCCCGCCACCTCCTCCTCCTCCTCCAGTTCCGATACGAACAGGTGCAGTCCTGCCACCTCCACCGCCGCCTCCAAGCTCTACACAAACAGGATCAGCCCCACCACCTCCACCACCACCACCACCTCCTCCAGGCCCTCCACGAGCAGGTTCAGCCCCACCACCTCCACCACCACCTCCTCCAGGTCCTCCACGAGCAGGTTCAGCCCCACCACCTCCACCACCACCTCCTCCAGGTCCTCCACGAGCAGGTTCAGCCCCACCTCCTCCACCACCTCCTCCAGGACCTGCACGAACAGGATCAGCCCCACCACCTCCACCACCTCCTCTAGGACCTACACGAACAGGTTCAGCCCCACCACCTCCACCACCTCCTCCAGGACCTGCACGGACAGGTTCAACCCCACCACCTCCTCCAGGTCCTGCACGAACAGGTTCAGCCCCACCACCTCCACCACCACCAGGTCCTGCACGAACAGGTTCCGCCCCACCACCTCCACCCCCTCCTGGTGTACGAATGGGTTTAGGTCCACCAGCACCTACACCTCCTAATGCTCCTCCCCCACCACCACCTGGTCGTGGTTCGTTGCCGGCACCTCCTCTTACTGCAGGCAAGGCCTCTAGTGTGCCTCCACCACCAGGCAAAGCTTCTTTAGCAACAACAAATGTGGGAAGAGGTCGTGGTACTGGTGCTATTGCTGTTAAGAAAACTTTATTAAAGCCTCTACATTGGGTGAAAGTTTCTCGAGCAGTACAAGGGAGTCTATGGGCTGATTCACAGAAACAAGGCGGTGATTCAAGGTACTGATTTTTGACTTTTCATACTGATGTCTCCAGACTTAATTTTCCTATAAGTTGTTTCATAATTACAAGGTATTATCAAGATTTGTTTTATGAAAATGTTGTGAGACTTGCTGTTTAATCTAGTAATGACCAATAGTATGCATCCCCCAACCCTTCATTGGATAGCATTTCTGATTTCAAATAATGAAAGTTTTTGTTAGGGCCCCTGAAATAGACATATCAGAACTTGAGACCCTGTTTTCAGCAGCATCTATTTCTGATGGAAATAGTACTAAAGGTGGACTTCGGCGTGGTTCTAATATTAACAAACCTGAGAAAGTACAACTGGTAAGCTACTCCTCATTGGCATAAATTATTTTATTACCTTCTGGTTAGAGTTTATGTGTAATTATAATTATAATACTATGTAATGATAATTAGGGATCACTATTTAAATGGAAATCAATAGACATTAAGCATCAAAACTGCAGTCTCCAAAGATCCAGATATTTTTTTACGTTGAACTAATTGCACGCCTTTAAGATAAGGGACAAGTACAGAAAATTTGATTGCTAAAATGTTTTATATTGGATTGGATTGAATTGAATCGGTATGCAGTTTTTTGTTGAAACAACTATTCCACATTGCAGTTTGCAGAGGTTTTAGGATATGGCACCTTAGTATTATTATGTGCTCTCTAAACTTAATTGAGTTAAGAAGCCTTAATAATCATTTTTCTGATTTTTAGTATCTGATTGATAAAAGAAATATATAACTAATAAGTTCAGACTTTCATTTATTTTTCACTGTCAGGTTGACCTGCGTAGAGCATATAATTGCGAAATAATGCTCTCTAAAGTCAAAATTCCTCTGCCAGATATGCTTGTAAGTTTCCCCTATCCCTGCATTCAGTTGATTTTAGGACTTGTAGTTTACTGGATGAAACCAACTCGTTCATTCCTTGTTTCAGAAATATAGAATTAGATAGAGTCCTACAGTGTTCATTTATCTATGTAGCCAATTAGTGTTGTTGATATTGATGTTAAATATGGACAATTTTGTGAGTTGAGCTCAACTCTCCCCTTTAAAAAGATACCCAGTGGGGTTGGAATTTCAAAGGAGAATTTATCATATTCCTGTTCCTATTTTCTTTTTTCCTTCATTAGATTATTATTTTTTTTTAATCACAAAATAGAAGGACAAATTAAATAGGCAGAAAGTACTTTTTGAGGTATAAGGGCGTGTAGAACGGATGATATAAAAGTACATCATCAGTCTTGCTACAAAGTTTTGAAAGAACCAAGTAGAGATTAAGACAAGAGACTCTCATCATGAAAAATAAATTTGGTGTTAGCTGGGTTTATTTTCTTATATCTTTTCTAGTTTTGATTTTTGTGGGTTTTGTTTTTGGTTCTAGAAAGCAATTTTGGCATTGGATTCTTGTGTACTGGATATTGATCGGGTTGAGAACCTCATCAAGTTCTGTCCTACAAAGGAAGAGATGGAGGTGCTGAAGGTACTCTTCTCCCCCCTTGTGCAATAACCTATAAAATGTTCCGTGAACTGCAATCCGTGACTATTTCATGGAATATATTTGAAAGGAGAAAAACTATCTCAGAAGGTGAAAACTGAATATTAATATAAAAGAATACCTAAAATTTAGAAGTAGCTGTGTTTTTTAATGGTGAAGAAGGAAATTGTCTTTTTATAATTCCCGGCTAAAAGTCTATCTATTTTCAGAACTATACCGGGAACAAGGATATGCTTGGAAAGTGTGAGCAGGTTCTCTCCTTCTTGATACCCTTTTGTAAATAAATGCTTGCAACCGCTGTATGTCTATTCTAACAAATTATTTACTTTAATATCTTCACCAGTTTTTTATGGAGCTTATGAAGGTTCCACGAGTAGAATCCAAGTTAAGGGTGTTTGCTTTTAAAATCACCTTTTCTGGTCAGGTACGTTATCTAGGTTATTACTACATGTGCATATTTTTTCATGCTATTAAGATATATGCTTAAAAGACTTGTTTTTTTTTTGCTTCTCCAGGTGAGTGATTTAAGGAAAAATTTGAATACAATCAAAGATGCAACCAGAGAGGTACTGTTTAATGGCTCTTACTTGACAAACATGTAACCATCACTGGGCTGCGTAATTAAATTGGATATATTTTTACTCATGCGTACAGGTCAAGGAATCTGTAAAACTGCGTCAAATAATGCAGACTATTCTTACGTTGGGCAATGCTTTGAATCAGGGAACAGCCCGAGGTATCTTTATGATATCTTATTATACTTGAATGTATTTTTAATTTAAGATTGGTATTATTATGCTCTTTAGCTTACATTTTCTATGTTGTTCATTGCAGGATCAGCAGTAGGATTCAAATTGGACAGTCTTCTCAAGTTATCTGATACCCGTGCAAGAAATAACAAAATGACTTTAATGCATTATTTGTGTAAGGTGCGTATTTCAAAATCTTCAAATTATATTTTACATTGTATACTATTGTATCGGTAATGTAGATGTGGTACTCTTAACATTAACTATGATATCCGAGTTTTAACTTTTTATTTTCCCTTTTGGTTAAATACATGAGTTTTTAATTCATTTTTGTTCAATGTTATTTTATACAGAGATAGCAAAAATTTTGTCCTTTGTTTTTCGTCGATGATGTTTTGATGCTATATCTTTACAAAAAAAAGTTTCTCTTAATTCTTAGAATTTTATTTGTGTTGCTAGCTTCTTGCTGAGAAAATGCCAGAACTGATAGATTTTGACAAGGATCTTGTCAATTTGGAAGCTGCTTCTAAGGTATTCTCCTTGACACTAATGCTAGACAATCACTTCATTATTTCTTGTGTAAGCTTAACTTTTTATTCATTTGTGCCCCTGTCCAATATCTAGATCCAACTAAAGGCATTAGCTGAAGAAATGCAAGCTGTGCATAAAGGTTTAGAAAAAGTCGAGCAAGAACTCACTGCTTCTGAAAATGATGGTTCTATATCTTCAGGATTTCGCAAGGTAATGAATATAAATGATAGCTTTTGTACTTATCTGAAACAGGAAATACTGCTCTTAACTAAAGATATTTTTCTACGAGAAATGGCAACTTTTTTTTTTTTTTAATCTCATTAAACACAAATCCAATTATCATGCATCGGGCTAATTTTGTTTTTATACAACTTGTTTTATTGCCCGATAAGGAAATCCTTGATTTGATCATTACAAGAAATTTTTATTTTGTTGAACCGTGTCTGAGGTAATTTTGTTTATATCCAGCTTGTTGTTTTGTCCAATGAGGAAATCCTTGATTTGATTATTAAAGAAAAGAACTGATTGCACATGCTCATGATTTTATGAGTAATGTTTCCCTTGTCTGCTCAGGTGTTGAAGAGTTTTCTTGATTTTGCCGAAGCTGATGTGAGGTCACTTATATCATTGTATGCCGATGTGGTGAGTCCTGTTACAGTTTATCTTTTCTCCCTCTTTTTTCTGGGTGTTTTTCTAGGGTGGTGGGAGATTTCATACTCTGAAAAGAGTTTAATGCTCTATTTACAGATATAGATAGGACTATGTTGATAACTTACTCTTCCAAGTCCAACTGCTACTTATTTATCGTTTTTTATTTCAAAACATTCTCTTGTAGGGAAGAAGTGCCGATTCTTTGTCCCAATACTTTGGGGAGGATCCAGCTAGGTGCCCCTTTGAACAAGGTCAGTTGTATTCTTCAGGACTGAGTTTATTTTAACTCTTATTTGGTGTTGACGATTATTTTATCACTTCAGACCAACTCTTAGTTTGTTTGAACTCTTATTGGTTATGTTGTTGTCCTTAATCCTATAAGGATTCTTAGTTAGAACAATCGGGGCCTGATTTGTGCACCTTGATATTGTAAATCACAAAGCAAATCGTCGCATGATGCTTTTATCGGCTTATCACACATTAATCATGTCAAAAATTTTCTTCTTCTTTTAAACCTGTGCTATTGTTGCAGTGACACAAATACTTATTGTCTTTGTAAAGACCTTCAACAAGTCTAAGGAAGAGAATGAAAGGCTAGCAGATGCCGAGAAAAAGAAATTAGAAAAAGAAGCCATGAAGGAAAAGGCAGCAAATAACATGCATTCTAAAAAAGATGTTGTTCGATAGATATTATAAAAACGCACGGGGATGGTTACTCTCAGTTCAAGCTCGCTGAAGTTAAACTATGCAATTTGCACTCAAGTATTTGTGTTTATGCACGCATGCATGCACTATTGGGGTTCGATACCTTCCAAGACCATGCTGGCTGTCATATCAAGGTGCATGCATCTCCTCTTGTGCTGCCGGTAAAGGCGAAATACATCAACTTGCTGGAGGTCTCTTGTAATTATGCCACACAGACAATTAATGTTAAATATAGAAAATTCATTTTGCTCCTCTTTAAAATAGAGGCCATATATAAAAATAGAAATTCAAATTTCCTTATACTTTTGAATACTGTACTTATTTGTAATATAGCAGCAGATGTTTTGTAGTTCAAAGATACTCTGAATACACAATGATGAATTCTTTGGTCATAGCATGTATATGTATGTCATGACAATTTTTTCCGCCCATATTGAGCGTCTCATTATAGCTTTCTTTCACAAACTCTTTCACATTCTGAACTCAAATACCCTTAAAATATTAGTTAGGAAGCGAAAAAGATTGTTGCTCTGAGGCTTCTGATTTTTTGGCTTTTTCCTTCTCAAGCAAGTAAAGTCTCTGTGCCTCTGGAACTGCCTGTATGATTGTATGCAATTTGAAATTTAACTCATCCATCTTTTCCATGAGTCTGTCATTTGTAAACATACCTTGAATAACAGTTTGGATGGTATCCCAGCTCTCTATTATTGGTAAAGCAATTATCACAGCAGAACCTATAGTTCCCCATCCTATAGCAATTACTGCCCAAAAATAGAAGTATCCTCTGCTGAACTCCCCTGTGATAATAAACAAACAAAAATGTGTTAAAGTTGCAAAGTTCTGTCACATTGAGATTGAATTTATAAGAGAAAATCACGTTCATATTGCCCCCTATCACATTATAATCAAAGATTCTCTTTTAAGATTCATTGAATAATTGAATAACTGATATATCTGAGGTTTTTTTTTCAAGTTCGTTGAATAACTGATGTATCTCTGGACAAGATATATTAGTATATATTAGTTATTTAATGAACTTGAAAATGCAATGCAATGTTACCTGCTGGGAGTGATAGAATAGGCCATAGTATAACTATCAAAACAGTAAAACCAACACCCCACTTCACAATCCATACTTTAGCCTTTATTAACTTTTCTTCTTTAAACTCTTCCACTGGCAAATCAGTTTTTTCCTTTTCAACCACAGTAATTTGCTTAGTAGTACTCCAATCATAGTTCTGAGGCCACAACATGCTACACACAGCATGAACACCTCCGCCAGTTAATATAGAAACAAGGTTTCCAGCAAGCATTGGCGCATTTCTTCCACTTGTATCGAGGTTTATCTTTCCATACTCTATTTTTGTAACAGACAACCATGTGATTATTCCAAGAACGCAACCGGATATTGTTCCTAAAATGGCTCCGATTGCATTTGCTTTTCTCCATAGAAGCATGAAAGCAATAGGAATAACTGCTGAACCAATCAAAACTCCCATTGCAAGGTACATCCATCCTAAAGAAACTCCTGCTTTGTTTAGTATAACTGCTAACATTCCCATGAAACATCCAAATCCTAGAACAACTCCTCTTGATACTTTGAGGATTTTCTTTCCACTTGCATTAGGGTTTATGTAAGTTCTATAAATATCATATGTGCATAATGAGGATACAGCAATTAACTCTGATGAACCAGCAGAAGTCACTGCCCTGGTAAAAAAAATTGTTGTTCATGAGTGAATCGCCGATTTAGTCCATAAAATTGTAGGCGTCAGTATTTTCAACAGGAAGTAGATTGTAACTTACATAAAAAGCATGGTAAGAAGAAGAACTGATCCACCTTTTCCCATCAAAGCTACAGCAGTAGCCGGAGGAACAAGTCCGCGACCTGCTTCACTTTCATTTAGTGGTAAATCAAGGGCTAGTGCTCCCAAACCAAGCGCGGTAGCCAAAGAAAACGGCACTGCAAACCAGACCAAACCTCCCAACAAGTAGCCCTTATGAGTTGATGAAGGTCTTGCTGCAATAGCACTCACCCAATATCCCTAAACATTTCAAATTGAAAATAATCAATAGTAAATCGTAACTAATGTAGAGTATTTCGACGAATTCAAAGTCATGCTTACATTGTCGACAAACACGGTGCCAAAGTTGCCAACAATGTTTATAATTCCAAAAACTAAGCCACCTGAACTAAGCATTGTTAAGTAAGAGCCTTTGTGATTTCCACTAACAGGACCACAAGATTGTCCATGGTGTGATATAGGATCTTGACATGCTCTCGATTTGCTCGCAACCTCGAGCAACCGATTGTAAACAACACTCGGACTACCAAGCTCGCTGCTAGAAGTATAGACAAGGTAGACAAAAATGACCAAAACAATGTGCACTGAAAATTGAAAACAAACAAGTACACTCAGTTTAACAATATGATACATGAATGAAGCAAAAAGTTAATACAGGTAAAAAAAAGTGATTAAAAGTTGAAGCATTATACCTATGACAGAGTGTATATAGCTTGCTAAGAATGTGGCCTTTAATCCACCAGCTAGTGTATAGACAATTACTCCAAGTGGTATTAGAAAGCTAGCAGCATAAATGTTGACTCCAGTTAATGCATTTACAACAGCAGAACCACCAAGAAGTAACATCGCCGTCACGATTATATTCGTCATGAAACAGAAGAAAAGGAATACAATGTGTGCTGAAGTCCCCCATCTGAGGTAATCAAACATTGTTACCACATTAGAACGACAAAAGGAATCACTTTCACACTAATAGGTTTCATAGACATGTTCAGTCATACGATCAGACGTCTGTATAAACAAAGTAACATACCGGGCTTTGACAATTTCGCACACGGAATGTGCATAAGGAGCTTTTCTTTTTATCTCTATAGCCATAATTCCAAATAACATCACCTAATCATTGTCAAGTATCGGCCTTATTTCATTTTCCATTGTCCGAATTCGAATATATCAAAATATAGAGTTATAAGAAACTTCACATACTTGGATGGTGGCTCCACTAGCATACCAGAAAGGTCCACTAACTCCATATTCCCAAGCAACATTAGAGCTTTGCAGGATTGTAGCAGCCCAAGTCCACTGCAGCAGCATAAATTCAATGTTAAGATAAGAGATAAGAAAATGTATCAAACTTGAGGTTTGTAAAAAGTGTGGAATAAGAAGACACTAGTATTGAGTCTATCACCTGAGACACAATGACACTAGCAATGAGTCCTGTCTTAACATTTCTTCCTGCTGTATTGAACCATTCAGAGGTGTGGCGTGACCCGACGTACCTCTTCTCCAGCCATACCTGTTCCACAAGCATACCAGAATGTGGTTCAATTGGCTACACACATTAAACCTATTTCATAAGCTACCCTAGAACTTACGTAAGTAAGACGAAAACAACTTATAGACATGTCATACGCTGTTTTAATAAACTTTTTCAAATAGTCTTATAGGTGCTTATGACAGTAGAGACGACCAAATAAGTCTTTCAAATCGACGATTAGTCCTATAGTCAGTCAAAGGATCGAAGCTGTGGGATACCTCAGGATTCTATTGGAGAGTGAAAGAACTATAATTACAATTTGATACAAAAAAATAAAAAATAAAAAGTAAATTCAGCATGATCTTAAAGTAAATGAAAGTATACACTAGCTATGAGAAAAACATGTGGTTAGTACTAACCAAGAAAGAGGTGAAGAGAGCAAAGAAAGCACCAAAACCAAGAATGATTGAATATCCAACTCCTTGGTTAAGAAGAGTTTTGCCTTCAAAGAAACTTGTTTGTCTCACACATCCACCTCCATTTTCAGACACATGATAGTACTTGCTAGAAAATTCAAAGGGTGGACACTGTGATGAAGAATCCATGAAAGAAGGAAGTGTTTCACTTACTTATTTCATATTATTTATCTTCATACATATGCAGCAGCTATATATTTTCCTAAGTATTCAATCAAATTCTTAGAAATTGTAGCAGAAATTTAGAGGCTTATCTCTAGTGGGTAGTAAGTCAAACTAAGAAGGTATCTAAATATTAAATATTAATTAATATTGTTATTATTATTGTAATAAAGGAATCTACAGGGTGGATTCCGTTCATAAGCTTCAAATGTTGAATATTCTCATACTATTGTTACTAAGTATTTATGATTATATAGCCTTTGAAAAAAGGTGTGTTCGTGTTTGTGTCGAGGTCGGACACCTACACTGAAACTTGTGATTACATATAATTTATTTATTTTTTAAATTATTATCAGTGTCGCCGTCGAGATAGTTTTCGGAATGTCCGTGCTTCATAATTTATGAGTTATGATCGTAACAGTAAACTGAAATGAGATTGTTATTATTGTTGTGAATTTATTATCAGCCGAAAGAGTTGACTAGGCATGACAATGTGATGAGAATTCTGGACCAATACGTTAAGTGAGTGAAGCAATGATTTTTTTAAAACTCTAGTGCAAAATTTACTTCTCAATTTAAAAGAAATTCTTGGACATGTTGGAACTAGATGAGTGATGAAGTTTGATTCCATTAAGTTTAATGATAACATAATTGATGTAACCGAATAATTTGTCTTAAGGTATTTGTAAAAATATAAGATATTTGTAAACTTCCCTAAGTTTCGTTGATACTTGTGTTATGTTAGACAACGTTAATAAGGGATTGACTGGCTGATAATAAATGTAAAATGTGTGTTGATTTTTAGATAATGTAGTCCTTTTGCTATGTTAGACAACGTTATCTTTTGGATACGTCTTAATCAATCAACAAAGATTTGATCTTTTGGAGTACAAAAAAAAGTTTATATGTTTGAAAGTTATCTATGAAATAATAAGTAGCATAGTTAAACGTTTGAGAATTTTAGTTTAGTTTATTGTTTCGATATATGTGATATAAGATATAAAAAAAATGTTAAGAGTAAATGACCAAGTCATATTTTCAACATCAAGTCACATATTTGATATGTTAACTTTTTTGACATATGTGGTTGAATGATTTAAAGGTATTTTCATCAGCAGTGGTGGTTTGAAGCGGTTCAAATATTGAAAACACGTGGAAAGAAATCAGAAAACAAAAGCCAATGTAACACGTTGTTAGCAGTTGTTAATGTACATAGTATATAAGTGAGTTTTGACTCTGTAGTCAAAGGTCACATTTCATTTTGATCTCTTTAGAACTCATATATCTGATTCATTGAGATAACGAGTTTCTGAAAAATGTATGATAGTACATTCCATTTTTTATTCATGTATTTCAATTGCTTTGTTGTTGTTTAATTACTTACTTGCTTTTGTAAATCTAAGTATTTTTACTGTGTTTTCTTTGTTATTTCCATTAGAAACCCTTTCAGCACAATTACATTTTCTCAAACCTTTTACACAAAGTGGCACTTAGGATTTTTGAGTTTGATCCTACAAGTGAATTAAAACTCAAGATTGTTTACTAAAAAGATCACTAAACAAATTGACACACCTGGTGGGACCATATTTGTGCAAAAAATTAAACTTTTGCAGAGAATGTATGTGCTTTTATTTTGTTTTACGTTCTTCAAGTATTCGGTTTCATTCGTTGAGTGTTTATGCGTCCGAGGAGTGGTAAGTTTGTTAATATGTCTCGTCAATCATCAAAGAATTCATCCCTTCAAGGGATTCCTCTTCCCCAGAACGACGCTCCAAATGCAAAAGAACAATCAATCGAACAACGGTTAATGATGCAAACACTTCAACAACTATTGGAGTAACTGCTCCCGCCATAAATCAAACTTTTGTTTCAACTACAACACCAGAGATGGTGATACCCTCACCACAACCAACTAATTCTCATACTACACCCATGGTTACACAAACCATTATAGGAGGTACTAGGTCTCCCGTGCTTCCAGTCTTCACACTTCCCCCTGGTGGTAGGGAATATCGATATGGAATGTCAATTGCATTTATGGAAGGCCTACAGACTAACGCATCAAAATATGTACATAATCCAATGGTTGTTGCCTTTTCTGTTAATCAATACGTGGCGCCAGGATCTACCATAAACAACCCTGGTCGAATGGGTTAACCCCGGGAGGATTAGGATATATCCTCAAGTTATACAACCTTTAGCTACTAACTCTCTTTTAGTTGTAAGGCAACAAATGAATGACAGTAACCATGCTATGGTTAACATGCTTACCCAAAATATTGTACTGTGTTTAATCCTATGATCCTAAATACCATTCATAGTTACCAACAATTAGCACATCAAATGAATCGAATTGCTTATTTATTTGGTGCTCATCAAACCCCAATTCATCCAAATCCTCATATCCAAGCAGTTGAAGTAGTCCAAAATCCAGAAGTTGCAAACAATGAAGGCGTTTTCAATAATCAAGTGCAACAACATGCTATATCCTAACTAGTCGAACAACCTATACTTAGGATAGTCGAAGGAGACTTAGGTCGAAATACCCCAGATGTGGTGTTGGTAAACAGGAACCAAGATGCAGACCAATTGGTTAGGAGGGTCAAACAAAATTTTTTTTTGGGGAAAATAATATAGCCAATATGATTGAACAAATCCTAGCAAAAATTGGTCTTAATGTTGGTATTCATAGGCCAAATTTTGTTTATGTCTTGTCTGAATATGTATTGCAAACTGAACTCCCTAGGGGCTAGAAAGTTCCTAAACTTATTAAGTTTGTATGTGATACTAGTGAGTCCACTGTCGAGTACATTGCTCGATACCAGGCAGAAGTCGGGGATCTGGATAATAACGAAAATCTTAAGATGAAATAATTCCCTAATTCTTTAACCAAGAATGTTTTCACATAGTTCACTACTCTTCCTCCAAACTCCATACATCATTAGAATGAACTAGAAAGGGTGCTCCATGAACAATTTTATATGGGTCAGTCAAAAATCAGTGTAAAGGAGTTAGCCAATGTGAAGCAAAAATCGTCTGAATCGATAGATGATTATCTCAATAGTTTTATGTTAATGAAGTCAAGTTATTTTACTCAAGTGTATTAACATGAGTTAGTCGAAATAGCTATAGGTGGTTTAGATTACTCCATTATGAAGAAATTGGATAACCAATACCTAAGGGATATGACCCAGTTAGTAGATAGGCTGAGACAGGTCGAACACTTGAACGTAGAGAAGGCTAGATTAAATCGACACCCTAGGAAGAAAAATATGACCTAAATAGAAACCGATGATAGTAATCATGAACTCGATGTAGTTTTTGAGTATGTCGAAGAAAATAAGGTTAATTTGACAGAATTAAAGCCAGAGCCTTAATATGTTTGTAAAGTTTTAAAGTCTTATAATAGAAAGAATCCTGTTGAACCAAGTAGAAATGAAAAATTTATTACAAACACTTATACTTTTGATGTAAGTAAATGTTATGAAATTTTCGATCTTCTAGTTGTTGATGGTCATATCATAGTGTTGAAAGGCCTAAAGACCCCACCATTGGAACAAAGGAAGAAAACATGTTTTTGTAAATATCATAATTTACCTGGTCATAAGACTTTTCAATGTGTGTTTTTCAAGGATTTGGTACAAGATGCACTGAAAGAAGACATGATTAAGTTTGGTGATAAAACTAAGCCACCCATGAAAATCGACTCAGACCCCTTGCAAGTCGAGGATCCAAACTTTGTCAAACCCGTGGAGATTATGATGCTCGAAGTTGCTAAAGATCCCAATCCAAGTGTCGAAGATCTGAATGTGGCGGATTACATTGAAAGAGTAAAAGAGGTGTATCCAAAAGCTGAAGAAGATCTAATTGATTTTTTGAACTGTTGCAAAATCAAAGGTTTTGAAGTGATGTTGTGTGTAACATCCTGATTTTTAAATTAAATTATTTTAATTGAGTTTAAATGCCTTATATTATTTTATTTGAGTGTTAGAGTGCTTCATTTGATTTATTTGGTATTTTTGGAAATTATTGGATTTTTTTGTAGAATTACTAGAATTATTATAATTAAAATTAATAGAGAAATATAAGAATTTGAGACTTTAGGAGGAAAATATAATTTGAATATTATTAGTGTGGTGAGGAGAGAATTACCGTGAGTTGAGGGGGAAGGAATGAAATTAATGAAAATAAAATTAGGTTTTTAAAATTTTTTTTAAATAAAAAATAGGGAGAGAAAGTGTTGGTACGTGAAAAATTATCAGCAGAGTTGGGAAACCCTAGTAAAGCAAAAATAGAGCCTCCATAGCTATAGATTCAAGGTTTTTGCTTCAAATTTGAGGTAATGGAAGGGAGATGATTCATCTACGGGTGTATTATGCATAAAGGAATGGATAGAGAAGGATCCTAACCCTATTACTTGTTATTTTTACTTTGCTTCCATTTATGAGTTTTGTGAATCTTGAGATGGTTTGGGCAAAATCTCTCTTAATTGTTGTGTTATAATGTGAATTTTGGGCTCTACTAATAATTGATTTTCCTGCAAATCTGTATGAGTAATTATGAGGTTAATGTTCATGTTGATATGTTTTGATTTGATGAGCTTGATGATGAATTTGTGGCGCAATTTACAAAATAAATGATTAATCTATGTAGTATAATGTGTTAAATGTTGTGTAATTGATGTATGATGTTGAATTCATGGTGTAAAATGCTTGATCATGCTAGAATATGATTGAATATGGTTTTGGATGGTTAAAGGTTGAAGAAAATGAGTTTAGAAGTGAGATTTTTGGGAAAATTCCAGGTGACAGTCGATTGGTTCCCTGCTACAATTGAATGGCTCCCTAATTTGAGTGAAAAATGCTAGATAGAATGTTCAGAACAATCAATTGGTTCCCCTGTATTTTGCTATAACTCGAGTTCCGTGACTCCGATTGAGGCGCGATTTGAAGCTTTGGGAAACTGACGCATAATACTACCTCACATTAATGATTTATAGGTTAAATGTGCGTATGAGGATGTGAGAAAGAAGTTTAAATGTGTAAATCGAGTGGTTTATTTCAAATGTTTGTGAGTAGTTTATGACTTGGCCGACAATTTGATGAGTCATTGATTTATGTTTATTATGTTTTAGAATTGTTTTGAATTAAGTGGGTTGAGTTTAATAAAATTAGAGTGGCTTCTGAAAGGTTTAAAGTTGAATATTAATAGTTAGAGTTGAGTTGTAGAGTAAATAAGTTAAAGTTAGAGTACGCCTTGTGGCTCTTAATTTTGAATAAAAAATGGTAGAGTTATTTGTGAGTTCTGTTGAGTTATGAGCATACCTTGTTGAATGTTGATGGTAGTATAATGTTGTTTTTACCCTGTTTTTGAGCATTGTTGAGTAATTATATAATTATATATTATGTTGAGTTATAATTATATATTATGTCGAGTTATGTTGAGATGTGTGCTTTAGAGAAAGACTACTTTGGTGACCTTATATTGGCGACATTGTAAGTTCAGAGAGGAACTTGTGATGATTAGTGCATTGATGTTATTTGTTGCATATCATGCATTATGTATGTCAGAGATAGGTGTACGTACTTCGGTTCAGGGACGAGTTTCTGGTTTAGAGAAGGGACCAGTTACGAGTCTAGGTTCAGAGAGGAACCAGATTCAGAGAGATTCACCTCCGATAGTTGTTCAAGTGGCGAAGCAGCCCATGGAAATGAGACTCAAATGGTCAAGAATTATCAAGTACAAGGACAAAGACCCTATCTCAACTGAAGATGATGACATATTCACTGACAACTTTGAAACATGTTTCAATGATGAACTCAATATCATATGCAACGTTGTCTCTGTTTTTCCTATAGATTTTGACAGAGTTATTGAGGTTACCAAAGAGGATGACGACTATCTTGCTTAATAAATAAGAGACCATGAGCCTATGTATATTATATCATAAGTAATAGTGGCGTGAAAAAGAAGAATGTTGTTTTTAAGAAGCCTGATGAAGAGATGAAGAAACATCTCAAGCAAATCTTTATTTGGGATAAGGTTAATGGAGTAGGTGTCAATAAGGTTCTAGTGGACGATGGAACTACAATCAATTTTATTCCAAATTTCCTATTGAAGAAGATTGGAAAAAAGAACACGAATGTGAGGCCACATAACAGGGTTTGTTCTGATTATGAAGGAAAAAATTAAGGCCTTAGGAGTCATTTTGGTTAACATTGTTGTGGACACGGTTGTGAGACAAACTGTGTTTGTGGTCATCCCATCTAGGTCAAATTACAACTTACTGTTGGGTCTAGAATGGATACATGGTGTAGGAGTAGTCCTTTCGAATCTGCGTCAAAAGATTTTGATCTAGAGGCTTGTTGGAATTTTGGAGAATGTCAAAGTTGAACAAAGCTATTTCTTTGTTGAAGTTGATCATATGGATAAAAGGACCTTTGACAAGAAGCTAGCAACGATTTCACCCTAAAAATCTATTGGAATGGACTTCTCTATATAAGGGGATGTTTCTTACTCAATAAGGTTAGATCCTACTTATGGATTCATGTGGGAACAAGACTCCATGGGGAATGCGTCAAATAAGGATACCGCCGCAAGTATGGGGTGGTTCATGGTGGACAATACTGATGACTGAATCAAGCACACTAGCTCGAATTACAGCATATATGGTCAAAAAACAAATAAGGGCGACCCTAGAGGCTGACTTTCAACAGAAGTTGGTTGTTGAATCTAATCTGATCGAAACTAATAAATTAAAGGAGATTGACGAGAATCCCATTTCCGAGTTGGTCGAAATAGACCATTCAACATTAACTGAGAAACATGAAGATAAATCAGAAAGCTAGAGGCTCAAGTGTATTTATGACAATGAGCCTTTGGGATTTGAAAAAGACCTATTGGATTCAGCCAAGAGGATGTGAGCTTAAGACCCACGAGAGGAAATCAACTTAGTATATGGAACACTAAAAAAACCAACTTACATAAGTGCAAAGATTGATCCAAGCCTAAATATCCTGATGGTCGAATTTCTTAAAGAATTCAAAGATTGTTTTGCTTGGGATTATGATGAAATTCCAGGCCTCAGTCGAGATTTGGTGGAATTAAAACTACAAATTCGACCTGATAAGTGGCTAGTGAAGTAAACGCCAAGGAGATTTGCACAAGACGTGGTGTTAAAGATCAAAAAAGAGATTGAAAGGTTCTTAAGAAACAAATTTATGTGAACTGCAAGGTAAGTTGATTGGTTGGAAAATATAATCACTATTAGGGCTGGAAATGAGTCTAGTAGAGTCGAACTCACGTCAGCTCGGGTCGACTCGTTAAAAATTTGTTCAGCTCAAATATCGGTTCGAGTTCGACACAAACTTTTTTTAAGCTCAAACTCGACTCGTTATAAGTTCATGAACAGTTTGGTTCAACTCGTTAGGTTCGACTCATTAGGTTCAATTCACTTGCTTCACGGACTTTAAAGCCATTTTTTAAAGTCTAATTTTTTATATATTTAAAATTTTGCATTAATATTTTTTTAAAAAGAAATGATTCAAATAAGATAAAAGTTATCAGATTGGAATTGAACTTTATATAAAAAATCAACTAATTCAAAAACTACACAACTTTCAAAAGATACTTCTGAAAGCCTAATTCAAAAACTACTCAATTGGAGTTTAAATTTGTCTTAAAAATTCATAACTTCATCTAAATATTTAGGAACCTTACAAGTTTAATGAAATAGTACACACAAAAATTACTAAAAATAGATACATTTCCATCACAAAATGATTGCACCTTTTACAATATTTATTACACATGTTATTTTAGCGAATGACATAATGCCTCAAACAAGGATGACTGTAAATGCAATTGTCAACTTTACGGCCATAACTACTACGGAAAGAACAATATAGGGTTAAGATTTGGAGTCAATCTTTAAATCTATTCTTAAAGACAATATAATCATTCTCATATATAATCGAGTTGACTCATGAACCTAACGAGTCGAACTATGTATAGTTCAAGTTCAACTCATTTAGTTAACGAACTTAAATTTTCGCTCATATTCAACTCATTTGGTTCATGAACCTAACTCAACGATTTGGTTGCCGAACTGAGTTCCGAACTATTTTCGAGTTGGTTCGGTTCATTGCCAGCCCTAATCACTATTATTTAAAAGAATGAGACTCTTAGAGTTTTATTGACTTTAGAGATTTGAATGTTGCAACTCCAAAATATGAATATCCAATGCCTATTGGTGATATGCTGATTGATTCAGCAACATGGTTTGAATATTTAATTCTTTTAAATGGTTGCTCAGATTATAACCAAATTTTAATTACAGAAGAAGATGTGCCGAAAAAGGCATTTCAATGCCCTAGAGCCTTAAGAACCTATGAGTGGGTAGTAATGCCATTTGTCCTACAGAATGTTGGTGCAACATACCAAAGTGTAATGAACAGTATGTTTCATGATTTGATTGAAACCTTTATTCAGGTCTATATTGATGATATAATTATTAAATTCTCATAAAAAAATGGCCATTTAGACCACGTGCAACAATTATTAGAAAGAATGAAGATGTATGGACTAAAAATGAATCCATTAAAGTGTAATTTTTGTGTTAATGAAGACGATTTTCTTGGCTTTGTGGTTCATAAAAAGCACATAGAGGTTAATCAAAACAAGACAAAGGCAATATTCAATACAAGCTCTCTGCTGAATAAGAAGCATCTTCAGTCTTTGTTGGGAAATATTAATTTTCTAAGGAGGTTTATTTCGAATCTAAGTGGTAGAACAAAGGTTTTTTCGCTACTATTGTATTTAAAGAAAGAAGAAGGATTCAAATGGTAACCAGGGCATTAATAAGCTTTTGATGAAATTAAGAGTTATTTGATGAACCCTCATATCTTGTTACCTTCTATGAGACACAGGTCCTTGAAATTGTACATTTTTGCATCTGAGTTACCAATAGGAAGTATGTTAGCTCAAGAGGATGATGAAGGCGTCGAAAAAGTCATTTATTACCTTAGTCGAGTATTGAATGATGCAGAAACCAAGTAGCCCAATAGAGAAGTTATGCCTTTGTTTGTATTTCTCTTGTACTAATTTAAAATATTATATTAAGCCTACCGATGTGTTTGTTTATTCCCATATTGATGTTATTAAGCATATGTTGTCGAAACCCATTTTACATAGTCGAATTGGGAAATGAGTTTTAGCTTTGACTGAATACTCTTTAACATATGCATCTTTACAAGCTATGAAAGGCCAAGTTGTTATTGATTTTATTGTTGATCATGCAATAGTTGAAGTGACACAAGATTATATTGGTCTGAAATCTTTGAAATTGTACTTCGATGGTTCCAAACATAAATATGGAACTAGTATTACAATTTTGATTATCTCTCCTCAAGAAATTCCAATGAAGTTTAAATTCAAAATTAAAGGTTTTTGCTCCAACAATGAGGTTGAATATGAACCTTTAATTGAGATTCTTTTGGATTTAGGTGCAAAAGGAGTTGAAATTAAAGGTAATTCAGAGTTGGTTGTGAAATAATTGACATAAGAGCACAAATTCATCAAAGAGAATATGTTGATGTACTTTGTAAAGGTCGGTTCACTATTAGGAATATTTGATGAAGTCGACATCAAACTTGTTCCTCGAATCGAAAACCAAAAAGCAAATGATTTAGCATAGATTGCTTATGATTACAGAGTTTCTAAGGAAATTTTAAAAGAATTGTTTGAGATAAAAGAAACATTGATTTCGACCAATAATTTCCCATTTGAATTGTAAAAGTAAAAATTGGCGAGGGTATAAGGGATTGATTACTTAAAAAAATATGTAGAAACTTTTGCGAGAGTTGGTATAGACAAAGAGATGAATAAGTCCATTATATACGTGTCCACTCAACCGATCACCGAGGATCATAAACCTTGATATATTCTTATAACAATTATTTTGATCACTGTAATTAATATTCACCATCATCATACATTATTGGATCAGAGACTTCATACATACTTTATACTTATAAGTATACCCTTTGCTTTGTACAACTCCATTTATTATCATTAAGGAGTTGAGTTGCAAACCATACTTGCAAAACACTAAGGTTTCACCTTTGGTATCCAAATATTCTTGGTTCCACGTGCATTAGTTCTTCTAGAAGATTTAAGGTTGTTGCCTTTATATCTTTTAATTTGTCAAAACAAAAACACTTTAAATGGCCTGATCTTTTAAAATGTGTGCATTTATAAACTGAACGATTCTTTTTATTTTGATTTACATCTTTACTAGGTTTTCTATCCCTTTTAAATCCTAGTCCTTTCTTATTTAAGGAAAGACTTTGACATGATAGGATCAAATCAAGCTTTTCTTTCCCTTGGGTAAGCTTACCTAGGGTTTCATGAAAATCAACTACTTCCTTTCAGGGAGACACGTGTCTCAGAAGTTTCTCTTGAGTTTCTAATTTTAGTTATTTTTATCTTACAAGGTGTATTGCTTTATGCAAGAGATCTTACATGCTCTTTAAGGTCTAGGTCGTGCTTTCTAAGTTTATTATTCACTTTAACTAGTTCACAACTAATTTTACACAATTGTTTATAGGAGGGTTTAGCTACCTCAACATTATCTTCCTCGTAGGATGCCCTTAAGCATAATCCATCTTCTTCATTGGAAAAAGATTCTTTCATAGTTCTCTTCGAGGTTGACATCTATCCTCCTTCACGTTTTTTTAAGAATGAAGTTCCTTAATTCGATATTGAATATTCTCAAGATCGTTCAACTATTAAGTATGTTCTTTCAAAGGATTCCATCATATTTGTTTGATAGGAGTTTGATGAAGTTGATGACTCTTCAATTTTTGTTTCTTCGTATTTTAGTAATTGAACCAATTCGTTCAAGTTCTCTATGATTTCCTTCTTTCTTGATTTTTTCTGAAATTCTTGAAGGCTCTCATCATTCGATTTAAGGATTGGATTAAACTTCCAATTCTTAACTCTTAAACATTTATTAGAGACAAATGTTCCAATATAATTTTTAATATTTATAAACATTGAATGACATTTAAAGGTGGCATCTTCATCTTCTTCGCCTCATGTGCTCATTTCCTCTTGCTTGATACTTGGAGAAACTCCATTTGTCATTTCAAAATTATCCCACATTTTCTTGGCAGTTTTGCAATGATGAACATAGAAAAATTTACTATCATCTAGAGACATTACTATAAAACTTTTGGTTTTGAAATCTATTTCAAATTTTCTCTTTTCTTCTTTGATCCAAAGGGAATTGGGTTTATCTACTACTTTTTCATTTACTTGGTAAGTAGGGATAAACGGACAAGTTGTTTAAGGAATCAAGTTTATCTATTATAATTTCCCATAATTCATGATTTATACTTTGAATAAAAATTCCACACCTAGTTTTCCATATTTCAAATCTACTACTATTAAAAGGTGGTGGTGTGTTTAGAAAAAATTTTCCTCTTAGACGCGTGTTGGTAGCCATTTTCCTCCTGAGATGATTTGTTCTTAAACAAGAGTTAGGCTCTGATGCCACTTGTTGAACATGCGATTTCACACACAAGAGGGGGGTGAATTGTGTAATTCAGAAAAAATTGATTATGAAAAACCTTTAGGATTAAAATCAGAGTTTGAAAACATTTTAGAAAAGTTTATACAGCGTAAATAAATTGTAGAAGGTAAAATGCAAAAAATATAAACAATTTAAAGGAAGAGAGAAGAACACTAGGAATTATACATGTTCTGTCAAAAAGAACTTAGTCATGTCCCCAAGAATTGATCTTGAGACTATCCAATTTAAACTTAAGAGTTTTTAGTAGTTTGAACTCACAAACCCCTATATAGAAGGAAAATGAAGATTGTGGTTGACTTCCAACTAAACAGTAAATATGGGAGAGAAGCACTAAGTCTTCCTTCCAAACGATGGATCGAAGTGGTTAGTCTCTTTTCCACAAGAAACTTAGAGTGATTAGTCTTCAAGGTTCAAACTAAGATTTTGGCATGGGCTAATCTTGAACCTTAGAAATTTTAATACTGGGCTGAGCTCTTGAATTGAAACTTGGTTTTATACTGAGTAACCAATAACCTATGAGATTATACCATTAGGCTGATCTTGATTTGAAACAAGCTTTTAACATCAGACTGATCTTAAACCTAAACAGAGAGTTGATCACACTATCCCTCAACCAAAGAATTTCACAGATTTAGATTCAAACCCAAACAAATAATCCCTAAATGGATGAATTTTTCAACTAAGGTAAAAACAAAACTTCCTTGGTAAACTTACAAAATCTACCTTTCCAAAATTAAAAACTTTCTCACTTGCAAAATAACTTTCTCGAAAGCACTGCGGCTAAACCTTTAGTAAGAGAAAGTAAACAAAGAGAACTCTAGAGAGAGAGAGAGAGAGAGAGAGAGAGAGAGAGAGAGAGAGAGAAGTAAGGAGTGAGAGCTCATATTTATGGATATGAGAATATGTGGGAAGGGACCTCTATTTATAGGCTAGAGGTTGGCCCAAAAAAGGAAATTTTTTATGGGCATCAATTATGAGCCAATAGATTGGCATCATGCACCAATCGATTGGTAGGCATAAAATTAATCGATTAATAATTTCATAAAGGTAAGAAAATATATTTAGCCATTACCATTCATTAAGGCACTATCCTAATCAATTGAGGTGCATTTTTGAACTGGTCTAATCCATTGCGATTAGGTGCCAATTGATTGGCAAGAACAAAAACTTGCCCATAACTTTTATGGCAGTTCCTAACTTATTTGGAATGAATTCAAGGAATTTAAAAAAAAAATTATTGGGAAAAATAATTTGAAATTTTTTTTATGTGTGTGTGTGCTTTTTATTATCCATGCACTTTACGAGAAAGCCCTTATACTTTTACAATATATTTACTTAGACATATAAAGGCAATATTTTGTATATTTCAAGACTTGTGAGATGCCTCGTTCTTATAGACACTTACTTAATCTTGAGATGAGCCTTGAGTTATATTCCATTTAGATACCATCATAAGAGAATATAGTTCATCAATCCTTATTGATATGCTTTCGTATTTAATTGCTCTCTGTTATCATCAAAGACTTGTTGTCATATCAAAGGAATGTACATCTTTAATATTTGTCATCATCAAAAGTGTGTTCCATGACCTTCAAAACAAGTTTCTAAAAAATGAGCACTTGGTTGGATTAAGGTGTATGGTGTAGTTCTTTACTAATCCCAAGATACCTTCGAAGTCTCCTCCATATGATTTCTTCATGATCATGTCATCAATGTAAACCTCTAGGTTGTGTCCTATCTGTTTTGAGAACACCACATCAATGAGTTATTGATAGGTGGCACCAACGTTCTTGAGTCCAAAAGGCATGGCATTGTAGTAACAATTACTATGTGTAGCGCGATTTTTGTGGTTTCGAAGCACTATCGCTTTGGTACTACTGTTCGATTCATTTTTTATCCTATTAAAGCTGATGAAGGAAGGGAAATAGATGTCTCCAATTAACCCTGCTTGCAAACTGAGGTTAAACAGTCAAAACTGTTGATTTACAGATGCTATCAAAATAGGGGGGTTCGCCCTTTGGGGTTATTTTGTTGAAAACAGTGTCGGGGTAGGGTGTTGGGGACCGATGCTATTCGGTTGATATATGGGATTTTGGGTTTTTGGTTAGTGTGCTCGCTAAGATTTTTCAATCTTATGCCTACGTATTCCCGGGATAGGGAAATCAGAGCGATCGTAGTTCCTCCTATTCTATGGGAGAAAAAAGGTTGTTTTGGTGTCTTGTTCAAAGCCGAAGACGTGAAGCTAAAGGTGGTTTGTATCTTGTTCAAAGCCCAAGATGTGAAGTTGAATGGTCTATTTGTATCTTGTTTGAAGCCCAAGATGTGAAGCTAAAGGGTTTTGACTTCAGAGAGAATTTGTCATCTCTAAAGAAGGGTCTGTCTGTCACAACTGTTGGGTAACTGATTATAAAGGAGAATTACTTTAACTGGGATCTGTGAATCCAGCAATGCCATAATTTCCTTTATAGGGGATTTTCAACCTGAAGGAGAAGACTTTAACTCAGTGTAGCGCAATGCCATCTTTCCTTAGGAATTTCTCATGCTAAAAGAAGGACAGTGGCGTGGATGTAAATAATCCAGAGGCTTGCCACTTACAGCAATTAGATGAAGGAAAAGGAGTTGTTGATGTTTGTATACTGTGAACGAGGCACAAATTTTATGCTAAAAGGTTGATTGACTTAATCGAGGTTTCCTTATACAAAGCCTAAGAGGAGGCTATTGGCCCAACAAGAGGGTGTTTTTATGTGTCTCGTACGAAGCCCGAGAGAGAGGCTAAAAGGGTTGACTCAACAAGAGAGTGCTTTGGTATCTCGTACGAAGCCCGAGATGGAAGCTAAAATGGATTTGACTAAACAAGAGAGTCTTTTATACTCAACAAGAGAGTGATTTAGTATATCGTATGAAGCCCGAGATGGAGGCTATTGGAAGATTGACTCAACAAGAGAGTCTTTTTATACTCAACAAGAGAGTGTTTTGTATCTCGTACGAGGTCCGAGATGGAGGCTAAAAAGGGGTTTGACTCAACAAGAGAGTCTTTTATACTCAACAAGAGAGTGTTTTTGTATCTCGTACAAATCCCGAGATGGAGGCTAAAAGGTATGACTCATCAAGAGAGTCTGAAAAGGTTAGCTCCGCTGGGGAGAATCATTATACAAGGCCCAAGAGGAGGCTAACTTCACTGAAGAAGGATCATTATACAAAGCCTAAGAGGAGGCTATCTTTCTTGAGGAAAGGATCATTATACAAAGCCTAAGAGGATGCTATGGTTATTGTTTCAGTTGAGTGACAGGTCCAGTATGTTGGCTAAAAGAGAAAATCAGTTCTTATATGGGTAACGTCGTACTCATGGATTTGATCTGAGGATCGGAATTATTTCCCGTTCTCTAAGGAAACGGGGAGTCCAAAGGAGCTTTAGATTGTCCGAGTCTTACGGGTTTTATCTTCCCATTTTTGAAAGGAGCTTGAGAATGTCTTTGAGACTCAAGGAAATTAGACTGTCCAAGTCTAGAGTTTTATCTTTTGTACTATGCTTAAGAGAAATTTAGAGACATCACATTTGCGGTAGAAAGATCTAGACTCCTTGAAAGACTGTTCTATTAAGATGACTAATTTCTGTTCCTATACCTTTAAGAGGTCGTCGGGACAATTTGTACGAAGCCCAAGAGGAGGCGAGAGTAACTTTTAAGAAGCCGAGGGAAAATTTGTACGGAGCCCAAGAGGAGGCTATCTTCCCTGAGGAAGAATCATTATTCGAAGCCTAAGAGGAGGCTGTGAAAACTTCTAAGAAGCCGACGGGTCCTTGTACAACGCCTAAGAGGAGGCGGGGATGCTTTTAGGAAGCCTTTGGGTCATTGCACTAAGCCCAAGAGGAGGCTGATGAACAGTTCCAGAAGGGGTTTCACTTGGAACAATGGCCTTCTGTATATGGACTGTTCAAGGGGGAGATTTCTTAGATCTAGTTATCTAAAATTGTTGTAAAAGAAAATTCCCACGGTTTAGGTTATGTTGAAATGTCCGAGAGAACGTCGGATGTAAGGAGACTAGGTTCTGTCTAGTTCTAGACGTAGTTGCCGGGGAAACTCCAAATATTTATACTATTATTACACAGTTGACATGAGTTTACGAAAGAAGACTTACATTGAAAACAGCCCCACAGTACAATTATATACATATGAAAACGGTAAATGAAAGCGGGGAAACACTTACTCGGTTGTAGAGCTTCCATGTTGTTTTGTTAGTTTGTTCAACAAAGAAAACTTTGATAACAATATCATACGCAAAATCAAAGGAGAAAGTGCTTTGAAAAGATTGTTGGGGCTTATAGCTCAAGGAGAGGCCCAAGGTTTTATCAGTGATTGCACTGTGAATTTGTACAGAGGGACTTATACAAGTGACTGGGGCCCAAAAAGGTTTTCTGTACAAAGGGATGGGTCTTATACTCTCTCAAGAGGCCCAAAAGTTTATTTTTATACAAGTGGTGGGGCTTATAGCTCAAGGAGAGGCCCATGGTTTTTGTTTAAAAAGGCGACGATCGCGCCGTGACTTTTGAAATACAACGGGACTTATACAACATTTGAGGCCCAAAAATGGTTTGTATTTACAAAGGATTGGGTCTTACACTCTATTAGAGGCCCAAAAATTGTTTGAAGAAAATAAATGGGGCTTATAACACGAGGGTAGGCCCAAGGGTTTTATTTAAACGGGCGATGATCGCGCCGAACTTTTTGAAATGCAACGGGACTTATACAATACACTGAGGCCCAAAATGTTTTTTTTTTCAAAAAGGGTTGGGTCTTACACTCTACTAGAGGCCCATAAATTGTTTTTGTACCAGTGATGGGGCTTACAGCTCAAGGAGAGGCCCAAAAGGTTTTGTTTTTCAAAACGGCGATCGTGCCGAGGTTTTTGAAAGCACAGTGGGTCTTATACGATGACCGAGGCCCAAATTATTTTGGTTTAAAAAGGGTTGGTTCTTACACTTTATTAGAGGCCCATGAGTGTTTGAAAAAGATTTGTTAGGGTGAAAATCAACAAAATCCTAATTTCATCATTTTTAAAGTAATTATTCAAAGAAAATTAATTAAAATGATACAAATACCAAATAAGTTTTAATAAACAACTTATGATCTCTGGTTAAGGTTTGAAAAATGATATTTTAATCACAAGATGAATTAAAGCTCATTTGGTTTTGATTTTTCAAGATGAATATTCATTTTAAAATGTTTAAAAAACAATGAAAATGAACTTATTCACAAAATTACTAATTATATTAAATAAATAATATAAATCTAATTTTTTTTGTGGAATAAAATATTTCAACATTTTTGTGATTTTTTGCAAAAAGAACCAATAAAAAATAATTAAAATTGAGTGAGTTATTAATTTTTCAAATCATTTAAAATAAATATGAAAAATAACAAAAAATTGGAAAAAGTGGTAAAAAAGAGGTCTGGGATGAGGGGGATTCGAACCCCAGACCTGTCGCTTGCCAATACTCACAAACCAGCTGATCAACCACTGGGGTGCAATTCCAATTCATTAAACATATGGCAAGTGAAAAATATATAGAGAACTTGGTTGGTAAACCTGAAGAATGGCGCCATGGCCATCTTCTTTCCCGAGCTCGTGCATGAAGCCCCCTATCTCACTCATCTCTCAACCATTTGACATGATTCAAACACCAAGCTCGTGTGTTTTTTAACAAGGAACAAGATGGCAATACTTGATTTTATTTATTTTTAGTGTATAGCAAGTTATATCATCACGACCATATGAACCCTAATTTTGCAAAAGCAGTCGTGCAGACATGGTTATGAGGGCTATGATCAAATTTCTTGAGGGGAAACATTCAACACATGATGGCAATCAATTGGCAAAAATATCATGCGAGGAAATATGCATGGATCATGAAGATGGAGTTTTGAGGCTTACCTTGATGCAAGCTGAAATTGAACTCTGCACAGATAGTGTTCCAGATGCGATTTGATGATCCCTACAGCTTTAATGGATGTTGTGGAGTGTGTTGCAAGCTTTGGAACACTCTGAAAACTTCTGGATCAAGCTGGAGAACTCCAACTGCATAATTGAGGCATAATGGCTTGGTTGAAGGGTGATTTTGAGCTAGGGGTGTTACAGTTGGTGTTTAAGTGTTTGGACACCTCAAATGCATCATATGTGATGTGTTTGAACAATTGGAATGGATTGCTTAGGGCTGCAACTCAAAACCCGATGGTGGTTGCTCAAAAACAAAGAAAATTGGCACTTATGAGAGATTGAGAGAAAGCAGTGCTATAACTTGCTTTGGTGTGCCTTGAATGATCCATTAGAACCTCTATTTATAGGTGATCAACTCTTGTCTTGGAGGAATAGTGAATGGCTGCTGGATCATATCACCTTCAAAGGGATTGGTTGGGCATAAATGCCTCTTGCATTAGGTGTAACAGCTGCTCCAAATAGATCAGCTATGCCTTGACTGAAATTACATTCCTCAGTCATTTTAATTATTGTTTAATCAGAGAACTTGACTGAGGAGAGTAAGAATCTTGACAATGCACTATTCCACATTAATGCCCTTTGAATTCAAGGTAAAATGTGACAAAATGCATGAACTTCAAGTTGGAAGATTCCTTGGCTTTGTGACTCGGCTTTGTAGGTTGGATCAGATGTATTGTGATTGGTTTGAGTACATGTGGCATAATGATCCTTGGTTTTGATTCAGAAATCGTGTGTGGCAAGCAAACATGTAAACTGATTTTTCCAAAACAGCTTGCAGCAGCATGACTTTGGGCATGGATTTCTCTTGGCTCAAGTTGAATTAATTCATGCTGAGAGGCTCTTTGGATTCTTAGAAACATATGCAACAACATTGATGTTTACCTTTGGACTTGATTCAGCTTGCAACTATGTGAAAACATCTCACAAGTTTTGGTGTTTTCAACAAAATCTGCCTTGGTCAGAATTTTTCTAAGTGTTGGAAAATGATGTATTTTCATGTTTTAGTCATTTTGGCCCAATCATAACTCAGAATCCATAATGAATTGGAGTGAGGTGTAGTTGAATCTTTTGTAGAGGGTAATGAGAGCTACAAATCCAGCTTTGGATGGGGAAAAATGGCCTTGTGGTTTAGGAGTTATGATCCTCTAAAGTTGGTACCCTAGCCACCTTGTTCCATAACTTAGAAAAATTTCTAAGTTTTTATGGTTACTCCTTTTACAAGTTATCCCACTTTTCTTGATTTTTCTTGATGAATGATGATTCCAACCACACATTAACATCATTTTAGGGTTAAGGAACCATAATTATGAAAAATCTCAAAAAGTCAAAGTTTGACTTTTGTGCACAGTTGACTTTTTGTCAGATGAATTCCAAACTGTACGGTCCTCTATGAAATCAAGTCCTTGACCTAAATCAAACTTGATGGATTGATTTCATAGGTATTATAGGGTATATTGAATCATGTCCTAGGGTTAGGGAGCATGTCCTGGTCAAAAGTCAAAGCTACAGTTGACTTTTCTCGCGAAACCCTAACTGTGGTTCATGTGAAATTGAAACTTGTTGCTCAAGCTTCTTGGATCAATCCATTATTGCAAATGGATCAATGTAGTCTGCTAGAGACCCTCAAACCATGTCTTGAGGTCTTGGCTCATGATCTGTCCCCAAAGTCAACTTAGGGGTGAAATAGGTCAAGAAACCCTAATTCCTGATTTTTGATGAATGCATCCCCTGAGGTTAAATTGACTTGATGATTGGGTTTATGATGTCCCTTGGAGCATCCTAGGTTATGCTTTGAAGCATTGGCTCATGCCCAGAGGAAAAATTCCATCTGGAGGCCCTGGTCGACCAAAACCCTAATTTGGTGACACTGGCGATCTCGAGGCTTAATCCACATAGAATGGAGCAGCCTTGTGCTTAATCCTTGAAGTGGGAGTCCTCTTGATCCTTTGTGGATGTTTGAGAGGTTTAGACAAGTTGAAGATCATGTCATTCCTTGATCTGATCTTTTGGCCGAGGCTCAAAGAGAGCTTGAAACCCTAATTTTGATTGTAGTGGATGCTCACCCATCTTCGGGGAGACTAATGGTTCATCCATATTGTGATGATGATTTGTACAATGATGGGAAATCTTAGTGGTCAAAATTTGGGGTATGACACCATGGTTAGACATGAATTCCATCTTAGGAACATCTATGGGAGCCATTTTAATTTGATTGCACCCTGAGTAGGCTTCCATGTGAAATTCTGGTATACAGATCACATATGTCCTAACATGTCAAGACATCGATCTCTGCTAAAAACTAAACAAGGACAGAAATAAGAACCTTCAATAAACTGAAGATTCATAAAACAATGTAGTGACAGATGTTTCGACATCAGTCAAGACATAAACTTCTAAACAAGAGAACAAACTGAATTTAACAAAACAGAAAGATAAATAACACAAGGATGTGATGACCCAGTTCGGTGCAAATCACCTATGTCTGGGGGCTACCAAGCCAAGAATGAATTCACTATCAGCAATATTAATTTAGAGCTAAACTCCCCCGTTTACAACTCCTCACTGAATCCCTACCCAGTACAATTCTATCTAGAAATTACCATTTAGATAAGAGAAACCCATCTCAATTCCTAAATCACCTCTGTGATATATAATAGTTACAACCTTTGGTAACTGCATCAAACTATTTAATTGAAAGACACCCTTTTCAATACAGTATTCAGTCAAGACTCTTGACTAACAAACAATGCATGGATTTGCTTCAAAGCTTCACCCAAGAACAATACATAATTCATTACCTAAAGGTTTCTGAATCTGTAAAACTATGTCTACCACAATGTATCAAACGATACAAAGGGTGACTTACAACTCAAGAAAGTACACGACTCTCAAAACCCTAAACCCTTATTTTCTACTTTTACAAAAGTTTTAATACGAAATCTTAATCTCTATCCTAGGTCTTGGTCTTCCTTTTATAATCTTCAGCTGTCTTGGACTTCAAATCTTCTGTCCTTGATCCACTGCTAAACGCGCCTTGAATTTTGGAACATATTAGCAACAACCTGCTATATCAGACCAAGATGTCGAGTACACAAGCTAGGACATTTTGTCTGACATGTCTTCTTCCAGCAGACTTCATTATGTTGAAACATCTTGTTCAACATTATGTTTTACAAAAATTTAGTCAAATATTTTAGAGCTTCCAATCTCCCCCTTTTGACAAATTTTGGCTAAAACACCTTTTGCACAATAAACCCAGGATGCTCCAGAGAGGGAGAGAGTAGAAAGTCCTGAAGTCATTTCAGCCGGAAGCTTTCACTCTTCCCGTGTACCTATTACCCATTGTCCTGGTGTACATGAGGAAAAAGATGCAAACCACTCCCCCTCAAACCCAGAACCAATACTTGTTACCGGAGCAACCAAACACCAACCTGAAATACCCCGTCAAGGACTCAGGGGATCAGACTACTACTTCAGGTAACTCAGAACACAAGACACAACTGTGTTCTTAACTCAGATCACAAGACACAAAGGAATGACTCGGAGAAGAACCTGAGACTCAGACAGGATGTTAAAACAACCCATTCAACATCCTTGTAAAACAACTGCAAGAATGAACTCTACATCAAAAAGGATATCGGTTATGTGTTATAAGGACCAACATACAACCGAGCTGAATGCACACCCATTCTCCCCCTTTTTAGCCAAAAATTGGCAAAAATAGCCAACACAGTTCCATAAACACGTGATACTTACCTAAACTTGGGCAAAAGCCATGAATACACAACCCAGAAACAAGGAACACAACCTGAGAATCCAGAAGCAGCAACCCCCTTTAAATACCCAAGCAGTTTCTCTAGGAATTTACGGTCCATAGAAGTTATCGATGAACAATTCAATGGAGCAATAAATTTAGGTAGGTAACTTCATCATAAATGATTGTGCACCGCCCATCTAGGATTTGACTGTTTCAACTTTAGGGTAAACAATCCAAAGAATGCACGTGTATCAAGACACATGTTTAACACGCCTTCTCTAAGACACACTTTCCACCGTCCAAGACACTCAACTTGGAAACAACCGCACGTCCTAAACAATGTCCTGACACCTTGTCAGACTTTGTTCAGTCTATCTTGTAAACTCTGAAGCATAGTCACAATGCCTTCCAATGAGCCCTAAGAATACTCCTTCCAACCAGAAGTAAAAACAACTGACCCAGATGTTAAGACAATCCTTCTAACATCTTCCAGTCAACAACAAAGACTCCCATGAGCCTTATCTCATTCTACAGAGTAAAATGAATTCTCCCAGATAATACCCATTCTTATTTCTCAGGTCTCTCCTAAGAATTAAGAACAAAGTTGATTTAGGTCAATAGCCTTAACAGATCAAACTCCCAAGCAGAACTGTCAAAGTCACAACTTCAACACATCATGATGTCAAGACATCTTTCCTGACATCACATCTCACATAAGCATCTTCATGCTCTTCAGTGAAAACAAACACCAGTATCACACTCCTTGTATCATAACCTACGAACTCTTGGATTGAGACCAGATAACCCCATTGATCACTCTCCCCCTGAACATATCCATACCCTGTACAAATTCATCATGAATCTTACAACTATAGACAACCTTGTTCCTTGAGAATGAATCCAATTAAATCTGGAATGCTCACATCCACAAAAGAGACTACAAAATTCCTCAACTCCTTGCTTAACCAAGATGTCTCCCATAATAGAAAGACATCAAACACATTCTTCAGAATAATTCTTCACCCTTCTTCCTTCACAAGGTTCAGGCTAATATACCCTCCTTCTGAAAAACATGCAACAAAATCATTTCCTTACCAGTAGACCGAGCGCCACAAGGATCAGAGCACATGGTCTGATAAACATCCTTACCATACTCCATTTCATAATTGATATAGCTCCAAGACTGAAATTTAACCACAGTAACCATCTTCCAAGAATAACCAAAACCAGTAATGATGTTCCAACATCATTTAGGACATCAAACTTTCACCATGTCCCAGCTGCAGTATATAATAGACTATTACAGAAGACAGAATACCACAGAGAAATAAACTCTCACGAGCCTCATGAAGCTTTAACCCAGAAACTCAAGGTTCAGACATCCTAATCTAAACAGACTTTTCTGTACTTCAGTTTTCTATCCCTCAAAACTCCACCTTGCTCAGCCCCCTCGAGACACAGCGCATCAGTACTGGTAAAGTCTAATGTTTTAACACCACAAGCCTAGAGCAATAGGCTTGAGCAGATAATTTCTTGAGTCACACTCAAGTACCAACTTCCACCAGTATTGACCAATCATAACACTTTAAGGTCCTTTATTAACCGAAGCTTTCAGTACGAATATCTTCTTACCTCAAACAAGACCCTGGACACTCACATCCAACATCTTAGATGAGACTTCAAGCAATTACCAACACCCCTAATCCAAAGCAGTTGAGATGGACTTTGGCAACACCCTTATAGCTGCAGAGTAACCAATCCTAAGAAGACCAACCTATACCACATGGTACAGCTCCGTTGCACACAAATGACTATAGCACGAACATCCTGATGTTCAGTCCCATGTCAGAACATTTGACCTACATAAATGACTTAACTAGTCAACTGATGAAATCACGCATGTCTGACTCAATCTTGAAGGTCTAACTATTAGACTTCTAGATAATATCTCACCTTGAGTGGCCTTTCCACCATATCAGAACACGAGTTCCATATTCTCACCGTCTTGATCATGAAATCAAGTTTGAGTAAACAACCTCCATCCTGAGCATAAGACAGAAAACCAACAACTAGTCCTCTAAAGTACCCTGATGATAGCCTTCTTTAAGCATAATTCTCCAAGGAAATCATTCACACAAGATTAGATTCCACGCCAGAACCACCCCAAATAGTCACAACTATTTGCATGATTATTCAAATTCAACTCTGAAAGACCAGAAAGTGTCTTCAAGATGTCAGTCCAAATGTCTAAAACATTTTCCTTTGACTTCCATATACACAGACTCTGGTAGAAAAATCTTTGCAGTCCTCCCCCAGTAATTAGAACACATACTCCTATAGAGGATACAAGAACACAACTTCTGTTCCCCTCTGTGCTTAGATAAGAAATAAACTAACCCAAGGTATGTTCATCAAGATGACCATGAGACAATCTTCACTTTCACAATAGCAAATTTCTAGAACATAAACTTCCTAGACTACATACCAACTGACTCTTCAAGACCAATCAGAAGAAGATTCTCAACACCTACGAACAACACCCCTTTGTTTAGTCTCAAGAGCATATGCCACAATGCTCATTTTTCTATACAGTTCACTCTTTGGACCAACAGAATTCTGCATACAATCTTCTGGAAAGATGTCCCAACATCTGGTTAAACGTCAGTTCCTTTTCCAATGAACACATCATTGAGATTGGTTCTGAGTTCTTACAACTATTTGAAGCTGCACCTTCTGATGTAACAATCATCTTTCTTGAACACCAGGCAATAGGATAATCAATTAATTACTTGTTAAAGCCACAAATGGCAATTGATCTTAAATCCCAGTTTTGTATTCTTCATATTTTCATTCCTCCTTACTCTAGCTGAAACACCAGAAATAAGACTTCCAACATAAATCTTCCTTAGAAAACCGTCTTCATCATATCAATAACATCCTTGGACAAACAGAATCACTTCCCAAGGAAAAGATCCAAAATCTTCAAACTCATGAGACTGTTTGAACATTAATTAGCAATCACTCCAGTTTTAACCTAGCTGAATATCAGAATGCTTGTGCAGTTCTTCCTATATACTTCCATATATCCAGGAGTTCTGATAGGGGATCCTCAAGCAGAGACACCCTCTTATAAGGTTAAATAAATTGCTTATGGCTCTTCTTCCAAGATATGGAATTCTTATTTCACACTTCAGAGCACTCATGCAACATCTTCTTGACCATCTTATCTTCTGACTCTATCATTCAAAAGTGCCTTTATGAGTGGACTTGAGAAGCAACTCAAATATCTTTGGCAAATTTCAACATGACATAGAGTGTTTTGATTTCATTACACAAGCCCTCAACCTTTTTCCTCTTATTGTCATTCATATTACCTGATTGAAACCATCTCCTAGGCAACATAGAAGGATCCTTCAGAGGTCTCCAGATCACATTGCTCCCTTCTGTCTATTACTCTCAGCTAGACGTGGAAAGAACACATGGAGAAAACAACCCATCTTCATTATGCATCAGGTAAGATGTCACAACATCTTATCAGGCACCATGCGTACCGATAGCATCATCACCAGCAGCAGCGGGGAATCTTCATAACGTATCAGAAAACCATCAATAGCATTAAGAGATGGTATGATCATCCAACCTCCTTCCTTGTTCAAAGACCAGAAAGTATCTTCCTTAGAACTCACCCAGAAACAGACCAAGATGCCTGCTCTGATACCAATTGAAATTATGGTATACAGATCACTGATGTCCTAACAACATGTCAAGACATCGATCTCTTCTAAAAACTAAACAAAGACAGAAACAAGAACCTTCAATAAACTGAAGATTCATAAAACAATGTAGTGACAGATGTTTCGACATCAGTCAAGACATAAACTTCTGAACAAGAGAACAGACTGAATTTAACAAAACATAAAGATAAATAACAGTAGGTTGTGATGACCCAGTTCGGGGTAAATCACCTACGTCTGGGGGGTACCAAGCTAGGAATGAATTCACTATCAGCAGTATTAATTTAGAGCTAAACTCCTCCATTTACAACTCCTCACTTAATCCCTACCCATTACAATTCTATCTAGAAATCACCATCTAGATAAGAGAAACCCATCTCAATTCTTAAATCACCCCAGTGATATCTAACAGTTACAACCTCCGGTAACTGCATCAAACTATTTAATTGAAAGACACTGCTTTCAATACAGTATTAAGTCAAGACTCTTGACTAACAAACAATGCATGGATTTGCTTCAAAGTTTCATCCAAGAACAATACATAATTCATTACCTAAAGGTTTCTGAATCTGTAAAACTATGTCTACCACAATGTATCAAACGATACAAATGGTGACTTACAACTCAAGAAAGTACACGACTCTCAAAACCCTAAACCCTTATTTTCTACATTTACAAAAGTCTTAATAAGAATTATTAATATCTATCATAGGTCTTGGTCTTCATTTTATAATCTTCAGTTGTCTTGGGCTTCAAATCTTCTGTCCTTGATCCACTGCTAAACGCGCCTTAAATCTTGGAACAGATTAGCAACAACCTGCTATATTAGACCAAGATGTCGAGTACACAAGCTAGGACATCTTGTCTGACTTGTCTTCTTCCAGCAGACTTCATTATGTTGAAACATCTTGTTCAACATTCTATTTTACCAAAATTGAGTCAAATCTTTTAGAGCTTTCACCATGAAACTCAAAATTTTTAAACCCGAAGATCCGTTAATCAGACAATCTATGTTAGGGAGAGGATATGGGTCTTTGGGGTATGTGACATTGAGGTCGGTGAAGTTCACGCACATATGCCACTTGTTCGATGCATTCTTTACCAAAACTATATTATCCAACCGCAAAGGGTATTTGATATCTGTTATAAAAATGACATTTGTCAGCTTCTGAACTTCCTCGTTAACAGTTGTTCTCTTTTCTTTTCCAAACTTGCATTTTCTCTGGGATACTGGCTTGATCGATGGATCTATGGCGAGACGATGAAATACCGCTCTGGTATCTATGTCAGGCATATTAAATCTATAGCGAGGCGATGTCGACACACCACTCTGGTATCGAAGTTCCTCCTAAGAAGAGCAATCAAATCTTCCTTTTCATATCCGAACAATGAGGTGCCCAACTTAGTGGCTTGGGGTAAGCCTTTTACTTTCTTCCCTCAATCTTGGGTCCCAGCGTGCTGTATCAGAGTCATCCATTTCTGGGTGAGGGATAACAGCATGGGTGAGAGGCTCACCCGCTTCTTCCATGATGATTAGGTAACACTCTTGGCCGAAGGCCTGAACTACCTTGACCGTACCCACACGTCTGTCATATAATGGATCATTTGAGCTTAAGTGGCGTGTGGACATGACTGCCCTAACTAGGTTAAGATTGATTCTCCCCAGAATGATATTGTAGAGAGACGTGGCATCTACTACGAGATACTTTACTTCTATGGCTCTGACATTCTCCCCTGAACCTAATGTTGTTTCAAGGCGATGTAGCCCATGACCTATACCTGTTCTCCCAACAGACTGACCGGGGATGCATGAAAAGATCCAATGTTATAGGAATCCATATGTAACCCCTAGAAGGTAATCCATAACAAAATGTATGCGAAGCTGCTAGGGTCGATTAACACTTGTTTCACATCTCAGATGGTGTGTTGAATTGTTATGACCATACGATCATTTTTTAGGGGGGGGGGGGGTACGCCTATAACGTCTTCTCTCAAAAAGGTGATTTCACACTCCCCTTTTGTACCAAAGACACATAGGGATTTTACATGTTTGATGTATGTTGTTAACACTTGTCAGACGCATCTTTTCCAGGAGGAGATAGATTCTCCCCCACTGGTAAAACATCCAACGATGGTATTAGTGTTCTTCATTGAAATTTGCTCGAGCATCCTCGCGAAAAGATAGTGAGAGTGACTCTTGAGTAGATGGGATGTGTGTGGCCCAATTTAGTTTTACCGGGGCCTAAAAAGGCTGCCATTGTACCAGATGAAAGTACAATATGTGGGACAGTCCCTAGTGGATAAGGGTTGGCCAAGGATTTAAGGTTGTTGAGGTATTAAGGGATAGCTCACGTGAGGTGAGAAGCTGTTGTGTAGGTGTGTTTCTTAGTGTTATTGGTTATCCCTTTTAGTGTCATGCTACTGATGTATTTATAACCTCCTGGGATCTTGAATTGAGTGAGCCAAGTCTCCCTAGAATATAACGACCCTCAAGAATGAATGGTTGATACCCATAAATCCAGGAGATGTAGTTAAGCCCCACGAATTCCCAGGTGCCTACTGTTCACCTAGTATACAATTCACTCACGACCGTGCGTTATAAATGGAGAAACAGGGAAGTTCGGGTAATGCATCCAAACAAGTGGCGATCAGACCAAACATATGGTGCTCAAACTAATAAAGGGGTGACTGGGGAAGGGCATAATGTATGCCACTCCCTCCGCCCTCAAGCTCTCTCTCAGTTATACCACTACAATATGAATTTTATTTTTGAGGAAATAGTTGGATACTTGATTATTGTCTAGTAGATTTATTATCAATTGATAAATTAATTTTTTTAATATTAGGAGGAACGAATAAGCGGTTGAAAGAGTAAATCAGAGGTTCAAATGAAAAATTTAAAATAAATTATTATCTTGATCCTTGTATAAATCAATATGAATTAGAAATCCAAAAAAATATTCATTTGCACAGTTTATATAACCAATTTTCAATTGTTAATACATCAATCAAAATGAAATCTCTTGTTAGATAGTCTAATATTCAAATGAGTTGAAATCGCAAATGAAGTATGATAGGAAATTCAATTCTAATATTAAAAGTCTTTTGCCTGAACAATAAGTTAAAATTAAAGATGTCTAAAGTGAGGATATTAAAATTCTAAGAGTACTTTGTCCTTATGTATTTTTAAGTTTCAGAAGAACTAATCAGGTACATGAAATCTGAAGTTAAGGAGATCTCGATAAATTATGTCATGAATGGAATACAGTAGAAGCTGAATCAATATAACCAGAAAGGAAGTCAATGTCGACAATGTCTTTCTATATAATATAGCGCTAAACATGATAAATGATAACAGAGATCATGAATCAAAGTATATTAAAGATTGTAGAAAACATGAGCATTGACCAAAAGGAAAAGATACAATTGAAGGAAAATTGAACTCACTTTACAAAACAAAATTTTTTGGACCCGTAGTCGGAACACCTCAAGGTGTAAAATCAATTGGATATAAATAATTTTTGTGAAAAGGCGAAATAAGAATGATGAAATTGTGAGATACAAGGATTTTTTTTCGTAAAGACCTAAGATTGATTTTGATGAGACATATTCACACGTAGTTGAAGCAAATATTTCTTTTTTATATTTAATTAGCCTTGTAGCACATAAAAGACTTAATTTGCTTATGATGGATGTTGTAATAACTTGTTTGTATGGCTCACTTGGTAGCGAAATTTACATGATCCTCCCTAAATGTATAATTTTCTTGAGACATATAATTTTGAATCTCAAAGAGACTATTCTATAAAATTGAATAAGTCACTCTATGAGTTAAAACAATTGTATTAGTGAATTTTAGTTGAGGGAGAGATATACAAATGAATTAGTTTGTCCTTGTATTTTTAAGAAAAAATTTGGAATTTTTTCTATAATTTTTAATTATGTTGATGACATAAATATTATTGGAACTCTAAAATGTTGGTGCACAAGAATGAAGAAGATGAAGATGATGCAAGAGAGAGAATTCTAACTAACTTTCTCTTTCAACTAAAAACAGTTACAATGAATTCTATTACAACTAAAACTTGAGTTTAGTATTTATACCATAAGGACAACTAAATGAAACTCAAATTTAAAATATAAATGCAACTTAAATGTGAATTTGGATTACACTTCAAAACCATTCCTTAATCCACATTCAAGACTAAAATAAAAAACTTAAATTGCATCCCTTAAATGGATAAAATGTTCACTCTTGATAGCTTTAGTCAACATGTAACGCCCCAGTTTTGCCAACTTTATTTTATTGAGTCTTTTTGATTATTTTATTATTATTTTATTTTATTTTCGACTTTTATGTGAAAATATGTTATTTTTCGTCGCGATTATATTTTATCGCGTTTTGGGAACGTTTGCGAGATATTTGAGTGTGGGGGTATTTTGGACATTTCATAGATATTTTTACTAAGTTAGACTAGAAAAGAAAATAGAAAAGGGAAAGAAAGAAAAATAGAGAGAAAGAAAGAAGAAAGAAGGAAAAAGAGAAGAAAAGAGGAGAAGAGAGAAAATTGAAGAAAGTGTGGAAAAATCATCAAGAGCAATTTGTAGAGTCGATTAAATCGGGTAAGGGTGCGAAACTCGATTATTCTATGATTGTATACGATTGTGTATGTGTGTTTGTTGTTGTTTTGGATTGAATTGGAAGAAAATGAGTAAAACCCATATTTGGTATAATTGATTAGAAATTGATTTAAATGTGTTAGAACTTGTGTTGAATGTGTTTAGATTGTCTATACATGTTTGATAGGTATTATTACACTTCCATTTGCTGTTTTTCTGAGATTTGGATGATGAATTGGAGGTTTTTGGGTGGAAAATCGTGGAACAAATTATGCAGGAATTTTTCTGGTTTTTCCAGGTCATACGCGTATGGGGCATGTTCATACGCGTATGAACCTTGGCGTTACGCGTATGGTGGGCGAGCCATGAGGGCAATACGCGTATGGGCTGCTTGTTTTCTCGGCCATCTACCCATTTGCGTATGATACGCGTAGCATTTCAGGGCAATACGCGTACGAGAGAGGGCATTACGCGTATGGGTTTTTACACGTGAACTTTGGGAAAATGAGTCTCTGCTCATACGCGTATGGCTCATGGTGGTACGCGTATGGACAGAGCTTTTGCAAAATGTGACTTTTCAAAATATCATTTTTCGTTTTTGTTCGTAACTTTTGATCCGTTTATCCGATTTTTGCATTCTTGGTATCGTTGCGTAGCTATTGAGCTGTACTTTCTGGTTATAATAATTTTGAAATTGTTAGCCGATTAAATTATGTCGGAAAGTTGGGAATAGTGTTGGTGGTCGACTTTTGTCGTTATACTTGTACGCAATTGATGTGTATTGGACAAGGTGCTGTTGTATGACGTAAATGTATGTGCTTAGATGATGTTGTGATGATTTATGACCGTATGGAAATTAAATGCATTGTTTTGGGCATAAGTACAAAGTGTGATTTTATCGATGAAATGAACATGTGTGTATGCAATGTGAATGTCATGAGTTATTGTATGCCAAGCATCATGATATGCATTGTGGAAACGTCCTGAGTGACGGTTTGGTTCCAGAGGGAATCTGCTATAACATCGTGTGCCTCGAAAATATGAGGTGATGCCTGAGGACTTAAAGCGGTGGTTATAGACGATTGTGTGCCTTGAATAGGACTTAAAGCAATCCATAACGTCGTGTGCCTCGAAAATATGAGGCGATGCCTGAGGACCTAAAGCGACGGGTGAACATCGTAGGCCCGACGGGGAGTTACTTGAGATTATCAGTAACGAGCGATGGTTCCAATAGTTCCTGAGTGAACTGATGATGAGACATGAGACAATGGAAGTCGGTACCCGCATGGCATGTGCATAGAGTCGTTGTGTCGGTCTATGTGCATTGCATAAATCATGAATTAATTGTGTGTGAATTTGTGAATGTAATTGATGATTGTATGGTATATGTGTGGTGTGTAATGGTATTCGATGCTTGAGAATTGTGCGGTATTATGTTATATGTGGTTGTGGTGAGAATGTGTTACTTGTACATTTTTGTGTTTATATATATAGTTTTATGCAATTATATTATGGTTGTTTTTCTCACCCATCTGTTGTGTTATAACGCTCTATGAGGCGTTGCAGATTAGAGCTGCTAGAGGTATTCCTTTTTGTGAAGCGTTGCGTCTTCATTATTTTGGTCGGTCGGCTCTGATATGTGACTCCGGGTAGTTAGGGTGGCCGCGTGCTATTATTTTGTATATCTGATGATATATTTTGGTTGTACATATGCTACCTGATGTATGGCAAACTGTTTATATGTGTATATGTATATATGTTGTTCAGATTTTAGATTTTCCGCTTTAATTCTAATTTCTGAAAAGTGGGTGTAAGGAACAAAGTTTCCTCTGTATGATTGCTACCCCACAGTTGCATATCATTATGGGCATGTGTTGCATGTTATGTGTATGTTTGGTTACAGTTGATGTGATTCCTCCCTTTCTATGCCGTGTTTTCAAATGTACTCTGATCAATTTTCGAATTTTCTTTTACCGCCTTAATTGCGTGTTTTTGGGGGTATTAGATTGGGGGCGTCACACAACACATCTACAAGTTGCTTCTGAGTGCTTCAGGTCAATGTCCTTGCTCCTTCCATGCAACACTAAATTCCTCGCAAGGCTTAAGCTGATTTGTTTTCAATCATCAACCTCACAGGCTTACTCACCTTGATCTTCAGATCATGCAATAATTTCATAATCCAAACAGCTTGACACGTAGACGAAGAATCTGCAATGTGCTCATCTTCATAAGTCTACAATGTAACCATTGGTTGCTTCATATAGAACTAATAAATGGGACCTCCCAGATACTTGAGGAAATATCTCGAAGTACTTCTTCTATCAACTTTGTCTCCACACCAATCAGAGTCTGAATATCATATCAACTCTGAATCAGATTTAACACTAAAAGGGAACAAAACTCCATACCTTAGAGTCCCCTTAATATACCCCAGTATCCTGACAGCAGATTGGTAATGTGACCATTTGGGTTTGTTCATAAACATACTCACCATTCCAACTGCATAGCAGATGTCAGGTCTGGTGTTACAGAGATATCTCAATGAGACCACCAACAGTTTAAATTTTTTAGCAACTACATCATCACCCTCAACATCAGAATCCAACTTATGATTTGTTTCAACAGGTGTGATTGCAAACTTGCAATTTATTAGCTCAAATATCTTCAGAAGCTCAAGTTCATACTTCATCTGATGCAAAATTATACCTTTACAAAAGTACATAATCTTCATCCCTAGAATATATACCATATTGCCTAGATTAGTCATCTCAAACTCATTCATCAACACCTTCTTAAACTTGACTATCTCATTTGAAAAACTCCTTGTTAGCAATATGTCATCAACATAGAGACACACCAGAATCTTATTTCTATCAGATGTATGTTGAACATAAACACCATACTCCATCTCACATTTTCTGAATCCTTGAAGCTTGAAAAATGAGTCAATTTTTAGATTCCAAGCTCTAGGGGCTTGTTTCAGTCCATACAAGGCTTTATGCCACTAGTACACCATCCATTCCTGTTTCTTTTTCTAAAATACAGGAGGTTGTGACACATAAACTTCTTCTTGTAAAGGACCATTCAGAAATGGAGATTTCACATGTAAATTCATCAAAGGCCAATTTCTATTAGGAGTTATAGCAGTCACAAATCTGATTGTTTCATGCCTAGCTACAGGCGCAAACACCTCAAAGTAATCTAATCCAGATTTATGTAGAAATCCTCTAGATACTAACCTTGATTTTATGTTTGGCAATTAATCCATCTTGCTTCAGTTTTAACTTGTAAACTCATCTCACGCTGATGGCTTCCTTGTTCTTTGGAAGCTCACTCAACTCCAAAGTCTTGTTTCTTTCTTTAGCCTCAAGTTTTTATTTCACGGCCTTCAATCACACTTTCTTCTTGAGAGTTTCTTTAGTACTAACTAGTCCAGAGTCTTCCAACATGGCACACTGAATGATTTCCCCTTCAGAGTCTATCTGAGTATCTTGCAACATGTCAAACTCTACAAATCTGCTTGGTATTTATATGATTCTTTATGGCCTCTGAACTTTTTCAGAATCTTCTTTAGATGCTAGAACAATATCAGATGTTGGACTAACTTCAAAGGTTAAACCACCTTCGAGAGCATGACCTCATTCAGAGGCATGACTACCACCAGAGTCTAGATCATCATCACAATCTAGATTGGAATTATATTCACCTTCAGAGTCTTCTTTTGACTCATCTTGAAACTTAACTTCATCATTAGAGTCATCTTCAGACTCTGACTCATATTCAAAGGCAGAATCTTCTTTAGAGGAAGATTCTTCTTTAGAGTCTGAAATATCTTCAGAAGTTAACTTAGGTGTTAACACTGCACCAGAGTTGGATTGGGACTTGTTCCAATCCCATGCTTCCTTTCCTTCACAATGACATCTCTGATGAATTCAAATTTGTTGGTGACAGGACAATAAAGCTTATAAGCACCTATATTATGGTACCCAATCAATAACATTATTTTTCTTCTGTCATCTAACTTCATTCTCTTAGTATCTGGGACATGTTTATACCAAACACCTTTAGATGGCTCACACTTTTCTTGCTTCCAGTCCAATTCTCAAACGGAACAGTTTCCTTCAGCTTCTTGGTTGGACACCTGTTGAGCATATATGTTATAGTGGCAACAACTTCTCCTCACAAGGTGTGAGGGGGATTTTTCTCCTTCAACATGCTCTTTGTCATATAAAGCAAAGTTTTATTTCTTCTTTCAGCAAAACTATTGTGTTTTGGAGTATATGGAGCACTCACCCCATGTTCAACTCCATTCTCTTCATAGAACCTTCTGAACTCTGATGAGTTGTACTCACCTCAACCATAAATTCTGAGAACTTTTAGCTTTCTGACCACTATATTTTTCTGCCTTCACTTTGAACTTCTAAAACTCAGCAAACACCTCATGCCTAAACTTGATGAGTACTATCCATGTCATTCTTGTGAACTCATCCACAAATGACATAAATAACTTGTTTCCTCCAATTGAAGGTACTTCAAATGGTCCACATACATCAAAATTCACTAGTCCCAAAGCATGTTTTTCTCTAGGAGACACTTCTAATGCAAATGACAATCTAGGTTGCTTGCTTTTCATGAATATATCATATGATTTTTCAGGCTTTACAATCTTAGGAATGCCATGTACCAGCTTCTTAGAACTCAGGTGCCCTAAGCTTTTGAAGTTCAGATGCCCCAATCTCTTGTGCCACATTGCACTGTCACCTTCAACACCTTTTACACTAAGGCATTTAGTTTCATCTGTTTCCACATTCACTTTGAATGTTCTAATACTAACCTGTTCAAATTGCATAATCAGCTTCTGATCAAAATCTTACAACTTTAAGAGATTGTCCTTCATAGTAACTGAGAAAACTTTCTCAATTAGCCGACCTACACCCATCAAATTGCTCTTCATGCTAGGAACATACCAAACATCCTTGATCAGAACATTTTTGCCATTCTTCACTCTGACTTTGACATTTCTCATTCCTTCAGCATTAAGGTACTTATCATCAACACATTTGATCTTTGTCCTCTTTCTAGAGTCAAAATCAACCACCCATTGTTTATTTTCAACTAGGTGATTTGAGCAGCCATTGTTCATATTCTACCAGTCTACCAAATATCTACCATCAGATTCAGAAGCCATCAATAGCACAGGTTCATCATCAGAATCTTTTTTGGCTATGTTTACTTCTTTTGATTTCCTTTCCTTGTTTAACCAACAGCTAGTGACAAAGTGACCAAACTTCTTACAGCAGTAGCATTAAAACTTCTTCTTGTTAAACTTCTCCTTTTCCTTGTGATGTTTCTTCTCATCAGAGTTGGAGACTTCTTTTGATAATCAACACCATGTCTCTTCTTAGCCTCTGACTAAGATTGCTTCTAATTCTTCTTACCATAAGATTCTTTCAGAGCCTGCTCTACCTCTCTTTCAGAGTTTTTCTCAGTCAGACGCAACTCTTATGCCTCTAGATTACTCTACAACTCTTCAATTCTCATGGTGATGAGGCCCTTAGAGTGTTCATTTGCTACAAATAATGTACCCAAACTGAGGAGTAAGTGATCTCAGTACCTTTTAAATGATTACTTGTTCAGAGAGAGTTTCTCAATAAGATTTTATCACATTTGTGATCATAATCACTCTGGAGATGTAATCAGGTGCCCTCTCATTGTTTTTCATGTTGAGATGCTCATATTGCTTACATAGAGATTGAAGCTTCACCTTCTTCAATGATGCATCACCTCCGTTGCATCGTACCTATGTGTCCCATGCAGCCTTCGCCGTAGTTGAATCATCGATCTTCTCAAACACATTTGTATCCATACACTGATGGATATAGAACAACACCTTCTGATCCTTTTTCCTCGTTTCTCTTTGTGTGTTTTTCTAAAATTCCATTGCGCCTGCTATAACTGTCGTGTAACTGTCATTGAAGAGATCAAGAACATCTTATGCTCTAAATAACACACGCATATGAATCATCCACTGATTCCAATTCTTTCCATCAAATACTGGAAGCTTTGTGTTTAAGATACCGTTTCTGTCATTCATCGTTGTTCTTGTGCAAGTTCACTCAAATCTCACAAACACTCGTGTTTCCCAATCCCTCAGAATCAAGAAATATGTTTCTGCTTTAATTCAGATCTTCAATTCACTGTTAATTGAACAAATAGAATCAATTACACATGCCTGACGTACACTCGTATTTCTCGTTCCTGAATCAGAACCAGAGCTCTAGATACCAATTTTTGGTGCACAATGATGAAAAAGTTGAAGATGATGAAAGAGAGGGAATTCTAACTAATTTTCTCTTTCAACTAAAAATGGTTAAAATGAATTCTATACAACTAAAACTTGAGTTCAGTATTTATACCATCAGAACAACTAAATGAAACTCAAATTTAAAATCTAAATGCATCTTAGTGTGAATTTGGATTACACTTCAACATAAAAGAGATTTTAAAAGCTATAAATTACTTAAAGAAATAGTGAGATGAATGACTTAGGAAATACAAAGTTTTGTCTTGGATTACTAATTGAACATTTGAATAATAATTCTGCACCCCCTTGACCAAATCCACCCACATTAAGATTACTCGTATCCACCTTTTTCTTTTCGCTCTCTTATCTTTTGATTAGGGAAGCGGCGCATACTAGGGGGTAGCGACTGTTTATTAAAAACACAAGACTGAGGTATCTAATAACCTTGCTTCTGCTCGCCGCTGGCGCACCTCTCCTAACTATTGCCCATTTATTCAGGAATAATCTTTTTAGGAGGGACAATTTTACATATTTCTGCCAAATCCTTCTATTATTAAGTACGGCTGGTACCATTTCGATGTGTTTCGATTCGTCCGAACAAGAGAGGTTTGATGCTTTTGAATTCATTGTACACCAAGAAACTTATATAGCAAAAAGTGATAAAATATTATATATGAACATATATCATCTTTTGCCTATCCCTATGATTATTAGATCATAGAATATGGAGAAGATCCTTTCAGACACCGAGAAGAGAATGAAAAATTGCTTGGTGTCCTAAAATACTATATCTCAGTGCAATTAAAGCACTGATGTATATTACTAATTATACATACTATGATAAATTGATTTATGTCAATCATAAGCAAGATATATTTCTTCACCTACATAAAGACATTCAGATGAAGTAAGGCATATACTTTGTTATCTTAGAGTTGCAGGTTACTTGTCGGATCCTCATAATGGTATATCACAAACATGTTACTTGTTTGTTTATAGTGGTACAACCATTTCATCAAGATTTGTAAAACAAATTATAACAACATTAAATCATGCAAAACTTGTACCGCTATATGAATTCACTTTCAAGTAGAACTTTTAACCAACTAGTACAAATGATGGATCCTCAATGTTGAAGAGATGATTATTCAGTTGAAGGGAGAAATAAATGTATCTTACATTAATTCTTACAAAAGGATATTGATGTGTGTGAGTATATAATGTACCTAAGAGGGGGTTAACTAGACTTGCTGTATTTTTCTTATATTTTATGCAAGTTCCTTTTCATTTTGCTTTTTCAGAAACAAGTGATGTATTGCGCTTTATTTAGAATGATGTTATGCAAAAAAGTAAATGACGCAAGTAATTATACTAGTTCCCCTTATCAACCAAGGGTACATCTAGTCCCCTCACACCCTGTGAGACATTTTCCAATAGGTTAGATATTTGTAAAATCCTTTTACTAAGACCTATCCTACAATCTTCTAACACAACAAAGAAACACACAAATTCCTTGATTTCACAAGCACCAACATATGGTGGACTTTGAATCAACCCAAATCGAAGGACCTTTTCACAAACCATCGACTACTATGATGATTCCCGTATAAACCAGAAAGCACACCACTTTCTATTTACAACACTTAGAAAGCACACCACTTTCTATTACAAAATAAGTCACCACACACTCGGTGATCAAATACAACTTTTGAACAAATATGAATATATGAAGTTGTTCTTGAATCAATTCCAATAAAGAAAATTGATCTTCTCTTTCAATATACAATTCAAGTATAATAACTTAAAAATGCTCAAAAACTTTTGCAATTATATGATAATTAATGCAGAAAAAGTTTTAAGATTTTTGATGGAGAAAAGCTCTTAAAACAGATTTAGATTGTAGTTTAAAAGTGAATGAAAGAGGTAGTTTGAAATCTGAAAATTCTTCCTTTAAATACATTGCAAGATGCCTTTAGTAGAAATAGTGGCAATATTTGGAAAATGTTCATGATTAATTGTAATGGTTTTGAAAAGGTTTTAAGAACATTTGAAATGAAAATGTTTCATACTGGTTCATATTTTTCCAAAAATTCACAGATGTAACCCATTGCAGTTTTGTGTCAATCAGTTACATTTTCTGCAACATTCAAAAAAATTGATAAAGAACCAAAAAGAAATCTGTTGCTTTTTTATGCAACCTGTTACATTTTTCCCAAGTTCAAAAATTTCAGTAAAAAACTTGAAGCAATCTGTTGCATATAATATGTAACTCATTGCACTGATGTAATTTTTTAAATTTTGTCTTTAGAAAATTATGTTTTGATATAGCATGTTATATGAATGATTGATAAAATTTTTAGAGAAGATGAGATGAAGTTTCTTGAGCATTTAAATATTATATAAACATATGAATAGCCATTAGAGTATCTTGATCAATCATCCAATCTTTTGATTTCCAAAGCTTATGTAATCTTGATAGTTGATTTCAATCTTTTTCTTCTTTAAACTTTCTTCATTTATAAACTTATGTTTTCATCAAAACTAAACTAAAATAGATGATGAAAATCTTATTCACAATGTATTTGTATATTTTGAATAATATTAGGGGATTTCTTAATGCACCCTATATGTTTCTTAGCCACCACGCGAAATTATTTAAATGCCCCTAGTTTTCGGAGATGCATCTCCGAATGCACTAAATTCTTAATGAACGTTGAAATATTCTAGAGATGCATCTCCATAACAATTTAAAACATGTAGGGTGAGATGCATCCCACTCAAAAGCCATTATACATCTAAATTGTGCCGAAGATGCGTTTCCGTGAATATTCCGGAGATACATCTCTAAAACATGTCAGAAATATGTCTTTCATGTAATATTTTGTTTATCTGTGTTCAGATGAAGATTTAAACTCATACGATACAATAAAAAATAAAAATAGACGCACATAATTCCAGATGGTCAGAAAATTCCATACATAAATAAAACACCAATAAATGTCGAAAATGTCATAAAATCGAGATCAATATAATAGCAAGGCCGTCAAAATAAAATACATACCATAATACTACTAAATACTAAAAGACTACTATTTGTGTCTGGTAACCTTTCCTCTACCTCATCTTCCTCCTCTGCCTTGTCTACCTCCTCGGCTATCAATCCCCATGTCCTCCGAAGATGTGTCTGGTACAACAATGCCCCGTGTGCCTCTGTCATGATGTCATATTGGACCCGCCTCACATAAGACCCATCAGGGAAGATACCTCTGTCAATGTCTGCCTGCACAATCTCCACTATGCGACGAAACCTAGGAAAAACATCCTCAACATGATCTAGCTCTGCATGCTCCTCCTCTAATATCTCCTGATGAGATGGTCTCGACGGATCTTCTAGAGCAGCATGCACCATGTACAGATCTGACACCCTGAAGAACCATCTGATGTACCCTTTGACGTAGCTCCAGTTGCTCTCAGCTATGGTAGCCCGTGCCTCCTACGACACCAAATGACTCTCATAATCATTAAATATGTCTTTTATCTGTCTATGTGACAAGGCAGGAGGAGCAAAGAAATTATGGTGTCTAGGAATGGTCTGAGTGTAGCCGAACTGCCACATGACGCGCTCGGGCAGATTAAGAGCAGGGAGACGTGATCCGCGTGCTGTAACACCCTAAATATTCCCTGCGTAATATAAATAAAAATAAGAGTTTATTTCACCAAATCATATTTAGGATGTCACTATCCAACAAAAACCTGTTCAAGTACATGACATGTAACACATCAACTTTTAAAATTATTTAATGGTAATAATAATAATAATAATAATAAAAGATTGTCTAAAATTCAACTTTTATTAAAATAGCGGAAACATCAACAAATAGTTATTCAAAGCATAAGTATGGTTTTCAACTAAATAAAATAACCAAGGTTGGGAGATATCCAAAATCTCAAGCAACAAAACATAAGAAAAGCACAGCGTTCCAAAGCCCTAGTGTTACATATCAAAGCAGACGCCAAACTAAAAGAATAAATGGAAAACTTCATCATCCACTCACATCTGAGCTCATACCGTGGATCATCTGCATGTTACCCGCGTGGAGGCAACATTCAAACAGAATGGGTGAGATATCATAATTTATATAAAATAAATCATGATAAAAAATTAGGCAACAAATTATGTCATGCATATCACCCATTCCACAACATACCACAACAACATCCAACATACAATACAACATTCATACAATAACTGATGCAACAATTATGCAATGTAATGAGACTCGCAACTAGACTCAATGCATGTGGTACTATACAGTTCATATTTCAGAACCCGACCCCTCTTTCATGGTCAAATCTCACTAATTCCATTCAATCCCGGCAATCAACTGGCGGAATACTATCCATTCATAGGATTGATGCTCCAATTTCTTATCATCATCTACGATAACATCTCACTAATTCCATTCACTCTTGGCAATCAGCTACCAGCATACTATCCTTCATAGGATTGATGCTCCAACAACGGACCGAAGTCCCAACACCATGAATGCATGCAATATCTTACACATGCAACAATGACATCAAGTACAATGACCCACACCATAGTCAAGGTACTCTGCCAATACTGGCCACCATGCACCAAACACATGCTATAATAGTTCAACAACAACATAATAATATAGCAAACAACAACAACAACAATACAACATACCATGATATTCATCTTAATCATTATACCACACCAATACTGGTTACTATGCAACAACAATGTTATAACAGCTCAACAACATAATCAACAACAACTTACATCATAACAATCAACAACGATACATTTCAAATTATGTCAACATAAACACTACAATTGCATTTAAGCTATCACACAACAAAATAATCTACTTCTAGAACAGAAACCATTTTTATAAGATAGTTCGTTACGTTAGCTTTCCAACTCTTTGAATGGCACGCAAATTGGAGACCCAAAACTCAAGTTATGAATTTTTGAAGTTTTCCAAAAAAATCAATCTTAGTGTAATCGGTTACCACAAAACCAGTAACCAGTTACACCCCCCAAAAATCCAATTTTCACGTTTTTAAGCTGTCCCGGCGGTAACCGGTTACCACATTTAGGGTAACCGATTACACCTGCTACAAAAGCACTTTTCTGCTATATTTTTACACGAAAATCACTTTTCTTATCATCCCAAAACTCCATTTTTCCTCAAATCGTTTTGAACATGTTTTAACACAAAAGGTACTTTTCAAAATTCTCAAACACCAGTTCTTTATCATTCAAACTCACTCATAACTTGTTCCGACTCTGACTCGCGATTACACACAACCATAACTTCTACAACAACATACAAATCATCAATCATATGATTTCAACAACAATTGCATCAATGTATAATTCTAACAGCAATTACAGCAACAACATCAACACATAACATGCAATTCAATCATAATTTCATAATTTACACAAACATTTATTCATCAAGAACATGGATAGAGAAGAAAACACAAACCCTACATGTTATGATCTACCCACCATTCATCATGTAATCCCTTAGATAATTAGAACCTCACCCTTACCTTAGAGTTCTTGCACAAGGATTTTTCTACCTCAACAGTGGTTCTTCTCTTTCCCTTTGCCCTAACTCTTTTCCAAAATCCCTCTTATTATAATAATAATAATAATTATTATTATTATTATTATTATTATTATTATCACTAGTATCGACTTATTAAAATAATAATAATATTCACTATTTAATTAATTTAATATTATCCAACTAATATTATAATTAACTAAATATTACTAATATAATTTAATTAGTTCTACTCTCCACACCAGCAAGTTCTACACAATTGGTCACACACCCCACAACTGTTTTCTCAAGGTCTAGTCTTAAGGTCACTACCCCACACCAAGGATATCCCCAAACACAACAAAACACACAAAATCACATACACATACACAACATCATTTAATTTAATTACGAAAAATAATTAAAATAAATCGGGGCGTTACAACTCTCCCCCACTTAGAATATTTTCATCCTCGAAAATTTACCTGATCCAAGCAGCTCAGGATACGCTTCGCGCATCCTGCTCTCTAACTCTCAAGTAGGGGTGAGAATAGGCCAGGCCAACTAATAGGGGCCTACGGCCTAGCCTACATAGGCCCAGGTCAGGCCAGGATTTTTCTTAAATAGAAAAGGCTAGACTTTTTTATAAGCCTATTTAGCTAAAGTGGTTAGGCCACAGGCTGTAAGAAAAGCCTTTTAAGCCTATCAGGCCGGCCTAGTTAAAAAAACTCAATAAATTTATTATTATTATATTGTATTTTGTAGTTTGAATTAAAATACAAAAATAAAACTTAGTTATCTTGAAGAACTTTTGAAAATATGTTGAAAAAACATTATAAACAATGTTATAAGTTGTTGTCATAAGTTTTTTTTCATAAGTTCTCTCCAACAAATAATATCACCAAACTTATGCTAATAGGTAAACTTGAATGAGACAATAAAAACAAACATTTAGTCTCATTGATCTTTTAATTTGTTAGTCTATTTAACATTAGTTGAGTTTCTTATTTACAATTGTTCAAATAAATTAGGCTTTTAAATAGGCTAGTAGGCCAATCAGGCATTCAAAAAGGCTAGACTCATGTCTAAGAATAAGCCTATCATAGGCTATAGGCCAGGCTTAGGCTTTGAATATTTTAGTAGGCCAGGCCCAGGCTTGGAAAAGCCTTGCTCGACCCAGCCTATTTCCACCCCTACTCTCAAGTCATACTCCCACCAACAGCGCCTCTCACTACCTTCACAAGAGCAATCTCTTTGCCCCTCAGCTACTTCACCTCAAGGTCTTCTCACAGGCGAAGCCTCAACCGTAAGGTTATCCCTTACCTGAACATCATCCACCGGAATCACATGCGACGGATCCGGAACATACTTCCGAAGCTGTGAAACATGGAACACATCATGCAAATTTGAAAAATTTGGTGGCAATCCCACTCTATAAGCAACAACCCATACTCTCGTTGATATCTGATATAGACCTATAAACATAGGGGTAAGCTTCCTCGACTTCAAAGCACATCCGACACCGGTCACCGAAGTGACTCTCAAGAATACATGATCTCCTCCTTGGAACTCAAGATCCTTCCTCCTCTTATCATGATAACTCTTCTGCCTACTCTGTGAAACTTTCATCTTCTCCCAAATCAACTTCACCTTCTCCATAGTCTATTGAACAATCTCAGGTCCAAGCACCACACTCTCACCAGATTCATGCTAACACAGAGGTGTCCTACACCTCCGACCATACAAAGCTTTCAAAGGTGCCATTTTAATACTAGAATGATAACTGTTATTATAAGTGAACTCAATTAATGGAAAATGACTATCCCAAGAGCCCCTTTGTTTAAGCACACAAGCCCTCAAGAAATCCTCCAAAGGCTGAATAGTCCTCTCAGTCTGACCATCTGTCTGTGGATGATAAGCTGAACTCAACCTCAACTTCAAACCCAAAGCCTCTTGCAAACTTTCCCAAAATATGGAAGTAAACCGCAGATCTCTATCCGACACAATACTCAATAGAACTCCACGCAGCTTCACAATAACATGGATATAAATCTCTTCTAACTCTGCAAAGAAAAACTGATGTTAATCGGAATAAAATGCGTCGACTTCGCCAGTCTATCAACAACCACCCATATGGAATCACGCCCTTTCGGAGTATTCGGCAACCCAGTCACAAAATCCATAGAAATGTTGTCTCATTTCCACTCTGGAATGTCTAACGGTTGCATCAACCCTGTAGGTTTCTGATGCTTGTCTTTTGACTTATGACAAGTCAAACAAGCATACACAAATTGTGCCACATCTCTTTTAAATCCAGGCAACCAAAATATTCTCTTCAAATCCCGATACATCTTTGTAGCTCCTGGATGAATACTCAAACTACTCTTATGACTTTCCTCCAGAATCATTCTTTTCAACTCAGAATCATCCAAAATACAAATTCTATCACGAAACCTCAGCACATCTTGCTCATCTACTTTAAAGTCACCATTCTCCGTTTGATTACTTCTAACCATCAAGTCCACCAACTTCACATCCAACTTCCGACTATCTATAATATTATTAAGAAAATCATTGTTGATCTTCAGCATACCCAACATAACACTCTGCGGTGTCAACTCATAGACCAAACTCAAGTCTCTGAATTGCTCAATCAACTCCAATTTTCTAACCATCATAGCAGACATATGCAAAGATTTTCGACTCAAAGCATCAGCCATGGCATTAGCCTTACCGGGATTATAATTCAAGCCAAAATCATAATCCTTCAAGAATTCCAACCATCTTCTCTGCCTCATGTTCTATTCCTTTTGATCAAACAACTACTTCAAACTCTTGTGATCATTATACACTTCAAATCTGGAACCATAAAGATAATGCCTCAAATCTTCAACATAAACACTACTGTAGCCAATTCCAAATCGTGAGTAAGATAATTTCTCTCAAGAACCCTCAGTTGTCATGAAGCATAAGCTACAACTTTACCATCTTGCATCAACACACCACCTAAACCCATCAAAGACGCATCACAATACACCACAAATGGTTCATCCAGTTCAAGTAGAATCAAAACTAGAGGAGTAGTTAATCTCTTCTTCAGCTCAATGAAACTCTTCTTACAATGAATATCCCACACAAAAGCTTTACCTTTGCAAGTCAACTGAGTCAACGAAAGTGCCAACTTAGAAAAGCTTTCAATAAACCTACAATAATAACCAGCTAAGCCCGAAAAGCTTCTAATCTTAGTCATCGACTTCAAAGCCTTCCATTGTAGAACTACATCTACCTTGGATGGATCCACATCAATACCATCATCTGAAATAACATGACCAAGAAAACTCACCTCTTTCAACCAGAATTCAAAATTCGACAACTTAGCATAAAACTTCTTCTCTTTCAATACTTGCAACATAATTCACAAATGTTCAGCATGTTTCTCTTCTGATTTAGAATAGATCAAAATGTCATTAATGAAGACCACCACAAATTTATCCAAGTAAGTATGAAAGATTCAATTCATATACTCCATGAACACACCAGGTGCATTAGACACTTTGAACAACATCACCAAATACTCATAATGTCCATACCGAGTCTTAAACGTCGTATTCTGAATATCTTCATCTTCACTCTAATCTGATGATAACCAGACCTTAAGTTAATCTTTCTAAACACACGAGCACCCACCAACTGATCCATCAAGTCATCTATTCTTGGAAGTGGATACTTGTTCTTAATTATCACTTTATTCAACAGTCTGTAATCCACACACAATCTCATACTACCATCTTTTTTCTTCACCAACAACACTGGAGCCCCCCAAGGCGATACACTTGGTCTCACAAATTTCTTTTCCAGCAACTCTTCTAATTGATTCTTCAACTCTGCTAACTCTGATGCCGACATCCTATATGGTGCCATAGAAACAGGTTGGTACCAGGGACAAGATCAATAGCAAACTCCACCTCTCTCTCTCTTTCTAGAGGCACATCTAAAATATCATCTCGAAACACCTCTGAGAATTCGCGCACCACCTGTAACTCATCAATCACTAATCGAATCTCCACCGATAAGGAAGCAAACTAGGCAAGCACTTGAGCTTCCTCTCCTAAAACCTCTCTCAGCTCTCTAGCAGACAGAAAACCAGCTTCTTTCTCATCTTCAGGAGCAAGAAACTGCACCACTTTGTTATAACAGTTGATATTAACATGATTGAATTCCAACCAGTTCATTCCCAGAATAACATCAAGATTCCCCAAAGACAAACAAATAAGATAAACACCAAAGTCCCTATCAAATATCGACAAAAGACAATTCAAACAAACCAGAGCAGTAGTCATCAATCCCTTAGCAGGAGTTTCGATAACCATTTCTCCCTTCATAGAAGAAACAACAAGGCCTAACCTTTTCACACAATCAACAACAATGAAAGAATGAGTAACACTAGTGTCAATAATAGCAATCAAAGGCGTATTATTAATATAACATATACCTCTGATCAACCTGTCATCACTGGATGTCTGGGTTCCCGACAAAGCAAACACCTTTCCTCTAGTTGAAGCTTGCTTTGGCTTCTGGCAACGAGTACTGATATGTCTAGGTTCTCCACAATTGTAGCAAGTCACGATATTAGCTTTGCAGTCAGTAAACAGATGTCCTCCTTGTCCACACTTGTAACATTTCTTCACGCCACTCGTACACTCATTGATATGATGACCCAACTCACCACACTTATAGCACTTAAGAGGAGCAGGAGCACCTCCCCCAGTTGGCCTCTTACCAACAACAACTCTCTGTTTACCTTTATTAGCTAGAGCACTGTAAGGCTTCCCATGGTTCATGTTCTGCTTTCCTTTCTTCTCACTCAGACTCTTATAATGAGCTAACCGAGCTTTGCTATCTTCCTCATAAATTCTACAACTGTTCACCAACTTTGGAAACCTCCTGATCTGTCGATATCCAACCGACTGCTTAATCTCAGGACACAAACCATTCTCAAATTTGACACTTAGAGAACTTAGTAGTCGCCGCACTGTAATGCGGATAGAACTTAGCAAGTTCTACAAACCTGGCAGCATACTCCGCAACACTTAGATTGCCCTGCTTCAGTTTCAGAAACTCAATTTCCTTCTTCCCACGAACATCTTCCGAAAAGTACTTCCTCAAAAATTCCCTACGGAACATAGCCCAAGTAATAACTTCACCTGCAGTCCCCAACATCTGACGAGTGTTGAGCCACCAGTCATCAGCCTCCTCAGTAAGCATATGAGTACCAAATTGTACCTTCTGCTCTTCAGAATAATCCATCACTCTAAAGATTCTTTCAATCTCTTTGATCTAAGCCTGCGCTCCATCAGGACCATAACTACCCTTGAAAGTAGGCGGTTTGTTCCTCGGGAACTCCCCCAAGTGACGGAATTCATCATTCCCTCCAGCATTAGGGAGATTTTGAACAGCCTAAGTGACAACATGCAAAGCAGCAGCAAGTGCATCATCATCTCTTCTAGCCATCTTCTGTTTCACATCAACAACAACAATAACGGTTAGAAGACAACATCGACAGTAGTCAGCTATCACAACACAATGACTCAACAACTTGGCTGGACATACCGACCTGCTCTGATACCACTACTGTAACACCCTAAATATTTCGTGTGTAATATAAATAAAAATCAGAGTTTATTTCACAAAATCATATTTAGGATGCACCATCCAACAAAAACCTGCTCAAGTACATGACATGTAACACATCAACTTTTAAAATTATTTAACGGTAATAATAATAATAAAAGACTGTCTAAAATTTAACTTTTATTAAAACAGCGGAAGCATCAACAAATAGTTATTCAAAGCATAAGCATGGTTTTCAACTAAATAAAATAATCAAGGTTCAGAGATATCAAAAATCTCAAGCAACAAAACATAAGAAAAGCATAGCATTCAATAGCCCTAGTGTTAAATATCATAGCAGACACCAAACTAAAAGAATAAATGGAAGACTTCATCTTCCACTCACATCTGAGCTCATACTGCGGATTATCTGCACGTTACCCGCGTGGAGGCGACATTTAAACAGAAGGGGTGAGATATCATAATTATATAAAAGAAAGCATGATAAAAAGTAGGCAACATATTATATCATGCATATCACCCATTCCACAACATACCACAACAACATCCAACATACAATACAACATTCACACAACAACAGATGTAACAATTATGCAGTGCAATGAGACTCACAACCAGACTCAATGCATATGGTACCATACAGTTCATATTTCAGAACCGACCCCTCTTTCATGGTCAAATCACACTGATTCCATTCAATCTCGGCAATAAGCTACCGACATACTATCCATTCATCGGATTGATGCTCCAATTTGTTATCATCATCTACGATAACATCTCACTGATTCCATTCGCTCTTGGGAATCAACTACCGGCATACTATCCATTCATAGGATTAATGCTCCAACAACGAACCGAAGTCCCAACACCATGAATGGATGCAATATCTTACACATGCAACAACCAATTATACCTGCTACAGGAGCATTTTTGTGCTATATTTTTACATGAAAATCACTTTTCTTATCATCCTAAAACCCCATTTTTCATCAAATTATTTGGAACATGTTTTATCACAAAAAGTACTTTTCAAAATTCCCAAACACCAATTCTTTATCATTCAAAATCACTCATAACTTGTTCCGACTCTGACTCGCGATTACACATGACCACAACTTCTACAACATCATACATATCATCAATCATATGATTTCAACAACAACAATTGCACCAATGTATCATTCTAACTGCAATTACAACAACAACATCAACACATAACATGCAATTCAATCATAATTTCATAATTTACACAATCATTCATTCATCAAGAACATGGATAGAGAAGAAAACACAAACCCTACATGTTATGATCTACCCACCATTCATCATGTAATCCCTTAGATAATTAGAACCCCACCCTTACCTTAGCGTTCTTGCACAAGGATTCTTCTACCTCAACAATGGTTCTTCTCTTCCCCTTTGCCCTAGCTATCCTCTTTCTCTTTTTCTCCAAAACACGTACTGACAAACTCTATTCCCAAATCCATATTATTATTATTATTATTATTATTATTATTGTCATAATATCATTATTATCACTAATATCCACTTATTAAACTAATAATAGTTATAATAATATTTACTATTTAATTAATTTAATATTATTCAACTAATTTTATAATTAAATAAATATTACTAATATAACTTAATTAGTTATACTCTCCACACCACCAAGTTCTACACAATTGGTCACACACCCCTAACTATTTTCTCAAGGCCTAGTCTTAAGGCCACTACCCCACACCAAGGGTATCCCCAAACACAACAAAACACACAAAATCACATACACATACACAACATCATTTAATTTAATTATGAAAAATAATTAAAATAAATCGGGGCGTTACACATGTCGACCATCCATAGTATAACAGTATTGAAATTCTGGCACGCAAATATCAGATGTCGAGACAGATGTCACAATATTGGGATCAAGACAGTTTGAACACTCACAAATATGCAGAAAAATAAATGACAGAAAGATAAATAACACCAGTAGTTGTTAACCCAATTCAGTGCAATGTCACTTACATCTGGGGGCTACCAAGTCAGGAAGGAAATTCACTATGATAGTATTAGTTCAAAGATAAACTCCCCCATTTACAACTTATCACCTAATCACTACCCTTGTCCAACTTCTATCTAGACACCCTATAGATATGAGATCCCCCTCTCACTTCCTAGCAGTCACAAACCAGTGAGAATCCAACAACAACCCAAACACTTCCAAGTACAATACTTAGTTTTGCTTAAAAGCTTTAACTAAGAACAATACACTCTTGCTTAAAAGCTTATGAGTGAACAATTAACAATTACCATTCAGTCAACTCAATGCATCAAAACTGATACAAGAGCGACATACAAAGAAAACACACTAAACCCTAAAGAACCACTAAGACACGGCTAATCCTAATTCTTCAAAACCACATTTTTTTTGGTTTAGAAAACCCCTTTAAATAAACATCACAGATGCATGAGCTTGGGCTCTCAAAATAAAACGCAAATCACCAGGAATCAACTTTATATCAATTGCATAAAATCCTGCACAATAATAGGAACAATCACATAAAGTTTCCTAAAAAGGCTCAATGATCCTTTTTAAGAAATACAATCAAATCTGCCACAACATAAGTTCCCAAAATATCCTCCCTTGGATAACAATAACGTGTGAATTAAAACACACTCAAAACTCACATTTAAAATACCAAAACAGTCATGCCTTAACTTTCAAGTATAACATGTCTTGGCACATGTCACAACATCATGTTGAACATGATGTCTGACTCTCATAACATAACAACTGGCTTAACATCTTGTTGACAACATGTTTTATCAAAATGTTGCCAATCCAAAAGCCACAAAAGTTACAATCTTACCCTTTGGAAAATTTTGGCTAAAACAACCTTAGAACAAATCAGGAGTATACACAGCGGAATCACAACCAACACAAGCTACATGAAACCATGTAAGCTTTGTACATATTGCAACTTTACAGCAATAGATCAAACAGGTTTATAACTCCCCCTGCCACACATAGACAATACTCTCCCTCAAGGGAAAAACCCAAATCACAAGAAAAGAAACAAATATGAACTATCCAAGTTCACACATCACAAAAAACACATAATGTCAATACATCTAGTCTGACATCACAGAACCAGTAGCAGCACATACAAAGTAGCAGAACTTCCCCTCAAGACCACAACCCACTGTAGAGAAAATAAATTCTCCCAAACAAGACACACCATTACTCCTTATCACAAAGGACATTCTGAACTATCTCAGAGACACATGCAGCTAGAAGATCCTTCTTTAAACCACAAGTATGACAGACACTCATGCACCCCCTCAATAGTTGCATACATCAAGCAACCACAAAGTCACTAAAACATGACATGATGTCATGACACCTGATCCAACATCAGAAAAGGACATTGCAGCAAACACACTAACACTTTACTCCCCATTTTTATCCAAAAATTGACAAAAAAAAATAGAGTAAATGTAAACAAACATTAATGGAAGCACACATTAGCAATGGCAACAAACAACTCTAATGGAAACACAAATTTAAATCATCTTCAGGTAATCTTCCATATCTTGCTCCTCTCAAAGATCCTTCTGAACTTTTTGTTGATGTCTCAGAGAACAGAGGAAGGATGCAGTATCTGTTGCATTCCTCCATATCTGTAATTGCTATAACTCCTTAATAGTGCAAGTTTCTAGCCCACTGCTTATGTTCTCAAATTTATTTGAATATAAGGCTTTAGTAAGCATAACAGTAAATTGTTCCTTAGTGTCCACATCCTCCAAAATGACAACCTTGCCTTCAGCAAGATTCCTGATTAATTGACTATGACTATCAAGGTTCTTGTTCCAGCCATGTTGAATGAGATATCTAATAACATTCATATCTTCACAATGTAATGTCATGACATCCTGCTTGACATTATATTTCTTCAACATCTGGTTCATCCACACTAGTTGAGAGCAACCTCCTCTGATTTCACCATATTCAGCTTCAGCAGTACACCAAGAAGCACATACTTGCTTCTTATTGATCCTGGAATTCAGATTTGTTCTAATAATGCAATTCAAGATCTTCTTTTCTTGAATACTAGGACTCATCCTTGGTTCAAGCTTGCAGACAAGACACGAGTTTAGTATTTCCTTTGTAAATTCAGTGATGTTGTCTTCAATAGGGTGTCTTGCAATGAGTTCCTTGGATTGTTCTGCCTGAACTCTAACAGAGAGACCTGAAGTGACTTGAGAGTTATCTGACACCATGCCAGTGAAATCACAGCTTTCCTCTTTTTCTACCTCACTAGTCTGCACAGAGGATATTCCAACATTGTCCTCTACATCCATCCTTTGTTCTGTAACTGAATCATCAATCACCACATTGATATTTTCCATTGTCATTCCAGTTTTGGAGTTAAAGATTCTATAAGCTCTGCTGCTTGAAGAGTAACCAAGAAATATCCCTTCATCACATATGGAATCCATCTTACCCTTTTGGTCTTTGTCATCCAGGACATAGCATTTTGAAATTCTGGTTAAGCAGATCACGAAGATGTCAGATAGGATGTCGTGACACTTGATCTCTGCTTCTCACACGAATCTAAGGAAGAACAAATGAAAAAGTGCAGAAAGTAAATAACACCAGAAATTGTTAACCCAGTTCGGTGAACAACAACACCTACGTCTGGGGGCTACCAAGCCAGGAATGAAATCACTAAGTAGAATTGGTTCTAAGCTAAACTCAAGCGTTTACAGCTTATCACCTAGAAACTACCCTTCCTAGATTTCTACCTAAGACTCTCCTAGGTATGAGACCCTTCTTAATTCCCTTTCAATCACAGCAGTGACTGAAAATATTACAACTCAATAAGAACGTCCTTCTAAAGTATTCACACAATACACGAGAGGCTCACAAGTACAAACCCTAGTACTTCTAAAACAGCTGCAACAAGAACAGAAAACTAGGTTAACTCTAACCTATTTATATTGTAAACCACAACTGGACTTGGGCTTCTAAACCGCAGCAGAAATCTTCCTCAGAATTAGTGACCTAATTTTTTCTTCAATCCCAAGTTACCAAAAATGTCTCCTTCACAAGGAAACCGCAAATCCATTTAGAATCAGAATCACTGATTCCACAATCTCAGATGCCACCTGGAATCCTAGTCATATTCCAATCACACCTGCTAACAAAAACAGTTAGTTCAAACCTAAAACAGACAAAGATGTCGAATCCTCCTAATAGGACATCTTGTCAAACAACTCAACCTGCAGTTAGTCTAACATGTTAGGACATCTTGTCCAACATCTTTCTGCTAAGTTAGTTTTACCAAAATTAATGCCAACCTCAAAAGCAGGGACTCAACAATCTCCCCCTTTGGCAGATTTTGGCTAAAACTAACTTCCATTCACCTGCAGCAACATATCAGGGAGAGACCACTATCAGAGCAGCATTGGAATCAACAACAAAATATGTCTCCCCCTCAATCAATTCAGATTTACTCCCCTCAGTAGTTAGCTAATCATCAGCAATCAGCAGTGGTTAGCTGATGTTAGTAATTCTCCCCCTTTTTAGCCACAATATGACAAAGGTAGAAAGACTAACCCAAAAACCAATAAACCAGTTCAAAGTTAAAAGTTTACACACCCAACAGAAAAAGAAAACAAAATATCCTGGGCATTCAGCTCTTACAAAACCAGAAAGAAAACAACAAAACAGTAAAGAAAACAGTAAAGAAGAAGACAACTCTCAGAGGTCATCTTCAGTCTCCTCATCATCCTCTTCTCCTTCTGCACTATCAGTAGTGCCATCATCAGTATCTTCCTTCTCATCTTTCTCATCTTCCTTGGTCAGTTTAGTAGCAAGAGCTTCTATCAATCTTTCGAGCTTCTCTTTTCTTGCAGTGCTTTTCTTTATGATATCATCAAGCTCTTTGCATGTTGCTTTCAGCTGACCAATGGTATCCTCCTCAGTAGTTGTAGATGTTGAGACAATGTCTGGAACATGTTTGTTAGCAAGCAGCTTGTGATGTAGAGACAAAGTTGGCTTTCTCTTCATGATGACATCACCAGCTAGAGTGATCCTGGGATATTGTTGAAGAACCATTCCACAAATAAGTGATGGAAAGCAGATTGGAAATTTTACAGCTGGTGAAGTAGCTTGTTTTAGAATTTGATCAAATATATATGCCCCAAAATCAAAGGATTTCCTTCTAACAATGGCATAGATAAATTTTTCGAGGCCTGTGAAGACAGTTGAAGTGTGGTTTGTAGGAACCCAATTTGCAGCACCAATTCTGTGGAGAATGGTATATTTAATGCTGAGCTTCCCAGCAGACAGTTTCTGTTTGTTTGGCCAGTTCTTTACAGTGTTCCCTGTAGTTTCACCGTAGATTTGGTCATCTGTGTCTTCAATTTCAGCCTGCGCACACTCAGATCTTCCAAAGTATTTGTTTATTCCAACAGGGGAAAATGTCACAACATTTCCTCTAACATACATTTTGAAGCAGTCCTCACTCCTTCTATCATTGCAGCCTTCTGGAGTGTTTACCATAAATTCTTTCACCAGCTGTTCATAACAGGAATAAAAATGAGAGACAGTTCTGATCAACCCAGCCTCTTTGATCAAGTTCATCACGTCTTCACACTTCAGGACGTTTTGTCCCAGTTCTCTCTCTATGGCAATTCTTCAATGATATACATGGTTCCATCTGCTGACGCTTACAACATCATGAAACGAGATGTTGTCCATGGGAGCCTTGGGAAGTGAACCTGTATTCTTCTTGGAAGCTGGTTTCTTAATGGTGTCCTGTCCATCCTCTATCTCTTCACAGTCTGAGCCACTTTCAGATTCTGCCTTCCTTTTCTTATTCTCAACCACAACTTTGCTCCAGGGTCTATTGGGGCCAACTGCAGGTCTCTTAGATTGCTTGTTAGGGATGGCTACACCTTTACCTTTCCTTCTTTTTAGTCGTTCAGATACACTTGGCTTGAGGCTTGTAGCAATGACCTCATTGTCTGAAGGAGTGTTGACTAAATCAATGATTGTGTTAACTTGTGCTGAAGTCTCTTGTGCAGTCACAAATGTTTCATCATCTGCCTCAGCATTTTCAACGACATAGTCAGCAAGGGTATGCAGATTCCCTTCTAACATTTCAACATCATTTCCCTCTTTGTCAACATTTTTCTTGGTAGCATCCAATTTCGGAGATAAATTGGGTGGCAAAATCTGTGCCAGAGGTTTGGTGATTCAAGCAATATTCACTCTGTCTCCCTTGCTTATGAGGTTCGTTATTATGTTCCCGATCCTTTCCTCTATATTGAATTTTTTTATGCCTTCCCTAGAACTCACAAAAGCATCAGATGTATTAGAGGAATTAACTGGATGAATATTTTTTGATCTTTTGATCGGAAGCTTATCAGTTATGCAAGGCATGGTGGTCAGCGAAACAACATCAATTAACTCTTCAGTGTGTAGCTCTTTAGACTCTAATGTCAGTTCTGAGTCTTTCTCGATAGCTGGTGTTAGAGATTGTTGTTGAGACATCTTCACACGATATGCTTGATCTTTAATTGGAAGAATGAACGAGTTTGACGGAGTTAGAGCACGGTCAAGATAGGTATGATTTAGAAAGTTTTGAGTAATTTGTTTTTCAAACTAGACAAACCCTTGTATACCGTTCCCATTCGTTGAGTAAAACCCTAATTTGTCCTTTAGGGTTTTTCTTTTTATTTTCGTATCCCCTGAGTGATTCAAGATGTCGTCTTTGAATGTCGTGACATCTGGTATGACATTGTCCCATATCAAAACATTTTCAGAGTCAAGTTTTTGAGAATGGTCGCTCATATCTCTTGTCTTAGGGGATGTGTTAATTCTGATAGCATAGGAATATCTATTTCAGTCATTTCCCTAAGCCTGTAGGCCTTCTGAAGAAGATTCTCCATTCTTGCTATAGTTTGACGCTGCATCCTCAGATGGGCTAGTTGAGTTAATCTCCTAATCTCCGTATCTTGAAGAGGTTTTTTAAGTCTCTCCGTCTGTGAGGCAGTCAACATGTAACAGTTATTTCTTGATCTGAATCCTTTCATGATAGTTCTACCCTTTTTATCCATGACTAGACATTCAGTTCTGGTAAAATTCACCTTTAGGCCTTGATCACAAAGTTGACTGATGCTGATCAGATTTGCAGTCAAACCCTTTACAAGCAGAACATCATCCAGTCTAGGATTCCCAGCATAATCCAACCTTCCAACCCCTCTAATCTTTCCCTTGGACCCATCTCCAAATGTCACAAAGTTAGACGAATGTGGCTTTAAATCCATTTGATATTCCCTGACACCAGTCATATGCCTTGAACATCCACTATCAAAGTGCCATCTTTCTTCAGGATACTCCTCTTGATAGGAATAAGCTAACAGAGCCATAGACTCATTCTTGAACCTCCTTTTCTTTCCAGTGCTCCTTCCCTTGGGATATCCATGTAACTTGTAGCAATATCGTTTAATATGACCATATTTGCCACAATGATGGCATTTCCAATCTTGTCTTCTCTGATGTCTATAATGATGTTGAGACATTTTATTTGACATTGTCTTGTTTTCGAACGAGTTGTGACTGCTGTCTTGGTCATGTATCCAAGTCCTCTAACATCTCCAGTATTTCTCCCAACTTGGAGAATTTCGTCAAGGATCTCGGAACCGCTGTTGAGCATCCTAACATTTTTGGTCACATTTTCCAATTTGGAATTTAGCATAACCACTTCCTCCTCAAGATAAAAAATGGCATCAAGGTGTTTTTCTCTTTCAGCTTCAAGAAGCATAATGATCTTGTGATGTCCTTCTCCAAGTTGACATACCCTTTTTAAGGACTTTACTAGATCATCATAGGATAGATTTTCAATCTCTGAGTCAGAATCAGACATTCCTGTCATTGCTGATACCTTCTTAGTAGTCTCTCCATTGCTTGAGGAGTCCTCCTCAGACCATGATGTAGATAACCCCTTATTGTCTTTCTTGTGGTAGGTGGGACACTCACCTCTTGTATGTCCAAAACCTCCACATTCAAAGCACTAAATTCCTTTACCTCGGTTAGGTCGTTTATCATATCTAGGTCTTCTCCCAAAATTTCTTGATCTGTAGAAGTCATAAGTCTGAGCCTTGACATTATCATTCGACTTCTCATCCAATTGCTTTGCCAATTGATGAAATTGTTTTTACAGAGCTCCCACAGCTTTAGTCAAGTCCTCTTTAGTGTCATTCTCTTCTTTGTTGGTCACATAAGCAAGACTTTTCTTCTTTTCATCCTTTTGACTAATAGCTCTCTCAAAGGTTTGAAGTGATCCCATAAGCTCATCTACCTTCACGGTGTTTATGTCATGAGCTTCTTCAATAGCTGTCACTTTCATATCAAACCTTTTGGGAAGAGACCTTAGAATTTTCCGAACCAACTTGGCTTCAGGAATTTTCTCACCAAGATCACAAGATGTGTTTGCAATATCAACAATATTCATATGAAAGTCATGTATACTTTCATCTTCTCTCATTCTCAGGTTCTCAAACTTAGTGGTAAGCAGCTGAAGTTTTGAGGTTTTTACACGAGAGGTACCTTCATGAGCAGTCTTCAGGATTTCCCAAGCATCCTTCGCAGCTGTATAGTTTTTGATGAGTCTGAAGATGCTCTTGTCCACCCCATTGAACAAGGTATTCAAGGCTTTAGAATTCTCTTGAGCAAGCTTATCATCTTCATCATCCCAATCTTCTTCAGGTTTCAGCTCCTCGGTGAGCTCCCTGTCTTTGTCCTTGATCTTTGGTGGATCCCACCCCTTGATCACAGACTTCCAAGCCTTTCCATCCATAGACTTGATAAACGCTACCATGCGAACTTTCCAATAATCATAATTGGAACCATCAAGTATTGGTGGTCTATTTAGAATTCCTCCTTCTTTATCCATCGTACCAGAAAGTATCGTCCCTGAATCTCACCCAGATACAGAGCAGGATGCCTGCTCTGATACCAATTGAAATTCTGGTTAAGCAGATCATGAAGATGTCAGACAGGATGTCGTAACACTTGATCTCTGCTTCTCACACGGATCTAAGGAAGAACAAATGAAAAAGTGCAAAAAGTAAATAACACCAGAAATTGTTAACCCAGTTCGGTGAACAACAACACCTACGTCTGGGGGATACCAAGCCAGGAATGAAATCACTAAGTAGAATTGGTTCTAAGCTAAACTTAAACATTTACAGCTTATCACCTAGAAACTACCCTTCCTAGATTTCTACCTAAGACTCTCCTAGGTATGAGACCCTTCTCAATTCCATTTCAATCACAACAATGACTGAAAATATTACAACTCAATAAGAACGTCCTTCTCAAGTATTCACACAATACACGAGAGGCTCACAAGTACAAACCCTAGTACTTCTAAAACAGCTGCAACAAGAACAGAAAACTAGGTTAACTCTAACCTATTTATATTGTAAACCACAGCTGGACTTGGGCTTCTAAACCGCAGCAGAAATCTTCCTCAGAATTAGCGACCTAATTCTTTCTTTAATCCCAAGTTACCAAAAATATCTCCTTCACAAGGAAATCGCAAATCCATTTAGAATCAGAATCACTGATTCCACAATCTCAGATGCCACCTGGAATCCTAGTCATATTCCAATCACACCTGCTAACAAAAATAGTTAGTTCAAAACTAAAACAGACAAAGATGTCGAATCCTCTTGATAGGACATCTTGTCAAACAACTCAACCTGCAGTTAGTCTAACATGTTAGGACATCTTGTCCAACATTTTTCTGCTAAGTTAGTTTTACCAAAATTAATGCCAACCTCAAAAGCAGGGACTCAACACATTTGCTTCCAAAAATATGGAAGTATTTCTCTGTAGGCTTCCTTCCTTTCCATAACTTATAGAGAGTGATTGAAGTGCCCTCTTGCAAAGTGACCCTATTATGAATATAGCATGCAGTGTTCATAGCCTCAGCCCAAAAGTGATATGGCAATTGCTTATCATGAAGCATGACTCTAGCTGAGTCTTGTATATCCCTAGTTTTTTGCTCAATAATTCCATCTTGTTGAGAAAATTCATAATTGTTATCTTTAGAAGCACAAAGTTCAGAGAATTTAGTATCCTCAAACTCCTTGTCACGATAGCTTCTAATCTTGACAATCTTACCTTTTTGCTCCTTTTGAACATTTTGACATAATTCTTTAAAGACTCCAAAGGTGTCTGATTTTCCCTTAAGAAAGTTTACCCATGTAAACCCAGAAAAATCATCTATAACCACATAGAAATACCTCTTCCAACCCAGGCTTTCTGCCTGCATTGGTCAAATTAACTCCATATGCACAAGTTCTAGAACTTTGGAAGTAGTTTGATGTTGTGACTCGGTATGTGACATCTTGGTTTGCTTCCCAATTTGACACTCTTCACAGATTCTTTCTTCCTCTATCTTGAGCATAGGAATACCTCCAAAGGCCTCTTCAGACACAATTGTTCTTATGCCTTTAAGATTCAGTTGTCCAAGCTTTTGAGACCACACCTTGACTTTAGCTAAGAAGGTGGAAGAGCCTGTAGTTTCTTGAGGAACCCACAAATAACAGTTGTCTTTAGTCCTAACCCCCTTCATCAGAACATCATTCATCTCATTTGTAACCAAGCATCCAGACTTGGTGAAATTCACATTTAGACCTTGATCACATAACTGACTTATGCTTATCAAATTAACAGCCAGTCCTTTCACAAGGAGAGCATTATCAAGACTAGGGAATCCTATGTAAGCTAGTCTTTCAACTCCTTTAATTTCACCTTTGGCACCATCACCAAAAGTGACATAATTGGTGGAGTGGGACTTAATGTCCAAAAGGAACTTCTTTACTCTAGTCATGTGTCTAGAACATCCACTGTCAAAGTACCAGTCTCCTTTAGATGAAGCCCTAAAGGAAATAAGGGGTATAAGACTAGAATTAACAACCTTAGGCCTCCACTCCTTTCTAGTTTTAGTCATCACATGATTAGTCCTAGGTTGTGTTGGATGCTTTGGGTAACCATACAGTTTATAACATAAGGGCTTTATATGACCATATTTACCACGATAATGACATTTCCAAGGCTGGAACTTGCCTCTGGTCTGAGTTTTCTAAAGTCTAGCAGGATGTTGTAACATTTGGTCAGACATTATGAGATCACCCTTTACTTCAGCAGGGACAAACTTTGTCACATGGATTTTTCTTTGATTATTTAAATACTGATAATTAAACCCTATACCAATAAACATTTTACCTCATTTCCCAACTTGAAGAATCTAATCCAACACATCAGATCCATTGTTCAACATTCTTATGGATTTGGTCATGATTTCAAGTTTAGAATTCAATAGGATTACCTCATCATGAAGACTAGAGACAGTAGATAAAAGTTTCTCTTTTTCATCATGTAGTTGAGTTATTAGACTCTTTTGTTTTTCGCCTATCTTGCAAACCTCTTCACTTCTGATACAAAGTTCCTTGTAGGAAGCAGCTAATTCTTCATAAGTGACCTCTTTATCACAAGAATCGTCATCATAATCACATCTACCAGTGAGTGTTATAACATGCTTAGTAGTTTCATCATCAGGTTCACTTTCAGAATCATCATCAGTGGAGAGATGGAACTCGAAGACCTCGTCGTTTCATCTCCCGTATGGTGAGACGTCTATCACACTCGACGATATCTCGTGTTTGCTATATCTTCCGGTCAGGGGGAGATTTCTAGATCATGGGAGGATGACCAAAGAGGAGGCACTCAAGATGATGGTAAAGTATCTTGGGGATGAACCAGGGGAAGCGATGGAGAAGTTAGATAAAACCAGGGGTGCTCATGCTAGATTTGAATTCTTGAAGAAGTTATATGAGGATAAGATTCGGAGTGCACAGCAGGCTGATGGTGATAATAAGCAGATGGTGCTCCACATATCGCATGCATTAACAGTACACCTGCTTTATTTGGTTGGCAGTGCAATTTTTATGGACAAGAGTGCCACCTATACAGACGTCGTCTACCTACGATACTTTGTGGATTTCGAGCGGATCCATGAGTACAACTGGGGGCAGATTGTTTGGTCTACCTATATTCAAAGTTGAGAGAGGGTTGTATGTGAAAGACGAAGCAGGTCACTGGAAACATGACACTACTAACGGTAATAACTATTGGTTTTTGAATGTTTTTTTCGTTTTCATTCATATTTGCAAAGCCATTACCGATGGTTCGGGTGTTCCAAACTTTTCATTTTAGGCTTGGATCCTCTAGAACTTCTCGCACATCTCTGGATGGGCAAGTATACCTGAGTACATAGAGGATATGTCGCATGTTACAATTTTTATCCTGGTCAAAGGGAAACAGGCGGCCGCGCCTTTCAGAGTCTATCTTGACCGTTTAGTTGCTGGGGACATGCACTTCAACAACTATGTTGGTCACCCTGAGACGCGGTCATTTGATGAGATAGTTGTAAGTTATGTGGTTTTTGGATCGGCAACATTTTGGTAAAACATGATGTCAGCAAGATGTTAAGTCAGATGTTTTGCTATGAGAGGCCGACATCATGTTCAACATGATGTTGTGATATGTGCCAGGACATGTTATACCACAAAGTTAGGGCAAGACTGTTTTGGTAGTTTAAGTGTGAGTTTTAAGTGTGTTTTAATTCACACGTTGTTGTTATCCAAGGGGATATTTTGGTAACTTCTGTTGTGACAGATTTGATTTGATTTCTTAAAAAGGATCGTTAAGCCTTTTTAGGAAACGTTATGTTATTGTTCCTATTATTATGCAGGATATTATGCAATTGATTTAAAGCTGATTCCTGGTGATTTGCGTTTTATTTTGAGAGCCCAAGCCCATGCAGTTGTGATGTTTATTTAAAGGGGTTTTCTAAACCTAAAGAAAGCGTGGATTTGAAGAATTAGGATTAACCTTGTCTTGGTGGTTCTTTAGGGTTTAGTGTGTTTTCCTTTTATGTCTCTCTTGTATCAGTTTTGATGCATTGAGTTGACTGATTGTTAATTGTTCACTTATAAGCTTTTAAGCAAGAGTGTATTGTTCTTAGGTAAAGCTTTTAAGTAAAACTAAGTATTGTACTTGGAAGTGTTGGTACTTCTATTTTGGGTTGTTGTAGAATTGTCACTAGTTTGTGACTGATAGGAAGTGAGAGGGGGATCTCATATCTAGGGGGTGTCTAGGCAGAAGTTGCTCAAGGTAGTGATTAGATGATAAGTTGTAATGGGGGAGTTTAGCTTTGAACTAATACTATCATAGTGAATTTCCTTCCTGGCTTGGTAGCCCCCAGATGTAGGTGACATTGCATCGAACTGGGTTAACAATTCCTGGTGTTATTTATCTTTCTGTCATTTATTTTTTTGCATATTTGTGAGTGTTCAAACTGTCTTGATCCCAGTGTTGTGACATCTGTCTCGACATCTGGTATCTACGTTCTAGAATTTCAATTGGCATCAGAGCATGTCACCCTGTTCAGTTTTTGGGTGAGCTCCAGGGAGTTTGTATTCTGGTACTATGGATAAGGAAAAAGGAGGAAATGTTAACAGGCCCCCAGTCTTAGATGGCACCAACTATGACTATTGGAAGGCACGTATGGTGGCTTTCTTAAAATCTATCGATAGCAAAACTTGGAAGGCTATCATCAAGGGTTGGGAGCACCATGTGGTTAAAGATAAATATGGGAAGGAGACCTTGAAGCTAGAAGAGGAATGGACCAAGGAGAAAGATGAAACTGCTCTTGGAAACTCCAAAGCCTTGGATGCTTAATTCAATGGAGTTGCCAAAAATATGTTTAGATTGATCAACACTTGCACTGTAGCTAAGGATGCGTGGGAAATTCTCAAGACAACTCATGATGGCACATCTAAGGCAAAGATGTCCAGACTTCAGCTGCTCACTACCAGGTTTGAAAATTTAAAGATGAAAGATGATGAAAGCATTCACGACTTTCACATGAATGTTCTTGAAATAGAAAATTCTTTTAGTGCCTTGGGAGAAAAACTGACTGAAGAAAAGCTGGTTAGAAAAATTCCCAGATCTCTACCTAAGAGATTTGACATGAAGGTCACAACCATTGAAGAAGCCCAAGACATAAGCAAGCTGAGACTGGATGAACTTGTTGGGCCACTTCAAACCTTTGAATTGGCTATCAATGAAAGATATGAAAATAAGAACAAAAGCATAACTTTTATCTCCAACACTAATGATGAAGAGGTTCAATGTGACATGGAGACTAATGAAGGAATTTCTAATGCTATTGTGCTTCTTGGGAGGAAATTCAATAAGGTGTTGAAGAGTATGGATAGGAAGTAAAGACCAGATGTTGAGGACATGTCATTCGACATCAGGAAGAACAATAATTTTCAATGAAAAGCAAGAACAGAGGAGAAGCCGAATAAAGGAAAAGGTACTCCGTGTCATGAATGTGAGGGTTTTGGCCACGTTAAATCAAAATACCTCACGCACAACTGGTCATGCACAAGTCCTTCAAGCCGGATAAATACAAAACTGACTGAAAACAATCCTCATTCGACTAAGGCAATGCTGTAATCTTCCTCCCGTGGTTAAGAAACTTCTGCAGATCATGCTTATGAAATTTGTCAAAAATAATCAATGACAAAAATTTATCAATTAAAATTAACGTAAAAAAAATAATGAATCCAACTAATGCTACCTCTCCGTCCAAAATATGCCTGGCAGTATGGTCTGGATATAGAAGCAGTAAGGAAAAATCAACCAGACCTCCTCCAAATGCGTCTGGCTCAAAATCCGCAGCAACCTCACCCTTCAGAGGTGGCACTGAATCTGCAACATCATCAATAGGAGGTGGGACTGGATCAACATCATCTATAATAGGACGTAGCACTGGTGAAACCCGAGGCTTGCGGGAGGATGGAGGGAGTGACGCGTCAGATGGTGAATCTCGTCTTCTACAGGAAGAAGAAGATGGAGTGAAATGAGGAGAAGCATGAGCCCCAGAAGTAGACGACTCTACCTGACCTGAGGGACCAGGAGCCTCCGGAACCTGCTGACTCTTCTCCCGCCAAATGGATGCTTACTGAGAAACCCTCTCATTCCTTAGTCTATCCCGTCTATCAGTCATTATGCCTGTAAATTAAAGTAAGGCAGACCATTAGTGTAAACAAACAACACATAAGCAAGAAAATAAAAAAAAATACCGCAGAAAATTTTAGAGATGCATCTCAGAAATCTAGGGGAAACTAAAACGTTGAAAAATTCTGGAGATGCATCTCCGAAATTTCCTACAGAAAATTAAACGCTGAAACATTCTGGAGATGCATCTCCGGAATTTTCTACAACTCAGAAGTTGCGTCAATGGTGTAATGTACCCCACACAATCTCAAAAAAACTTGTTTTGATCATCATTTTTAGCCAACAAACAACTAATTCACTATGTCTAAACTATCTTAATATCTAATAATTAGTTTCTACTCATTCACATAAAAACTCAAACATTTATCGAAAACTCGAAAAACTTACAAGTAATTGATGTTTTTGATGTTGTTTCTGATGTTACAGATGAAGATTTATGTTCTCTTGAGCCTTGTTGAATGAAATTTGACTTGGTATAGAGAAGAAATTTGAGAGAGTTTGAAGTTGAATTTAAGTAAAATGTGAAATGATTAAGGAGAAGAGTCTGACGAGATTTAACCTCCAAAATGTTCAGTACATGGATCTCTGAAATATTTTAACGTTAACTGGTCTTTTAGTGCGTCTGGAGATGCATCTCTAAAAATTAAGAACATTTTTAAAATTTCGCGTGATACATAATAAACATATGAGGTGCATTAAGAAATCCTCAAAAATTTTCCTCACAAATTTTCTACTTAATTTTTTTAATAAATTTTTAATGAAGTATATTCTCATTAAATATAAAAAAAGTGTGATGAATAATATTAAAGATTGATATGAATGCCTTTACTCTTTTTATATTTCTTAACTTTTAAGAATAAAATGCAATTATTAATTAATATTTAGAGATACATTTATGGCTTATAAATACTATCTATATTGCAATTTTGTTTGGATAATTTAAAATTAACAGAATGAAATGGAACGAACATAAATTTTATTTAATTATTTGGATTTTACAAAATAGTTTTATAATTTTTTATTTTGTTTTTACAATTTATTTCAAAAACACTAATATAGTTAATATAAGTAAAAATTTAGAGGAAAATATTATAATTATATTACTAATTTATTCTATTTCATTGGATACGCTCCATTTTAGATAGAATAAAAAATGAATATTTGATGGAATGAGTTCTATCACATTCGATTTCATTCATATTTTGTAAAACAAAACAATATAGCATGATACTATTCGTTATGGACTGGGAATGGGGCTGGTCCACGGTCGGGCACAACCCAGTCCAGCTCCGCGTCGAAGAAGGCCATACGCAAAGGCCCAATCCCTCCTAGTCGTTGGAAGGCACGTTCCCCACGCGCTCCTCATACGCTTCTCGCCTGAGGACACGTGGCCAGCTGATCCCACGTATCCCGTGGAAACATTCAGCCTCTCATAAGGGGCAAGTCGCCCATTTTCGGGAGAACGTGGAGCAGTTGACCCAGGGACGAAGACCATGTGCTAGTCTTCCCTACTTTCACGTAGGATCCTGGCAGTCATCCGTTGTGGGTATAACGATCCAGCCCACAACAGATGACCTTTGGCCCAGCGCTGGGGGCACACTATAAATACCCTCCTCCGCAGGAGGGTCAGGTATTATGAATTCCTTCTCACTACCCTGTGCTTGCTCTTTCCCTTTTCACTTTGAACCTTACTTTGGTATCGGAATGCCTTGCAGGTACACCCCCTCCTCTTCTTCGTCACCAGCGAATTTGGAGTCCACGACGTGTTGCTGGCCGCTGATTGAATCTCTGATCCTGGTAAGATCAGTGGCGCCGTCAGTGGGAATCTTTACTCCCCCGTCTTTTCTTTCTCTGAAACCTAAAGACCAAAGCAAGCTTTCAAAAACCTACCGATCATCATGGCCGAACAACACGCCGACGATAACGTTCTCGAAACTTCCTTCACTGCCGGTAATGACCACAATAACAATGGTACGACTGTTGCTGAAGAGGGTGACCCTAGAGACGGACTCACTGCCTCTCCCCCCTCTAACAATGCGGCTTACAACGTCGTCCAACATTTCGAGAATCCAGGGGTTTTTCAACCAATTCCCGTGCCACCCAACGCCGATCCTACCACGATGGCCCTGTTCGCAGTAATCAACCAGACCAACCTCGTGATTTTCCAGCAGAATGAACAAATTGGAATGTTGGAGAAAGACCGTCGATCACGCTCTCCCCCGCGGAGACATCGACGGTCTGAATCTCGTAGCCCGTCCCTACAACGACGAGACACCCGTCCACGCTCTCCCCCGTATAGACACCAAAGGAATGAGTCTTAAAGCCTCTCTCCGTGACAACTCGGATGTCGCCCGCGGCTAGAAAGGCCTCAACCTGCGATCACCAAGAGTGATCGTACTCTTCCCCGCAGGGAGCCGCGCTCTCCCTTTCCCAAGAGGACCAAAGACGGCGGGCAACTGGACAAGCGAGGGGTCGACCAAGAAACTCGCCGCCCCACGACAGAAGCCCTTGGCACGACTCCTCCCCATCGTGCTCACCGTTCTGAAGCGACGAGGATGACCCCCACGGTCCACTGTCCCAAGCAATTATGGAAACGCCCCTCCCCGTCGGGATGGAAAAATCGCCAAGCCTAGTAACCTATGATGGCGCGACAGACCCAAACGATCACATCGAAAACATCGATGCGATGCTCGACTACCGCAACATCAGAGGAGCCATTAAGTGTAGACTCTTTGCCACAACTCTGAGGAAGGGTGCCATGGCATGGTACAAAAGCCTCGCCTCAGAGTCCATCACTTCCTGGACGGATCCGAAGACGCAGTTCACCAGGAATTTCACTGCCTCACGACGAAATCCCAAATATGAGGCGTCACTCGAGGCCATCATACAGGGGAAGGACGAATCTCTCCGACCCTACATAGAGAGGTTCAATCGAGAGGCCGTTCAAATTGCCTCAACTGACCGTATGAAAAGAACGTCGGCGAGATGAAGAAGGTCGAGGAGGAAACACTACCCTCTGACGATGCCAGCTTATAGGTCGCCCTTTGCGTCTCTCAGCCTGAGGACTTCTACGTCCCCGTCGAGGCCGACACGCCCTTGTATGCTCACAACACATGGGAAAACTTCCCCTCTGCGATGGTCATATCCAGTGGAGGATTCAACAAGCTCACTGTGGGGTCGGTGAAAAGAAAATTCAATGAGCTGATCGACGCAAGCTCGAACCAGAACGCAACCCTTGACAGGTTCCGGGGAAAATCAAATCCCATCACCTTCTACCTCGGGGAGTTGCCCGGAAGTTTTCCCAACTCCAGTATTCCTTTGCTCGTGAGGGCACAAATGACAAACTTCAACATCCACCGCATCCTGGTCGACCAAGGAGCTTCGTCGACATCATGTATGCTTATTTGTTCACTACTCTTCAACTCGACGAGAGGAATTTGACACCATATGTAGGATCTGGCCTACAAGGCTTCAATAGCACGACCACTAAGCCATAGGCTATGTCCAAAAATACAGAAAATTTGTCTTCAAAAATTACTTAGCACTGTCCCACTGGGCGTGCCAATTTGTTTACTCTGAAAATTAGTAAACAACCTCTGGTCTACCAAATCAATAAGAAATTGTATAACATGCAGGATCGACCATACAAAATCCTGAGACATTTGCTAAATAAACTAAAATGATATTTGGAAAAAGATGAACACTTCGACAGTATTCAAGGTTTAAATAAAGTTTACTTCGACAATATTAAAGAAAATGTAATGCAGGACAATGATCGAAAGTGCGTTGGAAAATAACTTGCAAAAGTAAAAGATAAACTTCTGGGCAAAGATTAACTGAATTGTATTGAATGAAAAAGATGGTGTTACATCAAACATACATTTCTGAGAACGCTACTCCAGTCAAAGTATTTATCTCCTGCACAAGGACACTTTTGACTAGTAGTTCCTGAGAACGCTACTCCAGTCAAAGTCTTCCAAATCTTCTCTGAAATCCTATTTCCTTGATTAATTCTCTTAATCCACTACTAGGCGTCGAAATTAGGAGCTAACAAATTGCCCCCCAAAAATGTCATTTTCGACACAATTGAAGAAAAAGGCATTTTTTGATGATGTCGTTCGACGCCTCCTTTTGTCCCTGCGAAGTTTCGACGTTTACTTATGGTTCCAACGTTACAAAACTATTCACTTTCCTTTCAGCAGACCTATGACGTCATAGCCATCATTACCATATCTGACACGTCTCCTCAAACCATGCGAGAATCTCCACCATCATCATGTTTCCTAGAGTCTAAGAAATCATGGGGGTAGGCGTTAATTGCTACCGTTCCATCAAAGATCATGGGGAGGACACGCGTCCCACTCCCAATTTTACCATTAAGGTGATTTCTGAACTCGTTTCTACTCCTAACCTTATAAATACCCCTTTCATCAACTTTTTCACTTTTTACACTCTCTACACTCTCAAATCTCCAGAACTTTCACATTTCAAAAGAACCCAGTCTCCTTCATTCTATTCTAACAATGGCTTCCTCCACACGATCAACCAAGGATGCTAACAAGACTACCAAAGAGTCTAGCAAACCTGCAAGAGCTCATAAGAAGATCTCTCAACTTCCCCCATTCGATTCAATCACTGGTCCTGCTATGGTGGGAAATCAACAGTACTTGCCTGAACCTCTTGCTGAAGAGAAAAGAAGAATCTATGCTTCACATGTACTCATCCCTTTGACTATTACTGGTAAGCCTCTGGCTTTGTTTGGTCCTTTGTCTGATCCTAATATTGATCTTAGTAAGCTTAGGTATTTCTTCCCCACTTACCACAAATATAAACCCATAGGTCAAGCTAAGAAACCTAGGGCTAGCAACGAAGATCCTAATCCTGCTAACCAGAACAATCCTCCGACTGAAGAGGCCATTGATATTAGGTATATGAACAACTTTAGGGTATTTAGAGCTAGTCCATCCTTTAAGGATCCCTCTGACTATTTAGGATGGTTGAATAAGTTAGAGAAAACAAAATATGAGGTCTAGAAAGATATAGGTATTTATGATTTAATCATGTTGTCGAAGGTAGGACTTGAATATTGCTCGAATATGCTTGTTTCATCCTTGTATTTCTGGGACAACACACATTACACACTCCATCTTCCATGTGGAATGATGACACCAACTCTATTTGACGTAGCCGCTATCACAAGGCTCAAACCAACTGGGAACACTTATGACCCTGATTTTATGGCTGATGATAGTATTAGTTTTTCGACCTCTAGGGCAGCGTATTCGACCCATATCGCACATTATCATGATAATGACATAGAAGAGGTCTCGAATGTAGAACACATAGATTTCTTAGCTCTATGGTTGTCTCGTTATGTCTTCTGTTCGAAGTTACTACAAGTTGCTAGGAAATTCTTGACTATGGCGAACCAACTCCATTTTGGCCATAACCTTTGTCTGAGCGAACTGATTCTAGCTAGCCTCTATGAATCCATGAGCGAAGGCGTTACCCAACTCAAGTGTCTGGGTGACAAAGGAAATCTCCTCCTTTCTGGACCCTTCTGGCTTCTACAATTGTGGTTAAACGCTTCATTCGAAGCCTGTCTTCTTCACAAGAATCAAATTGACGAGAACACTGATGAAGTGAAGAATAGGAGGGTAGAAGGTCCACGCCTGGCAAAGCTGACTCCTGTTGATGATGGTCGACCTGTTCAATAAACTTTTACCAACTTTATCATGATGTTTGCTAAACGTTATGACTTCACACCCAATATGGGTCCCTTCGCTGCAAGGAAATATGGTCCAGAGTGGTTCACTAGGTGTAGTGGGGAAATTTGTGAGTATAAGCTATTGATTAACTTAACTCAAAATTTCAAGAGTCGCCACCACACTTTTTTTTATCCAAAAAAGGAAAGGGAAAAAAGCGAACAAAACCTAAAGAGTTTTAAAACAGGAACAAACAGAGAATGGGAAAGGGGGTTGGTTACGTCAAGGGAAGGTGTTAGCACCCAAAACGTCTATAGTACTCTATATGAGCCCTTTGAAATATCTACGCTTTTTGGTTTGAAAATGTTTGTTTGAAAAGATATTGGGGAGGTGAGAAGTGAAATATTTTTTTACATTTTTTGTGTTTGGAGAGACTTATCGTCTCATGCCTACGTACCCACAAAGTTCAATATAGGATCAAAACCTCGTAGTTCGTGGTACAAGTAACAAAAATTATTGGTTATGATTCATTTTATCTTGAAAAGACAACCCATCATTCTCAAGAGAGAATACTCAACTAATTACCCAAAGGTATGGGAAAGAGGCATTTGCATCACATTAAGATGGATGATTTGCTTGGATTAAAATCAACAAGACTATCTCTTCAACATCCAAGTGGAAAATGGACATACTTTACACAAAATACCATGGTTAGGAGCTTTACATCTCATCAAAGAATATGACTCATGTCTAATCTTTTGAAAAGTTTAAAAGAAAAAAAAAAGGTGCATAAAAGCACAAAAAGTTTGAATGAGTTTTGTATTTTTTATGTCTTTTTTGAAATGGTCAAAATATGATTAAAATTGATTGACATTTATTAGAGAAGACAAAGTTTGAAAATCACTTGACCAAAGTCAAGGTTTTATTATGAAAGCGGTTTTGAGTTTGAAAACAAGAAGGTTTTGAAAAGAGAGAAGATTTTGAAAATTAAAGATGGGGTGGAGAAGAAGGGACTATCCTAGTACATAAAATAAAAGATAAGGTAAGAAAGATCTAACCACATGGAGGCACTCTTCAAAGCATAATAAGAAAATAATTGCATCCTCTTGAGCCAATAAGCAAGTCAAATAAAGACTAGAATACCAACTCCATAATGATCCAAAGCACAAGGGAGAGAATCCTAATTCTAAGTCCATAAGTCCATAATCAAGCTAAGAAGTCTAAGAGTAGAGATCCTCCAATGCAAGGGATAGTGACCATAGTCCAAAATTAAGAGCACGAGTCTTTTAATAGTTTAAGCCTTTATTAATGTTTTTGGGTCCAAATGGACAAAAGAAAAACAAAAGCACAAAATAATATGATCCAAGTGGACAAAAGAAAAATGACATAAACAAAAACATGATATGATATATGATAATATAAAGCATAAGAAATAAAGAGAGATAGGGAGCAAGAAGGAAACATAAACAATATATCACAATAATATCACAAAAGTAACAATGCCATAAGCCTTCAAAAGGTAACACCTATTTGAGTATTTTCCGTCTCGCATCATGAACTATAATGAATGAACAATGTACTTAGGCCAAGTTTAATGGAGACTTGTTAGAAGATTGATAGAATCAAAGCCTCTACGCAACAAGCTTCATAGATTTTGAACCTAATACAAAAGATCAACCATCCTTCGGCTTACAATCATAAGTTTGGGCCACGAAAGTTCATGTTCCGATTCGAAGAGGACAAATGTAGCGCTATGTTAAGCAATCGCCAAGTGACTTATATGGAAGTCACCCTACTCGAGGCCTGTCAAAATTATCTTTGTGCTAATGCATGTTAGATGAGCGATATGTAAATCGTCATTCGAAAGCAATACCGCACGAAAAGAAAAAAAGGTAATGATCTAGTCTTGATCAAGAAATCAACAAAGAAATTCTAAGATCCACAAGACTTTCATCGATCCAAATAAAAGAGAAATAGATGACGAGAAAGCCAAATTAAACCACAAAATTATGTGATCTAAGACTAAGAACAAAGGGAAGGGGAAGAAAATGGCAAAACAACCAAAGCAATCCCAAAACAAGCCAAAAACACCATTCTGTCCTAGGGTAATTGATTACCCTGATTCCTCAAGGAATCAAGTAACCGATTACTCTGCACGCAGAGTCAAAAAAATGTGCAAAAATCAGCATGATCATCTTTCAAAACTTTCTTCAAACACATTATGATCATAGAATAAAAATTGCACGAAATTTTAAGTAAAACAACAGTAAAAACCATAAATCAAACACAATTACTAGATCCAAAGGATCAAGTAACAAGAATCACCAAAGATCTACATCGTGGAAGATGAAGATGAAGATGAAGCTTAAGGATGAAGAAATATGAATTACCACTCCAAATCTGAAAATTGCTTCCAATTACTCCAAGATCCAAACTCCAAAGCCTTGATCTAGAGGAATTGATGAAGAAAACAAGTTTGGATGAAGGTTTAGCTCAAAGTTGAACAAGATTCAATGTGAAAATTTGTTAACTTTCAAAAGAAGAAAGTGAGCTTTGAGTGAATATTGTGGTTGGGGAGAGAATTTTCAAGAGGTTTTTTGGCTATCAAAAGCTTGTAGAATGAATGAAATAAGGTCTTTATTTATAGGATTTAGGCTTAGAAATTTTGGTGGTTTGGAATTTGGTTTGGAATCAAAATTAGGATTGGAATTTGAATTTTGGTGGTAAAATCAAACTCAAGTGGTAATTAATGAGGGTGTATGGTGGGAATTAATTATGATGAGGTAAGGGAATTAAAATGAGGTGATCTAGAATATTCTCAAATGATGAAATTGGTGCCAAAATGCTGCAGAATTTGAATTTGGCACATTTTTTCTAAAAACGCACAGAGTAATGATTACTCTAATGCTGGTAATCGATTACCACAGTGAAAATTTGTGAAAATTTGCCTTCTGATGTGTTGTCTTGGCTCTGGCTCGATTCTTCTTGCTTGTCAAAGAAGGCATGGAAATAAACACATGAACCTTAGAGTCTCTTAAATAATAATCAATTAAATCTTAGAAACTCTTGATCAGATGAATTTGCATTGTTTGCAGATCAACTTTGACTTTATTCAGATGAAATTCATTCGAGTTGAGGGACTGGTATTTGATATCCTTGATCCAAATTCTTCCTGAAAAAAGCTATTAAAGGAAAAACAAACATATTTTTGTATTTTCCATTAATGGTTAGTAAACATAAACAAATACAAACATCAAACAAACAAGAGAACATGGGTGTTTGGCGATCTCACTCAAGAGCAAACTTTCAGAGGAGAGCAAGAGAACCAAATCTAGTGATATTGTTTGTGGTATGAGATGTAAATGATATGTCGGATCTTAGGAGTAAAAATTAGGGTATTACACCAGGCTATTCCTAGCGCTGTCGAAGGCTCAAGAAGCAAAATCTACTGCAATCTGGGAAGCTTTTCTAACTCCTAGGGTTTTAACCCTCATGTTCAATCTCTCGAAAATTTTGGTCACTTTGATTGCTTACCAGCCAAATCTTGTCGCCCGACAATTTGGACTGGTTCAGGTTTTATCCAAACCCCTCTATGACAAGAAGAACCTCCTCCTCCTCTACAACGCAGTTCATACCGAAGCCGTGACTATAAAACAAATTGCGCGGGATACTGGTCGAACACAGCTTCTTCCAGTTGCTTTTGAACTAAGCTTTCTCTGCACCCAATAATTTGATGACTGGTGGAAAGCTTATTATGTAGAGGAATTTTTCGACGTGGATGCTTTTACACAGCACATTAACAAGGTTTTCCTATATGTGTAGGAAAGAGTTAAGAAAGGTACTTCGACGCACATTAAATAAATCCAAGCCTTCCAAAAATACTTTGAAACTGTTTATCGACCAGATGATCTTGGTCGAATCGTCCGCGACGCAGCTGTTACTTTGAAGGAATTTTTTTTAAAGAAAATGGAGAACTTAAAGATCCCTTCGCATGTTCCTCCGGAGAAACGGTACGAAACGACTTTTAATATGTTTCCTCGACTGCCAAATGCTGATTTTGGAGTGGCCCTTGCCCCTCCATTTCCAGACTAGTTCGTCTGTGGGGATACTATCAAAATCCTTCGCCAACAATCAAAACCAAAAGCCCAGCGGGTGGTTTCGACCAAACATACACTAGACAGTTTCAAAGGGCATCTTCATATTGGGATCGAAGATGTTCATATCGAATCTGAGATATATGAAGGCGTGGAATGAGAGGATTTCAATCCAACACTTCTTCTTATTTATTTTCTTTTACATATAATAACTGCTTCTATTTTACTTTAGCCGTGAAAATCCCGCCAAAGAAACCAACGGCTAGGAAACCTACCGAAGTAAAAGAGGAAGGAGAAAGTAAAGCAGCAACAACAACAACAACAAAGGTATTTTGCATCCCTTATTAATTTTGTCGCTTTCCATATATTCCATTATTTGTCTAACATTTTCCCTTCAGGGCGCTCGAAAGTTACCCCCGACTCCCCAAAAAAGGAAGGCAAAGGAGGATGCGGTTGTGGTGGTTGAATTGGATGATGAAGATCTATCTCCGACTGCTGAGCAGCCCCTCAAGAAAAAAAAAAGGCAACTCAAGATGAGCGAAGCTCTGGCCCAATCTCAAACAAAAGGTGTAAAGGCTCCGATCAAGAAACCCACTACCCTAATAATACTGGAACCAACTCCTGCAGAAATGTCGAAGAAGGTTGCGGACTAGCCTGAAAGTGACAATTCAAGCCCTGGGGTTGAAGCTCCCAAGGTACCAAATTTTATACCTTATTATGTTCTTAGTAATCTTATTCGACTACTGACTTCGATTATTCTTTTCAGGACGATGCATGAGTTTCTACTCAGCTAGCTACCAAATCAACCAACACCACACTCATCAATAGTGAAGGCGAACCAACGTATCATCCCACTTCTGCAAAGGATTCTGAGAAAAGCTCGATGAGCGAAATAAACCAAACAGTTGGAGAATAACACAAAACTTCGCCGCCCAAGACTACTACCCAGAATTCTCACACCAGTGGATCTGAACACGAAGGTGACCAGGAAAGGGACATGCAAGCTGAAGCAGCTAAGAATGTCATGGAGGTGGATCACCCTGAAGTTCCTGTCGAAGAGGAAGCTGAAGATGGCTCCCCAAGAATCGAACATCTAGATGTCACTCAGCAAGATCAAGATGATGACATGGAAGAAAGGGAAAATCGCTCTGCATTCCAACATTATTCGATGCCTATTGAGGAATTTCTAGATGACGCTGAAAATATCAAAGAAGATGATGACAAAGAGGAAGAAGAGGATGAAGACACTCATGATGAGATAATCGCCGAACCAAAGCCTAATCATGGCCCGTCGATTGCGAAGGATTCAGGAAAAACTTTTGTGACCCTTTCTGCAGAGGAACTGGAGGCTTTGAAAAAGAGCAACCCTAGCGAATACCTGAAAGCTTTGATTGGCTCTAGAGGGAGTTCGTCTAAAAAGAGTCCCAGTTCCTCTTTAGTATCTGGTGGCCGATCAATTAACAATCCTGCCAGCAAAATACTTTCAAAGATCAAGGAAAAAGTTTTTAAAGGTGACTTATTTTGACTCATAGAGTCAGATCCTACTTCTCCTCTTGCCTTGAAAAGTCTTCTCAAAAGGGTTGACATTCTGACCACCTCTCCTGAAGTTGCAAACTTCGTCTTGGAGCTGACTTCAATGATCGATCATGTTGCTGCTGATGTCACCAAAATCAAGCAAAGCTCTAAAGATATCGAAAGTCATACTAGCTCAGTAGCAGCTGCATTGGATGCTACCTCGGAGTCGACCAACCGCTTGGCTGATTTAGAGAAAGCCCAAGAACGAAACAAGGTTGAGACCGAAACCAATAATCGAAATATCCATTCCTGGGAGGAACAGATAAAAGATCTGCAGACCAAAATTTCGAAAGCCAATAAACAGAATGCTGAGCTTTTAAAGTTTGACAACTCTAAAGTGGCGAAAGGGCTTGATGTTGGGCCGAGCTTTGCTGACAAAGCTCAAAAGTTAGAAGCAGAGCTAGAGGTCATGAGGTCGACCAAGTCCGTCTGTGAGAAACGGTTAGAATTTCTGAAGGCGAAGTATCTCAACATGAAGGTCACCCTTCCGTTTTAGTTATAGTTCCTTTTTTTTAAACTTTATCATCACTTCTTGGATTATGTAATAATTTTTTCAACCCTTCGCGGTTCTTCTGGATGTAACAAATTTAGCCATTTTGGAAAAAAATTTCATTTTACTATGTTAGCTTCGATTATTACTCTTTAGCTATTTTTATTTCTTGAAGTGCAGCCTTGTATTTTTTCAAATACTTCCCATTTACCCTCAAGACCCTCTTATTTTGATCTAACTCTCCGATCTCATAAGCACCGTTCGAAAAGACTTGTACGATTTGAAAAGGTCCTTCCCATTTAGGGAACCATTTCCCCAAGGCTCTATCTTTTCGATCCATAGGCAAGATTACTTTCCAAACCAACTCTTCAGGCGAAAACATCTTAACTATGACTTTCTTATTATAATACTTTTCTATTCTCTTTTTCTGTCTTTTCAATAGCTCTAAAGCATTGAGCCTTTCCGCATCTAAGTACACTAATTCATCTAACATCATGTTTCAATATGCCTCAGATGGGATCTCATGATGCCTATGAATTCTCGTCGACTGAAGGTAGATCTCAACTGGTAACACCGCATTATGGCCAAAGGTCAATCGGAATAACGTGGAATTAGTAGCTTCTTTGGGAGAGGTTCGACATGCCCGGAGAACCTGATCTAAAGTCTTATGCCAATTTATAGGCTTCTTTTCCACATGTTTCTTAATTAAACTAATCACTACTTTGTTTCCTGCTTCGACCTGACCATTAGCCTGAGCGTAATAAGGCGTGGAGGTTAATAGTTTGAAACCCATTTCTTTAGCAAATTCTTGCATTTTCCGACCAGTGAATACTGATCCTTGATCCGTTGTAATGGTTTCTAGGATTCCAAACCTATAGATGATGTGTTTTTTGATGAATTTGATTACGTCTTCTTGGCCAACATTTGGCAATGGTATAACTTTGATCCATTTCGTAAAATAGTCAATGCCTACCAAAATGTACCATTGATTCTTAGATGACGCTGGTTGAATCTCTCCAAAAAAATCCAAAGCCCAACCTTTGAAGGGCCATGGCTTGACTATAGAATGTAATTCACTTACAGGGACATGCTGTATACCTGCATGCACTTGGCACTCTTGGCATCCCTTAGCGAATTCGATACAATCTTTCAACATAATAGGCCAATACATCCCTTGTCGAAACAAAAGCCATTTCATCTTGTGGCCTACCTGATGAGCCCCATATGCCCCACTATGGATAGTCGAAAGGGCTAAATACGCCTCTGACTCACTAAGGCATTTAAGTAAAACTCCCTTAGGAGTCTTTTTAAATAATTCATTACCCAAAAGAACTTAACTTAAAGCTTGACACCTGATTTTTCTCCAGTCTTCGTCCGTCAAGCTATCTATTGCTAAGATTTCAAAACTCTCTTTATCAGCATATCCTAGCTTCGTTGTTTCCAAATCTGGTGGGGACAATCTGGCTGACACAACTCTTCCACTGACTTCAATTACATCTTGTAATTTTTCTTTCGAAATTTTGTACCCAGAAGAAATTTGAGCCAAGTCATTAGCCACTTGATTCTCCAGTTGAGGTATGTGTCTAATGCTCACCACTTCGAACTTTTTCAGTAATCGATTGGCTATTAAAAAGTACATAATGAGATTTTCTTTAACACACTTGTACTCCTTTGTGATTTGTTTTATGACTAACTCTAAGTCTCCCATTATTTCGACTCGAGTTGCCCCCAATTCCTACAATATCTCAAGTATGACTATTAAAGCATCGTATTCAGCCTCATTGTTCGAACAAAGACCTTCGACTTTATACTTGAATTTTTTTGGAATTTTATTAGGAGAAATAACCAACACTCATATGCATGTACCATCTTTATGACTAGAACTATCGAAATACAATTTCCAAGGTTCGAGCTCAAGATAGTTTAACATATTTTCGTTTATAGAGTGGTCGACGATGAAGTCAGCTACCACTTGTCCCTTACCAGCCTTCAAAGGCATGTAAGTTAGGGAATACTCAGTTAAAGCTAATGCCCATTTACCAATTCGACTGTGCAAAATTAGTTTAGACAACATATGTTTAATGATATCAAAATGAGACGAAACATAAACATCAACAGGTTTTATATAATTCTTCAACTTTGTACAAGAAAAATACAAGCATAAACACAATTTTTCAACTATGCTATACCTAGTTTTTGCATCGTTCAAAACCCTACTAAGGTATTAAATGGCTCTTTCGACACCATTTTCATCCTCTTAAGCCAACATGCTCCCTAATGTTTTGTCCGACGCAGATATGTACAATCTCACACTCCTATTTCAACAAGGTGGTGCTAGAATTTGAGGGTGACTCAAGTACTCCTTGATTTTGTCGAAAGCTTCTTGCTGAGCTTACCCCTATTCGAATCCTTCCTTGTTGAGTCGAAGCAGAGGTGAGAAGGCTTGAGTTTTTCCGCTAAGGTTCAAGATGAATCTCCTTAAGAAATTGATCTTTTCCAGCAGTGACTGTAGTTCCTTCTTTGTTGATGGCGCTTTCGCTTCCATAATGACCTTGGTCTTATTCTGGTTTATTTCGATTACCTTTTTGTGGACCACAAAGCCTAAGAAATCCCCTGCCTGCACACAAAAAGCACATTTGAGAGGATTCATTTTCAAACCATGTCTTCTCATCCTTTTAAAAGATTGTTGAAGATGATCAATGTGATTCTTCCCCGAAAAAGACTTAACAACAATATCGTCAATATAAATTTGCATAAAAGTCTCTATATAATCATGGAAGATCGAATTCATCGCTCTTTGGTATGTTGCCCCAGCATTCTTTAGACCAAAAGGCATGACTACCCACTCATAGGTGCCTAAGGCCCTAGGGCATCAAAACGCCGTCTTTGGGACATCCTTTTCAGCGATGAATATTTGATTATACGCAGAATACCCGTCGAGCATACTAAGGTATTCATGGCCAGCGGCAGAATCGACTAGCATTTCCGCCACAGGCATTGAGTATTCGTCCTTTGGGGTCGCAGCATTTAAATCTCTAAAATCTATGCAAACCCTCAAAGTACCATTCTTTTTAATAACATGTACAATATTTGCTAACCATTCAACATACCTGGCTATTTAAATGAATTTGCAACGAAGAAGCCTTTCGACCTCCTTCTTGATCTTCGAGAGAATGACCGGTGCAAACTGCCTTGGATTCTGCTTGATTGGATTCTTCTCAGACTTAATTGGCAGCTTCAATTAGATCTCAGCTTAAGCCAGAAATCTCGTCGTAATCCCATGCAAAGCAGTCTTTAAACTCCTTTAACAATTGGATCACTTTGACCTTGAGTTGTGGGCTGATATTAGCACTGATATATGTTGGTCTTTTTGTTGCCCCTTCTCCCAAGTCAATTTCTTCCAGAGGATCTTGCGCTAGCATATTAATGTTGGTTGCCAGCGAATCCTTTTTGAAACCCAAAGGCTCGTCATCGTAGATGGCGTCGAGCCTCTGGCCTTTTACTTCATCCTGAACCTTATCAGGTAGTTCTGAATCGAAGTCCTTAACAGAACCTTCTTGGTGTAACCTTTTGCTGGCTTCGACAGCCATATGTTTCACTTCAGCCTCTAAGGTCGTTTGTAGTTTATTTTCGGCTATATAAGCCAAAATCCTTTTAAGTGCTTTGAACTCAGACATCGTCGCCGAATTCGCTTACCCATCCTGGAGGGTCGACTCCAGATGTCCCTCTATATGCAAGGTCATCTTCTCCTACGACCTCACGATCCTATTGAAAGCCATTTGTGGGATGCAAGTACAACGAACAGTATGCGTTGTCATCCATAGTAAATGCAAAGTTGGTCGGGTTGCATGGAGCAATATTGGCCAAGTGCTTTTCGAAATGGCGTATGTCGACATGATTAATTGCAGCCTTGAAATAACCTTGGTCTTCTTCAATGTTTTCCACAATGCCGTCTGGGCGCCATATAGTTATACTCTGATGCATAGATGAAGGTACAACCCTTATCCCATGTATCCATTCACGGCCAAGTAACATGTTGTAATTGGCTTTCGTTTTGACAACCATAAACATGGTCGGTCTTGTAAGTACCTATGGTCAGATTGACCTGAATCACCCCCAAAGTAGTACCTACCTTTCCTTCATAGTTGGAGAGTACCATATTATAAGGCTTAGTATCGGTGTCAAACTTTCCGATCTTCCTCAGCATGAAGTGTGGCATCAGGTTCACCGTCGCACCACAATCCACTAAGATTTTGTTTGCAGGAACGTCTTCGACCTTTCCTGTAATGAATAGAGGCTTCAAATAACTTGTCATTGCCTCGTCTGGGCGTTCGAAGAATGCATTCTGTTCCTCAACACAGCCGTGGTTCATCACATAATAGCACACAGGTTTATGTGCGGCCATTTCGATTTCAGTATTATTATCCGTCTCTTCGACCTCAGTTATTTGGTCAAATTCTCTGGGGAGCACTGACACCACATTCACTATGATATCCAAAGACTGCTCCGAACCTGAGTGGAAATTGTCAGTAAGCATCTCATCCTCAGCAAATGCTCGATCATGCTTTTCTTTGGCCTCTTCTTCCTATGTGGAAAATAACTTTCTCCCCACCGGCATCTTTTCGACAAGCTTTGGTTCCTCCCTATCGGTCTTTTCGGTTTGTACGTTGGTACTTGACTTCGCCTTTGCCCCAGCCTCTCTTTGAGCTTTTCTTTTTCTCTGTTGCCTTCTCCATTGTGATATGGACATGGGATTCTTACCCTTATAATTTTCTGAGATGTAGGCTGACTGCTTCAAAGTCTGGAATTCTCTGCAGTATGCCATTGATGAGCCTCTATCTACGTCGAAGCTTTTCCATTTCTGCTGACTTTTTCCCTTTTTTTCGTTTGGTCTTGTCCACTTTCCATTAGAAATCTCTGCAAACGGCTTGAAAGTGGTGGGTCTTGCACCTGGGACCCTTGGCTTAGCCTATTCTTGCTTCGAAGGAGATCTCCTCAAGTCGAAGCCTCGTTAACCATGAAGGGTTTTCTCTTCACGTCTTTGTTTGGCTTTCCTAACCCCTTCAAGATTTTGGGCTACCTTTTTATCAAACACAACACTACATCGAGGACACAACACCACTCCTGATTTTTTTTCTCTAGCACCTATGGAGGAAATCCATCAGCGTCTCCTCTTGCTTCGGGTAAGCTATTTTGTTATGCTCCTCTTGTCAACGCTCCTCGTCGACTTCCATGGGGGTTTCTTGTGAAATTTCTACCATGTTGATATCCATGTTGACATCATCAGTGATGTCCAACTTATGTAACTTCATTTGAAGGCCTTCAGCTGCCTTGTCCATTCGTATGAAACCATTAGCAGTTTCTTTTGTTAACATCATTAAATTGGAATCCTCAGTGATTCCTCAATTAAAGTATTTAGTGACTCCCAAATTGAAACCATCAGTAGTTTCTTTGGTGAAGCTTTGAGCAGCCTCACTGGCAAAAAAATTCATAAACTCCTGGTCGAGATCCTTAGTAATCCTGACCATAATAGCTCCATTAGTGAAGTCCTCAATGACTTCGACCATGTTGACTTCAATTGGCTCTGTGTAATGAGGGTCAACAACTTGCAAGGGATCAGAGTCAATCTTCATCTGACTCTTCGACTTCTCTCCAAATTTCAGTCTTCCTTCTTGGATAGCATTTTGAACAAGATCCCTAAAAAGAAAACATTGAGAAGTTTTATGACCCAAGAAATTATAATACTTATAAAAACCTCTCTTTTTTCTTTGTTCTAAAGGAGGTATTTTAGCACCACGAGGCACTATCATTTGACCATCCTTAACTAACAAATCGAAAATTTCGTCACATTTGGTAACGTCGAAAGTGTAAGTTTTCTTCGGAAATTTATCGCTTTTTTCTGGTTCGACGGGGTTCTTTCCGTTCGAAGGGGCCAAGACCTTACAAGAGTAAGGTGGGCCTTATTTTAATTCATCAAGATCAATCTCGCTTTCGTCGAAAACCAATGACTCACTATAAGGTCTTTCATCTTCTTCATTGAATTCGACGTAGGCTATTCTTTTATTCTTATTTGCCCTAACCTTCTCTTCTTTCAGGCGTTCTAACTGTCGAACTCTATCAGCCAATCGAACCATATCCCTCAAGTATTCGATATCTAGTTTCTTCCTAATGGAATAATCCAGGCCTCCAGCGGCCATTTCGACCAACTCATGTTTTGGTACTTGTGTAAAACATCTAGCTTTGAGCAGTCAGAATCTGTTCAAATAATCATCTATTGGCTCAATAAATTTCAATTTTATACAAGCTAACTCCTTTAGACTGATCTTAGTTTGTCCCATATATAACTTCTCATGAAATAAATGTTCCAACTAGGTCCAATTATGGATCGAATTTGGTGGCAAAGTTGTGAACCATGTGAAGGAATTATTTGTAAGAGAACTTGGGAAGTATTTTACCCTAAGGTTCTCATTATTCAAAATCTCCCCGGCTTCTATCAAATACCTAGCCACATGTTCGACAGTGGATTCATTGGTATCCCCATAAAACTTAGGAAACTTAGGAACTTTCGTTCTAGGGGGTAAATCCGACTGAAGGATATATTCTGACAACGGTGATGTATAATTTGGCCTTCGAAGACCAAAGTTTACTCCATTTTGCACCATAATCCTTTCGACCATGGCTGCCAAATTATTATCTACTGCCATGTCATTACGTCAAATTTGCTGCACAACATTGTCAGCATTCTGGTTTCTATTTACCAAAACTACCTTTGGTTCCTCTCCTATAGGAATTTGTGGTTGATTCCTAGGGGGTTCGACTCTAGGTCGTTCGACTACTCCCTGGTTTGCTAAATTCGCCTGGAGTATGTTTCCTGGGTTTTGTTAGATTTGGTTAATAGTAGGGTCCTCTTCGAAAACTGCCCCTTGGTTTTCTATCATATATTCCCTTGGTGGATGACGAGGAGGATTTGGTACACCAAAGAAATCTGCAAGGCGCGTCATTTGCGCTGCCATTTGCTGATTAGTCTGGGTAGTATTTTGAATGAGAGGCTGAAAATTTTCTCCTATAGTCTGGGACATCATTTGGACCATTTGTTGGTTACTTTCGTCCATTTGTTGCCTTAAGTATGCTGCAGTACTATTTGTCAAGTTTGGCATTTGAGTTGAATATCTCATTCCTAAGGATTGGTTATTTAGACCCATATTAACCCCAGATCCTGACCCTTGTAATGGCGACGTTACTATGGGTTCCGTAAATACTGGAGGAGCATTATGTAAGTTTGCCATCATTGAAGTTGGCATACCAAAAGGCGGGTCTCGACTAGGTAAAGAGATCGAAAATCCAGGGGGAACAAATGGTTGGAAACTAGAATTTCCAACTGGTGGGGTAGTCCTCGGTGGTCCCCTTGATCCAACATAATTTAGAATGGGCTGAGTATGGGAAATTGAATACGTATAGATCGAACTCGCCATGGATGGTATGGTCTCAAAAACAGGTGCTGAAATCGTTGGTCCCCCAATCGAAGATCCTGGGGGTGGTTCTACATTAATAATGGGCGTTGTTTGAGGATTCGAACTATTCGGCTGAGGGTTCGAATTATTTGGCTGGTTTGTACTTGCCATTTTTCTCGTGTATCTTCTCCTTGGTCTATCTTCGTTAGTGGTGGCTCCTTTACCACTTCTTAATAACATACAATGAAGTTTTTGAAAGAGAAAAGGCAATTGAATGCAGAATTATAAATTTTTAAAAAATACAGAAAATTTGTTTTCAAAAATTACTTAGCACTGTCCCACTGGGCGTGCCAATTTGTTTACTGTGAAAATTAGTAAACAACCTCTGGTCTACCAAATCAATAAGAAATTTGATAACTTGCAGGATCGACCATACAAAATCCTAGGACATGTGCTAAATAAATTAAAATGATATTTGGAAAAAGATTAGCACTTCGACAATATTCATGGTTTAAATAAAGTTTACTTCGATAATATTAATAAAAATGTAATGCAGGACAACGATCGAAAGTGCGTTGGAAAATAACTTGCAAAAGTAAAAGATAAACTTCTGGGTAAAGATTATCTGAATTGTATTGAATGAAAAAGATGGTGTTACATCAAACGTACATTTCTCACACACTCGTTTCTCTACACGTGGGTACTTTGAGTAATTGAGGAATTTGTACAAACTTGAACATACACAAATCCTAACACTAAGACTTTCTATTTATAATAGTCGAAAATAACTACCCCTAACGGCCTGCTAACTAGAGCAAGACAAATGGCATTCTGCATGTCTTCGTCCTTTAAATGCGCTCCACGTGTCTTCTGCCATCAATTGGATAAGAACAAAGTTCCCTCCCTTATTTGAATTCAAATCTTGAATCGAATGTTGAAATTTTGGCCTATGCAGACAACAGATGTCCTAACACATGTCAAGACATTGTGCTACATAATCATTTAAACTCAGAGGCACAACAACAGACTGATACATTGAATATCAGAACTGCATCATCACAGATGTCACGACATCTGATCCAACATGTTTATCATGAACCCTAACAGAAAACATAATTCTGCAGAATGATAAAGAACACAGTAATTATTAACCCAGTTCGGTGCAAACTCACCTACATCTGGGGGATACCAATCCAGGAAGAAGACTCCACTATCTGTAGACTGTTACAAAGTTAAACTCCCTCGTTTACAACTTTATTCCTAACATCTACCCAATGAACATCTTTACCAAGGTTAAACTTAAACGTTTAGAACCCTGATATGAGATACCCCACTCACTTCCCTTAATCACCAACTGTGACTTCTACATCATCCATATCAATACAGAATTCTGTCAAGCATACTTAACAAATAAGCTAACTCGGATTTGCTTAGAAGCTTCATCCAAGAACAATACACAATCCAATACCTCAAGGCTTATGGATCTGTGCGACACCTATATCTACCACAGTGTATCAACTGATACAAAGGGAGACTAACAACCTAGAAAGCCTACGACTCTCAAAACCCTAAACCCTTGTTTCTTATGCAAGAAAACAAGGTTACAACAGTCGTACTTAGGCATACCAAAACCTAGGTCTAAGTCTTCTATTTATAGGCTTCTGCTTCCTTGGGCTTCAGTCTCCAGTCCTTGATCCATGCACTGATTATTTCCGTAAATCTTGCTACAGATTTAGAAACATCCTGCAATATCAGATACAGATGTCTCGACATCTGTTAGGACATCTTTTCTGGCCAGTCTTCCTTCATCAGACTTCTTCATGTTTAAACATCTCTTTTGACATTCTGTTTTTCCCAAAAAATTTCTCAAATCAGCAGAGCTTTCAATCTCCCCCTTTTGACAAATTTTTGGTTAAAACTTCTTAGGTAGAAAAAGAAAGTCCGACGTTTGGTAGATATGATTAGAACTCATCTGAGACTCTTTCTTACTCTTGAAAATTCCTAGCTGTATGATGGTATACATGAGGAAGAGTATATGACTCCCTCCCCCTCAAACCAGTACTTGCCACGATAGGATCAATCTTCCTCTTGAGAGGCATAAGATAACTCACAAGAAGATCCAGAAAGAGCTTAAGAAGAAACAGTTGTATCATTTGTAACACAGAGTTCACAAGGAATGTAACTCAGATCACAAGACACAACCTATTTCACAACTCAGATCACAAGGCACAAAGGGAAAGATTCTGATGTTAAAACATCCTTTCCAACATTCTTGTAATACAGTCACCAGAGATGTATGTGTATTTTGAAAGATTCACCCATACAAGATTCATTTATACAACCGTTCTCCCCCTTTTTAGCCAAAAATTGACAAAAGAATCCAATGCAGTTCCATATCCATGTGTTACTTATCCAAACACGAATGAACGACATAATGAAACAACCCACACTCTGGACTACCTCAAACAGATGCACTCTTTAAATACCTAAACATTTTTCTCATGATAATCATGGTTCGAAGAAGTGACCGCTGAACAATTCAAAGAGAAATAAATTTAGGTAGGTGAATTCAACATTAATATTTGTGCACCGCCCAACTAGTAGAGGGTTGTTCAAACTTTTAAGAGTAACCGTCCAAAAATGGTCACTTGTAACAAAACACATGTTACTCATGCCTTCTCTCAGAAAGCACTCCCAGTCGTCCAATATTCAGGTCTTAAATAGTATCCTGACATTTTTTCAGTCTTGTTTAGTCCATCTGAATCACAGTTTCCATCCTTTTGATAAGTCCCAAGAAGAATTCTTTAAACCTGAAGACAAATAGACTGGCTAAGATGTTAAGGCATTTCTTCAAGCATATCCCAATTAGCATCCGGAGATTTCGGTATTGATCAAAATCTTCACAATTTTATGATTACAGTCTGCAGAGAAAAATAAATTCCCCAGACTCAATCAATGATTCTTAAGCATCCAATAAGAACCATATCACATGCACTGCCAAGTCTCCCACAACTTGCAACAATACAACAATGTCAAGACATCCTCCTTGACATCTCAGCTTGCTTGATGCACAAATGCAAACTGGAACTTCCACTGCATCCTCGCAGTAATTCATCTTAGATCAAGAGGCATCTCCCCCTATCTAAGGTAACTAGTGGTCATCCACAGAACACCCAAACTAATGAATGGAAAACATAAGACGCATCTTCATGTCTTCAAAAGTTCACCCTCAGTTCAACTTACCAGCTGAACACAATCACCAACTCTCTTATTGCTCCCTCTGACAAGAAACAGTAATCACTCACACATGATCACCATCATGCTACCCGTAAGGAAATGTATACCTACCATAACAAACTCTTGGCTTAAGATCAAAGTCCCATTGATCCCCCTTATCCTGCAACCATCTACACACCACACGAACTCATCTTGAATTCTCATGTATAGACCTTCAGCTGCTTGAGGCACAAACCAATTGAATCAAAATGCTTCACATTCCTCAAAGAGACGCACAAGGCCCCTTAGTTTGTTATAACGATGTCAGCTATTGTATGCATGCTCCAGAACTTCTCAACTGCTAAATTGATCCACTACTAGCATGACTTGCACCCAGGGGCACCATCCCCTTGCAAGATTTTCCACTGACCTCACCAGGTCAGTAATAGAGATAAACACCCCGCAATCCAAGACAGTCATTCCTTATCATTCTCCCGTATAACCTGGAATACTTCTGATTTATAGTGAATCTCCACTTCTGAACGCATCAAGAATCAGACCTTCATGCAATCAACCCGTGATCCACTTCAGTCTTCCAAAACACTTACATCCAACTTCCAAGACAGTTCTTCTACTCCATCATTCTCCCATATGACAATATAGATACTTCTTAGACATGATGCAAGTAACCAGTTCATCACTGAACCTGAAATCCTTCACCAAGGATAACTAACCCAAAGATGTTCCAACATCAGTTAAGACATCTTCCACACATCACAGACACCACACACCAAGGTTCTTGATATGCTCCACCACTGGACTTACTATCAGCATAGTAATCCACACTGAAGATCTCCACACAACACTCCGCCACCAGCTTGAACAAAGAAAACTTCAGAAACCCAGAGAGAAATAAACTCTCAACCACCAAAGAAGGTATGCTTCCATTCTCAACCCAGAACTTCTGCCACAAGCTCCCAGAGAACCAGAACCTTCATACAATTTCAACTAACTACTCTTCTGCACAAGAGCAATCAGTTTCAAGCATCCTGCTTGAACGCACATTGTGAAACAATCAAATGCCACCTTTTGATTGACCTCACTCATCTTTAGAACTCCCACAAGATACACTGATCTACTGATGAAATCAGACCTTCAAGTCACATGAACTACTTGCCCCATAACAAGATATCTTGGATCCACCAAGCCTCTTAGTCATGTAACATCTTCCCATCCACAGCTCCCGCAAACTGCATAAGATAGACATTTTTGAAGCATCCATAACTTTCATTCTCCTGTAGATCACCTTATCTTAAGCTGATGTGCCACATCACCAGCTGAGACTTCTGATGTTAAGCTAGATGTTAAAACATTTTGATATGACATCCAACTGTTGAATTCAGCTCCTCCTTCTGCCACTTAGAAGAACCTCCTCCCTTTGCAGAAACAGATTTCCATGCTCTCATAGACTTGATTCAGTAACCAAGTTTGAGTAGACAACCTCCATCCTGCTTTGAAACTCCAAAGACTTCAAACCTGCCACGTCTGAATCTTCAGAAAGTAAGTAGTCAAAGACTACCCCATAGCCATACCAAAGAATGCCATTTTCCTTAGTAGAGCCGTCAATAGAAAGCCAGAGATAACTGCCACTTATCCTCGACCTTCACAAACAGAGCAAAATCCATGCTCCAAAGCACCTAGATCAGAAATAAAATGATCCAAGCTGTGACCATCAAGATTATGATGTCTTCATCTTCATCTTCAACAGCATCAAAGTCTAGACTAGTTTCTTGCCAAGAAACTCTCCTGAGAACACATGCTTCTGTCACACCCGACTGAAGCCACTTCTTAGGTCACCACCTAAGCCAAAACAAATGCTAAAGCGTATGCAGTACCCCTCCCATGATTCTGCACAAACTCTGATGGTGAGATGTTCCAATATCTTGTTGAACATCAGCAATCTTGACTTTTAAGGATAATCAATTAAATACTTGTGGACTCCACAAATAGCATTTGATCTTAAATCCTTGTCCAATAACCCTTCTTCACTGTTGTGGCTGAGCTCCACCAGATCATGTCATGAACACTTATAAAGTATTCAATATTTTTGCAAGTATCTTCTTCAAAGGACAATGTTGAGATACCAAGGCTGCCACCCTTGACTCAAGTAACTAAGACTTTCTCTGAACAAATCTTATTTACCTTAACAATTCTTCAATTAGATTGGATCCACTCTTAGGGTCAAGAGAGATGAATCCTTCCTTGTTGTTTTTGGATGGTGAAAATAAATCACCTCCCATTTCTTCAGATTGTGTTCCAAAGAAACACCTTCTAGTCAGAAGAGTAACTAGAAGACTCTAGATACACGACATAGATGCCTTTATGAGTGGACTTGAGAGAATTTTCAAGTATCTTTGACAACCTTGCCGACCAATCATTTATCAAACTCCTAGAGCAAGAACCCGATAAACTTAAACTCAACTCCTCTCCTCTTCAACTGACTTCAACTGCACCAAGAAACCAAGCTTCCAGGTACCAAGTCACCATACCAGATATCTAACCACAACTCCTTTCACTCTATCGCTCCTGACTTTGGAATAAAAGAATGCAGATATCTTCAAATATATAGAGGCCGACGATTGAGACCTTCCACCAACTGTCTTCAGTAACAACTCCAGAATCCCATAATTCTAGAGCTCTTTCATCAGAAACACATGCAGCGGAACCACCAAGGAACAAATCCTGCTTGCCCTAATAAGATGTCACAACATCTTATAAGACACACCAACAAGAGAACTAGCCACTTCTCCTGTAGTTGTTGTAGAATCTCCTCAGCAACATGAACAACCTCCGAGTTGCTCCCTTCGATCCAGAACATCCATCTCATCCATTAATACCCTTGGGTATGTTTGAGTTGATTGATATGATCTTCAAAACTCCTCCTTGTTTAAACGCCAGAAAGTATCTCCCAAAGATCTCATCCAGAACCAGACAGGATGCCTGCTCTGATACCAATTGAAATTCTGGCCTATGTAGACAACAGATGTCCTAACACATGTCAAGACATTGTGCTACATAATCATTTAAACTCAGAGGCACAACAGTAGACTGATACATTGAATATCAGAACTGCATCATCACAGATGTCACGACATCTGATCCAACATGTTTATCATGAACCCTAACAGAAAACATAAATCTGCAGAATGATAAAGAACACAGTAACTGTTAACCCAGTTCGGTGCAAACTCACCTACATCTGGGGGATACCAATCCAGGAAGAAGACTCCACTATCTGTAGACTGTTACAAAGTTAAACTCCCCCGTTTACAACTTTATTCCTAACATCTACCCAATGAACATCTTTACCAAGGTTAAACTCAAGCGTTCAGAACCCTGATTGAGATACCCCACTCACTTCCCTTAATCACCAACTATGACTTCTACATCATCCCTATCAATACACAATTCTATCAAGCATACTTGACAAACAAGCTAACTCGGATTTGCTTAAAAGCTTCATCCAAGAACAATACACAATCCAATACCTCAAGGCTTATGGATCTGTGCGACACCTATATCTACCACAGTGTATCAACTGATATAAAGGGAGACTAACAACCTAGAAAGCCTACGACTCTCAAAACCCTAAACCCTTGTTTCTTACGCAAGAAAACAAGGTTACAACAGTCGTAATTAGGCATACCAAAACCTAGGTCTAAGTCTTCTATTTATAGGTTTCTGCTTCCTTGGGCTTCAGTCTTCAGTCCTTGATCCATGCACTGATTATTTCTGTAAATCTTGCTACAGATTTAGAAACATCCTGCAATATCAGATACATCTTTTCTGGCCAGTCTTCTTTCATCAGACTTCTTCATGTTTAAACATCTCTTTTGACATTATGTTTTTCCCAAAAATTTGTTCAAATCAGCAGAGCTTTCAAATGTCATCAGCAATGCTTCCGTCGAACAATATTTCCAAATTGTTAGAAATATTTCTAAGTCCATAAAATATTTATCTCCTGCACAAGGACACTTTCGACTAGTAGTTCTTGGGAACGCTACTCCAGTCGAAGTCTTCCAAATCTTCTCTGAAATCCCATTTCCTTGATTAATTTCTCTTAATCCAATACTAGGCATCGAAATTAGGAGCTAACAACCTCTACCTCGCTGTCGCAATCGAGGCTGTCAACGGGGGTCTCATTCGCGAAACCCCCGAAGGGAAGAAACCTATATACTTCACCAGAAAAGTCTTGCAAAGCCCATAACTTAGATATGACATTACTTCCTGGCTCACACGATCGTGGTACGAACTGACCAGCCCGCAAAGCAGCTACTCGACCGTCCCGACATGGCCAGTAGAATGCTCAAATGGTCACTGGAACTCTCTGAGTTTGACATCCAGTACTAGAGCAGGAAGGCCCTCAAAGTTCAAGTACTAGCCGACTTCACGGTAGAAATGACCGCGCCGGTCTCCCCGATAAATGGAGCCCACAAGTGGACCATCTTCGTGGAAGGGGCATCCAGCTCCACAGGAAGTGGTGTGAGCATCATTCTTGAGAACGAGGAAGGAAACCCGATCGAAGTTTCCCTCACTTTATCCTTCCCGACCTCAAACAACCAGGTCGAGTACGAACCCTTCCTAGTAGGGCTACGCTTAGTCGAGGATCTAGGCACGGAAGAGGTAAAGATCTTCACCGATTCTCAGCTCGTCACCTCCCAAGTACGGGGAGAATACCAAGAAAAAACGACAATCTCGTTGAGTACTTGACCCTGGTCAAAGAAAGGATGAAAAGGTTCAATTTTGCAGAAGTAAAGCATGTTCCTCGCGAGCACAACACCCCGACATACATCCTATCAAAACTCGCGAACACGAGGAAAAAAGGGCGGAAACAAGTCCGTCATCCAAGAGACACTCTCTCGCCTAATCATCGAAAAAACCTTCGCGCCGCTTGAAGTGAACGCCATCAAGGACAACGAATGTTGGATGACCCCGGTGTACAATCACCTCGCTATAGGAGAACTGCCCTCCGACCAAAAAAAGGGCAACGTAACAAAATGTAGAGCATGCTCCTACGTCTTAGTCGAAGACAAACTCTACAAACGAGGATTCTTCATCCCCCTCTTGAAGTGTGTCGAGGAAACCAAGGTCCTCCACGGGCTACAGGAAATCCATGAAGGAATCAACGTTCAACACCTCGGAGGAAGATCCCTCGCTCGAAAGGCTCTACGAGCAGGATACTATTGGCCCACCATGCATCATGACGCAAAAGAGCATGTAGAAAAATGCGATAAGTGCCAACGCCACGGGGACATGCTCTTGGCATCACCCAACGAAATTAAAACTCTGTCGTCCCCGTGGCCCTTCTCCTGGTGGGGGATGGATATCCTTGGCCCCTTCACCATGGGGTCGTACCAGAACAAGTACTTGATAGTCGGCGTTGACTATTTCACAAAGTGGATAAAGGTTGGGACCCTGGCCAAAATCACAGCACATAACATAATTCGTTTTTACAAGAGAAACATACTTGCCCAGATCAGCGTACCACAAACACTCGTCACCGACAACAGGACGCAATTCACCGACGAGAACTTCTAAGAGTTCGTCGCCAAAATGGGAACCAAGTAACATTTCACGTTTGTCGAGCACCCGCAAACAAACAGGCAAGTTGAAGCCACGAACATAGTGATCATGCAAGGCCTAAAACGAAGATTAGGAGAAGCTAAAAAGAGGTGGGTCGAGGAGCGACACAACGTACTTTGGGCTTACAAAATGACACCACACTTGACCACCGGGGAGACTCCATTACGACTAACCTACGGAACTGAGGCAGTTATTCCAGTGGAAATCAGAGAGCCGTCTAGGCGGATCGAATCTCCCCTTGACGAGGCACTAAGGAAGGAACTCGATTTGCGCAAACCCTCATTGAAACAAAAAATAACTGTGCGACATGACGCCAAAATCATAAAGTGCGAATTCCAAATTGGCAACCTAGTTCTGCGGAGAAATCAGAAAGATTCGCGCGAGGGAAAACTTGATGCTAACTGGGAAGGCCCCTACCGTGTCTGAGCGAAAATGGACAACGAGGCCTATTACCTCGAAAACTTGCACGGGGAAGAACTTGCTCGACCATGGAACGCTAAAAAGCTTAAATAGTATTACAGATAGACACCGCAGTCGGCATACTTGGTTCGGCGACAACGAAGTACGTCCCAACCACAGAGGCGTGCTCAGGTACAAGCACAACTTCCCAAACTTGAAAGAAAAAGGCAAGACTCCGCTCTTTTGTGCGAGTAGATTGTTGACCCGACAGGGACACCTCAACCGAGCTCCACCATCGGCGTACCAAGAAGGCTGAACACCCAGCTTGCGATGGGAAGTTCACACCGCAAAGCAAAGACCTCGACCGAGATCTTAGCTCCATCTTCGATCAGAAGCCAACTCCGATCACTTGACCAGTTACCTTCACGGTCAAGCACCAACTCTGTCGAGCAAGGGCCCTAGACACTTAGTAAAAACAATGTTACAAACAAAAATATCGACGAGGAAAATAAGTACTCGACAAGCAAGACATACAATGGCATACACGAGCATAATAGAAAACAGAAAAAAGGGTCATATTGAAGTGACGACCACAAAGGCCGATAACGTTAAAACATTACAATGAAAAGCGGGCAAAGGCCCAATATTCAGATATTACAAGTTTTGGCACGCAGGTCGAACAAAAACCAAATCAAGATACAAAAATATGGCACACAAGCCAAGCAACTATAAAATAAAAGCTAAACATTTTCATTCCCCTCGGGCTGGATCTCCTCCTCGTCACCGTCATCGTTAGGGAAAGGCAGAGCGACCTATCTTACCATCAACCACCTGGTTTAGATACCCAGTCCCCTCGATGACAAGCTAGACCCCGAGATTCATGACTTGAAGCTGAGCCACCGCATTGTCAAAACTCATCCCGGTAGCAATGAACCAGTTTTGCTCGAGGACCCTGATTCGCGAGACTAACTCACCGCGAGTCAGAAAGGTCCTCTATTCGGAAAAATCATCATCGGCGGGGGTCGCGGTGGCCACCAACTCAGCAACCTTCGCCTCAAGGGTTTTCTTCTCCTCAGTGGCCTTGGCCAGTGCCTCTTTCGCCGCAGTCAACTCTGCGAGAAGATTGACCTGGATCGCGTATTTCTCTCGGTAGTTGAAGAAATCATTCTCCACATCACGCTTCTTCCCCTTGAGCTTTGTGTACGCTGCCTGCAACCTTTCCAGCTCGGTGACAAGACAGGTCTCCTCGTCATTAAGGGCAAAGACCATTTCCAGGACCCTCATCACGACAGCCGCGTCCTAAGACAATACTTTCCTCCTGGCCACCTTGTCGAGAGCCAGGATAGCCTTCGACTCCGCTTCAGACATGGCTAAGGAATGACCCCCCTCGAAGAGACCATTGTTAAGATGGCAGGGGGCAACACGAACTTCTCCCCGGCGCTTTCCACTGTGAGGTCGATGGGCCCAGATTCTTCTCCGCGGAGCCTTTTCCTGGCCGGAGAGTCCTGTTGAGGGGGAGACTGGCTGCCCGACTGAGAAGAAGAGGTACCTCTACCGGAGTCCACCTTGGACTCTTCCAGAATCTGAGAGACCTGGGACTTAGGAGCCATCTTGCCTGCTTTTGCCGTGGCGAGCTTGATGATGCGCTCTTGAAGATTGGCCATCTTCCTAGCAACAAAGACGAACACGAGTTAGCATGCTAAGGAAAAATGAGCACACAAGCAAGATAAAATAAATAGATACCTAAAAGCACTAAGGCATCCTCAACGGTACAACACTCGAGGAAGTCCTTCGTATTAATGAGTCGAGGCTCGCAGGCGGGATGGCCACCATCGTCGACGATTATACTCCTGCCTTTGGTAACGCATTGGCTGAGCACGAAGCTATCAAAGAAAGCCACAATCTTGTTGTAAGAAAGTTGATCCTCAGCGCTTACTCATTAGGCTTGGTGAGGTAATACTCCATGCTTTTGTTGATGTGGCTTTTCTACCAGTAAATGGGAAACTTAGGCTCTAGCTTTGTCACCACCTCCCCGTTTTTATCGTGGCGCACACTACCATCCTCCTCGATCATTGCCACGCGGTCGAAAACGTGGTCGACAACTGTCTCCGACACAGGCCGAACCAGAAAGTATATGTCTTTGAAGGCGCGAATAGAGTCCACGTATGTTTTGAACAACTTCCTCGGTTACTTGAAAGACACCCAGCTGTGCTTTCCGTTGGAGGATTGTCGCTGCAAGTGGAAACAACGGAAAAACAATGGAAGAGTGATGCCGACTTCGAGATACCGGCATATAATCTCGAATGCCCGAATGAACACAATCGTGTTTGGGTGTAGCTGGGAAGAGGCCAACTCCAACCGAACAAAGAGCCCCGTATCAAAGTCGCTAAACGACAAACGCAAACCCGCCTCCTTGAAAGCGAACTCATACATCGCGAAACGGTCCTATTTAAAGGTCGAGCAGACCTGTTTCGTCTTTATGGGTTTATATACATCCCAACTCTTCGGAGCCTCGGGGTCCTCGGGGTAATCCAGTTCCGAGATAAAGATAAAGGCGTCTGACGGGTCATCGGCAAAGCGTGAAATGGTCCCGCGAGGTTCTGCCCGACCCATTGCAGTTCTTTATCGGTGATGGTGTCGACCAGATGTGATTCCTCGACACAACGAGCCATTCAAACCTGAAAAGCAGAGGAAAACAATGAATTCAATAATTAAATCAAATCCACCCTTCCACTGCGAATCAAGTGAAAGGGCGAGGAATGACCCGTAGACATACCCCCGACCAAAAACCCTTGGTTTGAATGGCAAGCGCGGAGATCGCGAGGACCCGCTCCTCGACACGAAGCCCTAGCGAAACCTCACCCTTCATGGGGGAGAGCCTCCTCAACACGAGGATTCTTCGTCAGAACCCCGCGAGGAGGAAGTCTCCCCGACACTCAATCCAACGTAAACTCAAGAACTTCATGAGCTTCATCAGAAACTTCATGAATCCCCGAAAGTTTCATCGAAAACTTCATGAGTTCCCCGAAAGATCCATCGGAAACTGCATGAGTTCCTCGAAAACTTCATCGGAACTCCATGAGATTCATCAGAAAACTCATAGAAATTGCTGGAAAATGCATAACTTCAACGCGAAGTTCATGAGCGTCAACAAGAGTCGCGCGGTTCGCCAATTTCCTACTCACCGGAACTGAATCCTGAAGCTACGATCTAAAGATAACCACTATCATGCAAACTGGAAAAGGCAACAGAGACTTACTTGGTTGAAGAGGATTCTGGAAATCTACGGTAGCGGAAAGAGAGATGACGGCGGCGACGATAGCGGCGAGCGAACGTTGGAGAGAACAGAGAACTTCTTGAGGACCTTGAGAATACAACGAGCGTACCAAATGAGTTCCACTTCCTCCTACTTATAACCTCTGGCACAGAAAAATGAATCGTCGCCTAGCCATAGAGTACCCATACTCATAGGCCACATAGGCATTCAATGCCTCTGACACGTGGCACGAGGAGAGGGCGCATCTGTCACCTCAACTCCCCTCAACACTACAGGTTCCAATGCTTCAGGCATAACAGGCAAAACTTCTCTCTCGCGAGCACATCCTCGGGGAAAGGCTTGAAACAAGTCATGTCGTCAGACACAACCAACCATTTTGTATTCTCGCGAGCACACTCGAAGCAAGATCGTGTCGTCGAGTACAAGTGACTGCCCAGAGTCCCTTGCGAGCAGAAACTCGACGAAAAGCTCCTACACTTTCTAACAAGGGCAGCTCCACGAGGTCGCAACCAAGAAGTCGAACAAACACTCTCCCCGCACGGATTTCTTTCGCCCCTCTTCGACATGCGAACTGACTCTAAGTCATTACTCCCCTGCCTGGAAGCAACGACATGGTAGGGCACAACCCAGTTCAGCTTCGCGTCGAAGAAGGCCCAACGCAAAGGCCCAATCACTCCTAGCCGTTGAAAGACACATTCCCCACGCACTCCTCACATGGTTCTCGCCTGAGGACACGTGGTCAGTTGATCCCATGCATCCCGTGGAAACGTTCTGCCCCTCGTAACGGGCAAGTTACCCACTTTTCGGAGAATGTGGAGCAGTTGACCCAGGACGAAGACCACGTGATGGTCTTCCCTACTTTCACGTAGGATCCTGACAGTCATCCGTTATGGGCCTAACGATCCAGCCCACAACAGATGACCTTTGGCCCAGCACCGGGGGCACACTATAAATACCCTCCTCTGTAAGAGGGTCAGGTATTCTGAATTCCTTCTCACTACCCTGTACTTGCTCTTTCCCTTTTCACTTTGAACCTTACATTGATATCAGAATGCCTTGCAGGTACACTCACCTCCTCTTCTCCGTCACCGACGAATTTAAAATTCATGACGTGTTGTTGGCCGCTGATTGAATCTCTTATCCTAAGAAGATCACTATTCCATTCCATTTCATCTTTTCCATTAATTTAAAAATAGTGTATATTATAAATTCTTAGTTGATCTGATGAGAAAATTTAAGATTATGATATTTTCCAATATATGTTTATAAATAGTGGTTCAAACAAATATTACGTTTTTGTAATATCCACCATACTCTTATAAGTCGGTTTCGAACTTTCCATTATTCTCAAGTATCCACCAGAGGTTTTGACTTGAACAACACGAAAATCCAACGAACTTGGTCTCCAAGGAATACCTAGCCGCTTTCATAATAATTAATTAATAATCAATTATGGCTTTTATCAACTACTAAAAACAATATGGTACGACATATAAGCTTATTCAAATTTAATCGTACATAAAAATACCAAACTTCTTTTCATGGTAATTAATAAATAATTAATTATGGCTGTTATGAATTACTAGTACTACAAAAAATCTGCATTGGTACGACATGTATGGTTCATCAAATTTGATAGTACAGTACATCACTACAATATAAAATACAAAATTGCCTGAATTAAATTAATTAAAAAGGCAAATAAATAATTAAATATAAGAAGGTGTATAAAATTTTGATTCTTATTTGTAATATATTTATATCTAGTTGCAATAATATTTAATCAACATATATTATATCTTATGCATTAGTAAAATATTTTAATAAAGTAACAACAAAAAGCAAATTAAAAAAAAAAAAATGGAACGGTATATTTTAACATGGACAGCTTAAGATAGCCAACAAGGACACGTGAAGCCTAACGTAAATATATATATATAGACCCTTCCTTAAACCCTTTCGTTCTCCACAAGAAAACTAAACCAAAATTACAAAACAAAAAGCGTTCTATACAAACTCTCTCATATTCTTTCCAAAAAACTCGCATAAACTCTTTTTTCTGGTAGATTTCATCGTTTTGGATCGATGATGATGATGATGAGGCATGGTGGTAGTGGTGCTATGAACACTGCGATGTCGTTGGCAAAGAAAGGTTTACTCGGTGCTGAAGTCGGTGTTCCTAACAAATGGGGTTCTTTGCTTATCAGGAATGGAAGCACTTTTGCTGCTAATTTGTCAGATCAGAAAGAGAATAATAATCATCTTGAGAAGACTACTTCTTCTCAAGGTAGTGCTGGCGCTAATGGTGGAAACAAAGATGAAAAGGGGATAATGAGTTATTGGGGTGTTCAACCCTCAAAGATCATAAAACAAGATGGTACTGAATGGAAGTGGAATTGCTTCAGGGTATGTTATGTATCTTACTACATATATTTATTTACCAATGTTTTCTATATATGTCTTTTTTTGTTGATTTGGATTCTTGTTAGTGTAGCCATGGGAGACATACAAAGCAGATGTTACGATTGATCTGAATAAGCATCACGCACCAACAACTTTTCTCGACAAAATGGCTTATTGGACTGTTAAAAGTCTTAGGTACCCTACTGATATCTTTTTCCAGAGACGGTATGGATGTCGAGCAATGATGCTTGAGACAGTAGCAGCTGTTCCTGGCATGGTGGGAGGAATGCTACTTCACTGCAAATCGTTGCGCCGATTCGAGCACAGTGGTGGATGGATCAAAGCGTTGCTAGAAGAAGCCGAGAACGAGCGGATGCATCTAATGACATTCATGGAAGTTGCGAAACCAAAGTGGTATGAGCGTGCTCTTGTCATAACCGTGCAAGGTGTTTTCTTTAATGCTTATTTCTTAGGCTATTTGGTGTCGCCAAAATTTGCTCATCGTATGGTTGGTTACCTTGAGGAAGAAGCTATTCATTCTTATACTGAGTTTCTCAAGGAGCTTGATAAAGGGAATATAGAAAATGTTCCTGCTCCAGCTATTGCTGTTGACTATTGGCAGCTTCCACCGAATTCTACTTTGAGGGATGTTGTTATGGTTGTTAGAGCTGATGAAGCACATCATCGCGATGTCAACCACTTTGCATCAGTAAGTTATTCGTCTCGATATCTCCTTATATTTATAAGTTTTTTTTTATGCTTTATGTGCTTATGTTGACTGAGATTGAAGAGTTCTGATTGTATTGTAATGTAATGAATTGCAGGATATACATTACCAGGGAAGAGAATTAAGAGAGGCTGCCGCTCCAATTGGTTATCACTAGAGTCCAATCTGTTGGCCTATTTTGGTGATGAACTGTAAAAGTTTTTAAGACTCAAATTCTGAAGTCATTAATAAAGTACTTTTGGTGACAATTAGTATTAGTTGTTATTGATTTGTCTAATGATGGCAATGTAAAAAACTGGGTGGAGTATTTGTTTGTTTGAAGTCATGAGTGTTTGAATTCTATTGTATGATATTTCTGAGAGCTTCATGATAAATTTTACTTAATGATTCCTTGACATATTGTTACATTTGACCAAAGCTTCTATTAGTTCTATTGTACATAACTACTGTTAGAGACATGCTGCTACTATTTTATCTTAAGAACAGAATCGGATTTCAACTTCAAGGAGATAAATGAGAAGAATGAACTTGTGAAGTTGAAATATTTTGAGGAATTTTAACTCTGAGAGTTGTGTGTAAATAAAAACAATATTGATGAAACTCAAGGAGGAGCAACAATCAAGGAAATTAATGTTGTAAAGTAAGCAAATGGAAAAAACTTACTCTGGTGTTGGGATATGAGAGTTATCAAATTGTTGAGGTGGAGGAATCTTCTCTTTGGAAGAACTTGATGTCCCTCACAAAAAAGATAATTCTTTGACCATGATGTTTCCAGGTGCTATTACTATCCTGATTGTTCCTATTGATTTCCACTTCTTCATTTTTCATTAATTTACAGATTAGTAATGGATTCTTTTGCTTTCTGGAGCGAAATTGAGGTGAATTGGTTAGTTTCTTTTGAAATATTGTAAAATCATGGATTAAGCCAAAAACATAGAGATAGAGATAAGGGAGTTCATATTTAGGGAAGTACTTATCTCATCCCATAAGGTTCTCTTCCATTATGGTGAAAAGTCATAAATATTTCTAAAATTTAGAGATGTATTTTCGAATGTACTTTTTTACACACTCTTTAGCACGAATTAGTGCGACACTCTTATTTTGCCAAAATTTAGTCCGGAGATGCATCTTTGTATCAACATTGAGGTGAGTCCGAAGATGCATCTCCGTAAAAACCTTTAATTCAAAATTCGGAGAGTTTTACATAGATGCATTTTCAGACGCATTTATTTCATATACCCACGCTAGACTCTTCCCCCTTCCTTCATTTGTTGTAAACTCAATAAAATCTCATATGAGCTCGTAAGCAAGTTTCTTCAAGATCATTTTACAAGGTTCAACACTACTTCATTTGCTTCTTCAAGTTCATTCTACGTATTTGCTGCAAAGTCACTTACTACATTCAAGTTTTTCATCCACAACTTTAATTTGATAAGTTTCTCATTTAATTTGTTTTGTTTTAGATTTGACGAATGTAATAGGTAATATAGGTCATCTAAGATGCATTAGATAGTAGTACATTCGAAATAGATAGTTGGTATAGACATGCATTTCCACTTGGTTGGAGTTTAAGGAATCAATGGAGTTTCTGTCATTTCTGCAACTCGTGAGTTTATCCAAAGATGCATATTTGGATTTTGTCTGAACCGGTTTTCGAAGATGTATCTTCGGATTTGATTTGGTAGCATTTTGTTGTAATTTTCTAGTTTTATTACAGGTACAATGGCTGAAAACAATCAGGATAAAATGAGACTCGATCATGTGTCCCAACAGCCGTATGTACGATGTGAGAAGGCTAGGGGTAGGGCCATGAGGACACGAGTCAATGCTAACTTGTTTGATGGTTCACGAGGTCGTGATTTATAACCATCTACTTCTACTTCCTGAAGTCGTCTTTCTCATGCATTTATTTCACGGGAATCCCCTGATGCCCCCGCAGATAGTTTATCTAGGGGGCACATTCTATTCACGAGAAGCTCCTTACTTTATATTTATGGAGGCCATGTTGCTAGGCATGTCTGGAAAAGAGAGATATATTATTTACTTTTGCATTATATCTGTTTTATATTAATTTAATCGCGAATGTTGATGATATATTTATTTTTACAAGAGCGTCCATGTTTAAAATCTGTGAACCACAAAAGAAATATTTTAAAACTGGAACAACCCGAAGATGTCTAGTTCAAGAAATTTCTCTGCTGCTTTGGACTTTCCGATTTATGTGTTATTGCGTACACTATCATAAACCATGGCAGGCATGTGACATTTGTAGAGAGATGACACTCATAGACGTCATCTTTCCACCTCCCTCTTGGCGAGATGACCATCACATTAGATGACATCTCATGCATCCTATATCTTTCCATCAGAGGAAAATTATTGGACCACTGAAGGATCAGTCGAGACGAAGCCACCAAGATGATGCTCACATATTTGGAAGTTTGCCTAACTGAAGCCGCAAATGAGGTAGATGACACCAGAGGTGTTCATGCTAGATTTAAATTCTTGGAAGAACTTTATAAAGACCAAATGAAAGTGGTTTTGGAAGCCACTGGTGATGATATCCAAGTTGAGTACCACCGACAATGTGCATTGAGGTGTTACCTCTTGTTCCTGGTTGGCAAGTCCATGTTTGTGGACAAAAGTGCAACCTACGTCGATGTGTTCTACCTTAGATACTTCACTGACTTGACGACGATTCACGAGTTTAACTAGGGGGCTGCCGATTTGGTTTACTTGTACTTGAAGTTGGGCGAAGGTTGTCTTTGGAAGACAAAGCAATTGACAGGAAGCTACACACTGCTTACAGTAATTTACTGTTACTAATTTTTTCATAACTATTTTGTTACACCTATTGCTGATATTATATGTGAACCATTTTCAGATATGGATCATCTCTCACTTTCCTCACATTTCTAGCTGGGAACCTGATCCTGACTACACTGAAGATTGACCATGTGTTTGCGCCTTTGTGTCATTTAGAGGGAATCAGGTAATCGAGTCCTTTCGGGTGTATCATGAATGTCATGTAGCATATGACATTGTCTTTTGTCCATACGGTTGTCACTTCGAGACGCGTCAAATGGATGTCATTTCGTTATACTCAAGATGTCGGACTTGTGGATCAGGTCTGATGTATGTGTATTTTCCTAAGAGAGTGAAGCGCCAGTTTGGAAATTTACCGGTTATTCCGAGACACCCCTCGAAGTATACTCCTCCCACTGTCCTCCGCAGATATCTTGATGCCATACTTGAGGATCTCGATAGTCATGTGGTAACAGAGGAATATCGCAGGGTGCCAGCTCCTATACAATGGGCTTATGCATACAGCTACATCACATGGTTCTATAGGGTGTCACATCCTATCATGACACTAGAAGCTCCTAAAAGACCACCTAGGTAATCTAATAAGGAGATACTGGAGGTTTGGGACTGCCACACTCAGGGCATGATGTCAGTCTATCAGCGTATTATGGATATGGCAAGAACGAGCATAAAGGCTGGACTTTTTGAAGCGGCCAATCCCCAATTGACCCTCGTAGAAAACATTATGGCGGAGGCATGAAATGCCTTGCAGTACAAGTGAAGGAGAAACCAATGGGTTAGACATACCCAGTAATTTAAGTTTGTTTATATTATTTTTTGTATTTTCAAAACAAATTATGTATGGTCGGTACATTTTGAATTTAATTTAATTAATGTATGTGTTTTTTAATGAATGTATAATATGTTTGAATCAATTTGACACTCTTAAAAGATCAAAAAATGGCCTAAAATGACCTAAAATATAAGTTGGCCTAAAAAAATGTCAAAGTTAAGACAATGTTGCTACCTAAAATTCATTCACGGAGATTTTCGGAGATGCATCTTTGAAATATCTGTTTTCATGTGCAATAAACATACTTCTAATAGGCCTTGAGTACAAACAATCAAGCATATTTAAAACACGATATTACCAAAAGAGATGGGACTTACTTAGCCACCTTACACACCATTATCATCGGCCTTCGGGTACAAGGAAACATCATATTTAAAACACAATATTAACAAAAGATAATGTAATATAAACTCTCGCATGAGAGAAAAAAATAATTTTTGTGATAAGAGCAATATTTTCTTTTCTATTATATCAATCAGCGTCTCAAATCTATCTTATTTATTACATCTTTCTCTTTTTCACATTCTCTTCATAATTTCTCTTTAAAACCAAACACATTCTTAGCAATGATGTTGCATGATATCTCAATGACTTCCAGTTTGGAGTTGGGGTATCGGGTGGTGCTGAGGCGGTTTTGCACAGTGCCAATAAGGTGTTGAGAAACCGACTTAGTGATGGCTCTTTGACTATGCTCACGGTAGATTTCACAAATGTTTTTTACCTAGTAGATCGATTAGTCATTGTGCGAGAGGTTAGGTTGAGATGCCTATCTATTTCCTTGTGGGTTGAGTTTCTCTTAGGTCAGGAAGCAAGGTTATACCTTAGGGTGAGCATATTATGTCAGCCACTAGAATGCAACAAGGTGGCCCTTTAGGGCCGCTCCTTTTTGCCCTTGTGTTACACCCACTTATTCACCAGACCAGTGACAATTGTAAGGCTCTTCTTCATTCCTGGTACATTGATGATAGGACCATCATAGGGGAATTATAGGAGGTGGATAAGGCCCTCGACATCATTCGAGAAACCGGTCCAGGATTAGGTCTTGAATTGAATATTCATAAAACTGAGACCTTTTGGCCTCCGTGTGATGATAGTAAACTTCATAGGTAGTTGTTTCCTTCAGACATTGTAAGGTCGATGTTGGGGATAAAGTTTCTTGGAGGGTCTGTTAGACGAGATGAAGGCTTTATCGAGGGGTTTTCCATGAAGAGAGCGGTCAGGGTTGTTGAGCTCATGCATCTTCTACCACAACTAATGAATCCTCAGAGTGAGCTTATTCTAATTTATTCTTGCATGGGTATTGCCAAACTCTTTTTTTGGCCTTAGAACGTGTCGACCTAATCATATGGAGAAAGAAGCTATTTGGTTTGATAAAGAGTTGCGAAGGAAAGTTGAAGACATCGTGGTTGGTAGAGGTCTTTTCTTCGGGGACTTTCAATGGAATGTGGCTTCTTTACCTATTAGAGTCGAGGGATTGGGTTTGTACTCTACAGTGGAGTCTGCCTCATACAATTTTGTGGCTTCTAGGGCCGAATCTTGGATGTGTCAAAATCATATATCGAGAGGCAGTGGGATACATGGTATGGATATTAATTTTGATAGAGCCTTTGGACAGTCTTAGTGTTGTGATTCTTGATTTTGACCTTGGCGATTTTACTAGAAAGGACGTCGTCCCTCCTACAGCACAACATGTTTTGGCGAGTGTCATTTTTAGTAAAAGTGTGCAAGACATAAATGTGAAGTTTGACGTGACCACAAGACAGAAAGTAATTTTTGATTGTTTGCTAGCAGTACATGTCGTTATCCTTATTGACGGTCTAGACCAGCATATGTCCCCAGTAGAGTATCGTACCATCCTTAAATACCAGCTTGTGATTTCCTGATTTCCTGTTGATGAGGCTTGCTTGCCGCAAGGTGTGCCTGAATACATTTGAGGAACACGCTATTCATTGCAATGAGCTTCCAGGAATCAAATACTGACATAACTTTGTTAGAGATGTCCTATTTGATATTTTTAGGCGCGTGAGGATATCTATAAAGAAAGAGACGCCTGTGAATTTCTTGACTGACCCACATGAGGGAAGATTGACTCTTAGGTCAGCAGATGTTTTGGTGTATCGATGGGTAGGAGAGAAAGATGTATGTGTCGACTTGAATAGGGTTTCTCCACTGGTGGGATTAAGGACTGAAGATTTTACTGTGGGACAGAAAGCTCTCAAAACCGCTTCATGTAAAGTGGCCAAGCATGAGAAAGCGTGTTCCGACAATCAACATGTTTTCATACTATTTGCCTTTGACACTTTTGGTTTTCTAGCATCAGAAGCAGAGGATCTTTTACAAAGAGTGTAAAGGCCCATGCATAGCAACGCGTGTCACTGAGGATAATAAATGTAGTTTTTAAGAGGATTGATTTTGTCATCCAAAGAAGAATCACGACGTGGCTTGTTACCTGTTTGCCTGCTATTTTGATATAATCTTGATTATATATAAATATATATTTTAATTAAAATATTAGTACAAGTGCCTAGAAATATTTCAATAGTGTCCCAAATATGTTGGAATTAAACCAAATTCCCAATGTGGAATTTCACCAAAGATTGATGAATTTCACACTAAATCTTGATGAACAAGAATCAATCTTTTGATTGATTATCTCTCTTGTTTTTCACCCTTCACTCGAGTAAATCAACCAACCTTAGTTGCAAGATAATTCTCGTTGCACAATTGTTAATGGAAGAAGAAAAAATTGAATTGAGAAAGAAAGAAAATTGGGATTTCAACGTGAAAAGGAAGAAGAACTAGTTTCTACAGAGTTTTTCTCTGCTCTCAAACTAAAAAAAAATCTCACTTAACAATTCCTTACTTCTATTGAAAAACCTACTTCGACACAATGACTTATGACTCAACTTTAATATAATTGAAATTTCATTCATACATGAATGCCTAGAAGGATTTCAATAGAGTCCACAATGATTTTCCCCCACAAGACTGAGGCGAGGACAATAGAATATAGATTTTGGTGCCCAATGTACATGACTAAAGATGAAAAATAATTCTTTAGAGTCGCATTTACCCTAAACGAAACACACCAGAGTATCCCACGTATATCTTAGATTCTAAATTCCTTCATAAAACTTTCCTCACCCTCCTCCGGACAACAAATATTGATTCACTTTAGTACTTCTAGAAACCTCAAGTTTGATTGGGATCTTATTCAACCATGAAATTCAAAACAATGATAATGATCGACATTTCATCTTCTTTGCCTTGCATTGCTGTTTACTGTTTCAAGTCACCTTTTTCCTGGACGAATTATTTTGATCATGTATTTTATCTCTTTTAAATGTAGAATATGCATCTCAAACTTGACATCGGATAATGTGTGTTGGATGTCGTCTTGTCTAAAATGACAATAATATGTTTGGAATTTTGTTTTGAAACAAAAAAAAAATCCCTCATGGCCGTGTGAGAGAGAGGGGAGCCATGCATTCGTGAAATTCCTGTAATATAGATTTGTACAATAAAGCAATGCTAACTTTTTTGTTTTGACACAAGACAAGCAATGCTGGCTTCTTTATTTTGACACAAGACCTGGCATCCATTATTAGGCCGCTGGTAAAAGAGCATATATAACACTACTCTATTAGGCTTCAGAGTTCCAATATGCTATTATCATTCCTCCTCCATAACTACATTCATTTTATTCAATGATCAAAGTCCAACCAAACACAGTGAAAATGGAGGGTGTGTTTGAATTTAGATACATAGTGTCTTTACATGCTTAATAATCCGTAGTGGCACCATTCTGCCCTTTCTTTCAAACAGTCTGAAACCTTTTGTAGTAACCAACGAAAAAACTAAGGGATCCGTATAACTTCGTACTGATGAGAAATCTGAATAGGAGATTGCTCTGAGACAGGTCTGCTCTCTGACCAAAGCTCCAGGTTGACAGTGCCAAAATCCCAGTGAACAAGACACTTCAAAATCTCTGTAACATTAAATCGATTGACCAGTGCCAAGCCAAGACATTTATCAACAAGCCTCCACTCACCTGAAATTATAACAAAAATTTTATAGAGCAATTATGCGCTTTAACACAAAAACCTTGTTGAACATCCATCTACAAGTACATTGGTCTTAAAATGGATGTTAGATTTATCTTTCATTTTTCTTTATTTTGGTGGGAGTATGGAAAGATGAGATGTCGAAGGAAAGCATCTTGCCCACTTCTTTTTGGTTTGGTTATGGTAGTGTCTAATAGTATGAATTGTCTAATATTGTTGGTTATTATTCCATGAATACATAAACATCTTTGGTTAATGTCTCTTAAACTCTCATGTGAACTTGCCAGTCTGAAAACTAGTCATATTCTGGACTGAAACTCTGTCTTCGAGTTGGTTTCTGGAAGGTTTTAGAGGGTCCTGCCTATAATTTGATATGGATTTGATATTTTAAAAAACTTAAAAACAATGTCACATTATATGCTAACGTATCAGGTTGATTTTTAAAATATCAAATTATAGACGTGGCCCTCCAAAAGCCGTTCCCTCCAAAAACCACAAAAACCAACTTGCAAATAGAGCCTAAAAATACAAATCTAACAAAGGAAATAATACACAAGAACAAACCTACTTACGTAATAAGAAATCTAAACAAAAATTGATGTATATTGAGATCTAGGATTCAAAATTCAATTGTATCTTGAAACACAAGACAGCGACAATTCGCTCACTTCTGATTTATATTTAATAGCAAAAGACTTAAATGTTTTCAATGAACAAATATGGTGAGGTGAATCGTAAATACATTATAAGAAAAAAGTTGTAAGAAACTTACTTGAGAGAGCAAAAACAAGAAAATAGAACAACAGTTATTATATGATCAATGTATAATAACAAAATATAAAACAGAAACTACCCACCCCAAAGAAACTTGAAAGACACTTACGTAGTTTCTTTGATTAGGTATTACAAGGTTGGACCCTCCCTAACCCTTTTCTTATCATTGATTTAAGTTTAGCACGAGATAATGAGATTAGATGCTTTGCCATGTCTCAAGTATAGTGACATTATAAATATACAATACACATTTTGGCTATCTCCTAACAAGTCAATCTTGATTCATTGTGTTAGCATGCCTATTCATAGAAATTACAGCATTTTGTACACGTAGTAACTAAAAATCAGGAAAAGGATGAAATGACCATTACCATCAGGAATAAGGTGTCCTTCAAAGATTTGCTCCCCACCATCTGGAAAGACTTCGTGCGTCGATCCATCAATTGAAGTAAATGAGACAAAAGATTCTGTCGGGTGCAAAAGATTGAATGTTGGGTGAATTCTTAAGCAGACCAACCTGCAGAAGAAATAAGAAAACTTAGTAGAAATAGAGTATCTGAATCAGCAAGAGACAGTAATTTTAGTAGCCGAAATAACAGATGACAGGGATAAGTTCAGAATTGCTTTTGTCACACAGAATGTAAAAAATATTTAGCTGGGTTCATTAGAGCCTCAAACTTTGCTCAGAAAAAAAAAAGTCATAGCAATCAAATAGTCGTCTAATACAATGCTAGAGCATGTGGGTTTAGATAATTGTGTACCACTGAATTATGAGTAAAATTTCTTTTGAAAGAATTTTTTTATAGAATAAGTTATATGTTGGGGAACGTCCCCCAAAATTAAGTTTGAAACATTAACTTGTTTGGATATGGAGAGCTGAACTTACTTTCGATCGTGAAATTGCCAAAAATAGGAAACGAATTGTTTAGCTTATAGAAGCAATTTATATATTAGTCATTACTTCTTCAATTGTAGAATCAACTTAGAAATTTTATATTATTTCTTAGGATTAAGTTTTCATGTTTCTTACTTATTATCATTATTTGTTTCCCTATTTGATTAGAATTAGGAATCTAGGACTATTATAATAATGATTAGAGCATCTACAATAGAGCTCTCCATTCGGGTTCTTAACGGGTCCTGCATGTACACATCACTCTTTATAATTAATATCTAATAAGCACTCGAGCTCTCCAGTACCTCAAAAGTATTATTGAGTGAATCCATGTTATAACTCTACATCATATAATCATAATTATCTAATTTTTAAATTAATTAAATTATTAAAAAAAGTACTATTATTTTGCCAAGAGATTATTTTGGTTTGAATCCATTTGGTAAGACAAAATATATTGCTATAAAATTGAGAGAACAAATTGGTAAAAGTTGATTGTGAATTATGAGAGTTGTCGTTTTTATTAAAGTCAACAATTACCAAAATTGGTGTAACCGAGACTCAAATGATAGGAGAGAGGGTGCCTATAAGAGCACCGAACAATTGATAGTCTTATTTATTCTTTCTCTTCTCTTTCCTTGTCTAAAACCTTATAACCTGAACACGGGATCAGAGCAATACCATCTTTCATGATCTTTCTCATCACTATTTCGCTGTTTTGTTCTCCAAAGTTTGGAAATCTTCTAAAATTTGAAACACTATTCTTTCTGTCTCATTCACAAATTCCAGCCATTTTTTATCTCCCAAGTTCTCTCTTTTGAACAAGTGGCCATTTTTTCTAGCCTCATAAGAAATTCTATTTGATTCTATTTTTTATAGGGTACATCTATAATCTAATCTCTTAGGACTAGTTTATGTATTTTTAGTCATTATCATGAATTATTTCATTATGATCTCGAGATTTTTAGAAACATGGTCTTTGATAGAACATTATGGCTTAATTTGATCCATGTAGCCGACTCCACTTAGTGGGATAAGACTTGGTTATTGGTAATTGATTGCATGAATTATTTCACTATATGTAATCTGATTAGTATATAAATAAGGGTCTGGGCTTAGCCTTTGAAATCAATAATAACAATTCAAAGTGTTATTGGTTCTTTCTCTTCTCCTTGTTTAAAACCCTGTAAGTCTGTAACTACAACAATTATAACAAATGATGCATAATGCTATTATTGTTAGTGTACAAGAAAAGTTTCAAATAAAACCTTGAGAATCCTCCAGAACCAGCTCCGACGCTGTGTGCTATTATGCTAGAGTTGATTTGGATGATGTTAACAGCATTCTTTGGAAAATATATTTTACGTTGAAGAACCAATCCTCCACCAATATCACCCTCTAATACCACGGATTCCTCCTCTCCAGCATGCCCAAGTTCTCGACTGCAAGGGAAAAGAAGTTTCTAAAAAGGGGACAAGTTGAATACCAAAATGCAAGACAGGGGAAAGGGTGGGGCCAGAATACAAGAACATGAGATAATTAGAGATAAAAGGATTGAAGTGGCTTTGGGAGTCTCTTCAACAATAATGTTTCCCAAATGAAGCTGTGAAATGCAAGGGAAACTTACTTGGTTATAGAATATTCCTCAGAGCACCCAGCAGAACGATATTCTGTACCACTGTACTCCTCATATCCACTGATATCAATCCTGCCATGGAGCCATTGGGTTCCTGAAAACAAATAGTTTATTGTTATGAATAATACATGAATATTATAATAAAAATATAAATTATTCCATTGTAGCATAAGAAAAAACACATCCATCTATGTTACAGCGACTCTGGACTAAGTCAGTGAGTCTACAATTTATGGATCCGATAACTATCTGGGTTTAATACGAACGACAAAAATAATAGTCATAGGGAGAGTAAAAAGAATTCTATAACTGTTGTTACATTTACGAACTTCTGGAAAAACCCTGATCATTTTATAGGTGCATATGGAGAACAAGAGAAGTCTAGATAAGAGAATATCTGGAAAAAGTTTATTCAAATTGGCTTTAAGCCACTTGAGTATTATTACAAGCAAGTTCCTTCTAGCTTAGTGAGGAGAAAAAATGTCCTAAATGCTTAACTGCGGCACTGCAAGTTTTTTTTTATATAAAGGGAAATGGAAAATTTCTGGAATTTCTTATGCACTTCCATATATTTAAAAAATATTAAATAAAGTGCTAATGGATATTCAATTTACCTGAAGGAAAGTGTATCATGGAGATGATTCTGCCCCCAATCCAGGGAACAACTTTAAGAAGCCACTCACTACTTTTCAGTTCAATGGGAGTTCTTGAAAGCTCCATACCCTTGGGTCCAGAATCTTCGTCTTCTACATCAGGAATTTGAATTGCTTTTTCTGCACAAAAAAATAGTAGCACAGCTTGATACAGCTTTGGCATTTTTTCGATACATAATATGCAGAATACTACCAGTGCTTAAGCTCTGCGCTGCCCATGGAGAGGGGGCAGTAGAACTAAAACCCATGCAAAAAAATCTTGATTATCGAGAGAGGGTAAAACCCATATGAAAGATAAAACTATTGATAGTACATCATATAAATAGAAAGATGAACATTCAATCCAAAAATAATCTTAGGTAAATGATGTATTATATCTTTCAAGAGATAAACTAGAAAATACAATATACCACAGACTAGCATATAGATCAACAGATGAAGGGAAGGGCAGATGAAGAAGAAAATAAGAACTAAGTGTAAGAGGAGTGCTAACTACACTCACTCTTAATACTTTTTCTTCAACAAACTCTATCTTCATTGGTGAAATCCATGTGCATCCAACAAATATGAATATAGATCCGCCATAAAGTGGTGGGACCCACATGATTTCACCCAATAAGGGAATGAGTGTTGGAAAGAGAGTGTTGGAGTAAAATGTTGCTAGCACTACTAAGTGTAGAGGAGTGCTAGCATCACTCACTCTAATACTCTCTTTTCAATGCTCACTATCTTATTCATAAGCATATATTGTTTAGATTAATATTTTGATATTTATTTTAATTAAATTAAGTATTGCAGCACATTAGTATGTGTCAGCTTATTGTTAGCTATTTTATTGTTTCAGTCAAAGTCAGTTTCTAGATTTTAGGAAGGAATAAACTGCTCCACATATAATGGGCAATTAGGGAGATTGTGTGATATTGTAAGCCTATTTATTGGCCTTTTCTTATTCAATTAAGTAAGTTTTCAGCATTTGATTCTAACATCTGATATCAAGAGCAGAAAGTTTCACAAGAAACAGAGAGAAAGAGCAGATGGCGTCTGAAGGCAGCGATCATTTTAATCTACCATCAATTCCTAAATTTGATGGTAATTATAACCACTGGAGCATGCTCATGGAGAACCTTCTCCGTTCGAAGGAGTATTGGATTGTTGTGACCACATGCCTCGTTCAACCCGCTGCAGGAGAAGCTCCGACGGCTACACAGAGAAAGACGGCGGAAGAGATGCAGTTGAAGGACCTGAAAGCCAAGAATTACTTGTTTCAATCTCTTGGCAAGTCAATTCTGAAGACGATCCCGAAGAAGGAAACATCGAAGCAAATTTGGGATTCAATGAAGATGAAATACCAGGGCAATGTTCGAGTTCAGCAAGCTCAACTCAATCGATTGCGCAGAGAGTTTGAGATCCTTGCCAAGAAGCAGGAGAATCAATCAATGATTACTTCGGTAGGGTAATGGTGATTGCAAACGATATGAGGAATTGCGGGGAAGATATGACTGATGTCAAGGTCGTCGAGAAGATTTTGAGGACCCTCACTGAAAAGTGGAATTATATTGTGTGTTCCATTAAGGAAGCCAAAGATATGGACAAACTTACTGTCGACGAGCTGCAAAGCTCCCTTCTTGTGCACGAGCAAAAATTCAGGAAGTAGATGAAGAGCAAGCACTCACGGTGGCATACGGTGAGAACAATGCTGGAAGAGGACGAGGCAGCCGAGGAGCTTTCAGAGGAGGCAGAGGACGACAACCCTATAGCAAGGTAACCATTGAATGTTATAAGTGCCATCAGTTGGGTCACTTTCAATATGAGTGTCGTCCAAATATGGCTAAGCAAGCAAATTACACTGAAATTGAAGAAACCGAGAAGATGATGCTCATGGCGTATCATGAATCATTTGGGAAAAGCAAAACTGATGTGTGGTTTCTAGATTCAGGGTGTAGCAATCACATGTGTGGAGACCTGTCGTTATTTAGTCGGTTGGAAGATGGATTTCAAAGAACAGTGCGGCTGGGGAATCATTTGCAGTTAAACGTGGTTGGTAAAGGTAGTGTCAGGCTATACTTTGGAGACATTAGTCATCTTGTTCAGGATGTCTTCTATGTTCCAGAACTAAGGAATAATCTTCTTAACCTTGGACAGCTGCAAGAAAAAGGATTAACAGTGGTGATGAAGGATAATAAATGTTGCATTTATCACTCAACAAAAGGCCTCATCCTTCAGAGCAACATGACCTCCAACCGTATGTTCGTTGTGCTCTCTGATAAGCACTCTGACAAGGACACAAGAAGTCTGTCTGCAGTCCACAACCCAAGATTCGGTACAGCTTTAGCATCGGAGATTTGGCCATCTCGGTTACACAGGATTGCGGATGTTGAAGGACAAAGAGATGGTGAAAGGGATGTCGTGTCTTATTGGATCTGATTCCATCTGCACAAATTGTCTGAAAGGAAAACAACATAGAGAACATATTCAAAAAAAAGCATATGGCGTGCCTCAACTAAGTTGGAATTAATCCATGCTGACATTTGTGGACCCGTTTCACCAGCTTCAAATGGCCAAAAGAGGTATTTGCTTTGTTTCATTGATGACTTTAGTAGGAAAGCATGGGTCTATTTCCTTGCATATAAAGCTGATGCATTTGGTACCTCTAAGCAATTTAAGAGTAGTGTTGAAAAGGAGTCTAGTTTGTCTATTAAGTGCTTAAGAACAGATCGGGGAGGAGAATTTACATAAAGTGCTTTCAATGATTATTGTAAAGATAATGGAATCAAGAGACAACTAACCACAGCTTACACACCGCAACAAAACGGAGTAGCCGAGAGGAAGAACAGAACAGTGATGAACATGGTAAGAAGTATGATGGTTGATATTGATGTGCTTAACAGAAGTCCAACTTCTTCTGTGAAGGACATGACACCTATGGAAGCTTGGAGTGGGATAAATCCGTCTGTAGAACATTTTTGGGTGTTTGGTTGTATAGGACATGTACATGTGCCTGACGCCAAACGCACTAAACTTGAGAATAAGAGCAGAAGTTGTGTACTGTTTGGGGTTCGTTAAGAATCAAAAGCCTACATGCTATTTGATCCCATAAGCAAGAAAATCATTGTTAGTCGGAATGTTGTGTTTGAAGAAGAGAGAAAGTGGAGTTGGGATAAGAGTTATGACAGCTTGATAAGTCTTGATCTGGACTGGGGAGATGACATAAATGAAGGAGAAATTGGGACTCAAGTTGTGGGAGAAGTTGAGACTCAAGATGTTACCAATGAAGATTCTAATGTTATTAAAGAAATTGTCACTGAAGAAGATAAAGCAAGCATGGATGAAGAGGGAAGTGATAAAGAAACACTATGACAGTGGCTGCGTCATCTCCTGAAGCCTCAAATACAAGGGAAGGAGATTGTGTCAGAAGGTCAAGTCGTATCAGAAGGAGACCAGTGTGGATGAGAGACTATAATGTCAATAATGAAGCTGAAATTACCGTCAATGATGAAGCTCAAACTGCTGAAGCAAGTCAAGATCACACTTCACATTTAGCCTTATTCATAAAATGTGATCATATTAGCTATGAAGAAGCTGCTAAGAGCCAAGAATGGAGAAATGCTATGAATTCAGAAATTCAATCCATTGAGAAGAATGAAACTTGGTTTCTCATTAATCTACCAGAGGGAGCCAAGAGTATAGGAGTCAAGTGGGTTTATAAGACTAAATTGAATCAAAATGGAGAAGTTGAAAAGTACAAAACTCGGCTAGTTGCAAAAGGATATGCACAGGAACACAGAATTGATTATGAGGAAGTATATGCACCAGTCGCTCGGATGGATACCGTGAGGATGATTTTAGCATTGGCAGCTCAGAAAAGTTGGATAATCTATCAGCTAGATGTAAAGTCAGCTTTCTTGAAAGGAGAACTCTCTGAAGAAGTGTGCGTGGACCAGCCAAGAGGGTATGAAATCAAGGGTGCAGAAAGAAAAGTGTACAAGCTTCATAAGGCCCTATATGGAATGAAGCAGGCACCACGTGCATGATTCAGCAGGATAGATACTTACTGTTGAAATATTTCTTATTTAATACTAATATTTCTTATTTAAAACTATTTATTTTCTTGTTTAAGTGTCATTATATTACTCCTAAAATAAAGGAGTTAACTTTGTATTTTCTCTCCTATAAAAGGAGCCCCTTTTTCTTCATAATAATATAACAGAATTATCACCCATATGCTTTTCTACACTTACTTTCAGAAGATGGGAGTTGTAAAAGATGTCAGCGAGCAAACACTCTTCACAAAATTCAACACACAAGGTAAATGCCTAATTATTAGCTTGTATGTTGATGATTTGATCTACACTGGTAATGATCAAACTATGATGAATGAGTTTAAAGAATCCATGATGAAAGGGTTTGCAATGACTGACTTGGGAAGAATGAAATACTTCCTGGGAATTGAGGTGTTGCAGCTTGATAATGGAATTTTTATGTGTCAAAGAAAGTATGTGAAAGAGTTGTTAATAAATTAAGAATGGAGGAAAGCAACTCTGTCTTAAATCCTATTGTCCCAGTGTCTAAGATTCACAAAGATAAAGGTGTGAAGGTAAATATCACACTCTATAAGCAGCTTGTGAGAAGCATGATGTATGTGACAGCCACTCGGCCAGATGTAATGTATGTTGTTAATCTGATTAGCAGATACATGTCTATGCCAACTGAACTTCACTTTGCAGCGGCCAAAAGAATTTTAAGGTATTTACAAGAGACTATTGAATATGGGCTCTTTTACAGGACAGGGGAAACATAGAGCTAGTAGGATTCACCGACAGTGATTACACTGGATGTGTGGAAGACAGAAAAAGTACATCCGGGTATATCTTCATTCTCAGTGATGCAGCAGTGGCATGGTCCTCCAAGAAACAACCAATTGTTACTCTAAATACAACTGAAGCAGAATTTGTGGCGGCAGCAGCTTGCTTTTGTCAGTTAATATGGATGAAAAGAGTGTTGGCAAAATTGGCTACGAAGGAAGCAGCAACCCTGTTATTTTTTGTGATAACAACTCAACAATCAAGCTATCAAAAAATCCGGTGATGCACGGCAAAAGCAAACACATCGATGTAAGGTTCCACTTCCTACGTGAGCTGCTGAATGAAGGAGTTGTTCAGTTAATGTTTTGTAGCACGCAACAGCAGGTTGCAGATATATTTACCAAGCCACTCGACACAAGAATCTTCCAGGGACTTAGAAAGAAGCTAGAAGTATGTGATGCACCAAAGTTAAACTGAATTGGACAATTCAGTTTAGGAGGAGATGTTAAGATTAATATTTTGATATTTATTTTAATTAAATTAAGTATTGCAGCACATTAGTATGTGTCAGCTTATTGTTAGCTATTTTATTGTTTCAGACAAAGTCAGTTCCTAGATTTTAGGAAGGAATAAACTGCTCCACATATAATGGCCAGTTAGGGAGATCGTGTGATATTGTACGCCTATTTATTGGCCTTTTCTTATTCAATTAAGTAAGTTTTCAGTATTTGATTCTGACATATATGACATATATAAGACCAATTGAGTTCAGTTATCCATCATCCATCCAAAACATCCAATTATAAATCCATCTACTACATGATAAAGTTATTTCTGTATTGGATCCAATCCATCCGTTTAACAATATAGATTGATCAAATTCATCAAACATTTTCTTAAAATCCAATGGATCATTTCTTTCTTTTATTTATAAAATCTAATAGATTGCTTTTATTTACTTTTAATGTTTATTTTAATAAAATAGATTTATAAGAACAAAAACGTTTTTATAGCTATTTTAAATATTAAATATTTTTGTTAATTACTAATTAAAAATAAAAAAGCACAACCAATGCCGCCCTGCCAATTTCTGCCTCCGGACACTGCCACATGCGATCACCACACGCCGCCGCAGACCACCACTATGAACTATAAAGAACATTCTTCAATCTGCATTCTTTAATGTTTAGCAGGAATTTCTATCCAAATTTATACTACAGGATTTTATTAAACTTGATAGAAATTTATGAGCTAGTTTACAATTAAAAAAAGTTGATTTATCAGTAAAAGCTATAGCCGGAAAAATTAAATTGGCCTCCAATTCTGGAAGATTTCATTTTTTTCTAAATACTTTTAACATACCTTTATAGTAAATGGATTGGATGGACATCCGTCCATTGAAAACATGACAGTGGATGAATTTGACTAAAAAAAATTTGAAGACTTTTGGCGAATTGTTTAAGGATTAATAAATTGTTTTGATCCATCAAATATATCCATTTTTTCACCCTATATAATATTCATAGATTGATCATGTAAAGATTTAAACAAGCACATACCCAAACGTTCCTTGTATTGCTTATGACTGGTAGATACCAGTGCTGATGCCTCCTCTTTTGAAGGAAAATTAACATGCAGAACTTCCCCATCCACTCCCCGTGTATCAAGCTGTTTATAAAACCAATGTGTATAAATATTAAGATTACTGAATTCAAAAAAGATAGATTAATGAGCAAACCAGGCACATTCAACTGTACATTAGCTTCATCATCTTCATAATTTCCTCTTATTAAAAATAACATACCATTGCACCCCCACCAAGTAATAATTGAATGTGGATACCGCGTTTAGGCCTTTTCCACGATCCTTCAGTTTTGTGCACACTCACGGTAACAACCGACGATTGAAGTTCGGCCACATAATGTGTTAATAAATAGTTTCCCTTAGTGAATTCATAGCCATCGCCATCATCCTCAAATAGAAAACCTTCAGCTTTGCCTGTCAATTATTTAAATCTTAATCATAAGTCTTTAAGAGCAAGAGACTAATATGAAGAGTAAAGACCACATTAAAATCTCAGTTATCTACTTTTCGTATTCAAACATGCCAAGGTAAAATTTAATGCATAGGGTTACCATATTCATCTAAAGCCACGAGAAGTGTCAATTCATCAGATGGTTTAGCTTCTCCAACATGCTGAACAGGGAGGCCCACGGGAATAATTGAGCCACCTTTCAAATATAAGGCTGGCAAATCCTGGCATGCCCCAAACAGGATAGATAATTTTTTGTAAAGATAATTAAAATACATATAGTTATCGGTACTGCAAAATAAAATACAAACAAAGTAAGCAGAATAATATACCGGATGTGCATCACTGAAATCAAAACCCAACCAGATCCCCTTTGGTAGATTAACCTCCAACTTATCCAACCCCTGATTGCGTGTGGTGCTGATCAAGATACAAATAAGACATTAAAATTATATCAGCACTACTTGTAAGATAAAGTCATAAATGAGAAAAAACCACGACTCTTCCATTTTAAATGTTTGCCTCTATAATGCCAAATGGACTCTTCCATTTTAAATGTTTGCCTCTATAATGCCAAATGGACAATGTTGGAGAAGGCGTTCATCTTAAATACCAAAAAAAAAAACACTGGCAGAAACCAGTAGAATATGCCCACAGACAGTGCTAATGTATCTTGAGTTTCAATAAATATAGAAAAGCTTGACTTTAGTGTAGAAGTTTGTTTAAATGATAGTTTCAATAAGATTATATTAACCTTTGAACTATCCAATTCATAATTCAGATCCGACTTAAATTTCAGTTTAGAAGTTTCAGCATATTCAAAGCCCAATTGATCCTAAGCACAAGCTTGGAAATGATCATAATTCACAAGGGTGGACCACCGCCACCACCAGTTCCACCACCACCATCATCGTTAAAATAGCTTATAAAAGAAAATAAATGATGGCCGTTGTATGGTTTAACAGAAGATTTACTATCATAAAAAATTACTCTTATTTTACAACTAGAAAATATGACCTGTAATTTCCTTTTCCTATCATGCCCCCTTTCTCAATGACTAAAAGCTATAAAAAAAATCCGCTAAAATACACAATAGCATCACGAAAACCAAGCATAATCATGCGAAGACACCTCTCAAAATATAGCATTGTCGTCTAAATTGATTATAGACAGAGTGAGAGTATTATAACCTTGCATACACTAAAACCGAACCAAGCAAAAACGAATTTTCAAGTTTCCTCAAGCTAGGATCTTTTGTATCTGCAAAATCAAAAATAAAAATTCATGATGTGCAAGAAGAAAGTTCAAATATCATTCATGAAACTAGAGATACTAGAAGTAATCAACAGAACAAAAACCCACCAGCAAAAAAAGTAGGGGTTGCCACTGGAGTTCCCCTTGTATGTGCAAAATAAAAAAGTGTGTAGATAAGAGGGATAAGGCGGTAGCGTCTCGTCAGTGCCAATCGGCAAACTTCTTCACACTAAAAATTAGAGCTGAATTAGTAATGCACAGTTTAAGCATATAAGTAATTTGAAACTACAGAACACCATTTTTTTAAATGAGGAAAAAATGAATCATAAGGACTGTAAGTTGTCCCATCCTCTAATTCATCAGACAATTGTCCTTGGATCTCTTCTGACAGTGCTAGGGTCATTGTAATTTGTAACGAATTAAAGGGCTTTCTATAAAGGAAACACCACCATTCATTCAAAATTTAGTCAGAAGGGCAAGGTAAATATCTTTTTATGCTTTAGATATCTTAAATGAGATTTTAAAAAAAATAAATAAACCAAATGATTATAAAGTTCCACTAAAATTCCTGTTTTGGGGAGAGCATAGGGAAGCTACAAAACAAGTTTGAAAGTTGACACTTGACACTAAATATGTTCACAACATGTGTACAGCACCAGAACCTAAAGCATTTAATGAAATATATGACATTATTTTCTTTTTTCTTTTATTAACTAAAAACTGGTAACCTGATGCCCAAGCTCATGATCAAGCTCAAAAACACAACGTTAAGAATTTTACTCCACAGTTCCCATGATGTATTAGCACAGACAATTTTATCTTGGAATCTATATAAATGTCCAATACATGACAGGTTGGAAACCATTATAATGATTGATGATTTTATGCAGCTAAAGATAATCCAACCTCTTCTCCAAAGGACCAGGGTTCATGGTCAGTGTTTCCGGCTTCAGAATGCCCACGGCAAAAGGGAAACAAGGAACCTACACCCATCCACCTTCCAAAAAGTCTTGGTGTTGCATTGCCAGCAAATCCACCAATATCAGGACCTGAAAGTGGCTGACCACTGAGTCCCTGAACATAATGAAAGCAAATTATGAAAAAAAATTGAAAATGTGTTTAATGTGACATTTTATATTTAAATTTGAAATAAGTACTAGATCATAACAAGAACTTGACATCTCAATTCTTCTGGAACTACATATCCAAAAATTATAAAATAACATGGGAAAATAAATATTCCTTGAAGAAGCGTAACCACCGCTCAAAGAAAATTTGGAAAGGATAGTCAATTTAGTCCATGACATTATTGTATGTAGATTTTATATCTGCTAGTTGCAGCTATCTTGTTTTATGAGGATACGATAATATGCAATAAACTAAAGGTACTATTCATCATTTGGGTAGCTAATTGGTATTACACCTTATATCCAGGCAGACATACACTGTGTATCCAATATACCAGAAAAATGCTTACAAAAAAAGTGCAGAACTAAATGGATATATCTGTGGGAAATCTCTAAAGAAATTAATTTAAAAAACATGTAATATCTTCTTATTTATGTACAGATTGATATGATTAGGAGATCTCATTAATTTTAGAGATATGCAATTAGAATAGCATAATTACTATTTCCTTAAATAGTATAGGAATTCTATATATATTCCTTGTACCTTTCAATGTTTAATATATGAGAAATAATTCACTTTTTCATATGGTATCAAGAGCATCCGTTCTGGGTGCCTCTTTCCGCTGCGATACCTAAAAACACCAGCCTTCCTTGCTGGTGCTATTTTCGTGTGCATTTATAGCACATTTTTTCTTTGACTGCTACTGCAGTTTCCGTTGGTTGAATCGAGTTTTTTTAACCATTTTTTTCTGATCCTACAATGTCTGGATCTGATAACGACTCTGAAAAATCCACAAAAGTTGAGATAAAAGATATCAAATCCCAGAACTCTGGAGAGCTGCAGAATATCCATTCCGCCTACAAACTGAATGGAAAAAATTATCTCAAATGGTCTCAACTCATTCGTACAATTCTGAAAGGAAAAGGTAAAGTGAAGCATCTAACAGATCTTGCACCTAAGGAGGAGGATCCAAACTTCACCAAATGGGATGAGGAAGACTCCATGATTATGGCATGGTTGTGGAGTTCCATGGTTCCAGAGATAAGTGACACCTGCATGTTTCTTAGTACAGCAAAGGAGATCTGGGATGCTATAAATGAAACATACTCCAAAGCCAAAGATGCTGTCCAAGTATATGAAGTGAAGGTGAAAACTATGGCAGCAAAACAAGGTAATAGAACTGTCACCGAATATGCCAATCAGCTCAAGGCATTATGGATGGAACTTGACCATTATAGGGTCATAAAAAACAAGTGTTCTGCAGATGCAGCAACTTTGAAGGAGTACATTGAACAAGACAGGGTGTATGATTTTCTGGTTGGTTTAAACTCTGATTTTGACCAAGTCAGAATTCAAATCTTAGAGAAACAAAAAGTTTCCAACTTTAATGAAGTAGTATCTATTGTGAGAAGTGAAGAGAGCAGAAGGAGTTTAATGTTAGACACTCCAATAGTTGAGAATTCAGCCATGCTAGCTGACTTTAACAAAGGAGAAGGGGCAGCCAAGAGTGTTGACAAAAGTGTTGGAACTATGTTCCAAGAAAGATGAATGTTTGAGAGAAAGAAGAAGAAGAAGGAGAGCGAGAAGAAAAGAAATTAGGGTTTGCAAAGCTCTCTCTGAACTTTATTGTGTTAAATGATGTGTGTAATTACAAATTACAAAGCCCTTTATATAGGCTATCAAAGCCCAGGCCCAAACAAACATTTCGACTAACTCCTTAACAGCTATATTCGACTCTGTCGAATACAGCTGACTACACAACACTACAACTAATTCGACATCGACAAAAAACCTATAAAGACTCTGACTTCGACTTCGACAGAGAACTTGAATTACTTCTAACACACCACCTAATTCATGTTCTCGAGACTTCTCATCCCAATGCACTTCTTTAGCTCGTCGAATCTGACTTTCTTCAAAGGTTTGGTAAGTATGTCGGCTAGTTGAAATTCAGTCTTGCAATATTCAAAATCAAGTTTCCCTCTGTTCACTTGATCCCTGAGAAAATGATACCTTCTTTCTATGTGCTTACTTCGACCATGACACATAGGATGATTGGCAAGATCAATAGCTGACTTGTTGTCTACAAACAACTTCATCTTCCCAGGTTCCTTGATCTTGAGTTCTTCGAGCAACATATCTAGCCATGCTGCCTGACATGCTGCATACGATGCAGCTACGTACTCAGCTTCACATGATGACAAAGCCACAATGCTTTGTTTTCTCAAACTCCAAGAGATTGGAGCTCCTTCTATCATAAAAATATAGCCTGCAGTACTCTTCTTCTCATCTTGGTCTCCACTGAAATCTGAATCAGTGTAACCATATACCTCCGCATCTTTTGACTTGGACCTATTTCGACATGGCATCAGCACACCATGATCAATCGTACCCTTAATGTATCTCAGTACTCTCTTTACTGCAATGAGATGGCATTCTTGGGATTTCTCCATGAATCGACTTAACAATCCGACACTCTGACAAATGTCTGGCCTTGTATTGCAAAGATACCTCAAGAATCCAATAATTTGTTTGTACAGTGTCGAACTTACAAACTCATCATCAGTTACCTTCTTCAACTTTGCTCCTGTTTCCAATGGAGTTGTTGCAGCTTTACAGTCAGTCATCTTGAACCTCTTCAAGATGTCTTGAGCATACTTCTTCTGGTGCAGGAACACACCTTCAGCTGTGTCTTTGAATTCCATCCCTAAGAAATATGACAAATTCCCTAGGTCGGACATTTCGAACTCTTGCATTAGCTTCGACTTAACTTTTCTTATCTCAGCTTCATTTGCACCTGTAATTAGCAAATCATCAACGTACAAGCATAAAATGATTCGACTATCATTGTCGACATCATTTACATAAACTCCATGCTCAGACGCACACTTTGTGAAACCTGCTTCGATTAGGAAACTATCTATTCTTTTGTTCCAAGCCCTCGGGGCTTGCTTCAATCCATAGAGAGCCTTCCTCAATCTGTACACCTTCGACTCATGCCCTTTGATCTCAAATCCTGGTGGTTGACTGACATAAACTTCTTCCTCCAAAGGTCCATTCAAAAATGTTGATTTTACATCCAACTGATGTATCTTCCATCCTCTATATGCTGCTGTCGAGACAACAATCCTGATTGTTTCCACCCTAGCCACTGGCGCATAGACTTCGTCGAAATCAATACCAGGTTTCTGCAGAAAACCTCTTGCCACTAGTCTTGCCTTATGCTTGGCAATTTCACCATTTGGCCTTCGTTTCAGCTTGTAAACCCATTTCACATCAATAGGCTTCTTGCTGGCTTTTTCGACAAGTTTCCAGGTATTGTTCTTCTCGATTGCCCTGAGTTCTTCCTTCATGGCTTCACACCAATTCGAATCATTCATGGCTTCATCCAAGTTAATTGGTTCTGCTTCAGCCATCATCATTACTTCTTCTATTAAGTCACCATCTGCATCGATTGCATTATCTGGAAATCTCTCATATCCAGCTAACCTTGTCGACTCAGCTCTTGTTCTAGTTGATCTTCTGACATTCTGCTCAGGAGGTTCTTCATTTCGAATTGTCGTGGCCTCAGTTTGTCGGTCTTCTTCAAATACCGTCGGAACTGTCTCTTCCATTGTCGACCAGTTTTCTGTCGAACTGACCCATGACTCCACTCCCATTTTTTATTTTCATCTACCAGAACATCTCGACTGATCACAGATTTATCATCTTCTTGTGAATATAGTCGATATGCATCAGTTGAATGATAACCTATGAGCACCATGGTTTGACTTCGATCATCTAGTTTTGTTCTCAATTGCTCAGGAACATGCCTAAAACATATTGATCCAAAAACTCTAAGATGACTTACATTTGGCTTCTCACCTGTCCATGCTTCATAAGGAGTCTTCTCTACTAGCTTCTTCGTTGGACATCTATTCAGAATGTATACTGCTGTCGAAGCTACTTCAGCCCAAAATCTCTTTGGCACCTCTTTAGCCTTCAACATACTTCTCGTCATATTCAGTATACTTCTATTCTTCCTCTCAGCTATTCCATTATGTTGAGGTGTATAGGGTGCAATAACCTCATGCTCTATACCTTCCTCTTCACAAAATCTAGCAAACTCTCGAGAGATGTATTCACCACCACCATCAGTTCTCAGTTTCTTTAGCTTGCAGCCACTTTGCTTTTCGACAAGCAACTTAAACTTCTTGAACTTTGTGAATACTTCACTCTTACTTTCGATCATATAAATCCACATATATCTGGTGAATTCATCGATGAAAGTTAAGAAGTAACGCTTGCCACCATTCGACCTAACTTTAAAAGGTCCACATACGTCAGAATGAACAAGCTCCAACTTTCCTTTTGACTTAATTGGCAGATCATGCTTGAATGCTTTTCTAGCCTGCTTTGGTTTGCAGCATTCTTCACACACATGATTTGGTTCTTTCACCTGAGGTAAACCATAAACCATCTTCTTCTGATTGAGCATACCCAAACTCCTGAAGTTTAGATGCCCATATCTATGATGCCATAGCCAATTCTTTTCCTCTTCTGTAGTTGACGCAAGACATTGATGATCAATCATGTTAATTTGAACTTTAAAGGTCTTGTTATCAGCCAATGGTGCTTTCAGTACCAACCTACCATCAGCATGATACACCTTCATTTGGTTCTTCTCCAGCTTCATATTATGTCCTTTGGCAAGTAATTGACCTATACTTATCAAGTTACTTGTCATAGAAGGCACATACAACACATCAGTAATGCTGGCTTTTCTACCATCTCTTCTCATTACAGATATGTTTCCTCTTCCACCTGATGTGATATGTCTACCATCTGCAAACTTTATCACCTTCTTAACTGATTCATCAAGCTTGGTGAACCAGTTCTTGTTACTGGTCATGTGGTTGCTGCAACCTGAATCAAGATACCACAAATCTGTTTCATCAGCGTTTGACTGAGTATCTGCCATTAGTAGCACATCATCAGAATCATTATCTTCTGCTTGTGCATACTGCGCTTTGTCACTTTCTTTTGCTCGTGCTTCCTTCTTCTTTCGACAGTCTCGAGCATAGTGACCAAAACCTTGACAATTGTAACACTGCACGTCTTTCATGTCAACTTTCTTCCCAGAATACTTGTTGCCCATGCCTTTCTTTATTGAATCATCATGATTCTTTGAACTCTTGCTTGACTTCTCATCACTAGCAAGATTCCTTCTCTGCTTCACCTTCCCAGACTTCTTGGTGAATTTCGCTTGTAGTGCTTGGTCCGATACCTTTTCTCTTTCTGAATCTCTTTGCTTCAATCTCATCTCATGAGCTTCCAAAGAAGCCTGTAGCTCTTCAACCTTCATCTCAGCAAGATTCTTGGACTCTTCGATGGACACTACAATGTAATCAAAATTTGCAGTCAGAGATCTTAGTACCTTCTCAATTTTCTGCAAATCTGTGATTGTTTCTCCACAAGACTTCATCTGGTTCGACAGCATCACCAATCTTGAAAAGAACTCCGAAACTGATTCATCTTCCTTCATTTGAATCATTTCGTATTGTTTTCTCAAGGTTTGCAGCTTCACCCTCTTCAGTTTCTCATCACCTCCATACAAGTTCTTTAACTTGTCCCGCGCTCCTTTTGCAGATTCTTCTTCAATAATTTTCTCAAACACATTCGGATCCACACACTAGTGAATCAAGAACAACGCTTTGCCATCTTTCTTCCGTTGATCCTTGTACACAGCTTTCTGTTCATCAGTCGCATTCGCCCCCAATTCAGTTACACCATCATTCACGATTTCAACCACATCTTGAAATCTGAAAATAACCCTCATCTGCGCAACCCACCGTTGGTAGTTTTCCCCTTTGAAAACCGGTAGATTCGCTGGGAATTGTGTGGACGTTGTTGTTCCGTTTGCCATTAGATTCTCTCTGAATCGCAACCGTGCTCTGTTATACCAATTGTTGGAACTATGTTCCAAGAAAGATGAATGTTTGAGAGAAAGAAGAAGAAGAAGGAGAGAGAGAAGAAAAGAAATTAGGATTTGCAAAACTCTCTCTGAACTTTATTGTGTTAAATGTTGTATGTAATTACAAATTACAAAGCCCTTTATATAGGCTATCAAAGCCCAGGCCCAAACAAACATTTCGACTAACTCCTTAACAGTTATATTCGACTCTGTCGAATACAGCTGACTACACAACACTACAACTAATTCGACATCGACAAAAAACCTATAAAGACTCTGACTTCGACTTCGACAGAGAACTTGAATTACTTCTAACAAAAAGGAATGGAGAATCAACAAACATGGAAAAGAAAGGTGATGAAATTAGGTGTACTTTTTGTAATAAGCCTCGCCATACTAGAGAGAAATAAACATGGGAGACCTCAAACCCGAGATAGAGAGTGGGGATCTAAAGGGAGTTTCCCAAGAAAAGGAGGACATGCTCATGTTGCTGCTGTTGGCAAAAGTGAAGGGAATAAATCTGCTGAACCGACCCATCTCAATCCGGAGAAAATTGAAAAGATGAAGAGTTTTTGGAGCAAATTGGAAAAACCAGCTGCTGCCTCATGTTCATTGGCATATTCCGGTAAGCTTTTATCTTTTAATTGCGGTAAGTTACCATTTTCTTTTGGACTAAATGCCTCAGGTACACCCTCTAAAATCTTTTGGATATTAGACTCCGGAGCCACTGATCAAATGACACCTTTACCTAGACACTTTTCAACCTATTCCCCATGCCCCAGCAATAAAAAAATTGCCACTGTCAGGCACTCTTATAACCGTTACTGGTCAAGGAGATGTCCAAATTAACCATTCAATAACCCTAAAAAATGTTCTCCATGTCCCAAAATTATCTATGAACCTGGCCTCAGTACAAAAACTTACACAAGATTTGTCATGTAATGTTATTTTTCATAATAATGATTGTGTGTTGCAGGACAAGATTTCGGGGAGGACGATTGGACATGCTAGAGAAAGGAATGACCTTTATTATCTAGAAGAACCTAACTTGTCTTCTGAAAAAGACTTACCTTATTCACTTGTATCAGTGATGACAAATAAAGAAAAAGTCCTACTTTATCAGTGTTGCTTAGGACATCCTTCATTTCAAGTCATAAAATTGTTATTTCCCTTTCTATTCTCTAAGTTAGATGTTGAGAGTCTTCATTGTGAGGTGTGTGAGCTTGCCAAACACAAGCGTGTGCCCTTTCCAATAAGTAATAAAATGATTACTTTTCCTTTTTATCTTGTTCATACTGATGTTTGGGGTCCCTCTAATGTGCCAAATGTGTCTGGTGCTAGATGGTTTATAACTTTTATAGATGATTGCACCCGTGTTACATGGGTTTTTTTGCTTAAACACAAATCTGAGGTCAGCTCAACCTTTTTGAATTTTTACTCCATGATAAAAAATCAATTTGGTGTTAACTTCAAGAGACTTAGATCAGATAATGCCAAAGACTATTTCAATAATGCGCTTAATTCTTTTTGTCAAACAGAGGGCATTATCCATGAGTCTTCTTGTGTTAAAACACCACAACAAAATGGAGTGGCAGAAAGGAAAAATGGGCACATCCTCAATCAGACCCGGGCTCTTTTATTTCAAAATAATGTCCCAAAAACTTTTTGGGGAGAAGTTGTCCTCACTGCAACCCACCTTATTAATAGGCTACCTACTAGAGTTTTATAATCAAAGAGTCCTATGAATGTCCTATCCTCCTTTTATCCAAATCTGTCCACAACAAATGATCTTAAACCAATAATATTTGGGTGTGCTTCCTTTGTTCATACTCATAGTTCAGAAAGGGGAAAACTTAACCCTAGAGCTCTTAAGTGTATCTTCGTAGGATACTCTTCCACTCAAAAGGGATATAAATGTTATCATCCACCTTCGAAAAAATTCTATGTGTCTAGAGATGTTACTTTCAATGAATATGAGAGCTATTTTTGTAACTCTCATCTTCAGGGGGAGAGCTTTAGAGAAGATGAGGGCTTCTTTTTTCCTGATTTGTCATCAGAACCTGCTGACCATCCTAAACAGGTTGTGTAGCCTGAGCATCCTAAACAGGTTGTGCAGCCTGAGCAGCATGTTGAACCTGAAAATGTTGATGTCAGATTTGAAAAAAACCTGGTGTACTCTAGAAAACCAAAGGCTGTTTCAGACACTATGCATGTTGAAGAGTCCACCCAAAATCAAGATCCTAACAAGGTAACCTTTTCTAATTCTCTATTAATTCCTAATCCACCTACTGAACCTGAAGAAATTGAGAAAATAAATGAAGATGACTTGCCTATAGCCATTAGGAAAAAAACCAGAGAATGTACCAAACATCCACTCTACCTTATTTCAAATTACTTATCCTTTAGAAACTTCTCACCTACCCATAAAGCCTTCCTTACTAACCTAAATAATACCTCTACACCTACTACCTTATCTGAGACATTATCTGATAGAAAATGGAAGCAGGCCATGAATTTAGAGATGGAAGCTTTAGAGAAGAATGATACATGGGCGTTAGTGACTTTACCAATAGGGAAGAAACCAGTTGGATGTAGGTGGATGTATACAATAAAATACAAAGCTGATGGCTCAATCGAAAGACATAAGGCAAGGTTAGTGGCTAAGGGATTCACACAAACTTATGGAGTTGACTACTTAGAAACATTTGCTCCTGTTGCCAAAATGAACACGGTAAGAGTAATTTTATCCCTTGCAGCAAATTATGGTTGGGACTTGCAACAATTTGATGTAAAAAATGCATTTTTACACGGGGAACTTGAAGAGGAAATTTATATGCAGTTGCCTCCAGGATATGGTGGAAAGGGTGCTGCGAACACAGTGTGTAAACTGAAAAAGGCCTTGTATGGGCTGAAACAATTCCCACGAGCATGGTTTGGCAGGTTTACTAAAGTTATGACAAATTTGGGTTATAGACAAAGTCAAGGTGATCATACCTTGTTTATCAAACACTCAAAGTCAGGGGAAGTGACCGTGTTATTGGTTTATGTTGATGATATTATATTAACAGGAGATGATGTAAAGGAGCAAGAAAGGTTGAGTCAATGCTTGGCAAATGAATTTGAAATCAAGACTTTGGGCAAGCTGAAATATTTTTTGGGAATTGAGGTAGCTCACTCCAAGAAGGGGATTTTCATATCTCAACAAAAGTATGTGATAGATCTACTTAAAGAGACTGGAAAGTCAGCATGCAAGCCTGCCAACACTCCAGTGATCCGAGCTAAAAGCTTGGGAATTCAGAAGAAGACATTGAAGTAGACAAAGAGATGTATCAAAGGCTGGTGGGCAGACTTATATACTTATCTCACACCAGGCCAGATATTGCTTATGCAGTGAGTTTAGTCAGCCAGTTTATGCATAACCCAAAGGAGAATCATTTGCAAGCTGCACTCAGAATTGTTCACTACCTTAAAGGAACCCCAGGAAGAGGAATTTTATTCAAACGTAATGGAAATGTTAAGCTTGAAGCCTATACAGATGCTGACTATGCAGGGTCAATTGTGGATAGACGGTCAACAACAGAGTATTGTACCTTTCTTGGAGGAAATCTTGTAACTTGAAAAAGTAAAAAGCAAAGTGTTGTAGCAAAGTTAGTGCTGAAGCAGAATTTCGAGCCATGGCACAAGGTATATGTGAGCTCCTTTGGCTGAAAGTCATCCTAGAAGATTTAAAGAGGAAGTGGGAAGAACCAATGAAGCTTTATTGTGACAATAAATCAGCAATTAGCATAGCTCATAACCCAGTGCAACACGATAGAACCAAACATATTGAAGTTGACAGACACTTCATCAAAGAAAAACTTGACAGTGGCTTGATATGCACACCATATGTGTCATCTCAAAATCAAGTTGCAGATTTTCTAACTAAGGGACTTAACAGCCACAATTTTGAAAGAATCTTGTCCAAGCTAGGAATGGATAACACCTATTCACCAGCTTGAGGGGGAGTGTGGGAAATCTCACAGTATTTAAAGAAATTAATTTAGAAAACATGTAATATCTTCTTATTTATGTACAGATTGATATGATTAGGAAATCTTATTAATTTTAGAGATATGCAATTAGAATAGCATAATTACTATTTCCTTAAATAGTATAGGAATTTTGTATATATTCCTTGTACCTTTCAATGTTTAATATATGAGAAATAATTCACTTTTTCATAATATCGAATGACAATGTTGTTCAAGGGAAGTAGCATCAAGCTCTGAAGATCCTTACCAGCTGAAGTACCATGGAGATACTCATATGAAAATGCTCCCAGGTTGAAAGATTATCTCCTGTCCATGTTGCAGCATACCTTTGGCTTCCACTAAATCCAGCTCTGGTGAGAACAAAAGGACGCTTATTTTCATTAGCCAGTTTCATGCCTTCATAGGTTGATCTTGCCATCAGAAGACCGTACACCTATAGTGAAAAGTCATGATAAATACTAAAATTCCAGAGCGCACCACACAACTAAGGGATAAAATAACTCCACCTATAAATTCATAAACTAACATCAGAATCATGTCACATCACACGACAGTATCATATTACATGATCAGAGTGCATCCCACTTGTAAGCATTGTCCACGAGTTTATGGTAAATAGATATGTGACTCCAAATCATAATAAAGGGCAAAGAATATTACATTATGATAGAAAGAATGATTCTGACAACCTCCAAGTTCACCATCTCCTCTATGAACATTGCTCTCAGGCATTGTTTTCGTTACAGTCTGGAAAAGAAAGGGATTTAAAAAGTTTGTAATTGAAAATATCAAGAGTCTCAAAAAGTGAGGCTTCGTACATATATTATATAATATTCAGAGAAAATAAACCAGTGAGATTATAATCACCTTTAAGACAGCTGGTTCGTTCATATCGTTCCATATACCATCAACATCATTGGAAACGAAGTCTTTAACTAAATTTGCCCACCAAGCACGAACTTTTGACTGTGTATAGTCAGGGAAGACACAAGGTCCAGGCCACACATCCCCTGAGAATAGATAGATGGGTTCAATGCATCGCCAAAAGGAAAAGGGAACAAAAGGACATAAAGTGAAGAAATATTAATGTACAAATTACCAACAAAAGATGTTCCATCTGCCTTTTGGACCCAGACATCATTTTCAGAACCACTGTCATATACAAAATAACCCTTTTCTTGCTTGATCCCAGGATCAAGTATCCAAATACCTTTGAAACCACTATAATGGAGACCTTCCACTAAAGACTTAGGATCCCTAAAGCGCTCCTGAAAGATAGCATACTACTTACTTTTCTAGTCAAATTATTATTATTATTATAGACATTCAAAATGTTAGGCCCCAAAAGAAAACTTCTCAATACATCACTTTAACTTATGTGGTGCAGTCTACCTTTAACTTATTTGAACAATTAATGTGTATGAATAAAAAGACCTCATTTGAAAATCAAAACAATGAGACTAAATTGATTACTGATTGTAGAGGAAAAACATGCCTTGTCAAAGGTAAAACAACGAAAACCATCCATGTAATCGATATCCATCCATATCACATCACAAGGTATGCTCTTTTCTCGAAATGTCTTTGCAACCTGCAAATGTTAAATTGCTTACAGGTAAATAAAATATGAAGCAATCTATCGCAAAATCCACAAGCAATAGACAGACAGAACATACAAAAAAAACTAAAAGCTGATGGCAACGAATATTTGAAAGCATACATTGCTTATAAGCATGTAATATATCTGGTATGATGTGCATCAGACTTTCAGAACCCAGCGGGTTCCCCTGGGGTGATGTGTTTGTTTTACGGGATAGAATTATATTACCAAGAATGGTGTTCCTGGGAATAATATTACACTAACATTATAACTGGGCATCTTTCATTAATTATATTTGGTAATACTCAAAATTCCTAGGTATATTTTTAAATTAGTTATTTTAAAAATAAATAAATAAAACTGAGGTAGAATAAGATGCAGGTCTGAATTTATGGTTTAGTTGAGTTTTAAAATGATTCTTCTTTCTATGAGAATGTGGGACTTTCATCCTTTATCACAGAGGGGTTAAAAAGAAGGACAACATTGGTAAAAGACATTACCAATAATCCATGATACCCAGGAATATTTTTTTTTAAATTGTACCAAATATGATAATGTTATATTCCCAAACTCACTTTTACAGGAATACTTTTGCATGCGTCAAAACAAACACTCCAGGTTTATTATGAGATCCGAAAGTTCTTCAAGGGATTTCCTTTCCCACTTATCCAAAAAAATAACAAAGGGGAAACGATAATAACAGTCAAAAGCAGTCAGAACTTGGAATACATGTCATATTCAGCATCTCAAGCTCAAGCTTCCTACAAATGTAGATGATACTAAATTAGTAATCTCTGGCTCATCACTATTGGGAGAAAGTGGGAGCATCACCATATACCTCGAGAACTCTCTGATCAGATAAATAGCTCCAACGGCATTGTTGATAGCCTAGCGACCACTTTGGGGGCATAAACACAGTTCCTAATGATAACAGAATCACCACCAAAATAAAGTAAATAATGCTGCTGCAAATTGTTGTATAGAATAACATTCACATTTAACATAAACATGGAATTTTAACTTAATAGGCCTTTCTTGAATCTTAACATAAAATATCCTGATTCTTATCGCATACTCGGAGAATAGAAGATGATAGTACACAGAACTCATTACATGTTTTCTAGATTTGAATTTTACATGAATAAGTACAAAATTACCAATGGTGTCTTTATTTTCAAACATGTATTTGATTAGCTTCTAGTTTAATAAAAGAATACTATATTAGTATCATATTTGTGTCCACATGCAACATATTAAAATGTGTATCGTATGAATCCTGATTTCATGCGGGTCAATTTTGGTACTAGGTTCTTCTAATGATACGAACTACATTTATTAACCAAAGAGGGACTTCAGTTTGTCCAAACAAAAAGTGCATAACATCTTATGTGAAGCTATATCATTTATAATTGTAGTCTTTGTTTACAGAATTACCAATTGCTTTTGATAGAGATATCAAAACTTCCGTAGGTGAAGCAAAAGGACCAAATGTAATGACAGGATATGAGGATGGAGAAATGAAACGAATTGTTGATTCTTTCCTTAGATCTATCTGTTCACGCGCAGAAAAAGATCATCAAACAGATCATTATATCATTGTCAAAGCACATATATCATTACATATGTCTAGGTTAACCACGATAAATGAATGACATAAAGCTAAATGTAGCAGCACCTCACAGCGCCTTGTAGTGTCAGCAAGAATTCCCAAGGCCTCGCCATTTGGAAGAACAGCTAACACCCACGGGTGTGATTGGTATAAGGATGAAGTTCCAGGACCATAACCATATGCATCGGTATTCCATGTGAAAACCTTACAATAAAATTATAACTGATGAGTACATAGATAATAATAAAATCTCTTTGAAACTAAAAATTTCATATAGCTGACTTACTTTTTTGCCTGTCCTCTCAAGCTGTCCACTAACTTCTCCTGTTCCGTAGAGGGAGGTACCTGTGGGTAGCTGGTTGGAAAACAAATCCAATCAACTTTTAAAATCAAATATGTAAGGTGGAATAGTATAAGCATCACTGACTGTTTGGATTGACTTATTTGAGTTCGACTACTGGCATAAGTACTTGTCATAATGTTTGGAAGAGATTATGGAAACAACTTATGATATATCCATAAGATGTTTTCAGCTTACTACCCTAAGCTCTCCTAGATAGCTTATAGAAACCGGTTATAGCTTATACGAATACATGTGGACTTTATTTTATCTTTTGTTATAGAAATAGCTTATACATAAGCACTTATATATAAGTACTTACACTATAAGCGCTTAATTAAGTTGTACATCCATCCAATCAGGGACGGGAAAATAAAATTTAGAAACAATGCTTACACTAAAGGTAACCAACATTTTGTTAAGACAACAACAAAAAGTTCTGATACCAAAAACCAAAAAAAGCAACTGACCTCAAGCTGAACAATTTGCTGCTCTAGAAGGCACTCAAATGTAGGGGTATACGAAGGAACCTTGTGAGTATTATTAGTGATGGGAGTCTCTCTATCCTTGCTATTCAGAAAAGAAATACTAGGATATGCTGCATCTCTATCATCTGCAGAACAATCAAATCGAAACACTCCATCATCCAAAATAGGCTCAAAAATCATATTCCCTGATCTCACATCGCTACTGCCACTAGAGACTTGCCCTTCGTAATTAGCCATATTGGATATAAACTTCTCAAAAAATCTCTTTCTTCTGTAAGTCAAAAACAGCACAAAAACAATTAATAGCTAAGCAAACCACACAAAAAAGTATGATCGTGAAAATGCTCTTGCTACTCTAAAATTAAATTCAGCAAATAATAATCATAATTACAATCAGGTAAGTAATAAGGTAAATAAAAGCAAAATAATCGAGTTATCACTCTTTTTTTCTCAATTCAGCAAAAATCACATGAAATTGATGAATAAACTACTTAAACTTCAACAAAGCAAGTTCCGATCGATTGATCGGCAATTAAAGCATGCAAGGAGTAAAAAGGATATCCAAATTCAAAGACAGGGATAGTAGTACTAGTAGCATTGCAAAAGGACCTGGAAGTTCCGAAGTGTGACGTGGAAGAATCAAAGAAGGAACCTGAGAGTGATAATCGAAGAGGAAAGTAGATTGTTCCGGTGATGACTGAACGGAGATGACAACGGCGGTGAAAATGGAATCGCTCCGGCTCTGGTAATTCTGTAACCGCAACTCAACGCTTGTTCCATCGTTTTTCGTGCTCGTGGACTTGATTTACAGTATCATTTTTTATTTTTAAATTAATAGTAATAATTTTATTATTAATTCGTTTAAATTATTAGCGTTGTGGTGGAGTTGAGACTTGAGTGGAAGAAAAAGGAGAAAGGAAATAGAGTGGGAAGTGTGGAAGAATCAATTCGTTAGGACATGGAACAATGTTTTAAGTGTTGGAGAGATAAGTATGAAGGACGACACGTGAAACACGATTCTGATACTGAAAATAATTTTACATTCAGACACGAATACGATTTTTTTCATAGGTGTGATTATTTTATGATCAAGTGACAGATGGGATACAAAATTAAGTATGGGAGTAACTAATTATGGGTGGTCAATCGGTTTAACTAGTGGGAAATTAACTAGTTATACTATTTTCAAGTGACAGATGGGCTATAAAATTCTGGAGAGATAAGACGTCATATAAAAAATAATACTACTATTGTTCAATACGATTTGACCATTAATGAAATACATGAAATAATTATACATAGATGTCAATTATCTTTCTTCATCATGGTCCAATGTAGCATTAATGAGTTTTTCTTTTTGCAGATCGAACAATGAGAAAATAGAGGGAAAAAAATTAGTTTGTCAACTTTCTAATTATTCAACATTTTATAAAATTGTTGGATATAAAAAGATATATGGTATATTTGGTTGTGAAGAGAAGTTGTGAATATATGAGAGAAAGTGGGAGAAGAGAAATATATAAGAAGTTCAATAGATTTAAAGCATTACAGTATTTGTTATAAAAGAAAAAAATTAGAAGAAAGATAAGGGTTAATTAACTATGAAAATAACAAATTAAAATTATATTTGAAAAATATTTATTAAAAATTAAATTTTATTTAATTTATTAGTGAATTAATTAATGTTAATTCAAATAATTAATCAAATAATATTTTAAAATAAATAAATTATTTAATTCTTTATTTTGATTTAACTAATTAAGTACTTCCTCTGTCTCAAAATAAGAGTCTTTTTAGTCAAAAATTTTTGTCTCAAAATAAAAGTCATTTTACGTTTTCAATGCAACAATAATTAATTTTTACCAACTTTATCCCTAATAATTATTATTTACACAACTTTTAAGACAGTACATCACATTATACCTTTATGACAACCAATGATAATTAAGGGTAATTTTGTAAAATTGTTATATTTAATTAGTCAATTATTATTTTTCTTAATATATGTGAAACAACCTTAAAAGACTTTTATTTTGAAACGGACGGAGTAGTATAAGTCAGTATTATACCTCAGTCTCCAATTTTTGCACAACATATACAAGGTATATGATAGATTGAGAGATGAATAAAGGGTATTATGAAAAGAAAAGAAAAACGATTTCTTCTTTCTACACAATTATGAGGAGAAATAAAAAGTTGTTCGGTCCCATATATTTTACATTTCTTTGATGTATCATTCAAGATATAAATAGTTTATTTCTCTGCTTTCTTCTTCTCTGTCTCTTTCTCGCATCAACAGCTTACCAAACATATCCATATCCATAATGTGCAATAAGGATAATATATTTTGTGCACGGCATAAAAAAATTGTATTATTGAGTAATGATAATTATCTCAATTTAAATAATATAGAAAACCTAAAAAAATGCATAAAGAATTTGTTATTTCATTACAAGAGGCCTAACAAATAGTAACATAAAACAATTATGGATCCTAAAAATTAATAACAAATTGAAAAGGAGTTTAGTGAGTCATCGATCAACACTTCTCCTTGATAATAGAACTGCATACACCAAATATTTCACCCAGTATTTGTCTCAATCTTTTATATCTAGTTTTGGGAAGTGTCTTTGTTAAAATTTCTCTCTTTATATCTATCTCTCTCTCTCTCTTTGAAAATAGAGTTTTTATCTTAAAGTGTTTTGTTTTGCGATGGACCACTTTATTATTAGCAATTGAAATTATAGTTTGGTTGTCCACAAATATATGTGTGTTTTCTTTTTGATTCATATGCAAATCTTCCATAAGTTTTGTACTATAAAGAGCTTGATTTACAGTAGTGGTTACAGCTACATACTCTGTCAACTTTTCTACTTCTGGCAATTTTTTTCCTTCCCCCTCATTTCTTTTCCTTTGAGCGACGGGCTTCACTCCAGGTATTATGGAATGACATACACTTCTGAATCTATCTCGGTCATATCTGCAGATGCCCAATGTTGCGGTGGGAAAAAATTTTGAGATTAAGATATTGAATAACTTAACTCGAAAAGTAAGAGTCGCCACCTAACTTTATTGTTTCTAAAGAGAAAGGGAAAAAGGTCGAATAAAATCCACAAGTGTAAAACAAAAAGAGAAAGTCTGGATACGATAGTTGGTTATGCAAAGGGAAGACATTAACACCTCTCACATATATGGGACTCCATAGGAACTACTTACAAATTTGTGTTTATAAAAAAATGGGTTGTTTGTTTATTGATTTTAATTTGAAAAGACATTTTGTCGTATTTGAGTGAAAAACTCAGCTTACTACTACCCACAAGTATGAGGAAATGAGCATTTGCATCATCTTGATATCAAGAACTTTTAGTTGAACTTTCTCACAAGCACGTCTCAACATTCAAGTGGAAAATGTCAAACATTTCTCAGCATATCGTAGAAGTATAGTGGTTTGCATCACTACAAGAATAGACTAATGTCCAATCTTTCAAAAAAAGACTCTTAAGGAAAAGTGCACAAAGGCACAAAAAAAAGTTGGATGAGGTTGGTCTTTTTTAGAAATTTTGAAAAGAGTTTAAGTATACTTAAGTGTTTTAGCATATATTAAGAAAAAGAATTTCTGGATCGCTTCACGAAGTCAAGGTTTACTAAGAAAATATGTGAAGTTTGAAAACAAGAAGCTTTTGAAATAGGGAGAAGTTTTGAAAATTGAAGAAGTGGAAAGGAGATGAAGAGACTATCCTAAAGCATAAAAGTAAAAAGTCTCATTGTAAGATAACCCAAAAGAAAGTCTTTGCGTGTGCAAGTGTACTAACCACAAGATGGAGCAAGCATTTGACATTGGTCAAAACAAACATTCTTTCCCCTTTGGATTGAGCCACAAGATAAACAAGCAACATGAGCAGATGAATATCAAAAGATCCAAATGAACAATCAAGTCACAAAGAACAAAGGACATCCAAGTCTTGAATTGAATATCCAAGGGTCCGGAGAAATCAATAGGTCTCAAATGAATCACAAAGTCTCAGATACCACTCCAAGCAAGGGAAACACTGAGTCCTAAGGTCCAAAGTCCATAATACTCCTCAAGTAAGGGATAGTAACACAGAGTCCAGAAGATCATATTAAAGTTTTTTAGGGTTTTAGTCATTTTATAATATTTTTTGTTCTTTTGACATAGGAACGCAGTAAAGTATAAAATAAATAGCAAAAATAAAAGGCAAGAATGTAAAATGACATTAGAGTAATTGACATAAATGTAAAGAGCATAAAATTAAATGCTAGATGTTAGCACCATTAATATGTCAATGTTAGAGTTAATGAGAATTTAACTGAGTCGAGACAATTTAGCGTTATGTTAAGCAAACGTAAGTGGACTTATGTAGAAGTCACACCTATCTGAGCCCGATCAATAATAATTTATGTGTCAAACATGTTAGAGATATGATACAAAATCATTCTCCTAAAAAATTGTAACACAATAGTCAAAACGAAAGCAAAAAGAAGAAGAAGATGGAAAAGGGAGACGAAGTGAAGACTCAAGCAATCACATAGGAATCATCTATCAACAAGTCAAATGACTCAAAGCATGATCAAACAAGAGATAACCTATATCTGATACAAAGTGTCAAAGATGATCAGATGATCATTCATTAACATGTTTGAACCAAAGAAGGTTGAATCAACCAAAGGATCATCAATCAAGGACTTGAAATGTTGAAAATATGTTCAACCAAGCAACCATTAAGAGTTAACATCAAAACATTTCAAAAATGGATAAAAACAAAATAAAAATGATTTTAAAATGATTAAAAATGGAAAATCCAAAAGATGCATCAAAAGGTAAAATAAATGGTTGACAAAATTATGAGAAGTCAAGAAAAGTATGAATAAGTGGATCTCAAAAGTTGAATGCAAAAATATTTGAAAATGATCAAAAATAAAATGGAAAATAAAAATTAAGTGGAAAATAATAGAAAATATCAATTAAATGCAAAAATAATTTTAAAAATTTTGCAAAAAATATATGTGATGCAAAATATTTTTTTATGATTGATAAAGAAAAATTGGAATAAAAAATATTAAAGGAGATATTTAAAATAAATCGGAAAAGAAAATAGAAATAAAATGAAAATAAAATAATTTTAAAAAAAAAAGAAATATTGAAATATGGCGCCAACGGCTATTTTTTCAAACGCGCGAAGGTCATCATCATCTTCAACCTCGGGTCAATCTTACAAACTCCATGAACTCATATTTTTAGCATGAATCAACCATGGATTCAGCCTCCAAAAACTTCATCGTTTATGTCTCTCTGCATCAGAGCCATTGATTGGCTCTGAGCAGAGAGAATTTGCTCAAGAACACGAAGAACTCTAATTCTTCAAAGTAAAATTAAATGAATAATACGAAGAATAAATTCCAATTAAGTGAGGGCTTTTAATCAGTGGATCAAGACGAACACACTAGTAACTTGTTTGCTAAGAAATTTTACTCGTATCTACCTTTTTAGTTGAAGCTTCAGAGGTCAATAATGGTGGAACTGAGTTGAATGATGCGGGAGGTTTCAGGCCACCACAATGCTTCAGTTAGCTTCAGAGAATGTCGTTGAGTGATTATGGGCGAAGATTCGAATCAAAAAGAGTTTAAATCCAAGAAATAGTTAACTGGTTTTTTGAGGTATCGGGTTCAAATGGTTGCAGAGTTTCTTTGGCTATCAAAGCTTGCCAATGAAAGCAAATTTTTCCTCTATTTATAGGAAAAGTGTTTCTAAACTAACACTTTGGAAATAGGTCTGAATTCGTGTGAATGGAATGAGAATTTTTGTGAATTGCAATCTGTGTGAGGTGAGTGATGAACAGTGTGATTCAGGCATGAAACTTTGTCGTTTTGCACTTCACTCCATGCATTTTGGTTGTAAAAACCATGCACACATGTGCAGGTGGTCCCAAATTGAGATTTGGAATGAAATTCATGACCTGGAACTAAACAAGAAGCAGAGCTCAAGGTACCATGTTTGAGCTTAGGCAAAATGAAATCCACTCGTGCGTTTTTAAATTTTGTTTATGCCAAATGTTCCTTTCATTGCAAAGAATCCAATGCAAAAAGAACCACGTCAAAAGGATGCTCGGATTGAAAATGGCATTGAATCAAATTTGGGGTCGTGCCCAGAAATTTCAGATCACGCATTAGGTCGACCAGGTCTTGTGCCTACTTTTGTGCATATATGGGCAGCTTGGCAAATCCCAAAATTGGTGGACTTAGAGATTGAATTGATGTTTGACCCTTGAAACAAAGTTGTAGAGGAGTTCAAATGTGACATTTGGCTCAAAGTAGATTCCAAAAATGTTGAGAATTGAGAGAATTATGGTGTTTGGACCAAATGGCATGCCATACTTGATTTTAGGTCAACCAAACATGTGCCAACTTGAGATTTCTTGCCATTTCTTGCATCCAAAGGCCCAATGATGAAAACTTGAATACAAAATGAAGGAAACTTGATTGTCCTTTGAATGAAAATGATAATTACTTGAGAATTGGATGAAGATGGCATGAAAAAAAACACATGAACCATACTTGAATCAACTTTGAAATCATGCGCCCAACTTGAACTTCTTTTGATTAAATGATGTTGAATGAAGCTTGACATGAATGTGACCTAAGATTATAGGTCATGCCTTGAAGTGAAAGCTCTTGTGGACCACTTGTTGACCAAAACTTTGACTTTGAGAATCAAAATCCTAATTTAGAAACCAAGTTTGTTCCTATGATTGCAAGTCCCTACCTGTTAGATGTCAAACTTGTTATATATTTGGATGCAATAATTGGCATTTTTCATGACTTTCCATGTGTAATTGGTTGATTTAAGTGGTGAATTGTGTTGTAGTGCGTATATTTGGAGTACCTGTGTGGAGCTTGTAATTTGTGTGTTAGTGTGCAGGTATAGGCATGAAAGGATTAAATTGTGAGACACAATGAGTGGATGCAAGTTTCCACTGAATTTGTAGCTGCAACAGGGTATTCGCAGTGCGAAGGAGCTGGCGAAGGTGCAGCGAAGGTTCGCACTGCGAACGTCAGCGAATGGTTGCAGAATGTTTTTCTTGGAAAATATCATAAAGTTCACACTGCGAACTCCTAGCGAAGGCTCGCTAGTTGGTTCGCCGTGCGAAGGTCCTGGCGAAGGGTGGCAGAATGTTTTTGAGGCAAATTTTCTCTCATTCGCAGTGCGAACCCACGATCCCAGCATTGGGCGGTTTAAGTCTCAGAGGCACTTAAGGTGCCATTTTCTCTCATTCGCAGTGCGAATGATTCACTCGCAGTGCGAATCCTGCAGAATTCTGATATGTATAAATAGAATTTTACTTTTCTTGGAAGGGATCTTTTGCTCATTTTCACCCAAAATCATAGTTTTCTGCATTTTGATCATCTAAGAGTGTAATTTCACTTTGAGAAGCTGAAGTCACATCCATTCTCGATTATCCGACGTGGATGTTCATTCATCTCCTCTTTTTACTTGTCATCATAGCTACCATGGAAATGTGTAGCTAAACACTCAATGTTGAGGTTAGAAGTAGTTGATCCTGATTATATGTATTGCTTTTGATCTGTTGTATATGAACAAAGTCTTCTATCAATATAGATGAAGTTATTTTCTATTAATGCTTTATGTGTGATTTGTCTTGCTCTAGACATAGATTCTACAAATCATGACCTAATAAATTCATCTCTTAATAACCAAACTCTAGACATAAATTTGGGATTTGCTATTCACTTTGTGTAGATCTTAACGATTGTTGTTTAGATTGTTAGCGTGAGACATCATCTGACAGTCTAAACAACGATACTCACGACTTTGCTTTAGACATAAACTTAGTCGGGAGGATACGCGGTTGTATTGGTCGGAAACTGAGTTCATATGCTTGATTAATCGTATATATGTGAAAAGGATTAGCGAAACCTAACCTTGACATGCTTTTATAAAAACCTTTCAAACTCTTTGTCAAAAATTACTCTTTGCTACCAATTGATGTTAAAAACAATTGAGAACCTTTTGAAACCTTTGAACTTAAAACGGTGTAACTATTGAACGGCAAGCATCAAATATCAGGCAATCCCTGTGGAGACGATAGAAACACCCCCTATTACTCAATTAACAAAATAGCGCCGTTGCCGGGGATTGTTAAGTGATATTGCAAGCATTGTGATAGTGTGCTGTTTTATGCTTGTTAACTTTATCTTGAACGTGTTAATTTGTTTTGTTTAGTGTGCAGACTTAGTTTATGCGAGGGAAACTACTGGCGGACCAACTTCTTTTCGATCCTGAGATTGAGAGAACCGGTCGTAGAATCAACAGCAGAACTAGACGAAGGAGGCAGCTAGCAAGACAAAAGTGAGAACAAGAGGAAAGTACTTCTACACCACCACCACTTCCACAGATACTTCCAGTTATGGAGGCAGATCCACCACCACCACCACCACCACCTGCTTATAGACCTTGCACAAACAGTCTGAGACATAATGCCCAGTTCGCTCGCCATGCACAGAACGGTCGTCATTCTGAAATGAAGACCGGTATTCTCCAACTGCTATATCAAAGTCCATTTACGGGTATGGATCATGAAGATCCTTTTACCCATCTGACGAAATTCTATGAAATCGCGGGAGCGACTGGTGCGCCCGAAGCTGAAGAGGAATCTCTATTTAAGAGACTATTCCCGCATTCCCTCATTGGGAAGGCCAAGGAATGGTACCTTGATCAGCCAACGACCATAATGACGGACTGGAATGCATTGGAAGAGAAATTTTTGGAGAGATTTTTCCCACACACTCGGTTTATGGAGGCAAAGACCGCCATCGCGGTGTTCACACAAGGAGCCAATGAATCTCTCAATGAAGCTTGGGAGAGATTCAAATCAATGTTGAGAAAGTGCAAGGGTCATGGTTTTGATGAATTGTCACAAATTCATATATTTTGAAATGGACTTCAACTTGTGCACAAAACCTTGTTGGATGCCACCGCTGGTGGATCCTTGCTAAGCAAAACCGCAGCAGAAGCCACAACTATAATTGATAAGATGGCCTTGAATGACCATCAAGGTAGTCATAACCGTGGACTTTCTCAACGAACTCCTGGAGTGTTGGAATTGGGAAAAAATGATGTTATCCTTGCACAAAACAAGTTATTATCACAACAGGTTGAGTTGTTGACTAAGCAAATGTCTAAATTGCCGCAACAATTCAAAGAAATTCATGACTCTTTGAGTAAAAATGTGCAAGTCTTAGTTTGTGAACTTTGTAGAGGTGACCATCCGACCGGTTATTGTCCTCCCGTTGTGGAGGAAGTAAACTATGCTGGAAATCAAGGATACCAACCCCGACCTCCGTATCAACAAGGCAACCAAGGTTACCAACAACTGGCTAACCAAGGTTATCAACAACCGTGGAGACCGCAAGAAGCCGGACCGTTAAACCGTCAACAATACCAAAATTACACTCAACCTCCGCAAGCTCCCGTTGGAAATACGAAGATGGAAGAAACTCTCACGCAATTTATGCAAATGTCAATTTCCAATCAAAAGAATACCGATGCGGCCATAAGGAATCTTGAAACACAAGTTGGGCAATTATCAAAACAATTGGCCGACCAACAAAAAGGGCACTTTACGGCAAATACGCTACCAAATCCTAAAGATTGCAAAGCAATTCTAACAAGAAGTGGAAGGGAGATTGACATGGGTGTAGGTAAAAGTGTAGTGGAGGAGGAGGTAGTAGTTGAAAAAGAAAAAGATAGTGATGAGATTGAAGTAGAAAAAAATGTTGAGGGTGTTTTAGTTGAAAATGAGAAGGAAAAAAGTGAGGATGAGAAAAAAAAGAGAGATAGAAGAAAAAGTGAAGAGAACTAGGAAGGGAAAAGAACCGGTGAACAATATTCTGATCCAACATTTACCATATCCTCATGCTCCTACAAAGAAAGATAGTGCGAGGCACTATTCTCGGTTTATGGATATTTTTAAACAATTACAAATAAATATCCCATTTTCCGAGGCTTTGGAGCAAATGCCAAAATATGCGAAATTTATGAAGGATATTCTCACGAAAAAGAAGAGGTATACGGATCAAGAGACCATTATGGTAGATGCTAGTTGTAGCGCTATCATTCAACGTACTCTCCCGAGGAAGGAATGTGATCCGGGACGAGTCACCTTGCCAGTTACTATAGGAAATATCTATGTGGGCAACGGATTGATTGATTTGGGCTCTAGTATCAATTTGATACCTTTGTTGATTGTGAAGCGGTTATGCCACATGGAATTAAGGTCCACTCAAATGACGTTGCAACTCGCAGACAAATCCACTACCCGCCCTCACGGTGTAGCGGAAGATGTGTTGGTCAAAGTGGAAAAATTTTTGTTTCCGATAGACTTTGTGGTTATTGAAATGGAGGAGGATGAGGATGCTCATTTGATTCTTGGAAGGTCGTTCATGAAAACGGCTCGAATGGCAATTGACATGGATGATGGTCTCATGAAAGTGAGAGTCCAAGATGAAGAGGTGTGTTTCAATCTTTATGATGCCATGAAGCACAAGAAAGATAAAGGAGATTGTTTCCGAATCGATGCAACGGAGGAAGTGATTGTTGATGTCACAAAGTAAATTCATGTCGTTACCCCTTCACAAAGAGCTTTGGATGATTCCTTGGAAGTATTCTCGGTTAAAGAAGAGCAAGCTCTTGAAGAATGTTTGTTGGAGCTTGAAGCTTTAGAAGAGTTGCAACCTTGGGAGTATGAAGAGGAAATTCTAAAAAAAGTGGTGAATGATGAAAAATCCAAGCTTGAACTGAAGGTGTTACCGTCAACCTTGAAGTATGCTTTTCTCGATGACGGTGGTAATAAACCAGTGATCATAAGCAGTATTTTATCTGAAAACGAGGAGAGCCGCTTAATTCAAGTGTTGAGAAAAAATCAGGATGTAATGGGATGGACTTTGTCTGATCTCAAAGGCATAAGCCCTTCGTATTGCATGCATCGGATATTTATGGAGGAAGACTTCAAACCGGTTGCTCAACCTCAACGCCGCTTAAATCCTATCATGAAAGAGATGGTTAGGAAGGAAGTGGTGAAAATGTTAGATGCCAGAATGATTTACCCCATCTCTGACAGCCCGTGGGTTAGTCCGGTGCATGTGGTACCGAAAAAAAGAGGATTAACGGTGGTCCGAAACGAGAAAAATGAGCTCATTCCAACAAAAACCGTAACCGGGTGGAGAATGTGCATAGACTACCGTAGGCTAAACAAAGCCACAAGGAAATATCATTTCCCTCTACCTTTTATGGATCAAATGCTCGAAAGGCTTTCCGGTCAACAATTCTACTGTTTTTTGGATGGTTATTCGGGTTACAACCAAATTATTGTGAATCCGGAGGATCATGAAAAAACCGCTTTTACATGTCCTTTTGGAATCTTCGCTTATAGGAGGATGTCGTTTGGATTATGTAATGCAACGGCGGCTTTTCAACGGTGTATGCAAGCGATATTCTCGGATTTGATCGAAAAGACAATTGAGGTCTTTATGGATGATTTCTCGGTTTTTGGACAATCGTTTGATATTTGTTTGAAAAATTTGGATACAGTGTTGGAACGGTGTGTGGAAACCAATTTGGTACTAAATTAGGAAAATGCAACTTTATGGTAAACGAAGGAATTTTGCTCGGTCACAAAGTTTCTTCAAAGGGCCTTGAAGTGGATAAAGCCAAAGTGGATGTTATTGAGAAGTTGCCACCACCGTTGAATGTCAAAGGCATAAGGAGCTTTCTCGGGCATGCAGGATTCTACCGGCGGTTCATTAAGGACTTCGCAAAGGTCACAAAGCCATTGAGCAATTTGCTCATTAAAGGTAAGATTTTTGACTTTGACAAGTCTTGCATGTTCGCGTTTAATTTTTTAAAACAAAGTTTAACTACCTCACCAATAATCATTGCACCTAACTGGAAATTGGATTTTGAACTAATGTGCGATGCAAGTGATTATGCGGTAGGGGCTGTTTTGGGTCAGAGGAAAACGAAAGTTTTTCACGCGATACATTATGCGAGCAAAGTTTTAAACGAGGCTCAAATTAACTATGCAACAACTGAGAAAGAGTTGCTTGCCATAGTGTATGCATTGGAGAAATTTCGTTCCTATTTGATTGGGTCACGAGTCATCGTTTACACGGACCACACGGCTATAAGGTATCTGCTCACCAAACCTGATTCTAAGCAGAGGCTTATTCGTTGGATCCTTTTGTTACAGGAATTTGATCTTGAAATTCGTGACAAAAGGGGATCCGAGAATTTGGTGGCGGATCACTTATCCCGCCTGGTAAACGTTGACGTGACCAAGAAAGAATGTGAAGTCAAAGAGGAGTTCCCTGATGAAAAATTGTTTAGGGTGCAGGTTAGACCGTGGTTCGTCGACATGGCTAACCACAAAGCCGCCGAATTGATACCGGACGGTCTAACGCACCATCAAAAAAGGAAATTTTTGTCGGATGCCAACTCCTTTGTATGGGATGAACCTCATTTGTTTAAACTTGGTGTCGACAACCTCTTAAGAAGATGTGTGTCGGTAGAGGAGGCCACGAATATTCTGTGGCATTGTCATAACTCTCCGTATGGAGGACATTTCAATGGGTTAAGAACGGGCACAAAAGTCCTTCAATCGGGCTTTTATTGGTCGTCGTTATTCAAAGATGCGCATGCGCATGCCATAAGTTGTGACAAATGCCAGAGAAGTGGAGGAATTTCACGGCGGCACGAAATGCCTTTGCAAAATATGTTAGAAATTAAAGTTTTTGATTGTTGGGGGATCGACTTTGTCGGTCCATTCCCATCTTCATTTTCTAATGAATACATTTTGGTCGCTGTGGATTATGTTTCTAAATGGGTTGAGGCGATAGCTTGTGCTAAAGCCGATGGAAAAACCGTAGTGAAATTTTTGAAAAGAAACATTTTTGCGTGTTTTGGTACTCCGAGAGTGTTAATAAGTGACGGAGGATCTCACTTCTGTAACACTCAGCTTGAAAAAGCTCTGGAGCAATATGGTGTGAAGCACAAGGTTGCCACACCATATCATCCTCAGGCTAACGGTCAAGCGGAGGTGTCAAATCGTGAAATCAAATGCATTTTGGAAAAAACTGTTTCAGCCTCAAGGAAAGATTGGGCAAACAAATTGGATGATGCTTTGTAGGCTTATCAGACCACTTTTAAGGCTCCGATTGGTCTCACGCCGTTTAAAATGGTCTACGGTAAGAATTTCCATTTACCGGTAGAGTTGGAACATAAGGCGTTTTGGACCTTAAAATTTTTGAACTTTGATCCAACTCTAAGCGGTGACAAAAGAAAAACTCAATTGCACGAGTTGGATGAATTGCGCCTTCAGGCGTATGATTCCAACAAGCTGTATAAAGAGCGTGTCAAATCTTACCACGACAAAAAAATTATGATCAAACAGTTTGAGGTAGGACAGCTGGTCCTACTCTTCAATTCCCGATTAAAATTGTTTCCAGGAAAATTAAGGTCTAAATGGTCCGGTCCATTTCGGATTGTGGAAATCAAGCCATATGGAGCAATTGTAATTGAGGACACAACGTCAAAGGAAAATTGGACAGTTAATGGTCAGAGATTAAAAGTTTATCTTGGAGGAGATTTTGGGCGGAATCCCGCCGTTGTGCCTTTCCGCGATCCTTGAGGTTACGGTGGACCGTCGAGCTTAGCCGACGTTAAACAAGCGCTTGTTGGGAGGCACCCCAACATTGTAAGTATTTTTGCTTTTATTTGCTGTTTGAAGTGATTTTACATTTGTGAATGAGATGCATTGTGGCAGCAAGACAGACCTGAAAAATTTGCAAAACTGTCTTGTTCGCTGGCTTATTCGCACTGCGAGTCTGGGGCGAACATTCACCAGCCATTCGCACTGCGAACGTCAGCGAACCAAACCTTGTGGTTTTGCTGCCACCTCATTAAAAGTGAGGGTTTAGTAAGTGGGTGGGCCTGCACGTAGGCCCAAGACCCATGTTAAGTGGCTGATGACTTGAAAGGAAAAAACCCTAGTCAACTTGCCTCTCACTTTCAAAGAAAAAGGAAGAAAAAAAACAACACTCTTGAACTCATTTTCTCTCACGTATTTGGGCTTACCTAATTTCAAATTTTTTCTCCAGCAATTCCATATTCCAAACCAGGTTTGATTCTCTTTTCTTTGTGTTTTCTGAAATTTTTGTTTGGATTGTATTGAGCATTAGAGGCATGTAGGAAGTTAGGGTTTAATTTCTATTGTAAGGTTTGAATGTGATGCATGTTGAATTTTCTGCAATATTAGTGTACATAGGACTTTTTGAGGTTGCTCTGCCGTGAACTGTGGGGGGCTGCAAAAAATTTCAAAATTTACGTGCATTCGCTGGCCCTTTCGCAGTACAAATCTGGGGCGAACGTTCGCTAGGATTCGCAGTGCGAGTGTTGCAGCGAACAGAGTTAAATT